>JAQPZY010001694.1:1217500-2557500 GCA_029931535.1 Margaritifera margaritifera | reverse complement strand
TGAGATGTCAGTGGTCTGTAAAGGCGAGCGCCTTAGACCATTTGGCAACCCGGGGAACCCTTCAGTTTTAGTGCGCATTTAAAGACAACTGGTATTAATTTGTGCAAACATTCTTGAAAAATACCAAGGTATTATTTCCGCCAGAAGTCTCTAGAAGCACAACTTTCGTAAAGGTCTACATAGTCCTACAATGTATAGACCTCGACCCTGATAGTTAAAATGAGGGTTCGACCCCGCACCCCCAATGCTGCAACGTTTACACGTGTAAACGGTTTAGTTTCGTTAATTGCCTGTAAACGTTTACAAAATCTGTAACGGTATAAATGAATATTCGAGTGGCTATCGGCGACGCCGGAACTGGCCGTCCAAATAAAATAATGTATTTCTATGTGTCAGTTTAAGAGGACTGTTTAGTATGATTTTTCTGTTAATTATTTTTAAAATATCGACGATTTTCACATCGAATGCGGCATCACTAGGAAAAAGCCAATGTTGACGGGAATTGGTTGTATCGCACATTACACAACATTATACTTTGATTTACTGATAATATTGATACAAATTTCTTTCAACTAGGTTATTTACCATTGAAAAATACGTTCATTAGCAGAACGTTACATGAGTAACATTTCATTTATTAGAAACACCATTTCAAGTTTGTAAGTCACAGCGGAGTGTCTTAGTCATTGTTATTCTTATAAAAAGCGCCTATCCAGGCATTACGTCCGGTTGCATTAATGATTTTTTTTTTTTTTTTTTTTTTGTATCAAATGCATATATGTAGGAGTACGATACAAGATCACAACAATCCTAAGGAGGTTTTACCTCATATGTCAGATATATTCAACAAAGATATGTTTTGCAAACTGAAATCATGATATATACGAGGTTAAAGACGTAAATCAAATGAAACAAATCACGAGTTTGATGAGTTATGACATGAACATTGATAGTTCCTTATATACAGTGCTTAGGGCACCAGCAAAACAAGGGCACAAAAAAAAAAAAAAAAAAAAAAAAAAAAAAAAAAAATTGAGAAATTAGGTTTGTTTTTGTTTTTTTTTATTTAATTACATATTGGGGGGACCATAATTTTTTCAGTGCTTATGGCCTCTAAATGTCTTAATCCGACCCTGCTTATATACAAAATAGCTGTCAGCTCTAAACCTAAAGTGCATTTCGGGGTAAAATCTGAGTTTCGAAAGTTATTGCACACCGTGTACACTTCAGAAATTTTGGTGCAGCCTTTATCCTATTTCTCCCCGGCCTCAACCCCCCCCCCCCCCCCAAAAAAAAAAAAAAAAAAAAAAATATATATATATAAAAGAAACAAAACCAAAACAACAACAACAACACAACCCCAAAAGAATTAAAGACTAATGTTGGCCCCACCGCAGCAGAATAATTTGGGTCGATGTCACATATTGTAGGACTAAAGACGTAGACCTTCAGCCAGGGGAGATTATTTTGTCCATTCTTTTGAAGCTCTATCTCGGTGGTTGGCATTCTTCTTTCAAAAGGTGAAAATACAATATGTACAAGAAGGAGGCACGATAAGCATCGAAGTAAGGATTTGATAATATTACACCATTTAACCAGTTTATGAATGAAAGACCATAGGTGTGCGAGCCAGTTTCGAGTTTGCATATGTCTATGTCTATTTACCGGTTGATAAACAGCTCTTTGACGAAGTTGATTGCTCGTAAACTTGTAAGCCGTATCATGAACGGCGCGACTGAAGGAAAATATGTGAACTTGAAGGGCATTTCGGAGCAGGCGAAAACTTCATCGAGTATGCCATATTTAGTTGGGCACGACAAAAAAATCCGGGAATTTTACATCAGACTCTCAGAAGGTAAAAGTGAGAATCATAGCGACAGCATGGATCTTAGACGTTTTCAGTCAAGATAAAACTTCAGAGCTAAGATAATCGGCATACTTCATTACATGTTTAGGGACCGACCATTTACTTTTCGGTTGGGGGGGGGGGGGGGGGATGCTGTAAACGTATTACTAAAGGTCTTTAGGTCTTTTCGTTAAAAAAAAGTTTCAACACGCATATGGAGATTAATCAAGTATAAATTATATTAATTTTGTTGTCAAAATCATGGTCTGTACAATATACCCTCAAATTCATAAATTGTTGAAGATTTACAGTACAGTTCATTATTTTACTTGATAATTATCGCTTCTCAACATTTTTAGAAGCAGCTTCTGCATTCTTTTTTGTTTGTCTGCCCCTGTAGTATGCTTATGTTATTTAAAAAAAAAAAAAAGATTTAATTTTAGGTGACAATCGGGTTAGAAATTATAAATTTATAAATGAAATGACTAAGTATTGTGCATTTTCTATATCCTTGATGCTTTTTGTTTTTAAAATCAGTAGGGGGGGGGGGTACAAACAAACAGAAAGTTAAGCGAATACTATAGCAGAAATTGATGCAGAGAAAGCTGAAACACTGAACACACAATTCTACAGCATTTTTACCTACTTCAGTGACATTGCTTCACCATGTATATTTCCAAAGTACCAAAAAATGAATAACTTTGTAATAACATGTTTAGGGGTTCATAAAGTTTCTACCTGGTTTAAACCCTTAAAAAGCTGGCAGCCCCAATGATATATATCCAAATATACCTAAGGATTTGTCTTCAGACTTGACACCAGTTCTTACATGCCTTTTCAACAATCTTTGGACATTTGCAAAATCCCAGAGAATTGGTCTCTTGCAAATATATGCCGACTGTTCAAAGAGGGTAATCATGCAGTGGCTAGTCACTACATGTACCATGCAGTCTCACATCCAGTCTGACACACACACCCATGTTCGTTGTGAATTGCTTGAGTGTATTGTCTGTTCTAACATCATTAAGCACTTACCTTATAAATGGTAGCCAGTATAATAATAATAATAATAATAATAATAATAATAATAATGAGGACTTTGTATAGCGCCTAATCTTTAGAAGCTCTAAGCGCTTTACAACATTAGATAACACCTAAAAAACATATATAATGATATGATTACGAAAAACAAACACCATGAAATTAGAAAACAAAAACGTGCTGAAAATAGTTAAGGTAACGAAACATTATTAAGTCTCTAGGTCTATTCTTGCAGTCGAAATAGGTGAGTTTTAAGAGCACTCTTGAATGAGATCACTGTGTCTTTGTGTCTAAGTTCAGTGGGCAATTCGTTCCACATTGCTGGACCCTGGTTTGCAAAAGAACGTTGTCCATATGACTTCATTTTGATAGTCCGAATAACGAGAATACGAGTGTCGGACACTGTGTATATATGGTGGAGGAAGGCCCTGAGAAGAACCACCTACCCAAAGGGAAGCTACTGGCAAGCTTTCTCACATATCCACATTGGCTGAGCCAAGACTCGAATCCATGCGATGTTAGTGATAGGTAGAGGCAAGTGCCTTAGACCACTCAGCCAGCCAGCCCCAACCCCCCCTCCCCCCAGTGCTTTGAAAATAATTTGGAAAAATAATGATTCAATATTTCAAATACAGGAACAATATGAATAGTGTACAGAAAACAGTTAGAGATTCCAGTCATTTTATTGTGTTGGAAAAAACATTGTGTTTTAAGGTCTTGTTACAAGTTTTGTGCAAGTGTGTAACAAGTAACACATGTGCAAAAAAAATATAATAGTACAAAGATTCCAAAATAATAGTTAAACAGATTACAATCTCATCTGTTTACAAGTGCAAAGCACTTTCATTTGATGTGAACATAACAGTACTGAGAACAGTTTACTAAGTAAATGTTGTTGGGCACAAGAAGGGAATTTTACAGGAAGTCTTCCAAAGTAAAAAAATATCTATACAAATTTTAATGATTTTAACTTGTATATATTTTATACTTTTATTGGTTTTACATTAATTTTATTGTGGACTTTTCCTTTTTGTGTCATGTATATCCCCCAATTTGTTGTTCTAAAAGCATATGGACATTCAGGGTGAATAAGATGACATCAGATTTTATGTCAGTTGATGCTGTGTTATATACCATTAGCTGATTATGTTATATACCAGTAGCTGACTGTGTTGTATACCAGTAGCTGTGTTATATACCAGTAGCTGACTGTGTTGTATACCACTAGCTGTGTTATATACCAGTAGCTGACTGTGTTGTATACCACTAGCTGTGTTATATACATGTACCAGTAGCTGTCTAGCTGTGTTATATACATGTACCAGTAGCTGTTTTATATACATGTACCAGTAGCTATGTTATATACCAGTATCTGCGTTATATACCAGTAGCTAAGTTGTATACCAGTAGCTGTGTTGTATGCCAGTAGCTGACTGTGTTATATACCAGTATCTGTGTTATATACCAGTAGCTGATTGTGTTGTATATTTGTAGCTGTGTTGTATGCCAGTAGCTATGTTATATATCAGTAGTTGTGTTATATACATGTACCAGTAGCTGACTGTTTTATACAAGTAGCTGACTGTGTTATATACCAGTAGCTATGTTATATACCAGTAGCTGACTGTGTCATATACCAGTAGCTGACTGTTATATACCAGTAGCTGACTGTGTTATATACCAGTAGCTATGTTATATACCAGTAGCTGACTGTTATATAGCAGTAGCTGACTATGTTATATACCAGTAGCTGACTGTGTTATATACCAGTAGCTATGTTATATACCAGTAGCTGACTGTGTTATATACCAGTAGCTATGTTATATACCAGTAGCTGACTGTGTTATATACCAGTAGCTATGTTATATACCAGTAGCTGACTGTGTTATATCCCAGTAGCTATGTTATATACCAGTAGCTGACTATGTTATATACCAGTAGCTGACTGTGTTATATACCAGTAGCTGACTGTTATATACAAGTAGCTGACTATGTTATATACCAGTAGCTGACTGTGTTGTATACCAGTAGCTGACTGTGTCATATACCAGTAGCTGACTGTGTTGTATACCAGTAGCTGACTGTGTTGTATACCAGTAGCTGACTATGTTATATACCAGTAGCTGACTGTGTTATATACCAGTAGCTATGTTATATACCAGTAGCTGACTGTGTTATATACCAGTAGCTATGTTATATACCAGTAGCTGACTGTTATATAGCAGTAGCTGACTATGTTATATACCAGTAGCTGACTGTGTTGTATACCAGTAGCTGACTGTTTTATACCAGTAGCTGACTGTGTTATATACCAGTAGCTATGTTATATACCAGTAGCTGACTGTGTTATATACCAGTAGCTATGTTATATACCAGTAGCTGACTGTTATATAGCAGTAGCTGACTATGTTATATACCAGTAGCTGACTGTGTTGTATACCAGTAGCTGACTGTTTTATACAAGTAGCTGACTGTGTTATATACCAGTAGCTATCTTATATACCAGTAGCTGACTGTGTTATATACCAGTAGCTATGTTATATACCAGTAGCTGACTGTTATATAGCAGTAGCTGACTATGTTATATACCAGTAGCTGACTGTGTTGTATACCAGTAGCTGACTGTTTTATACCAGTAGCTGACTGTGTTATATATCAGTAGCTATGTTATATACCAGTAGCTGACTGTGTCATATACCAGTAGCTGACTGTGTCATATACCAGTAGTTGACATATGTTTGATGCTTTTTAGATAGTGTCTATATATTTTGTCACAATCCTAGGCTGTACTCTGTAAATATGTCTTTTTTATATTGACTATGGTCCATGATTTTAAAAACTTTTAAACAGTGTCAAGCTTCTGTGTGAGAAGCAATAGGCCCCAAGGACACAGTTTAAAGAGATTCTCATTTAATACATTTCCATTATGAAAAATATAAAATTTGCTTCTGTGCAGATTTTGGTTACAAAGGCCAAAACAAGTTACATGTACAATAGCACAAGTTAAAAAAAAATAACAAAAATAACAAAAAGCTTTTCATTACATTCGCTAAAAGGTCAGATAACACAGAATGGGGGGGGGGCAGCGCAATTTGCTGTGAACAGGCCAAGTATTGTCAACTGATTTAAACTTAACTGGAAATGCATCACCAGTCAGTTGAGTGCTAATGCTTTTTGAGAAACTCTGTCTTTCCTGCATGTGCAGATATCAAGACATACAGTAGGTATCACTTTAAAAACCACATCAGCATCATTGGAATTACCATTAACAATGGTATGATTTTGTAACTTTATTAAGGTCCTGTAATAAGTAATACAAATCACAGTGTTGTTCACTGGTCTTTGGAATCCATGTGTGTTTTCTTCCATTATTATTATTATGCATAATGGGATTTCAATACATTACAACTACACTAGTTTATTTCAGATGGCAAAGTAAGCGAGAAAAAAGCAGTTTTGCAGTACAGTTTTGTACACAAGGGAATTGTAGACTTGGAGCACACTGAAGTACCTCCACTATTCCGGGGACATGGCATAGCCAAGATTCTAGCTAGGGTAAGTCACAGAAGTGAAATAAAGTGGGCCTTCACTGAAAAAAGCACTTAATAAAAAATTTATTGATATAGTAATCAAGCGAACATTTTCGAATCTCCAACAAAACATACAAATGAAACACCAATTTGTTACAATCTATATACTGTACATCCCAAATTGTTTATTCCTGGACATGTGACAGCAGAATACACATTAATTTCTACAAAATAATGTTGAAAAATAAACAATCTCTCCTGCTTGTAGAAAGTTCCTTCTTTTGTTTTAAAAGATTTCCACCCCAAAACCCAAATTTTCATTTTTAGAATAAATTTTGCTATTGTATGGGCTGCTGCAGCCTTACTAGGACTCAATCTTGGGACACTGTACTTCTTACCTATATGATAGGAAAATCAAAGAAAATGTCAACCCTTGCTCATTGTTTTCTTCAGGATGCATGATTGCACAAATCCCCCCCCCCCCTAAAGGAAACTGAATGAGTGAGTGAGTGAAAATTGCACACAGTTAATATGCTTTGAGCATAATGAAACCTGAAACCTCTGGGGTAGACAAATCCATTGTCTAGGAGCCAAGGTCAATTAAAAATTAATGCCAGACAACCACTTTTCACAATGTGAAGGCCAAATCAGGCAACCAAAAATATATTTAAAAAGTGATAATTTAAAAAAAAATTTATATATATATTTTCAAGTGACAAACATTTGATCATTAAATTGGACTTCGGGATATCAGGGCTTCAAGTACCTATCAAATTACAGTAGCCATGGGGCAGTCTACTTCAAAATTTAAGTGCCCATTTCAAAAGTAGGTCACCAAGCCCTAATAAAGTGATCATTTTAGACAGTGAAGGCAAATGAAAGAGTGATTATTGAAAAGCTTAATGTTATTTTTAATAGTATAACAAGATCTGTCAGACAACTGTCAAAAGTCATCTGCTTTAGCGTCAGGCCAACCATTAGAAGTCACTATTTGGAGTTCTCTGAACCATCTCTCTACTCATAACCTTTCGTGATATTCACTGATAAAGGATCTAAGCCCTTAAACTTAATTTTCTGTGATGATAGTTTATATTAATAAAGCATTAGCCATAACTGCATTATGGTAGTTGGACTGACACTTAATTTTACTGCTGACTACATTTTCAGTGTTAATCTCCATGTCGGCATTTTTCTGGACCATTATATGAGGATGATTCCACATTTCATTTATTTCATCCTAATCACTTTAAATAGGCTGTAATCCAGGTTAGTCACAGTTAAAGATGGCGACCGTGTAGGAACTGGCAGGCTCACAATCAGAAAGGGATTATGCTTTGAATTAAACTGCATAATGTTTCTAGTGTAAAACATGGTATATGTTGATGTCATTCTCTAGTAGCTGCATTTTGATTATGAAGGTCACCAGAGAGCAACCATTGGACCATTTGTAGATGCCATTCTGAATTTTTTGTCACAAATGCAACACATTTTAGCCACAACTTGGAGCGCTTGGTATCCAGATGTGCAGCATGGTGTCCAAATTATCTTCCTATAATCCGTAGTTGAGTGTTGGGTGTTTGTTATTGATAATAAGCCACACTAATTCAAAGGTGTCATCTACTCACTCGTCAGTTGAAATAATCACAGTCAATAATAGCGGGTCCTCGGGATGAATCTTTCAGGAAACAAAACTCATGAAAGTTTTTTCTGTCAGTTTATCGACATAATTGTAATCGTGTTTTTTTTTTTTTTTTTTTTTCTACCTTTGGCTTGAGATACTGTATACCTATGATCTAGTATGGGCATATCGCTGTAGAGCATGTGACAGTTGTTTTTGTCAGCTGACTTTAGCTAAACAGGGTTCCCACGCTACTGAGAAATCAGGAAAAAGTTGGATGAAATAGTAGATTTATTCCTGACTGGAAAAAGCCCTTGAATTTTGCAGATATTAATCAAAGTCAGGGAAAAACCGGAAGTTTTCAACTGCCACTTCATCACCAAGAAAATACATAATTGAGTCATAACTGAACAAATTGGGAGTTACATTTATTGAGCTCTTACCAAAATTTTTGGAGGTTGCAGAACTTTTCATTCAGTTAAGATACAATTGCTGTATGGATCATTTGTGTGCTTGCCCTAAACATATTTGTATAGACATTCCCAGTGCTAAGGTGATTGGATTGATCAAGTAGACTTGTTACTTCATAGTCTGTGCCATATTGGTATAATTTATTTTTTGTAGAAGTTATGAAGACCAGTCTAGCATCACAGAGTGTTAATACATCTGGGACATGTGATCATGGTGGTTGTAAGAGAAAAATAATAATAGCTTCTTTTCCCCAGTTCCCCTTGTGATATGTAAAGTGAATGAAAATGTGCTGTCATCTGTGCTTATTACTTGGTAGTTCGCATTGGGAACATTGTGTAAACATTATCAGCAATAGTAACCTTCGCCTCCTTCAACTCACCTTTGTAGTGAATTTTACTCTCAATCCTTGTGAAATACTTCAGGGATGATTCCAACAATACAATATTGGGAATTGTTTTATAGCAAAATGAGTATTTTGGGGAATTTTTAACACATAGTCGTATGGTTTCTAACCTCCTATCCCTCATCACTCGTAATGTTTGCTGCACTTTTATTTTCAGATGTCCATTTATAGTATATAAACAGATTTATATTTATACTGGTTTTTGTATAGTGTAAACCAAAATTAGTTATATAATTTATATTTATACAGGTTTTGTATAGTGTAAACCAAAATTAGTTACATCATTTATATTTATACAGGTTTTTGTATATAGTGTAAACCAAAATTAGTTATATAATTTCTATTTATACAGGTTTTTGTATAGTGTAAACTAAAATTAGTTATATAGTTTATATTTATACGGGTTTTTGTATAGTGTAAACCAAAATTAGTTATATAATTTTGTTCTTGTTTTGTAGAGAAGTTGCCTTCTTAAATAACAGTAGTAGTAATTGTTGTCTTCTTGACATCATTTTTTTTTTCTTTCTAACAACAAGGCCTTAATAAGAAACAAATTTATATGTTTATTCATCTAACATAATACAAATTTAGGCTGGATTATAATAATTTTGTTTGTTACTTACAGCTGCTACTGAAATAAAGGAGCTATATGAACATATGACACCATTAGTTTCACATCAAATGAAAGTTCTGTTCAGTGTTAAAGGGTAGGAATCTTTGCAGCATATTTATCAAGCAGACACAAGTGAACAAACTAAAATAATGAACACTGTTAAAAACTATATTTTGAGTTTTTACTTCAAAAGAGGGAGGATTTTCAAAGCTTTGGTCACTATGTGAGTAGTTTTCGTCAATTTTTATGATAACTTTTGTGTGATTTTCAATTTCCAAGTCAGGGAACATTATTTTGACTAGATCTGAAAATGAACTGCTGCTGTAAATGGGAGATTATATTCAGCTATAAAGTTGGCAAACAGTGTCTTGGCACATATATCTTTATCCACATTTGATGCAGATTCCATGAACATGGATTTCAGTGATGGTGTATTGGTTGTCATGTTTAATATGCTTTAATATGCTGCATGATGTGTACTGTCATTCTTGCCACCATAGCAGAGTTTAAAATTAGTTTTACGGGAAGGGCAGAATGCATACTCCTGTCCTTTGAACTTGATTGCAACCTCTGAAATTCCAGTTTCCATCCATCATTGAATTTTGTGTGATATTTTGGTTGCTTAGATTTTGGCATTTTAGCATTAGGAGATAATGCACACATAGACATCTCGACAAACTTTAAAAACCAAAGTCAAACCGTCCCTGTTTTATGCTGGTTGAGCTCTTTAGTAATCCAACCATAATCAATTATTCTATTTAATCCTTTTGGCATTACTTCTGATCACACATAGTATAATCCATGCTGACAAACTTCAAACACTGAGCCAACCGATGCTACCGACAGAATCAAAGGGGTGTTAATTGCTTTATGCTGCTTGAAATTAGCAACTAAATCATCTTGCTCTGCTTAAGCCAGTTCACAGTCATGTGATCACAGGCAGTATTACCATAAATATACTACACGGGAAGCAATAATAATTTTGCATACAACACCCCTCATCTCGGGAGGAAAACATTGACCTTTTGTAAATTTTCCCTTCAAAGAGGAAGGTTGAAATATAGAAAAAGAAGTTTTATGTTCTCTAGTCAATTTTGGTGCTAATTTAATGCTCATTAATACCAGAAATGACATTGTTTTGTACAGAATTCCTGAGAAAAAGTCACATATAATCCGTGTGAAACAAGTGAAAAAGTTAATTTGTGTAGTCCAATCCGAAACACATTAGTGAAAAAGTTAATTTGTGTAGTCCAATCCGAAACACATTTTGATTCAGTGGACATATCCAGGTCCATTACTAATAAAAATAATCATTGCATCCAATATTTCATCACATAGACATAGGAAATGAGGCCTTCTGGTATGGAAAACAGTTGCTGATTTTTTACTATAACCTATTTTTGAGGTTGCCGTTTTATGTTAAACAACAACTGTAGTGAAGCAATATAAGAAAAGTGTCATCTGATGTGGAAATATGCAAAAACAGTAGTTTCAAATGACTATTTTCAGCTTTGTAAATATGCTTATCCCTATTTTTACCAACGTTGCCCTATTCTGGCTAAAGAGAGGTTATTTCTCCCAAATATTGGAGTTCAGCTTGGACCATGACTTATTATGATTAAACACACTTAAAAACAGTGCCAAGCTAAATGAAATGAGGTAAAGGTTCTAGCAGGCAGGATTATTAATATTCAATTGGGATATTTCAAAATAAAAATTCTTGGGCTGCCTGCCTGCCCCAATTAATATAGCAGAATCATTCCAGTACTTAGAAATGTACCAACTACTGGGGCAATTTTCAATGCAGAATCCCATGCTTTGGGTGCCCTTGACAATGGATATAATAAATATACAGTCAATAGTCAGATTACATTGAAAGTATATGTCAGTGCACTAATCCTTCAATGTAAGACATCAACCTTGATATATATGTTGTTTGTTGCACTCAAACAACATAAATATCAGGGTGGACGTCCTACATTGTAGGACTATTAGGGCACCAACTAGACATAAGTGAAATTTTAAAAACAATAAAAATACAAAAGAAATTGGGTCCTTTTTATCCCACGGTATATAATTTAAAAGGCTTTTTGTCCAAATTTAAAACAACCCTTGCCTAAAAGACTTTCTTCATTGGTATGATACCAACATATGCAGTTGAATTGAGTAAGGTTAAGATTTTTATTTTGTAAATTAAAATGAGTTACATGCAAATTGATATGAATTTCAGTAGTTGTAATTATTTCTAGTGATTCATCCTGTATTTGGTACATGGTCATATGATTAATTTAGATGTTATGCGAGAGTCTCAAAATAGCAACAGATTTTGATTTAAAAAATGCACATTTTCTAAACCAAAATGTTTTTTATCTGTTCCATAAGAGTCATAAGTGATCCTTGAAAAAATTAATTTCATCCAGGAAAAAATCTGGAAATTTTTGTTTCAAAAAGTGGAAACCCTGGTTAAAGAAATATGGCAAGTTTAAAGAACTGAATCATTTAAAATGGTTGTTTCATACTATCTTAGGTTGTGTGATAATGTTTACTGTATAAGCAAAAATCCCACATGAAAAGTTTACAGACACCTGACAGTTTAGACACTGGATAAATATTAATTAATTAATGATAGCATGAACTGTAATGGTATAAACTCAGATAAACATAAAATATAGGTTTTAAGTTTCTGGTCAGGGGTGGCCCAACTACCAAACTGATGGAAAGCTGATGATCAACAAGACACTGTAATCACCTTTGCCCCATAAATTGTTTGATTGCCTTTGATTATCTTTTTTTTTTTTTTTTGCCGATTGCAAATAGATTTTAAAAAATGCATCGACTTGTATGACACTTTCCATTAAAAAAATGTCAGCTGTCAGATAATTTATGTGAAGACTCATGTTGGACTTCTGATTATCAGGACCAGAGACCAGTTTATAGATGCATTATTTCTTTTTATTCCAATTAAATTTCAATAACAAAATCAGAATGGAGAAATAAATCTTAATTGTTTTTATGGAAATTTCTGCTTAAAGTTTTCTCTTCTGACAAAGACTTGTGCAATCATGCACATACATGTACTAAGACTCACACATGTACATACCTTACATACACATGATATACAAGAAAGAATAAGAGCTCCAGGCAGATTTAACTTAAATGAGAAGTAAATTATAAGTTACACATCTTTCAGATTGTCAGTAGGAGTTGTCTGCATTTGTCAATTACTTGAGTCTCAAATTTAGACTTGAGTCTGGAATATACTTGACTTGTACTCAGGTACTCGAGTACTTGTTGCAGCACTAGACCTGTCTGCCAAATTAAAGTTTACTGTCTACCCTTTTTATTGCGTATTAAAGTTGTAAATTGAAAAAAAATGTGAGTTTAACTTGGGTTATGCTTTTTATATTGATAATAAATAGTTCTTGTCGTGAATTCGGGGAGTTGTGATTTGTTTACAGGATTATTCCAGTTTTAAGGGTTGTGCTATAGAAGGGTATAAGAACAAGAGAAACACACCACTCCCACAGTAAAGCATTGTAGCTCAGGACTATCATTTGATCCGTATCTTGACTAAATCTTCACAATAATAAGAAGAGGGACATTACCTTGTCCCAAAAGGGCACTAACATATTGAAGTGGTGAGGCATTAATTCAGTATTGAAAATGAATATTGTAGGAGAGATTACCAAGAGAAAGAAAGTAATCATACGTGCCATACTGATTTTATTCCACATGCAAAAATGTAGTTGACTTTCTGGCTGTTCCTCTGAAACTTCAGGCAAAATTTAATTATTTATGTGCACAAAAAATATAAAATACATCCATTTACAACTTTTTGTGAACAATAAAACATCATGCAAAGTAAGTTTCAAGAATGGTAAAACAATGCAAAAGCATAGAAAAGAACTTACAACCTGACAATTTATGTAATGTCAGACAATACTGTAATTAATATATTTTAAAGAATAAATATCTTTTAAAGAAACTTACTGGATGCTTGAAAACTTTCAGTCAAGAGTCTATGTAATTTATTATGGCAGCTATGATTATAACTACAACTCTATAAATAATATATATATATATCAGAGCCTAGCTGGTTCATTCCAACATATTATCAATTCTAGTCCTCAGTAAGGTGTATAAATGTACTAATTAAAGTATGGTATCATTTAAAAATGGACATGTAGATTGGAGCCTACATGATGCAGGTGGGTTGGGGGCTTGCTGATGACATGCTATTCCTCATTCTGCTTAATCCACTTATGACAGTATAGCATATTTGAATGAATATTTTACTTTAAAACTATAAGTAAATGAAAAAGTAATGAGTGATATTTCATACATAATGGCAGCATTATTGGATATGCAAAGTTACAAAATCATTGTACTATGCACTGTAATGAAACCACAACCATAAAACAATAAATACAACTTCTCTTTCTCTGATAACTGCTCGGATCATGTTTAATCCTGTGCTTGTTCATGGTGAGCATTGAAATTTGCAACAAGTCTTAAAATAATTATGAAAAAAAATGTAAAACTTGGTTGAAACAACAAATTTAACTATGTGGTTATTAAATGGTAACAAGTTGTACAGCTAAAACATAAGGAATTCATTAGTATCAAAAGTTAGGATAAAAATGCAAAATCATTTTGACATTCCATGTGACTATTATTAGCAGCAGCATTAATGTCTTTGTATGAATAAAACAGAAACTGATCAAGAACTCTCTCTGTGGCTCCTGCTTCCACCATTTTTGTCACAGCCAATGTGTAGGAATGTAGTTGCCAGTGTATTGGTATAGTTTCTGGTGTGTTATGATTGATCAGTGTGATTATGATTAAAAGTTAAGTACCATATATATGTAACAAGATAACCGTGTTGGATTTTGGATTAATAACAGAACACTGTTGATGGTGATAAAAATACTATATTTATTGATGAATGACTTGAATGGGAAGAAGGGTTATGATTAATACGTGCGTGTATAGGGTCCAAATATTGGACAAATTAACATAATCCGCATGAACCTAATAATGTAACCCAAATATGAATACAAATAAATAAATACACAGTGCAATGATAAAGGCTAATGATTCACCATAATCTCAGACGACGAAAAGAATGTGTTTTACTCAGATAGCAAAAATGATGTATTTTACTCATATAGCAAAAATGATGTATTTTACTCATATAGCAAAAATGTATACCCTCAAATAATGAAACATGAGGCACTTTATTCAAATAATAAAATGTGGTGCAAACAAATGGGATAGATATCATGCAAAATATCTTTACACTCCCAAACCACTGGGTATCACAAAAACCCAAAATTAGCCCAAGGCTAAAAGATTACATATATGGAGTCACTCAAAAACACTCCGTCACTAGCATACTTGGCTGCCAGTTGCACTGGTCAATCAAGCGATCCACGCCCACCAATGGGTCAGCAACGCCCGATCACCTGGTATTCAAGCAACACACTGTTTATTCAGCTCCACGGCTGCTATGGTTAGCTTTACAGCTGCTATAGTCAACTTCTATTGTCCCCTCTATAGCTGGGACCCCGTCGACTCTGATCAGCTGAAAATAAATCTAACACCGTGTAGTATGATTGACACAGGCATATACGATAACACGTAATGAAGTTATATACGGTAAGTTATACAAATTACATTATCGGCACAACATTACAAAGCAATACACAAGTTCAGAAGTGAACCTACACGTGTCCGATAAGAATCTTATGGTACTAAACATTTCCTAAAAATGCCACTTTATATTGCTAATATAAAGCTCTTATTAAGAACAAACAAGAATAGAAAATATTTGCATTGTACTACGCAAGCCGAAGCTACATAGAGAATATACACCATAAATTAATAAATAATTTAAATACCTCTACAGCTGAAGACGTGCAAATCCTTAAGTAGACTGCTCACTGACAAGACATTCCGTAATGTAAAGATTTAGTCTTATAGTGAGGCATTTATACACAAACGATGCAGCTCTACATCGTCCGTACACTTGATGCATTTGGTTTTTCCCATCGAAAGCACTTTGCACGTGCGGCATGGGGTGAACCGAACTCACTGTTTCGAAATATTGTACAATATACATAACTCACTCTCGGGTATCATTGTTACACTGAAAAACGAAACCAGAGTACATGTATTTAATAAAAGGGATTTATACAATTCCGTGACAATATACTCGCTTGTAAGCCAAGTCCATCTATAAACAGCATAGATCCAAATCTGCTATCACATAATTTGCCAGCAGATTAGGGTCTATGTTGTTTGTTCTACTGATTATTCCTAAGAAACTGCATAGACCCAGATCTGCTGGTGCATTATGCGACAGCAGATATAGGGGGTGCAGAATATATGTGAACCTCCCAACCGGGAGGGTTTTCCTCCCGAGATGAGGGGTGCCTCATCCCTCCTGTCTCTCATTGAAATCTCCCACATACCGGTACTCAAAATTATTATTTACATAATTCTGGAACAGAAATTTTCTGTTTTTTAATACCTTGCTTCCAGCATAGTATATTTCTGGTAAAGACTGCCTGTGATCACATGACTGTGAGCATGACACTTTAATTGCTAATTCGACAGACAATAACCTAATATTAATCATTTAATTATACTATGTTTGATCAGTAATGATTTAGTAAGGATTAAAGACGTTAATGGATTATGGCTGGATTAGACATTACTAAAGAGCATAAAAAAGGTCTTTTTGGTATTGGTATTTAAAGTCAATATCTAAGCATGCGTGATCTCCCAATGCCAAAATGCCAAAGTCTAAACAATCGAAATATCACACCAAATTCACTAATGGATGGAAACAAGAATTTCAGTGGTTGGAATCAAGTTCAAAGGGACATGAATATGCATTCTGCCATTCCTATAAAGTCAATTTTAAGATAAACTTCCCAAATTCGACCCAGATAGCACCAATCTTCAGAAGTTTTGACAGGCAGTCAGCAACCTGAATCAATCCACAGGCAGGAAACAATTAAACTTCTTGGTGGACTCAGTAGAGTTGTATTAACATTGCCACATTCCAATGCAGACACAGAAAGGACATTTTCCATTCTGAGGAAGATTCACAGCGAGTCCAGAGGAAACATGGATCCAGTAACAATACATCATCCCCTAAGTGCTAAGATCAACAGTGATGAGGACTTCCACAAATATAATCCAGACAATGATCTCTTAAGAGATACTAAAATGCTTGTGGTACATATAAGGAGAGTATGAATGGCAAGAAGTTACTGTGAAAGGACTGTTGTGATGAGATGATGTGCATATTTTAATATTAAGAAAATGGAAGTTTGTTCAATAGTTGTAATTTTTATCCATTTGCATGCTAAAAATCAGGTCGATGAAAATCTTCCCTCTTTTCAAGTCAGACTCCTGACCAAATTTTACAAATCGATCAGATTTGCCCTAAGCTGACCTCTCTGTTCTGCTAAATGTATGGTGCAGTTTGCATTTGGACTGGACTTATAAGTTAGTATATACAGTAGGTCAGTCCTGACCTTTTTTCCATTCATGATTGACCTCATACTTTCCAAAAAAAGGCCAAGAAGTTGTTAAGTGAACTTGACTGAGTTGGGACAACCATGACTAACATAGAATTTAGAGCTTAAATTTCATTGATTGGTTTTATTTCTTTGCAGGAGGCATTGGATTACTTTGTAAAGGAGAATATCAGCATGAAGCTGAGCTGTACCTATTTACAGAAATATGTAAGGGAAAACCCTCTTCCACAGTACTTGGAGAAAATAGTTAGCAGTTAGCAGTCTTTATCTTTCACAAGGATACAATGACTTATGAATGGTTTTCTACAGTAAAGTTTATATTGTGTGTATGAAATGTTAACCTAGTATTTATTTCATACATTCCATTTCTGGGTAAAGTTTTTGCTTATAGCAGAGGAATGTAAACTATATATGTGTGTGTGTGTATATATTATGATCTCAGATCTCCAGGATCTGTTCTTTGTCAAATCCCCCCCCCCCCCATATATTTTTAAAAAATCCCTCTTTTTCAAATAAAGGAGACATTTCACACCTAAATTTTCAGTTCTAGAATAGACCCTGGATCTCTTAAAGTGGTTATTATTGTTTTCATAGAACGATAGCCATTAAAAGTAATCTTGCATTACAACAAGCAGGATCTCTGAGTAAAGTGCAGTATTAACTCACTTTTCTGTTTTTCTCCAGTCCTCATTAGACAACAGTCCTAACACAATCTTTCAAAATACAAAGCTTCAGATTAGTTCATTTTTAGTGATGGAAAAAACTTAATACAATTTAGACTATTGAATGAATAGTTGTTGAAGACACATTAATTGTATAAAACATGCTTTAAAGAAAGACATAAGGGTGGAATGATAATATACAAGTATGCCAAGACTTTTAGCTTTTGATTAACATTTCATCTGTTATGCTTAAATGTTATAAACTATATGGCAGCAAAAAATTTGCCACATATAGCTCATTTTTATACATTCTTCATCAAAAGATTGTGTAAAGCAGTTGTATGCAAGTGAAACAAATCATCATAGAAGAGAATTTTTTTTAATTATCATGAAGCTACCATATATACTTGCTTATAAGTCGACTCCAACTGCAAACAGCACATACCCAAATCTGCCAACACTTAATGTGGTGGCAGATCTGGGTCTATATTGTTTGCAGTTAGACTCAACTTACAAGCAGGTATATACGGTTTTAATATTACAGCAGTTCACCATAGATACTGTTTATGTAGAAGAGTTAAGGTTACTGAGCAATTTTGGTCTTGAGAAAGGAAAAGAAAACACACACACACATACACAGAGAACAGACATTTGGAACAAGATGGACTGTTGCAAATAAAAATAATGACAATAATTATCTGGAAATGTTAATTTGTACCCTCCTGTAACTGTTGTAACCAATGGAGATGATTTTTATAAGTCAAATGACTAGTCATAATATTTTGAAAGGTTGAAACTGACTATAACTTTGTTGTTTCATGTTATGTATATTTATTTAATTTGTCTCCCAATGTTTTTTTATAAAATATATATTTTGTGTATGTATACAGATTAAACCATTTTTAATACAGCTGTCTCGGTGTTGCATTACCTCACTTAGTCAAAAGCTTTAGAGTACTAAATCTCTACTATTAGTATACATTCAAAAAGAAATGGACATATATTGATAAATTTCAAACAGGTTTTATAACTAGTAGATATTTCTGAAGCCCACATTAGTGGGAAGCAAGACATAGCAGTCACGTTTCTGGCATCTGTGTCATTAGGAGTTTATGTTAAAGTTTTTCATTAGCATATATTTCCTAAACCCCATGATAGAGTCTCGTCATATATGGCATGAATATTTATTAAGCTAAGACAGTTCATTCTGTGACATGCTTGCTTGACCCTTTAACTTTAAGATTAAGGTCACATAGAAACTTTGTGCTAAGATTTTGGTTAAAGTTTTTTCTTGGCTTATATTTCCTAAATTCCTGTGATGGATTTGATCATACTCAGACTGGATCATAAACGAAGACAATCAATTCAACTTCATAGAAAATTTGTTTTAAGGTTTTGGTTTAAAGTTTGTTCATTTGCTTATATTTGCTAAACCCCTAGATGGAGTTTACGCAAACTTGGGATTGATCATTATGAAGCTAAAGCAATTCATTCTGCAATGTGCTTGCTTGCCCCTTTGACTTTGGGTCATTGTCATAGTCATGGAAAATTTGCAGTTAGGTTGTGTTTTTGTTTTCTTCAAGTTTGTCACTTGTTTATATTTCCTAAAACCAGGATGGATTTTGTTCATAATAGGGATGAATCGTTACAAAGCGTAGACAATAAATTCTGTGATACTTGCTGGCCTTTAGACCTTAGGGTAAATGTCACAGTCAGAGAAATTTTTTTTAAGGCTTTGGTTAAAGTTTTTTCATTTGCTTATATTTCCTAAACCCCTCAATGGATTTTGTTCATACTTTCCATGAATTATTGTGAAGCTAAGACAAATCATTCTGCGACATACACACTCGGCCTTGGATCATAAGGTCACCTTATACACCAATGCTTAGATTGTAGGCTCAACTTGCAGGTCCAGTCTTTTTGCCTCAATCATTTTAAGATCTTTTATTGTCTTGGCATATTCAAATTTTAGCTTGTGCATGTTCTATTATTAAAACAAAAATAAGAAAATTTAACCTCTTTGTCCCATGTTTGCATTATTTCACATCATTTATTTCATTTATTTTTAAAGTCCCATCTGGTTTGTAGGTTAAATAAAATCTGATTCAAAGAAATGACTAGATGTCCTTAAAATCAATGAGGCACAGAAATGATCTCCATCCATCTGTCCATCCACCTTGTGAACATTCTAGCATCCACATTTATGATTACATTCAAATCAGATTTGCTGTGAAGCTTTATCTCGAGAGTAGCTCAGAACCTGAATGAGTTCAGTGATCACATTCTGTTATGGCCTGTCATCTTATTAGGCATTGTTAATGTACAACTATATGAACACTCTAGTTTCAACATTTATTTAAAAGGGGCTGTGTTTAATTTTGGTAAAATTTTCAATGTAATAAAAAAATTACAAAATATGAAACCAAATCCCATTTCTGATGGTGTTGTATGTGTCAACTTCTTGCGTATTTAAAAAAAGGCATTTTATATTCCAAAGAAAAGAAGCATTTGTTGTGCTACTTTTTAAAATGTTTAAACAAAGACTAAATAATCACACATGCTGCATTTGGTTGTTACATTTGGGCATATCAAACAAACATTCTCAGCTTAGCACAGCAAGAATTCTCCAACTACAACTCGGAATTGGGCAAAACAACCACCATACAATGGGGGAAAAAAAGGAGATGCAGCATAAAACTTGTAAATCCACAACAGCAAGACAGTGTTCACAGGCCACTTAAAGATTTTTTCATGAGCAATTCAAAGGGACATGGATCTACTAAAAGGTAGAATGTGTTTTCAAGGGCTAGTCTCGAAAGCTCGGGACAATCAATGTGGTAACTCGTAAAAGTATTTTTTTTCTACAGAGATTATTGGGGGAAAATGAACCTTGCATCTAAATAGTATTACATCGAGATTTTTTTATACATATAATTGATCAAGTTAAAGTGTCTTGTTTTTTTTTTTTCTTCTTGCTAACGAGTCAGGTAGGGGGGAGGGGAAGGCATCCTCCAGGTTATAAAATATTGAAATTTATGGACAGGAATAATTTTTATATTTTTAAGGCTGAAGATCAAAGACTTTAAGATAGATCCAGTTCTTTTATAGTCATCAGTTGTTTGATGAAAGTTAAGTTGCTTCACAGAGTACACATGGTACTAGTACAGTATTTTTGTTGCAAGCAATCAAGATATATTTCATGCGTTCATGTTGTTTCTAAAGCATGGTTCATAACTAATTTGTCTGTAACTTTTTGTTTCCATGTTACATACTTCATAATTACTGCAAACCATTATTCAGAGAAAGAGGAATTGGTCTTGTCCATCCTGTGAAGAGTGCCCATGTGCTTAATGTGATAAAAAAAAATGTAATATTGACTCAATCATTGAAATAAAATATACAGTAAAGATTGTTTATTACATTCTTGGACACAACATTTTCTCTGTTGGAACATTTGACTTTAAATTCCTAATTACTATGTATTCCAAAGGCCTTGTTATAACATTTCTTTGTTACAATGTTTAATTGATTATGGCATTTAATTTGTGTGGTCCGCCTGAGAAAATTAGCTCCATTAAAACGTTTTTATCACCTGACGTGCCGAATCCAGATAAACAATGACAGTCATTTAAAAAACAAAGGCATAACAACAAGGCGCCAGGTAACAAAATTGTGATAATCACACCTCGTTCATAACCGGTACTTTAGAATCACGTGTTGCTGGTTCAGTGCAATTAAAAGCATGAAAAGAAATTTTTCTGTTTTGTACTTTATTTACTAAATAATTTGTGAAAAAGCCTTTAGTTATTGTTCTACACATGTATGTTGACTAATTGATTACAGCTTGAAGTCTCTTTTATATTTATATTTTTAATTCTGACTTGTGAAAATGGGTGGAAATTTGCTGGTCAAAAAAAGAAAAAATGTTTCTTTAGACACAAAGCTACAAATAAAAATGTAGGAAATAGAAGTCAAAGTACTGATGTGCTCTAATCCAAAGATACACTCACAAACCTTAACAGAAAAAGAAGAAGAAAAAAAATGAGAGTGAAATGTACTGTCTGCAATCAATATGATTTATCAGATTGTGTTGAAAACTGTTTTTTTGTAGATGTAATTTCTAGTGATAGCGATGCTGATGTTCCCCTTGCTATGGTGCATGATGCCTACTTTAGTCTGGTAACGAGGCTGTTGATTTCTTAGATTATTTTAATCCTGATAGTGACACTGTCACACCTGTGATACTAACAATTGAACTGTAAATTTCTTGTACCTTGAAGATATTGTTTGTGAAATTAGTGATCGCCAGGAAGCAATGAAGTTACTGAATAATGACAATTTCACATAAAAGTGATTTTTATGATTCACCAGCAGGTGCAGGTACATGTATGTTGACACTTCCATCAAATGGTAAAACGTAATGGTTTATAATATTTTTTTCATGATAACATGTATTTATACAAATGTATGTTGTTTGAAAATTGTATTACCATTACATGTGTTCTGGCTGTAATCATACCAGTATAAATTGTTTACGACATGCATGTCCAACATCATCAACATGGACAAGTACATCAACATTTTTTAAAAAACGATGAATTTGGATATAATGTTACTCGATTATGACGTTCTAAAAATCCCAGTCCCCTGTGAAATGTTATAAACAATCTTTGTGTGTGTGTGTGTTTTAAGTTTACATATCAAAGTAAGTATAGTCCAAGTTTTCTCTTACCCTTCCCCACCCTGTGTTTGATATTTGGAGAGTTATGTTGGGGTGGTATAATTGTCCAAAAATATCTAATACTTATTTGTCCAGGGGTAGAAATTCCACTGCCAGAGAGCCTGGGACAACCAAAAGATAAAGTTAGGCAACCAGTTTTCCCAGTATGAAAGCCCAATGAGGCCAAAAACTAGACAATAATAAATATGACATTTATATATTTCAAAACAACAATTTGATCCTTGAATTGTGATACATGTGATTCAATTGGATGCCCCATATCATGTCCATTTTGATCAATAATTATTCTCTGGTATATGAATAACATCACTTTTGGGGCAACAACAGAATATTACTAGGCAACCAGAGAAATCTGCTGAGCAACCATATTTTCAAAACTGGTTTCCCAGGGACAACCAATAAATTTCAAGATTTTTCTATCTCTGTTTATCCCAGAATTTTCATTAAGCTGACCCTTGAGCATGGATGTAGGTAATTTATGGGATTAATGGTGATGACTGTAAAATGTGATGTGTTAAGGCTTGGACACGTTAATTATGTACATTATAACTGTATGTATCAGTTAAAATGTTCCAATTATGATTTATTTCTGTCTTGTTACCTCAACTTTTTTTAAAAAGAGTCTAGGATATTGTGATCCACTCAGTCCATCTGACCCTACATTTGTACATCCATCCAACTGTCCATAACTTGTACATTTCATATATGGCTGTGTGGAAATTCACCAACCTTGTTGCATGTGTTTGCCCATGTGACAACCATCTCCAAGAGGGGTATGATTTTGGGCCTTTCCCCTAGGGTCAGAAGGGTGTCAAAGGTCAGATATTAAAATTGCTGTTACCATGATGCCAGTGTCAATTTAGTATCAAATGTGTTGTAGACTTTTATCATGATGCCAGTGTCAATTTAGTATTAAATGTGTTGTAGACTGCTATCATGATGCCAGTGTCAATTTAGTATTAAATGTGTTGTAGACTGCTATCATGATGCCAGTGTCAATTTAGTATTAAATGTGTTGTAGACTGTTATCATGATGCCAGTGTCAATTTAGTATCAAATGTGTTATAGACTGCTATCATGATGCCAGTGTCAATTTAGTATCAAATATGTTGTAGACTGCTATCATGATGCCAGTGTCAATTTAGTATCAAATGTGTCATAGACTGCTATCATGATGCCAGTGTCAATTTAGTATCAAATATGTTGTAGACTGCTATCATGATGCCAGTGTCAATTTAGTATTAAATGTGTTGTAGACTGCTATCATGATGCCAGTGTCAATTTAGTATCAAATGTGTCATAGACTGCTATCATGATGCCAGTGTCAATTTAGTATTAAATGTGTTTTAGACTGCTATCATGATGCCAGGAACTAATTTTTTAAGATGACCCTTTTAGTCCTTAACATTATCTGATCTTCCATTCATAACCTTCTGGAATGTCCTAATCCTAATCAGTAACATCTTGTCATTCAAAGTTACATGTTAAAAATCAGTAGAAATTTAATTGTTTGTGTAACATTTTGATAAGACACAGTGTACAAGAGGTTCCCAGGCAACATGAAGTACATGATCATGATTATTTGAATTTCTGTACCTTGTATGAAATATATTTTCTGGGAATTTTCTTACCATTTTCAAAACGAGGCCTGGGGTTCATGGAATTGGAAATTCTTCCATGTAAAATGATCAGATTGGGAAATTTTGATTTTTTTTTACACACTGTTAATGACCAAATATTTACCAGAAAAGATTCTAGAGCATTAAAATAATTAAATAGCCTAGGTTACTTTGACTCTTCAGATCCCTTGCTACACTCATAGTAATTACACTCCCCAAGTCAGTATAGGAAAAGGCACAGATTTGTTGAAAAGTTCTGATTGGGAATTTTTACACTCAAATTGAGAAAAGTGGACAGATTTGGAATTGGGAGTGGGGCCAAATTTCAAACCCAAAACAGGCCGAGGAAAATCCCTGATTTTATAACAATTATACAAGTTCCAATATTATTGATTAAATCAGTGACAATGATGCTGAAGTCACAAGTTGCTAATTCTAAGACAAACACACAGCCTGTGGAAAGAGTCCTTACTTTCCAGATTAGGATTACAGCCAGAAGGCCTTACTGAAAAGAAAGGGAAGAAAAAATGTTTTTTGTTTTTAATTAAAGCAGTTTACATCATTTAGTATAATTTAAATAACTGAGAGTTCTTTTGTCCATATTCTTCTCATTTATCTTGATAATAAATAAAGTATTTGCAAACCAGGTTGATGGGCTTTTCTAAGGCTCATGTACCATCTATGAGCTCTCTATCCATTCATCAGCACACTGAATCTGCCAGTGCGATACCAATAAAAGTAAATGGTCATAAGCACAGGATAAGGAGTTGAAAATCAACATAACAACATGTCTGTAATAAATGGTCATATCAGCATGGGGTTTTCACTATAAGACTTCTTATGATGTCTACTTGGATATCTTGCACTTTGGATAAGAAATAAGCTTATCAATTTTTGGGCCAAAAGGTAAATGGTCACTGTAACTGCACAAAAGAAAAATGGTTTGGGCAAAATAACATTAGTTCTACATCACAGACCTGGACCAAATGTTGTGGATAGCTTGAATCTGGAGCAAGGAAGAAACCTTTGAAAGAAACCTATTGATTTAGGGTCAAAAGGCCAAATGTCATGGTCAATATGGCCGAAAGAAGAAACTTGGTTTCTGCAAAATAACATGTTCTACATCACAAATAACATTAAACTTTGTAGAGGCTTGCACTTGGAGAAAGGAAGAAGCCTGTCGAGTTTGAGGTCAAAAGGTCAAAGCTCAAAGTCAATGGTACTGAAAGAAGCAAAATGGTTTGTGCATAATAACAAGTTCTAGACCACATACCTTGACCAAAGTTTGTAGAGGGCTTGCACTTGATATATGGAAGAGGTCTATTGATTCTGGGTTCAAAGTCATTGTGACTCAAAGAAAAATGGGCTTTGAAGAATAATTGTATGCCAAAGTAAGTTTCTTGACCACACTTTGTGTATGACTTGCACTTATGGTAATAAAGCAACCTGTAGATTCTGGGGTCTAGAGGTCAGAAGTCGGTCTTGGTAAGTCCACTGAGAAAATAATGGTTTCTGCACAGTAACTTTAGTTCAAGATTGCATACCCTGGCCAAAGGTCCAGGTCATTGAGACCCATTGGTCAATAATCTCCAATGTCAACCATGTAATACTAGTTCATACATAGATGACTATTAAATATGGGGTGTGCATACAGTGTTCTGTTCATGGTACTCTTGTTGTTATTAAAATTACAGTATCCAATCTGCAAAAAGACACAGGACTAAAATTTTTGTTTAAAAGAATGAATTCTGAAAAGTCAAGCACTGAGGTGATTCAGGTGAGAGAGATTCCACACAACTAACCAGTTTGTTAAAATGCATCAATTTGTTTCAATAGCAGGATCAATGATCTTTTCCAGTACTACTCAGTGCAACAATGGTCGCTGATGTAGGCTTAGTGATGACTTGCGATACAGACTGTCGGTGTGTTTTCATAGGAGTTTGTTGTTTTGAACTCGCACTTATTTAGAACTAATATGAACAGCACATTGTACACCAGCCCCGTGTTTAATTGTCCCCAAAATTGATATTTTCTAATTCCTGACCCCAAGTACAAGCAATCCACAAAGTTTGGTCTAGGTGTGTGTATTAGAACAAATGTTGTTGTGTGGAAACGATTTTTCTTCTTTCAATCACAGTGACCTTGACCTTTGATCTTTTGACTCCAGAATCAATAGGTTTTTTTTCTTACCCCAAGTGCAAGCCATCCACAAAGTTTGGTCCCAGGTATGTGATGTAAAACTATATGTTATTATGTGGAAACCATTTTTATTCCTTCAGTGACAGTAACCTTGACCCATTGACACTGAAATTGATAGGCTTCTTTCTTACCCAATGTGCAAGCCATCCACAATGTTTTGTTTTTGTAGATGATGGAGAAGTTATTATGCTGCTCATTTTATCATATGGCATGATTGTATGCCATGTAAAAGGGGTTACCAAATACGCTCTGAATTGGAGAAACAATAATGTGCAGCATTACAATT
Source organism: Margaritifera margaritifera (assembly GCA_029931535.1). Lineage (NCBI taxonomy): Eukaryota > Metazoa > Mollusca > Bivalvia > Unionida > Margaritiferidae > Margaritifera > Margaritifera margaritifera. The sequence continues at coordinate 2,530,921 of JAQPZY010001694.1, read as the reverse complement.
TTGTCATATAGGTTGATAGGGTAGTGATACAGGCAACTATCACTTGCCTGAGTTATGCATGTAAAAACCCAAGCAGGTGATATGCACCTATATTACCTGCCTATCAACCAATACAACTAATAATATTCTAAGTCTGATTGAATTCAGATCTAAAATACTGCATCCAGAGTTTTAACCAGCCCAGCCAATCAGATGCAAGATCACCTCATTAATGTGTAGATCTCATTACTGAACTCATCCAAGATCTTCATGATATAAGCATATAATCCAAGTCTGATAAAAATCAGATCAGAGGTATGGCATCTAGAGTGGCAACAATCTCTGCCAATCAGATGCAGGATCACTTCATTATTATGCAACCTCGATGATATAAACTTATATTCCAAGTCTGATAAAAACTGGATCAGAAATATGGCCTTCAGAGTGGTAAAAAGTAATTGTTGATGGCTGGTTGCTTGGTTGATTTTTAATAGCACTTAAAACACATTATTGGCTATATAATATCAAGGATATGGGAGCTAAGTGCCTTTCCCCAGAGAGACGCAGAGGTAGCTGATCTGGAAAGGCCTGAGTAGGTATCAAATCCATAAACCTTGGATTATAAGTCTGATGCTCTACCAACTGAGGTACCCTTGCTCCTGCAGTGATGGATGGATGATGGATGCAGGCTCATAACATAAGCTTAACCTTACAGCCAGTGAAGTTAACTTAGCATTCGTGTTTTCAATCTCATTACCTATGAAGCTTCATATTTAGCTGGATATTAGATGATATCAATTTCAGGAAAGAATCTGACCATATTTTACTGAGCTGTTACCAATCCACGAGTCTTTTAGTAATAAATGGCAGGAGACAATGGCCATGTTGGTGGCAAAATCTTGTTTCTCTTTGAGTCTTCTACCAGGCTTTGGGTTATGGATTGTCATTAACAAAACAAATATGGTTATCAGTTCAAAAGTAAGGTGCAAGTGACTTGTGAAGATATGCAAGTGCATAACAGTAATGAGAATGTTTGGGTCCATGTCAAGTCTTTCAAGTTTACTTTTTTATGGATGCTAAAATTAGACTTCCACATTTACTCCGAGTTAATTATTTGATTAATTTAAACAAGAGACCTACTTTTTGCCATGCATGCCTTTAATTTAGACAGAAAGTAAAAAAGTTTAACGTTGTTATTATTCTAATAAACTTGAACACTGACCTTAATATAGGGTGTGGACAGAGGGACATGCACATGGATGCCCAAGTGATCACTACATCAAGCTGGACAGAGGGACATGCACATGGATGCCCAAGTGATCACTACATCAAGCTGGACAGAGGGACATGCACATGGATGCCCTAGTGATCACTACATCAACCAGGACAGAGGGACATGCACATGGATGCCCAAGTGATCACTACATCAAGCTGGACAGAGGGACATACACATGGATGCCCAAATGATCACTACATCAAGCAGGACAGAGGGACATACACATGGATGCCCAAGTGATCACTACATCAAGCAGGACAGAGGGACATACACATGGATGCCCAAGTGATCACTACATCAAGCTGGACAGAGGGACATACACATGGATGCCCTAGTGATCACTACATCAAGCTGGACAGAGGGACATACACATGGATGCCCAAATGATCACTACATCAAGCAGGACAGAGGGACATACACATGGATGCCCAAGTGATCACTACATCAAGCTGGACAGAGGGACATACACATGGATGCCCTAGTGATCACTACATCAAGCTGGACAGAGGGACATACACATGGATGCCCAAATGATCACTACATCAAGCAGGACAGAGGGACATACACATGGATGCCCAAGTGATCACTACATCAAGCTGGACAAAAATCACAGGGTTTGTAAATTGTGTAATATACCATGATGTCGGGTAATCCTGCGCACCCAAGGATTGTATCGTGCCGTTTTTTGTCTTCAGAGTAAATTCTAATTGTTTGCTTATTGCATTGAAAACATTTACCTTCACTTTAAATAAACAAATCAATTCTTATATTTTTTACTGAAAATTTAAGCAGAAACAAGCGTACCCCTCGTGCTCTAGCAAATTCAGTTTTCTAATTCTGCACAGACACTGTTTTACTTTCATTTCCGGACTTCCTGTTTTCAGCAGCAAATTAAAATTTTCCTTGCCTATTCAGTCATATGTAGGTCATTATATTTTCAAATTTCAAGTGTCCATCATCTTTATTTACTGGACAACTAGTGTATAGTCTGAGTTGTCATTTGCACTCAAGCAAGCACCACAGTTTAAAAGATTTAGCACATTATTTTTATTTTATCAAATCAAAGTGTCAGTGATTGATCTATACCTCCCATTTTCTAAAACTGGAATAGTCTATATTGTGTAAGAGGGGTTGCAAAGTGGTAAAAAAAAAATGCCTTGGAAATGGTTTCTGTTTTGCTGCAATGCTGAACTTATTGTTTCAGGTGTAATTAACCAGAAGCATATGAAATCACAAATTCAAGGTACAATATGACATTTCCATATCAAACTTGAACACAATATCGATTTTTTATGTGGAATTCAGTTATCTAAAGGCAATAAGTTAAAGCCATAAAAACTTTAAATATGCATAATGTTTGATAAGCAGGGTTAGCCGACGTGCAGAATTCGACGAAATGGCTTAATAGATTTCCTTTAAGTTTTCAAATGTAAATGAAATTAAACATCATTTTACTCACATTGGTAACTGTACCTATAACTAATGCAACAGTATGGTTTAGTACTGAATACTGATGTCCTAAAGATACAAGAGTTGATGAAGTAAACAACAACTCTACACGACATATTACTATTTTATTTTTAAATAGATGCTCTAATTGAGATAAGCTCCAAAAATAAAGCTGAAATAAATAAATTCACAACCTCAGCAGGTTTAATTACCCCTAAATGACTGGTCACAACCTATGGCAGTACATGGAATACCTGATATAAATTTGTATCCTTTAACAGCTTACTGCATTGTACATATGAAATAATTCAAAATTTTTACCCTTTCTAAAATCTTGCATAAAAAAGCAAACTGCTACAACTATTTTTCCAGAAGTGAAAGAGTCAACAATCTAACATGATAAAAGTTACATCCCTACCCTGTTGAGGTTAAGGGTTAGTAATTACAACTTGAGACTAAAAAACTCCACCTCCACTATTTTAATAATTGTTAAATAATGTCTAATAAAACATTGTTCATTTGACCTGAAGGAACAAACAGTTTTCCTACCATATATATTCCAAAAGAGGATCCTCTTTATTTTTCTAAAGAGAAAAGTAAAAATGTAATATCTACTTGTGAGATTTTGTACCAAGGGTTCCGAAATAAATGTTTATGTGCAATTCATAAACATGGTGCCAAGTGATACTTCACATGTACTTCTATTGATCTGCACTTTATTTAATATAAGGATCATATAAAATTTGCAGTGTGCAAATATTTGGCAGATCATGAGGGAAGAGTTTGATTCCAAGAATTCAAAGTCTAGTCCGATTGATCCGGCAAATTTTGGCACACAGCCAAGTGTGAATGAACATATTCTTACATGACCAATTCCTCATTCAAGTTGCAATGTCCGTATTTTTCATAAGAACTGGCTGAAATCTACACATTCTACCTGACTTGATTGAACTGGTCCTGTCACAAATTTTAAGTAACATTGGTTAACAAATAAATCCAGTTTCAAACTGATTTATTCTCAGGGCTGTTCCATTTAAACAAACATGGCACCCAGGGAAGGCAGTTGTTTTAAAATATATGCCAGGGTACTCTGTTTGCTCAAACTGTTTAGTGTGACAATGATACACAATTAAAATTTGCACCTATGGGTGACTAGTCCACACTGAGAGTGTCTTCCCTGAGTCCCAATTATGTTTACTGGAACAGCCGTCACATAATTTTAAGATTTCTTAATTACTTCAGTCTACTGTGGGATTTGTACATATGCAACCAGCTGAAAAGAATGGTGGAAAACAAACGAACATATATATATTGGCAACAACCATGTGCTATTATGTCAAATAAAGACTTGATTTCGCCTCAAAATGACCATTTTAATGAATGATTTGTTTTCAAGATAAATTTGCTAGTGATGCACATGTATGAAAGTAGCTAGTCCATGTGAATACAGACAAAATCTTCACTAATTGTGTGGTCCCCATCTCATTAGTACTAATCTGCCTGTGGTCCCCATCTCATTAGTACTAATCGGCCTGTGGTCCCCATCTCATTAGTACTAATCGGCCTGTGGTCCCCATCTCATTAGTACTAATCAACCTCAGTATCAATACTGAAAATTTGTGAAAGACTATTTTATAGAAATTTGTGCCAGACTATTTTATGGAATTCAGAAATTGTGTGAATTTCAGCAAAAAATTTTAAGAACAAAAAATACAGACATTGTAGCTTTAAATTACCAAATACTTACAAAAATACAGACATTGTAGCTTTAAATTATACAATACTTACAAAAGGACTTTTTTTACACAGAAAAACCTGAGCTCAAGCAGCATATGCAATTCTGACTTTGAAATATAACTTATTTCACTAATTACATGAATCAAACTATCTAAAATGGCTTAATCATCAACAACTTTATACAAATGAGGCAAATTCCTACAGCTGTTTGAATTGCCCATGCATTTACCAACAAGTATATTTCTAAAGGACTTAAAAAAATTTCTTGGTAGCATTCTTCTAGTAGAATTAAAAGGTTATTGTGCAAGAAGAACAAGTGGGAATGGTAACATTTGGTTCAGTAAAGTTCATATAAATAAATTATAACAGATAACAGCATTTGTATAAATGAAACAGTTTGTTCTGAGGGCATTTACATGCAGAATGTTTAAATACCATAGTACCATACCAAGGAAAACATCAGACATATGGGGAAAAGATTTCAAGAATGCCCTATTCCCCTAGCCATCATGATGATTATTTGCACCATAGAGCTCTTTAAGTTGCCAGAATCTCCTATAAAAATTGGGACACCAGAATTGTTCAACTTAGCGGTGGCAGATCTGACTGAGCCTGAAAACAACAAGACCAGAATTAGAAAGAAGTTTGAGCCACCTGAAGAACTGAGGCCCTACTTGAGACCACCAGAAGATTTCCAGTAGTCCATTGAATGGATGGGCCAAATTGCCTATTGGTTTTCATTTTGGCTTGAAAACCTTTTCGAATATAACTAAATCTCAATACAAATATGATCACTTACCCACCGAATCAAATGATAACTTGATATTATCTGATTAAGATCACAAAAATTCAATGGGATACTTAAACCTAAATGTATTCATTGTTTTCGGAAAATATATGTACAATTTGTACACAAAATTTCAAAATTGATAGGAGAATAGGAAAATTGATAAAACAGAGTAAATGTGACCGTAATTACAATATGTGGCTAACACATAATTGGTAATAGGGACAGCCCGACTTAGTTAACTGGGCAGAATTTGATCATGTACGTTCATGGCGTATTAGAATTTCTGTCACGCTTCGTGCCTCCATTGCCTAGCCCATGCTGCCTGCCACTCCAGACATCAACAAAACAATTAATTAAGTGCGCTTCGCGCACACCTGTATACCTGTAAACATTGTGGTTCTATTCCTATGCACAGGTATAAATTAAAGTAAATTATACACATCCTCCAATATCGCGCCTTCAATGAACCCCCTTAATTGTGGGGAAACCATGCAGTGATGGAGGGGTGTATAAAATAGCGTTCTATATGCTTTAACGTGTCAGGTGTGTTGCAATCTGACAACACACCTGTCCATAACCTTCGTGTGCTTAGCACACACCCTAACCCCCTAGTGTGTGCTTCGCACACACTATGGGTATATAGACGTACATGATCAAATGATCGCACACGTCTAAAATTCAATCATCATCATCATCATCGGTAAGATTTTGAGCTTCCCTTATGCAACATAGGTTCTATTATGACCTAGTCAAATCATATAAAAGAAACTATACTGATCTGGTACAAATTGTACAATCATACAAACTATAATCTGTTATTCTTGTTTAAAACATCTGACTTTGGTTAATGGAGAGATGAAGCAAAGATATTGGATTCTTCATTAGTTGGAATAAGAAAAATGAACATTCAAGAAAACACAAGTGACAAGTTGATGCCAACCAGAAACATTTGCAACCACTAAGTTGCACTACTTGTGAGACATAACATGTCTTAAATATTGTGCCTTGCTAACTTGCTGTCTTGGCAGCTTCTGTTTCAGAATTTCTTTCCAAATGTTTACATAATATGACCAAACAATTTGCATTTAACTGTGCAATCTAAGGTCAGATGATAAAATGAATAAATGTTGAAAATATAATACACTTTTACATGACAGGAAAAAAGTTATATGAATAAAACAAGGAAAGATTTTTTAAAAATTATTACCATCAAGAATGCAGTAAAATAGTTGAAATGGATGCATTCTTTTTATCTGCCAGTGATGATAATGCATTTTGAATGGACGGATAAGAAAAGTACAGGTGACATCAGTGCCACATATTCTGCTCGGAGCAAAAGTAAAACAAATGAACAAATGCTACCCCCCCCCCCCTTCAATACTTGAACAATGTTTTTGGAAGAGTGGTAAACTGTAGGCCTTCAATTACAATTATACTAGTTTTCAATAAAGTATGATCATTTGAATCATGGACTCTCCTTATTTCAGTATAAAATATGTCATTTCTATAGGACATTTGTCGTTTCTATAATTTGTCATTTCTGATGGGGAGTCACAGTGGCTTAGTGGTGTGTGTGCCAGACTTGCGACCTGAAATTTGCGAGTTGGGGTAGAATTCTGCCCTAAGCAGGTCAGGTCAGCCACTGTGGTATATATCTGGACAAGGCACTTTACTCCATTTGCATAGAAACAATATAACCTTTCATATTTTGATGTGCCATTAAACACCAATCAATTGATCAATCTTAATAGCCCAACTTTAAACATGAATGTGCAAATCGCCCATGCCCTTTCTAATTACTCTTGAAAAAGGATGTCTGTTGCTATCATTCACACACACACACACACATATAAATATCAGATATCCTACCATCGTAGTATTATCTGGACATGTCTGACAAATGAGCTTAAACTGTCAAATTACTGTTTGCTAACTTGACATGTTGGATATTGGACATGAGGTGCCCATAATTATACTATAGATTCGTTTGGTCATTATGTTTTCCCAATTGTTTAGACACTCAATAGTGCCAAAGCACAAGATAACGGTGGTGTGAGTTATCTTCTTTACTTAACAATAGCCATATAACTGATTTATTTCCCCAGGGTCTGTACTATAGACATTACATCAGTCACTCGTACCATGTGTTTTTTTGTTGTTTTTTTTTTAAAACTATGTTGTGTTGCAGTGTGCTACCACATCAGATCTTCAGAACAAAATGTGAAGCCTAGACCTGAATTAATTAAAAAAGATAATAGCAACAACAACTAAATTTTATTATCATCCTCCAAGACTTGTTTGGAGACCTGATAAAATAAAACTTCAACATCGGACCTTACTGGAAAAGTGTTATATATTTTTGAGGTTGTAAGTTTGCTTATTGTCAATTAATAATTAATTTTTACAAACAGTAGAGTGGAATAAACTTTTGTTGGATGAAATTCTAAAGTATAGTTGTTTGAAAGAAAAGATGATTTTTATAAATTGTTAGTTTGAGAGGAAACCAGTTAATCATGAAAGGATAATACTAAAACTAAAGCAGCTGTAAATCCAGAACCGAAAATAAAAAAAAATATATATATATAGATAGATATATATAGATAGATATATATATAGATATAACACAAAGATGTTAGATTATTCGTACATGAGAACAAGAAAAATAACCATTCAAGGAATGGCCATCATATCCAACTTTCTTGTGATACATTTCCTTTACTACCTTCCATGCATAACTTTACTGGAATAAAATTTTTAGTACATACTGTAGTTTATGATGTTAAATTGCATTGTTATTTGCTACACATGGTTTTTATCTGTTGCCATAAGCTTGGATTTGGGTCAAAGCAATTTTGTTCTACAGCTGGACAACACATTTGATTGTTTCTAATAAACTTTTGCTATTCTTACCCATCTTATTTTTCTTTTTTTTTATTATTCAATAATTCTGCAGATTTCTCCTATCATTCAAACATGGAAATAGTTCATGTTTTCTCTCAGCTTTGTATTACTTTTTTTTTTTTTTTTTTTTTTTTTAAGTTATTTCTTCCCCCAATGAAGGGTTTGATTAGTTCAAAATGTTGTTGGAAACTGTTACTACTTATTGTGTCTATATATATATATATATATATATATATATATATATATATATATATATATATATATATATATATATATATATACACACACACAGATCTGAAAATCCTTGACTGAACTCCTATATAGTTACATGAAAAAAACTCCATTTATATGAACAATTTAAATATGATGATTGGTTTACTACCTTTAATGTGAACCATCTACTGATGACATGATGACAACTTTTTTGGGGGAAGGTAAAATTAGTCTGCGTTATATGTTTATTAAAAGCTATTGAACCTACTGGATTGTAAACTCTTCATGCTTTGAATCAAGGTAAAGAATAATTCAAAAAGAGTATGAAATCATTATAATATCTTTATTATTTCTGTTTTCTATTTCTACAAACTCTTTCAAGTACTAATAAAAGCCATATAATTCAATTTAGTTTTTAGGTCATTTATGCTTGGAGTTCTGAATACTGAGTGCCTATCTACCTAGAGCTTTAGTTTTTAGGTCATTTATGCTTGGAGTTCTGAGTACTGAGTGCCTATCTACCTAGAGCTTTAGTTTTTAGGTCATTTATGCTTGGAGTTCTGAGTACTGAGTGCCTATCTACCTAGAACTTTAGTTTTTAGGTCATTTATGCTTGGAGTTCTGAGTACTGAGTGCCTATCTATCTAGAACTTTAGTTTTTAGGTCATTTATGCTTGGAGTTCTGAGTACTGAGTGCCTATCTACCTAGAGCTTAAAATGCGAAGCAACAATTATAAGCACAAAAACTGAAATGATAAATTTTGCTTGTTATGTATTTACCTTCTTATCAATCCTAGATCATCTATTTGCGCCCTTATTTAAGACTTCACTTGAAAAGAATTTTGGATATAACAAACTGATTCTATTCTCATGGTCTGCTGGTGTTCATATTAACTGGAGTGACAGACACACACATCAGGGTTTCTAAAACATTTTGACCTTGCTAGACATTTTTTCCTGAAAAAATTAATGAAGTTGCTGGATATTGATGAAATTTAGTATAAAAACATTAAAAGAAGATGTTATTTATTTATCGTAAATAACAATAAAACATATATTTCATTAACTGATGTATCAGAAAATGTGTTGCCACTTTAAAGTTGCCACTTTAAAGAGCCAGACACAATCATTCAAGTGTATGATTTTGAGAAGTCTAGAGATGAGATCAGCTTTCACACCTGTGCTGTCTTATGGTTTGGGGCTGTAAGGTGTTTAAATAATTAGAAAAAGACAATTACTGATTAATGTCATGCAATAATTATGGGCACCCAATGACAAATGTCTGACATGCTGAGTTAGCAACCAGTCATTTCAGCTTTTTAAATTTATATATATATATATATATATATATACACACACACACACATGCATACGCAAATATATAACTCATTCCACTCCTAGCTCTTCCTCTCTCCAAAACCAAAAAATGTATTCCACAATGATGAGAGAATTGGACACCTTAATTGTATTCCAATTTTGGCAGACACTGTTTACTTTCAAAACTGAAGCAGAAATTGTAGGAACAGAATGACTAATTACAAGTTCTAAAGAACAAATGCTACAAACTATTAAAAATTAGAAATTAATTATTAAAAAGAGACAAAAAAAAGATTTTAAATAAGCATAAACTTGGCTGTTATACGACTGTACTACCAATTGTTGGTATAACATCAGTGTTATGACCGACTTGAAAACATTAATTTATTTTTATGAATGCTTAAATTGTTATGTTGCACATACATCTACCCACAAAAAGATTTGGTTAAATGTAGAATTAAAATTCAAAATAAAATTGTAAAGAGACATGATTTATCTGCATTTCAAGTCATCAATGATTATCTTCAATTTATCATGTAGGTTGTCTGAATTCCTAATTTGCAATAAGTTTTTTTCTTTTTTTTTAAAAAAACTATCCTCATTACAAAAAGCTAGATTTTCAAAAGTTTTCCTCATTACAAAATTATTGCTTTCAAAGAATCTCTAACTAAATGGAATTTGTATACTCTAATTAAATATTCTATTAAAGTCTACAAAGGGATTAAATCATCAAAATTTAAAGAACAAAAGCTATTAAGGTTTTCTTGAGTACTATGAATCCTAGCAAGTCATTGACAATCCTGTCATCTGTTCTGAAGTGCCTCTCTAAACCTATGACATTTCTTCAGTTAAAGCAGTCCTTAAAAATCTTAGAAGGAAAATTCAGAGTCCCTAGAAACCTTCCTCCTCACTGTCTATGACTTGTTCCTGGGGTAAGGGTGATGCAAGTTCAAGGTCATCACCAAGGTGAACCATCTCTCCCCTCTCACTGAGGTACGACTGTTCAAAGCTTTCCATGCTGTAGTTGAAGTCACTATGTCGTGATGCCAAGCCTTTCTCTGGGTACTCAGACCGTTCTGTATCTCTAGCTGTGTTCAAATCTCTGTCATCTGACTGATTAAAATGATCCTTCGAGAGGTCACTATCGAAAGGGGACAGGCTCATGATCACCTCCCCCTCTGGATCCCTTAAACCCAACTTCTCTAGGTGAGGGGATCTAGGCGTCTCTTCTGTTTCTTGATCAGACTGCGGTAGTGGGGATTTCCTTCTTGTTCTCCGGTCTTCATAAGAAGAGTCATGGTGTTTACCTGAATCAGCAGTGACATTGGCAGAGAGATCTTCATCACCCATATGCTGGAAGATTCCACTTGTCTCTTGTCGTATTCTGTCATACAGATCATCTGCAGGCCTTACTTTTTTGTCTTCCTTAAAGCTGTCACCACCACTAAATCCCTTCATGGTTGGGTCCTGTGTACTGAGGTACGATCTCGGTCGCAGGTTGCTGCCATTCAAAGCCTGCTGTACAGCTGTAGTCCTGAAGGAACCATTGATATGACCATTAGAGGAGATGTCTCCTTGATAGCCATTGGACTTGGCTGGGAACTTAGACAGCTTGGAATGTTTGGAGAATGGCTTCTCTGATGTCATGCTAAATGGGGAGCCCTGCTTGTCCAGTCCAGCCATTGTGATCAACTGACCCAGACTGAAAGAATAAGACCACAAATTAAACAACCTTGCTTACCAGACAATAAATACATACGATTCATCTAGTCATCTTTCCATTATGAGGTATTTCTATACATTGTCTAAACAAATAAAACCAGCAAGTATCAAGTATAACATCGGCAAAATACATTTATTATGTTAGGAGATATTCATCAATATAAAGATGCACACCAAATTTGGTTGAAATTTAAGAAACCTTGTTACATGCTGCAGAAATCAAAGTCAGTTGGACTGGCAATCTGGGGAATAAATCCTATAAATTATATTGTGGAATGATGGAAAATTAACTCATTCAAGGTTTCATCAATATAAAGCTGCATACCACATTTGGTAAAAATCCAACAATTCCCAGTAAAGTTATCTTGTGGAAACCAAGTTGTTGATAGCTGGATGGATGACTCAGGTTGATAGACAGACTTACGAATGGACCTTATTACTATATGGCTCTACCAACTTCATTGAGCAGGGCTCTAATTATAGGGATAAAAACAAGAGTCCCTCGAAGGGACTGATGCTCTACTGGCGAAAAAGAGTTTCCAGGAATTCAAAATAAGACCATTTATACTTTTTAACTGCTGAGTGTTGAAACCATCACTGATATGTTTTAAGCAATATCAAGATTTTCAAATTAGCTGCTGTGGCAGCCATACTGGATGTAAGATCAGCACCATCTTCATTTAGGACCAACTAGACATCATTAGAAGTCTTTTGGTGAAAACCTCATGTCAATAAGACCATCCAATCAGGAGGAGTAGCGACAAAAAGATTTTCAGTTTTCAAAATGGCCACCATGGCAGCCATATTGGAGGTTGATTGGAACTATTTTTATTTAGAACCAACTAAATATCATAAGGAGTCTTTTGGTGGAACCTCATATCAATATGAGTATCCATTGAGAAAGAGTAATAAGGCTTTCAAGATAGGGCCATATTGGATGTCAGAATGGTAGCATTTTCATTTAGGTCCAACTTAATATCACAAGAAGTCATTTGTTAAAAAACCCATGTTGATATGATGATCCACCTAGGAGTAGTGATAAGATTTGTAAGCTGGCTGCTGTTGCAGCCATATTGAGGCCAGATCAGCACCATTTCACTTGGGACCAATCAGACATCATAAGAAGTCTTCCTGTGAAACCCCATGTTGATATGACTTTCCATTCAAGAGGAGTAGTGATAACAAGATTTTCAAGATGGCTGCCATGGTGGCCATATTAAATGTCAGATTGGCACCATTTTTATTTAAAAGTCTTCAGGTGAAAATGCCATATTGATACGACTTTCCATTCAGGAGGTGTAGCAAAAAGATTTTCAAGATGGCCACTGTGATGGCCATACTGGATGTCCGAGCAGCACTATTTTCATCTAGGATCAACTAGATCATAGGATGAATGTTTGTGTAAAGTTTCATGGCAATCATCCAAGAAGTTTAGAAGGAGTAGCAATAAGAGACTCCTGCTAAAGGATGGACAGTGTGACCAGTAGAGCTAAAAATTGTATATCAATGTGCTATCTGTGGAATTCATTAGAAACAGTGCCAATCATTGGATTGACATTTGAATATCGTCCACCTTCAAATAATTGTGTACTGCCACGATTGGTATAAGATGTGTAACAGGAAGGAAGATCTAAATAAACATTTAGAGAAATTCCATCCAATCCTGATTAATTCATCCACCAATGATAAGCAAGCATTTGTAAATGAACTACTAGTTCAAGTCCTAAGTAGTCTGGATATTACTCTGGATAAACCCATCCGTATTTCAGACAATACAGAGTTCATTCCTTTCTCTTCCAGATGATACTGAGTGATGCTTGAAATAAAGGAACAAATGATATGTTCAATCAAGTAATCTCCTCTGAGAACATATTCAGCCCAACAATTGACTGGACTACAGAACCAAAATAAAATTAAATTTAATTCATCTGATTCAACCTGCTCCACCCCCATGTTCAGTTTCACCAATGACAAATGGAATTGGGAAACATATACTCCATATGTCAACCCAGTGTATGGTCAAACTATCCCAAAAGGAACCAGGCCACATCAGCAACATGATACCTCAGTTCCCAGCTGATTCCAGAACATCTAAGAACCTATACAACATCATGGCGGTCTTTTGCAACTGTATTATTCTAATTCTAACAAAATTTTCTGTCACTACCAGAATGTAAATTCTTTATTATTTTTCAAGAAATCATGAGAGAAAGTCATTAAGCCAATTCAACTTTACCCTCCCCACCCCCACCCCCCAAAAACGAATACATTTTTATGTATTTTTTTTTACATCACTAATGACAGTTGAATCCCGGCTGCATTACATGATAGTATCATTTGAACCAAGTGTACTGGCTACAAAACTATTGTCTGTGATATCATTGTCTACTACCAAATGACTGTGCTGATGCCACATGACCAAACAAAAAGGCAGCTGCACCACCTGCTAGGGAGTATCTAAACCCCACACCAACAAGACACAGTAATCTAGTGAACCAATACATCGACCAGAACATTTCCCTCTGATACATTACAAGGATAACAAATCGGTCAGGGACTGGTGGTGACTAGACCACTACAGCAGATGGCAGGGAATTCCTCCACTTTCCTTCAGGCAGCTCTTTATTCTATGTCCCTTTACATAGCTTAACTGGCTTTTCAAGACCAAACGGTCAATAAAGCCAGATACAGAACATACCTTAATGGAGTTTGGTTGTCCAGTGAGCAACCATGCTTTTTGAACATTTTTCCACCCTGCAACTACACATCATAAGAAGTCTTTTAGTGAATAGCCCATCTCAATACAACTGTCTGACATTAGATTACAACCATTTTTATTTCAGATGATCTGAATGGCATACTAAGTCTTTTCATGAAAACATCATATCAATTTAAACATCTCCGAAGACATAGGCATATCTTATAGGCATAAGATTTTCACATCAGCCACCAAGGTGGCCATGTTGGATGTCAAATTGACACCAATTTCCATTAGGATCATCTACAAGTGATGCAAAGCATTTCAGTGAAAATCCCATGTCAATATGACCATCTATTCAGAAGGAGTAGTGATAACAAAATTTTTAATATGGCTGCCATGGTAGCCATGTTGGAGGTGAGATAGGGGTTTTAGGACCATCTGCAAGTCATAAGAAAACTTTTAATGAGAACCTCATGTAGATCTGTTCAAGAGTAGTAGTAATAACATTTTTAAGATAGCCATGGTGGTCATGTTGGAGATCAAATTGGCACCATTTTAATTCAGGACAATCCACAAGTCATAAGAAGTCTTTTAGTGAAAATCCCACATCAATCAGACCATCCATTCATGAGGAGTAATGCTAATAAGATTTTCAAGATTGCCACATGGTGGTCATAATGGATGTCAGATCTGCATCATTTTCATGTAGGATCATCTACAAATTATAAGAAGTCTTTCAGTGAAAACCCCATGTTGATATGACCATCCATTCAGGAGATGTATCTGTAAGATTTCAATATGGCCATCATGGTGGCCATGTTGGAGTCAGCGTGGCATTATTTTCGTTAAGGACCATCTACAAGTCATATTTAGTCTTTTTGTAAAAAACCCATACTGATATGACTGACCATCCATTCAGAAGTATTAGAGATAACAAGATTTTCAAGATGGTTGCCATGGTAACCATATCGGATGTCCAAGGGGTGGTATTTTCACTGAAGACCAAGTTCAAATAGACCTCAGGATGAAACTGTATGCCAGGTTTCATGACTTTTCTCCAAGTAATTTAGGAGGGGTAGGGATAACAAACAACTGCTAACAGATGATGGGCAGACAGATGATGAATGCAGTCCATTGCATCAGCTGGTCTTTGACCAGAAGAGCTAAAAATTCAAATTTTTGCATCCTGAAGCAGGTTAAAATCATATTTACTTGTAGGTAATTTTCTGTAAATATAATAAGTTTACACCGAAATTCAATAAAGTCATTTGCAATTAAAATATATAATCTTCCGCATCAGTCCATAATATCACTGTTTATTTCTAGAAATTGCATAAACTGATACAGATTTGGTTCACAAAAACATGCATTAAAAAGAATTTTGTGAATTTTGAATTTATGTGGACTGTCAATTTTTCATTATCATCAGTATCCCCACCACCACCATCATTAACACCACCACCACCACCATCATCATCATCATGAAAAGAAAGAGAATAAATAAGGATATTTACCCAGCATCCCTGAGGAGGTCTAGGAACTCGTGGAACTGTTTGAAGGAGGCCTCGATACTGTCAAGCACACTGTCATCATCCAGAATGCTGCCTCCATGCATCTGCTTCAGCCTCTGGTTCTCCTCTAACAACCTCTTGTTCTCAAGCGTAAGCTAATTTATGGCAAAGAAAAATACCCAATACAATCAATCCTTTCATAATTGTGATGAAAGCATGTACTGTGCATGCTAAACTCTTCAAATTTATAAATGACTGACATTTTATTCAAACATATATCACTAATTATCTTCCAATTTAGTTCCTGATTCTAAAAGAAAATTGTAGGATTGATAAAACTGAAGTGTTAATGTTGCAGAAAGAATGTAAAATTATAGTGACAAGGTGCAACATAAATGCTGCTATGTTGTACAGAGGACCAAAATTAGCTGCAAAACTTGTCAAACTTGTGCACACTAACAAACAGGGTTCTGCATAACCTTTTGTCTCTGTTGTGGATGTTTTGATACAGTTTATGTTTTATGTTTTGATACAGATTATGTTATATGTTTTGATACAGTATATATTATATATTTTGCTAATAAAAGTATATGTTATATGACTTGATACTTTACATGTATATGTTATGTTCTGATACAGTATATATTATGTTTTGCTAATAAAAGTATATGTTATATGACTTGATACTTTACATGTATATGTTATGTTCTGATACAGTATATATTATGTTTTGCTAATAAAAGTATATGTTATATGACTTGATACTTTACATGTATATGTTATGTTCTGATACAGTATATATTATGTTTTGCTAATAAAAGTATATGTTATATGATTTGATTCATGACATGTATATGCTATGTTTGATTCAGTATATATGTTTTGATATAGTATATGTTATATGATTTGATTCATGACATGTATATGTTATGTTTTGATACAATATATATGATTTGGTACAGTATATATTACATGATTTGATACAGTACATGTTATATGTTTTGATATAGTATATGTTATATTATTTAATACAGTATATGTTATTTATTGATGCAGTATATATTATATGTTTTGATACAGTATATATTATGTGATTTGATACAGTACATCAGGGGTCCCCAACCTTTTTGTGCCTATGGGCACATTTGTGAGTTTATGAGAGAGTGGCAGGCACCAACCAATTAACTTGACCCATTTTTAAAAATTATTATTATTCATTATAACCTCTTTTGCAGGCACACAAAAAACCTTAGCCGGGCACCATGGTGCACGCGGGAACCGCGTTGAGGACCACTGCAGTCATATTATATGTTTTGATATAGTATATGTTTTATGATTTAATACATACTTGTATTATCATAGAAAACTACAGTTAGTGCCTAGAAATCTGAATCAACATCATGAAATTCACAACTTTTAATAAGAAGTCATATATTTTGTTAAATTTTCTTTACAAAAAAAATTCTCAGTACACTGTAAATCACAATATTAATGTAGTTGGGCACTGACTTTGGAAAAGAACCAAATAAGCTGTAGAGGTTGAGGAGTTTGCTACTACAATCAAACTTGCTACTCACTGTTTTTACTTTGCATTAGTACAAAGTCATAGTTAACAGCATATATCTTAATTTGTACTGGGATTATTTCACATTTTCTTTCATCTGTCATTTTGAAAATGACTTAACTATTTGTTAGGAATACCTCATTACCGATGAAATTGAATGGTCTACTCTCAAACCTGGTTGAGGTAGGGAACTATAAGGCAGGGATAGTTCCTTGATAGAAGTAACATTATTCTGTTTACCAAAGCTCTAATGCAATTTCACACCTACTGCAATTTACATCATATATATAATATTAGGTGAAACACTGGTGAAACAGATTCAGTTACAATAATTGTTTTATTAAGACTGAATATGAGTTTCTTTGAAAAACTTAGGCAATCAGGTTGGAACATGAACCTGATGAAACTAAACATAAAAACCAACCAGACATTATAAGAAGTCTTTCAGTTAAAACCCTATGTTGATATGACCATCCATTCAGGAGGAGCAGCAATAACAATATTTTCAAGATGGACTCTGCGATGGCCAAATTGGATGTCCAAGTGGGACCGTTTTCACTTAGAACAAACTAGACCATGGGATGAATGAGTGTGTAAAGTTTCAAGGCAATCCTCCAAGTAGTTTAGGAGGAGTAGACATAACAAACTTTTGCTAAAGGACTGATGGACGGACGATGGATTATCCCATTAGCTCTTCTGGTTATAAATTCAGTTTCGTACTTTTTTTTAGGGTTGGTCACCAACTGCAAAATTTTTATTTTTATTTTTGGCCTTATCAAAGGGATTTACAATTTACTATACTACTCAAATAAAGTCAATGACCACCCACATAACTGTTTTGCCATTAATGTTGCCTTTTGCTATGGACTTGACAATAGGACTGTCAGCAGTCAGATATCTACCAAATTACTGTGAATTCAGTAGGGTAGCAATTTTCGTGGATTGCAAGGATGCTAAAAACCACAAATTAAAAAACCCAATAACCTGTTGTCTCTATGTGATGGTTAAAGGACCATTCTTCAATCCATAAATTTAAGTACCAATAAAGAGTTGTATCTCTCTCTGTGATGGTTAAAGGACCCTTCTTCAATCCATCAATTTAGGTACCAATAAACAGTTGTCTCTCTCTCTCTAATCGCTAAAGGACCCTTCTTCAATCCATCAATTTAAGTACCAATAAAAATGTCACTAACATAATGTTTTCATATTCTGTATTGACTCTGACACTAAACACACCTGGCCTTATGGGCTCACAGGCCTGCACATCTTTTCAGTAGTATACATTACCTTCACAACTTGCTGGTTCGCCTTGGCTCTTGCAATTCTTTCTTCACGCATCTGTCGTTTAAGCTGGACAATCTCCACCTGAAAAAATTACTCTTACATAAAATCATCATCTTTCATATTCCAATTAAAAATATACATAATTGCAACCTTCCTAAACCCTAAAGATTTAAAAGGCTTGATTTGGGTTTTGTGGGTTTAATGCCATAATTCAGCACATGATAGGCTATACATGGCAGCCAGTATATTTGGTGGAGAAAGAACCCAGGAAGAACCACCGACCCATGGGAAAGCTACTGGCAAGCTTTCTCACATACCCACATTGGTTGAGTTGAGACTCAAGAGAGGTGAGACGAGACATCTGTAAAAGCGAGTGCCTTAGACCACTCGGCCACCCAGAGCCCTCCTAAAAATTTAAAAGGCAAACTGCAATCATTAAACACATATATCTCATTGGATTAATATATGAATTTCTTTGTATTCATATACATCAGATGATCAAAGAAAAATGTATGATAAATGCCTGATAAAATACACTGCAAGAATTATAATTGCCCTGTTGGAAAATATTAACCTAATCATGACTGATTTTTAATAAATAATATCTAGCCGTTGTAATTATGATAGTACAAAATAAAAGAAGAATGTAAACCTTTTCCTAACAAAGGAAAATACCAAAGTTTATTGCATTTTTACTACTTGTAATGCTGCAAACTTTACTGCACTAATCTGTATTTCCCCCAATCCCATCCATGTGGAAGAATAATGCAAAAACAATAATAAATGAAAAATTAATATTTCATCCAATGGTGTTTCAGATTAGTATTGGTAAGAGGAATTTTGTGTAGATCTATAAAAAAAAATTATCACCATATTATATTGTATATTTGTCAGCATAACACAAGAGCTTATTCCAAAAATAAATAATCCTTTCTATGCACTAGTAATTATGGAAAGAAAATGAGTATGCAATGAATTTCAAGACAAATAACTCGTATTTGTGTGTCCTACCCTCAAGTCCTTAGTTACTGTATTCTTTATCCCTGTGGCAAGAGCGCTGTCATCTAGGTGAAGTTTGCGCATGTCATGGATAGTGTCATCTTCTTCATCCTCTTCCCCTACACTCTCACCCTTAGTAATGTCTGGAGAGCCAAGGGGAGACAACCCCTCACTGTTCTCCAAGATAGTTGTCTTCCCTGGTGTGTGCTCTGGAGGATAACCTCTGGAGAACAAAAAAAGAAAACATCTTTCTGTATTATAAGGTCCAAGAGGGTCCGAGATCACACACCTGGCTCACATCTACCTTCAAGTCAAATTCAAAAACAGTTGTAGGATACTTTCTGTCTAAATTCTGTTGAGCAGTTTTTGAAAAGAACTTAAAGGTTGTTCTAATTTCAGTAAGAACAGCCATATTTAACTGCAAATCTACATCATTTGTAACAATTTAGAATGCCTTCGTATAGGGATGGTTCCTGTAAAATTTGATCATATTTTGTTTGGTTAATTTTGATTTTTTTTTCTTTTTTAATCTTAAAATTCATATTTGATGGTGGATTGGCTTCATTCCTACAAATGCCAAAATGCTTTCTGTCGCATTTGATAAATTTTGTTGAGCATTTTTTAAATATAATTTGCTTTAAGGTTTTTCTGTTCTTTTTAATGGCAATCATATCTGAAGAAAAATCATGTCATATATACATGATGCAAAAGAAATAAGTTGACCCAAAAGTAATTTAGTTTGAGCCATAAGGACTGAAAATAATAATAAAAAGATGTTTTCTGTTAATAATGAATGATGTCATATAAAAACTGTCATTCATGTGATTCATGAAGCATAATTCTTACATGATAGACCCGGTTCTGTCTGGTTTGTCATCATGCACTTTTAAGATGTCAATTTTACTCAAAACATCAGAATTTTGCAAGCTGCTGGAGTACAGGATTTTTGCCTGTTTCAAAACTACCTTTAAATTTGTAAATATTTAGTATACAATTTGTGTACTAAAATAAATTCATCATCAAAGAATATTGATAATACACAATGTATTGTACACAAATGTTTGACTGAGCACTCTGAAAGACTCTGAACATTCAAGCTCCAGCACGTTTGCACACAGCAAACCCATACTTGCCATATTCCCAGACAGTGTTGGGTTTTTTTTGAGACTCTAAAAGTTTGGTTTGAGGTTCCAAGAGGGGTCAGTGCATGTGACCCCCCAAAAGCGATGTCACACAAATAAGAATAAGCTATCTTTTCAAATCAGGTTATAGAAAATGACTGGAAATTAAACTCTGAATAAAAGAAAATACAATCGGTTTTCTCTGAAGCATTTAATATACTTACAAACAAAACAATGGTAGACTTAGCAATGTCAAAGAACATCACCACACACATATGTACACATGCTCACAACCTCACAGACATTAAATACAAAAATACACCAAGTTACTGTCTTTAAAATCCATTGGACAGTGGAATGTAGTTTTAATTACATGCAGTCTTTGCTGCTTTAAATAGTTCAGTAGTTGGTTTGAAGGTAATATAAGTGTCATTTGTGTTCATCTTTGCACTCATCAGAGTTTGAATGGTGATGTTGTTCAACCTTCCCCAAAGAGCTTTCAGCCATTCAGCCATGTACTTTGGTACTACTGAAATAATTATGTTTTGCATTTTATATATGCAGTAAAAATCCAACTTCAAAGAACTTTAATAAAGATGGCTTCAACATTCTCATTCAATGCAGTCAGTGATGTGTAATAACATTTGTTCTTAAACACGGATCTCTTTGATGTACTTAACTTCAGACAAATTGGGTTGTTCCACTTCGTGTACTATACCTATGCAAATTAGCCTAATGGGCTCTCCCTCAACAGTGCTCAAAGAATTTGACACGACACATCACCCCAGCTATTGTGAGCCCATTTAAGTAAATCTCTGAAAGGTAGCTGTTTATCTCTGACTGCCTTACTTTTTAATTGCCTTTAAAACAGCTGTATAAACTGCCCCAAGGATAGTTTTACATGAACTCTGAGCAGAACTGTTTACTGTTTATACATACCACAGATTATGGGCATATATCATGGTAGTCAAGAAATATATGGGGTTTTTTTCATTTTTGGGGGGAATTTTTTTTCTTTTGCTAAGATTGCTGAAAATCGTGTTGGGGATTTGGGAGTCCAAAGTCGTCTTTTTTGTGTGACATCATGTTATGGCATGTATGCAAACCATCTATTTTTCCCAGAATAATCTGACACTATAACTGATGTAAGGGTGAGGACCACAGCAAACCGTGTATTATCCCTGGTATAATCTGACACTATATAACTGATGCAAAGGTGAGGATCACAGAAAACCATGTATTATCCCTGATATAATCTGCCACTATAACTGATGTAAGGGTGAAGGCCATGGAAACCTGTGTATTACCCCTGGTATAATCTGACACTATAACTGATGTAAGGGTGAAGACCACGGCAAACTGTAAATTATCTCCAGTATAACCTGACACTTTAAATGATATATTATCCCCGGTATAACTGATATAATGCTAAAGACCAGGGCAAATATTGTATTATCCCAGGCATAATCTGAAAATATAACTGATGTAAGGGAGAAGAGCACAGTAAACCAAGTATTATCTACAGTATATGCTGACACTATTTGTAAGGATGAAGATCACATTAAACCATGTATTATCGACAGTATAATCTGATACTATTTGTAAGGATGAAAAGTACAGTAAACCATGTATTATCTGCAGTATAATCTAATACTATTTGAAAGGATGAAAAGTACAGTAAACCATGTATTATCCGCAGTATAATCTGATACTATTTGAAAGGATGAAAAGTACAGTAAACCATGTATTATCTACAGTATAATCTGTTACTATTTGTAAGGATGAAGGTCAAAGTAAACCATGCATTATCAACAGTATAATCTGATACTATTTGTGAGAATGAAGATCACAGTAAACCATGTATTATCTACAGTGTAATCTGATATTATTTGTAAGAATGAAAAGTATAGCAAACCATGTATTATCTACAGTGTAATCTGATACTATTTGTAAGGATGAAAAGTACAGCAAACCATGTATTATCTACATTATAATATGATACTATTTGTAAGGATGAAAAGTACAGTAAACCATGTATTATCTACAGTGTAATCTGATACTATTTGCGAGGATGAAAAGTACAGTAAACCATGTATTATCTACATTATAATCTGATACTATTTGTAAGGATGAAAAGTACAGTGAACCATGTATTATTTACAGTATAATCTAATACTATTTGTAAGGATGAAGATCACAGTAAACTATGTATTATCTACAGTATAATCTGATACTATTTGTAAGGATTAAGACCAGGGCAAACTGTGTTTTATTCCTGGTATAATCTGACACTTTATGTAAGGATGATTATCACCTATCAGTTATCCAAATATAATCCACAGAAGTAAGATCATGATGTATTCAGGATCTGACTTGATTTGACAATAGTTACATAGGGATGATTTCTAACATGCCTGTCATTCGTCCATACATACAAGGGACTGTTAAGCCACAATTGAAATTAATTTCAAGGAATGAAATTGCAAGATTTATTACTACAGTTAAAACTTAAAATTGAGACGAATTCAGACCTGAAACCTTATCCAAAGGTCAGAAAGCTAGTGCTCATGTAGTTATTTGGACTTAAAATGATCCTCTATTACACCTGAAAATCATCACCATAGTAACTAAAGTTGAGCTCAAATGGCCATACCCTGCTATGGAAATCAAAATATAAATTGTGTTCACTGACTATGATAAACCTTTGAAGTACTGTAAATCTGTGGTAATTTTATAATGAAAATTAATGCAGATCCTACACTGTCGATACAAAAACTTAAATGATGAATTATGAAATAGTATGAAAAGCGATGTGCACAGATATGTGCTCAGTGACAAGATTAAATAGTTTTTGAATAGTCAATTCCAATTTTCAACAAACTACTGTATCATTCAAGATATAAACATGAATCAAACAATGAACAATGTAATAAAGAAACAGCTATAAAATAGACTAAACCTATATGCCCCCAGCGCAGACCACAAAAGCACAAGTCCCAAAATAATTTCACAAATTTATAAAAATTTGAAATATGGATATAATGGCCTGAAAATCTCAGATCATCAACATATGCATGTATATAAACTTTCATTTGTCTATCTCAATCATTTCTTTGCTTAAACATGCTAACAATGGTAAGGTAAAAGAAGTCCAAATAGAAGACGTTTCAATTTGTAAAAACTTGAAAATTTTCATAATGTCCTGATAATCTAAACAGGTCATCTATTCTTTTACCATAATAAAGTGTGTAAAATTTCATGACTCAACGTTTAATTGTTTTCGTGCTATCACGCTAAAATGGATTCAGATTGCGCAAACAGACTACCGCAGTGGGGGCACACAAAAAAAAGATGGAAACAAAGAAAAATAGAAATACAGTGAAACCCGTCTATAAAGGACAGTCAAGGGACCAAAAAACTGTATCCTTGTGGACATATACATGATATATAGAGGTAAAACATGCTAGTAAACATAACAGAAAGCTTCACAAATACTGTTCTTAAAGAGCAGGTATCCTTTATATGAAAGTGTTCATTACGGCAGGTTTCAAAGTACATGAAACAAAATGAGCAAAATGTCAATAAATAAGTACTTTTGCACCTTACCCATCAGACCTTGCAATTGAAAGTTGTTTCAGCCTTTATAACATAATTAATAACTTGTCAACAATTTCATGTTTCTTTGTCATAAATATCCAGATTCTATATTTCCATTGCTTGAAAAGTAAGTCATCTGTTGGATATGTACACACATTTTTTATTATTGCATCTCAGCTTATAAGAATTTTTCAATTATATGTTACATCAAAACTTATCACAATGAATCTTTCTGAAATTTCCTCTGAGCCCTAATCAAAGTTTTTTATTGTATCCAAAAATACTCAATTTATAGACTTACCACTTGAACTAAAAGACATCTTTTAAATCTGAGCAAAATCAAAGCAGTCATTCCTGATATATTTTGGATCAAACTTGTTATATATTTCCTACATTTCAGTCGATGGTGTGGGAACATTTCCTGCATGTTGACCCACATTATGCAACATGATGCAACCACTCACACCTGGGCTAATCTGACAGCCCTTCCATGGGTTTTTGGCTGTTATGTGTTTAACACAATTTTTCAGCACATGATAGGCTATACATGGTGGCCAGTATATTTGGTGGAGGAAGAACCCAAGAAAACCCGGGAAGAACCACCGACCCATGAGAAGCTACTGGCAAGCTTTCTCACATACCCACGTTGGCCAAGCCCGAGACTCAGACTCACGTGGACAGATGTGAGATGTCCGAATGATCTGTAAAGACGAACATCTTAGAAACTCAGCAACCCTGGGCCCCCCATTCAGGAGTAGTGATAACAAGATTTTCAAGATGGCTGCCACGGCAGCCATATTGGATGTCAGATCAGCATCATTTTCATTTAGGACTAACCAGACATCATAAGATGTCTTTTAGTGAAAACCCCATTTTGATATGACATTCCACTCAGAAGGAGTAGCAATAAAAAGTTTTTCAAAATGGCTACTGTGGTGGCCATACTGGATGTCTGAGCGACAACACCTTTTGTTAGGACCTACTAGACCATGAGATGAATGTGTGTAAAATTTCATGCCAATCCTCCAAGTAGTTTAAGAAAAGTAGCGATAACAAACATGTGCTAATGGATGGACAGACGGATGACAAACAGACCATGCCATAAGCTCTCCTGGTCTATGACCAGTAGAGCTAAAAATTGAAAAATAGCTTTAATAGCCTGAAAATCTAATCAGGTCATCTACGTATGCAATCAAATATACCAGCCAAATTTCATTTGTGTACAATGGTGCCAATAAGCTTTTAAGAATGGACCAACAGATGGTACTTTTGGTCAAGCTTGGTGAAGCATAAGGGAAGATGAGGGAACATTTATGGAAGCAGAGCCATACCATAAACTCAAATGGCCTTACAGCTAGGTGGGCTAAAAATCCCTTTAACTCATTTTAGAATCTACAGGTAGCATACTATAGTCTTATGATCTATTTCAGCCTCCTAATGGAACACCCACCTGTATCTATTGGCTCTGGCTGCTGTCCTCCAAGGCATGCCAGGGCCTGGCTTTACGCCCTCAGAGCTTATTGGCTGCATTTTCCGTGTCACCCCAACAGCCCCTGCAGACCGAGTCCGCCTCCTTGCTGCCCCTGCTGTAATCTGAACATACAGAAACTCTAATCATCAACTAAGGCACTTGGGTGTTTGCCAAAAATCCAACAGTAGCAGGATTCATGTGTGCACAATCATTGCATAAATTAACAATTTCTATATAAATAAAATTATGACAGTATGCAGTGATATCTTGAAAAGTCTACTGTGCAATCTGCTTGACAGAATCAACCATTTTTACCATTTTCTGAAGGACCTTGCTAGTGGACACAATCCCTCAAAAGGCTATTTTATCAAAAATCTATGGTGAGATGAATTACATACTTTAAATGTCAAATATGGAGAAAATATTCAAAATGTAAATTTTTTATGCTCTTTGTTGAGCATTATGTAAAGATTAAAAATCCACTTCTTTGCTAAAATTTACTCTAAATAAATTCCTGATATGTACTGTTAAAATTACTGATGATCTAGATTGTCTAAAATTACCTACTGCATTACCTCCCTTGAGTAAGGCTTGGCTTGTTGTTTCATGTGGTCATTCTAGAACAAGCTGACCAGCCACTAATGTACAAGTTTATTTGACAGATTTTGTGCTATACATGGCCACAAATTGTGATCAAAAACAAAAAAAGGGCCATTGTTTTACTTTTTTAATTTCTAAATGAAGAAAGACAGAGAAAATAGGAATCTACTGATTATAATGTTTCAAACCGGGAAATATTATGAAGTGCTTTCCAAGTAGACTCTATTGATCATTCTATTTTCTTTCATAAGCATATTATAAGTGGTCAAATCATCACAAATCTTCCTCAATGCTGAAAAAGGGATTTAGACACAACATTTAGGCAATCATCAGGGAAAAATGAGGTGAGCAAGCAAGAGTGAGACAGCAAAGAAGAATACAGAAAAACAAGTCTTCCCCTTTCACAGGGTACACAAATTTGAACTGCAAACACATATCTTCATTAAACCTTTGCTTTATAGATTTATGATGAA
Organism: Margaritifera margaritifera; assembly: GCA_029931535.1. Lineage (NCBI taxonomy): Eukaryota > Metazoa > Mollusca > Bivalvia > Unionida > Margaritiferidae > Margaritifera > Margaritifera margaritifera. Next base: position 2,504,216 of record JAQPZY010001694.1, on the reverse strand, counting down.
GAAATGTGAGCAGCAAATATCAAGTAGAACATGAGAAATATTTTGTTAAGAGATAAGGGGTTCTTTTCAAAATGTTATTGTCTATAATTTTTACTAAAAACAGTGATCTGATAAATTTATTTTCTCAATGTGGTTTACATAATATAAAAGTTAGAAAATACACCAAGATCGTTCTTCTGTCTTTGAATGTACGGTATTTTGTAATTCTCTCATATAACTGTCATCATCTTGTTTGCTTTTTTTCTCTTGATCTATATCAATGACCACACTGATAATAGGTGTAGCATTAGGCATTTTAATTTCTTAAATTTCCACAGGATCACTGTTTATTTCATAACCTATTGCAAATTACTTACACTACAATCTTGGTGTTAACGAGTTCTCTGTTCTAGCGATATGTCACTTCTGCATACATATCAAGAACAGGTAATACCTGCGCCAACTTTGTGACAGCCATACTTGGAAGCACAATTATTTGTAAATGATGCAACAGAAAGTTATAATCACAATGAGGTTTTCAATTTCTTTCCTTAGCACTGAGAAGGGGGGGGGGGGGGGGGTCTATTTCAATGATGCATATTAACTAGGTTGACAGATAAAGAACTGTTCTAACATTTTGGGTATTTCCTTGCTCAACACATTTAGGAAAAATGAAGTCTGTCACAAGATGTCTCCTAGAAATTGATCAGACACCAGACATGTATGTTAAGTTCTAGCAACAAAATAATTAGTGAGGTTTGCATGCTTGGAAATGTCAAACAAGGTCAAAGCAAATTAGCTGTGTCTAGCTATATGAAATTTTACGTCTATGTACCTTGCTGTATCCATTTTTGTTTGTGACTATGTACTATTAATTTTATTAAAAAATTACTGTTTGTCATGATTATAACACAGATAAGAGAAAAAATAATTTTTTCTAACAAAATAAATTTATTTTTTAAAGTGTTCACAATAATATTCTCATTTGCAAAAGTCTTGTGCTGAACTGCTTTGTTCCTGAACACAATTCCATGTATCCTTCTTAGCAGCTTGTAAATGTTCACTTGTAATGTCTGCTGATTAGCACTATCCATTCAGATTGATCTTTGTTGACAGAAGTGAACACATCAGTATCAAGTCTGTCATGGTTTATTATTAAGTGCTTACTGCACAAATAGCAGAAATCAGATGTAGATACATGGTCACTTTGTTTTACCCAGTCCCATTTCTGCTCCAAATCAGAATTATATTTTGTTTGATACATGTTTTTGGTGAAATCAAACACATATCATCTGCTTCCTCTTTGACACCTTAAAACTGATGCTATTCCATAATACAACCCTTAGTCATACATCAACTAATTGTACTTCTTTCTTGAATATAAGTGTCTGGATAATCGAGACCAAATACAGTTTTAGACAAGTTCCACAGCCAATTATTTCACAAGATTCAAAATTCTCTGTCTTTGATGTTACAGATGCCGACAACCTACAGCATGCAATAGAGGAAATATTCCCATGATTTTATTTTTTGCACACCGATTGAAATTTTCATATTTCAATACAAAATCGTTAGTTGTTAGGCAGGATCAATATTCATGACTCTTCCGCTTTTATCATGAACCTTAACATGTCTGAGATACCATTACCATAAATATTCAACTACTTTGTGTAATACTTTTCAATTAAGATTCTGTCTAATATCAAAATCTGGGATATGTCCAAGTGTCCAATATCTCACTAAATCTATCCAACAGCAATGGACATGCAGATATCTCACTGCTTCCTTTAAATGAATGACAAAAACAAGTTTATCATAGTTCCTATGTTGGATACCTAATGATATCAAAATTATTGGTTACAATATTGAATCCAACATATTGTCTATGCACATACCAAAATCATGTCACAAGTATTTATTGTCACCTAAACTTTTGGAACAGATGTAACAAGATTATTTACTAATTCTGCAAAGTTATCTACACAATGTAAAGAAAGTCTTTCTGTTTTTGCAAGCCAAGAGCTCAGTGTCATAGTTTATAAAGTTGAACCAGAGTTTTACTTTGCTCTATCAACTTTTATCTCCTCATCATTCAGAAGTCAGTAGTTACAAACCAAGAGCACACTCAGATTTCTTGGTTCCTTTCTTGATATTGGCAACGGTTCAAATCTTGTGAGAGGAATACAGAATCCTTTCTTCTCCTAGCCTGCATCTAATTGTTTGTGTAAATTATTTAGAACTCCCTTCTGTTTTGAAAGGTGCCACTTTCCCCAAGAACCTAATCAATGTGGTTTAAAGCAGGGTTTCAATATTTTCTACCACTTCTCTGAAATAATAATCATCCCAGCACAAAGCATGAATACAGCAAATTTGATGCCTCACCATGGTAAATCTCCATGCTTTTACTCTCTACTCCACCCACCCACCCCACTGTAACCTAGAAGTCTGTTGACACATGTGTCTTCCTGCTATGATTACTTTTTAAAGTTTTATAGCATAAAAAAGTCACTATCTTTGAAAATTGAGTACATTTACACCCCGAGAACTCTCCACATTTTTAAGTTGTATAACATAAAAAAGTCAATATCCTTGAAAATTGAGTACATCTACACTCTGACACCTCTCCACATTTTAAAATTGTATAACATAAAAAAGTCACTATACTTGAAAATTGAGTAGATTTACACCCTGACACCTCTCCACATTTTACAGTTTTATAACATAAAAAAGTCAATATCCTTGAAAATTGAGTACATCTACACTCTGACACCTCTCCACATTTTAAAATTGTAGAACATAAAAAAGTCACTATACTTGAAAATTGAGTACATTTACACCCTGACACCTCTCCACATTTTCCAGTTTTATAACATAAAAAAGTCACTATACTTGAAAATTGAGTAGATTTACACCCTGACACCTCTCCGCATTTTACAGTTTTATAACATAAAAAAGTCAATATCCTTGAAAATTGAGTACATCTACACCCTGACACCTCTCTACATTTTAAAATTGTAGAACATAAAAAAGTCACTATACTGTACTTGAAAATTGAGTACATTTACACCCTGACACCTCTCCACATTTTCCAGTTTTATAACATAAAAAAGTCACTATACTTGAAAATTGAGTACATTTACACCCTGACACCTCTCCACATTTTAACAAACGGCGATAATGGGGAAATCATTACCATATGAATAGGCATTAAGTACCATGTTTAATGAATTGCCATCAAAGAGCAGAATAGTACAGATCATTGGTATCACAATATCCATGACATTTGTGGTGGGTGGGGGGAAGTGTGAGGCTAAGAACAGAAATTTAGTGCATGCCTTTTGTAATTTATGCCTCAAACTTGAAAATATCTGACACTTACACTATCCAAATTACTTGAAAAGTAGTACTTATGTACCAGTTGTTTTATATTTGATGAAATAAAATAAAATCCCCCCCCCCCCCATCCACATCTGAAATCATTTTAGGGATAAGTTGTCAAAAGCTCAGTCCCAAATTTACAGATATCAGAGAAATAAGGTCTGCCTTCAAATTCAAAAATTCTTTTCACAATATTAAAAAAAATGAACTATAAAAGAAATATTGGGGCACTTCAAAATTAATTACCTACTGCTAACATCTGCTTAACAAAGCCATCACAACTGTTTATGCAACTTATTCACAAAATAATATCTCCTGACAGTATTGTACCAGTACAGTACTAATCTTTAAGTTAAAGACTAATATAAATTAGTTTGGATCAATAAAAGTTCAGCTGATGGAGCAAATGTTGGTCACAGCTGTTTTTCCAAGAACCTTATTGCAAAAAAGCTGTAAAAAATGTCAAATATTTGTAAGTGGAGGGATGTTTACCCTTATTGTAGTTTTGCGTCCAAAGCTGCTGTTTAGAGTCTTTGTTCTCCGTTTCTTGGATGATCTAGACTTGGTGGTGGGGTCCATTGGTTCCTCAGCCTTTATCCATTTGTACTTAATATGAAATACATTGATAGTAGAAATGTAAGATATAGTCTTTCATGTAGAGAATGCCTGCATATAAAACACTCTGAATAGTAACTTACATCTGTTGTGTAGAATTCTTGTGTTAAATTCACACACACACACACACACACACATTGTTCACTTGTTAATGTGTAAGAGTTCAACCTTTACAGGTCAATGATAAGATCTGAAGAAGTTTCCAGGATTTTGCATTCCAAAATTCATTAAGACATACTTGACATCAAGATGGACTGGAGATAATTTCACAAGAACTCTCATTTGAAATTCTCTGAAACTCTGCTGCATGAATATGCTAAATTTAACATTCAAAGTGGTAAAGAACAGAAAATAACCATATGCAAAAAACTTAAGATAAATCTAACAAGATGATATCACAGTAAATATGCTTTAGATGTTGGGGCTCAAATTGATCAGAAATAATGTTCTTATTAGTGTTGTCTTTATACTTGAAACGAGATATACTTGCCTGTTTTTAATATTTCAAACCCTCTAATTTTGGGTAAACTTCAAATGGTCTTTGTCTAGATGGATATAACAATAATATAAGCACTTCAGTAGGATTAGCAATAGCAACCTATATGGTAATTCAATAGGAATTAAAACTTGGGGGGAGGGGGATTGCAGTAGGTGTGGGGTGGGTGGGGGTGTTATGTATTTTTAGCATACAAACAAGATTTTTAATAATTAGTTACATAATTAAATTATATGGTAATTCAATAGGAATTAAAACTTGGGGGGAGGGGGATTGGGGTAGGTGTGGGGTGGGTGGGGGTGTTATGTATTTTTAGCATACAAACAAGATTTTTAATAATTAGTTACATAATTAAATTATTATGTATGTATCAGGGATATTACAATTCAAATAGCTCTTGAAGTGCATTAATCCAGAAAATTTTTGTAGTGGCCATATATTTGTAAAATTTAATATAAGAACATTCAAAGAAGATATAACAAGTTGTGACAAAAAAAAGAAAGTACAATATACCTAATTATTACATACTCCTGAAAGTTTTTAATTTTTGGTTTCAGATTTACCTCCGCTTTAGTATTAGTATTATCCTTCCATGATTCACTCATTTCCTCTCAAACTCAGTATTTATAACAAACACTTGGTCTTTCAAAACAATGTACTATAGAATTTTACTCAACAAGTGTATTTTATTCTACTCTACTGTTTTTAAAAATAATTAATAACTGAAAACAGGCAGACTTACTACCTCAAAAATATGCAATACCTAACTTATGGGCATTTCAGGTACAGTTGGATGATGAAGTTTTATTTGATCTTGTCCCCAAAGAAGTCTTAGAGATTGATAATAAATGTTAGTTGTTTTTAGAAACTTTTTTTCCTTAATTTGAGCCTGGGCTTCATGTATTTTGTTCTAAAGGTATAATGTGCTGACACACCACGACACAATATAGTTAAAAAAACATGGTGTGGGAAACGGATGTATATAGTATCAGGATTTGCCGACTTTCAGGTCCTAACCTACCTTCAGGCAGTGTGTGAACTTGTAGACTCTAAACAATCAGTTTGTCAAAGATTGTTATGATGCATGTTGCCTATTTTAAGGAGAATTGGTTTTATTTGTTAATAATATAACTCGTGAGATTTCTCAGACAGGTGTGTTACATAAAAGGCACTCATCTCTAACAATTAACCACCAGGATTATTTCATTTAAAGCGTGATCGATATACCAAAAATATTGCACCCACAAGTAGTGTTTATGATCGGTTGTTTACGTAATAATTACAGGAGACCAATACATACTTACTGCTTGGCAAACAATTAAATTGATAAAATTAAGTGTTCTCAATCTCAAAATAATCGTCTTGGCAAATATGTTGATGCATGTCACCGATTTCAAGGTGGCTAGATGAGAACTGTTAAGTAAATGAATAAAATAAATGTTCAGAAATTGTTAAGTTGTGAGTATAAATAAATCATTACAGTCTAGCTTTCATTATTGTTCATGTAGTTGATGAGACAAGTCTGCTATCTTATCTAGGCATAAAAAGGAAACTTGATCAAGTTTCTAGCTCTAATGAACCTGTTTTAAAGAATCATAACCAGTATGAGTCAACGAAAGGTGCAAGAAAGTTACAATCATCGTGGATTAATCAGTATCTCTGGCTGAAATATTGTTATTGTATGTTTAATATTTTAGTTCAAGGTCTTTTACCTAAACATCTCTCACTCCCTCCCCCTCTGTCTCTGCCTCTCTCTCATTACTTACAAATCTATTTCCAAATCCCTTTATCCATTTATTGGTCTATATATATGTACATGTATGTTTTTGCTCTTGTAACTATACCTGCAGTCTAACTCTTCCTCATCTACATAGCTATCAACATGTATTATTTACATATATATTTTTTGATAACTTTAATTATCACCATATGGTTTTAAGGTGCCAACATAGATAAAAAGAAAATCAAAGTTTAAATAAATATAGTGTGATTTCCTTAAAATATCCCATATTTTCTCATATTTTTTTTTACTCATTTTGGGATATTATGTTTGGTGCAAGCTCACATTTTCCAAGGGCAAGTTCAATTCCACAGTAAGCTTGCCCTGGGCAAGCTGATTTTTATAAAATTTGTAAATCTCTGCTTTGTGGCTACAGAGTGTTTAAACAACTGGAAAAACATTAATGACCATGCAAGCTGAGTTGGTGACACCTCTCCTGATTGTCTGACAAAGAAGCAATGTGTAAACAAGACCTAATCACCTTTGAATTTGTAAGGTTAGCTGGCAACACCTTTATTGTCCGACAAAGAAACAATCTGTAAACTAGACCTGGTGATCTTTGAATTTTACTTTGTTATGGTGTTTATTTGACAGTTTAATGGATAAACAAATCAAAGACAATTACAAATAATGTTATTTTGAGATATCCTATGACTGATGTCTGGTTGCTCAGAGTATGTGCCAGTCAAAGCCATTCATTTGCCAGTCATGTGTCTGTGTGTGTGTGTGTGTGATTGTTAAAGTTAATTATTACTTTATTGCTTATAGTCAGTATATACCTCCAGTGAGCTAATGTTTCTTATTATGTAAATAAAAACCTACTCATTGCAAAATTTGTCTATAACAGACAGACATACAAACATCTGTTGACATATCTTTGTATAAACCAGCCATGAGCCTCAGGACAGAGAGACTAAAAAGTATATGAAAAATTAAAGATAATAAGGCTTTATAGCTAGCCAATTTAAAGGACCACATGGGGCTGTGAAAATCAGGAGCAAATGTGTACCTCTGTGTCCTGCCCATTACAATTTATCATCAACTGCTCCATGATAGAGTGCAACACGTCTCTATCTGGAAAAAAAAAGAACAGTAATATGTAATAAGCCTCAACTTCGTATTGTATTCATAAAACACTGAAATAACAGAAATCCCTGGATGTTGGTGTCCAGAAATATGGAAGAAAAAGGACAATATACAATTTATTACTGCAATTAAATAATAGCAAAAAAAAGGCTGATCCAGGATTTTGTTAAAGGGGTCTCAGTTTAAAAGAGATGGTTCAATTTGAACAAAACTACTGAAAACCAGAGAAGTCATATGTAAATGCCTCAAATGTCTCAGGTGAAACTACAATGGTCTGCATTAAGTAGATGGACAAATGTCCTGTCCATCACTGATAAACACCGGTCTGCATTAAGTAGATGGACAAATGTCCTGTCCATCACTGATAAACACTGGAAGCTATCTCTGACATGATATTTAGCTTATACGGGTCAAGGAACAACACAAATCCTAAAACTGGAACCAGGAAGTTTTCCACCATATATTATTATGAAAATATACATGCTATTTTACCTATTTATTTGCTTACATTAGGTAAAATGTGTATCTTACCAATAAGTGCATTCCTGCGGATGTCAAGAACCACCAGGGTTGTGTTGTACTTCAGCACATCCAGGAGGGACCGTGCTCCAGTTGTGGAGATCCCACACCCCTGCATGTCTAGAGCTGGAAGTAGAGATGACAGTTCAAAAAAACATTCATGGATATTGCATAGATGGCAAAGTTAAGCTTTTCATTTCTATTGCTTACTGTAACTATCATCTAACATAAACAAATGGCACCATAACATTGGGAATTTGGCATGTTGACAACCTAAAACTTTTCATGTATTAATGATCAGCAATATGTACACAAGAACAATAATTGTACATCATTCAATTTAATGAAAATTAGTGTTTTCATAAACTGTTTTCTGGGTATAATGGCCAAAACTTTAAGCTAGTAAAAATTTTCTATTTTGTACCATTTATATTTATTTTTGGAGGGAAATAATAAGATTTGTAGTCACTTGGATTTACATGATATTATGTGCATGGGGGCAATGTTCTTCAAAAATTCTAAAGAGGCTAAAAAAAAAAATATGAAAATAATGCCATATGTAATGAAATTTTTGTTGTGAGGAAACAGAATATGCTTACCACACGTCATACATTTTGGTGTATTGCTGAATTTGGTAGATAGAAAAATCTTGACAAAATTAGAATGTCAGAAATTTCCCTACTAATACAAATACCTTAATGTAGTTTAGTTGGCATTCTCAAATCCACCAAAATAAATTGAGCTAATATAAAACTGAAAATCCCAATAATTAAATTCCCAAAATTTTTCTATGCTGAAAATACCCATTACAACATGCCCTCACTATAAGGTTCTACATTATAACATGGTTCCTGTTATAAGGCCCTTCATTATAACATGGTTTATGTTATAAGGCCCTTCATTATAATATGGTTCATGTTATAAGGCACTTCATTATAACATGGTTCCTGTTATATTAAGGTCCTTCATTATAACATGGTTCCTGTTGTAAGGCCTTTCATTATAACATGGTTCCTGTTATAAGGCCTTTCATTATAACATGGTTCCTGTTATAAGGCCAATCATTATAACATGGTTCCTGTTATAGGGCCCTTCCTTATGCAACACAGTTCATGCTATAAGACCCTTCATTATAACATGGTTCCTATTGTAAGGCCCTGTATTATAACATGGTTCCTGTTATATGGCCATTAATTATAACACAGTTCATGTTATAAGGCCCTTCCTTATAACATGGCTCATGTTATAAGGCTCATTTTAACATGGTTCATGTTATAAGGCTCTTCATTATAACATTGTTTATGTTATAAGGCCCTTCATTATAACATGGTTCATGTTATAAGGCCCTTCATTATTTGTATAACACAGTTCCTGTTATAAGGCCCTTTATTATAACATGGTTCCTGTTATAAGGCCCTTCATTTTAACATGGTTCATGTTATAAGGCTCTTCATTATAACATTGTTTATGTTATAAGGCCCTTCATTATAACATTTTTCATGTTATAAGGCCCTTCATTATATGTATAATACAGTTCATGTTATAAGGCCCTTCATTATAACATGGTTCCTGTTATAAGGCCCTTCATTATAATATTGTGCATGTTATAAGGCCATTTTATTATAACATGGTTCTTGTTATAAGGCGCGTATGGTCATAGATCCAATTTGATTAAGTGGTTACTGTAAATTTATATATCTTATTTACTTCATTATAAGGCGGTTTCACTATAAGGCTATATACCCTATTATTCCCATGGACAGTGTTATAATGAGAGAGTGCAGTATGCAGCATTACATCTGTATCATCCTTATACAGTGTTATAATGAGAGAGTGCAGTATGCAGCATTACATCTGTATCATCCTTATACAGTGTTATAATGAGAGAGTGCAGTATGCAGCATTACATCTCTATCATCCTTATACAGTGTTATAATGAGAGTGCAGTATGCAGCATTACATCTGTATCATCCTTATACAGTGTTATAATGAGAGTGTGCAGTATGCAGCATTACATCTGTATCATCCTTATACAGTGTTATAATGAGAGTGCAGTATGCAGCATTACATCTGTATCATCCTTATACAGTGTTATAATGAGAGAGTGCAGTATGCAGCATTACATCTGTATCATCCTTATACAGTGTTATAATGAGAGTGCAGTATGCAGCATTACATCTGTATCATCCTTATACAGTGTTATAATGAGAGTGCAGTATGCAGCATTACATCTGTATCATCCTTATACAGTGTTATAATGAGAGAGTGCAGTATGCAGCATTACATCTGTATCATCCTTATACAGTGTTATAATGAGAGTGCAGTATGCAGCATTACATCTGTATCATCCTTATACAGTGTTATAATGAGAGAGTGCAGTATGCAGCATTACATCTGTATCATCCTTATACAGTGTTATAATGAGAGAGTGCAGTATGCAGCATTAGATCTGTATCATCCTTATACAGTGTTATAATGAGAGAGTGCAGTATGCAGCATTACATCTGTATCATCCTTATACAGTGTTATAATGAGAGAGTGCAGTATGCAGCATTACATCTGTATCATCCTTATACAGTGTTATAATGAGAGAGTGCAGTATGCAGCATTACATCTGTATCATCCTTATACAGTGTTATAATGAGAGAGTGCAGTATGCTACATTACATCTGTATCATCCTTATACAGTGTTATAATGAGAGAGTGCAGTATGCAGCATTACATCTGTATCATCCTTATACAGTGTTATAATGAGAGAGTGCAGTATGCAGCATTACATCTGTATCATCCTTATACAGTGTTATAATGAGAGAGTGCAGTATGCAGCATTACATCTGTATCATCCTTATACAGTGTTATAATGAGAGAGTGCAGTATGCAGCATTACATCTGTATCATCCTTATACAGTGTTATAATGAGAGAGTGCAGTATGCAGCATTACATCTGTATCATCCTTATACAGTGAGTTTTATTTAGGAATTAACTCTCTATAACAACTTAAAAGTTGTGACATTTTGGAAACAAGGACTGTTGTTATGGAGCTTTGTATCCTAACTGGTATAATTTCTGAATCAATACATATTGCTTCTCATTTGAGCTCCAATGAATGCCTCTTTACAGCTTCCTCTTTCAGCAGCCAGAATTAATTTACTATGATCTATGACTTTTTCCTACGTGTTAGAGCCTTGTTTCTTGTAGGAAAAATATTCTGTTTACTTGGACTTTATCACATATCCATTCTAAAATTTCCAAGTGCTGGAATAAAAGAAATTCTCAAAATCAGTCTTGGAAATCTTTGGTACTATATCTCTAAATGCTACTCACAATGATTGTGGTCCTAAAACAATAATGCCATTCCATAATGATTTTCATTTGTCATCATTGATAAAGTAAATTAAGAAGTGAAATTTACCTCTTGATATGAACAAGTGAAATGGTGATTTATGATTGGTTGAATGCTGTTGGTGACATAATGATACATTTCTACAAAATGCTATTTCTTGCCCAATGGAGACTGTTATCACACATTTTTCCTTTGGCTCGATAATCTTACCTGAGAGGTAAAAAAGTTCATGCGCTTCTTTTGAGACATCATTCACATGAGATCATTGATGCATATCTTTTAATGCACAAAATGCACGTCAGTTTTTTCGTAATCTGCAGCAATATTTTTGATGAAAATAATGCATATGATGGACCAGAAAAAGAGCATTGCCCACATTTGTGGCAGTAAAGGAAACCTAACCCAAGGAGAATCAAATCTGTACCAAGGCACTTGGCAAGCTTTTAGATTTCCTTATCCGGCCTACATACATGAGGAAGATTATATTAATCTTGCCCATGAATGCCACTATGATGATATTGCTCTCTGCTAAAAACAGGTGCGACAAGAATTCTAGCATATCCGACCACAACCTATATCCATGCAATAATATTGCACCAAAGTTTCAGTCGACTACAGACACTGATGTAAAAATAAACAAGCAAATTCAGTGAATTTTTGCCCCTGCCTACCATGGTGAGGTCACAAAAGTTCACAATAATGACATCTGACTGTGACCTTTAGGACAAAGTTGTGCAGTTACTGAACAGACATGGAAAGTAAATAAGTTTCATGGCACTATTTAAATGGGCAATGGAGTTAAAAGTGCAGAAAAGGGTCCCAAAATATCGATCAGTGACTTTTACCCTGACAAAACCATGACTGTGATACACAAAGTGTCATCATATTGAGAAGCATAAGTGTACTTTGGTTTATCCCTTTCATCTTCTAGTGACAATATATATGTATACCAACCATTATCCATTTATCTTAAACAGCTCCTAAGTTAGAAAGCAGAAGAGAAAATGTGTCTGAAATCTAAAATACTGAAATGTGACCAAAAGCAAACCATGGCTGTATGACTTAATTGTATTCCTTTGAAACAACAACAGTGTCAGTATTATTCAACAAACACATTGTTTTCCAATAGTTAGATATACACACTCTATATAAATACTTAAATAATTTGTGGTTGTCTGATATAACTTGCTGTGAATTTGAACCGAGCATGATTAACAAACAGCACACAAAGGCAGCCATTATTAAATCATGCTTTCTAGTCTATGTCCTGGAGGCAAAAAAATATATTGGCCAGAGAAATGTTAAATGTCTAAACTGAGTGTGATGTCTAATACTGCTACCATGAATGAAATGAAATGTGATCTGGTCACGACATTCAGAAAATCTGGAATTTGTTAGTTGTTTTGTTTAAATTTCTGTTTTATGGTCAGAAAATCTCTGGGGAAGTCATTTGGAAAATTGGAGAGTATATTTTGGTTAATAAGTGAGATTGAATTTGGAAGTGGTTCAGAAGAAAAACATACAGAGTTAGTTTTTATTTTTATTAAAGACCAAAAATACCAAATATAAATCTAAAATGAAGTGTGGCTAATAACATTTAATATATGAAATGACATAATATAATGCATATGTGTGATAACATAAATACCACAAATACTTCAGTTACATTTATTTTAATACAGCAATACCATTTAAAGGCATTTAGTGGTTTTGTAATTTTGTTGGACAATGATGTTGGTGTGTATCTTATCTGACACACAGTCAATACCTGGTTTGATTGGGCAAAGCCCGATTTAAGTTCTAAAGTAATTTCTTCTGAATTCCCAATACATTAGTCCACCTTACTTATTGAGGTGGACTCAAATGTTAAGGTCATTGGTGTGCGCCAGAAATGCACAAACAATAGCTGGTTTGGTTGGGCTTACCCTACTTGAATGTATTTTGCCTAAAAGGCAAAATACAGCAAATTTACATAGGTAATATAAGTTCACGAGAGTTTTGCCTAGAAAGACCCCTCTTGGGGTGTGCATCAGAAACACACAAACTTTACCTACCTGGATTTTAAGCACAACAGAGCAAATTCATTCCCAACATTATACATAAAATATTGTATATACTTAGGAGTTTTTGTTTCTTACCGTAATTTTAATGATATATGTTTATTTTATCTGTATTCTTCATCTTTAAATTACAGATTATTTAATCTATGGTGTATTATTTTTCAAATTAATGCAACTTGTTCTACTGAATTCATGTATTCATGAATTTCATGAAAATAGTTTCTATAACTAGTTTTTTTAAAGTTTAAAAATGTTTTCAATGGTCAAGAACCCTTTTCACAACCCCAAACCTGTGATTCTCAATAGACCTGATCATAGGTTACTTCTCTTGCTTTAAAATGCAAACTGCCATTTTGGCCTCCACAGTGGTAACAAGGTCAGCTCATTATTGAACTCACATGAGATCTTAATGACCTAAGCATATATTCCAAGTCTGATCAAAATTGGATCAGAAATGCAGTCTCTAGAGTGCTAAAATACTCAGCCAATCAGATGCATGATCATATCATTAGTATGCATTGTTCTTGCTCATTATCGAATACATTCAATACATAATGATGTAAGCATATATTCCAAGTTTGATAAAAATTGGATCAGAAATATGGTCTCCAATGTGGTAACAAGGTTAACCAATCAGATGCAAGATTAACACATTAATATCCATGGATCTTGCTCATTATCAAACTCATCTGATTTTGATGATATAACCCTTATACCAAGTTGGACTGAAACTGGATCAGAAATATGAACTCCAGAGTGGTAACAAGCAATTGTTAATGGATGGATGCATGACACATGATGGACACAAAGCCATACAAGAAGTTCACTTGGCCTTACAGCCAGGTGAGTAAAAAACCAGTGATTAATATTTAAAATTGTTTAAAAAAATCATTGCTTTAAAAATCTGCTTCAGAAGTGACAATCATCACTATTCACCCCTAGAAGCCAGATTTTACTGAGCGAAAGCTACTGGCTTAGAGTGACCTTGGAATGACAGCTAGTATGACCATTATTAGAAACAGCTGATGCATAAGTAATTAAGAAATTACCTTGATTAGCCACTATAAATGAGGCAATATCACATGCAATGCATGCAGTCCACTCATCTAATTCCTATACTTATTCACATGTACAATACACAGTTAACCTGTAGACTGTAGCCTATCACAATATAAAATATATACTCATTAACATGGAAAGTTTCCCATGATTGAATAAAGATATATATTCCTGCTTCCAACTGCACTGTGTAGGCTAAGATGTATATAGCATGAAAAAATGTGATCATGAACTAAACACAAATACTTAACCTATGTTAGTAAACCATAAAATGTAGATCACAGTGACCTTCTTTGGTTGTAAGGATTAGGCACTAACCAAGATGAATCCAATTAACAAGTTTTATAATTCTAACAAACAGAACACAATAAATGACCTTCAGGCACAAAATATCAACAAAGTCACTGAAGCATGAAATATAGGTCACAGAGACCTCATTTTGAATTAAGGATATAGTATCTATTAAGATGCCCTCCCCCCCCCCCCCCTGCAAGTTTCATGATTCTAGAAAGAATAGTATGCATACAGCATGGAAAATATGCATGTGATCACGAGTCAAATGCAAAAATGTATCAAAGCCAGTAAAAGATTAAATATAGGTCATGATGAGCATCTTTTGTTGTAAGGGTGTCGTACTAACAGAGATGCATAGCATCACCAGTTTCACATTTCTAGCAAGAATAGTGCCTGAGAAATGAACATCTTACACAAAATTTAAGTCAGTGAAGCATAAAATATGGGCCACAATGGACCAACTTCTGCAATGAGGGAGTAGTGCTCATCAAAATAAATCCACTCAATACATTTCATAATATAGATAGGAGAGAATGTACATACAGTAGCATGCCAAAAACCTATATGGTCACGAGCTTAATCCAAAAACTTAATCTAAGCCAGGAAAATGTGAAATGTAGGTGACTGTGACCATTTTTGTACTGGTGTGGTACTAAAAAAAATAGATAGACAAATATAATCATCTAGTTTAATGAATCTAGCATGAACAGTTAAAACACCAAATTTCACCAAAGTCAGTTAAGCATCAAATTTGGGTCAGAGTGACTTTTGTTTGTGATGAGAGTGTAGTACTCATCAAGATACATCCCTGCATCAAGTTTCATGATTCCAGGTACAACAGTATGTATACAGACTGCACAATGCCTATGTGGTCCTGAGCTAAGTGCAAAAGTTTAACCTAAGCCAGTAAAATGTAGGTTATAGTGACCTTCTTTTCTTGTAAAGTTGTGGTACTAATAAAGATGCAAACAATATCTAGTTTGATGATTCTAGCATAAACAGTACTTGCGAAAAAATTTAAAAAAACAAAACTGAACCAAAGTCAGTGAAGCATGAAATATGGGACACAATGACCTACTTTGTGATGAGAATGCAGTACTCATCAAGATGCATTATGTATCTCTCACCAAGTTTCATGATTCCAAGTATAACAGTATACAATGTGTAAAAAACCTGAGCTAAATGCAAAACACTTACAAAGAATGTACAACAAATGAATGTTCAAAGTTAGCTCTCTTAGTCCCCTCCCAATATGCTATAAAACTCACTGTAAACTGTTGCCTAGGACCGAGGAACAAAGAATCATTGAGATGCAGTGAGGCTGTACATATGTAAAGGTATATGCTTTTATATGTGCAGATACTGACTCCGATGCTGGGGCAAGTACATCATATCTCCTCTACTTCAAAGAGGTGAGCAAAAGAAGCACAAGGTTTTTTTGTAATAGTTTACCTGGATACATCTGACAGAACTGTCAACAGTCATGATCTGTTTCAACTTCAGGCCAGCCATTAGAAGTCATTATTTGGAGTTCTCTACACCATCTCTCTACATAATGCATGGCCTCAAATTCACTTATAAAGTCCTTAACCTTAAGTTTATACTGATTAGAGTTTATATTAGGAAAGTCTTAGCCCTATCTGCATTTATAGTAGTTCAACTCAAAATAATATTACTTTTAACTAAATTTTCCATATTTGTCCGCATTTTTATGAAGTAGTACCATTAGCTCAAGTTGACTGCACAAGTCATGTGTTAGACTGGTCACTAATAGGCTGTAAATCAGACTATTTGCAAGTAAAGATGGTGACTTAAAGTTGGAACCAGCAGTCACACAATTAAAAAGAGTTTATGCTGTGAATTAAATTGAATCTGTCAAATGTTTTCAGCATGAAATGTTGAAAATGCTTGTAATTAGAACGTACTGATGTCATTTTCTAGTTCCTGCATTATGAATCAACAGGTCGCCAGAGGGTGACCAGTTGACAATCTTCACTTGCACATTCTGAACTTTAAGCCGCAAATGGTTACTATTTTAGTCACAACTTAGAGCAATTTCTAAAGTTACAGAGCAGTAAGAAAAGTGTAATTAAAATACTTAGCGGTGACCTTGGTCATAATGATTGGAAACTCAATGTGGTATACAACAAACCCTCTAATGATGTATTAGTATACAAAGTTGTATCCCTTAATCTCAAATGGCTCTAAAGTTATAAAGTAGATGGGAAAGTTTGATGGAAAACATAAAATACTGAGCTATGACCTCAATCTTGAGGATCAGACACCCAACATAGTGCACATCACACATTCTAGAGATGATGTACAAGCACACTAAGTTTCATCCCATAATCTCAAACAGTTTTAAAGTTATAGAGCAGAAGGGAAAGTGTAATGGAAAACTTAAATAATGAGCCATGACCTTGACCATAAAGTAGGCCCCCCAATGTGATAAGTGACACACCTTCGAATGATGATGTATAAGTATACAAAGTTTTATTCCTCAATCACATATGGTTTTAAAGTTAAAGATGCATGGACAGACAGACAGATGTAAACAAAAACATTATGAGGCAATAACTTTCACTCTGCTACTGCGACAAAAATGACACTGTTGCTGCTGACACTGAAAAAGTGATATGCTGTGCTGCAGACTACACAAAATCTAGAGCTACTGTATATACTCGCGTATAATTCATTTAAGCCAATACCAACTGCAAACTGCATAGACCCAGATCTGCCATTGCATTATGCGCCGTCAGATCTGGGTCTATGCAGTTTGTAAGTACTAATCAGTATTATAAACAACACAGACCCTGATCTGCCAGCGCATTATGCAATGGTAGATAAGGGTCTCTGTTGTTTGCATTTGGACCCAGCTTATACACGAGTATATACGGTATTAGTGATGGGATCATCACCAAGGGTCTTGCTCACTACAGATTGCTCTGTAGGGCCTTAAACAGAGGAACTTGTGTTGGACACATAGTTAGAAGAAGATGGACATTCAGGGGCAACAACTCCTCTAAATGATGACATCGAATGCATAAAATCCAAATATTTCAAGGACTCATCAATACATGGAAGACCCCATGTAAATGATATGAAGTTGATCAACACTGCCCATAGCTCTCTCCAAAATGAAGCAGACGAGACAAATTCCATGTAAGACACATCTAGGTCTATGAAACAATGTTCACATCAAAGGTCTATGAAACAATGTTCTCATCAATGGTCTATGAAACAATGTTCACATCAAATATGTCAAAGGTCTATGAAACAATGTTCACATCAAATATGTCAAAGGTCTATGAAACAATGTTCACATCAAATATGTCAATGGTCTATGAAACAATGTTCACATCAAATATGTCAAAGGTCTATGAAACAATGTTCACATCAAATATGTCAATGGTCTATGAAACAATGTTCTCATCATTGGTCTATGAAACAATGTTCACATCAAATGTCAAAGGTCTATGAAACAATGTTCACATCAAATATGTCAATGGTCTATGAAACAATGTTCACATCAAATATGTCAAAGGTCTATGAAACAATGTTCACATCAAATGTCAAAGGTCTATGAAACAATGTTCTCATCATTGGTCTATGAAACAATGTTCACATCAAAGGTCTATGAAACAATGTTCACATCAAACATGTCAAAGGTCTATGAAACAATGTTCACATCAAACTGCATCCGAATATGTTCCAAGTTTCCATTTTAAGACAAAAAAAATTCTTTATGATTGGAATCACTCTGTCCAAAATGGAGCAGATAAGATTAAACCTATCAATGGCATATGTAAATCTATCAAGCAATGTTCATTTCAAATTGCATCAGTATATTTTGAATGTTTAATGGTCTTTATATTTTTAGTAACAGTGACCACATATGTATGATGGCAGATCAGCATCATCTCTACAAATCTGAACACCCTTTATGCCATAATGTTCTATGCCAAATTTGATCAAAATTGATCCAGTGGTTTTTGACAAGTTTAAAATAGCAACTGTTGTCAGACAACGCATGGTGCATGACCGACGCAGGGCCATACCATGGCCAGGTGTACTAAAAATGGCAGGAGCAAAATGATTTGCCAATATGTGCATCTTCAGATGATGACCATAATATTTACCAAGTTTTGTGGTGATCCATTACAAAATTTGACACTAGTTCTGTTCACAAGATTTTGTCCAACAATGCATTGAGCTGCAAGTCAAAAAGGGCAATAATTCTTTAACAAGAGACCACCAAATGGACTTACACTCTACTTGGTGAAAAGAATTTCCAGGAATCCAAAATAAGTCGTTGTCTTCTTATTACTTGCTAAATACTGAAACCATTTCTGATATTCTTGAAAAACTACAACATACCAAATTTGGTAACAAAAATATTTTCTTGCACTGGAGTTAACATGTTTACCAGATACCTGTAAGTGCAGTACAAAATCCCCATGTCAAAATGACCATTTGTTCTGAAGTAGTAGTGATAATATGATTTTTGAGATGGCTGCCATAGTGGCCATACTGGATGTGAGGTCAGAACCATTTTCATTCAGGTCCAACTAGACATCATAAGAAGTCTTTTAGTGGATACTCAATGTCAGTAAGACCATCCATTCATGAGAAGTAGCAATAATGAGATTTTCAAGATGACCATCATGGCATTCATACTGGATGGCAGACCTTTTAATAGAAACCCATGCTGATATGACAATCCTTTCAGGAGGAGTAGCAACAAGATTTTCAAGATAGCCACCATGGTGGCCATATTGGGTGCCCAAGGGGCACCATTTTCATTTGGGATCAACTAGACCTTGGATGAATGTGTGAAACTTTCCATGGAAATCCTCTCAGTAGTTTAGGAGCAGTAGTGATGACAAACTGGTGCTAATGGTATGTATAGATTTTAATGGCACGTCAGCACAATTCTGGTTATATTGTGCTTGTGCTAATGCATGCCAAACACCAAACAACACAAAATCGCATAAGCTCTTCTCGTCTATGACTATGAGAGCTAAAACCTGCAGAAGCAAAGTAATTTCTCAATATGCACATCTTCATGTGATGACCATAATAGTTACCAAACTTCATGAAAATCCATCAAGAGGTCCAAGTGGTCCTAATAGAGCTCACCTGGCTTACATAACTTAACTGCTGACCATTTCACTAAGCAGGCTTATGTAGTATTTTCAAAACCCAACGTATGTATACTATCTACCAAACTTTATATCACATTGATTTTAACTAAATTTAGTATAGTCTGATCAAATTTATTTCCAAAGATAAAAGCATAATGAATATTCATAGTCTCCTGCTCATAATCAATGTCATCCAGGGTCTTGATGATATAAACCTATTTACCTTATATAAATTGGATGAGAATAAAGCCACTAGATCTAGAATGGTAACAAGCTCTGTCAATCAGATGCAATCATCTCATTAATATGTGCAGATCTGACATATTATAGAACCTGTTTAAAACAATAATAACATAAGCTTATTTACCAGATTGGAGCAAAATCTGATTAAAATTCAGTCTCCAGATTGGTAACAAGCTTAGTCAATTAGATACAAGATTACCTCATTGATATGTGTAAAGCTTGCAGATAATCAAACTCATCAAACATCTTGACAATATAAGTCTCTTTAACAAGTTTGATCAAAATCTGAGCAGAAATATAATTGCTAGAGTGCTGACAAGCTCAGCAAATCAGATAGAAGATCATGTCATTATTATGTGTGGATTTTGCTCATAGACATATTCAAGCGCGATCTTGATGATATAAATTAAAATAAAAATGCCTGGACTCCACAATAAGAAGGAGAACCCAATGTCTAAACATTTTAACCAACCTGACCAGAACATAAACTGTGTTCAATATCAGATAATAGAAATCATCCTATCTGATCCAGATCTCTCCAGTAGCAACATAACGGAAAGATAGAAAACTTTATTGGACACACCAATTACATACTCTACATCTGGTAGGGATCAACATCTCTGTTTAAATGGGAGTCTAGTCATTTTTATTATATTTCCTCCCATGAGAACTCAGATGTTTAGGCCCCGGTGTCAAATCAATGGGAACATGGAAACTATTTTAGATCCATTCCTACTTCATCCAACTGTGTCTGATATTTTAAATTATGTGGAAATCAACCTATCTGATCAAGGATTTTCTTTTGAGGACCGAATGAGTCCAACAATAAATTGGAACTCGGTGCCAGTTGAGATAATTTCATCCGATTTAGCTTCTGTCATGCCCAACCAGTTTTGGGAAACAGAATCTTGTCAACAATGTTACGATCCTACCATTCAATAATCCTGTGGACAATCTTACGATCCCAACAGGAATGGTGTTATATCAACAAGAATCTTATATAATACCATGGCAGTTTTATGTTTTGTAATTCAAAACATTAGCTATGTTTGTTTACACAAAATACAGGATAACCAGTCCTTTTAATTATTAAATAAATAATTCAAGAGAGTTTCCTACCTACTTCGTTTTTTACCCCCATTTCTACTTAAAAACTTCTTTTGGCTTTTATGTTCAACTGCTACTTAATTTGAATCACGGCTGCATTAAACAATAATGTCATTTGAATCCCAGCTGCATTAAACATTAATGTCATTCGATAAACAGTGCACTAGCTGCAAACATAAGGTTGTGATACTATGGCCCACCATAAACTGGAGGAGGCTAATGCCACAAAACCCAAAAAGTGGATGCACCCGCAGCCAGGCACCGTGGGTGACTAGACCACCCCAGAAGATGGGAGGGAATGCCTCCACAATTCTTCAGGTAGTACCTTCATCTTGATGATATGAGCCTATTTACCAAGTCTGATCAAAATCCTCTCCAAAAAACAGTCTCTAGAGTGGCAAAAATAACTCAGCCAATCTGATGCAAGATCACCTCATAAATATGCATTCGTCTTGCTCATAATAAAATTCATGCAGCATCTTGACAATATTATCACGAGACAATGTTCATACCAAATTGCAACAGAATATGTTAAATGGTTCTTGAGCTGTGCCAATTACAAGCAATATTCCATGTGAATATATTAATTTAATTGTCAAGGACCATAACTATATCCAAAATGGAGTAGATGCAGTTTGTAAGGACTAATGAGTAGAACAAACAACAAAGACCCTGATCTGCCGGCGCATTATGCAACGGCAAATCAGGGTCTATGTTGTTTGCATTTGGACCCAGCTTATACGCGAGTATATACAGCAAGTGTAAGGGCTGAAGAGCTTTGGAGGTTACAAAAAGTGTGAATGGATGAACAGATGGTCTGATGGACACACAAATGGACAGAAAAGGTGGTTACAATAGGGCTCCCACTTCTCAATGCAGGGTCCTATATATGGATAGCATTTAAGAATCTGTAAAAATTTTGTTAAGTAATTTGAAACAAATTATCCAAATACTGAGATGAGCAAATAATTAAAATCTTGTTTGGACCATAATTTACCGTGGCCCAAAAGAAATCTGATTCTTCAATTTACCTTTAAGCCAAAGATCGTCTTTAAGAGCTTCAGCCAGAAGCATGGCCCCCTGGTCAGCCAAGACTGGATTATTGTTGATGGTGATTCTACGTATGCCAGGCATCCTGTCAAGATCTGGCCGTCTATAGCGTAAACTGTCTCTCCAGGCTTCATTGTGTCTTCTCACGGCCTGGTGCTGAAATAAGATCAAACCATATTATTAGAAGATTTTTTTAAAATGACAGTCATAGTAATTTTCTACTTTGGATATGAACATACACATATTTTAAGACATCAACATGAGAAATGCTTCTGCATGTCAAAACGGTATTACCAGTACATTGTTTTCAAAGTTGTTAATATTAAAAACTTTAGAGAACTAGCAAAGTATATTTTTGTGACAAAGGATAAAAAAAGATCAATTCATGTACAGTGTATGTATTACGGGAAAATGGCACACTAGCACAATCCTAGTTATTGAGTGCAGAGTAAAAGGTTGTAAAACTGTAATGGTAGAAAATTACTAAAATCTTCAGCAAAAAAAAACTTCCAAATAAAACTAAACATGTAATGCTACAAGATAAAGGCATACATGTAATAACTCTGCTTTTTAGTGGCCATATGAAAATCTGGTAATTTTATGAAAATCTGGAATTTTATTGTAGTCTTCTCATTAGCTGCCAGCTAAAATGTCTTTTACTTTTACAAATGTTAGGACTGTAGATGTCTACTTTTACAACACTAACATTTTTTGTTATATTGTTGCACTGACGTAGCCTTGTACTTTAAATTCTGAGCCAGCTACTTCAAAAGTTACTG
Organism: Margaritifera margaritifera; assembly: GCA_029931535.1. NCBI lineage: Eukaryota > Metazoa > Mollusca > Bivalvia > Unionida > Margaritiferidae > Margaritifera > Margaritifera margaritifera. The sequence goes on along the minus strand of JAQPZY010001694.1, from coordinate 2,481,283 downwards.
ACTAGGCTATGATCTTGCATCTAATGGCTGACCTTGTTATCACTCTGGAGGCCAGATTTCTGATCTGATTTTGATCAACTTGGAATATATGCTTATATCATTAAGAATTCAGATGAGTTTAATGAGCAAGATCCACGCATACTAATGAGCTGATTTTGCATCTGATTGGCTGATTCATATATCTGATCTTATTTTGAACAACCTTGAAATATTTGCTTTTATCATCAAGATCTTAAACAAGTTCGAGAATGAGCGAGATGCATTGACTGAGCTTGTTACAACTCTAGAGACTGTATTCCCAGTACAACTTTCATCAAACATGGTCATTAGGCTTAAATCATTATTCTCTAAGAGGAGCACAATTAAAAGCAAGATCCATGCATATTAATGCACTGATTTTGCATCTGATAAGTTGAACTTGTCAACACTATAGTGACTATTTCTGATCCTATATTTTGATCAAACTTGGTAAATAACTTGATATATTCAAAATATATAAGGTTTTTATTTTGAACAAGATCTATTTTTGTGTCTGTGGGAGGTTTAATGGCACTTTTAGCACATTAATGACTACATCATGCAGAGAAAGTAAGAGCTAAGTGCTTTTCCAAAGGAAACCAAGTCATCTGACTCAGACTGGCCTGGGCAGGTATTGAACATGCAACCCTTGGATTATGAATCTGATGTTCTATCAAGACAGTTATCATTACTCCCAAGCAAAATCTATGCATATTAATGAGGTTGACCGAGCTTCTTACAACTTAAGAGATTGCATTTCTCTCCCAACTTTAATCAAACTTTGAATATAGGCAATTATTGTCAATATGTTGGATACTATTATTATTAATGAAATCTATACATATTTTTTATGTGATCTTGCATCTGAAATGAAAAGAAAATTTTCATCACTATAAAGACTGTATTTTTCATAGGATTTTTATCAAACTTGGTAAATAGGCCAATGACATCAAGATCTTGGTTGAGTATGATTATGAGTAAAATTCATGCATATTAATGATGTGGCCTTGCATCTGATTGACTGAGCTTGTCAACAATCTAGCAACTACACTTCTGATCAGATTCTAATCAAATTTGTTCAATAGTCTTATATTATCAAGATGTTGGAGGAGTTTGAATATGAACAAGATTGATACATATTATTAAGGTAATCTTGTATCTGACTGACTAAGATTCCTACCACTCAGACTCTGGAGACCAAAATCCAATCACATTTTGCTCCACCTTCAACTTACATTATCATTGTTGTAAACAGGTTCCATAATAAGTGAGATCAGTGCACAGTAATGAGATATCTTGCATCTGACTGACTGAGCTTGTTGCTTTTCTAGATCCAGGATGACTTTGATTTTGATCATGAGACTGCATATTAATTATGCCTTGTATCTTTAGAAACAATTTTTATCAGGATATAATAAAATAGGTAAAATCAACATGATATAAAGTTTGCAAAATAGTTTATGTAGGAAGTGTTCTTAAAATACTAGATACGCCTGCTGTGAAAAGGTCAACAATTAAGTTATAAGATATCAGGCCTACTAAGGCCTCTTTTTTTTTTCTCTTATATTTTTGTTTTTAAAATCTGCAGCAGATTTTATTATTATTGTCCACCCCTAGAAGCCAGATTTTACTGTAAGAAAGTCAAAAGCTCTGAGTAACATTGGAGTGACAGCCAGTACGACCACTGTTAGAAGCAAATTTCATGTATCAGTAATTACCTTGATTAGCCACAACAGCTGAGGCCTCAGATGAAATATATCAGTCCACTGTCTAATTCCTATACTCATTTACATGTACAATACACTGTTAACCTGTTGACAGTAACCTATCATGATATACTATGTATTGTCATTATGGAAAGTTCAGCATTGAATAAATTTACAAAATATTGTAAGGATTGTATATTTTTTACCTTTATCTTTTATTTTATATACATTTTACAGAATTTTAACATCTTTACCTTTTATCTTAAGTACTTCATGCCTACACTTATTTGGAAGAGTTTATATTCCGAAAGTCTTTTGTGAAATTCTTTACTTTTAACATTTTTAGAACTTTTTGATACCATAGCCATGATTGTGCTAATGTGCCATTAAATGCTAATACATACATACATTACCACTGAATAAACATATTTATTCCTACTTCCAAGTGCACTGTTATAAAGGGTTGTTTAAAGCATGGATAAATATATGTGATCATGAGCAGGTACTTAACCTATAGTAGTAAAGCATAAAATGTTGGTCACAGTGACCTTGGATTGTAAGGGTATCGTACCAACAGAACTGCATCCAATTATCATGTTTCACGATTCTAACATATACAGCACCCAAAGATGACTTCAAACACAAAATGCCAACAAAGTCACTGAAACCTGAAATATGGATCACAGAGACCTCATTTTGCAATAACAGTGGGGTTCGTATCAAGATGCATCCCATCGGCAAGTTTCTTGATTTTAAGTAGGATAGTATGTATCTTGCATGCCAAAAACTTGTTGCCATGAGCTAAACATAACAAATTGACCAAAGACAGTCCAAGATGAAATATAGGTCATGATGAACTTCTTCTGTTGAAAGTTGTTGTTGTTGTTGTTGTTATGGGTTTAACGCCATTTTTCAGCACATGATAGGCTATTCATAGTGGCCAGTATATCTGGTGGAGGAAGAACCTGGAAAAACCCCGGTAAGAACCACCGACCCATGGGACGCTACTGGCAAGCTTTCTCACATACCCACTTTGGCCGAGCCCAAGACTCGAACCCACGCGGACAGAGGTGAGATGTCAGTGATCTGTAAAGGCGTGTGCCTTAGACCACTCAGCCACCCAGGGCCCCCTTTTGTTGAAAGAGTGTGGTACTAACAGAGATGCTTGTCATAATCAATTTCATGATTCTTGTATGAACAGTTCTTGAGAAATGAACATCAAACACAAAATGTAACCGAAGTCAGTGAAGTGTAAACTATGGGCCACAATGAACTACTTTTGCAATGAAGGTGTAGTGTTCATCAAGATAATCCTCTCACTAATTTGTATAATTCTAGACAGGGTAGGATATACACAGCATGCAAAACTCCTATGCAGTCATGAGCTAATGAAAAAAACTTGACTTAAGCCAATAAAATGTGAAATGCAGGCCACATGGTCCTTTATGTACAGGTGTTTACAAACAGAGATATATACAATCATATTTAATGATTCTAGCATGAACAGTTAAAACACAAAATTGAACCAAAGTCACAGTAACCTACTCTTGTGATAAGACTGTAGTACTCATCAAGATGCATCACCTCACCAAGTTTCATGATTCCAGGTAAAACAGTATGGATATGGGATGCAAAAACTATGTGGTCCTGAGCCAAATGCAAAAACATGGGCAAATCACACTACAGTTTCCTCTGCATGAACTAAGCTACATGATGAAGTGCCATAAGCAAATAAAAAAAAAAGGCGTTTTCAAAGACTTCCAAAGTTTTCAAGGAGCATTTTTTCTTCCCAAAACTGAACTATCTCCATATGCTACTTTGTTTATGCATAAATAGGTACAAAAGTAGAGGACAAAAATAACTAATTAGTACACAGCTACAGCAAAGGGACACTACTCCATCTAGTAATTACCCATATCATGTCACTTGATCCACCCAATTTAATCCTAATTTATTTATTTATTCATTATTCTTTTCAAAATATCCAAATAACAAAAAATTCTGAATTTAAAAAAGTGATATATTTTATTCATTTTTAATAATTTTTTTATTCCCTCTGATAAATTCAAGCAGTTTGGGAATAATTGAGAGAGTTTATCAACAAATGCAAGGATTTTTCAAGGATAAAACCAACTTTTACACAATTTAAGGCATTTTCAAGGCAATGTTTGACAAACCATGAAAAACTTAACCTACGCCAGTACAATGAGCAATGTAGGTTACAGTGACCTTCTTTTGTTGTAAGGGTTTAGTACTTATGGACTTGCGAACAATCATCTAGCTTGATGATTCTAGTATGAACAGAGCTTGAAAACTAAACCTAAAATGCAAAATGCAACCAAAGTCAGTGAAGTGTGAAATATGGCTCACAGTGACCTACTTTTGTGATGCATCCCCTCACCAAGTTTCATGATTAATGGTACAACAGTTGTATACAGTGTACAAAAGACCTGAGCTAAATACAACAACTTTACGAAGTACAAGGCCCCTTAGTCCTGATACCAAGTCGGTAGGTCCTATGAAACTCACTCCAAAATGTTACCTAGGACATAGGAAGAATGGTTGAGATGCAGTGAAGCTATACATATGTATAAGCTTTATATGTGCAGATGCTGACACCAATGCAACCGCTAAAAGTAGTACAAAAGCTCTCCTCTATTTTGCTGAGGTGAGCTAATAAAGAAATAAAGGCTGCAACTTTTAGTTGGAATTTGTCCACAAACAGCCTGTTGTTAAGGTGTGTCATTGTGTCATTCATGATGCATTTGTTCTGAATATAGAGAAGAAAAGAGAAGGCCAGGGCCTGCATATGGAGCCCACATTCAAAGCACTGCTATGTGAACATGTGATTTTGACCACAATATCAAAAAGTTGAGCGTGTGTTTTTGCAGAATGAATTTTCTTTGCTTTTTGATAATTCATTCAAAGTGTGAACAGACTCTATCAAGAGGTTTAGAAAATATAAGCATATGAAAAACTTTAATCAAAACCTAAGCTCACATTTTATATGACTGCAACTTTAACCTCCAAGGTCAAAAGGGCAAGCTAGCATGTTGCAAAATGAATTGCCATTGCTACATCAGGATTCCTCCCAAGTACGAAGAGAATTCATTGAGGTATTTAAGAAACATAAGCAAATGAAAAACTTCAACCAAATGCTTAATGTAAATCTTCTATCACTGACCTTGACACCAAGGTCAAATGGAAAAGCGAGTGTTTTGCAGAATGAACTGTCTTAGCTTTCAAATGATTAAATATAAGTATGATCAGAATCCACTAAGGGGAGTATACAAATGAAAACCCCTTAACAAAGTTTTGATGATGCCAACTCCACTGCTGCCACTGGAAAAGTGACTGTTATATCTCACTTTTCTACTAATGTGAGCTTCACAACAAGAGTATCATGGTATATTTTAAGCCCCACATAATAATCCTCTATGTAGCTAACTGAACATTTTGTTCTTTCACATAGTGACCTTGACCTTTGACCCCAAAATAGATGGGCTTCTTCTTACCCAAGTGCAAGCCATCCACTAGGTTTGGTCTGGGTCTGTCATCTAGAACTGATGGTACTGTATAGAAACCATTTTCTTCTATTAGTCAGTGACCTTGTCATTTGGCCCCAAAATCAATAGACCTCTTCCTTTCTCATAGTGCAAGCCTTCCACAAAGTCTGGTTGAGGTATGTTATGTAAAAAGTATGTTTTTGTGTGGAAACCATTTTTATTCTTTTAGGCATGGTGACCTTGACTTTTGACCTTTTGACTCCAAAACCAACAGGATTCTTCCCCACACAAAATGCAGTTTGATAACCATAGATGATGGGAGAACTCAGTTATTGTGTGGAAACCATTTTTTTTTCTTCAGTCAAAGTGGTCTTGACCTTTGATCATATAAGCTCAAAATAGATACAGTTCTTCTTTACCACAAGTGCAAGCTATCGACAAAGTTTGGTATCTGTAGATGGTGGACAACTCGAGTTATTGTGAGGAAACCATTTTTCTTCTTTCAGTCCCACTGACCTTGACCTTTGAGGTTTGAACCTGAAATCAATAGGATTCTTCCTTACCCCAAGTGCAAGCTTTCCACAAAGTTTGATAACTGTAGATGGTAAAGAACTGATGTTACTGTGCACAAACCATTTTCTCTTTTAGTCATAGTGACCTTGACCTGGAATACTGTAACCCCAAAATCAATAGCATTCTTCCATACCCCAAGTGCAAACTATCCATAAAGTTTGGTAAATATAGATGGTGGCCAACTAGAGTTATTAAGTGGAAACGGTTTTTCTTTTTTTCAGTCATACAGTAGTAACTTTGACCTTTGAGTTTTTGAGCCTGAAATCAATAGGGTTATTCCTTACCCCAAGTGCAAGCCATCAACAAAGTTTGATAAATGTAGACTTACTGTGCAGAAACCAACTTGGTAAAAGACAGATGGAACAGCAGATGGACAACATCATGACATAACATTCTCTGCCTTATGGAGGTTGTATAAAATGAAATACTGCAAGGGGTAAATAACATTTCAGATACATTACTAAGTCATTACTTTCAGCTGTATGTTTGAGAAAAAAATGGCATCAAGTTACATGTAATAGTTTGAACAACAACTTGTCCAATATTGCTGTGTAAACTATTATGGCAAAGTTCTCAATTTGTTTTTACAACTTTACAAATGTAGAAGGCATCTTTGATGTTCAAAATGTAATAAATGGTTTATTTCTAACAAAAAGTGCACTATCGACAACCAGTTTAGGGCTTAGGTGTGATAACTGAGGTCTTTACTATAACATTTGCATCCACAGAAGGCAATACAATAAACAGGCTTTCACATTTTCATGACAAAATAATTCTCACAAAGTCCTCAATCATCTGACATATATGGAAATAAAATTGCCCACAAACACAGATATTGCAAACTCCCTTCCATTGAATTAAGTATCAAACAATAAACAAATTGATCAGTTATGATGCATGCAATCATTGGCAGCCTAAATTACTTTGCTTTAGCCCTTACTTCCACAAACTTGACTTGTTACTCACAGAGACTGGATATAACACATGTCTATTGATTCCAAGTAGAAATTACAGTGTTCTATTACGATTAAAGGAGGAAGAGTCAGTTATAAAATGGCATTGATTAACTGCATGGACAAAACTAGCAGAACACTGGACAATTTATACTACTGAGATTAACAGGCAAGTGACTTGTGTTCTCCATTCCAACACATCATGGACATAACAAGATGTACTCTAGCTTACTATGCGTACAAGTAATCAGAAAACTCAGACATTGCCATGTACAGATTAGACATTGGTCTACAAAGGGTATGTATGAATTTCTGATATTTCACAAGCTGATGATTTGTGTAAATTCATTTATTTTCTTAGTTATAAAAAAATTCCAATCATTTTGTGAAACATGACATTTTCAACAGTACATAAGCCTGATGATTGTGAGATTAAAGGGTCCCACTACTTCACCAATAGCATCATCATTAACTGAATGTTTAAATTCATAGTTTGTAGCAGCTACAAAATCCTAGTACTAATATTAGTACCCTTACTTCGTGGACGGGTTGAGGCTACGACATCGCTGCTAACAAAATCTATGAAAATAGTGAATTCCCAGTACTTATATTCTCTGGTATTCAACATTTCCCAGTACTTATATTCTCTGGTATTCCACAATCCCAGTACTTATATTCTCTGGTATTCCTCAATTCACAGTACTTATACTCTCTAGTATTCTACATTTCCCAGGACTTCATATATATTCTCTGGTATTCCATGATTCCCAGTACTTATATTCCCTGGTATTCCATGATTCCCAGTACTTACATCATCTGGTATTCCACAATTCCCAGTACTTGTATTCTCTGGTATTCCACAATTCCCAGTACTTATATTTTCTGGTATTCCACAATTTCCAGTAATTATATTCTTTGATATTCTACAATTCCCAGTACTTATATTCTCTGGTATTCCACAAATCCCAGTACTTATATTCTCTGGTATTCTACATTTCCCAGTACTTATATTCTGTGGTATTCTACATTTCCTAGTACTTATATTCTGTGGTATTCTACATTTCCCAGTACTTATATTCTCTGGTATTCCTCAATTCCCAGTACCTATATTCTCTGGTATTATACATTTCTCAGTACTTATATTCTCTGGTATTCGACATTTCCCAGTACTTATATTCTCTGGTATTCCACAATTCCCAGTACTTATATTCTGTGGTATTCTTAAATTCTCACTACTTATATTCTCTGGTATTCCACAATTCCCAGTTCTCTAGCAATCCACAATTCCCAGTACATATATTTTCTGATATTCAACAATTCCCAGTACTTATATTCTCTGGTATTCAACAATTCCCAGTACTTATATTCTCTGGTATTCAACAATTCCCAGTACTTATATTCTCTGGTATTCCACAAGCAAATGACGGTCATTATTATTTGTAATCTTGATACATGTATATTGAAAAATCAGGATTATAAATACTGGTCCATGGCTTAAAACGCCCCCCTGATGGAAAAAAAGCAACTATATATGCAACAAGCATATAAGAGTACTTGTTGATAAAAGGATATGCCAATTTTATAAAATGAAGTTGTCAAAAGCACTAAATTTCCATAAGAAAAATTCCGAAAAATGTTCCATAAATACCAGCATGATAAAAAAGAGCAAGCAAATTCCAGGATTTAATGTTCCCTGCTTTTCATTGATCTTATCAATATCAAGCTGTCCAAAAAATTTGGTTGAAATCTAATAACAATTGACCTTATGCGAGATAACAGATCGCTTCACCTACTGAATCATGTGACATGAAGACCTCTTAATCTCCGACAAACATTCAGTATTTGGCAAACAAATGTTTCAATTTCAGTGATATGTTTATTAAAAATGATTTGTATTATTCTTAAAAATGTAAAATTACCAAGTTGCATAAATTATACTACAGTAGACAATATTTACATTTGTATTTCAAGTTCGTATAGTAATAACTTACGTGTTTAATTTCAGTATATCATGAAAATCAATTTTAAAGCGGCTTGAGAACATATTCATGTCAAAGGAAATTCACTCCAAAAGATGTTAATGTCTTATCTTTATTAATTTTAACCGACTTTTGTTTATGCTGGATTAGAGGTAAAGGAATTAAAAATATGTAACAAAATTGTAAATAGTTACTGTTCAGAAGTATACTGTTGTACATAATAATGTCTACTCTGTTCTTGAAATGGAATTTTGAATAGCAATGTATGTTGATGTAAACATGTAAATACATGCTTAATATATCGGAAGATAAATATCTGAAACCATTGTTTTTATATTTCTTTATTATTAATTACAATTTTCATCCCCCACCCCTCCTTCAGCTCAATGACTGAAAGTAAAGAGTCACTTGTGTGTCTGAAAGATCAAGACAATGAAGCAAATTTTCAAACTTTAAAATAATGCAATCTGGGGAGTGCTTCCTACAGAAGAATAAAAAACACACAACAAAGCCCGAAGTTAGTGGGTTCTCCACCCATATTCTATACATGTTCATTTTTACATATTTTTTTCAATTTCTATTTTCTTTTTTTTTTCTTTTTCAAATTATGGACAGGACATGCTTTTCTACATACTTTTGTGCAAACAAACATGTGGTAATTGCCATCAATTGTGTCCATGTTCAGCTGATCGTGCGGGCGACCACAAGTTTTTATCCATCCAAGTTTCCCTAGTTTTCAGGAAAGGAATAAATCTGAATATCGAATTACAAAGCCCCCATTGACTCCTTTTCACCATTATCAATCAAAAAGTCAATGAACCATTGCAAAATTTGTAAATATTTACAATAACCAATTCATTATCATGACAATCAGCTTGTTGGAGGAAAATGGCAGATGTAAATGATGCCTGGATGTGTGTCTAATTTACACTTGCTGATTGGTTAATCGAACAGCATGATTGACAAGTGGCGATAGGTCAATTAATGGAAGTTATGGTGCAAAACCAAAAGCAGGTGGGTCTAACACTAATGGGCCATAACTTTGCTACACAATGCAAAACATTGACAATCTAATGCAGTCAAGATCTCATAAAAATCAAGCTGTAATGGACAAAACAACTTATAGATATACAAGTAAATGGATATGGAAATGAAATTTAATTGTGTACTTTTCAATATTAAAATTTACCAGTAATCTATTCTGACTAGAAACAGACTGTTGGGGCAAAATAAACTGATCATTTTACAGGGTCCTAGTAAACCTTGCTAAAACATGCAAAGACTTACAAAGACATGCAAAGACATACAAAGAGACACAAAGACATGCAAAGACAAACAATGACACACAAAGATATGCAAAGATACACAAAGATATACAAAGACAGGTAACACTGATATCATTCCAGTTAATTTATTTTTTAATGTCTTTGTATGATTATTTGTGGCATGCTGGTCTTTGCATGTCTTGGTTCACCTTTGCAAGACTTTCTGCATGCAAAGACGGACAAAGACACACACACACACACACACACCCACACAAAGATATGCAAAGACACAAAAAGATATACAAAGACAGGCATTATGACAAAGAGACATTGATATTTTTCCATTTAATTAATTTTTTTAATGTATTTGTATGTTTTTTGTCGTGCTGGTATTTGTGTGTCTTTCTTGTTACAGCCGTCGCACGGCTCCGAACACAGTGATATCCATGAAGAGAAGCCATTGCAATCCAAATTAGAACCTAGAATTGAAAGTTTTAGACTCTGTATTACTGAGTCTGTCCATGAGCAGTTAAATTCAATGTGACTTAAGCTACATTAAGTGAATTTTCAAAACATATTATCTTTATTTTGTGAATGAATTACACATGAAGTACATGTAAGCAAGAAATGCATTATATATCTCTGTATTTCATGACTCATAAACTCATTGCTATCATTTACGACTGATTCAAGTCCCGGCGATTTCAACACAAGTGCGCTGCCTTACAAGGTATGATAGTCGCATACGCTACATGTATATCGTGTTACGCACTTGAGTCTACTTTTTGGGGGTTCAGTGGGAATTACATCGTGTACGCTGGTTGGGCTTCTTTGCCAGTCTCGGTACTTTGTGTATGGTGTATGTATCATCTGAAAAAGTCACTGAAGGATTTTTGACCGATTTTCCGATCTGTAGGAATTTCTGATATAGTTTCATTTTCTCTTCCTCTCTTTTTGTGTCCTTATTAATCCTGCTGACTTTCAGATGGATATATTTCTAAGCTATACTGTAATTTCCCATTCCATATAATGCCCATCTCATATCCACCATTTGGATTTTAACTAGTACATAGATTTGCTCTACTAGAGTGTCTGTCCTTTTCAGATCCCAGTTTATTTTGATTTTCAGACAATTGATCATACTTTCGGTGTTGTTGTTTGTCCACAATTCGTCTGATTTCGAAACCACATGTTCTGCCAGTTGATTTTGTACGTGTTTCTCATAATACTCTAAGAGGTCAGAATGACTCTTTTCATGCGATGTTTCTTTCAGTTCTGCATTTCTTTCATCAAACATGGTAGAATCGTCTGCTGAGGCTACACCATTCTCTCCACATACGAGTTATACAACTTCCTGTCTTTCTTGAGTAGATTTAGGTATTGTGTCCGTCATTCGCCTTATCAGATTGTCCTTAATATGTTTTGTAGAAAGTTTTCTCTTCACACCAGGAAAACCAAGGTCAGTCGCGTTAGTCATGGCCTCTTCATCGTCATGATTATTTCTGCATTTTTAATTTCAATACCTAGTATTCCACGTAAATGGGAAAAAAAACTATAGTACATGTAGTTTTGCTGTTTTCCATCCCAGTGTAACAATAAAGGTCCCAGAAGTATTGGGGGTTCCCCTGTTCCTTTTCTAACAACTTTGTGCGACATATAAATAGTGGTTGTAACAAATCATTTACCCAGGGAAAAAGTTCTGTCAATGCCGACCACACCTTCTTTGCTTGTTAGCGACATATAAATAGTGGTTGTAACAAATCATTTACCCAGGGAAAAAATTCTGTCAATGCCGACCACACCTTCTTTGTTTGTTAGCAATGACTTTAAGTCCATAACCTGATCCTTTGTCTAGCATATTACTTATGGAAATTTGTTATCTCGGGAATGTATTATTTCCAGCACATTTGGTGGCTTTTCACTTAACATGCCAAATAAGTTCAAGAGTTCATCTACCACATTCTTGGTTTTGGGTCTAGGATCTTTTTCTCATTCACACGGGCCTTGTAGTTCTGGATTTGTCTCAAATCTCTTGGATATTTAACTGAACTGTTCAAATATGGATCGGTCATTTTACCATATGTTTCACTTGGTTTTAGGTGCTCTACATGTTTCTTAATTTCTTTGACAACTTCCAGGTTAGATCTTACATCTGGTTCAGAACAAATTTTAGCATTTCCATGAGGGACAATAGTGAGTGTGACCTTCTTTCACCAAGAACTTTGTTTTAACATTTCTAGCCTTTTTAAAGTCCCAGGCTCAACAATCATCCCAATACTGTGGAGCTCTTTAGTCACTTATTCTCTTTAAATTATTACTATTATCAAGAACCACATAAACGTCTTCTTTGATGCATTTAGGTACTTTTTCAAGGCTTGGTATGTCACTAATAAAAATGTTTAAAACATCAGCAGGTGCTATAAGTTTACCACCAGGTAAAGGATGTATGCCAAGAATTGTGTGTTCAGTAGTTTCTGTAACTTTGCAATCAACGATTGTGTGTCCATTGATAACAACATTTATCCAAGACTGATCACAATGCATTTCTTTCATTTCATTGAGAGGTTTTGACGGGGTGCTAACTTTACAAGCGTTAACACTTTCAGATATCATCTCCGGCGAGTATTCCTCCACTTCTCCGGCGAGTTTTCCTCCACTTAAACTAGTGGTACGAAATGATTTGGTAACCAAATGCTGCCTCTTTGTAGCCCAATCTTTGTCCACATAATGAATAACATGTCTGAGTCGGTAACCTTATTTCTAGATTCATGTGTTCTGGAGAGCAATTTTGCCTGGAAGTCACAGGGGCTGGTAACAAAAGGATATGTTGCTCTTATATCTCATTTCAATGCTCCACAATTGGCTTGAATTGTCCACATGCTTGAAAAAGCACTGGGTTGTGCACACATAATTGTAGAATCTTCAGCATAATTAATTAAAATAAATGTGAAAGCTAAGCTATTTAAATAAGTCTAATAATTCATAATTTGAAATGCCATATCAACTGACATTGAAACTAGAATAATTAACATATTGCACAGACAATATTATATAGGAATGAACATTCCAATCATGTTTAATTATGTGCAGTAGCATTGCTTTTTACATATTCCTTTGTACTATTAAACTTACTGTTGAAATTGTGAAATCTTTCTCTTTAATCTTTAACAAAACCAGGCAGTTGCTCTCAATTAAATCATCAAGGTTATAATTAAAGGTGAAAATAACCCGTGCTTAATTGCTGCGGTAAGTCTGACAAACAGGCCACTTATTGAAGGCAATCGGCTGTGATTTGAAATTTTTAAAAAAATAGCAAATCTTTCTCTTTAATCTTTAACAAAATTGGCCAGTTGCTCTCAATTAAATCATCAAGGTTATAATTAAAAGGTGAAAATAACCCGTGCTTAATTGCCAAAGTCTAACAAAGAACATGACAACCAGGCCGCTTATTGAAGGCGATCGACAGGAATGTAAAATTAAAAAAATTAGCAACCTACATTTTTTTTATTTTTTTTAAAATTAATGTCTCATCTTTGTACATAAACATATTCAATTACCAGTAATCATACGGTTATATGTTTCAGATTGTGTGTGTGTGTGTGTCTTTGTGCATATTTGTTTGTCTTTGCATGTCTTTGCGTGTCTTTGCAGTGTTTAGTAGAACCGTTTTACAGGGGAGGCCAATGTGTACCGGTTTCATTAATATTAAAAATTGACTCATTGGGAACACACATATATGGCCAGTGATTTGCAGACAAATTAAGCCAGGTTACAGACCAAGAAGCAATTTGGGGCAACTTTCTCTGTATATATTTATCCCACTGTTAATTAAAGTCTGGATGGAAAAAAAAGCTCCAATACAGTAGCCCTTTTGTGCAAGAGAAAATGCCATGCTGATTTTACTCCTGTGATTAACTATCCCTTTGGGTAACACAAGAGGTCAAAACTTCAGATCAAAAGCTTCTCTGATGAAGATTGCATGAGTAGGTTTAATAAAAGCTTGCAGGCATATGTGTGGTAATCAGACCAAATAATAAACTGATTGAATTTTATTGTTACTAGTGAGTACATACAAATGCCTCAAGACACGCACATAATGATCTGAATATACTGAAGTGGGCTGTTTAGGAATCCTCACTGACGTGGGCTGCTAGGAATCCTCACAGCTCGTTTTTCAATTTTACTGATTGGCTCCTTATAGTGAATATACTAATGATTTAATCTAGATTTTTATGATAAATTGATCCTCATGTGTTTAACTGATTGATTTCACTAGCAAGATAAAGGGGTTTATTGGCCAAAAAGAACTATAATGGCCTGACAGGTTGAGAGTATCACACACATGGATTCCAATAAACAAGTGCTTTTTGTTTTTTAATTGGTAAATCCAGATGTGAAAAAGTAACTGTATTTGAAAGAAAAAAAAAATTGGTGCAGAAATAATTGTAATATTGGCATTAAACTGTTATTCATGAAAGAAATGAAATGAATTAATCAATTTTTACAGGTGTATTTGTGACTTAGGTACATAATGAATGTTCCTAATTGTCAAGGGAATTACTTTTAGTATGTACATTGTATCTGCTAAAACCCTGAATAAGGTATGGTCTACCAGGTGGACAGTAAAGTATGAAAACAGAAATAAACTCAACTGGAAAGGGTGAAATGCTAACTTTAAAAGTAGTTGCAAAAAACATGTAAGTGTAATTGAGAAAAATGGTAAATGTTTGATAACATATGGTCTATTGTTAAATCTTAGGCATTTATTGTAGCTTAGTTACAGGTGCTTGACTCTGAAATAGACAAAAGTATTCCAATTCTTTTTTTTATAAATGATTTTCCTTTACTGAAATATGGTAATTTTTTTAAAAGTTTTTTTCTTCCAATTACAGTGTCAACTACTTGAAACATTTTTTATTGAAATTGTTTTTAAAAAATGTCTTGGCATACAATACATGTATTAGATGAAACATGATAACTAGCTTACAACATTTTATGAAGAAAAAGACCCTTGTCAATAAAACTTTATACATGTACATATACAACCAATGCAAAGGGATTCACTTAGGTAACATGCTGCCTAGGTATAATATTGAATGCACTAATACCACTGATCTTGGAATAAAAATTGAAGAAAAAACCTTGAAATCAATATTCTCCTAAACAAAACCCTTAAAGGAAGGTTATTTGTCATTATATGAAAATAATGCTGTGCTGAAATCTCTTGACTATATCTTTCCTCCAGTAAGCTGCAGCTTGATCTCGATTCTTTCATGATCAAGCATGTTCTAGCTGGTTTGACAGGTATAATTTCATAACATCAGCTGTGCTTAAACATCAAAATCACACATGGCATTCAACTGAATATATTTTGTTTTGTTTTGTTTGTATAATACTCTGTTTTGGAGGTACTAAGTACATAATCCATTAAGTTTATTTATACTTATTATTTAAAAATAACGATCTTACACTGCCCATAGTTTGCAGAGCAGCGGCTGGCAAATACCTGAATCCATAATCACCCTGATCAGGCTGAAACTCATCCCTTATTAAGCTCCAGCAAACGTCTGCACATTATTTGAACACACTGTGTGTGATTCCTATATTGTCATTAGTTGCACTTACCAATCTGCCTCTAACAAGTTACTTTCCGGTCTTGAAGACATTTCCCTTTGTGTTAAGTGTTAAAAGTGGATCTCAATCACACTAGCTGGTAGACAAAACATATTATGTACAGCCTATAGAGAAATCTTCACAATATATCTAATTGTACAGCCTGATTACCTTAGAAATAAAGGTGCTGCCATTATTATATGCCTGTGGCACTTGGACAAAATTGATCAGATAAGAGGCTGGCTCCTTTTCTTGCTTAACAAATAGGTTAGACTGAAATTTCAAAAATAGCTTAAACAGGAACTGGAAGAAACACTGGAGAATGGTTTATCTCATGTTTGACACTATAATACTCAACTCTGCATTTCCAGAGCATGCACACAAGTAGCGCGATAAAGCACATGACTAAATTTTTTACCATAATGCAAACCAGCAAAGGAGAATACAGTGAATCATATGCTATACGCCTGCCCCATGTTTAGTATCCTATATGTGACCACTAGTTGGGCAAAGCTGACTCTGGACAGCATTGAACAATGGGTCACAGTGACCTTGATCCTGACCTTTTTAATCTTACATGCAGCAGGTTCCTTCCTTCCTCAAAAGGCAAACCATCTGTGTATTTTTTAGAAAGATGATGGTGTTGAAATCCAATTATCTTTCTTTTTGGATCATTCTGATTTGGAAATTTAAGCTGTTTAACCAGACATCTGAATCTAATTTTTTTCTCATACTGGCAAACCCTCTCCAAAGCTTGGTGCCATAATTTGGTATAAATTTAAATTTATTTACATAAACCTCTTCTCTTGCATCACAGTGACACTGACCTTGAATCTTTGACCCGCAAATCTACAGGCTTCATTTTTGTCCCATTTGCAAGCCATCCATAAAGTTTGGTCTAGGTATGTAGTCTTGAACTAAACTTGAACTAAACTTACTGTGCAGATATAATTGTTTTCTTAATGACTTACAGTGACCTTGACCTCCGACCTTCTGACTCAGATTTCTTTAGATGGCTTTGTTAATCCAAGTTCAAGCCATCTACAACAAAGTTTGGTCAAGGTACATGGTCTAAAGTAAAGTTATTCTGCAGAAACCATTTTTTTCTGTGACTCACATTGACTTTTGACTCCCAAAGTCATGGGTTTCTTCCTTACCTCAAATACAATCCATCCACAACATTTAATCAGGTCATGTGGTCAGGAATTAAAGTTATTCTGCAGAAACCATTTTTTTTCTATGACTTGGTGAACTTTGTTATTTTGCCCCCTTTCTCCTCTATGCCTCACAGTGATCTTCACCTTTGACCACCAAATCAATGAATTTTTTTCCTCCCCAATAGCCATCCACAAACTTTAGTTAATACATGTGGCCTAGAACTCAACTACATTGTGCAGTCTCAAATGAAAATGTAATTTCTTTTTTCTACTATGCATTTTATCATTATGTAAATTAAAAACTGTTTTTCAGCAAGGTCAGCCATAAGCCTTCCTTATAATCTGTTCAGTCTATTATTACTGAATTTATCCCTCCTACTCTGTTATCACTGAATTTATCCCTCCTACTCTGTTATCACTGAATTTATCCCTTCTACTCTCTTATCACTGAATTTATCCCTCCTACTCTGTTATCACTGAATTTATCCCTTCTACTCTGTTATCACTGAATTTATCCCTCCTACTCTGTTATCACTGAATTTATCCCTCCTACTCTGTTATCACTGAATTTATCCCTCCTACTCTGTTATCACTGAATTTATCCCTCCTACTCTGTTATCACTGAATTTATCCCTCCTACTCTGTTATTACTGAATTTATCCCTCCTACTCTGTTATCACTGAATTTATCCCTCCTACTCTCTTATCACTGAATTTATCCCTCCTACTCTGTTATCACTGAATTTATCCCTCCTACGCTGTTATTACTGAATTTATCCCTCCTACTCTGTTATCACTGAATTTATCCCTCCTACTCTCTTATCACTGAATTTATCCCTCCTACTCTCTTATCACTGAATTTATCCCTTCTACTCTCTTATCACTGAATTTATCCCTCCTACTCTCTTATCACTGAATTTATCCCTCCTACTCTCTTATCACTGAATTTATCCCTCCTACTCTGTTATCACTGAATTTATCCCTCCTACTCTCTTATCACTGAATTTATCCCTCCTACTCTCTTATCACTGAATTTATCCCTCCTACTCTCTTATTACTGAATTTATCCCTCCTACTCTGTTATCACTGAATTTATCCCTCCTACGCTGTTATTACTGAATTTATCCCTCCTACTCTGTTATCACTGAATTTATCCCTCCTACTCTGTTATCACTGAATTTATCCCTCCTACTCTCTTATCACTGAATTTATCCCTCCTACTCTCTTATCACTGAATTTATCCCTCCTACTCTCTTATCACTGAATTTATCCCTCCTACTCTCTTATCACTGAATTTATCCCTCCTACTCTCTTATCACTGAATTTATCCCTTCTACTCTCTTATCACTGAATTTATCCCTCCTACTCTGTTATCACTGAATTTATCCCTCCTACTCTGTTATCACTGAATTTATCCCTTCTACTCTGTTATCACTGAATTTATCCCTCCTACTGTTAGTTACGTGATTTCATGACAGAGCATGGATCTGTATACTTTTATGTTCACAAAATAAAATCTACAGCAAAAAAACCCCAAAAAAACCCACTGTCCTCCTGATCTTTTCCCTTATTCCTTCACACAAAGACCGTATTCATATATAATAGAAATTACAATGAACTGTATAATCGAAATTACAATGAACTGTATAATCTAAATTACAATGAACTGTATAATAGAAATTACAATGAACTGTATAATAGAAATTTAGAATGAACTGTATAACAGAAAATTACAATGAACTGTATAATAGAAATTACAATGAACTGTATAATAGAAATTACAATGAACTGTATACCGTAATAGAAATTACAAGCAACTGTATAATAGAAATTACAATCAACTGCTGACCAATCCAATAGTGCCAGTTAGGTGTGAATCATCATGTAACCTCATTTGGAGTGATATGATTTGGGAGGTTACATAAGTGTGAGTGATTCATCTATGTACTTTTTAAAACATATCATATAAAAACAACTTCAATCTTTACTGACTAACAAGCTAATTTTCATTATATAATAAAACTCCTCTGTTTATCACTTGCAATTTTGTACAGAAATTGTTATATGAATGGATTCTCCATTTTGTGCATGTTTGTGCATGAATGGGTGTATGCATGTGTGTGTGTGTGCATGTGTGTGTGTGTGTGTGTGTGTGTGTGTGTGTGTGCATGTTCTTAGGTCATGCAGAAGAAATTGCACTTGAACTAATGTTTGCACTGAAATGCAGAATCACATAACTGAAAAGAAGAAAAATGATCTTACAGTGAATGCAGTGCAGTGGGACTGAGTTCATGAGGATAAGAGTGATTAGTAGGGAAATCACTGATGTAAATCAAAACCTCTGCAGACAAAATTGTGTTTGTCACAATTATACAAGCATACATGTGACAGAAAAGACAGGTCAGGTCAGGATAGATCAGGAGATTTCCAAAATTTGGTAAGGAGTTTTGACCTCAAAAGAGGGAGGATTTTCATTGACCTGATTTTTAGCATGCAAATGGATAAACATTACAACTATTGAACAAATTTACATTTTTTTAATTTTAAAATATGCACATCTTCTCATCCAGTCAGTCCTTTCACAGTAACGTGTTGCCATTCATACTCTTCTGATGTGTACTACAAGCATTTTTAGCATTTCTTGGGAGATTATTGCCTGGATTATATTGGTGGCAGTCCTTATCATTATTGATCTTAACACTTAATTAGGAGATGATGTACTGTTACTGGATCCACATTTCCACTAGAGTCAGCCTGAATTTTCCTCAGAATGGAAAATGTCCTTCTTAGTGTCTGCATTGGAATGTGGCATTGTCAGTACACTCTACTGAGTCCACCAAGAAGTTTAAATTGTTTCCTGCCTGTGGGTAGATTCAGATTGCTGACTGACTGCCAGAACTGCTCAGGATTGGTACTGACTGGGTCTAATGTTTTTTTAATGACAGTAAGATTCTTCACATAAAGCACAAACACATTCAATATACCAACACACCCTTTGTGACTTTAATCTAATTTGCAGATGCCTTTCTTGTCATCATTATCATCACTATCACCACTATTTAATAATGACAATTAAATCCAAAAAACGGTTATCACTTACTCGTGTTATAGGCGAAGAAAAAGACCCTATTCATCCAGGCATTATGGGTTAAATGGCAGCTGGTGATATGTACAATAATCTGGTTTACATTCATTTTTTACTAAGGATTAAATCAAGGTCAGTGGTGTTTACATGTATATCAGTTTTCACGATGCAGTCGTTCATAAAAGTGTCAAACACATGTTGCCTAAAAATCATGGTCACTAGTTGTGTTCTGCAGATGGCAAATCACAACAGTGAGTTTATATAATAATAATAATTATTATTATAATTATTATTATTATTATTATTATTATTATTATACAATTAAGGTTATGATTTCCTATGAACAATAAAATAGTCACTATGTGAGTAGTTTTTGTCCGTTTGCATGAGAACTTTTGTGCGATTTATGAGTCTGGGAACATTATCTTGACTTGATCTGAAAAATGATCTGCTACCAGAAACAGGAGATTATGTTTGGCTATAAAGTTGGCAAATACAGCGTAGTGTCTCTCAGCACATGTAACTTTATCAACATTTGATGCAGATTCCACGAACATGGATTTCAGTGATGGCATATTTGTTGTTGTGGTTAATATATGCTTTTATGAGATGGGGTTTCTGCATGACGCGTGATGTCATTCCTGCCACCATAACAGACTTTAAAATCAGCTTTAAAGGAAAAGCAGAATGCATATTATTCATGTTCCTTTGAACTTGATTGCAACTACTGAAATTCCCGTTTCCAACCATCACTGAATTTTGTGTGATATTTCGGTTGCTTGGATTTTGGGTGTTTTGGCATTGGCACGCTTAGACAACTTGATCAACTTTAAACATTGAAATAAAAAAAAAACTATTTTGTATGCCACTTGAGCTCTTGAGTAATCCAACCATAAAAAATCAATTAACATCTTTAATCCTGTCCAAATTACTCCTGATCATACATAGTATAAACTCTAATCCATCTGGACAACTTTAAGCATCGAAGCAGAACTTACCTTCCAGACAGAGTCAAAGTAATGTTTAATTTTTTATGCTGATTGAGCTCTTTAATAACCCAACCATAATCAATTAATGTCTTTAATCCTTTCGGAATTACTTCTGCTCACACAACATATAGACCACCTCGACAAACTTCAAACAATGAAGCCAGCTAACCATGCCGACATGATCAAAGGGTGAAATTAGCAACTACATTGTCTTGCCCTGCTTAAGCCAGTTCACAGTTACGTGATCACAGGCAGTATTACTGTAAATATACAACACTGGAACCGAAATGTGAAAAAAAATGGAAAAAAGTAAATTTTTCACTAATAATTTTGTGTACATGGGACATTTCAGTGAGTGACAGGAGGGATGGGAGACACCACTAAACTCAGGAGAAAAACCCTCCCATGTGGGAGGTTCACATATATGCACAAGGGATATTTGAAAAGTTCCAAATATTTTGTTATAACACATTTGTTTCTTTAAACCTGTCAATAACTTTAATGCAGATCAGTAGACAAAATTAACGTTCTTTAAATTATCTGCAGCTGCACATGCATGTGATGTAACATAGGTAAATGACAATGATGTAAAAATGTCAGAGAAGGAGAACAATTATGTTACTGACCAAAGAATCCATTGCAGAAACCATTACTTCCATGTATAGGGGAAAAGCCATCAAGGATAAAATTGTACTTCTAATTTTTCCAAAATATATCTCGTCAGTTTCAGATGATCATAAATCAGAGTCACTTTAGACTGTGCATAAAATATTATTAGGCAGTATTTACCACATGACAACTTGATAATTATCCTTCATTTTATATATACAAACACACTTTTCTGTCCATATAAGGCTAAATTATTATTTTCATGTAAACATGGACATGGCTAGTTTGGTTGACCTGATGCAGCTTATAGTCTTGATATGTTCTATTAGCTACAAAAACTCCTAATCTGCTTGTAAACTAACAGTATAATTTCAACGAGGAAACAAAATTGTTTAACAAGTGTAATGCAACACAGTCAACAAGAGTAAGGTCTACGTTTCTGTGGACAAAGATTGAGGAGGATCTCAAGATGAATCCAGCATAGTCCAATAAATCAATCCCCAAACATGTTGTTATGTTTGGGGCTTGGGGCTAATTTATTGCACTAAAGAAATGCAACAGATGTAGGTTTGCATTTTGATTCTGAATTACAGTAGCAGACAATAATATACTAGGAATAAATGACAAGGACAAGGACTTTAAGAGGTAAAAAGCCAGAAATCTTAGAAAAATGGCTGTAGGAAATTTACAGTATAAAAGCACATTTCAGAAGCAATCAGTTTTCAAATGATGATACAGAATAAATTATCTGTTTTCCAAAAGATCTTCTCACAAAACTAGTGGAATGATATCCCAGAAGAGATTACTTTATTTTAACTGACAGTATGCTGTAAATTTACTAGTTATGAATATCTAATCTTGATTCCAATTACAATCAATGAGAATTATTTGTTTCCTCCTACTTAATTAGGCTGTTTGAGAAGGTTAGCATGAAACAGGACATTAACAACGAGGAAAATAACAAGACCATTCCCTGTGCAATATTCACATTTGTCAACATTGATCCAAGTGAGTTTCTTGTCCTTGTAGCATCAATAGAACTGGTTATAATTGATTAAGGTGTATTGGTCCCTCAAGGAAAATTCCAATTTACTGGATGCAGCAGAATCCCTGCTGCCTGCTTGCTTCTTAACACAGACATAGTTGAAAAACAGGTCTACTCAAGAGACAAGTTAATTGTGAGAGCCATTGCCTGGAATTCAATTGACACTTTTCTTGTCAAATGTGAAATATGAAGACTTTCTTACCAACAAGGAAGTTTTCATGCTAATCTAGCTGTTGAATACTGCGGTTCTACATACACAGGTGAGTGCTATGATTTAAGCAATAATCCTGATCCATATACAATCAACTTGTTCATTTTCATGCATATCAATTTACATGGTCATGCCAAAAAATTTCTTTATTGTTGGTTGGGAAAGGGGACTCTATTATCTATAAAGATTGATCATTGTTCATTAGGTCTCTAAATTTGTGGATTATAAAAAGCACAAGATCCACATACATTGGTAGCATGAAATACAAATTCAGAGTCTTTGATTTCTTGAAAATATACAGGGCTACTTTTCTCATAATTATAGGAAGCCTTTATAGCTCAGTTGGTAGAACATTGGACTTTTAATCCAAGGGTCGCAGCTTCAATATCCACCGAGACCAACCCATGTCGGCTGCCTTGGTGTGTTCTTGGGAAAGGCACTTAACAACCATTTCCTTAGCCAATAAAGTGTTAGAAGCACTGTTAAAACCAACAAACCCTTAATTCTATGCTCAACATCAAAATAAAAATTAACAGAGCATAACTTATAGCAACTGGAGCAATTTTACCTATATTCCCTTATTACAAAGAAACCTCATTACTGGTAATTTGTGAACCATTAATTTGAATGTCTTGGTATGTCAAAACAATTTCTAGACACGATTTCATGTTGCATCTTTTAAGTGATTTATCAGTCGAAATATTCATTAATTTAAATGAGTGGGAGCATATGTGTCAGCACTAAAGGGGTTTTACTGTACTTCTAAGTAGATTGGTCCCTCATTTTAAGGTACCTCAGTATAATACTGTCCCTTATGTAAGATGATTATGGTTATGGATCCGATTATATTATGTAATGCTGGTGGTTATGTATAATGTACCCAGTATAAGACAACCACACATATAACATGGTACACTTTTACAGTGTTATAGTGAGGGATCACTGTATAATGTACCCAGTAAAAGATGACCACACATATAACATGGTACGCTTTTACAGTGTTATAGTGAGGGATTACTGTATAATGTACCCAGTATAAGATGACCACAAATATAACATGCTACACTTTTACAGCATTATAGTGAGGGATCACTGTATAATGTACCCAGTATAAGATGACCATAACATGGTACACTTTTACAGTGTTATAGTGATGTTCCATTACTGTATAATATACCCAGTATAAGACAACCACTCATATAACATGCTACACTTTTACAGCATTACAGTGAGGGATTACTGTATAATGTACCCAGTATAAGACAACCATAACATGGACACTTTTACAGTGTTATAGTGAGGGTCCATTACTGTATAATATACCCAGTATAAGACCACACATATAACATGCTACACTTTTACAGCATTACAGTGAGGGATCACTGTATAATGTACCCAGTATAAGACCACACATATAACATGCTACACTTTTACAGCATTATAGTGAGGGATCAGTGTATAATGTACCTAGTATAAGACCACACATATAACATGCTACACTTTTACAGCATTATAGTGAGGGATCACTGTATAATGTACCCAGTATAAGACCACACATATAACATGCTACACTTTTACAGCATTATAGTGAGGGATCACTGTATTCATTTGCAACTCTCTCAACAAGTCGTAAAAAACAGAATTTATAGAGAGGATATTTATACGTCTTTTTGACTTCAGCCTAATTGTTTTGGGGAGAAACAAAAGTTTTGTGCTCATAGCTTTTGCTCAAGTTTCTGCAAACTTCTGTTTTTGCCAATAATAATAATAACAACAGTAATAATAATAATAATAATAATAATAATAATAATAATAATAGTAATAATAATAATAATAATAATAATAATAATAATAATAATAATGATAGTAATATCCGAAAATGTTTATCTCCCTATTGAGAGTAGCGTTGGAAATCAGTTTAAATTCTAAAATCAATTATGGATTCATCATATTCAGTCAAGCAATAATTACAATTGATTATGACAAGGTTGAACAATATCTAGATAATTCACTGTCTGGAACATTGACATACTTACTGTGAGTCATTGATCAATTTGTAACCAAGAGGCAGTACAAATTTCTGGACTATTCTAATCAAATGTAAATATTAAACACAAATATTTTAATACTGGAAAAAAAGCAGAATTCCTAGTGTGCATTCACTATTTGATTCCATGCTTTTTAACCTTTTTTATGTACTGTACTAGATTTGTTGATACCAGTTTCAAATTTCTGGTACACCATAAACAAACATGGCTGGCAAGAACGTCTAAGATATGCAGGTCATAAACCAACTTTTGAGTTTTATCATCATTATCAATTTATATTCCCTAAATTTGAGATTATTATATACAGGATACCTACTTGTTTTGAGCATACAGGGTATATAAGATTATTAAAAAGAGGATATCTACATGTTTTGAGTAGATATAAGATTATTAAATACAGGATATCTACATGTTTTGAGTAGATATAAGATTATTAAATACAGGATATCTACATATTTTGAGTAGATATAAGATTATTAAACAGGATATCTACATCTTTTGAGTAGATATAAGATTATTAAATACAGGATATCTACATGTTTTGAGTAGATATAAGATTATTATATTGAGGCTATATACATGTTTTGAGTAGATATAAGATTATTATATTGAGGCTATATACATGTTTTGAGTAGATATACGATTAGTATACTGAGGCTATATACATGTTTTGAGTAGATATAAGATTATTATATTGAGGCTATATACATGTTTTGAGTAGATATAAGATTATTAAATACAGGATATCTACATGTTTTGAGTTAGATATAAGATTATTATATTGAGGCTATATACATGTTTTGAGTAGATATAAGATTATTATATTGAGGCTATATACATGTTTTGAGTAGATATAAGATTATTTTATTGAGGCTATACACATGTTTTGAGTAGATATAAGATTATTATATTGAGGCTATATACATGTTTTGAGTAGATATAAGACTATTATATTGAGGCTATATACATGTTTTGAGTAGATATAAGATTATTATATTGAGGCTATATACATATTTTGAGTAGATATAAGATTATTATATTGAGGCTATATACATGTTTTGAGTAGATATAAGACTATTATATTGAGGCTATATACATGTTTTGAGTAGATATAAGGAAATATATCCCATTTGACAATACAAACTGTTTTCACTTCACAAGTGAAATATTTCCTAACATCAACTAAAAAAAAAAGTTTCTGTTTATTATATATTTCTGAAGGCAAAACCAGTTGATTTCTTTTATTTATTCTGTGCCAATGTGATTATTACATCAATAAAACAAAGTTGCAGAATTTTGTAATAATTTAGGACAGTGACTCTTTTAAAAATTTAGCTGCTTTATATAATGCTTCAAACTGTATATTTTGTCAACTTAATGCATGTTTTCATATGAAAATTAAAAGATTTTTAATTTCATTAACACATTTCTTACACGAATTGATACAGTGAATATTGGGGGGGGGGGTAGAATAATTACAGAGCAGTCATATCCGACAGACTTCAGGGAATAACATAATTGCACAACTGATCAATTTCTGAGTGCCAAGCACTGCTGACCCAATCAAAAACAAAACACACTGTAACTACTTAAGATTGTTTTCCATTCCACTATGCAACATTTGACCATACCAAAATTAATTCTATGACCTCCTCCCTTGCTTTTTCATAAGAAGGTTTTCTCCTGCCTGCTGAATCCAATTAAAGTCACCCCAGTGCCAGACCTGGAAGTGGGCAACACTCAAGCTAGATCATTAAAGAAAAATAGAAACATCTTTTCTTCCAATGCTTTTCCTTACCATTGTTGTACTAATTTTGGGAAATCATTTTGAATGCTCTCACTCTGTCACCAGAACACAGTAGACATTCTAAACACCAGTAAAAATTATATTCAGTGCCGCATAAACCTCTCTGAAGGCATTTGCAATTTGCAGATAATGTTAAATTCCACCAGTGAAATATCTGGTTTCACAACAAACCAATGAAAACTATGACAGCAGTTGCATCAAAAAAATTCTGACATATATTTCATCCAACTACAGTCATGTATTTGCCAAAAATGGCAATAACTCTTACAATAATCATGGAAGCAAAACAGTTTGTCAACATATGCATCTTTAGATGATAACCATAATATGTACCAAGTTTTACATTGATCTATAAACAAAAGTCTCTCAAAGTAACTGACCCTCTTCTGCCCGAAAAGAATTTAAGATAAGACCATTTCTTCTTTTCAACTGCTGGGTGTTGAAACCATCTCTGATGATAAGATTTTCAAATTAGCCACTATGGACGCCATATTGGATGTAAGATTGGCACCATTTTCATTTAGGGCAAACTAGACACCATTTGAAAGACTTTTGGTAAAAAAAAAAAAAAACCACCAATGTAACCATCCATTCAGGAGAATTAGTGACAAGACTTCCAATATGTTCATTGTGGCAGCCATATTGGAAGTAAGATAGGCACCATTTCCATTTAGTATGAACTAGGCATCAAAAAATGTTTTCTGGTGAAAACCAAATGTTGATATGACTTTCCATCTAGGAGTAGCGAAGGATTTTCAAGATTGCCATTGTGGAAGCCATATTAGAGATCAGATCAGCACAATTTTTATTTAAGACCAGCTAGACACCATAAGAAGTCTTCCAGTGAAAACTCCATGCTGATATGACTTTCTGTTCAGGAGTTGTAATAACAAGATTGTCAAAATGGCTACCTGGTGGCCATATTGGTTGTAAAATCAGCACCATTTTCATTTAGGACTAACTAGACTTCATAAGAAATCTTTTAGTGAAAACCCCATGTTGATATGACCATCCATTCAGGTGGAGTAGCAATAACAAGATTTTCAAAATGGCTGCTGTGGTGACCATATTGGATGTCAAGCACCACCATTTTCATTTAGGACCAGCTAGACCTTGGGATGTCAATGTGTGTGTAAAGTTGCATGGCTATCCTCCTAGTAGTTTAGGAGGAGTAGTGATAACAAACTTGTGCAAAAGTTCAGATGGACATCGGACAACAAACGTCAGATGTCAGACAACAGAAAACAGACCATCCCATAAACTCTTCTGGTCTATGACCAGTAGAACTAAAGAAAACCTGCAAGGCATTGTGTTCACAAGATTCTGTATTATACTGCATTCAGCTGCATGGCATAAAGCGCAAGAACTCTAACAAAAATTGCCTGAGCGGAGTAATTTGTCAATATGTGCATCTTCAGATGATGCTCACAACATGCACACAATTTTCATGGCAAGACAATGAAAAGTGTGAGAATAGTTGCAAGATTCTGTCATATACTATATCCAGGTCCAAGTAAAAAAAGAGCAATAACTCTAACAAAACTCAAAATAGCACAGTGATTTGTTGACAGCATATCTTCAGATGATGACCGTATAATATGTACCAAGCTTCGTAGCAATCCATCAAACTAGTTGTGTTCACAAGATTCTGTCATACAATGCATTCAGCTGCAAGACATAAGGGCAGTAAATCTAACACAAAAATTGGGGGAGGACAGTAATTTGTCTACATATGCATCTTCAAATGATGACTATACCATGTACAAAGTTTATTGGCAATCATTTGAAAACTGTGAGACTACATCCAGCTCCGAGCTTCAAATATATATATATATTTATATATATATATACACAGTGTATATAGGTCACATCATTGAGAAACTGCCAAATGACCAGGAAAGGTAGCCTGTTGTACTGCTGCTATAGGTCCCACCAGGTCAAAATGAGCCCTTTGGGATGAAAGATCTTGGAGGTCAAAACTAGAGATAGTCGTCTCTGCCCTCCATCTCACAACTTGTATAATGTCTGTTCGGGGAGAGTTGTGCCCAAATGCTATGCTTATGGCTAATGACCAAACCTCATAAGTCGAGATGAGAAATAAATTCATTTGGTCTTGGATTAGTTCTCTATTTGCAGAGCAAATAACCCATTTCTACAGTAACAGCTTCATTGATGAGTCATTATTTTCTGCAATGGCACATCATATATAAAATATTCCATTTTTATGATTTCTAGTTGGTCCTAAATTACCACAGTGCCAATCTGACATCCATTATAGCCACCATGGCAGCCATCTTGAAAATCTTATTGCTTCTCCTCTTGAATAGAAAGTCATATCGACATAGGGTTTTCCCCAGAAGACTTCTTATGATGTTTGTTGGTCCCTAAATGAAAATTGTGCTGATCTGACCTTCAATAGAGCCGCAATGGTGGCCTTCTTGAATTTTTTTTTATTGCTATTCATTCTGGATGGATGGTCATATCAACATGGTGTTTTCAACAGAAGATTTCTTTATCCCAAGGTCTAGTTGGTCCTAAATGAAAATGGTGCCCCTTGGACATCCAATATGGCCACCGGGCAGCCATCTTGAAAATCTTGTTACTGCTCACTGCTTTGCCTGATTTTCATACTCATATTGACATGGGGTTTTCACCAAAAGACTTCTTACAGTATCTAGTTGATCTTAAATAGAAATGATGCTGATATTACATCCAATATGGCCACTATGATGGTCATCTTGAAAATATTGCTATCGCTACTCCTCCTGATTGGATGGTCATATGGACATAGAGTTTTCACTAAAAGGCTGCTTATGATGTCTAGTTTGTCCTAAACAAAAATGGTGCTGATCTTACACCATGGTGGCCATCTTGAAAATCTTTTAATTACTCAAAAATATCAGATATGGTTTCAACACTTGAAAGTTAAAAAGAAGAAATGGTCTTATCTTGAATTCCTGGAAATTCTTTTCGGCCAGTAGAGTATCATTCCCTTTGAGGGACTCTTGTCTAAATTATTTTTCTTTTCAAACTATTAATTCACTGATTGCCAAATGGTGTATTTCTGCAAGCAAGTCCCCCCCCCCTTAATGTATGACCCTTTTGGCTTTATTTCAACCTAAAAAATACATTACATTAGCAGCTGTCAGTGATTTTGCATTGCAACTCTGCAGACTACTACAAACCTTTAAAATTCTGATTGCCAAATATGTTGTTTTAAAATGGACATTAATTGCCATTTGAAAGTTTTCATTGTCAATGCAGATGTGGATAGACGTGCAGTAAACAAAACAGACAGCAGATTTTTATATTCTTCTGTGATGAAGAAAACTTGTCCAGGGACACTCAGGATTTTGGGGACATGGGGAAAAATACTGTGGGGGAAACCTGTGCTCCTGAGCTAAAGGTGCAATACTGAAAACAGTGACAACTACTGCTCAACATCAGAGTCTTATTGATTTGAGAAAAAAAACAGCTGGGTTCCACCTCTCATGGCAGCTTAATTGATATCTGAAGTTCTAAGTAGGAAGAAACTCAGCTCACAAATTAGTAATCATTACAGGAAACTAATTTCATGGGTTGCCCTCATGAACATACTAATCTGATACTAGTTGTAAAGGATTAAAGAGCCCTTCATTTAGAGTAGAAAGGATTGGATGCAAAATCCTGAAGGCAAAATGCTGTAAATATACAATATTCTCTAGCTATTATGAATAATATTTATCCATATACAAACTGCGCATCAGATCTTCAAGAGTTGTCATGGTGATGGACATTAATGTATCAGGAACACAAATAAATCTGTCTTTCATCTACTGTAATCACATAATTTTAAAGAGCACACAATTTTACCTTATTTAGTGAGCAAACACATTTTCATTAACATTTTTAAAATAAAATTATATGATGAAGATATATGTATGAAACACTTATATCTACCAGGACAGACTTCTGAAAGTTTTTATAAGAAGAGATTTTAATAGTCACCATTTCATAAGCACCATGTGATACTAATGCTGTAATACCAACAAGTGAACATTTCATAAGCACCATGTGATACTAAGGCTGTAATACCAACAAGTGAACATACAGTACTTGAGTGATGTACTGTCCAAAATTTAACTTTAATAACAAGATATGAAAACCTATTTGATACTCATAGTGAAACTTACCAAAAAATATGTTACCTCTTCTATCTATCTTGAATCAAAATCTCTATTTTTTTTGTACAAATCACTTTGTTATTTATATTGCTTTTTTTCTTGGTTATAGTCTTTTTAAAGAACACAATATATCCAAGTGCACAACCTAATAAAAAAAATATGAAACACCTTTTATACAATGTAAGATAATAACACACATGTTCTAGATTACATTTGATCAAATCTAACATAACTTAAGCTGCCCTTTTAGTATAAATGGGTGTTATATTTTAGTATAAATGGGTGTTAATTTTTAGTATAAATGGGTGTTAATTTTTAGTATAAATGGGTGTTAATTTTTAGTATAAATGGGCGTTTTATTTTAGTATAAGTGGGTGTTAATTTTTAGTATAAATGGGTGTTATATTGTAGTATATATGGGTGTTATATTGTAGTATAAATGGGTGTTAATTTTTAGTATAAATGGTGTTATATTGTAGTATAAATGGGTGTTATATTTTAGTATAAATGGGTGTTATATTTTACTATAAATGGGTGTCATATTTCTCTATAGAAGCAGAATATATGATCTAGGTTCGGAATTATAAATGTAATATCATGTAAAAAAAAATTGCAACCTACTGGAAAATGCAGTTGTAAAGTGTCTCCACCAGTAGCATTTTTTTGCATATGAATGTGTTATTAGTCTGGAAGCAACTTAAGGGAAATGCTGCAATGGCCCAGTGGTTAGAATCCTGGATTCTTGACTGAAAGGGTGCAAGTTTGAATCCTACCATTGAAACAGCCCAGGCTGGCTACCATGGTGTATCCTCTGGACAAGGCACTTTACTCCAATTGCCTCAGCAACTAAATGACCTACTCGTGTTACTGTGCCATAAAACATGAAACTGAACCAAAACCAAGAATTTTCAAAAAATCAGTAGACTACCATCATCTGTTATTAATCATCTATATCAACCTTTGTGTTGGAAAAATGGTTTTCAATTGGTAAATATCAGACCTGTCATTATCCAGGATTCTCCCTGATTTATATTCTTGGTGGAAAAAATTGCAATAAGATTTTTACTAAATACCACAAGCACAGAACATGTAGCCAATCTGTTCCGTACTTGCTACTGTGTATTTTGAACCCTGATATCTGAATAACATTTTCATCTACAAGATAGGAAATCAACAGATGTTTTCCATCTTTTGATGACTAAATCCGTCCAAGTACAGTGCCCCTTCTTTATTTGCAGATTTTCTAAGAAACCATAGTGACTAGCATGTAATTAAGACCATCTTATATACCGGTATTATGGTATGTTCCAACAAGGCTGTGACATAATAGAAAAAAAACCCACAACAAATAGGACATTTAATGGTGTAAAACCACAACAAATAGGACATTTAATGGTGTAAAACAACAACAAATAGGATATTTAATGGTGTAAAACCACAAGTACTAGGACATTTAATTGTGTAAAACCACAAAAAATAGGACATTTAATAGTGTCAAACCATAACAAATAGAACATTTAATAGTGTAAAACCACAACAAATAGGACATTTAATGGTGTAAAACCACAAAAAATAGGACATTTAATAGTGTAAAACCACAAAAAATAGGACATTTAATAGTGTAAAACCACAAAAAATAGGACATTTAATAGTGTAAAACCACAAAAAATAGGACATTTAATGTAAAACCATAACAAATAGGACATTTAATAGTGTAAAACCACAAAAAATAGGACATTTAATGTAAAACCACAAAAAATAGGACATTTAATGTAAAACCACAACAAATAGGACATTTAATAGTGTAAAACCACAAAAAAATAGGACATTTAATAGTGTAAAACCACAAAAAATAGGACATTTAATGTAAAACCACAACAAATAGGACATTTAATAGTGTAAAACCACAAAAAATAGGACATTTAATGTAAAACCACAACAAATAGGACATTTAATAGTGTAAAACCACAAAAAATAGGACATTTAATAGTGTAAAACCACAAAAAATAGGACATTTAATAGTGTAAAACCACAAAAAATAGGACATTTAATAGTGTAAAACCACAAAAAATAGGACATTTAATAGTGTAAAACCACAAAAAATAGGACATTAAATGTAAAACCACAACAAATAGGACATTTAATAGTGTAAAACCACAAAAAATAGTACATTTAATGTAAAACCACAAAAAATAGGACATTTAATAGTGTAAAACCACAAAAAATAGGACATTTAATAGTGTAAAACCACAACAAATAGGACATTTAATGTAAAACCACAACAAATAGGACATTAAATAGTGTAAAACCACAAAAAATAGGACATTTAATAGTGTAAAACCACAAAAAATAGGACATTTAATGTAAAACCACAACAAATAGGACATTTAATGATGCAGAACCACAACAAAATAGGACATTTAATGATGCAGAACCATAACAAATAGGGCATTTAATGCTGCAAAACCATAACAAATAGGACAAATTAATGATGTAAAACCACAACAAGTAGCACACTTAATGATGCAAAACCATAACAAATAGGACATTTAATGTAAAACCACAACAAATAGGACATTTAATAGTGTAAAACCACAAATAATAGGACATTTAATAGTGTAAAACCACAAAAAATAGGACATTTAATGTAAAACCACAACAAATAGGACATTTAATAGTGTAAAACCACAAAAAATAGGACATTTAATAGTGTAAAACCACAAAAAATAGGACATTTAATGTAAAACCACAACAAATAGGACATTTAATGATGCAGAACCACAACAAATAGGACATTTAATGATGCAGAACCATAACAAATAGGGCATTTAATGCTGCAAAACCATAACAAATAGGACATTTAATGATGTAAAACCACAACAAGTAGCACACTT
The DNA here is from genome assembly GCA_029931535.1 of Margaritifera margaritifera. NCBI lineage: Eukaryota > Metazoa > Mollusca > Bivalvia > Unionida > Margaritiferidae > Margaritifera > Margaritifera margaritifera. The sequence continues at coordinate 2,447,663 of JAQPZY010001694.1, read as the reverse complement.
AATGATGCAAAACCATAACAAATAGGACATTTAATGATGTAAAACCACAACAAGTAGCACATTTAATGATGCAAAACCATAATAAATAGGACATTTAATGATGTAAAACCATAACAAACAGGACATTTAATGATGTAAAAAAATAACAAACAGGACATTTAATGATGTAAAACCACAACAAGTAGCACATTTAATGATGCAAAACCATAACAAATAGCACATTTAATGATGTAAAACCACAACAAGTAACACATTTAATGATGTAAAACCACAAGTAGCACATTTAATGATGCAAAACCATAACAAATAGGACATTTAATGATGCAAAACCAATACAAATAGAACATTTAATGATGCAAACCACAATAGGACATTTAATAGTTTAAAACCACAACAAATAGGACATTTAATTATGTAAAACCATAACAAATAGGACATATAATGGTGTAAAACCACAACAAAAACTATATTTAATAATGCAAAAACACAACAAATAGGACATTAAATGGTGTAAACGATTTGGTTTTGTGGGTTTAACACCATTTTTCAGCACATGATAGGCTATACATGGAGACCAGTATATCTGGTGGAGGAAGAATCCGGAAAGAACATGGGAAGCTACTGGTAAGCTTTCTCACATACCCACATTGGCCAGGCCAAGACTCGAACCCATGCGGACAGAGGTGAAATGTTAGTGATTGTAAAGGTGGGCAACCTAGACCAGTCAGGCACCCGGGGTCCCTAATGGTGTAAAACCACAACAAATAGGACATTTAATGATGTACAACCACAACAAACAGGACATTTAATGATGTAAAACTATAACAAATAGCACATTAAATTATGTAAAACCACAACAAATAGCACATTTCATGACATAAAATCCCAACAAATAGCACATTTAATGATGTAAAACCACAAAAAACGCACATTTAATGGTGTAAAACTACAACAAATAGGACATTTAATGATGTAAAACCACAATAAAAAATACATTTAATGATGTAACACCATAACAAATAGCACATTTAACAACATAAAACCACATTACAATTGCTTTATAGACAAGAACTAAAATTAAGTTAAAGATATTAAGCAGCAATGATAAAAATAAATTCAAGCAATTTAGTGTGGTCCATGATCATACCAACATCATAAGTGAGGCAGTATAGTGAGGAGCTTTGTAACAAGGGATCACTGTACTGACACCATACATTATGATTGTGTATTGAGGGACTATTTTTCACGGGCAGAAGTAATGACACCTCTCAAAACAGGTTGTACTGAAATAATTTAGAACCTATTGCATTCCAAGTAGTCATTAATGAAAACCATTCTTTATAAATCTTCTCTCCTACAGTAATTGAATCTTTTACCCATTCCATTTTACATGAACGACACAAGATTAACAGATGCATCAATAAAATCAATAAAAAAAACTACAAGAAAGACATTATTCTAAAAGTAACTGATCATGGCATGGTTACAAACAGTAATTTGTTCCTCCACTATCCAATAACTGTGGCATTCAGAAATAAAAAGATGTACATATAGATTGCTGTCCTTACAATAAACATGTCACCAATGGCTATAGAGAGATACTTGTGAGATTAAGTTTAATCAACTTTTCCATTGAGATCATTGCAAACCTAAGTTTTACATTCAAAAGCACCTAATATTACATGTAAAAAAATAGTCTCATCCAACCATTATCTGAAATTTCAGACAACATGTTGTTTGGTTCTTTGCTTGGTCCGTAATGCTGCCGAGGAAATGTGAGCTAAGTGCCTTTCACAACATGATGGTGATATATTGGATATATAATGTGTAACTGAAATAGATCTGCAAAAGACATTACCTCACCCTCTATGGTCTAAATAATTTCTTATATATGATTACAAGCTAAGGACCTGCAGTAGTTCAGTGGTTAGTGTGCCAGACTTGCGACCAATAGCAAGTTTGAATCCTACCATCGAATCATACTCTTTCACCTAACATGATGTGGCACTTTAGACCAGTTGCATCAGCAATAAATAACCTTCATGTGTTGCTGTGCTGTAAAATACTGAACCAAACCATACCAGACTCCATGCCAAAAGGAAACCAGACTCCATGACAAGAGAGAATATGCATAGAAACACCCCAAAAGGAAACCAGACTACATGCCAAAAGGAAACTAGACTCCATGACAAGAGAGAATATGCATAGAAACAGTCCAAAAGGAAACCAGACTCCATGCCAAGAGAGAATATGCATAGAAACAGCCCAAAAGGAAACCAGACTCCATGCCAAAAGGAAATCAGACTCCATGACAAGAGAGAATATGCATAGAAACACCTCAAAAGGAAACCAGACTTGATGACAAGAGAGAATATGCATAGAAACACCCCAAAAGGAAACCAGACTCCATGCCAAAAGGAAACCAGACTCCATGACAAGAGAGAATATGCATAGAAACACCCTCAGAGATTCTCTTACTTCCTAATTCTCCTGTATACCATTACAAAACTGACTTTTTCTTTTCAAACCCTTTTGCATGTAGTATATACCCTATTCTTATAAGATGCTGTCACTTACTGTTCTATTTTAGCACCAGAGCAGCATACACAAAACAAGAGCTGCCAGATGACAGCATATCTCATCTTTACGCAAATGACAACAGATTCTATAACATTTTGGCCAGAACCAAGATGTTTCTTTTCTTTTGTTGAAAGAAATCCTAGCAAGATTTGCAATAAATGTGGGTTTTTTAGAGTGATGAATGACACTATAGAATCTTTGGTAACATCATAGCCAGCCTGTGAGGCAAAGTGTTTTAGGCATGTTGTACTTGGATTATAGTAAATACATGTATTACAAATAGTAGTGATATTAAATACCCTCTAATCAGGGATTTTCACATGATTAATCATACTCACCATAATAAAACCATACACAAAGCCACATTACTGCACAGTCCACATGGCCTAACAGTGTCTGCAAAACTAACTTTAATGCATAGTTCTAATAAAGTCAATGAAATATGAAAGCAGGTCAAGTCACCTACTTTTAATGTGATGATGTAGTAGTCACTCATAAGGATCTATTCATAAAGATATGTCACTGTTCACTCAATGTTGTCTGAGAAACTGACCAAAAGTCCATTACAACACAGAAGTTACCCAAACATAAAATGTATGCCACTTTGACCTACTTTTGGCCTTATGGTGTTGTACTCACCAGGTTGGATCCACACACAAAACTACCGGTACATTATTCTGCAAGTAGGAACATCAAACACGCACTACTGCACAAAAAATAAATTTCTCATACACAGGCTTAAGTCAGGTGGCTTTTGAATAATTTCCTTGCCCCATGTAAAAGTCTACTTGACCCAAAGAGCTTATAAGTACAACTTACAATCTCAAAAATTCAACTAAGAACAGCTGTATTGAGATCCCCATGCTTTGAACATATCACCTCATTTTATGGGCTCATGATAACTGCATTCATTTTAGAACTATATCAGAAGCATGAAGAACCAGGAAGATCTCAACAGTTTCTAAGTTATGACCCAAGGGCTAAGTCCCTGCAGGTAGGGATGAACCCTTAGGTCAATGTCAGTTGCATGTACAAATTTGTCTTTTCATGCCTAAAGTGTATATATGGTTATAGGGCAGAAATCTCAATAGCTTCCAAGTATTGACACAGGGGCTATTCAAACTAATGGGGCTAGGGAATGACCACAGGGTTGATGTTGGTGTTATGTATAAATTAAATCTATTTTTTCGGGAACAGTAAGTGTATATATGGTTATATGGTAAGGATCTATATAGTTTCCAAGTTATGACCCAGGGGGTAGGGATGAACCACCAGATGCATGTATAAATTTGTGTCTTCATGCCCAGTATAGTGAAACATATGGTTATTGGGTAGGGCTCTCAAAAGTTTATATATTTTAGAGGTAGGGCATCTATCACCCAGGGGTCCTGGTCTGACTTGTGTTGAAACTTGGGGCAATGATCACATACTGATTCTAAGATATGTGAGACAAACAATTCAGTAGTTATATGATATTTATGTAAACTCATCACCACCTCCCCTAGCCCCACCACTAAGGGCATGATCAAACTTCCGAAAGTTTTGGCACAATGTACACCTATAGTTATCACTGATTCAATTTTCAAGTGTCTAGCTCTAATGGTGTAGGTGGAGCTCAAGAACAAGGCACATGTATGTATGGATCAACTGTATCATAATATCCTAATGGGGGTGGCTGAGTCATCAAAGGCGCTCGCCTTTACAGATCACTGATATCTCACCTCTGTCTGCGTGGGTTCGAGTCTCGGGCTTGGCCAATGCATGTATGTGAGAAAGCTTGCCAGTAGATTCCCAAGGGTCGGTGGTTCTTTCTTGGTTTTTTCTCCTCCAGATATACTGGCCACCATGTATAGCCTATCATGTGCTAAAAAATGGCATTAAACCCACAACAACAACAACAACAATAACAACAATATCCCGATGCATCTTCTTTAAAGGTGCAGGGATAACAAGCCCTTTGGGCATGTAGCCATTGGGGGAAGAGCTGTCCAGCATTTTATGGAGCACTGGAAACTGAACTAATGTTTGGTGATGTAAAACTTAACCAAGGTGAGATTATCGGATGGACAGACAAACAGGCAAACACCACCATCAGAATCATATCATAAGTTATCCTGTATTTTATTACATATGAGCTACTTTGTTACAGGTAAGCTCATTGGGATAAACTACAAATTCCAACACACAGACTTTTTATTTCATGAAAAAACTAAGTGCAATAGAGTTGCTAGTGATCAAAGCAAAGGGATACTTGACAAATTAATAAAGGCAACAGGCAGAATTCCCCACAGAAATTTCCAGGGATGGGGATGGGGGAGAGAGAGCTTGGCACAAGACAGAATGTGCAGATAGTAACACAAATTAATATCAGTGCTTTTTTTTGCATCTCATCCAATGTTGTCCTGTAATAGTGTTTTATTGATTCCCTCCCATGATTTATGATTCCACATCAATACATAGAACATCAGACCTAATCAAGCTTACTCTACAGCTGCCAAGTTTATGGACAGGACCAATTATTATCACATAGGTGTCGATACCAACACAGCCTACAGTAAAATGTCACTCTATCAGCACCTCAAAGGTGACTATTGACATGAGCTAGATTAATCAATAGCACACAGCCTGCATGGAATACATTCGATTCATCCAAAATAAATTGACCATTATACTTGTTCAGAACATAGTGATGTTTCATTTTACTTGCCCCTGTTCTGCAACAACACATACTGTAACCTTCACCAACCAGTGCCACAATGCCATTGCATGTACAGATAATTATCTATTCCCCCCCCCTCTTCCTTGATTTAATATTTAACACCACTCTGCTAAATTCATGTAGCTCATGACAATAGAGATAGAATGAATGAAATCCTGACAAGCATTCCATACACAATTTATATGAAGATCAAAATGATAAGAATCGACTTTGCATCATTAAATTATCACAGAAATCCAATTACCTCAATAACAAGGCCTTAATGTGATTGCATGCTGTTATAAACCTTTATTAATTATTATTATACTTAAATTGTAGTGGGAGTTACCATTCTTTAGATTAAAATAAGAAGTGATTGTAGCATTTTCTATTAGGTATTTGTATGTCCTTAATCACTTAGAAACCTTTATTAAATAAGGCAAAGCGATTATTAGATAGTGTATTCGATTATAGGACCTACTGTCCAGCAATTGCTAACACTATTGTAAATGTTAGCATGTAAAGGTCTATCAATGCAGCCGATGCAATGGGGTTTAAAACTCTCCAACAGAGAGAGAGAGAGAAATCATGATTACAGAGGCATTAGTGGTGTTTTTCAATTTTACAGAAGTGTTGCTAAGATGCTTGTAGTTATTTTCTTATTCTCCAGCATCTTTTAGGCTAAGTGCATGCCAAATGTAAGAAATTGTAACTAGTACAAAAACTAGGGAGATAATTCTTATGTCCTTTTTGTTAGGATTAATGAAAATTAAGGTCAACAAGGATGAATTTTTGATTTGACATTCCTGTGTAATATGCATGTATGCATACCTAGTATGTATGCATAGTATGCAGAAAATGATCTTGCTCACATGAACAATGCAGAGTGCACCCACAATGCTGTACCTATTTATAGCTGAACAGGACCCTAATAACTATTCCAGTGAAAAGGTCAATGAGGCAGGTAATGTAGGTCAATCTGTAATATCATATTTAGAAAGCTAAATGTACTTCATCTAACACACATGGTGCAGGTGAAGAAAATCATTGATAATAATCCTAATTAATTAGCAAATGTACATTTCAGCCCAATTAATAATAGATATTTATCATTGCTATAATCTGTATTGCTAACATAAATGTACCTAATGTAAACATAGAGCACAGGTTATGCAAAAAAGTAAATGCAAGTCAGTAAGTAGGCACCACTTTACTGTTATGTTTGACCCCAATCTGCTATTTTAGAGCATTCCAGCAATCCAGTTCACTGCTTAAATGTGTTGCTTGGTTTTTCATGATGTAATCAGCTATATTTTGTTCTCTCCCTTACAAGAACTACCTTATTAGATGCAGTGAAAGACTCTATTTTCCATTCGGTGCACAACAATATTGAAACTAGAATTAGGTCAATGGCACATCACAGCATTTCCCTGTGTCTCTAAGCTATGCTACTTGGGGCAAGGCCTGACCCAGGGGCTAGTGTCGCACCAATGTAAATATGTATTTAACTCTTCATGTTCAGTTAGTGCACATATGGCTTTAAGGTGAGGATCTTGATAGTTTCCATATTATGAGCCTAGGCCAAGTCCCCTACACAGAGGGCAAGACAAAGGGTCTGTGTTGGATGCACAAATGCATTCATCTCCTCGTTTTCATTAAATGTATACATGGTTATAGTGTGGGGATCTTCAGTTTCCATGTCATTACCCATGGGGAAGTTCCCCTACCACAGGGGCATGACCTAGGGTGTGTACTGGAGTTATATCTGATTTCATCTCCTCATGCCTGTTAAATAAATACATGGTTTATAGCATCATCATCAAACTATGGTTCGCGAGCCAAATGTGGCTCAGTACGGAACAAAATATGGCTCTTTTGTCATCCCTGAAATACACAACAAATTTTTAATTAAAATTAAAATTATTTTAAAAATATAAAACATGCTTAATTACTTATGTCAATTTTGTCCTTTTGTCGTTTCTTTTCTTCTCATAGTATTTATCAACATGTTGAATATCAATAATGTTAAATTGCATACTGTTAGTTACAAATGGGCTTTCTTATACTGGCTCTTTGTTGATCTCTTGCAACGAATTATGACATAGTTTGGCTCTTTAATTATAACGTTTTAAAGGATGGGTATTTTAATAGTTTTTAAGGTATGACCCAGAGGCAAGTACCCCTACCCTTGGGGTATGACTCAAGGTATGTATTGGATATATGTCTGATTTTGTCTCTTTATGTCCTCCAAACCTGTTATTGGATGGGGATCTCAATGGTTTTCAAGTTATGACTTATGGGCAACATTCCCCTGCTCCTGGGGCAAGACCCAATGACATAATCCCAAAACCCATTACATATGTTACAACCCTGGCCTCGATCATAATATATGCCAACTTTCAGATCTTTAATTACAGCATTTAGGAAATTGTGTGATTTTTTAAAAACCTACCGCACACCCAAGCCCCACCCCCTGGGGTGATATCAAAATTTAAAAACGGCTGTGCACATCAATAGACTACACCCCAGTCATATCCCAAAGTTTTAAGTCTGTATATTCAGCTGTGTAGGAGGAGAGCTAAATGGATGGATTTAAGAATGTGTAGATGGGCAGGATGATATAATTCTTGACTTTTTTTCTAAATGTGTAGGGATAATAAAATTCAAGTCACTATACTGCAATAATTTATATAAGTATGTTTAATAATTTAACTAGAACATTACTTAAGAACATAATATGGTAAGTACTTCAAAATAAGGTCCTAAACATGACGAGTACACAAAGGATAAGGATCCGGTTTTCACCTCCACCAAATGAGATCACCTCAAAATATCTATATGTAAAAATTGTCCTATTCTGTACTCTCCTGATTCTTTGTCTTGTTCCTGTTTCATTCTCTTTCTTTTAAACTGATGTATACTATCAGGTCTACTAATCAATTTGTAGCCATGTGAACTAATAGCAGAAATATTCTGAGAATGCAAAAGAGTGCCCTCCAAAGACAATGCAAAAGCCTATTATGACCATAAACCATTTTTGCAGAATATTACATGTTTCTTTCTTCTGTAATGTGAACTTTTAATTTCTCAACAAGCAATAAAAGTTCATGGCTTTTTCTCACTAACTGAATGATAGAACTGAACATTTCCTTTTTTGTAGTAAAAAAATGTACAGCTGATGCCTCTTCAATGAAAGACAAGCCTGCTCCACTATTCAATACTTATGGCCTTCAAAAGAGGTTTAAAATGTGACTTCTTATTTATAATTCAACAATTAACAAAACCTGGCATATTCTTAACAGAAAATACTCTGTATAAAAAATAAAAAAAACCATGCCTGAACAGTTTGTGGTAAATAAAAGCACATTAGACCACTGAAGTTTTAACTTTTCATTTGTATTCAAACGAGTGAAATGCATACATGCCATAACAAGTGTCATGCGAAAAACACGATTTTTGACTCCCTAACCTGCTGACATGGTGGTGTTTAACACCACTTTCAATAATCTTAAAAAAAAACATTTTTGTTACCCCCACTATACATGGCCGAAGCATGTAGTCTGTATAAACAGTAAACAGTCCTCCTCAGGGCAGTTTATACAGCTGATTATCAGGGAGTCAATTAAAATGTAAGGTGGTCAGTGATAAACAACCACCATTTCACAGATTACTTAACATCCTGAGAATAGCTATGAGGATGCTGTGTCAAGTCCTTTGAATACTGCTGTGGGAGAGCTCATTAGGCTCATTTGTATAGGTAAAGTACACTAAAGGGAACAACCCAAATTGGTTGAGTTGCCATAGGTACAATCAGAGAGATGTGTTTTGATGAACAAAAGTTACTATGTACATCACTGCCTTGAATGAGAATGTTTAAGCCACCATCTTTACAGATTACTGGCAAGTTTGTGATCAGCAGTAACGTTTCTTTGAAGTCAGATTTTACTCTGTATATAAAACGCAAAACACGATTATTTTGGTAGTCAGAATAGTGTATAAGTATGGTTCATTTTTTAAGGCAAAATGTCGAAATGCAGGTGTGATTAAGGAAAAGATGAGCCATCTGCACAAGGAGTAAAGCCCAGCCAAACTAAATTTCAGAACTCCTGGACGGAGTTTGACTTTGTGAAGTGAAGCAGCAAGGTGGAGTATTTTATTTTTTTGCACACACTGCAAACGCCATATTCACATTAGTCATTCTGGAGCATACAAAATCCGTCAACATAGCAACACCACCCAGCATGTTTGCACCTCCCTCACAGCAATACAGATGCAGAAAGATCATTTTCTATGCTGAGAAAAATTCAGCACGATCTTCAGGGAAGTTTGAACAACAGTACCATCCAGTCTCAAAAGAGTGCTAAGATGAACACAAATGACACTTGCATTACCTTCAACCCCCACCCCACTCACTAAACTATTGACAGCAGCAAAGACTGCATCTAATTAAGAAAATATTCCAAAGTTCAGTGGATTTTAAAGACAGAAACTTGGTATTTTTTATTTATTATTTAATGTCCGTGTGGTGATGATATTAGACAATGCTAAGTCTACCAACTATTTTTGGTTTGTAGGTATATTAAATGCTTCAGAGAAAACATGTTATTTTCTTTTTATAAAATTTTGAATTTTCAGTAATTTTATAAAGACTTATATGAAAAGATAATTTATTCTCAATCGGACGTCGCATTTTTGGGTCACGCGTACTGACCCCTTTGGGACCTCAAAATACACTTTTTGAGTCCCCAAACTCCCCCAACACTGTCTGGCAATATGGCAAGAATGGAAATGTCAGTCTTGGATGCTCTATTATCTGAATGAAAGATGAGACCAAATAAGAGATGAGAGAGGCATGCCAAGATATGTCACTTAGATATCAGGCAAAAATGACAAACTGTAAATGAGATAATACTATAGCCATGAAAATAAACACTTCTATTTCTTGCTGTCATCAAAAGTTTAACAACTTACAAATCATCAGTTACCAGTATTTTGAAATCATTTCAAAACAACCCATATTATTTCTTGAGGCAATTTGTGATTTATGACAATTAGAGCATTGTTCAAAATACTGGTAATATTTCTTGCACTTGACCATTATAATTACATACATACCATATATACTCACTTAAAAGTTGATTCCAACTGCAAACAGCATAGTCCCTAATATGCCATCTCATAAGGCACTGGCAGATCAAGGTCTATGTTGTTGGTTCTACTTTTTACTCCTAACAAACTGCATAGACTCAGATCTGCCAGCGCATGCGACAACAGATCTGGGTCTCTGCAGTTTGCATTTGGACTTCATGCATGCACATGTATTCATAAAATTAAATTTTGATAACACTGAATTCATTAAAATCCTTTCAAAATGTTCACTTAACTCCGAACAAAATACTTTCTTTGAGTTGACTCTTTACCAAAACAAGAGGTCCAAGTGGGCCTGATATCACTCATCTATGTAGTTGAGATATGTCAGTTTATGAATACAAATTCACACATGTATTGAAACCGCAGTGTGGAAAGAAAAGCTAGGAGCACATAGCTGCTACATTGTCAATTAATTATATAGATGCAGCTCTCCCCATTATAACGCACCTTGTTATAACATGATTCCAGATATAACGCAGTACTACTATGGACCCATGACCAAAATCATATCAATGCATAACAATAAGGGTTGAAAGAAAACAAGGTGAAACTTAGTTTTATATCTTCATTTCTTTTTCTAAACACCATTATTTAACAAATTTGATAGTGCACACTTGACCATGATTCAGTATATTACACTATTCTCAATATCTAGTGGTACCATATATATTGTGGTTCTCAATATAAAGTTCGGTACATAACGCGGTTGGAGATTATGGACCCTGACTACCACATTGGAGAGCTGTATAGATATAGATACAGTGAAAACCCTCAAAAGCGAAAACCTCTGGTACCAAATTTAATGTTTGGTTTAGATAGGTTTTCAGTTTACTGAAGGTATTGCAGAAATGAAAAAATTTAGTTTTTATATATAATTAGATGTATAAGCACATCATCATCGATTCCAGCCTAAAATTTTAGAACAAAAAAAAAACAAAATCTTTTAAAACCAAAATATGAGAATGACAGTGAGAGAATTTTGTTTGTGTGTGTGTGTGTGTGAAATAGGAAAAGCACTTATGTGATGAGAGGGAAGATGCAATTATGAAAGTACAAGTGTCTGTGTGCTTGTAAGAGAGCAAACAATTAAGAAAGCTGTTTGCTTTTTTAACATTAAATGAAATTAGCTGAACAACATACGTTCCTTCTGAATACTGTTTTGTTGGTCTCCATCAGCAAAGTATCGAAAGCTAGACCACAGGTCTGCCCCTGGAGTCATAACCTGGAATGCATTCAGATTGGTGGCTCAGGCACGTGACCAGTAGGTTGCAGGTTCAAGTCCCACCATCTGATCAGCCTGGATCAACTACCAAACTTCTCAGGATTTTTTTAAGGTGATCGTTTTTTTTTTGTTCTTAGTAATTAAATTTAGTGTTTCAGGAGGAAAGCATATTGGGATATTATTTGTTTCATCATAAGCTAAAAATAATTTGTGAGCAATCACACTGAATATATGAAATGCCTTAAAATAATGCACATGTGATAACATATAAACAACATGTTTTAGGCACTTTAATATGGCAATACTTGCAGCTGTCAAACTCTATTTAACCAAATATATAAAACTTACTTCAAAATATTAAAGAATTACAAAATTTGGTGAAGTTTCAACCAATAACTTCCTGCAAATAAATTTATAAACTTGGACATGGTTTTTATTCGAACAAGAAATATGTTCTTCTCCAAGCAAAATCTTTTTCCATTTGCACATAACTGAATATATAAAGAAATTCTTATACTTAGCTCGATTTCATAGTGTGCAGTAGAGATGCCTTAGTTCTTCAGCCTAAAGGTTAAACTGCATTATTAGTAATTTCCTACAGAGCGTTCCTTATAGAAATCTTTTCTTTATTGGTGTGCATCCGAGACACACAACAACTTTAATTTTTCTTCAGTTTTTATTATAAATCATTCTTTGAAATCTCTTACTTGTGTTAGTTTATTTTTTAATAACTTGAAATTTTACGCATCTTGTATTCTAAAATTAATTTTTTACCTGTTTTAAACTTTTCTTCTGCAAGGGGAAGAACTCTGCATAACTTCAAACCTATGATTTTAGATTGTCCGTAACACATGTTACTTCCTTTTCATTCCTCTAACAAGAAATGTGGGTCAGTAGGGTGCTTTCTGTTGAAATTTCTTCCAGTGCTGTTGATTGCTTATGTTACAATATAAATGTTTCAAAGTTTCTCTAGTTTTTGTACCATCATCCATATTTGATGGCATGTCAACACCATTTGTCCAATACTGAAAGGCCCCTATGCTAGGGCACTTTGTGTCAAAGTTGGTCAAATTATGTTCAGGAGTTTTCTGAGATAAAGCTGTGTAAATGTTCTACTGTTACTAATGACAGCCATATTTGATGGTGGAACAGCATAATTTGTATAAATCTGAAAGGTGTTCAAGCAAGAAAACTTTTGGTTAAGTTTCATTAAAGTCTGTTAAATGGTGTTTTAGAAGTTACTAAAGGTTCTTCTGTTTTTAGTAACAGCAGCCACGTTTGATGGCTGATTGGCATTATTGGTATAAACACAAAAACCCTTTAAGCCAGAATGCCTTCTGTAAAATTTGGTCAAATTATGTTGGGTAGTTTTTAAAAGAGGTAATTTAAAGGATTTTCCATTTTTAGTAACATTGGCCATATTTGATCGAAAATTGGCATCATTTGTGTAACTTTGAAAGCCTTTATTGCCAGGATACTTTCTGTCAAATTTGGTACATTTCTGTTGCACAGTTTCTGAAAAGTTGTTTAAAGTTTTTTTTCTATCTTTAGTAATGGCAGCCATATTTATAATAATAATAATAACAATAATAATACATAATAACAATAATAATAATAATAATAATAATAATAAACACTTTTAGTATAATATACTATTCTCCCCTGAGACCCTCAGGATACATTAAGTATAAAAGCACAACGTGTATATGATATGCATTAACAGAGTAAATTAGAGAGCATGTATTTCAATATTTCAATATTTAAATTACAACTGTCTTTCAAGATAATAGTTAATACAATTTTGTTTTGAACACATTTAGATTTGTTTCTGATCTAATGGTTATGGGGAGTTCATTCCATAAAACAGCACCAGAGTATGCAATGATTTTTTAAAAGTATTTGTTTTTGGAAATGGTATTCTGCAATGATCATTTGTAACTGATCTCAATTTAGGTCCTTGGTGTTGTTCTTCTTACTTAAAATGAAATATACCATGCAAATACTGATGGTGTATTGGCATTATTTGTATAAATCTAAAAGCCCTTTCTGCTAGGGTACTTTCTGTCAAATCTGGTCAATTCTGTTGAGCAGTTTTTCTGAAGAAGTCATTTAAAGGTTTTTCTATTTTAAGTAACAGTGGCCAAACTTGATGGTGGATCGGCATCATTTGAACAATTTGAAAGATCTTCAGGCCAGGATGCTTTCTGATAAATTTGATCAAATTCTGATGAGCAGTTTTTTAAGGTGTTCCTATTTTCAGTAATGATGGCCATATTTGATGGTGAACACAGCATCATTTGAACAAATTGGAAAGAGCTTCAAGCTAGGATGCTTTTTTATAAATACAGTTAAATTATGCCAAGCATTTTCTTGACAAGTTGTTGTAAATAGCAATTGTGAACCAATGATGCATGATGCACAACAGATGATGCATGACAGACAAAAGGACCACACCATAAGCTTACTTGGCATTATGGCCATGTGAGCTAAAAAATTAAAATGACCACCTTGCACCATGTTAAATATCGATGAGACCATAACATTTTAAATGAACTGCAATGCGACAATAACATTTGAATGAACTGTCAATGAGACAATAACATTTTAATGAACTGTCAATAAGACCTTAACATTTTAATGGACTGTCAGTGAGACCATAACATTTCAATGAACTGAAAGACATCATGCCAATGAGACCATAACATTTTATTGAACTGAAAGATTTGCCAATGAGACCATAACATTTTAATGAACTGTCAATGAGACAATAACATTTTAATGAACTGTCAATGAGACAATAACATTTTAATGAACTGTCAATTACACCATAACATTTTAATGAACTGTCAGTGAGACCATAACATTTCAATGAACTGAAAGACATCATGCCAATAAGACCATAACATTTTAATGAAGTGAAAGACATGCCAATGAGACCATAACATTTTAATAAACTGTCAATGAAACCATAACATTTTAATGAACTGTCAGTGAGACCATAACATTTTAATGAACTGAAAGACATCATGTCAATGAGACCATAACATTTCAATGAACTGAAAGACATCATGCCAATGAGACCATAACATTTAATGAACTGCAAGACATCATGTCAATGAGACAATAACATTTTAATGAACTGAAAGGCATGCCAATGAGACCATAACATTTTAATGGACTGAAAGATATGCCAATGAGAGCATAACATTTAATGAACTGCAAGACATCATGTCAATGAGACAATAACATTTTAATGATCTGAAAAACATGCTAGTGAGACCATAACATTTCAATGAACTGAAAGACATCAAGCCAATGAAACCATAACATTTAATGAACTGTGAGACATCATGCCAATGAGACCATAACATTTAATAAACTGCAAGACATCATGCCAATATTACAAGACGTTTCCATCTGGATCAAATGAGCTTATGTTTGGCAGGAATCCTAAAATATCCAAGACAAGATGAAAATTTAGGCACCTGCATCTGAAGTATGATAGAATACTGCAAAGTTATGAAAAAACAAATACTTCTAGTAAAAGATTTAATCTTTTGCCTCTGAAAATTCAATTTTTATAGAAGAAATTAAATGTAAAAAAGAAACATTCACATGCTCCCTGTTTTTTTTTTTTTCTGAAATATGAAGAACTACAAATACTGTATGCACTCGCGTATAAGCAGATACCAACTGCAAACTGCATTGACCCAGATCTGCATCCGCATAATGCACCAGCAGATCTGGGTCTATTGCAGTTTGTAAGGACTAATCAGTAGAACAAACAACAGACCCTGATATACCGGTGCATTATGCGATGGCAGATCAGGGTCTATGTTGTTTGCATTTGGACGCAGATTATACGCGAGTATATACGGTAATATGGTGTGGTCTATGGATATTGTCAGTTTGTCCTCAAGATGTCACATACCCGGTAAGGTTCTGCAGAAATTCCTTTGATAATCACAGCAAAGGGCATATTCATATTTCTCAAATAAATTCCATTGTTGCTGAATACCTACATAACCAAAATGTTTCCTCCATAAATTCCATGATCTAAGCAAAACAGAAAAAAAGCAAATATGTAAGAATCTAGAAATATTTCCTTTTTCACTGTCATTTTCAATCAGCTTCCTTACCATAAAGGTCAAATTTGGAGATTTCTATTTACACTTATGTTTGAATCTTGGATAATTTCTCCAATTATTTCTTGTGAAAGTGTTAACCTCATATGGAGAAGACATTAACTCCACCTGATACCTTGGTGAAAGTAACACAGCTGTGGAATGATGAATTCATTATTGTACTGAAAAAAGAACTAGATATTCACAAAAGATTAAAATGAAAAGAGTAATTTTAAGGAAATTGGAAGAAGAAAAAAATGACTGAAGCTTCCACATTTAGTCCATCTGAATTCCAATTAGCCATTGATGGCTAAAAACTAAAATGAAAATAACAGGTTTTTCTATTTACAGTATTGGCAATCATATTTGATAGCAGATCAGAATCATCTGTGCAAACTTAAAAGACCTTCAATCCAGGGTGCTATCTGTAAAATTTGGTCCAATTCTGTCGAGTAAGACGTCATTTGAAGGATTGTCCATTTAAGTAATGGTGGCTATATTTTAGAGCAAATCAGCATCAACTGAACAAAGTTGAAAGAAACAAATTCTTTTGAGCAGTTTTTGAAAAGAAGTTGTTAAAGGTTTTTTCTTTTTTGTATTGGCAGCCATATTTGATGGCAAATTGGCATCATTTGTATGTATTTGAAATCCCTACATGCCAGGATGCTTCTGTCAAATCTGGTCAAATTCTGGACTGTTTTTTCTAGAAGTCATTTTTTTAAAAAAATCTGTTTTTAGTATTTGTGGCTATATTTGATGGCACACTGGCAACATCTATATCAAACTGAAAAACATTTATGTAAGGATGCTTTCTGTCAAATTCTGGATTGAAGTATTTTAGAAGTCATTTAAAGTTTTTCTATTTTTAGTAATGGTGGCCATACTTGATGGCAGATTTGCATGATTTGTTCATTTGTAAAAACTTGAAAGCCCTTTAAGCCAGGATGCTGTGAAATTTGGTCAAATCTGTTGAGTGGTTTTTGAGAAGAAGTCATTTCAAGGTTTTTCTAGTTTTAGTAAAGGTAGTCATATTTGATGGTGGACTGGCATCATTTGTACAAATCTGAATGCCCTTCATGCATTAGAGGATGCCCTCAGCCAAATATGGTAAAAATTCTCCCAATGTTTTCTTAGAAGAAGTTTACTGCTATATAATACCTGATGAATGATGATGCACAATGAACACAGGACCATACCACAAGCTCACTTCGCCTTACAGCCAGGTGAGTTAAGAAAATAAAGAAATGTGCTTTTGATCTTCAGTTCTTTAATCTAATTGAGGACAGCAACTTTTTGTTATTTCTATTAATCTGATAGCTTTTTCTTTTTTCTACAATAGCATGTAACAAGCAAGTCAGGTTTCAGTTGTTTGAATCTATGTTATTCCACAGTAATAAGCTTGGAACGAAAATGACAATGTGCAGTTCTTACAAACATCTTGATGAGACTTTCTGCTGAACCAATCAATAATTGTTTGCATCTTCACTTCCCAAGAAGTTAAAGTGGGGAGTGGAGGGGGGGGGGGACAAAAAATATACTTTTTTCTTTCTCTCTCACACAAGCTTTGACCACATAACAAAACTATTATTTCCATTAAAATAACCATTCCATCAATAAACTTTAATAGTAATGGATGGTAGGCTTATTTTGCATTGGTATCACACATAGCAATAAACAAAGCCTCAGTCTAAGTGGGTAAGGCAGTAGGTAATTTTGGATTGAGCCACTCTACATTAACTTCAGAGCTAAATTTCAGCAATACAATGGGAATATATTACAGCAGAAAAGAGAATTTTTTATTTACTCATACTCGTCTGCAAAATTAATTTAAGATATACATACTAAAGGTTCTTTCCATATTTTACCTTTAAGAACCAATTTCTATAACAACAGTAACATGATTATCATGGAGGTTCTGACCCCTGAAGGTCAAAGTGTATGTGCCAAGATAAATAAAACTAGTTTGTGCAAAATCTTTCGGGAAATACATGTAGTAACAAAAAAAGACAACTGAAATGTATTTTCTTTCACACATGATCAAAATTTGTTACTTCAACTGGTTCACATTCCTTTTTAAGCCAAGAATTGTCATTTATATGCTCTTCTATAACAGTTTCATAATGACAAACAAGAGTTCCTCAGTGGGACTGATGCTCTACTGGCTGAAAAGAATTGCCAGGAATCCAAGACAAGTTCTTTTCTTGTCTTCATTTACTGGGTATTCTTTTTAACTGCTGAGTACTGAAACCATCTCAGATATCCTTGAGAAACTCCAACATACCAAATTTGGTAACAAAAAATATCTGAGTGAACATGTTCACAAGATACATGTAAATTTTTTTTCATGGCCTTTGACCTTGAACCTGATATTACGGATAGAATATCACTGAACTTGTCTCAATGTCAAGATATATCCATATGCCAAGTTTGGTTAAATCTATCATTAATATTTTCAGGTGTGGGGGGGGGGAAACAAAACAAACAAGTTGTTAAAGTGGCATCACTCAAGGTATTCTTCAGATATATCCACAAACTGGATTTGATACAAATCCATTGAAACTTGTCCATGTTAACATGCTCACAAGCCAGTAAAGCTGAAAACACCGAGTCAAGATCTCTGACCTAAAAATCAGTCATAGTGCTGGCCATCAACTTGTTCATTAGAATGCAACTAAATACAAAATTTGGTCCAATCTCACTTTTATATGTACAAGGCACTATGTCCATAAGCACAATGAACTATACAAATGCAATGACCTTTGACCTGATGACAAGGTCAGTTAGGTTTAGTTTTTAAAACTCCTTCACAAAAGTGCAGCATGTTGGTGGTCAGATCTGCACCATTTTCATTCAGAACCAAATGAATATTGCAAGCAGAGTTTTAGTGAAAACCCCATGCATATGCCATCATCCATGCAAGAGGAGTAGTGATAACAAGATTTTTTTGATGACTGCTATGGTACCATGTTTGAGGTCAAATAAGCACCATTTCACTCAGAATCAGCTATATATTGCTATTTTGTTTAAGTGAAAACACCATGTCAATATGACCATCTGTTCAGAAGAAATTGCCATAAAAAGATTTTCAGGATAGCATACATGCCATATTCCCAGACAGTGTTGGGTTTTTTTTTTTGAGACTCAAAAAGTGTGTTTTGAGGTCCCAAGGGGGGTCAGTGCGCGTGACCCCCAAAAGCAACAGCATCCAAATGAGAATAAGTTATCTTTTCAAATCAACCTATAGCAAATGACTGGAAATTCAAATCTGAATAAAGTCCGATAGCAATTTGTGCAACCATTTTGGAGGTTACATCAGTATCATTTTAATACAAAAACAACTTTATACTGCAAGACAAAGTGTTGCTTGCTCTTTTAAATGTTAGTATAGTCATCCATTCAGTTGGAGCAGCTAATAAGAGATCTGTCAAGTTATGGGTGGTCACATTGTCATCATTTTCATTAGTACCAACTACATATAGTGAGAAATGTTTTGTTGGAAACCCCATGTCAATATGACCATCCATTCAGGAGGAATAGCGATACGAGTTTCAAGATGGTGGTCATGTTGGATGTTACATACAAGAAGCATTGTTTTTATTTAGGACCAACTTAACATCATAAAAAGTCTGTCAGTGAAACTCCGATGATGATATGAACATTTCAGGATGAGTAACGATATCAAGATTTTTAAGATGTCAGATCAGTGCAATTTTCATTGAGGCCCAATCATATATCATAAGTGTTTCAGTAAAAAAACTTATGCCAATATGAATAGTAGCAATAACAAGATTTTCAAGATGACCACCGTGGCGACCATGTTGGATTATATATCGGCACTAGTTTTATTTAGGAAAATGACCTTGGCCTATAATGAAGTACCTTCAGAGCAATCTGATGAGGATGAGAAACTGGTAACACGCCTGGTACCCGTTAGCACAAGCTTATTATTGCTAGTCCTAAACTACTGTGAGGATTGCCATGAAACCTGGCACACACATTCATTCCAAGGTCTAGTTGGTCCTAAATGAAAATGGTGCCTTTAGATATCCAATATACCTACCATGGTTGCCATTTTAGAAATCTTGTTATCACTACTACTCTATGACCAGTAGAACTAAATATGTACAAAGTCTTTAAATTCCCCTTCTACCTTGACAACTGTCCATGTTTATCTCCAGTGTCATATAATACTTATACAATACTGAAATGAAGCACAACTTCAGGGAAATTAACTACCGTATATACTTGCGTAAAAGCCGATACCAACTGCAAACTGCATAGGCCCAGATTTGCAGGCAGATCTGGGTCTATGAAGTTTGTAAGGATCAATCAGTAAAACAAACAACAGACCCTGATCTGCCAGCGCATTATGCGATGGCAGATCAGGGTCTATGTTGTTTGCATTTTGACCCAGATTATACGCAAGTATATACAGTAATGTAAGAGTTTAAAGGTCTATCTAAACTTATAGATGTTAATTCAACCCACATCATTCTGATGACTTTGATCTATTTTAATATTGAAAATCTCCAGCCTGTTTTCCTGTTGGAAGCTGGTTTGATTGATGAGTTCCTATTTTCTCATCAGATTGCTCTGGAGGTACTTAATCATGGACTGAGTTCATTTGCCAGAAATCAGATGCATCATCTGAAAAACTCAATCTTTAGCCGACCAATCAACAGTCTAGAAGTTACTGTAATGAACTGCTTGCAAAAAATTTGGATACCTATTGCATTCACCTAATTTTCTGAATCTGATTTGTTGGGAATAAAATAGTCCAAAAAAAAACTATCTGCTCTAACAAAAACAATGAAATACATTATATTTATTCATAAAATTCCATTGAGAAAACTGTCATGCATAATTGCTACAATAATATGGTGCATATCTTATTATTTCTGATGTTAAAAAGCAGCATTGTCAGACAAATCTAGTGCCCTGGAGGCCATTGGCTACAAGAATTCTGGGTCTGGGCTCATTAATATATGTTAAATTCAGGTAGCCCAATGGGCTACTGTATGATATCATTATCTATTGTACATTTTTAACATATAGCTATAAAAATATTTCATAAAAGACAATAATTATCAAATGACTTATAAAAAAAAGAAAGAAAGAAAATTGGAAGTCTCAAAGCTAGGAGCTTTCCACTGAAGTGCCATCCCAGGGCTACTGAATTCGAGCTGAGCTACCAGATTCCTCTCATAGTAGCCCAGTGGAGCTACCATCTGATTTTTGAAATTTATTGGGCCCTGTGAGCATGATATCTCTATATATGTGTGACTTCTAACATTTCATTGCACACTCAAATGAAAATTACCCAAAAAGCTGAATTTCCCCTCTCCGATCTATGTTCTGAACAAAACCACTTTAATAGCCTATCTCAGTGAACTTCAGATTTCATGAATTTGATGTTAATCAAGGCACATAATATACTAAAGGTATCTGTTTAAAAAGCAGGCAATGAAAGAAAGCCATTTAAAGATTGTCCAGACTGTGAATTGAAGCATACACTACATATCATATTTCATTTTGATTGAAGGCAGAAGACAAAGGCAGCAGACAGATATTCAAAATAATGTCAAAGATCTAGTCAAGACCTTTAAAATATATTTACATGCCAGTCAAGCAAAAACCCATATATCAATTTCTACAGGATTTGTCAATGTGGAAGCAGTTTCAATAAAAAAATGACTTCATCATCAATGCAGACAATTCTAATAACCGTGATTACCTCCTGTTTTGCCTTGATTGTATCCAATTTTTCCTTCTCATTTTGTGAAAGTAATCTGAAATAAAATTGTTTTTTTTCATGATTAAGCCTGAATTGCAGACAGGTCTGATACAGGATGATGGGTAACAGCCTACTTGATCTGGCAGGGAATGAATCCATACATGCATATCAATATATATCTGATCATGGATGATAGGTAACAGCTCATTCGATCTGGCAGGGAATTAATCCATATATCAATCTTTATAAAGCAGGCACTGCAAGTTCCTCCAGGGCTCAGGCCGGATAGTGATTTTTAAAGCCACACCATATGATGTAAATGTAACTGGATAAAACCAGGTCACAGGCCTTAGGTCGCACATGCCTGTTATAAAGCCACAAAAGTAGATTTTCCTCAAGAAATGCTTGCCCATGCAGAACTGTGCTGCAAAGCAAATCACAGTCATCAAGAGGAAAACAATGTTTAAAATTATGACTGGAAAAATAACTTGCCTGTTAAAAAAAAGGCCAGTTGAAACTGCAAGAATGCTGTTTTGGAAGACCACCTGTCATGAAAAACCAGATTTTTCATTTGTTATTATGTAATAACAGCTAATGAGTGACAACCTATTTTTGGGAAACCACATTTTGTTGGCAGAAGGAGATGTCTCTCAGGAGAGATTTAAAATCTTTTTAGTAAGGCCTCTACAGTGTACACATCATGAGAGATTTAAAATCTTTTTAATAAGGCCTCTACAGTGTACACATCATGAGAGGTTTACAATCTTTTTAGTAAGGCCTCTACAGTGTACACATCATGAGAGGTTTAAAACATTTTTAGTAAGGCCTCTACAGTGTACACATCATGAGAGGTTTAAAATATTTTTAGTAAGGCTTCTGCAGTGTACACATCATGAGTAACCTAGCTAAGCCACTGCAAGACAAGTTAATGCATTAGGAAGAAGGAAGTTAGAATCCTAATAACCTATTTGGAAACTTGTTTGAGAGAGCAGAAGAACTGACTTTGAATACAAATGGGACGAACAAATGTATAAAGTTCGTGTGGAATGATAAAATCAAAATTTTGTACAGATTTTAAGAAAATAATATCACTTTGATTGTACATGTATTAATAATAGCCATTAAAAATTTACTATTTCAAGAAGAAAGGAAAACTAGTAACATTTTTTGGAAAACAAATGAAGTTGCTTTGGACAGTGACTAAAAAAATCATTTGGAGCTGTTAAAACATGGAATATGCATCTTGGTGATGTACAATGCAGATAAAAAGAGCTATTATATAATGAAGTGTAATTTTAAATAGATACATATAGTTATGTAATTTTATATAGTGAAGCATGATTTAAAATAGGTACATGTAGTTATGTAATTTTATATAGTGAAGTGTGATTTAAAATAGATACATGTAGTTATCTACTTTTATAAAGTGAAGTGTAATTTAAAATAGATACATATAGTTATCTACTTTTATAAAGTGAAGTGTAATTTAAAATAGGTACATGTAGTTATGTAATTTTATTTAGTGAAGTGTGATTTAAAATAGGTAGTAATCAACTTTTATACTGATAATGTAGCCATCTTAGAAAATTGCATTTTCTCACCAAATCAAGTGAAAAGGGTCCAAAGAAACAATTTTAATAGTCAGTTGTTTTGTGGAGTGATGGTGTAGACATTAGGTTTCAGTCCTCCTAATTGTTTGGGCCCCCGTTTGCTTTTTTCCCCTGGGAGAAAAAGAAATTTTTTATTGAGGTCAGCAAGGATATTCAAAATTGTAAACCATTAATTTTCATGGCAGTGCATGTGTAAACATTTGTATCTTTAGGTTTTCAGTCTGGCTGTTCATAATAAACTCACAAGTTAGTGAAAATGTAGACACACCTCTACACTATCAACCCATGCAGGACTGATTTAAATGAGTATATTTTGTATGCCCCACCATGACAGTGGTAGGGCATATAGTGTTGCCACTGTCCGTCCATTGCATATCCATCACACCTTGGTTAAGTTTTGCATTTAGGCCTTTTCAAGCACTGTAGTGGGGAAGTCATGTTCCACAAACATATTTCTAGTTTTCTTTGGAATATAATTCAAACCACAGTCATTAAAATGTATTAAAAGCACAAGCAGATCTTTACTTCAGATATTAAAAGCTCCAAGACTAACTTGCTATGTATTTCAAAGGCTGCCAACTGATATAAAAAGAGCGATTATTTAAGCTTTAGAAGAAATGAATTCTGTAAGTTTAAGAAAAATACTGAAAATTAAGAGTTGGAAAACTCTGTGTCAGTGAACTGTGTCCCTGTTTCAAGCTGAATTGTTCTTTAACTCAAGAAAAATCATGAAAAATTAAAAAGATGAGTTGGAAAACATTAGGTCAGTGAACTTTGTCTCTATTTCCAACTGAATTGTTCTTTAACTCAAGAAAATTCATGAAAAATGAATAAGAAAGAGTGGAAAACATTATGTCAGTGTACTGTATCCATATTTCAAAAAAAGAATATCTAAAAATACTGCATTTTCAGCATAAATCCATATTTACAAGATAGGAAACTACTGTTTACAGAAATAAATCAAGTTTCTTGTCAGTCCAAAATAAATGAACAGAGTATGATGGACACTTCCCCCCCCCCCCCCCCACTTTAAACACTCTATGAAGGCTTTACTATGACAAATGAAATTTTCTGAATAGCTATTGAAATGGAATCTAGAATATTGGT
Organism: Margaritifera margaritifera; assembly: GCA_029931535.1. NCBI lineage: Eukaryota > Metazoa > Mollusca > Bivalvia > Unionida > Margaritiferidae > Margaritifera > Margaritifera margaritifera. Next base: position 2,423,437 of record JAQPZY010001694.1, on the reverse strand, counting down.
GAGGAAAGCAATTTACCGTATATACTCGCATACAATCCAGGTCCATATGCAAACAACATAGACCCTGATCTGCCGTCACATAATGTGCCGGCAGATCAGAGTCTATGTTGTTTGTTCTACTGATTAGTCCTTACAAACTGCATAGACCCAGATCTGCCGGCACATTATACGATGGCAAATCTGAGTCTATGCAGTTTGCAGTTGGTATCGGATTACAAGCGAGTATATATGGTAAAACATTAAAACAGAAGGGACAAATAAAAAAAACAGTAGCATGTCCTAGCAATGTTTTGAACATCTTGTCTGTTGAAAACATAGGAGAAAATGTTCATCAGTGTTCTTCAAACATCAAAATTAATATGGATTGTTAAATTAAAACCAAGGCACTAACCCAGTGTGAGATCAAAATCTTGATAAACAATGACACTGGAAAATATCAATAATATATAAGGCATAGAGAGGGGAAACAACCACCCCTGCAAATCAAAAACAAAAAACACAAGTCCATCACATGCTCTATTGTCGGAAAAAAATTTCCAGAAATTCAAATATCAATAATGTATAAGGCATAGAGAGAGGATAAAAGCCCCCCACCCACACACACACACAAAAAACAATGGTCCCTCGAAGGGACTGATGCTCTACTGTCGGAAAAGACTTTCCAGAAATTCAAGATAAGACCATTTCTTACTGCTGATTGTTGAAACCACCTCCGATATTCTTGAGTGAACAGATTTTCAAATTAGCCACTGTGGCAGCCATATTGGCTGCAAGATCAGCACCATTTTCATTTAGGACAAACTAAACACTATTAAAAGACTTTTGGTGAAAACCCCAGGCCAATATGACCATCCATTCAGGAGAATCAGTGACAAGATTTTCAATATGTTCATTGTGGCAGCCATATTGGATGTCTGTGGGGCACAATTTTCATTTAGGACCAACTAGATATCATAAGACGTCTTTTGGTGATAACTCTATGTTAATACGACCATCAATTCTGGAGGAGTAGCTAGAAGAAAAATTTTCAAGATGGCCACCATGTCAGATTCGCATCATTTTCATTCCGAACTAACGAAACACTAAATAAGAAGTCTTCTGGTGAAAACAACCATGTCAATATGACTTTCCATTTTGAAGGAGTAGTGACAAGAAGGTTTTCAAGATGGCTGCCATGGCAGCAATATTTGAGGTCTGATCAGCGCCATTTTCATTCAGGACAAACTAGATATCATAATTAGCCTTCTACGGAAAACCCCATGTCAATATGACTTTCCATTTAGGATGAGTAGCAATAAAACGATTTTCAAGATGGCTGCTGTGGTGGTCATATATTTTCATTATGGCCCAACTAGACCTTAGGATGAATGTGTGTGTACATTTTCATGCCAATCATACTAGTAGTTTAGCAGGAGTAACGATAACAACTTGGGCTAATGAACAGATGTACCATGGACGAGAGACAAAAAACCATCCCATAAGTTCTTCTGATCTATGGCCAGTAGAATATAAAACTGCTAGGAAGAAATATTACTTAAAATAGAGCTAATAATGATAGAGGAAATGCTACCACCTAATCAAATTAGACATATAGTTGATGTAAATATATAATCAAAATGATAATATACACTCCTGTTTCCTCTAATGCACTAAAACCAGTTTTAAAAGCAAATCAACAACCTGTAATTATTTGTAAATCAAGTGTTTTAGTCTTTCCTTTAAAATTTAAATAGACTTGTGATAATTTATGATCACCTTTTTCAAAGAATAATGTCAATTAAAGTATTTGAAAAAATTCCCATATATGAAGGAAATAAGTATTCTTGTCAAACCATGGTTGTGTATGTATTATGATCAATCTTGTTTCATTCTTGTTTCATATAATTTGCCATTTTCATCTCAAAAGCACAATTTTAAAAGCTAAGAATGTATATAAAATCCTAATGAACAGTTTCTACTGAAATATCCATATAGTCCTCTGACTAGCATCATACACAAATACAGGTTATACATGTATTAACCATAAGTCTTTTGAAGGCACTTCTTTTGTGACTTTGCTGTCAACAAATGAATAAAACATGCCTTAAACATAGGCAGTTTAACAAAGGCCCTATGGTATGTGTAAAGGCAGCTTTGTATATATCATATTAAAATATACAATTTTTTCCATCAAACAATTTTCCATTTTTTGTTTCCAATGGGAGCAAGCTTTGATATTGGAAACCACATAATATATTGCTACAACTTTAGGTCTTACAAATATGTAACAGAAAGAAAGTGAAACCAATAATGTAAGTAAAATCAACAAACAATTTATTTCCAGACAATTAAAGTGAAAATTTGAAAGACACTAACAATTTGTGAGTTAAATTCCAAATAATCCTAAATGTCCTAATCACAAGTACAAAATAACAGAATGTTCAGAATAGCCTTGAATGTCCTGATGTACCACAAAGATGTAATCCAGAATGTATTTGAATGAGTCCACATAAATCCCAAAATCATGTATTAATCCAAAAGTCGATGAGCACTTTAGTATTTCCAATGAATATTGTAAATAAATAATTCCTCTCAAATTATATCTGATTTCAACAACAAAACTAAAATAGATTCCTTACATACTGATCTTTTAGAACCGAAATTCTAGAATAGGAATGAATTTGTTTACCAAAATCTGCATATAAATACACATGTCTACATGACCTATGTCACAAAAGTCTAATTGTGGAATGCCTATGAAAATACTATGTAAACAAATGGACAAAAGTTAAGTATGTATTTCAAATAAACATACAACTTACAATCATAGAGAAAAGTTAAGTGCATAAACATCATCTATAACAATATTACCTTGCTATCATCAGATATGAAATCAGGTGATTGGAGAAAAAGTCAAAATTGTCTTTTTTAGACTATACTTAAGCAAAATTTACAAGATTTTCTTGACCAAAAAAACTGAAATTAGCTAATTAGCTGAAATTTTCATATTTATAATAATTTAACTTAAAAATCTTCATTGTAATTACAAAAAGTGCCATTATTCAAAGCATGCTGTCCTGCAGTTACAATAATTCTGTATAACAATCAATGCACAAAATCAAGGTAAATAATTACTGTAAAACTGTTGTAACGCAAGTTTCCATAGTTTTGCAAACATTTCTTTGAGTTATAGAAAACAAGATTTCTGTATGCAATACTGTTGTAATGCAAGTTACCATAGTTTTGCAAACATTTCTTTGAGTTATAGAAAACAAGATTTCTTTATGCAATACTGCTGTAACTCAAGTTACCATAGCTTTGCAAACATTACTTTGAGCTAGAAAACAAGATTTCTTGATGCAATACTGCTGAAACTCAAGTTACCATAGCTTTACAAACATTACTTTGAGCTAGAAAACAAGATTTCTTGATGCAATACTGCAGTAACTCAAGATACCATAGCTTTGCAAACATTACTTTGAGCTAGAAAACAAGATTTCTTTATGCAATACTGCTGTAACTCAAGTTACCATAGTTTTGCAAACATTACTTTGATCTAGAAAACAAGATTTCTTTATACAATACTGCTGTAACTCAAGTTACCATAGCTTTGCAAACATTACTTTGAGCTAGAAAACAAGATTTCTTTATACAATACTGCTGTAAAACTCAAGTTACCATATCTTTGCAAACATTACTTTGAGCTAGAAAACAAGATTTCTTTATGCAATACTGCTGTAACTCAAGTTACCATAGTTTTGCAAACATTACTTTGAGCTAGAAAACAAGATTTCTTTATGCAATACTCTTGTAACTCAAGTTACCTTAGTTTTGCAAGCATTACTTTGAACCAGAGGAAAAGATTTTTTTTATACATAACTATTGGCACTCAATTAAATGCAATTTTTTTTAAAGATTTTTTAAATTGTATATAATGCTAGTTCAGTTACATTTAACACTTCAAAGAATATGATCATTGTATTCGTTGTGTGAACAAGATAAAAGTTTTTTGCTTCTCCTGTAAAGTTTGGAACGAGTACCACAAGCAGCACATGATAACCTGCCAAGTGATACTTTCCATACTAATGACATTAACATCTGAGCTAGGAATTTGACTACTGTTTGATAAGCTGTGGACCGGGATAAAGTTTCCTCAAAAAATATCTATAGGGATTAAAAAGTAACAGCATGGATAAGGAAACAGACCACTGACTTACCATATATACTCGCATATAACCTGGGTCAAAATGCAAACAACATAGACCCTGATCTACCATCACATAATGCGGCAGCAGATCAGGGTCAATGTTGTTTGTTCTACTGACTAGTCCTTACAAACTGCATAGACCCAGATCTGTCTGCGCATTATGTGATGGCAGATCTTGGTCTATGCAGTTTGCAGTTGGTATCGGCTTATACGCGAGTATATAAGGTATGTAATCCTTTGTTGTGATCTTGGTGTGTGACTGAATATGTAAGAAACTTTAAGTCAAGATATACAATAGGATAAAGTTTAACCAAAATATCTTCACTAGTTAAAAAGTTTTCCTGTGCATGGATAGAGATCACTGATTTATATTTTTCTTTCCTGTTACTTTCACCTAAGGCAGGTGGCATGGCTACAGTATGTGAAACACTCTCTATACAAGATATATAACTGGCTAAATTTTCATTCTATCGTGATTTGTTTAAAAGTTATAATCCAAACAAGTATACAAAACCTGGAATTATTCTTTCGCTTGCTACACCTTGACCTTGAGGCATGGTGCATGACTATGGCACGTGACACAGTCTCAGTATCTGATATAAATTTGGACAAAGTTTCATTAAAATATCTTCAGTGGTTCAAAAGTTTTACTTAAGACAAGCCCATAAGTCACCGAATTACATTTTCCCTTACCATGAGTATGACCTTGAGGTGAATGGGGTGGGGTGGGGTTATGGTATACAACATACCATCTATCAAAATCTCTCCAACTGTTAAAAAGCTATGAGCGGAAAAGCAAATGTTAACAGATCGACACAAGAATGGATAGACAATGCCAATGCCATAAAACACCTCACTTAAAACAGACATACAGAAACTGAGTTACAGTACTTCTGCATTGCAACATGCACTTGATCCCATTAAGGGACACTTCCCAAAATGTAAAGGTTACTTTTCTTTCCCCCATGTTCAAATCCTGGAGCTCTTTTCCCTTCTCAATTACTAATTTTATGATGAAAATTATTACCATTTTGTTACAAGTCCAACAAATTTTTAAATATCCTCTGTTTAAGCAGTAATAAAAACAATTCCAGAAAGATAATACTGGCTTACTCCTGACTATTTTCCAAATTCAAGTACTTAAACATTAATATTTTTTTTAATGGGATAAAAGGAAATGACTGCATTTCACAAATCTTTCCATGCATGAAAACACATTTATTAACACAAGCATGTTTCCTCAAAAGGCATGTCACCAACCAAATGAGTTCACTGTTCTTTCAAACTGTAGAGGATTCTAATATCATGGGCACTTTTGTGTTTCTAAAGAACATAGAATTTTCTTAGTGCATGAATGCCCATCTTGTTAAACATGCAAAACTATTGTCTGACTTGCCTGGATCAATTCTTCAACAGCTAAATCAATTAAACTGGCCTGCACTCATTTAATTATCTGCCAACAAACTGTCTTATGAGACGAAAAGAAGAAAAACCCTTAACTAATTATTAATTTTGTAGTCTAAACACAACAGATTTATTAAAAAATTTAATATAGGTCGAAGAATCCACAGCTTACACAATCACACAATTTGTAGAAGCTTCTGTCATAACTTCAAATGTTTTGCTTGCTCATGGAGACTGTGTCCCAAAACCATGTTTCTGTGCTTTTCTATCTTGCAGATTGACTCCAAAGCAGTCCAAATCTTCTTATATTTATTGTTGAAATAAATTCATGAATTATACTTCAAAAAAAATTATCCTCTTTTCTTATGATACAAATTATCACATTACTAATATTATTACTGATCATATTCAAGCCTTTATACTGACAATATTTTTTATATCATTTTTTCCAGGTAGCAAGAAATCAAAGCTGGATGGATGTCACTTTAATCAGCAATAAAGAGCCATTTACACTGCTACATTTGAAGTGGAATTTACTATTCCACCAACACATCAAGAACTACTTAAACTAGTATGCTACATCATGTAACTTCCTCCACATCAGTATGTGTACAGGAAAAAATAATTGCCGACATGTGTCAGTCATAATTTTGGCATAAACTAACAATTTATCTATCATCAACAAGGATTAATGGGTTGCAACTGAAAACGCAAATGTGTAATGTGATTTTATGTTCATTAAAACTGTGATGCAACTAGAGAGCTGTCACAAACCACATAAACTTAAATACACTGCTCCCTAGGATAAACATCTGAAAATATATTTTATGTACAGGTCTAAAAATACAATAAAATACAAAATGATATTACTGGAATTGCCGAATAATACTGGCCACAAGCCCAACAATGGTGGAAGTATTCATTTATTCCCAAAACACCTCCTCTATTTGCTCAATGTAACAAATGCAGTCAAGTTAAGAATTTACAACATATCTGATGAATTAACTAGCAATCACAGTGCAATCATAAACTCAACACAATTGAGAATCATCAGTAATATTACTGCATCCTCTCTGAACACAGAGGAAATTCTACGAAATCGCAAGCATCACAAAACAATGCTTCTGATATTGATGCTGATTTTTATGGTGATTACATTATCCATCACAGTGGCTATTGTTGTATTCTGCCGCAAGAAAAATTCTGTTTTTATTCTTCAGAAAAGTGAACAGGATTCAGATGTAGAAATGGATGATATGAATACTGAAATAGAAATAAGTGATGAGGATTCTGACAATGACAAGAAATGTAAGGTGAGACGCAAAAGTACGAACAAATTTTCTATGACATCAGCAAAAAGTGATGAGTGTTTAATAAGAGCTCAGGAAATATCCTCTGGTGGATACATTCCTATAGAAACAAGCATTCTATCATCAACCCCCCTGCTCAGTAACACACACAAAGACTTCCAAATAAAAACTTCAGTAACCGAAGGTGAAAAATCATTTAAATTAAATGTGGCCAGAGGCTCTTTACTCCCTAAATCAAAGTCATTTTCAAGCATTCATGAAAGCCAGAAATTTTTACTAAATGTTCCAAAGTCAGGACAATACAATGAAACTGCTTTTGGAAGTCAGCAGAGAACTGACTTAAAGGTTGAAACCATGAAGAAAAAGGAGAAAGAATATATTCAACAAATACCATCACATGTAATTACAGATTTTAAATTCAGATGCCAGCAAAACCATGGACAGTCTAAGAGACCTGTAAGGGAGTACAGAAGTCTACCTTACAGGGAAACTGGTTTCCACACAGTTGCAGATAAAGGACTCTCACAAGATGATGATGATGATGTCTATCATTTTGATGGAAGACTTTAAATCATGTAATTACAGCAAAGATATCAGCATTCAAGTGTCATTCTGAAAACTAGTAAAGAACTACAACATATTTATTTTATGCTAGGCCATGAATAACTGGATTTTCCAAGAGAAATAATTTTGATAATTCACTGGAGTGGAATGCCAGAAATAATGTTTCACTATCTTGTCAATAGACATCAACAACATTTGAGCTATTTTTAGATGCTTGCATGGTCTAGCAGTAAGTATGGCTGCCTCACATGCAAAAAAACAAAACAAAGTTCAAATCCCACAATGTATATATACTTTTTTCTTCAATTGTTTTTTTTTTAATGTGCCATTTTATCTTAAATTGGGAAGGAGAATTATGTTACTACTGATATTTTCTTTGCAAATATACACAAAACACAGCAGAGCATAAATGGTAAACTACTGACATTATTGCGCAGGTTATAGTAAGATATCTGCTACTTCAATCTGTTATACATATTGTTAGCCAATATCTTTGAGCATAAAATAACGGATATATTTTGCTACTCATGAAAATACTGAGTTTTTCAACCATTCAATGAAATATATCCATAATTCACTCATTTCAAGCAAATATCCTCTCTGTCTACATTTACAAAATCAGCAACATGATAAGGAAAAAGCCAAACCTGTCAGCACATATTGCATTAAAATCATACTTATGTGATAAGCAGAATTTTTATTTTACACTCTGAAGATGACTCATTGATAAATTCATGACAGTGCATTTCTCCCATGATATGCCCATCTCCTACTTTCAAAACATTTTGCCAAATTTTGATATATGAAAGCTAATAATAGACCAATCCCACAATATAAAAAAACATACCACATGGGGTCCCATGGATAAAACACTGGTGCCATGTATGATGATGTGCACATATTCTGTCAATCTCACTGACGATATTTGTGATACACTCAAACATTCAAATACCACCTGGTATTATAATTAAGGGTATCCTCGACTTCTGATTTGTATTTTTGTGCACTAAATTTTTCTGTCTTGGTAGCAAGTTGCAAAACTAAATGTTATGCTGATTAAAGTCGAATACAATTAAATGCTAATGCATGTACTCTGATTATTTTAGTTCTTCATCAGGCCTGAAATTATTTTGAATGTATGTTCATAAAAACTAAGCACAAATAACATATCAGTGCTCTGAAAGAATCTCTTAATTGTTTCCAAATCTTGACTAAACAGGGACTACAATATTAAAACTCTCTGCACCTATCTCATTTATTCTGCAGTCTGTGCACCTATCGGTAATATGTGTGCTTGGTTTCAGTTAATTCTACGTTATATTTTATTGTTACTTTTCCTCCAGATTGTCAGTAATACCAGAAAAATGCTGTACAGACTTAATGGAAATCTAGGTGAACAGGGTCTAATAAGGATATGAGGAACATGGAATACATTTTTTGTACAGAAGCTAAGATTGCAAATACAATGTACAATTTATTATCATTAACTCCACCTTGTTTCTCTACTGCTTTAATACAAGATAAGCAGGAATGATTAAATGTACATGTCAATTAAAATCAAACACTTTAAGCTAGCAGTTAATCATTATTTTTATTATTTTTGCAGGTGCATTTCTATCATTTTCAATTTTATCATTTTTAGTGAAATCTTCACAACAACGAAACTTAAAACATGAAACACGCTGTACTGCAGAAAAAAGCTAACAAAAGAAACTTACTTGTAAAAAAAAAAAAAAATTGAAAAAAAAAGATTGTAAAAAACTCTGAACTAACAAGAGGCCCAAGTGGGCCTGATATTGCTCATCTGGTAACTGACATGTAAGCTTGTGAAATTGAATCTGTGGAGTACAAGGAAAAGTTTGGACCACTTAGTTGCCATATTGTGTATTAGGCCTAAAAAAAATAATATGTGTGTTTGCAGTTTCATGCTGGAAAAAATAAGTTGGTCAGTTGGAATAAGATCCGTTTTCACTCATTTTTTTCTCTTCTATTTACCAAAAGTAAACAACAGTTGCATAAACTAATTTTATTCCTTTGATAAAAGACCTTGTACAAATTATTCAAAAACATAATGTTATACAATAGTTACATATGCACTTTCTATACACTGTACAATTACTTGAATAATTTGTGTTTGATATAATGCAATGGTAGCCATTATTATATCCAGTAGACGCTAACAATATTTGGAGAAATACTAAATAGTAAGTGTCTTAATGAATGTGATGTCTAATACTGTTACCTATGAATGAAATGAAATGCAATCTGATCACAACATTCAGAAATCTGGAATTCATTTGTTTCTTTTTAATTCTTTTTTTTTTATGGACAGAAAATTTCTAGGGTCAGAGTCCAGAAAGATGGAGGGTATGGATATATGGATTATTGACAGTAATTAAAACTGGAAGTGTTCTAGAAAAAAAGCATATTGGGTTATTGTTTTTTTTTTATTATTAAAAGTTCACACTACAAAACACAAATTTAAAATAATTGGTGGTTATTGTATTATATTACAAGTTAAAACTATAAAATATAAATTTGAAATAATTTGTGATTAATGGTATTAATATATGTAATGCCATAAAATAATGCAAATAAATGTAATAATATAAAAACAACAACCATTTCAGACATTTTAATATGGCAATAGCATTTTAAGATATCTGGTAACTTTGGAATGCTTTTGATAGGCGATAAGACATATTTCAGCAAATTTATTCCCAAGATTTCATAGACTTTATTGTTTTCCAAGCTAATCTTATTCATAAATTATTTCAGCTACTTTGAGTGTCACTTGTTTAATTTCTATTTAATTTTTTATCACCATTAAATGACAGATTATTCAATTTAATCCCTAAGGTGTATAATTTTGCTAATTAAATAACTTGTTTTATTTACATGTATGAATCCTATATTCTACTTTTTTTGGTTACAAATTTGTTTTAAATTTTTTTCTGCAAGGGGGAAAACTCAGCATAACCTTAAACCTATGATTCCCAATAGTCCTCATGATAGCTTACTTGCTTTAATAAACAGAATGGCAAGAAAAACATTTTTCGATGTTAGTAACAATGGCAATATTTGATGGCAGCTCAGAATCATTTTTACAACTTTTCAAGACCTATTTGCCAATATACTTTCTGTAAAATTTGGTCAAATTCTGTTTAGCGGTTTTTGAGAAGAAGTTATTAAGGTTTTACTATTTTTAGCAACAGTGGCCATACTTGATGGTGGATTATCATTATTTCTATAAGTTTTAAAGGTCTTCATGCCAGGGTGCTTTTCTTTCAAATTTGGTCAAATTCTATACAGCTGTTTTGGAGAAGAAGTTATTGAAAGGTTTTCTATGGGTTTTTTTTGCAACTGTGGTCATATTTAGTGGATCAGCATGATTTGTAAAACTTGAAAGGTCTTCATGCATGGATGCTTTCTGTCAAGTTTGGTCAAATTCTATTCAATAGTTCTGAAGAAGCATTTAAAGAGTGTTCTATTTTCTTTTTGAACAGAGGTTTTTCTATTTTTAGTAATGATGGCCATATTTGAAGGTGGATCAGCACAGATTGCATAAACTTGAAATGTCCTCCATCCACGATGCTTTCTGTCAAATTTATAATCAAATTCTGTTCAGAGGTTCTTGAGAAGTCGTTTAAACGGTTTTACCAGATATAATTGTGGTGGCCATATTTGAAGGCAGAGCAGAATCACTTGTATAAATTTTAAAGCTCTTTATACTAGGGTGTTCTGTACCAAATTTGGTCAAAAACAGTCCAGTGGATTTTAAGAAGTTTCAAATAGCAATTATTATTACAGACGTACAATGGACTACACAAAATGGATGCAGGCCATACCATAAGCTCATTTGGTCTTATGGCCAGGTAAGCTACAAATGTTAGAATTTTAGATATATACATCTTCTCTAAATATTAATACCAAAATCATGAGGCCATAATTTTTTTTTTTCTGCCAGAGAAACTTTGATGATTTATGATATGATTTGTATGAAAGTGAAAGTTCATCAATCTTCTGTCATAAGCTGGAATTAGTTTAAAGACAAATCTACTAACATCGAGTCAGCAAGTCATGCATCATAATGTCATGAAAAAGTTAACTTTCCCATGTTAGCAGTAGTTCTGCAGGCCCAAAATCAATTGAAAGAAACCTTACATGATAATGCTTTTTAGATGTAAAGTCTGATTGGAAACTGACTTCTACCAAAGCTAAGATACAAAAATGATTCAAAACATTTGTACAGATAGCAAAAATAAGAGTTTTTAAGCTGCAATTTATCAAATGATGTGCCATCTCATCTTTAATGGCTGTTATCATCAGTATTCAATTTAAAAATGTATTTCCAATTGCATGTTTGAACCAAAAAATATCTTGATTAGAGATGGGAATGTTATCTTATGGTATGAAACTGATAAATGCTGACTGCATGCAGTTATGATTGGCATAATAAAACTGCAACAGACATCAGTTTAACCTGATACAATACAAAATAATATCTGACTGCTAAATTGAAATATCAATAACTATTTCCCAACTCATGCTGGGGGATAATAATCCAATACTGGTTCTCCTCCAGACAAGATTACTTCCTGTAACTAAGTGAAATTTAGATTGGTGTAAAATTATACAGGAAATTAAGAATCTTTTCCAAGCAATCTGTAAGTGTAGAGTGCTGCTAGCATTACCAGACAGAAGAGGATTAAGTATTTAAGTATTCCCTACAGAACAGAATCATTACAAATGCTAGTAACTTTCTAATCTGTATGTATGTATGCATGTGTGTGTGTGTGTATGTGTGTGTAAAATTATACAGGAAATTAAGAATCTTTTCCAAGCAATCTGTAAGTGTCGAGTGCTGCTAGCATTACCAGACAGAAGAGAATTAAGTATTTAAGTATTCCCTACAGAACAGAATCATTACAAATGCTAGTAACTTTCTAATCTTCTAATCTGCATGCATGTATGTATGCATGTATGTGTGTGTGTGTATGTGTGTATGTATATATATATATATATATATATATATATATATATATATATATATATATATATATATGTATATACACACTGTATGTACTCACTTATAAGTCAAGTGAAACTGCAAACAACATAACAACATAGACCCAGATCTGCCATCGCATAATGCACTGGCAGATCAGGGTTATTGTTGTTTGTTCTACTAATTACTTCAAACAAGCAGCATAGACCCAGAACTGCCTGCACATCATGTGACAGCAGATCTGGGTCTGTGCATTATTCAGTTGGACTGAACTTCTAAGCAAGTATATATAGGCAAATTCTGTTTAATGAACAACTCCTAAAAGAAGTATCACAAATTGATGATGTCACATGCAGCTGACAGTGTTGAAATTGATTGTAAACGTGGCTGACACCTACCATGTAAACAAAGTTAGGAGAGTGAGAAAATGTTTAAAAGCAAAAGTATTTCCCTTATCTGCAAACACTGTCATTTTGAAAGATACTGCCCCCCCCCCTAGATTTTGCCAAGATACACAATATGCCGATTCAAACATTTAATAAATAGCATCAATGTGTACAGTTTTAGTGTTATATTTCTTTATTTACATTTTCAAAATACCTGCGACACTGCTGATAAAGTTTAAATTCTGTCTATTTTAAATTACACTGCATCATACATATACATATTGTCACATCAAGAAGAAGTAGTATCAATCTGAAAGTGTTTCAATGACAACTACTTCAGACCAGTAAACTGAGTTTGAACAATCAACTTGATTTTTTTAAACAAAATTTTATAACAAATACTGTCTATTACAAAAAAGGAAAAATGCAGGGGGGGGGGGGCAAATGTCAATAGGATTATTTTGAGATAACTTTGCTCCTGTTCTAGCAAAAATTTTACTTAAACATTGTACAAAGCTCTATTACGGATTCTTCCCGAGTGCAAAAGACCAACATCACTGAAACTTTTGGGAAAATTCTGCAAAATAATAATTTCCCTCGCAATAAATGTTGCTGAAAGTCATGATAGTGTCCTTTAAACGAGACACTGGTGGATCTGATATTGCTCACCTGCCTCATGAAATACAGTTGACCAACTAACGAGCCACTCTTATGTAGTACTATTAAGTGTGTATTCCTGTGTAAAAACAGATCTTTGAAACTTAAAATCATGTCAATATAATGAGGTGTCTCACCCGTGAAAAGTGTTACAATGATAGCATACCAGAATAAAACTTTAGACCCTCTCAAGATATGCCCCCCCCCCCCCCCGTTTAGAAGCCACAATGCCTGACAATAAAATTGTAGAATTTTACCATTCTGCCCACCTCAAAAGGCCACCTCATTAATACGACCAGCTTTTCAGGGCAGAATGGTGGCCTTATAAGAGGGAAACCACTATAGTTATATTACGTCTAAGTTTTAGTTGAATCTAGCAACTGATGTAGATTACATACGACTTTGAAAAACTTTAACACCAACTCCTAATGGTGATGCCCCCAATGCTGCCATTGCAGTCAAGACTAGAAACCCTAGCATATCTGGATACAAACTTTAGGTTAATATTAATAGTATTCCTAAGTCTCAGTTAAACACAGCAACTGATGTAAAAGATATATATAACTTTCAGGAAACTTTGTAAGTGAAATTTAAATGTTGATGCCAATGCCACCATTGACACCAAAAAAGTGAAATTTGAATGTTGATGCCAATGCCACAATTGACACCAAAAAAGTGAAATTTGAATGTTGATGCCAATGCCACAATTGACACCAAAAAAGCGAAATTTGAATGTTGATGCCAATGCCACCACTGACACCAAAAACGTGATTCCTATGTCTTGCCATTCACATGCAGAGAAAAAAAAAACACATCAGCAGTCAGTATAAGTCAAAAAGTTATTAAAATTCATTTATTTGCAAAATATTTATTCGTAACAATAATGTGATGTATTGTTTGCATCAGTCTATTTACCATTTTTCACAAAGTTCTTTATAACTATACTTTCTTAAGCGTGATGACACACTCTGCAAATCAAATTCCAATCACCTCATTCATACTGTGTAGATCCTGCTCATAAAAAAAAATAAGTCTGCCACCAACAGGCAAGGAGGGTCATTACTACTATATTACTCATCAAAATGACAGTGAAGAGCTCATACAGTGGACTGCTGGCAGAACTAAATCAAATGTATCTGAGATTTAGATGATATAGGGCTATTTACTAAGTTTGATCAAAATCATTTCACAGTCTCTAGAATGGTAATAAGCTGAGTCAATTTGATACCAGACACTTACATTAATGTAATTGTGAAAATCTCACTCCTAATCAAAATTGTCCATAATTTTGATGAGATGTGACTATTTACCAAGTTTAATCAAAATCTGATCAGGAATACAGCCTCTTGTGTGGTAGCAAGGTCAGCTGATCAGATGCCAAGTCATCTCATTATCATGTGTGAAGGTTGTTCATAATCAATGTTTATTGTCTGAGATCTTGATGATAAAAGTTTACATTCCAGAGTCACACATTCTGATCAGAAATATGCCCTATATAGTGATAACAAGCACTTTTGATGAACAACCATGCGGACACAAAACAAATGATGAACACAGAGCCATGCCATAAGCTCACTTGGCCTTGGACTAGGTGTGCTATAACTTTTAACCAGAACATTCATGAAAGACAGACAGATCAATGCAAACATTTTACCCACTAGTCCTCGGAAAGAAATCTTCCAGAATTATAATCTTTTTATTATTTTTATCCTGGTCTGGTTATCTGAGTCCCCTTGTGAGAAACAGCCAATGATTTTTTGTAATGATAAAAAGGTAACTTGCATTCCTTGCTTAATGTCATGAAAGATAATGTTGATTTCTTGTGATCAAGCACATCCCTTCATGATTTTACCAATGTTTAAAGACTTTTTTAAAAGTTTTCTTGGAAGAGCAAATGATTAAGTGAGAGAAAAAATCCATGCTGAGGTTGTGGCCAAGAAAAGGTCAAATCCCAGCACCTGCAGTGCCTCATGAAAAACAGCAGTGCTCAAAAAATCTGATAGCCCGACACCCTGGTCCCCTCTAATTTCGGATCGGGCCTCTCCTGTATTCCAAGAAAAGTGCCCACCGGGCTTGTCGAAATAAAAATCTAATTTGCCTGAGAAAACTTCAATCTCGCTGAAGAAATGTGGAATTTTATTTTCAAGTTGTTTAAGGACTAGTAAATTATTAACATTTATCCCCAGGTATGCCCCTTACCCATATGAAGATTGTCTACTTACGGTACTTAAATCAAAAGCTGTAAACTTTGTGTACAAAGTGAAGCATGTGACCTATCAATGGGGAACAGATTGATTGGGTTACCTATAATTAGTGCTCACTTGGCTTTTACGGGTTCTATCCACGCATTACAGAAACCAGTCAGAACCAGTCTATTGAGGACCGAAACTGTTCCAACAGTCGATGCAACCAGTGCATTGGTGTGTGGCTGAGTAATCGGATTAAAGCTAACTTGTGTACACAACAAGCTGTTAATTGATTACCTTATTGTTGTAATCTGGAGAGTTTAGGCGAAATGCAGAATCTTTTTTGAGGTGTTATAAGTAATAAAGGGATCAAAGGTGGTCCACGATGGCTTCTGAGTCTTTGATTACAAATCTGCTATCCTTTGGCATAGGTGAGATATAAAGGAAAGACCGACCAAAAAATGATTTAATTAGAAACACTTAAGTAATGCAACACTGGTTAAACATATTAAGTGGTACCTATAAACAACATCAAAAGTGTAAAGAGAAACGGTGTAAAGCAAGACACACTTCAGATGCTAATGAATATCAACACTGCTGATCCCATGAGTGAGGAGGACAATGATAGAGCAATTGGACAATGGCTGACATCAGGACCTGCAGGAAGACATTGCTTTATGTGAAATATTTTGAGATCTGAATAAACACACACGTCAATTTAATATGATTTTGTTTATTTCTTTTCATAGCAAAAATTAGGGCCCTTTTGGGCACATTGAATTTGAGTCCAAGCTTGTGGAATTTGAGTCCAGGCTTGTGATTTTTTTAAAGTCACCAGCCCTAGGCCTGTGTCTGAAATTTTTTTTTCTTTAAGCACTGAACAGAGTCAATAATCTATCCCCACACCAGGGTTTTCCCTGTTGTGGTATACTTCAAATCTATAAATCTCTCCCTTTGCGATATTCACTGCAGGTGAGAGAAAAAAGCATCTAATGCAAACCTTCCATCCATGTACAAAGAGCAGAAGAATTCAAAATGCACATCATTTTCAAGTATACTATATAATAGTTGACATGCAGGTGACTTGAAACTTGTGACCAATTTGCAAGCAGCTGTGATTAACAATCTATTATATGTGCATTACTGTTACATAAAGAATTACATCACATCTTCATGGGAAAGTGAAGAAACTGAAGTAAGACCTTGACCTTGAAAAATAAGATCACCAATGTGGTATGGGACACACATTCTAGTCAAGATAGTCAAGGCTATATAGCTATAGAGCAAATATGAAAGTGTAATGGATGGACGGAACAATGGACTTATCCCCACTTTTCACAAAAAGGTGAGGGACAACAAATGTGCAACTGATGGATGGCCATTGGTACATTAGCATTTTCCCCAGATTGTGAAAGGTCACGGGGTGCAAAGAGAAAGGGTCAGGGTAGATGTCTTGAGCAGCAGGGCATGTTAGATATAACTGTTCCTGTGTCAGAGGTACTAATTAGATCTCTTTGAATAAAATAACACTACTACTATAGTACAGACTTTGTCAAATAATGAGCAATATTAATTTATTTTTGTTAAAAGCAAATTTAGAAGAAATTCATTGCTACATCTAGCAATGGCAGCAGGAAATTAGAATTTGATACATCTCCTAAGATATCCACCAACTGCATATGAAGTAATCCATTTTAGTCAAACCTCCATTTCTAGAGAGCAACTAAAGGGCAGCTATCAATGGGAAGATTGCTGATTCTCCAAAAACAACTGGAAGATTATTACACGATGACCCTAACTGAATTTCACCCAGTCAGCTTATCAGACATTATGTACTTTATAACTGGATTACAATGGCATGCTTTGTGTGAAAGCAGGTGAGAATTGGAGAAGACTCTTAAAAATAATTCTTTCGAGAACAAGTTAGCAACATTTTTCTTGTGAAAATTACATACAGTCAGACCTGTCTACAGCAACCACCCATGAAAAAAGGCCAAAGTGGCCTTTGTAGATAGGTGACCTCTGAAGGCAGGTTCAGCTCTCAACCTTGGTTCATGACAAATACATGTACTATGCACCGAATAGCATTAGCATTATTATTAGTAGTATCAAGATAGATATATTTAGTTTAGCTATTTAGGAAAAAGAAAAATAACAAAATATTAAAATAAAAGATCCACTTTAATCCATCACTTACACTAAATCATCACTTATCAGTAGAAACGGCATCTAAATAAAATTACTAATTGACAGCTTACCTGTAATTGTCAAACACAGGACTGACTTTTAGTTAGGCCATCTGGTATAATTAGGTATGAAAACAGGTGTTCACACTTCAAACAATTGATGGATTAAGCAGTTGCTCAAACTCACTGAGATCAAAACACAGACGGCATTTGGGAGAGACCTTTGACGATTAGGGAATGAAACGAAGCTTCCTACAGCTATTATTAGTAGCATATAAACCATAAGGGATATCACAAGTGCAGTGTACATGAATCTCTACTCATCTAGTGTGATTGTACGTAATCTCTTGCACTCCAGATTAACCTTGTTCTCAAAATCAGCCATAATATCTCACGCTTAATAATCCCTTGGATCTGAGTTTGCCCAACTCCAATTTCTGCTGCAACTACACGACTACTTTGTCTACTATCCAGCAAACATATTGCTTCAATTCTCTCAAGTTAGGACAAAAACCGCCTTGCTTTTGAAGCCGACATGTTGACACCTTTGAGTTTGACTGACAGCGTGATTGGACTACATTAAGTACAATTGAGATATGAAATGCTTGGAGTGATCACTGCATATACACACCAGTGACCACTTTAGGCAGGGTGAAACCAGTGTTTGGTTAGGAAACACCTGGCTGCTTACCACTGAAAGCAGGTGACCATTAAATACAGGGTATTTATATAATTTGCTGGGGGGAAATTAGAATGACCATTGAGACTAGATGAAGACATGTGATCCTTAGGACAGGTTTGACTGTACTTGTAGGAATATCTGCTGGAGTCATACATTTTATATGACAATGTATCAATAAAGCTATACAGCCTTGAAAATACCAGTGACCAAGGGTGAACATAACACTGTCCAACCAGATAAAATATCACACTGTCTTGACATTCTCTGGCTCTTAACTTTTTGACAGGTCTGACAAAAAATAAATACATATATCCCGTTGAAATGGAAAATCTCTCCACAATAAAACAACACCTAGATTACTGACAAGTGTCACTGTAAACATCAGTATCATTACCAATTCGGGGGCTAGATAGATGCAAAACTGCAACTTCTCGAGTTACAAACCTTGTCTCTTATTATATATATGTATTCATCTATTGGGACATTATTCAAAGTTTTTAAAAACCCGAGTCTTCACTCTGAACACACTATTTTCATGATTTTGACTCATTCTAGCATCAAGCTTGCTTGAAGTACCTCTGGATTAGGGGCTATAATTGCCATAGTTTAAATTTACTGACAAAACAAAAAGCTGTGGTTCTGCAATACAAATCTTTGGTATGCCTAGGCTGCATCGTTGCAAGCCATGGGTGAAAATCCACTACACTCCTTTTTCAAAAAAAGAGCATAGAAGATATTTGTCTATGGCTTGTGACAAAACCAGGGTTGCTTAACAAATTCACCAAACATTTAGAATGGAACAATTGTGGGTATTAGTGCCATTTCTAAGTGCACTATATGCTTCTAACAGCAAAGACACCACATTTTTGTGTATTCAATACTGTACACAATCTCTGTATGCACTGTCAATTGCACAGATCCCAGCCAATTTCTTGAATCTGCGTGATGATGTTTCCCACAATATATATATCAACAACTGCCCTGTTTGTATATGTTCACTGCTACTTTAAAGTAGTCTTGTCCTTACATCACAGTGGTGCCCTTTGTTCTTTTCATAAAGTTCGTTATTCGACTATCATGTTTGGTTCATTTGAATGTTATGTTTGCACATGGATGATGTATATGTGTCGTCTTTAAAAAAGTTTGTTTCTTTCAATACTTTATTTTCTATTTCATTAATCTGCTTGATTTTAATTTGTTTCATTTAAATATTGTTTATTTCATTTAGCATTTGACTGTTGATTAACATTCACTTTTGTATGTGACATTTCATTTTTTTTTATTCCAATGTATTCATTTTCATTTTGCTCATTTTAGTTGTGCTTGTTTCATTTGATATTTTGTTTCACTTGACTTAAGCCACTTTCAGTTGTCATCAGCTCGTCTTTTTTTTTTTTTTTGCTTTGCTTTATTCCACTATTAACATGATAGAGCTTTTGAGTTTCATTTGTGCCTCATTTATTTTATTTGATAATTTATCTTTTTGCCTCAACTTCAATCTTTTTATTTTACAACCATGTTTGTTTTAATTTGAGTTTTTCTTGCTTCTTTTAAAAATGTACTTATTTTCTTTTAACTGCATATTTTTGGCGGTGATGGCTTTCCACAGCAACAATCACAAAATCCTTGAAAATTGGTACACAATGAATAAAGACTGAATTCACTGTACTTTGTCCATGTCATTGTGTGTCCCTATTCTTCCACTGAAAGTTTTAAAAATCTATATAGTATTAAATTTTAATAAAGACAGACATAAGCTAATTATTCTCCTTTGTAAGATGATCTTGACCTTACTCTTCAAGCACTAATCCTAGACTAATATAAGGACATATGTACTGGATCAGTTTTTCCACATCGTAATCCGACTAGACATTCTACTTCTGTACACTGCTGCCAGACAAAATAACCAATGTCTCAGGAGGGATAACTACTCAGTGACTTTTTCGCTGGTACCCAGCTTAAATTGGCAAGCCAAAATCATAGGTTGGTAACTGTTACAATCCGTGTCTCCTGATTTGTATGTCATATAGCGGAGTATGCAGCAGGTAGTATGCACAGCAGGGAGTCAAATTAATGGGCACTGTACACCATGGGATAGAAAGTAGAGAGATTCAGGACTTTCACTAAGATAGAGTATGCTAGTTATCTGCGGTCACACGAGCACCGGAAGTTTGATGCAGTTGTTAGCATAAGTGTCTCCAACTCTGTAAGTAATACATTTATATCCCTAATAATAAAATATTAACTAGAATTAGGTCAAGGGTACACCACTGCATATTCCTGTACTTCCAAACTAAGGGTATAATCTGACCCAGGGCCAATGTTGCAAAATTACGTATGTCAAGCTGTCAAGTAAGTGTATATGGTCACATGGTGAGAATCTTGATAGTTGCAAATTTATTACCCAGGAGGAAAGTCACATACAACAGGGTTTGATCCAAGACCTGTGTCAGATGCAAATATTAATTTATCTCCTCATGCCCATTAAAGATATATATGGTTATATGGTGGGAATCTTAACAGTTTCCAAATTGTGACCCAGGGGCAAGCCCCCTACCCTAAGAGCATGACCAAAGACCTGTGTTGGGTGCACATGTGAATCTATCTCCTCATACTCATTAAATGTATACCTGGACTTCGGGTGTGGATCTTAACAGTTTCAAAGTAATGACCCAGAGGTAAGTTCCATACCCCTGGGACATGACCTTGTACTGAATGTATTTCTCAAATTCAAATTCAATTGGAAGGCATTTACCATCATTCTAGGCTTAGTGGCACACTTTAAAAAATAAACAAAATTAAAACTAGTTACTATTTTCTGTCAGTGATGTTTTGAAGGTCACCGGGAAAGTATATTGCATTAGCTGCATCAAACTAAACATGCATGTATGTGACTAGAGTTAGACTACATGTACTAGGAAATCTAATCTGTGCATTGATATTTCACAACATAAGGATTTTCTTAGTCCTAAAATCTGATTATCTACCTATAATAGGCAGTTAACAAAATTACCTAACTATAAAGGAGAGGTCATATGAAGATCAGAACGGTCTCATATTAACTGTCATGGTCTGTATCCTTGCACACAAAAACATAACATGTTAATTCATTAATTAAAAAGCTATACACTGTAAACTATGAAGGAGAGGTTATGGTTACTGTTAGCACACAAAAATAAACATGTCAATTGATTAATAAATTAGAAAATTGATTACTTTTTTATCCACCATTGCCCACAAAGCAGATTCGATGGGATGTGGATATGGTCTAGTGCACAATTATGACAAGACGCAAAAAAGGCCCCACCTTCTACTGTTGACCGGAGGATGGCTTGACAGTTTGTTGAGCTGATATAAATGGTCCTAAAGCATAAATAGTCTCACCCTGTTGCGCAATTTATTGAAGGCAAAATGATTAGAAAATGGAGAGATAACACCAGAAAACAGCTTTCATGACATCATCCAACGAGGAATGATTGATAAAAAAAGCACAGGATGCAGCAATAGCCCTGACATCATCTGCTTTGATTTTCCTTAAAGAGAGATCTCTCTCAGTGAGAGACTGATAAGTTTTTTTAATAGTTGGAACAATCCACCTCGAGATGGTAGCTGTAAAAATATCAGAAGTAACTTTTAAGGAAGAAAAAGATGGTTGCAACCTATTCTTTTTTTATTTTATTTGCATATATAGAACCATAAATCTCTAATTGGGCAAAGGTGTCTATACTGATCATCACCAGCACGGATATGACTGAGACTGATGAGTGGCAGTCTCTTCCCTTCCTTTGATAACCAGGCTGGAGGAGGCTTATGGCAATTATTTCTGAAAATACACTTCCCATGACAGAGTACTCGACAAACGTTTTCATCAGCCCTAATGGCCAAGTCAAGACAGCATCCATTCACTGAAACATAGTGATGTGGTTACAATCCCAAACTGGGCTGAGTACTAAATAAGCAACCCAACTGGAAGTCTGAAAATGTCAGTGACCCAACATGGAAGTACAATTCCCAAAAGATTGAGTTCCTGACTCTTTTCATGAAATTTTTTGTTCTTGATATTTATATCAATAAAATAATGTTTTTCAATGAAATGCATTTGTTTCAAAATTCAAGCACTTTTCAAGAACTACTGTTAATTTTCAAGCACTTTTCAGGTCCTTTTTGAAGCCAACCTCAAATTCAAGCACTTTTCAAGACTGTGCAAACCCTGTGGTAAAATGGAGTATGAATAGTCACATGCACTGACAACCAGTACCAGCATGTCAGAACAAAGTTCTACCTTCAGCAACACTTGACATCAGTATGAGTGTAGCATGGTCAATTAATTCTTGCAGTCAGTCTTTACCAAAGACTACATACCTTGATTACTTTGGCCAAAGCATCAGCTCCTTTCCAGGACAGACTGCAGCCAGTAAAATTCACAGAGTTGACAGATGTAGAGTTCTTTATCCCTTTACATACAACTGAGAATAAAAGAGAAACATCAGAAAATATCTGAACATACATGAATCATTCTAGTGCTATTTTACAAAAAGGAAACTACGTGTAACTTAAAATGCACTATATTAGTACTAGTATAATTTTGAGATTGCTAAGCTGTAAATTCATCATGAACTTTTTAATGACAGTTTCTACATCTATGACTATCACTACTTAGTAAATACTTGCAGCTGGTCCATGTGCATCATGAATTAGTAAATTAAACACTATAAACCATACTAGTATTGAGCAATTTTGTATCTAGTATTTACTTTCAATTTTGTATCTAGTATTTACTTTCAATTTTGTATCTAGTATTTACTTTCAATTTTGTATCTAGTATTTACTTTCAATTTTGTATCTAGTATTTACTTTCAATTTTGTATCTAGTATTTACTTTTCACAATCATGTAGCTAGTTCCTGTATAGTTTCAACTATGTCAATGTTAGCTCTGCAACTTCATGTATGCTAATTTATCAAAGATTTTGAAAACAAGAACTGAAACTGTTTTTGATGAAAAAGATCTGAATTATTCATTTTGTACTCCAAAAGGAATATTCTGCAAGAAGCAAGTTTATGAAAGTTTTTGTTAACAGCTCAACAAAAATATGCTTATAACTGCTTGTTTGGCCATCTGACAAGTTTAATATTGCTAAATTTTTAAGTGTGAAAGTGAGGTATGTATTTATTTTAACCTGGCATATCGAAAACTTTTACACTGACAACATACTTAGTCTGACTTTTATTTTTCCATACAGAGAGTGAGAGAGTTGCTAGCCATTTTTCTTGGATGGTTTTAGCTGTATAAAATATTGAAGAAACATGCTGAATCTCTTTAAATGTTTCACTTACAATGTACTTAATGTACCTTGTGTTTTGAGAGAGACGGTTGTTAGTCAATTTTCTTAGAAGGGTAACAGAAGTATCTATACAGCTGACTTCCAAAAGCAAATGGCTCTAACTGTATTTATGTTGGAAGAAACCTGTCATGTCTTGAGAAATTGTTAATTGATGACAGGCTTAGTCATAATTAGTCTTCTGGTAAAAACCCAATGTCAATATGACTTTTCATTTAGAAGTTTAGAAGTTGTAGTAATAACATGATTTTCATGATAGTGGCCACACTGGATGTCAGATTAGCACTATTTTTATTTAGTATCAACTAGACATCTTAAGAATTCTGGTGAAAAATCAATCCTGATATGATTTTCCATCTAGGTGGAGTAGCAATACGATTTTCAAGATGGCTGCTGTGGAGGCCATATTGGATATCAGATATGCACAATTTTATTTAAGACCAACCAGGCACCATAAGAAGCTCCCTTATTGAAAACTCCATGTTGATATGACTTCCATTCAGGGGAGTAACAATAACAAGATTTTCAACATGGCTGATATAGTGGCCATACTGGATGTCAGATTGGCACCATTTTCATTTAGGACCAACTACACATCATAAGAAGTTTTTAGTGAAAGCCATTACTGATAAGACCATCCATTTTGGCTGAGTAGCCATAACAAGATTTTCAAGATGGCCATTGTGGTGGTCATATTGGATGTCCAGGCAGCACCATTTTCTTTAAAGACCAACTAGACACCATAATAAGTCTTCTGGTGAAAACCCCTTGATAATATCACTTCACATTTACAAGGAGTAGCAATAACAAAATTTTAAAGATGGCTACTGTGCCAGCCACATCGGATGTCAGATCAGCACCATTTTCATTTGGGGCCAACTTGACATCATAAAGTGTCTTTTAGTGAAAACTTGATGTTGATATGACCATCCATTCAAGAGGAGTAGCAATAACAAGATTTTCAAAATGGATGATTTGATGTCCATATAGAATGTCGAAATGAAATCATTTTCAGTTAGGACTAACTAGATATCATAAGAAGTCTTCTGGTGAAAACCCGACGTCGACATGAATTTCCTTTCAGGAGCAGTTGTGTTAGCAAGATTTTCAAGATGGAAACATTGGCAGCCATATTTGATGTCAGATATGCACCATTTTCACTTAGGACCAACTAGACATCATAAGAAGTCTTTCAGTGAAAACTTCATGTTGATATGACCATCCATTCTAGACTAGCGATAACAAGATTTTCAAGATGACTGTTGTGGTGGCCATACTAGATTTCTGAGCAGTATCATTTTCATTTAGGACCAACTAGACCTTGGGATGAATGTGTGTGTGGTGTAAAGTTTCATGGCAATCCTCCAAGTAGTTTAGGAGGAGTAGCGATAACAAACTTGTGCTAATGGATGGATGGACCTCAAGTATTGAATGACATGACGGACAACAGGCCATCCCATAAGCTCTTCTGGTCTATAACCAGTAGAGCTAAAAACAATAACAACCAACACAATATGGCTAATATAATACTGAGTAAAATAAGAAAGAAATATGATTCAATTGTCAAGTTGAATAATATATCTGTATACATTTTTTATTTGGGTTTCAAAATGCAAAGAGAGATTATTTTTAAGCCACTATCAGGTGCTTAATAAATGTGACATATAGCTTCAAGTATAATCCACTTGTTAAGAAACTCTGATTTTCGTGGATATTTTTGTCAGAAAACCTACCGTGTACTGTTTTTGTTGCACATGCCATAGCTATGTGCGGCTGAGATAGACTTTTACTCCATGCACATCGTCGAAAGATTAATTGGGAAAAGTCAAATTAACTTTATATGACTCACTTTATATAATGCAAGAAACCAACATAAGGAAAAAATATCAGAACTTAACCTTGCTGCATTTCTTAGTCCATATTACAAGTCCAAATTCGTTTTCGCAAACTAATATCTT
Organism: Margaritifera margaritifera; assembly: GCA_029931535.1. Taxonomy (NCBI): domain Eukaryota; kingdom Metazoa; phylum Mollusca; class Bivalvia; order Unionida; family Margaritiferidae; genus Margaritifera; species Margaritifera margaritifera. Next base: position 2,397,570 of record JAQPZY010001694.1, on the reverse strand, counting down.
ATTAGTTTTAAAATGATTGGTTCTGTTACAAAAAGAAATATTCTCATAAAGCCGTTAATGTTTCCTTTTGAAACATCAGTGCTGAAATTAGCATCAGTGCTTGGCATCAAAAATGTGCTTACCAGTGCTGTTAGGATCTGTGTGTACATGTACTTCCTGATTAACTGTTGCTGCCTGAAGGCAGGAAGCTGACACATGTAGTGCCTGACTTCAAAGTAAGAATATCACATCTCTACTGGTGCCTGATGACAGACTCACAAAAAGTTACCTATTTCATGTAAGCTTTTCATCATGAAAGTCATACTCTCTAATAATCAGTGTTCTTTTTGAAGTATATGGATAAAGTTAGAGAAGATTATTTTTTTAGCATAGTTCAAGTATCCTTTTTTATTATACAAATACTATACAAACTATACTGAATAAAGCTTTAAAAAGCGTTATGATATATATCTATATGCCTTTATGTCTTATGTACTTGATCATACATGTATGCTATAAATAGTTCAGTGTTCATTTGTGTCTTACATAAATGCCTCATGCACTTGTGGTAAGATGGTGGTTTTCACTTTTTTTTTTTACTGCTTTCAGTAATTTAAAACAGGTGGGTCTTGGAAGTACATGTATTATGAAATTAAAGAGAAAAACTATGAAAAATTAGGAACCAGTGCAACAAGTACTTTTATGAAATATCATTGTTTTTTTTCTCATGAGTATTGAAGTACCACTTGATACAGAACAGAATGTGTGTATGCTTGCAAGGACATGCAGTCAATTAATAGGGACATAACTAGACAATTTTCTTATGTACACACTGTCATGGGGCAGGGTTTGGATGATATCCAAGAAATGTAAACATATTTTGATTTTTTCTGTTTTACTATAGTTTGTACTGGACCAGGTATGAAACTGACATCTGCCTTGGTATTGTCTATGACATCAGGGTGTCTCACATCTGTTTATTTAGTGTGTCAACTAATGCAGCCGTTGCAATATAATCTATGAGGTCTGCCATAAAATCAGTGATTGCCGTCATAAAATCCACCATGGTAGCATTAAAATCTGTGACTGAACCCCGCAATATAGTGGTCCCCCTCTTGAACTGACCCCCTGACCAGTGGCCATCCGCTTTATACAGTCACAATCCATTGGCACTGAGAACTTTGTGTTGGGGGAGCACACCTCAAGGACAGCCACCCCTCTAACGTGACCAGCAGCCAGTATTTTAGAGCAAAAACGGACAAATTTACCCCTCGCGACCGGCCACATAATGGTTGTTTACAGATTAAAATCTCATTAATATTTGTTAATTTCTCAACTCAACACATTGACATTTGTTCCAACATGCCAATAAAGTAACTTTAATCCATAAAAAGAGGTAAGTAATCCGATTATCCGAACTGCCATGTGTTCCTTAGATGTTAGCTTTAGTCACTTTGATAATTACTGGCCATTATTACCACCGATAATTATCAAGATGACAAAGCTAACCGCTGAGAAGCACAGCATTGTTCAGCTCAAGTCAGTGTGACATCCGGTCACAACATAGTAAAATGGTATGTTAGCTTTTCTGCTTTCCCCCTCATAGATTATGAAATGTACTTAACCGGGTACCAGACTGAAGGAAAAAAAAAAAAAAAGGTGATCATGTGACAAGCTCACTTCCTTTGTAAACACTGCATCTCGTGTGATAACTACTTATTGCCCACAAAGGAATAAGTTGTCACAAAATATCATCAGACATTCTCAATTTAGAACGAAAAGTGAGAGCAATTAGACTAAATGAAAAGAGGGAGAGTCCTTTGATCACTACTGAGATATTTTATGTTAGAAAGATTCAAATAAACATCGTCAATATACATTCAACTGCAGTGAGTGGGAAGACAGAATCAACGGATGTACAGGGATAGTTACAACCAAATGTTTGTACCCAGAATTTACAGACAAGGTGGTTTTGCACCATGATTGATGATTACTCATATTTTAAAAAAACAAATAACATTGATATTAGTTTTATCACATTAAGTCCATAACCAGATAATATTCCTGCGATTTTTAAATGAAAATATTAAATATACAAAAATTATTTACACCTTTTATACTTTATATGTATTTATTACTCACAATTGTGTGATCCCCATCTAAGGAGGCAATTCCTCTTATAAGAGGGGGACCACTGTATTGAGTTGATGTGCATCAGATCTAGTGGACACCCAACTCTACTTAATCCCTTGCCCCCAGTGTCCATGTCCAAAATCCACAATACTTGCACTGTAAGTCATGTCTATATAATGATAGAGCACTTACTTTCTAGCCCAGTGTCTCCTATTCGGCAATACTCCAGGGAGAAATGGTTCAGAGTGTTGTTCTTCATCAGACCCTAAGGAAAGAATACAAAATAAGAATTCAGTTAATGCACAGCTCTGTAATCTTGTGAGCTACTGGTCTGTCTCAGTTATTAAGGAAAAGAGCCAACTCATCCTCTGAAATGAAACCACCTCCCAATTCAGAACTATGATTCACAGTCTTATTGGTGGTCTTAATTGTGAATTTGTACAGTATTTGAAGAATATGGAGAATAGCTCATTGGTTAGCTTTTGTGGGGTTTAATGCTATTTTTCAGCACATGATAGGTTATACATGGTGGCTAGTATATTTTGTGGAGGAAGAATACAGGAAGACCCCAGGAAGAACCACTGACCAATGGAAAGCTACTGGCAATCTTTCTCACATGCCCACATTGGTTAAGCTGAGGCTCCAACTCACATGGACAGAGGTGAGATTTGTGAGTGATCTACAAGGTGACCATCCATTCAAGAGGAGTAGCAATAACAAATTTGTGCTAACGGATGGACAACAAAACAACAGACCATCCCATAAGCTCCTCTGGTCTATGACCAGCAGTAGCTAAAACAAGTTCCAATTAACCTCTTATAAACTCCAAGTCAGCACATAAGTATGAAATGAAAAGTGGATTACTGTGAGATGTCTAATTAAGCTCACTCTGACTAGTTGAATTTTTTTCACTGTGCTTAAATTCAAAACCTTCATTGAGACCTTGTTTTCTTTTTTAAGAAATCTGGTATAGTCTCAGAACTCTTGAAAAGATTTTCATGATCTGGGTATTTTACTCAGTTTGGAACTACTTTGGTTTTCTGAAATTTTGTAAACTTACAGTAAAAGACTGAGTCTTAATCACCAAGACATTTATCATGCCTTTGAGAAAGAATCAAACAACTTAGAGACCTAGACTAATTCAGGGTGCATTCAATTATATTGCTATATTTGGTAAGTGTTCTCATCATGCAAGGAACATCTGGTACTTGTCCCAATCACATCATTTAAACTGATCAAATGCAATATAATAAACAAGAAGCCCAAGGCAGCACTTAATAGTATCAGGCAGGGTTCATGTGCCAGTATGCACCATGTCAGTTGAATCCACCTCCTGCAGTACATTACAGTGCAATCAAGAACATGCGCAAAGGTCCCCATCTTGAATGCCCCCCCCCCACCTCACCCCACCCCGACCAGTGGCCATCTGCTTATTATGGCCAGATTCCCATGGCACAGTCAAGTTTGTGTTCAAAAGTACCCCTCTAACACGGCCAGCAGCCAGAACATTAGTACAAAAACTGTCAAATTTACCCCTCGTGAAAGGCTACATAATGGTGTTTACATGATAGAAATCTCACAAATATTTGTCGATTTCTAAATTCAATACAAAGACATTTGTTCTAACATGCTGATAAAGTAACTTTAATCCGTACAAAGAGAGAGTAATGCAATAATTCTTGCTTCTGTGTGTTCCTTAGATGTTAGGTTTTGTCACTTTGATAATTACTGGCTATTACTACCACTGATAATTATCAAGATGACAAAAGCTACCTGCAGAGAAGCACAGTATTGTTCAGTTCAGTTCAAGTCAGCATGACACCTGGTCTCCAGAAAGTAAAAACAGTATGTTAGCTATTGTGGCTTCTCTCTCATAGATTATGAAATACAGATGAAAGAGTACCAGACTAAAACCAGTCGATAGCACAACAAGCTCACTTCCTTTGTAAACACTGAGCATCTTGTGTAATAACTGCAAATTGCCAATGAAGGAATAAGTTGTTGCAAATAGAGAAAAATGTCATCAGACATTCTCAGTTTAGAACAAAAAGTGAAAGCAATTCAACTAATTGATCCCTAATCACTACTGAGAAATTTGATGTCAGATAGATTCAAATAAACATCATCAATATACATTCTACTGCAGTGGGAAGTGGAATCGACACACATGGATAGTTACAGCCTAATGTTTGTGCCCAGATTTTATTGACAAGGTGGTTCTGTACCATGATTTGATGATTATCCATAATTAATTTCAATAACACTGATATAAGCTTTATCACATTCATTCCATAACATTCCTGTGAATTGTTTAGATGAAAATGTTCCATTTTAAAAAATTAGTGATGCTTTTCATACTTTATATGTTGTTATTACTCACATCTGAGTGATATCCCTCTAGTAAGGCCACCCCTTTTACAAGGCCACTTTCCTGCTGCATAAGGGGTGGCCTTTTAAGAGGGGGACCACTGTATATATATTCTAAGAGGACGGAGAAACTGTGTAAATAAAATATTTGCATAACAAACATTTCCTCAGGTTATTTCACTAATTCATTTTCACACCCACCCACACTCCAACATTTATTGAAAAGCGGTAAAACTCTATATTTTCAACCCCATTAAAGATCAACACCAAACAAAATCGTGGAAATGACAGTAGTATAGGCTTATCATGCAAGACACAAATATGCATAAAAATCAATAGAAAAGTGGACCATGAATGGACTGTTTTGCCACAAAATTTGGCAAGTTGGTGCTAATGCAAAGTTAGTCCTAGTTAGATAGCCACCCATAAAAACTATGAACTTGAATTTAATCTCAAAACTCAACTCACATAATTGAACTTAATCTCTAAACTCAACTCACATGAAGTTTTCTGCACAAAACTTATGTCCCACAAGGCCTATCATACACAGACATATATTCATGACACCCTGCTAATAAGATGGAGATACTATGGGTAAATGTATCCATACCTTTAGCAATAAAAATTTACCCCATGGCCATTCATATGAAACTTATTATTATCATTTAAAGAGATCATATGGCCATAATAAACAAGAGACTCAAGTGGGCCTGATATCACTCACCTGACTTACATAAACAGTTGACCATTTCACAAAGCATGTTTCTACAGTATTGTAAGAACATAACCCTATGTAAGACATCACTCTACTAATTAAGTTCCTTGTATATTTCCTTTATTTTTGTACATTGCTGATGAAATCCAGTGCATTAGTTATAAGTTCATATACACCACATTTATCTTACTTATGTAAGGCACTAGCCTGGACACAACATATACTGTAGTATCATTTATTTTCATGGGGCTCAATTTTTGTGGTTTTGTAAAAAAAGACATTTTCGTGGGTACTTAAATTCGTGGTTTTGCCTGTCAAAGTTTGCGTATTACTAAGTGTTTAGTTTCGTGGTTTAACCTCTACAAATACCCAAAATAAAGAATAAAAAAGAATAAAACTACTGCCAACGCAAACGGCGGTCACTTGAATGTTTATAACGATGCTTTCACATGTATGAGCACAAATCAAAAACCTGACAAATTCAATACTGACACCTTGTTTTGTACAAGTGAATAACATCAATGGAAGCTGACACAGCTAACAACATTAAAACAATACTACCGCCTACATGATCACAAATAAGACACATGTCAAGGTCAATCACTTACACCGTGTTTTCATCTGAGTGCTCAATATCAAAGGAAGCAGACGCAGACTACAACACTAAGTCAATCGGTTATTAAAGTAAACTATATGATCTCTAACTTAAACCACTATCCATAAAGGGAACAAAACACGTGACCGACCTTTGCTCAATGCAATCAGCAGACAGTGGCAATATTTGATGTGTCTAGAGCCCATCAATGTGAGAAGATGCTAACTAAATTGAAAGACAGTGGAATCATGCATTTGTTTGTGCCTGCCTCATGTAAAGACCAATTTCAACCACTAGAATTGACAATAAATAAAGAGTACAAAGAATAATTAAAATCGCATTTTCACAACTGGTATGCTAAACAGGTCATGGAGACCATCACAAGAAAAAGGAAGATGCTACTGGTGACAATCACTAATTGCAACCTCATTAATTAAGCCAATTCGGGCTGAATGGTTAACTGCAGCTCACGCGACAATGAGTGAAAGATGTGACCTAATTATCAGTGGTTTGGAGAAAGCTAGACTTGTTTAATTCTGCAATTTGGGGATTATTTACCTGACAAGCATTTGTGTGTAGATGGAGACTTGTTTGACATGATGTTGATACAGTGGCTTTGTCCGAAAATCAGTGAAGTGTGAGCTTTAATACCCTGCTGTAATTAGTGTATATACGTAGTGTTTCATTAATAATAGTGCTTCAAGCAATAGTTCTAGTATTTTACAGGCTTGTTGTTCTTTTGGATTAAAAATGCATGGATAAAATGAAATGTGGTTTCAAGACTATTTAAATTGTTCAACAACAGTTGTACTCTAGTGAAGGATCGATTTGAATAAGTATTTAATTTAATTTTCATATACTATTATTTTCTATTATTCTTTCTTTCATTTTCAACATTACTAGTGTTTGAATACCTTATACTTTTTCTCATTTCTCTCTATCCTTACTCATCTCGCATATCGATTTAAGGCAGTGAGTGGAAATTACAGCCATCGGATATCTTATCGACACGAGTGCATTGAAACAATATAAAATGCTTTATAATTCTTTTTTCAAAGGTTTAAAATAAAACAAACACGTGTAAAAGCTAATATTTTATTTCCAAATTACAGTATTGACGTTGATTTATGAAATACTAGTAGGTTCCTTAATCTCTAGGAATGACACACAGTAAGAAAATGAGCGGGGTGGGTTGTGTCTTCATCATACGTGGCTAATTTTTCGTTGGGTATTTAAATTCATGGTTCGGGGCAACAACGAAAACCACGAAAATTGGTCCCCCACGAAAAATGATGATACTACAGTATATAAAAAAAACAGGAAAGGTTATGTTGCATCTTCTGGAAATAGTTCCATTTGAATGAAGTAACTGGAATTTTTAATGCAAGTGACCTTTCAAGAATCGAATGAATTATATGTTTGCTTTGTCATCCTACGCAAAAGCCAAGAAGCTGCACTCAATAGTCCTTTATTTTCTGTTTAGGCTTTAATGCTGCTTTCTACTGAATGCAGGTAACATTGTTTCATTGGTTAGGAAATCTCCAGGAAAACAAAAAAAATTAACGATTTTCTTAGGGAATACATTGGGATGCAATAACAGCTCATTGGCTCAATTAGTAAAGTGATACCTTGTACAAATGTCAAAAGTTGCACCTATTTAATAACTTTACTTTTTCTTGATTTGTAGAAAAACTGACTCTTAACTTTGAAGTTGTAGTGTGCTACAGAGTACAATGTATCTTACACAGCAGTCTAACTAGAGTGTCGTGTGATACCACTGATGAAAAATGTAAGTCTCAACAGAGTGTCATGTGATACCAGTGATGAAAAATGTAAGTTTTAATAGAGTGTCATGTAATACCATTGATGAAAAATTTAAGGTCCAAACACAGGGACTTACTTGCCATTACTCCTCAAAAAAATGAACCTTCCTTGATATGTTTGAGCCAATAAGAATACATTTGGTATTGTACAGACCAATTTCATTCATTTTTCAGTATATTTTTAAATATTTAAATTTTTATATTTTAAAATGTTACAACTTTTTTACCAAAATCTCCACAGGGCTCAAAATTGACGCTAACAAGCTAACATTTTGCTAGTAAATATTCTGAAATTACTGGCTGAAAAAAATGAACTGTATTTCTTGCTGGTCATATTTTGTACGTTTTTATTTCAAAATATGAAATATGCTAGTGGACACTGAAAATAGCCTGATTTTTGCTAGTTGAAAATATTACAACTATCAAAATGCTGCTAGTGCTGAGAAAAGTTATTTTTGAGCCCTATTGTTGCTTTAGGAGCAAGATACATCCAAAAAGTTTAAAATGGTACTCCGAATCTTTATATAAATTTATCTGGTGAAACTATATGACTCATGTGAACCTAAGGTAAAAAATGAGAAGTTCCATGGTTGATTTCCAGAAACACAACACTGCACAGATAGTAGTTGCCATAACATCAGCAAACACACTCAGAATCAAAAAGAGTGTCATAAACTCATTTCTATGTTGATTTCCAACTGTCAGAAGATATTTCAACTGTTGAGAATGCTAAATGTTAACATCTGATGCCTTTAGATCCAATAATTTAGTACATATGTTCCTCACAACTGACCCAGACCAGAAGCTCCAATGTATGCCTCATCAAGCTCTCTGTGTCATCTTGAAATAACAAATCAAACTCTTTTCTATAGAAAATGGTCCATAAATGTCTGAGTTCATAATTCTTGTCAAGACAGACTAACTCCACTTCAGGTGCCAGTGCCTGACAAAATTACCACGGTCGCATCAAATAGGAAGAACCAAACTACTTGCAGGTGTCCTATTCACACTGTAGAAAATACATCTGAGTAACAACTACCCAAAAAAGTTTTGTTTCCATCTAAATGAAGTTTGAAATAAATACAAAGCTAAGCTACCATGTGACAAAAAAAATGTGTATAGTACGTGCATTTGTAATAAAGAAGTCTTTTCTAAATTGGATGCTTCCTACCTTATACAAGAGTACCATGGATGGCACATATTTACACCTACCCTATGTGTAATAGTCCTCTATGTAAATTTGTGTGTAGAAATCACTCATCTTCTTTCAGTCAGTGACCTTGACTCTTAACATTTTGACCCCAAAATCAAGAAGCTTCTTGTGTTGGTAATGAAATAACACCACCTCATACATGTAATCATACAACGTATGAAGAAAATTCAGGAGAGGGCAGAAAATGGCCAATGTTCAATATAGTCCCTATGCAGAGACTATAATTCCGCTATTTTCTTAATGTAGTAACTATCTAAAATCTTCAAGCCAAATTTGTTACTGATTTTAAAAGTGTCATCAATTCATTTTTTACGTCATCACATTTTACTGTCCTGGAATTGTACTGATGCAACACTCCAAACTGAAACTAAAATAGTTGCATTTGTGACAACAAATTCGGGATTGGGAACCGAAAATGGTCAACTGGTTGCCCTCTGCAAAAAAACAAACATTAGACAGATGCAATTTAATTCAAAGCTTCATCTCATTTTGGTTGCAAGACTGCCAGTTCCTACATTAAGTCAACATCTTTACATTTGACTAGTCTGGCTCACCAGCCTATTTAAAGTGACCAATCTAATACATGACCTGTGCAATAAACCTCAGTTAATGGGACAGATCTTAAAAAAATGTGGATATGTAGACAAATACGGAAAATTTAGTTAAGGAGTGACCATTTATTTTTTTACATTCATTACAGTATGAACCGAAAAAAAAGCTGTGCAAAACTGTATGATTCGCGAAGCGTATCATCCTTAAGTTTGCACTGCGTTTTATCGGTTCATACTTCATTGAACGTAAAAAAAATAAACTTGTTGATCCTTATAATTAAATTTTAAATCTAATAAAGACAAAATAAAGAAAAATCTTTAAAAATGTGTTAAACAGACCATTCTAACCTGGTCTAACTATGCATGAATACATGCAAAATAGAAATAAATATACGTAATTTGCATACAGCCAATCAGAATATAGCAACCAGCTGCCTGATAATATGGCACAAAGTTACCTTTGGTCATTAAATCATTATATGAGCAGTCTAAATTGAACTATACCAAAGTAAAATCGATGGTGGACAAATACGTATATGATTAAACTGCAAAAATATTTTCGATTTGATTAATTACTTTTGCCATTATTACCCATTGTTGAAGTTTGGGAGTAGCACCTACTTGACCTAGCTAGTGTACAACATTCGATATTTAAAAAAGAGGTTTTATTCCTTAACTTTTGCAGTATGGTCTTTAGTTTACTGGAAATTACAAATAAGTCTCCATAACAGGATATTTTTTTCAGAGAGAGAATCACCATTGTTTATGGATCTCATGAACACGCAAAGTGATAAAAATCCTCAAAATTAAATCAGTTCGGGTTGATAAAAGCTAATAGTAAATATCTTTTTGACACTAAAACCGTGAGGGGGGTGCTTCTTGTGATTACAATCAATGAAGAACCTGTTATTAAGGAAAAAAAGCAGTTGTTCTTTATGTTGTTTAAAAAAAAAATTCAAGCACGAGTCACTTCAACAAATGCCAAAAGAAGGCTGCATACAATTGACAATTGAGACCAATGTATCTTTCATCAACTGAATCCATGGATGTATGTGTTTGTGTGTATGTAACTTCATGTATGTGTTTAGATATCCAGTTTTTTCAAAATATGGAAAATACGACTTTAAGCCTAAAAGTATAAGCTTGTCTAATCACGAAACGAAATCATCCATTCGGTCCGGCTGGAATAATCGATGCATCTTGCTCTTGCTAGATGTAACATTGTTAAAATGTACAGGTCAGAATGTAACCTGGAAGAACATTTGGAATGTCAGGGCCCACTACTGACTCTGATTCTCATTCTCTCTCTCTCTCTCTCCATGGATTATTTACATTTTATACTGGATCCAAGTTTCAGGTTTCTATTTTCTGAATCATGGATCCAAGTTTCAGGTTTCTATTTTCTGAATCATATAAAGCTGATAGACCATGCAGGACTCACTATTTTCAGCCAAATATCAATGGGTTCAGTTGGGGAAAAGGGGGATGGGAAAAGGTTGCTGCAGATGCATGGGAAGGCAAAGTTAACTTCACTTTCCCAGTGAATTTAACTGAAATTTAATGTCAAGAGCAACTATTTCACACAAATAGCAAACCCCCAGTATCCTGAAATTAAGCAAGCCCATCATAAGCCAGATAAAAGATGGTTGCCATTTGTTGCCAAACTCGCATATTTGTCACCAAAATTGGAAAAAATTGCCAGTGGCAACTGGACATGTGAGCGTTAGACCTTGGCTTACCCTGGTCCACTGCACTTTCTTTCTAACTTATTAAGGATGCCAGATCACAAATGGGAAGAATTGAAGGAAAACCAGTGATGTAGCCAGAAAGCTGTAGTGTATCCAGAGCATAAACATCCAAATAAATGATCTTGTCATGATGTTTGTTTTTCTCTTATATAAATTCTTAAACTTGTTGGCTTTTCAAAGACATTGTACTGGAAATCAATATCTTTTTCAAAGCTGAATATGAATTCCAGGGCTTTAAAATAAAACCACTCAATTCAAGGACTTTAAAATAAAACCACTCAATTCAAGGACTTTAAATTAACACCCCTCAATTCCAGGACTTTAAAATAACACCCCTCAATTCAAGGACTTCAAAACTATAAAAAAAGTTTTTAAAGAGTGCATGAATTACTTTCCCATACTTCAGGAATTCTTTAACTTAATTAACTACAGTATTGCCATTTAGCAACTAACATGTTTAGTTAGCATGTACTATGTATTTAGAGGAAGTTATGCATAAGAGGTGCATGACTTGCATATAATTTCACTAAACTGACAAAAATGCTGAAACTGCTGATTAAATAGTGCTCGCTCTATCCAACAGTTTTATCGCCGATATATGAATGAGATACCCGCATCAGAAGGTTAAGATCCCTCTCCCTGAAGGGAAGTCCCTGTAGCTCCAGGCATGTGATGGTAGGACTGGTCGACAGGCACTCTTTGAGAGACTTACACAGCCGGTATGTTATCTCCTTGGATCTCACAGATGGAGTCTTACGCTTCTCTATTATAGCTTTCTTTTCTGGAATGAGAAGTTTTGTGTTATGCAGAAATACGATTATAACAGCCACTCTCTTTGATTATAAAGAGTCAGTACTGTCAACACAAGCTGGCAACCAGTAATAATAATTACAACATTCTGCGGATAAGTTTTTGAGGAATTCCACAAATTTTCAGCTCTGAAATTCTCACTACCACTCATTCCAAAGATTTAGGCATAGATGCAAAATCCTGTTGCAAATATTTAAAAAATGACAAATACTTGTGGCAAAAGAAAATAGAATGTGATAAGAAATTTGAGAACACTGGCATTAGACTGTTTTACTACCATTCTCAAATATAAATGCAAGAGAGGCATAAAATATTTCCCCTACCACAGTTAAACATTTTATTTCCAAATAGATTAAGCATTACAAATACATTGATGTTGTAAATGCTGATAGTTCTTTTGAGTTGAACATTTTTAATTTCAAGATCAGGAGTAAGAGGACAAAAAGACCATATGTTCTGAACTGACAGCCAAGTACAAACTGACAGCCCAGTACAAACTGAAAATTATATTGGGCTAGTAGAATATATCATTTCATACCCAGAAGTTTTTATTCAGTATTCGGAAAAATGTGCAATTCTTGTGCTATTTCATGAAAACCTCAATTATGGGCAAGCAGTAAATTTCCAGATGTTTCCAACCCTGAATTGTTTCATGCACTGTTAACAGATAAAAGACAATTTTCTCTAGGTCAGTAAAGAATGATGGGACATAATACTTGGCAGATTGATGCTGAACCAGAAACAATTCCAAATATGACTAGGCAGAAACACACACATACACAGAGTCTTCACATAAGTTAATGCATAAGACACACAATCATCACGGCTGGAAAAATCCTGAACTTATCCACTTACCTGGACCTTATATTTTGTATAAAATAGAAAAAAAATTATGACTTCTCCTTCACATTTTATACTAATTTTGGGGAACAGGTGCATAAAACTTTGATTTACCTAGTACAAATTTCAAACTGTCCCGGGCTACCTGATAATGAATGTTTCCTCCCCATGATTATGCGATGTCATTATGCACTATAAGCTAGATTACACTGTGCATGCATTCCAAGTTACATATACGTTCACTTTCAATGTTTTACATTAAATTATACATCTGACATCAAAAGCATATAATGTGAATGTCAAAGTTTCATGGCAGGAACGTAGCAAACAAAATTTTCACCTCTCAAATTACCATTTTCATCTGATGGTGGCTGATAGTAGCTTCGAATGGCCACAAATTCAAGGCTCTTGTTTATTTTCAGGGTGTTCAATATCGGCATCCAGTCATTGGCTCTGAAACAACAATTTTGACATTTACATTCCAAAATATCTAAAGTAAGCACTAAGAATACAGTATTCAGTGCATGTACACCATATTCATAATTAATCAATACAAATGTGTTCTTTCCCCAATAATAATAATACTGTATATACTCGCGTATAATCTGGGTCCAAATGCAAACAACATTTGTTTGTTCTACTGATTAGTCCTTACGAACTGCATAGACCCTGATCTGCCGGTGCACTATGGGACAGCAGATCTGGGTCAATGCAGTTGGTATCGGCTTATACACGAGTATATACGCTAATAATAATTCATTTAAAGAGGCTAACTCAGTTACAAACAACTTATCTCCCTTGAGGCACTCTACTATACTAAGTATAAGTGAAACAACATACACAAATCCTCAGACTGACATATATGCAAACAACTAGTACATACACAAATTAATCATAACATTTTACGTTATTAATCTGTATAGCTATAACAATTTTAAAAATTAATAAAGACCATGAAATGCTATAATATGCTTCAATCCACCGTTCCAAGTAACATTTCACATATACATTATGGGTATTGTGTATAAGTTAATGAAGTTGACATACAGCTGTATATACAATAACAATTTGTAAAACAGTGTTGTACTCAGATCAATATTCCTCACTTTTCAATTATTGTGATCATTGGTAGCAATACACAGATCAAATTTTTTACTCATAACTTTGTGGAACAACTATTTCGAGTCGACCTCTTTGTACACAGAAGAGAATACTTCATATTTATCCAAACTATAAAAAAAAAAATAACCACATAAAGCAGATTCTCTTGCACATAATCACAATACATTTTCTTAAAGCTATCAACACGATTGACTTTTCTGACATGGTGTAGAAGTGAATTCCAAATCATAGCACCAGAATACTGCTTGCTACATTTAAATTGTTCAACATCATGTTTAGGGATTTTTAAATTTCCATGTGTGATTGACCATAAATAGTACTCATTATGGTTTCTTGAAATAATTCAGTCATATATCCAATGTTCTCCACGGGGCCTTTAACTGTAGTGGTCCTGCTGTGCTATCATTTAAGCCCACGATGCTTTAGAACTCGCCGTTAAACTATGCCCTTGTGCCACTATGCTTTTATGTTTCCCACTATCCTTATAAAATTTATCTGTTAAATAAACATCTTGTCACCTATCAAAGCCCTATTACTCAAATGACACCTGTTCTTACCCCTTCTTGGGTATTTAATTAAGATAATCCAGGATAATTACTCACTGACTTAGCCATTTTCTTTTGTACCTGGCTTGCCCGACTACAAGTTTGCAACCTTTGATGCATGTTTCATCTTTGCACTGTGTTATGTATACTGAATCTATTATGTACTTAACTTTGTCTATTATAGTAAGGTTGTACTTATTTGTACTTTAAATTATGGTTACTTGTCAACATGATGTTGACCAGCATTTGAGTTCAAAGTCGGTCTTATATGCTATTAGGCTGGGGTTTTTCCATTAAGATGATTCACGTCCTGTTATGATGTAGTTCATTAGAAAATGTGTATATAATAAGAGACTTGATATGCATTAAATTAATTCCTGTTTTAGATCAGTCTGTGGAAATCCATTTGTGATCAGATTTTACATTGTGCCATTGAAATCTGATATAATTTGAGAGGAATTATTTATTTAATATATATTCATTGGAATTACTAAAGTGCTCATTGATTTTTTAATTAATACATTACTTTGGACTTTTGTGAACTCATTCAAAGACATTCTGGATTGTATCATTGCGGTATATCAGGACATTCAAGACTATTGGAACTCATTCGGAATATTCTATATTCTTGGACTTGTGATTAGGGCATTTAGGATTATTTGGAATTTGATTCATAATACTGTAAGTATCTTTTGAATTTTATTTTGTATTTAGGGAAAAAAATTGCTTGTTGATATTATTTACATTGTTGGTTTCACTTTCTTTTTCTGTTACATTTTTTTTTTTAAATCTAGAGTCATAACAATTGATATAGTCACATGATCGGACAATGATGATGGTGATGGTGTCTAATGGTAGTGTGTGTTATATATATTTCAGTCATTTCCACTACCAGCTAAAAAAGTTACACATATTACATTTTAAGCTAAGCAAATTCTTGTGAAAAATGGACACACCACCTTAATAAAAAACGTAAAAGTACCCAGTGCATGGCTAACCCCAAGTTGACCTGGCTATGAACATCAGATACTGGTGTCACCAATGGTGATTCCAATTTAAATAGCATGATTTCCCCAGAGAAAGAGCTCAAGAAACGAAGAACGGGGTTCAACACTGAATGGAAGACTTCATATCCTTGGGTGGAAATTGATGGATTGTATGGTAAGTTTTTCATGCTGCTAAATTTTGGTTCAGATCTACTTAGTTAATAAACAGGTGAGATGTATGGGGGGGGGGGGGCAATTCCTGAAGTACTAATACAATAGAATATATTTATTTTTATATTAGTATCAGTAGTTGTAGTTGTGATTGTTGTCATTCTTATCAATTTCCGGAAAATTGACAAGGAATGAAAGTTGCATTTTATACATGAGTTGCTCTTATATTTACATACTATACTCTGAGCATGAGAAAAATATTTTGATCAGTAATGTTTAACTCAAGTGGGTGCTGCCCTATTAATTTCTCATTTCTCTTTCTGTCTATCCAAGCAAGAAAAGAAGCAATGTTTATCTTCCAATTTTACCTGTTTTAAAAACATTCAAATAAAAAGTGTTGGATTATTCCTTCATTTATATTTGAAATATTTCTCGAACAATAAACAGCTAGTTTGCAATTGGAATGTACATGATGTATTACATGATAAATTAAGTGGTGATACTTTTTACTCAATATATTGCTGCATTAATATGCAGGATCTATTTATTTGTCAGAATTGCTGATAAAAACAAATAAACTCAATGAGTGAGCCATTTTCTACAAGCTTCATAACTGCAACAGATGAACTTACAACCACATCATGTCTTTGACATTTGGAATATCTTGGATAGTTTCATCCATATGCTTACTCTTTAATTAGTAAAGTCATGACCTTGAAAGTTGAATCCACCAGATCTATATCAAAATCTTTAGTAAATTCATTTATATTTTTGCAGGTATTCTGTGTAAATTGATATATTGTTCTTAATGGAAAGGAATATGTATTATCTTAGTTATTGTGTCATGATTATTTAAAAACACATCAGTGTCTTGACTCTTGAACAATTTGTCCTTGGTAATTCACTTAATTAGGATTCAGGTACTTTTGTATGTTTTTGTACATCCATTAATAAATGCTATGTTCCATTTTGTTCAGACTGTGAAAGGTCATTCTCTACGATGAACAGAATCAAGAGTGTTTAGGAACAGGTTGACACAGAGGGTGCCAAATTATCTTAAGACAATTAGTACAGAAGGTCTACAAGATTTTAATTTCAATGTGGTAATCAAAATATATTTGGAAGTGACAAAACAAATGATATAATTTACTTAAATTCAAAGACAAATTAATTTTATATTAAATCATATTATACCTTAGGAAAATAAAGAATACTATGTAATCATATGTACTTTTTTATATTGTATTAATATTAATTTTTTTTCACTTTTATGATGATAATGCATTCTTTAAAACATTTTATAATGCTAAAGTGTGCTTACCCAGATGCTATCAAAAATGTATGGGGAAATCACTGATACCGGTATGTGGGCATACCCCCATCTAAAGATTTATAAACATATACAGTCCTGTAGAAATCAATTCGATTTTTAATTTGTGCCATTGCAATTCTCTGAATGAAGTTTCAGATTCAAGTGAAGTATTTTGAATGATGTATGCAGTATACTTTAGCATTTTACGTATCCTATCTAACTATACTCTAGAACAATTTCCCTATTAGTTAAACAGTGATAAATTATTGGTACTATATAGGCATTAGATAAAGGATTCTCAAATCTTTAGGAAGATACTTTCTAATCTTCCAAAAAAGAGCTATCTTCATGCTGAGCGATTGATAAATATAAACCACATGCTTTTTCCACCTTGGAGTAGCATCAACATACAATCTAATGAGTTTCTATTCTTGTACATTTTTTATATACCGTCTATACTCGCATATAAGCCAGGTCCATATGAAAACAACATAGACCATGATCAGCTGTTGCATAATGCGCCAGCAGATCAGGGTCTATTTTGTTTGTTCTACTGATTAGTCCTTACAAACTCCATAGACCCAGATCTGCCGGCGCATTATGCAATGGCAGATCTGGGTCTATGCAGTTTGCAGCTGGTATGGGCTTATACATGAGTATATATGGTACTTAAGCCAAGTTGATGTCCTTCTGGATCTTTCTCTACAGTTTTTTGCATGCAGCAATAAGCATACATTTTATTTTACTCTGACTGATTACTATCTTGTTCTGTTTTGACCATGTCTGCACAATAATAGCAGGGATTATAACTACATTTTCTGAGCACTCACCAATCAGGGTGAAAGATTCGCAACTTGCATTCACCCAGACTAATTTTGAACTTGCCCAAAAGGTTAAATAATGAAAATACTGTAAAGTCTCCTTGTGCTCTGTGCTTCATAAACAAATCATGCCTTTGTCATTATTTATCAACCTTGGCCAACCTACTTGCTATCTGTGAGAAATAATCCGGGTCTGGCCTTTTCATATTCTTTAGCTCTTGCTTCAATTTCTGTGCAACTTTCATTTTTGCAACAGAAGCATAAGCCCCAGAAATATATCTCCACATATTTACAACACTGACTTGGTAAACAGGAAGTTCTGTTATGTCAAATCATCTGTAATAGGATGTCACTGAATTAGTTGCTTTTAAGAATTAAACCAATCATATCAGGTTACTGTCAGTATTGGTAAATGGCTCAATGCAAAGACAAGAAGCAACAAGCTACTTGATTGGTTCATATTAACCAATCTGCAAAATTCTACTATAATCAACTCGAGAACACTCCCTGTTGTTGGATGTTTACAAAACATATTGTTATTGATTGTATGAGTTAAATCACTTACATAGGAAGCATCAGAAGACACATTAGATATGTTTGGAAAAACTGCCAAACTGGGCAAGTACAGTTCAATTTCTACTTGCCCAAAAGGCCTCTGACTCACCATGGCGAGCGAGCAAGTGCTAATTTTACAGTTGCCAAGTGCTAAGTCAAACAGGGGCCATAACTCCATAAAATTTGGCCATAAAACATTAAAAATCAAACATGACCTAGATGTTGTTAATATAAGCCTCCAATCAAATTTGGATTCAATGCATCAAGTCCTTCAAACTTACCAAGTGTAAATTGAAGGGCAAAGTTCTATGTTAAACAGGCGACAACAACTTCATAAAATTCTGCTAGATGAAGATGAATATTGAACTTGACATAAGTTTCATCATGTAAAGCCTCATACCAAATTTTATTGCAACCCATTAAGCAGTGTTGCACTAAGGATCCCAAGGTCAGGGGACACTGTGTCCCTCACCCTCCAGATTTGGGGTACAGAACATCATTTTAATGGGACAAAGAAAAATTATAGTACATAATGCACTAGAGGTGCTAAAAAAAATGAGATAATCTTATTTGCTTTGACAGTTTTGCCACCTTAACTTTCTCATATTATTCTTGGACATTTACATTATTGCAACAAATGTTTTATCATGTGATCACGTAACTCATGAAAACATTAACACGTTTGAATATCTGGTTAACCTGAAATGAACTGCACCATGTAATTTTCCATTCCGGATCATTCTCTCATTTAACTTTAGTGTTCACTCATTATCTACTAGCATTTATTATAATAAATACCCATGTTTTCTTAATTACTTTTCTTTTAAAAGTATATAATCATTAATCAAATGATAAATTGTGTATTTGCATATATTAGTACCTTTTTTCATTAATTCAGCCTGAGAATAAATTAAATCTTCATTGCCGTATGTGTGACTTTAACTTCAAAAATACATTACAATAGCAGCAGTCAAAGACTTTAGCAACTCGGGAAACTACTGGGTCAAGATTTGGGGGACATAGGACAAAAAATTGCAGGAAACCCACGAGCTCGCAATATAGGTGCAACACTGCATTAAGTCCTTTAAAAACTCTTAAGTGGAAACAACACTGAAAGCCCAAGTGCTAAGTCAAACTGGGGCCATAACTCTGTTAAATTTTGTTGGAAAACAGTGTAAACTGAACTTGAGTTATGTCTTCTGAATGTAAAGCCTCATACAGAATTTGATTTCCTTCCAGGAAGTCCTTCAAAAGTTCTTAAGCAGAAATGAAATTGAAGGCAAAGTTGTAAGTCAAACAGGGGCCATAACTACAGAATCCACACTAGGAGGTGATGTAGATGAAACAGACAACCATGAGATTCTCATTTCAATTAAATGCACCCAAAAAGTGAAGTTCACATCACCTTGCCTTGTTTTCATGACATCCCTTCTGCTCTACGTAACCTCACCCCAAAAACAATTCACACATATTATTTGGAAAAACATGTGAAAAATGGAATTTGCATAGCCCAACCTAAAGCTATGAATGACTCAGTGGACATATTCAGGTCCATTACTACTAAAATTAATCATTTTATCCAATATTTCATCCTATAATTGTATGAAAAGAGGACTTCTACTATGGAAACTTTTTTTTTTTATGTAACCTATTTTCGAGGTTGCAGTTTGATTCAATAAATATGTTATATAACAACTGTGGCAAAGCAAAGTAAGAAAAGTTTTAATACTTATATACTACTTAATCAGTATTTAGTCATCTAACATGAACATATGCAAAACAAAAGTTTAAAGTGATTATTTTGAACATGATAAATTTTTAACTTTCTACCTCACTTCATCCTGTTTTTGCCACTTTCGACCTATTCTGGCTGGAGAGAGAAGTCATTTCACCTAAATATTAGATTAGGTCCCCAAATAAATCTTGGAGGATGATAATACAAGTTAGTTGTTGCTAGTAATTTTTTTTTTAAAATTCGGGCGAAGGCATCACATATTTTGTTCTAAAGGTATGATGTGCTGACACACCACGGCACAAACCATGGTGTGAGGGACTGATACAACATCTGTAGTCCAGGAGATAAGCTTTCACACATCCTTTGTCTTGTGTTTTGAGGCTATAGAGTGTTTAAACAACTGTAAAAACATAATGACCAAACACGCTTAATCAGAGACACATCTATTGATTGTCCAACAAAGAAACACTGTAGTCATCTTTGAATTAAGTTTAGTCGGTAATATCTTTATTGATTGTTAGACAAAGAAACAATCCATAAACTAGACCCAGTGACCACTGAATTTTACTTCATTAAGGTATTTGTTTGGCAGTATAATGAACAAACAAATCAAAGACAAGTTGATAATAATGATAGCTGTTTATCAATTTATTCTTCTTTCTTTCTTCTATTTTTTAAATCCTTTGTTTGTATATTTCCCCATCATTCAAACATGTAGGAGTCAAGAATTTCTCTTGGATTTTTGTGTTTCGTGGGTTTTTTGTGTGGACATAATTTGTTTCTTCCCGACGAAGAGCTTGTTTAGCTAGAAATGTTGGGAAACCATTTTGTACTTGCGCCATTATCAATTTTTGTGTCTATATATATATACAGATATATAGTATGGTATGGTTGACTACTGAGATTATTGACCAATGGGTCTCAATGACTTTGACCAATGCTCATGGTATGCAGTCTTTATCTAAATGTAATGAGCAAAAATCATTATTTTGTTATTCGACTTAAAATGACCATGACCTTCCACCTTCAGACCCCAAAATCTATAGGTGTCTTTATTACTATAAGTACAGGCCATCCACAAAAGTTTGGTTAAGGAACTTACTGTAGAACAAAACTTATTCTGCACAGTAACCATGACCTCTTAAGTTTTTACCCAAAAATCAATAGGCCTCTTTCATATTAAGTGCAAGTCCTCCACAAACTTTGGTCAAGGTACTTGGTCTAGAATTGAAGTTATTATGCAAAAAATGATTTTTCTCCTTTCAGTCATAGCGAACTTGAGTTGTGATCTTTTGACCCCACATTCAATAGGATTCTTCCTTACACCAAGTGCAAGCTATCCACAAAGTTTGGTAACTGTTGATAGTGGAAAACTTGAGTTCTTGTGCAGAAACCATATTTCTTCTTTCAGTCACAGCAAAGTTTACATTTGACCTTTTTACCCTGAAAATGATAGGAGTCTTCCTTACCCTTAGTACAAGCCATCCACAATGTTTGGTAGCTGCAGATGTTGACAAACTCAAGTTATTGTGCAGAAAAACTTCTTCTGTTAGCCAGTGACCTTGACCTTTGACCCCAAAACTTATAGGGTTCTTCCTTACCCCATGTGCAAGCCATCCATAGCCTGGGTACAGTCATCTACACATGTTTGCTTTGCCAATATATTCTGTTCTTTTTATTAATCCGTTGAAAATAGATTATCAATAATTAATGGTACCCTAATGAGATTGTGGTGATATAGATGCCTGGGGACATGCCAGGTGTTTTCCGTTATGATTAATCCTATTATTAGCCAATTAACACATGACGTTGACCTTATCCAAAACAAGGCAAGGATGCGGTCTATTTCACAACAACTGGATCGGAGTTATCAAACGTAAAATTAGCCCATTGAATCCCAGGGGTAAAGCAGAGGGTACTGCGCTAAATTTTCGCAGGTCCACAGACCGTCATTCTCGAGAACTAAGACCGACTGTAACACAGGCTAGCCATCCACAAAGTTTGGTAACTGTTGATGGTGGACAACTCAAATTATATTGCGCAGAAACCATTTTTCTTCTTTCAGTCACAATAACCTTGACCACTGATCTTTTGACCCCCAAGATCGATAGGGTTCTTTCTTATCTTATGTGCAAGCCATTCACAAAGTTATATATATCCCACACTCTTCAAGACCTCATATGCATTGTCAGTCATAAAATATATTCTGTTGACTGATATATATCCCACACTCTTCAAGATCTCATATGCATTGTCAGTCGTAAAAGATATTCTGTTGACTGATACATATCCCACACTCTTCAAGACCTCATATGTATTGTCAGTCATAAAAGATATTCTGTTGACTGGTAATTCAATGTTAAAGACTGTAAACAAAACTGAGCAATACTACTCTAACAAATGCAAGAAATATTCAGTGACAAATCACAAACATAATAATCAGATTCTGACTGCTACTGTAATTTTCACCAGACACACCTATATTTTTTTTCTAGGGATGAGGTGTGGTATACATATTGGAAACAGCTAATGCATACTTTTCTTCTCAAACTGAGTTGTGACTTGTACATTTAGGAAAACTGACCAGCATTTCCCAGAGCAGTGTAAATTTCATTATTCTAAATTTGTTGCAACAAATTTCTTAGAATCAAATAATCTGCATCAACAAAGGGGTGAGAATTCATTTATTTCAAATAAAAAAAAATAAGCAGTTGGGGAAATCACCAGTACTTTGTGGATGCACTTTGTTTCATGTTGAAGGCCGCATTAAGAAATCTTCTGACTTGCCATTTGATTAAAATAACAGCAATCATCACTTGCATTCTTCAAAAGTTGTGAGCACTTGTCTATGAACTAAGCCTAAATGTCCCATAACCAACATTTAATAAATAAATTGTCATCATTATGTTTGTAAAATCTTTTGATATGATTTAGAAAGGTGACACAACAAGCCCTCACAAATTGTCTCCCTTTTGGAAATCAGATTGATTTTTAAAAAATTACAAATGGCAGCAACCTGCTGTGTTATCGACTCCAGGCCAGTCAATTAAAACAAAACTGCACTTTATTTTAAACTTGTATGATAAACTGCAATTCATTGCACTTCAAAAACATTCATAAGTAGATCCAGGTTTTCTATGCCATTTTCTAAACATAGCCAATCATGTATTAAAAGTACCATTAAAAATGCAAGCAAGCAACCATTCAGGTCTTCTAATTGCTGCACTGGACACAAATTTGCTAAGCCCCAAAAAAATATGTGTGTTTCCTATTGCACTGGTTTTAAAATTAGGGTAGTCAGGTATATTTGGGGGGGGGGGGGTGTTTTAACATTTAAATCAAATAATATTTCAAGCGCTTGAGAGTACTGGGCAAAACTGGCTCAATTAGATGCACAAATAAATTTCGGCAATGTGATTTTTTTTATTTTTATACCATGGGCGGAAAAAAGTGCTAGGATCGGCAGTGAGAAACAGGGATGGTCAGCCAACTGCAAACACACATTTTTTTTTGGGGGGGGGGGGGGGCAAATGTCAAGTAGATCAATGAGGAATCATAAAGTATTAGGCCTGAGTGTGCAGTTGTCTAAGCCCATAAATGTGGTGTTGCTAATGCTGTGACCAACAGTTTTTTTTTCTACAAAATTATTACAAATGGCTTATAAGACCTGCATCCAGGAGTGACGTTATCCCAAAATATAAAAACAAATGGTTCAAAATATACATACACAGTCAAATCTGTATTTGATAAATCACAATGATGGTACCAATTTCCCCACTTTTATCGGCTTCCATTTTACTTTGCTATCCTTCACTCACCTGTTGCTAATTTCACTAGTTCTTTCACAGTCTGATATTATCATTAGTCAATAAAATGCCAAGGGAAGTAGTGAATGGGGGGAAAACAAGAAAAAGATAGCCACTGAATATGGGGAAATTCCTGTCCACTTGTTGTCATTCTGATGATTAATGATCCTTGCTTCCCTGGTGATTATAACTTCCTTGTTTCCCTGGTGATTAGAACTTCCTTGTTTCCCCAGTGATTATAATTTCCTTTTTTTCCTGGTGATTATAACTTCATTGTTTCCCAGGCGATTATAACTTCCAGTAACCTAAAAGACCACATTAAAGCCAGTCAATTTCTTATTCTGATAAATATCACTCTTAGAAAATATGTGATACTCAATGCAATGCCTTTTCTGCACATACTGCCTTCCTTTGGACACATGTAATTGATAATATAAATTATACCTGATTCTGTCGCCATTTAGGTCTAGTACTCCTTGTGACAGATGAGCCTTTACCGCTGGAAGTGGACACGAATCCTGCAGGGCACAGAGGTTATCATAGTGCGTCTCAAAGTCATAAGCTCCACGCTGACGAACTTGCACACTCTCAATCATCTTGCATCTGTACACGATGATTCTATAAAATATTATTATATTTTGTGTATACATGTACATTGGATTAGTGAGGTTTCCATATTAGACCTCAAGAACATATTTTAAAAATCATTATACTTTGTTTGTCAATCAACATTTTGAAGTGTGCAGTCAGACAATATATGCAGGATGTAAATGTAGACCACATCCTACACTGTAAACAAGATATGACAGATCAACAGAATTATATTTTCCCCATTCCTGTCCTGACACTCCCATCCTCTCTTGCCCAATTTAAATGTGTGGATCACAATATTCAAACCTTTACATATACCCAAGGTTCACTTTAAGCTGTCCCACTGACCTTATTTTCATCTTTCACGCAAGAAAGCTGTCTCAGTGTCTTACTGATTTTGATTAGCTTTGGCATCAATTGAAAATATATGGTAAATGATCACTGATACAAAATGTATAAAGAGAAGGTAAAATCGTCAGCAAAAACACTGCTGCATTTATTTTCACATAAGTTTACAGGAGGGTGGCGAGGAAACATAGACTCAACTGTTAAAAAACAAATTATTGGGGAAATGTTACCCAATCATGAGGAATTCAAATTGCTGTATGGAAGGCTTTCAGAAGGGAAGGCAGATAATGATGTGTTTGAATTTTCTCAAATAAGAAACATGTAAGGATATTTGTAACCCATTTTATCTAAATGACCCCACTTTTTGACCTGGTAGGGACCCTTGGGCCCTACTTTTTCCATTTGTAAAATGAATAATGTATACTTTAAAACCACAACAAATCAAATCCAAAAGCTAGTACAATTGTAGTTTATACCTACATTAGCTACAACAGTATAAGAGGTATGAGTGGTCCAATATCATCCCTGCGTGAATTTTTCTAGGTACATGGAATTGGGAATACTGCATATAATCATAATAAATAGTTTTTTATATTTTTTTTTATTTTCACATTTTCCCCGAAACATGAAGAATTGAGAATTTGGGATAAGATATCCTGAAGCTGTGTAAAACAGTCTTGAATATTTTATTCAGTCAGATTCAAATTTATGAGAAATGGAGAAGTAATTATAGAAATTGGTTTTGGAGAAAAAACATTTACCGTATATACTTGCATATAAGCTGGGTCCAAATGCAAACAACATAGACCCTGACCTGCCGTCGCACTATGCGCCACCAGATCAAGATCTATGTTGTTTGTTCTACTGATTAGTCCTTACAAACTGCATAGACCCAGATCTGTCAGCGCATTATGCGATTGCAGATCTGGGTCTATGCAGTTTGCAGTTGGTGTTACATGTAGATACATACGGTAACAGTGCTTTGCCACAGATTTCTAGTTTTTCATATGTTTGTGCCGAATTAAATTTTTATCATTTTCATAATTCCTGCCAACAATTCAAACATGATCATTGACTAACAAGTAAAATATTGAATTTTCGAAGCAAATTTTAAAGAAAATTATGAATCAGTGGATGTATCCAGGTTCATTACTAATAAAATTAATCATTGTATCCAACAGTTCATCATATAGACATATGAAAGGAGGATTTGGTACAGAATCTGATGACATAAAATAAGTGTTGCATCTCAGACAAGGTTTTCCTAAAATGTGACACATGTACTTATTTTAAGTTGCCCATGTTAATTAATTTTGAAATACCAGATAAGGGACAATTTATTTCCATCTTTGTATGAGTTCTATCATGAATTAAATCAACACATGTACTTTCCTTTCATGGTGAAACAGTCAGAAACTTATAAGATTGGCATAAAATTTATCTGATTTTGGAACGCAACACTTAGGATATGAATGTTAAAATATAAACATGGTGAAGAATCATTTGATAATTTGTTATTTATTTTGTTCTGAAGATCTCTGCATGATTTTAAATGTATATAGTTATGCTTTCTCTGTAAACTAAATCCCAATGACTACTCTCTTACTAGAAAGCTGGGCATTATGACAGCATTTACTCATGACACCCTCGTTGCGGACACAATTAAACTTGAGAATGTCCATAACATTGTTAGTTTTTAAGTTTATATTTGCTAATAGTCAATTAAATATGTGTCGATGTTATCACTCTATTGTTGACTGCAAATGCATATATGTGACAGAACAGTGAGGTCAGCTTATGGCAGATCAGAAGATTTGCAACATTTGGTCAGGAGTTTTGACTTCAAATCAGGAGGATTTTCATCGACCCAATTTTAGGCATGCAAATGAATAAAAATTACAAATATTCAACAAATCTCCTGTTTCTATATTAAAATATGTATATCATCTCCTCACATCAGTCCTTTCACAGTAACTTGTTGCCTTTCATACTGTCCTTATATGTAGCACAAGCATTTTTAGCCTTTCTTAGTAGATCATTGTCTGGATTATATTTGTAGCAGTTCTCATCACTGTTGATCTAACCACTTTGGAGATGATGTATTGTTACTGGATCCAGGTTTCCTCTGAAGTCAGCCTGAATTTTCCTCAGAGTAGAAAATGTCCTTTTAGAGTCTGTATTGGAATGGGGCAATGTTAGTACAGCTCTATCGAGTACATCAAGAACTTTAATTGTTTCCTGCCTGTGGATAGATTCAGGTTTTTGACTTCCTGTCAGAACTGTTCAAGACTGGTGCTATCCAGGTCAGATTTGGAAAGTTCTTAAAATTGACTTTACAGGAATGGCAGAATGCATATTCATGTCCCTTTGAACTTGATTCCAACCACTGAAATTCCTGTTTCCATCCATTAATGAATTTCACGTGATATTTTGGTTGCTTAGATTTTGGTGTTTTAACATTGGGAGATAATGTAAACTTTAAACACCAAAGCCAAACTGACCTGTTTTTATGCCACTTGAGTTCTTTAGCAATGACTAATCCAACCATAATGATTTTTTAAAATCCATTAACATCTTTAATCCTTTCCAAATTACTTCTGATCACACATAGCATAATCCATCTTAACAAACATTAAAAACTGACTATTTTGAACTTTCTACATCTACTTCTCCTTGTTTTCACCAACCTTGCCCTATTATGGCCAAAGAGACTGAACCCCAACTTATTATGATTAAATGCACTTAAAAGCAATGCCAAGCTTTTGTGTTATGACTTCTGGTAGGGAAAAAGATAAAATTACAGTTCCAATTCAGGAATACATGCTATGGATATGAATGAAATTAGGGAAAAGTTCTGGCTAGCAAAATATACTAATTTTCTATTGGGATATTTCAAAACGAAAATTCTGGGGCCATCAATGGAAATTGGAAGTACTAGGTGACCCAAAGTAATATAGAAGAATCATCCCTGAACCCTGAATGTTTTGAATGCCAAATGTCATTTCAAAATGTAAATTAACTGCTATCTTACAGTTTTTATCAAATTTAGTGATTCTAGCCATTGCAAGAGCCAATATAGATGTATACAAGCATGCACTACAGAAAATTATTAAGTGAAAATTTTCATGTTGATCCCTGACAAAAAAAAATACACAAAAGTCAAGTCTTGTGGGACATAGGGCAAAAAATTACAGGAAAGCCGTGATCCCAAGCTGCAACACTGATGTCATAAGCATTAAATGAATAATAGTCATTTACTATGGTTTTGTGAATATCTCTCAAACAAAAAACAATCTGCTGTAATTAATGGTAAAAAAAGAGGGCCTCAACATAGAGATAGTTTCAAGGGTCCGAATGCGACTACTTAAGTATTACTCTAGACAAGAACTTAACTTTCAAACAACAATTACAGAAAGCATTTGGCAAATGAATCAAGTGTGATTCCAAATTGTTTCACTCTTTCATTCCAATCCGTACATGGAAAATCTTGTATATCAGTCATTCTTCCCTTAGCCTACATCAATTATTGTTCTAATATATGGTGCAGTCTGCCAAAGACTTATATTGACAGACTTTCAAAAAACAAAACTGCAACATGCGTATAATTTTAAGCTGTGATTACTGCACTCACACTAGTGATATGCTCAATTTATTTAGAATTTCAAAACAGATTATCTACAACAGATACTGCTTAATGTGGACAGTCGTGTTTGGCCTCACTCCCAATCTCTTAACAGATCAATTCACATTAAAGTCTCTTATGATTTCAGATTGTACTAGACCAGTCTCAAAACTGGTGTATATTCGATAGAAATCACAGCAACTCATTTAAGTGTTTAGGATGCAGGGAATGGAATGAGCTCCCACTAGATGTATAAACCACTACCAACTTTCAAACGTTTAAGAAAAAAATTTGTCCAGTGTAAACAATTTCTTAAGATATTCATTTTAATGTTTATGCCCTGTGATAAATGTTGGAATTATTTTGTAATTGTTCTGACCCCAAGTTTTTTGCATAATTGTTTTATGTGATATGTAATAGGGTCTTAAAATCTTACTTATGTGTGTCTGTATGTTTTCAATTAATCATAATTTTCATATTATTGTGATAAATGGTGTTATCGTGTTTTAACTGTTCTGATCCCTTTTAGTTGTTTTATGTATAATTGTTTTATGTGATATGTTGGATATGTAATATCATTATACATTCTTGTCTGTGTTTGTATTTTTTATCACAAGTATGATTTACATATACAGTATCTTAGTTTTTGATGCTGCTTTAATTTTTTTATTATGTAAATGCAATTACGACTCAAGATTTGTCTGTCTTGTCTATACTTTATCTTATCCACCTCTGCCCCCAATTTTAGTTTTTGTCAACTTATTTTACGTTCATTATGTTCCTTTTCTTTTGTATTGCTGTCATGTGTATGTTTAACTTTTATATTTACTTGTGAGGACGGAGGGAATCCTTGAAAACCAATTGTTTACCAACCGACATGGTATCTATAATAAAAATTCTCAGTTCTGAATTCTGTTAAATTTTTAACAAAGACACTCCTGTGTGAAACGAGCGACCCCTTCTTAATGAAAAAAAAAACAAACAAAAAAAAAACAGCAGTTGTAAGACTTCCGCAAATGCTGCTGCTACTACAGCATCATAAAGATTGTTTTTGTTTTTTTAACTTATACCAAAACTCCATTGATAAAAGCAAATGTATTCCGAAACTGGTTCAGGCTTGTGCTCGTTTCCATTGGTAAACAAGTTGTGGTAAATCAATAGCAGATATGGGCGCTCGCTCAAAAAGGAGGTACACCTGTGTTTCTACAAAAGCAATTCTAGTGCACACATCAACGGTTTTTACCTCTTATTAAAATAACACACTACATAACTACTGTTTCTCTTCCCGGGGTTGAGATAGATGCTTTGAAAATCCAGGAAATGGCATTACTACCCAGCATGCATTGAAAAGGCAGGATCTATTACCACGGAGCTGACACTAGTCATAAGTCGGAATACCCTCTTGCCTTTTCCATCGCATGCAAGTTATTTATTCATTCGGACCATCTCGGCTATTTCTCTGATACAAAAAATGCCACGGATGTGTGTCGGGCGCAGGAATTTACAGAACAAAGAAACACATAATATATTTTGTTCACCGGTAATTTCGTGTCAAAGGTCTCACAGGATAGTTTCGTATTTTTAAGGTAGAATGCATGAGCCTAATTAGCATAAGCCTAGTGTTTATAAATTCACACAGAAGCTAAATCTGTAATTTGGTTTGCATTTACTTTGAGTTAAGCTTGAAAACGGGCTGGATTGTTTGGTGAGTGTCTGTCACAGTTGGACTTGCATCATTGGAGATCAAATTCGTAACTCGGGCTGCAAATGAACAACCGACTTGGTTTACGTATTTACGTATGTCTGCTACAGTGATAAATATCTAAAATTCGAGATGGTTGAGGGGTGATGAGAAGTATGCTAATTTGTTATAATACCATTGAACTGGAATTATGCATAAAACACATACTGATTCTTTTAGCCGCCTTGTCACAGAAAAATATTTAAAATAGCACTTTGCTGTCAAAAATGAAGGTAAAAGAGGGGTTGGGTGTAGTATCCGTTCAGTATAAAAGCCACCAGTTGTATAAGGAATTAACCTAAATACCTCAAATCAAAATCTTACAAGCATGCCTTCTGCAGAAATTATTAGTTAGTTTTTTTTTATCTTTAATGTAAAACTATTCTCATTTTTCTGCAATATGTCATTGTCAGATGAAAATTCACCAAAACAATTGTCCAGTGAGACCAAAAAAGAAACCTCAATCTATTCGGACCACCTCTGCTATTTCTACATCTAGATTAATTGGCTGGTGCCCGGCCTAAATTGTAAAGCCAATATTATGGGCCGGTAACGAGTAAATGTGTGACTCTCGATTAGTTAGTTATGTATCGAAGTAGATAAAATAGATTATATGAAGCAGGGAACCAGACTATTGTACTCGCTTACCCTCCAGTTTGTTTGTATACCACCAGTCGATTTTAAAAAGGAACAACATCAAGGATATATAAAAAAAATGCACAAAACGTACTCATTTCATTCATCAATTTATAATTTCTAACCTGACTGTCGCCATGTGTCCCCTAGCATTGTCATTTTGTTGGCGTTTCAAATCAAACGGAAGCCGTCGTTGTAAACAACCAAACAGACTGCTCACTATCCTTTTCTGGTTTCTAGAACAGTCCATTTTCAGGAAAAACTGTCGTCTGCATCCAATATTTGTAATATCTAGTTTTAATGTTTCTAAAAACAAATTGAACAAAATAAAAATATGAAACTCTTACATACATGTGTTCTAACGGATGTATCTCCCAAAGTTGCAGAAATTTAAGGAATTAGTCAGAGCTTATTGAAGACTGCGAACTACATCACATCTGTTGTCTGTAAAAAATAGACTTGCCCCCGCAAATATGGCGCTATGTTAGTAAAAAAAAAACTCCTGTTTGGTTTGAAACGCGCAGAAGATGACAGTGTTAGAGACCAACTGGTGACAATCAGGTTAGAAATTATAAATTGATGAATGATGAAATTACTAAGTTCTGTACCGTTTTTTTTTTTTTTTTTTTTTTTTTTTTTTTTTTTTTTTTTTTTTCCATTTAATTGTCATTTTTTATCTTTGATGCTTTTGGTTTTTAAAATCTGGAGGGAGTACAAACAAACGGGAGGATAAGCAAACACTATAATGGGCACGGTGCATCGTGGGGAAAAAGTGTGACGCGGTTGTCAGAGAATTGGATAAACTTCTTAAGTTCCAATGTTTGTTCTTTCAAAATTAAAAAAAATCAAAAGATTTTAAAAAACGATCACTTCTATATAGGTTTTAAATGATTGTGGACTACATGCAAGATTTACTGACTTCAGGAAATTGAAGAGCTTGACAACGTGCAAAAAACTACACACCTCTAAAACTGAAGGTTAGACAAAGGAAGTGTTCCAATGAGTATGGCCAATTTTACGTTTTGCAAAAACAAATGTTAGCACATTTCTTTTACGAAGACTATTTCTTATTTCAAATTACAATCAAGACATATATTAGATTGACTTTAGCAAGTCAACAAAACAAAATACGTAATGGAGCCAATTGTTCGGAACTATTTTGTTAGATTCTTAACATACATGCGTGTCCGCCAAGGTGGTCGGCGTAGGGATAATATCCAAATTTGGATAGTAAATCGCCATATAGCAGAGGCGCTTACTTAGCGGCGATGGTGCAGAGTGCGAATTGGATTGACCGTAGGATGGACCGAGAAGTTGTGAATGAAAAAAAAAATAGTTCGATGCATTCGCAACTGTTCGGTCAATCCTTGTTTCGTAAATAGACGAGATAGTCCGAATGTCAGCTACCGGGACACATTGAGGCATAATCTGTAGGATTGACCTAGCAGTTGCGAATGGTTATTCACCCATTCGGACCAGCTTAGCTATTTCTTCGAGAAAAAATTATACCTAAGATGTATATAGGCGCAGTAATTTACAGAAAAATCAAACATTTAGTTCGCTCGCAAAAAAGAAACCAATTTATTCAGACCACCTCGGCCATTTCTACTATTGAATTGACCGTAGGATTGACCGTGAAGTTGAGAATTAAAAAATAGCCCCATGCATTCGCAACTTCTTTGTCAAACCTTGTTTCGTAAATAACCTAGATGGTCCGAGCGTACTTAATGGCAGCTATTGGTATCCACTCGCGGTCAGTCCGTAACAGAGATTCAGTAGTTTCGTTAAGATGGAGGATGCTAGTTCTCTGCACTCTCACAAGCACCGAAGTGTGATGCAAGTGTCAGCGAATCGGCATACATTCGAGGTATGATCAGTAGGAATGAGCTCGAAGTTGCGAATGCGTTATTACGAGATGAGAACGTTCCGAATGACTAGACCATTTGTCTCAGACTACAATTATTTTCGTTTTATGTTATGTACATGAATAGAATAGGTACTTTAGAAAACGAGAACGTTCCGAATGTCTAGACCATAAACCTCAGACTACAATTATTGTCCTCGGGCTACAATTATAGTCCTTTTATGTTGTATACAAAAATAGGATTGGTACTTCAGAAAAGTACCGAAGAGGACTCGAGTGAAATATTGCATGAACCTTAAATTCAAACCGAATCAAACATTTTCTCTTCTTTCACGCGTATAATTAAATACAAATTTGAAGATCTGTGCTAAGAATAAACCAACAGGAAATCATGTTGAATCATATCTTGCCTGCTTCGCCTGTATGGTACATAATCCAAAAACTTGGTACAGCCAGTTTAGCAAAAAAGTAGGTCATTACAAACACAATTTACTTTTTATGGGTGTTAACATAAGCGATAAATGTGAATGCACACGTGACATTGCATGACTATGCATGCAACAGTGTCTAGGATACCGAGCTACAAGCGATAATGAGAATCGGGTATACTTAGCCAAACCAATTATGATCGCTGTATATATCTAACTACAAATTGAGAGAGAGAGAGAGAGTAAACTTTCACTCGGTTTCATTTTGAATGACCCACCACGATCCCATTACATAACAAATGACTTGCTTTATCTATTGCTCTAAAAAGTGCGGATCAAAACTGCTTTACTTATTGGAGTATACATTACTGTGCATTAAAACGATTTCATCTCATCGGTGACAGTAGTAAATAGTCTTCTATTACCTGTTACGGAATTATATATCATTTTTCTTTTAATAATGGTATAGTTTATTAGTTTATGATCTCTGTTCTTAGTCTAACAGCTGTCTTCTTGCCGTGAGTACACATACGGTAAATTGGATCAATATTTCACTGAAGCATTAGTCATGTCACGTGATTCAGCGCGTGAGGGTATGAACTTCTGACCTAGATTATATGATTCATTTTGTAGTCAATACTTTATTGACTGTTAATAACATCAGGGCACACGTACTTTGGCGATGTCACGCATAACCTAGTTTCTGATTGGTTCGGAGAGGGTTGTAATTTAGAAGGAAATTTGTTTATTAAAGACGTAGTATGGGTTTTATTTCGATTCTGCGTAGTACGAGACTATATAATAGGATTTATAGCAGCATTCTACCATTCTTCATAGCTACACTGGATTGAGAGGTCACAAACGAATTTGGTTCTTTTTGTGTGTGGATATTCTACTTTAGTGATATATATATCAGTATACAGTACATTCTGTATTAGTACTGTTTCTTAAACCTTAATAATTATACAGCTCCGTGGGATTATCTGAAACATTTCTAGAACTTGTGTTATTCCATATTCACAAGGACTATTTGGAATTTATAAAACTTGGATATACTTGATTCTTAATAGCATATCAGCACAGTGAAGGTTTCATTCGGAACCTACTTCATTCGGAATATTTGGATTAACTTCCAGATCAGTGAACTTTAGAACAATTTAGGACTTTTAAAGATATTCTATACTCTAAGTTATTTTAATTCTTTCACTTTGATTGTTTGTTGAAATATTTTAATATTTTAGGTAATTAAATTTTTATATTTTAAATTTTGAAAGCTTGTTTGAGTCTTTTCTTTTGTTACATTACCTCTAGTCTTAACATATCACAGAAGTTAACGTGAAATCATCTCGAGGTCTACCTGCTATTCGCGTCTCAGACTACACATTCAGGCGTCATGTGACCATATTACTTGCAGTCATGCTATATTTTAAGACGCGGAAACCATTATATACGTCTAAACTTGTCTTTCTTTTAACGTGATTTTCGACCTTTTTACATTGAACACAGTCTTAATTTCACGATTTTTCGACATTTTGAATCTGACAGAAAGAAGAAGAAAAAAACAGCCCGAAAATACCCGTATGTAAAAAACTCAATCTAATAAAGAGGACGCTAATAGCCATTCATTATTGTACATATGTTACTGTAACTAGTAGAACTTTGTAACTTTCTGTACACAGAAAGTTATCACAAAACTCAATTATCCTTCAACAAAATGATGAAATTATTTATGATCAGGCCTATGTAGCAGAGGTCTTCAATAATTTCTTCATTAATGTCGCTAAAGACATAGGCAACAACCTCCTACCCTATGATGATCACCCAAGTATACAAGCTATCAAAGTGAACTTTCATATGTCAAACAAATCTGATTTCACTCGTGTCTTTAAAGCCATATCAAATATCAGCATTTAAAAGGCAACTGGGATCGATTTTATTTCACCCAAACAATCGAACTTTGGAAGCAATCACTGACTGGTCCTATAACCCAACTCATAAACTACAGCCTTGACCATAACATTTTCTCGACGAGACTCAAGCAAGTCCAGGTTGTCCTGATATATAAGAAAAACTATCCACTTGGTAAACAAAACTAAAGCAGTGTTAGAGTTCTTACAACTATATCGAAACTCTTTGAACGAGGTATCTCCGACTAGATCACAAATTACTTTGACAATATTGTACACCAATGCCTTTCTGCTTTCAGAACGGTTTCCAGCTGTCAAACTACCCTAATTAGATTACTTGAATACTTGCGCTTAGCCCTAGACCAAAACAGGTATGATGCAGCTACTTTCATGGAGTTATCAAAAGCATATAACATTTTACCCCACAAAGTCCTTCTCCATAAACTGGCAGCATATGGACTTTCAGATTCGGCAGTAAACACTCTGCCAGATTACCTCTCAAATAGAAGACAGTGTGCCAAAATAGGAAACCTAACAAGTTCACGGGCAAATATATATAAAAGGGTACCCAGGAATAAATTCTTGAACCCATACATTTTAATATTTTTTATTAATGACATCTTTTCCATAAATGATTCTCATCTATATAACTACGCCCATGACAACAATGCCGATAAGAATTAATTCCTAATTTGGTCAAAATTAGATCACAAATGCAAGATTACATCATCCATATGTGTGGATCTCGCTCAATATTGAACGCATGCAAGATCTTGATAATATAAGCCCATATTTCAAGTTTGATCAAAATCGGATCAGAAATATGGCTTTCAGAGTGGCAAAAAGCTCAGTCAATCAGATGCAAGATCACCTCATGAATATGTGTACATCTCATTCATTATCGAACTTGTCGAAGATCTGGATATAAACATATATTCAAAGTTTTATAAAATCAGATCATAAATATGGCTTCCAGAAAGGTAACAAGCTCAGCCGATCAGATTCAAGGTCACCTAACTATTACAAGTAGCTCTTGCTAATTATCGAAGTTGTCAAAGATCTTAATATA
This sequence comes from Margaritifera margaritifera, assembly GCA_029931535.1. NCBI lineage: Eukaryota > Metazoa > Mollusca > Bivalvia > Unionida > Margaritiferidae > Margaritifera > Margaritifera margaritifera. The sequence continues at coordinate 2,361,537 of JAQPZY010001694.1, read as the reverse complement.
TAAACATATATTCCAAGCTTGATCAAAATAGGATCAGAAATACGGCTACCAGAGTGGTAACAACGTCATCCAATCATATGCAATATTATTTCATTAGTATGCGTTTATCTCGCTCATTATCGAATCCATCCAAGATTTTGATGATATAGGCGCACATTTCAAGTTTGATTAAGATCAGATCAGAAATATGGCTTCAGCAGGAGTAACAAGCTCAGACAATAAGATTCAAGGTCACCTAATTAGTATGTGCGGATCGTGCTCATTATCAAACTCGTCCAAGATCTATAACATATAAGCATATATTCCAAGTTTGATCAAAATCGGATCAGTAATGTACTTTCTACCAAGTTTGATTGAAATTGGATATATATATATATACTCCAGAGCGGTAACAATAGATTGTTGACGGACAGACGACGCAGGACGGACGATTGGTGACCGACCACACACGACGGACGCAGAGCCATATCATAAGGTCACTTGTCCTTACGAACAGGTAAGCTAAAAACCGGGTGAACATACAGTATGAGCTTACATAATTTCCATTATTAATATTTAAATATATTTCATCTTTCAGGGTTTTACCTTCATTTATATTGCAGACAGCAAGTACATGGTACCAGGCCTGAAAGTGTGTAGCAACAGTATTAATCCTCAGGTTCGCTGTATGGGCAATGCTTTGCCTGAGATTCACCAAGAATGATTTTTGATAAATGTTTCAAGTGAGTTAGCATTACACACTACCAACCAAAATTTTCTGAATGCCAAATTCATTAGGTTTTACATTTTGGACCATTTTAATGGGAAAATCATATCTGTATGGTATGGCAAGCCCGGGTTGTGTTTTAAATTGTAATTACCATTGCTGCTCTCTCAAGCTTGAAAAGTGAAGGAAGGAAGAAAATTTGCTACGCTGTCGATATTTTACTAATTCCGATTTTAACCCGATTTTTTCACTATATATAGTAATGCTTTAAAACAAAAATAGCAAAGTACAAATCCTCTCATCAAAGTGAAGGAATTATTTAAATTTCAAATGTTCTATCTAATCCCTGGGGTATAACTAACTTTAACCTCAGATCACAATCTTGCCTTGAGATATGGCGAACTTTAACCTCATATCACAAATTATGTCATAAACGAAGTTAACGCTGATTAGAAACTTCTTTAGTCTGTTATTCTGAATTTGTCCAGGCACCTTTAGATAAATCCACTTTTAATATCCTTCACTATAACAATCTCGGATTTTTTTAAATAACGGACAAAATATAAATTTACCACAATATATTATGCTCAACTTAAAATAATTCTAGGTCCAGTGCATTTCACCCCACCTTTAGTGTGAGAAAAAACATTTTAGTTCTAACCGTTGTGTCATCATCATCACCATTATCACAAACAACAACAACACCACCATACTCACTTCGTCTTGGTCTTCTGATAGATAGATAGATAGATAGATAGATAGATAGATAGATAGATAGATAGATAGATAGATAGATGGATGGATAGAGATAGATAGATGGTGTGGCGGTATATTATGGATCACGGATTGAACCTTCTTACAAGGTGTCCGCTTTATTTGGTTATCGTTATCTAGAGGATGATCGACCTCGGTGTTACTGCCCGGATCGAGTAAATAATAAAATAAATTATGAAATTTGTAGATAGAATAAATAGAGATCTGAGCAGATATATAGAACAGAATAACACGAGCCCCGTACATGAAATATAACAATTTAATCAATTACATAAACAAACTGGGATAATAAATTACATTAGGAAGATACACTTCTTTTTGAACTAAATCATTTACCGAATTTCAAACACAAATATACTTATATAAATAGGCGATCTGTTTAAACGATAGAATTAGTTCATCATAGAATCGAGTGAACAATCGAAGTCATTGCCCTGTACAACTTCATAACCTGCTTATCTCCGGTTCACTCCAACTTCACTGTGACTGTTCTCTTTGTTCTTTCGCCTTTTTCTTCTCCTCACTCTCTCTACGTGGATACGTAGGTACGTGGATGGAGCTGTTTTCCCTTTCAAAATAAACAGAGAAGCAACCTAAATCTTCTGTCAAATATCCTACTGGGAATAGAACATTACGCCACTCTCGTTAGGTCAGATATCGTTCTATCGGAATTCAAGCAGATACCAAAGGCTATCTGGTCAAGCCAAACATGGCAAACCATAAACAAACCTAGTTTCATAAGATTAATGTACTTCCTAACGGCTATTTCATCACTGACTCACATTAACATAACACGAGACATACCAATTTCAGTTCCCGTCTCAATTATACAAATGAATGAATGAAATTCACTTCATGGCTTAACTACGTTAATTTCAGAGAATACACGCACTCAAGTCTTTATCATACATGAAATTTCACTTCATGGGTTATTAATTTCAGTAAATACGCACTCAAGTCTTTATCATACATGAAATCATGTAAGATCGGTGAATTCACACGGATTGTCACAACTCATGAAATTCTTAGAATACGTGATTCCTATAACAATCAGACGACAAATTCAAAAAATTCGTCAAACTCATATAAAGAAGATCATTGTACGAATTTAGATAAATAAACTCAAACACAGTTATACTCCTATCATGTAAATAGACCTACGAATTTAAACAAATAAATTCATGCAAATATAAGCAAATAAATTCAACCAAATAATTATATTGGTATCAACGAATTACATGAAATTGATGCAAATACATTGTGCTTTCAAGCATCGCTCGCTTCTACCGCTAGAATTGTGTCCGTCAACTTTCCAGACATCCGGTCCCTTGGATAATTGTTTTACGAGAGAATTTCTTCTAAATTCAATATCGGAGTCAAGGTCTATATGTTCTCTTACAGAAAAACGTAGACTGACAAAATTTTGAGATGTGGCATATTAAAACCATGAAATTTCGTGCGGGAAACACGCCTCTTATTTAGCGTAGCCAATCAGGATTGAATATATCTACCGTCTTTTATAAATACGCGCCAAAATGCGGTAAGCGTGACCTCTAGATTTCCAAATAACTGATTCTGGACAATCTCAAAAAGATAATGCAACTTCAACTAGCTAACAAATAGTTTCTGTACACTCTCAACTCTGACATTTACGATACCAAGATCGAAGTTAACCTTTTCCTTCCAGTCTGTCTGACTGTTAAATAAACGAATCCTTAATTAAGAATCGATTCCTCCCACGACACGGGCATTAACACCATTGCAGTATAGCGATTTAATACAGTACCTGTCCTCATAAATCTAATTAATTGTTCTCTGCACAAGCTAATGTGCTCTTTATCGATCGCAGAAATTTGCATCCTTACATAGCCCCCCCCCCCCCCACTGAAGATTAAAATCAGGGATTTTTACTCCCCAAATTTTGGAGATGTAGTCTGATTCATTTACACGTCCTCAGGTGAACCCTTCACCTCAGACGTCCCCAGTCTACTTAAACAGTCAGCCCCTACATCCTCGCTGCCCTTAATGTACCGTACCTGGACTTGGAACTGCTGTTGAAATAATGACCATCTCATTAAACGTCCATATCTCAACTTAGCTTGAGCTAAACAGGCGAGTGGTTGGTGGTCATCGCCCGAACAGGTAACGTTGGAATTTAGATATCACAAAGATAATAGGAGCGGAGAGAGGACTACCCATCAGATAAAACGTATGATAAATGTAACACGTAGTGCCAATGAATATCGGCATAGGACTCGTAATTGTGTCATCATTGTAATTATGCTCACCATCTCAACATGGAATGTACGCGTGTAATGCATATCACGCAGAAGTGAATTGAATTGTTAGCCAACACAGATCTGTTTGTTATTACTGAACATTGGCTTGGTACAGAGAATCTAACTTACTTAGATAAATTACATGTCGATTTTAAAGTAGTAGCGATTCCTACTGAACACATACCAAAATGCTATAGGGGTAGTGGCGGGGTTGCATTATTTTACCGATCATTACTATGCAAAGTAAGAACCTTACAAACTGACTTGCCAAATATTATAGCGGTGAAAGTCATAATGAGAGGATTGGAACCCATCATTTTGATTGCAACTTACTTTCTCTCGACAACCAGAACTGACGATGAATATGAACAATTTTGTCATCATGTTTTTGATGTGTATGATACATATTCTGTTGAAAATATATGCATAATCATAGGAGACATGAATGCAGATCTTGTGTGTAAAAATCCATCCAGGAGAGACCTGACTCTCAGGAACAGAATAGAACAAAGAAACATCATTCTTACCTCAGTGGTAAAACCCCATGAACATTACTTCACGTATAGATCAAAAGACATGTCACGGACGTCTGTACTAGATTATATACTGATACCTGATAAAATCAGAGGTGGTGTAAAAAGATACACAGTGAACGACAGAATTGATTTTTCAATTTCAGATCACCGACCAGTTACAACAGCACTTGCGAAAGATATGTTGAAAAAAAATATAAAGCCACGTGCTTTTCCAAGAATTAAATGGAATTTGGCGAATCCATTAGAAGTGAGCATGTATAAAACTGACGTTGACGCATTTTTGAATTTCACATTTGAGTGTAAATCAGTAGAAGATATAGAGAAGTATAATGAACTGATAACTAAAAGTGTAATAACTGCTTCGGAAAGATATATTCCAAAGTCTGAATTCTGATCATATTTGAAACCATATTGGAAGAAAAATGGCCTTGATAAGCTACATAAAAAATGAGAAAAGAGCGCGGAGAATGGATCAAAGAAGGAAAAAATAGAGGACCAGACAGTAACAGCAATAGAAAATACAAGGACGCAAGAAGAGAATTCAGAAAGAAACATAGGCTAGAGAAAAAAGTATATAAAGAGTGCTTATTTGAAGAAATAGGAAAGAGTGCAGAACTGGGAATAGACGAATTCTACAAAGTCATACGGGAAAGTAGGAAATATAAATCAGATTATGGTAATATTGTATTTGGTGGAATAGAATCAAATGATCCTAACGAATGTGTCAATTTATGGAAACTGTATTTTTCTGAATTAAGTGATACAACAGATGAGGAATATAATGACTGTGAGAATGTCAAGAAGATGTACGAACAAAGCAAATTAGAGACTGATAACATAAAATGTGATACTATCCAAGAGGAGGAGGTACTACAACATATCAAGTCTCTAGAAATTAAAAAGTCACCAGGCATTGACTCTGTGTCCAATGAGCATTTAAAGCATGGCGGAAAGTATCTAATCAGACATCTGACTACCCTTTTTAATTATATAATCCAGTTTGAATATTTATCTAATGTATACAGATGTGGGATGATTCTACCGATATACAAACTAAATGGTAAAGATAAAAAGGATCCGGTGAATTATCGTGGTATAACATTGACATCTTGTCTGGGAAATTTGTTTGAAAAAATATTGATGACCAGAATTTAAAAATACTTAGACAAAATAAACTTTCCACATCCATATCAGTATCCCTGCTGCATTTACCCTTCAAGAATGTCTAATGTACTATATAAATAATAACTCTAATGTGTATGCTGTTTTTCTGGATAACGAAAAAGGCTTTCTATAGACTGTGGCATTGCGGTCTATTAAAAAAATTAAAATATTTGGGAATTAATGCAAAAATTTGGAGAATAATTGCCCATTCCTACACACAGTCAAGTGCTTGTGTATCGTGTACAGGACGTATATCGAACACATTTCCGCTACGAAGGGGAGTTGGTCAAGGGCGTGTAATGTCCGCTTTTCTTTTTCTCGCGTTCATAAATGATCTATTGAATGAATTAATAATGACTAATTGCGGTTTAACAATGGGTCAGATGAACATATCTGGCGTACTTTTAGCAGACGATACTACTCTTCTAAGTTCTACTCTGAGCGGATTACAGATACTTGTCAATACAGCTTACCAGTATGCACAGAAGTGGAAATTGAAATATAATATTAGCAAGAGTAATTGGATGATAGTCAGTGGAAACAAGGAAGTGTATTCGTCAAATGGAATTACTTTGGGATTACAGGATATTCCTAGAACAAAAAAGGGAAATATGCGGGAGTTACTTTTTCCCTGTCAATGAAAATTAATGATCGTGTAGACTATTTCTGTGATAAAGCTAAACGTGTAATAAACTCACTATACTCAATTGGATTAAATGCAAATGGAATGAACCCTGTACTCTCTGTGAAAGTCTGGGAAAAAGTTATATTGCCGTCTGCTTTATATGGCTCAGAACTCTGGTTCAATATGACATATCAGCGCATTGAAACATTGGACGACAGAAACAATTTGATGGAGAATATATTTACATATATGCCTCCAGAGATTTACCGTAATTTCTGTGATCAATTAGATGTTAGTATACTGATTATGCTACTTGGTGGTTTAAATAATATTTCAGAACAATTGGAACTTGAGTCATCGATACATGTAATTAGACTATCTACCAAGTATTTCATTAAGATAAAGGATATTATATATTCGATTGATTAGAGATCTTACACAGAATATAATGCAAGAAATAATTGTATTGAACTGCAAAGCGAGTAGTATATTAACTATTTTTGATGTGTAGTATTGTAAAAGTATAATACAAATATATCTGATTGATATTAAATGATTTAACATTATCTCAGTTGATAGAAACTCAAAGCAAGTGACTGTAAATAATTCTTTGCACAATACAAATATTTCAAATATAATATCTGAAAGCATATGTAATTGCAAGTGTCGGGATAAATTTACGTATAATTTTGCTCAGTACTGATGTATAAATAATTCACAGGGCTTCATAAGTTTTGAATTGCATATTTTCTTGCCTTTATGTATTGTATTGCATTCTTTAAATTATCTCAAAATCTTCAGAAAATGGAGGAATAAAAGAATATCAATCAATCAATCAATCAATCTCTCTCTCTCTCTCTCTGAACGTTATGAAAATGACAGAATGTAAGTTCTTTATTCCAACACAGAGAGAGAGAGAGAGAGAGAGAGAGAGAGAGAGAGAGGAGATATTCTTCATATACAGGATGGCATGTTAGTTGCGAGCATTTTTATGTATGCCCTTTCAGTGTGAATTGCTAAGTCGTTCGATTTCAAAATTCTCTCACTTCCCTTCTGTCTGTCTATATCTGTCTGATATGGATCTATTCGTCTGAAGACAGGAGACAGCGTTATTAATGAATATTGCACTTGGCAACGCCTCTTCCTGGAATAGCAGTTAAACTTAGAGCACGAACTAGCCGTGCGTTACCAACATTTAGAACAGACGAGAAAGCCGCCGTCAAACAATACTTCACGGAATATCTTCCCGAATTTAGGTCAACCTCAAGAAGTTGCAGGCTAGATTCAGATTTTGCGCTATTTGTCAAGATGGCGGACTTAGGTCAGAGAAATTCCTTTATATATTTGAATATTCCCTTCAACATGTTATTATATGTGCTGAAATAATGAAGATTATATGATGGGTCAGATTCATTTAGAATTATCACATTGTTCTGTGTCAAGTCCGGTACAGGCGCGCGGGGCCCCTCTGCGGAGTAAGTCGAGAACGAGGCCCCTCTGCGGGGTAAGTCGAGAGCGGGGCCCCTCGGCGGGGTAAATCCAGAGCGGGGCACCTCGGCGGGGAAAATCGAGAGCGGGGCCCCTCGACGGGGTAAATCCAGAGCGGGGCCCCTCGGCGGGGTAACTCGTGAGCGGGGCCCCTCGGCGGGGTAAGTTGAAAGCGGGGTCCCTCGACGGGGTAAGTCGAGAGCGGGGCCCCTCGACGGGGTAAATCCAAAGCGGGGCCTATCGGCGGGGAAAGTCGAGAGCGGGGCCCCTCGACGGGGTAAATCCAGAGCGGGGTCCCTCGGCGGGGAAAGTCGAGAGCGGGGCCCCTCGACGGGGTAAATTCAGAGCGGGGCTCCTCGGCGGGGTAACGCGAGAGCGGGGCCCCTCGGCGGGGTAAATCGAGAGTGGAGTTTTTCACACCAAGCATACATCAAGGATTAAAATAGTCATAATATCCTGCGTTTTCCTGAAAGTAGTATGGTTGTATTGCTGAGGAAAAAATGAGGAATTCCATTAAGTTTGCAATTTTAAAGTTAAAAAGTGATAATTCAACACTTGTTCTACCTCTTACAGAAATACCAATATTGTTATCATAATTGGTACCAATATCATAAGCGAGATGATTGAAAATCTCAATATGATAAAGTGTTAGTGTACTAATGATCAGGATAAAACCATCATTGTCCTTGAAATTGTCTGGAAATATGGTAATTGATTATAATGAAATTATACTGTTAACAAAAGAAATAGATATTTTGGATACATGTGTAGCTATTCTTGAGAGGACTACAAAAAATGATTTCTCAACCTGATTTTGTGGACGATGTGGACATTGATAGAAAGTCTCAAAATAGCTTTGATGATGCCAAAGACATGTTACATAATGAAGTTGAGGACAATATAAATTCAAGACCTATTTTAAATGTGAATCAAATGGAGAATCACTAGGAAACTGAGTTAAAACATGAAAATATCACTGGTGCTGTTATTGATGATGATTATGATGCCGAAGGTGATGCACTGTTTGTTTCGCAGACGCCACAGGCAGAAGAAGGACCTGACGTAGAAGAAATCAATGAAGGCATTTATGAGCAAATCAGAGCCAAGTTTGGTACTCTCAATAAAAGTGCCTTCAAAAGAAAAATGAAATCAACACTTGATGTCAAAGCTCTCAAAGATACTCGGCAAGCTCTGTTTGATCTGGCAAAACGGAAAAGATATGATTGCCCTGATGCTCGATTAGTGGAACGTCTACCTCGATCTAATAGTGCTCCAGTGGCAGATAAGTTGTCAGAAGATATTTATACAATATATCATTTCATTGAAGGAGAAGACAATTACAGTGACATGAAAGCCTGTATATCAAAAATGGGCCCTGAAACGCAAAAATGAACCTCAATCATCCCAGCGGTTGACATCTCAGTGCAGTGACATCATATCGCAAAGCCCGAAATATCAAGTTAATGATGATGCTTTACAAAGCACAGAGGAAAACGCTGATAGAATGAGCATAATATTTGCGCAACTAGCGACAATGAATAAACTGTTTGAAGAAAAAATGTCCCGGTTGGAAAACCAGACATGTGAAATTGTCACACAAAGAGAGAATGAAATTCAGAGACTGAGAACAGATTTAATTGAGAAAACCAAGAAACTCCAAGAAGCTAACGCTCAGATAGAGCAACTTAAAGTAAATGAGGAAAAAGTAATGAGTCATAACCGGGGAATGTACATCCATATGTCATCTATGGCAACTCGGGAAAATGAGTTAAAAGGAATCGCTACAAATGTACATCAACATCTTGATGTGATAGTGAAAAGGATAAACTGTATTGAGGGAAAGGTAGACACAATTTGTACAAGACACAAGCTTTTATACAATCAAGCTAACGGAGAAAGTGGAAGAACCTTAGAATTGCAACTGAAAGGAAATCATGAATTACCAACATGCAAGGAGAATAGATACAATCCATCTACTATTGATCAAGAAAATGCAATATCTCTTCCTAAAGAGACACACAAAGAGCCTTCTACAGCTCTTGCAGCAAATTCGACAAGAAATGGACCCCCTATAACTTCACTGCAGGATTTCCCTCCACTTTCACGGAAGGATGTGACTAATACACCAGCAAATGTGAACCATAAACGGCAAACAGAAGTCACATCTAATAAAGCAAGAGAGAGCAAAGAAAATGAAAATCAACAAAACATTTTAAGATGTGAAGAAAGAGCTCAAAATAAAATAAATGAAAATAGCACGAATAAAGCACTGAATGCCCTCATCGAATCACCAGAAGATCAAAGAATGCTTCAGAACGACGAGGAGAAACACAAGAAGAAAGATACAGCGTATAGACATATTGAGACTATAATTACCAGACCCAATCAAAAGGATCACGAATCAGATGTTTTTGAACCAGTCGAAAGAAACAAAATAAGACGCATTTTGCTGTCAAATGTAAAATCAAGAGAGGATATAGATGTTGTAAGGACAGCTATTACAAGCCGTTGCCAGGCGGAGGGTGTGAAGGTTACATTCGTCCGCCTTATAAAAGAACGACCCCACTGGGATGGATCAAATCTACATACATTTCGATAAAATGTATTGGAAAAACATTTTGAATTGATGATGAACAAACCATCATTTTGGAGTGCTGGAATAAAATGTAGGGAAAGGATATCACACAAAAAGTGGAGAGAGGACTACCCATCAGATGAAACGTATGATAAATGTAACACGTAGTGCCAATGAACATCGGCATAGGACTCGTAATTGTGTCATCATTGTAATTATGCTCACCATCTCAACATGGAATGTAAGCGGTGTAATGAATACACAGCACGCAGAAGTGAATTGAATTGTTAGCCGACACAGATCTGTTTGTTATTACTGAACATTGGCTTGGTACAGAGAATCTAACTTACTTAGATAAATTACATGTCGATTTTAAAGTAGTAGCGATTCCTACTGAACCCATACCAAAATGCTATAGGGGTAGTGGCGGGGTTGCATTATTTTACCGATCATTACTATGCAAAGTAAGAACCTTACAAACTGACTTGCCAAATATTATAGCGGTGAAAGTCATAATGAGAGGATTGGAACCCATCATTTTGATTGCAACTTACTTTCTCTCGACAACCAGAACTGACGATGAATATGAACAATTTTGTCATCATGTTTTTGATGTGTATGATACATATTCTGTTGAAAATATATGCATAATCATAGGAGACATGAATGCAGATCTTGTGTGTAAAAATCCATCCAGGAGAGACCTGACTCTCAGGAACAGAATAGAACAAAGAAACATCATTCTTACCTCAGTGGTAAAACCCCATGAACATTACTTCACGTATAGATCAAAAGACATGTCACGGACGTCTGTACTAGATTATATACTGATACCTGATAAAATCAGAGGTGGTGTAAAAAGATACACAGTGAACGACAGAATTGATTTTTCAATTTCAGATCACCGACCAGTTACAACAGCACTTGCGAAAGATATGTTGAAAAAAAATATAAAGCCACGTGCTTTTCCAAGAATTAAATGGAATTTGGCGAATCCATTAGAAGTGAGCATGTATAAAACTGACGTTGACGCATTTTTGAATTTCACATTTGAGTGTAAATCAGTAGAAGATATAGAGAAGTATAATGAACTGATAACTAAAAGTGTAATAACTGCTTCGGAAAGATATATTCCAAAGTCTGAATTCTGATCATATTTGAAACCATATTGGAAGAAAAATGGCCTTGATAAGCTACATAAAAAATGAGAAAAGAGCGCGGAGAATGGATCAAAGAAGGAAAAAATAGAGGACCAGACAGTAAAATCAATAGAAAATACAAGGACACAAGAAGAGAATTCAGAAAGAAACATAGGCTAGAGAAAAAAGTATATAAAGAGTGCTTATTTGAAGAAATAGGAAAGAGTGCAGAACTGGGAATAGACGAATTCTACAAAGTCATACGGGAAAGTAGGAAATATAAATCAGATTATGGTAATATTGTATTTGGTGGAATAGAATCAAATGATCCTAACGAATGTGTCAATTTATGGAAACTGTATTTTTCTGAATTAAGTGATACAACAGATGAGGAATATAATGACTGTGAGAATGTCAAGAAGATGTACGAACAAAGCAAATTAGAGACTGATAACATAAAATGTGATACTATCCAAGAGGAGGAGGTACTACAACATATCAAGTCTCTAGAAATTAAAAAGTCACCAGGCATTGACTCTGTGTCCAATGAGCATTTAAAGCATGGCGGAAAGTATCTAATCAGACATCTGACTACCCTTTTTAATTATATAATCCAGTTTGAATATTTATCTAATGTATACAGATGTGGGATGATTCTACCGATATACAAACTAAATGGTAAAGATAAAAGGATCCGGTGAATTATCGTGGTATAACATTGACATCTTGTCTGGGAAATTTGTTTGAAAAAATATTGATGACCAGAATTTAAAAAATACTTAGACAAAATAAACTTTCCACATCCATATCAGTATCCCTGCTGCATTTACCCTTCAAGAATGTCTAATGTACTATATAAATAATAACTCTAATGTGTATGCTGTTTTTCTGGATAACGAAAAAGGCTTTCTATAGACTGTGGCATTGCGGTCTATTAAAAAAATTAAAATATTTGGGAATTAATGCAAAAATTTGGAGAATAATTGCCCATTTCTACACACAGTCAAGTGCTTGTGTATCGTGTACAGGACGTATATCGAACACATTTCCGCTACGAAGGGGAGTTGGTCAAGGGCGTGTAATGTCCGCTTTTCTTTTTCTCGCGTTCATAAATGATCTATTGAATGAATTAATAATGACTAATTGCGGTTTAACAATGGGTCAGATGAACATATCTGGCGTACTTTTAGCAGACGATACTACTCTTCTAAGTTCTACTCTGAGCGGATTACAGATACTTGTCAATACAGCTTACCAGTATGCACAGAAGTGGAAATTGAAATATAATATTAGCAAGAGTAATTGGATGATAGTCAGTGGAAACAAGGAAGTGTATTCGTCAAATGGAATTACTTTGGGATTACAGGATATTCCTAGAACAAAAAAGGGAAATATGCGGGAGTTACTTTTTCCCTGTCAATGAAAATTAATGATCGTGTAGACTATTTCTGTGATAAAGCTAAACGTGTAATAAACTCACTATACTCAGTTGGATTAAATGCAAATGGAATGAACCCTGTACTCTCTGTGAAAGTCTGGGAAAAAGTTATATTGCCGTCTGCTTTATATGGCTCAGAACTCTGGTTCAATATGACATATCAGCGCATTGAAACATTGGACGACAGAAACAATTTGATGGAGAATATATTTACATATATGCCTCCAGAGATTTACCGTAATTTCTGTGATCAATTAGATGTTAGTATACTGATTATGCTACTTGGTGGTTTAAATAATATTTCAGAACAATTGGAACTTGAGTCATCGATACATGTAATTAGACTATCTACCAAGTATTTCATTAAGATAAAGGATATTATATATTCGATTGATTAGAGATCTTACACAGAATATAATGCAAGAAATAATTGTATTGAACTGCAAAGCGAGTAGTATATTAACTATTTTTGATGTGTAGTATTGTAAAAGTATAATACAAATATATCTGATTGATATTAAATGATTTAACATTATCTCAGTTGATAGAAACTCAAAGCAAGTGACTGTAAATAATTCTTTGCACAATACAAATATTTCAAATATAATATCTGAAAGCATATGTAATTGCAAGTGTCGGGATAAATTTACGTATAATTTTGCTCAGTACTGATGTATAAATAATTCACAGGGCTTCATAAGTTTTGAATTGCATATTTTCTTGCCTTTATGTATTGTATTGCATTCTTTAAATTATCTCAAAATCTTCAGAAAATGGAGGAATAAAAGAATATCAATCAATCAATCAATCAATCTCTCTCTCTCTCTGAACGTTATGAAAATGACAGAATGTAAGTTCTTTATTCCAACACAGAGAGAGAGAGAGAGAGAGAGAGAGAGAGAGAGAGAGAGAGGAGATATTCTTCATATACAGGATGGCATGTTAGTTGCGAGCATTTTTATGTATGCCCTTTCAGTGTGAATTGCTAAGTCGTTCGATTTCAAAATTCTCTCACTTCCCTTCTGTCTGTCTATATCTGTCTGATATGGATCTATTCGTCTGAAGACAGGAGACAGCGTTATTAATGAATATTGCACTTGGCAACGCCTCTTCCTGGAATAGCAGTTAAACTTAGAGCACGAACTAGCCGTGCGTTACCAACATTTAGAACAGACGAGAAAGCCGCCGTCAAACAATACTTCACGGAATATCTTCCCGAATTTAGGTCAACCTCAAGAAGTTGCAGGCTAGATTCAGATTTTGCGCTATTTGTCAAGATGGCGGACTTAGGTCAGAGAAATTCCTTTATATATTTGAATATTCCCTTCAACATGTTATTATATGTGCTGAAATAATGAAGATTATATGATGGGTCAGATTCATTTAGAATTATCACATTGTTCTGTGTCAAGTCCGGTACAAGCGCGCGGGGCCCCTCTGCGGAGTAAGTCGAGAACGAGGCCCCTCTGCGGGGTAAGTCGAGAGCGGGGCCCCTCGGAGGGGTAAATCCAGAGCGGGGCACCTCGGCGGGGAAAATCGAGAGCGGGGCCCCTCGACGGGGTAAATCCAGAGCGGGGCCCCTCGGCGGGGTAACTCGTGAGCGGGGCCCCTCGGCGGGGTAAGTTAAAAGCGGGGTCCCTCGACGGGGTAAGTCGAGAGCGGGGCCCCTCGACGGGGTAAATCCAAAGCGGGGCCTATCGGCGGGGAAAGTCGAGAGCGGGGCCCCTCGACGGGGTAAATCCAGAGCGGGGTCCCTCGGCGGGGAAAGTCGAGAGCGGGGCCCCTCGACGGGGTAAATTCAGAGCGGGGCTCCTCGGCGGGGTAACGCGAGAGCGGGGCCCCTCGGCGGGGTAAATCGAGAGTGGAGTTTTTCACACCAAGCATACATCAAGGATTAAAATAGTCATAATATCCTGCGTTTTCCTGAAAGTAGTATGGTTGTATTGCTGAGGAAAAAATGAGGAATTCCATTAAGTTTGCAATTTTAAAGTTAAAAAGTGATAATTCAACACTTGTTCTACCTCTTACAGAAATACCAATATTGTTATCATAATTGGTACCAATATCATAAGCGAGATGATTGAAAATCTCAATATGATAAAGTGTTAGTGTACTAATGATCAGGATAAAACCATCATTGTCCTTGAAATTGTCTGGAAATATGGTAATTGATTATAATGAAATTATACTGTTAACAAAAGAAATAGATATTTTGGATACATGTGTAGCTATTCTTGAGAGGACTACAAAAAATGATTTCTCAACCTGATTTTGTGGACGATGTGGACATTGATAGAAAGTCTCAAAATAGCTTTGATGATGCCAAAGACATGTTACATAATGAAGTTGAGGACAATATAAATTCAAGACCTATTTTAAATGTGAATCAAATGGAGAATCACTAGGAAACTGAGTTAAAACATGAAAATATCACTGGTGCTGTTATTGATGATGATTATGATGCCGAAGGTGATGCACTGTTTGTTTCGCAGACGCCACAGGCAGAAGAAGGACCTGACGTAGAAGAAATCAATGAAGGCATTTATGAGCAAATCAGAGCCAAGTTTGGTACTCTCAATAAAAGTGCCTTCAAAAGAAAAATGAAATCAACACTTGATGTCAAAGCTCTCAAAGATACTCGGCAAGCTCTGTTTGATCTGGCAAAACGGAAAAGATATGATTGCCCTGATGCTCGATTAGTGGAACGTCTACCTCGATCTAATAGTGCTCCAGTGGCAGATAAGTTGTCAGAAGATATTTATACAATATATCATTTCATTGAAGGAGAAGACAATTACAGTGACATGAAAGCCTGTATATCAAAAATGGGCCCTGAAACGCAAAAATGAACCTCAATCATCCCAGCGGTTGACATCTCAGTGCAGTGACATCATATCGCAAAGCCCGAAATATCAAGTTAATGATGATGCTTTACAAAGCACAGAGGAAAACGCTGATAGAATGAGCATAATATTTGCGCAACTAGCGACAATGAATAAACTGTTTGAAGAAAAAATGTCCCGGTTGGAAAACCAGACATGTGAAATTGTCACACAAAGAGAGAATGAAATTCAGAGACTGAGAACAGATTTAATTGAGAAAACCAAGAAACTCCAAGAAGCTAACGCTCAGATAGAGCAACTTAAAGTAAATGAGGAAAAAGTAATGAGTCATAACCGGGGAATGTACATCCATATGTCATCTATGGCAACTCGGGAAAATGAGTTAAAAGGAATCGCTACAAATGTACATCAACATCTTGATGTGATAGTGAAAAGGATAAACTGTATTGAGGGAAAGGTAGACACAATTTGTACAAGACACAAGCTTTTATACAATCAAGCTAACGGAGAAAGTGGAAGAACCTTAGAATTGCAACTGAAAGGAAATCATGAATTACCAACATGCAAGGAGAATAGATACAATCCATCTACTATTGATCAAGAAAATGCAATATCTCTTCCTAAAGAGACACACAAAGAGCCTTCTACAGCTCTTGCAGCAAATTCGACAAGAAATGGACCCCCTATAACTTCACTGCAGGATTTCCCTCCACTTTCACGGAAGGATGTGACTAATACACCAGCAAATGTGAACCATAAACGGCAAACAGAAGTCACATCTAATAAAGCAAGAGAGAGCAAAGAAAATGAAAATCAACAAAACATTTTAAGATGTGAAGAAAGAGCTCAAAATAAAATAAATGAAAATAGCACGAATAAAGCACTGAATGCCCTCATCGAATCACCAGAAGATCAAAGAATGCTTCAGAACGACGAGGAGAAACACAAGAAGAAAGATACAGCGTATAGACATATTGAGACTATAATTACCAGACCCAATCAAAAGGATCACGAATCAGATGTTTTTGAACCAGTCGAAAGAAACAAAATAAGACGCATTTTGCTGTCAAATGTAAAATCAAGAGAGGATATAGATGTTGTAAGGACAGCTATTACAAGCCGTTGCCAGGCGGAGGGTGTGAAGGTTACATTCGTCCGCCTTATAAAAGAACGACCCCACTGGGATGGATCAAATCTACATACATTTCGATAAAATGTATTGGAAAAACATTTTGAATTGATGATGAACAAACCATCATTTTGGAGTGCTGGAATAAAATGTAGGGAAAGGATATCACACAAAAAGTGGAGAGAGGACTACCCATCAGATGAAACGTATGATAAATGTAACACGTAGTGCCAATGAACATCGGCATAGGACTCGTAATTGTGTCATCATTGTAATTATGCTCACCATCTCAACATGGAATGTAAGCGGTGTAATGAATACACAGCACGCAGAAGTGAATTGAATTGTTAGCCGACACAGATCTGTTTGTTATTACTGAACATTGGCTTGGTACAGAGAATCTAACTTACTTAGATAAATTACATGTCGATTTTAAAGTAGTAGCGATTCCTACTGAACCCATACCAAAATGCTATAGGGGTAGTGGCGGGGTTGCATTATTTTACCGATCATTACTATGCAAAGTAAGAACCTTACAAACTGACTTGCCAAATATTATAGCGGTGAAAGTCATAATGAGAGGATTGGAACCCATCATTTTGATTGCAACTTACTTTCTCTCGACAACCAGAACTGACGATGAATATGAACAATTTTGTCATCATGTTTTTGATGTGTATGATACATATTCTGTTGAAAATATATGCATAATCATAGGAGACATGAATGCAGATCTTGTGTGTAAAAATCCATCCAGGAGAGACCTGACTCTCAGGAACAGAATAGAACAAAGAAACATCATTCTTACCTCAGTGGTAAAACCCCATGAACATTACTTCACGTATAGATCAAAAGACATGTCACGGACGTCTGTACTAGATTATATACTGATACCTGATAAAATCAGAGGTGGTGTAAAAAGATACACAGTGAACGACAGAATTGATTTTTCAATTTCAGATCACCGACCAGTTACAACAGCACTTGCGAAAGATATGTTGAAAAAAAATATAAAGCCACGTGCTTTTCCAAGAATTAAATGGAATTTGGCGAATCCATTAGAAGTGAGCATGTATAAAACTGACGTTGACGCATTTTTGAATTTCACATTTGAGTGTAAATCAGTAGAAGATATAGAGAAGTATAATGAACTGATAACTAAAAGTGTAATAACTGCTTCGGAAAGATATATTCCAAAGTCTGAATTCTGATCATATTTGAAACCATATTGGAAGAAAAATGGCCTTGATAAGCTACATAAAAAATGAGAAAAGAGCGCGGAGAATGGATCAAAGAAGGAAAAAATAGAGGACCAGACAGTAAAATCAATAGAAAATACAAGGACACAAGAAGAGAATTCAGAAAGAAACATAGGCTAGAGAAAAAAGTATATAAAGAGTGCTTATTTGAAGAAATAGGAAAGAGTGCAGAACTGGGAATAGACGAATTCTACAAAGTCATACGGGAAAGTAGGAAATATAAATCAGATTATGGTAATATTGTATTTGGTGGAATAGAATCAAATGATCCTAACGAATGTGTCAATTTATGGAAACTGTATTTTTCTGAATTAAGTGATACAACAGATGAGGAATATAATGACTGTGAGAATGTCAAGAAGATGTACGAACAAAGCAAATTAGAGACTGATAACATAAAATGTGATACTATCCAAGAGGAGGAGGTACTACAACATATCAAGTCTCTAAAAATTAAAAAGTCACCAGGCATTGACTCTGTGTCCAATGAGCATTTAAAGCATGGCGGAAAGTATCTAATCAGACATCTGACTACCCTTTTTAATTATATAATCCAGTTTGAATATTTATCTAATGTATACAGATGTGGGATGATTCTACCGATATACAAACTAAATGGTAAAGATAAAAAGGATCCGGTGAATTATCGTGGTATAACATTGACATCTTGTCTGGGAAATTTGTTTGAAAAAATATTGATGACCAGAATTTAAAAATACTTAGACAAAATAAACTTTCCACATCCATATCAGTATCCCTGCTGCATTTACCCTTCAAGAATGTCTAATGTACTATATAAATAATAACTCTAATGTGTATGCTGTTTTTCTGGATAACGAAAAAGGCTTTCTATAGACTGTGGCATTGCGGTCTATTAAAAAAATTAAAATATTTGGGAATTAATGCAAAAATTTGGAGAATAATTGCCCATTCCTACACACAGTCAAGTGCTTGTGTATCGTGTACAGGACGTATATCGAACACATTTCCGCTACGAAGGGGAGTTGGTCAAGGGCGTGTAATGTCCGCTTTTCTTTTTCTCGCGTTCATAAATGATCTATTGAATGAATTAATAATGACTAATTGCGGTTTAACAATGGGTCAGATGAACATATCTGGCGTACTTTTAGCAGACGATACTACTCTTCTAAGTTCTACTCTGAGCGGATTACAGATACTTGTCAATACAGCTTACCAGTATGCACAGAAGTGGAAATTGAAATATAATATTAGCAAGAGTAATTGGATGATAGTCAGTGGAAACAAGGAAGTGTATTCGTCAAATGGAATTACTTTGGGATTACAGGATATTCCTAGAACAAAAAAGGGAAATATGCGGGAGTTACTTTTTCCCTGTCAATGAAAATTAATGATCGTGTAGACTATTTCTATGATAAAGCTAAACGTGTAATAAACTCACTATACTCAATTGGATTAAATGCAAATGGAATGAACCCTGTACTCTCTGTGAAAGTCTGGGAAAAAGTTATATTGCCGTCTGCTTTATATGGCTCAGAACTCTGGTTCAATATGACATATCAGCGCATTGAAACATTGGACGACAGAAACAATTTGATGGAGAATATATTTACATATATGCCTCCAGAGATTTACCGTAATTTCTGTGATCAATTAGATGTTAGTATACTGATTATGCTACTTGGTGGTTTAAATAATATTTCAGAACAATTGGAACTTGAGTCATCGATACATGTAATAAGACTATCTACCAAGTATTTCATTAAGATAAAGGATATTATATATTCGATTGATTAGAGATCTTACACAGAATATAATGCAAGAAATAATTGTATTGAACTGCAAAGCGAGTAGTATATTAACTATTTTTGATGTGTAGTATTGTAAAAGTATAATACAAATATATCTGATTGATATTAAATGATTTAACATTATCTCAGTTGATAGAAACTCAAAGCAAGTGAATGTAAATAATTCCTTGCACAGTACAAATATTTCAAATATAATATCTGAAAGCATATGTAATTGCAAGTGTCGGGATAAATTTACGTATAATTTTGCTCAGTACTGATGTATAAATAATTCACAGGGCTTCATAAGTTTTGAATTGCATATTTTCTTGCCTTTATGTATTGTATTGCATTCTTTAAATTATCTCAAAATCTTCAGAAAATGGAGGAATAAAAGAATATCAATCAATCAATCAATCAATCTCTCTCTCTCTCTCTGAACGTTATGAAAATGACAGAATGTAAGTTCTTTATTCCAACACACACACAGAGAGAGAGAGAGAGAGAGAGAGAGAGGAGATATTCTTCATATACAGGATGGCATGTTAGTTGCGAGCATTTTTATGTATGCCCTTTCAGTGTGAATTGCTAAGTCGTTCGATTTCAAAATTCTCTCACTTCCCTTCTGTCTGTCTATATCTGTCTGATATGGATCTATTCGTCTGAAGACAGGAGACAGCGTTATTAATGAATATTGCACTTGGCAACGCCTCTTCCTGGAATAGCAGTTAAACTTAGAGCACGAACTAGCCGTGCGTTACCAACATTTAGAACAGACGAGAAAGCCGCCGTCAAACAATACTTCACGGAATATCTTCCCGAATTTAGGTCAACCTCAAGAAGTTGCAGGCTAGATTCAGATTTTGCGCTATTTGTCAAGATGGCGGACTTAGGTCAGAGAAATTCCTTTATATATTTGAATATTCCCTTCAACATGTTATTATATGTGCTGAAATAATGAAGATTATATGATGGGTCAGATTCATTTAGAATTATCACATTGTTCTGTGTCAAGTCCGGTACAAGCGCGCGGGGCCCCTCTGCGGAGTAAGTCGAGAGCGAGGCCCCTCTGCGGGGTAAGTCGAGAGCGGGGCCCCTCGGCGGGGTAAATCCAGAGCGGGGCACCTCGGCGGGGAAAATCGAGAGCGGGGCCCCTCGACGGGGTAAATCCAGAGCGGGGCCCCTCGGCGGGGTAACTCGTGAGCGGGGCCCCTCGGCGGGGTAAGTTGAAAGCGGGGTCCCTCGACGGGGTAAGTCGAGAGCGGGGCCCCTCGACGGGGTAAATCCAAAGCGGGGCCTATCGGCGGGGAAAGTCGAGAGCGGGGCCCCTCGACGGGGTAAATCCAGAGCGGGGTCCCTCGGCGGGGAAAGTCGAGAGCGGGGCCCCTCGACGGGGTAAATTCAGAGCGGGGCTCCTCGGCGGGGTAACGCGAGAGCGGGGCCCCTCGGCGGGGTAAATCGAGAGTGGAGTTTTTCACACCAAGCATACATCAAGGATTAAAATAGTCATAATATCCTGCGTTTTCCTGAAAGTAGTATGGTTGTATTGCTGAGGAAAAAATGAGGAATTCCATTAAGTTTGCAATTTTAAAGTTAAAAAGTGATAATTCAACACTTGTTCTACCTCTTACAGAAATACCAATATTGTTATCATAATTGGTACCAATATCATAAGCGAGATGATTGAAAATCTCAATATGATAAAGTGTTAGTGTACTAATGATCAGGATAAAACCATCATTGTCCTTGAAATTGTCTGGAAATATGGTAATTGATTATAATGAAATTATACTGTTAACAAAAGAAATAGATATTTTGGATACATGTGTAGCTATTCTTGAGAGGACTACAAAAAATGATTTCTCAACCTGATTTTGTGGACGATGTGGACATTGATAGAAAGTCTCAAAATAGCTTTGATGATGCCAAAGACATGTTACATAATGAAGTTGAGGACAATATAAATTCAAGACCTATTTTAAATGTGAATCAAATGAAGAATAACAAGGAAACTGAGTTAAAACATGAAAATATCACTGGTGCTGTTATTGATGATGATTATGATGCCGAAGGTGATGCACTGTTTGTTTCGCAGACGCCACAGGCAGAAGAAGGACCTGACGTAGAAGAAATCAATGAAGGCATTTATGAGCAAATCAGAGCCAAGTTTGGTACTCTCAATAAAAGTGCCTTCAAAAGAAAAATGAAATCAACACTTGATGTCAAAGCTCTCAAAGATACTCGGCAAGCTCTGTTTGATCTGGCAAAACGGAAAAGATATGATTGCCCTGATGCTCGATTAGTGGAACGTCTACCTCGATCTAATAGTGCTCCAGTGGCAGATAAGTTGTCAGAAGATATTTATACAATATATCATTTCATTGAAGGAGAAGACAATTACAGTGACATGAAAGCCTGTATATCAAAAATGGGCCCTGAAACGCAAAAATGAACCTCAATCATCCCAGCGGTTGACATCTCAGTGCAGTGACATCATATCGCAAAGCCCGAAATATCAAGTTAATGATGATGCTTTACAAAGCACAGAGGAAAACGCTGATAGAATGAGCATAATATTTGCGCAACTAGCGACAATGAATAAACTGTTTGAAGAAAAAATGTCCCGGTTGGAAAACCAGACATGTGAAATTGTCACACAAAGAGAGAATGAAATTCAGAGACTGAGAACAGATTTAATTGAGAAAACCAAGAAACTCCAAGAAGCTAACGCTCAGATAGAGCAACTTAAAGTAAATGAGGAAAAAGTAATGAGTCATAACCGGGGAATGTACATCCATATGTCATCTATGGCAACTCGGGAAAATGAGTTAAAAGGAATCGCTACAAATGTACATCAACATCTTGATGTGATAGTGAAAAGGATAAACTGTATTGAGGGAAAGGTAGACACAATTTGTACAAGACACAAGCTTTTATACAATCAAGCTAACGGAGAAAGTGGAAGAACCTTAGAATTGCAACTGAAAGGAAATCATGAATTACCAACATGCAAGGAGAATAGATACAATCCATCTACTATTGATCAAGAAAATGCAATATCTCTTCCTAAAGAGACACACAAAGAGCCTTCTACAGCTCTTGCAGCAAATTCGACAAGAAATGGACCCCCTATAACTTCACTGCAGGATTTCCCTCCACTTTCACGGAAGGATGTGACTAATACACCAGCAAATGTGAACCATAAACGGCAAACAGAAGTCACATCTAATAAAGCAAGAGAGAGCAAAGAAAATGAAAATCAACAAAACATTTTAAGATGTGAAGAAAGAGCTCAAAATAAAATAAATGAAAATAGCACGAATAAAGCACTGAATGCCCTCATCGAATCACCAGAAGATCAAAGAATGCTTCAGAACGACGAGGAGAAACACAAGAAGAAAGATACAGCGTATAGACATATTGAGACTATAATTACCAGACCCAATCAAAAGGATCACGAATCAGATGTTTTTGAACCAGTCGAAAGAAACAAAATAAGACGCATTTTGCTGTCAAATGTAAAATCAAGAGAGGATATAGATGTTGTAAGGACAGCTATTACAAGCCGTTGCCAGGCGGAGGGTGTGAAGGTTACATTCGTCCGCCTTATAAAAGAACGACCCCACTGGGATGGATCAAATCTACATACATTTCGATAAAATGTATTGGAAAAACATTTTGAATTGATGATGAACAAACCATCATTTTGGAGTGCTGGAATAAAATGTAGGGAAAGGATATCACACAAAAAGTGGAGAGAGGACTACCCATCAGATGAAACGTATGATAAATGTAACACGTAGTGCCAATGAACATCGGCATAGGACTCGTAATTGTGTCATCATTGTAATTATGCTCACCATCTCAACATGGAATGTAAGCGGTGTAATGAATACACAGCACGCAGAAGTGAATTGAATTGTTAGCCGACACAGATCTGTTTGTTATTACTGAACATTGGCTTGGTACAGAGAATCTAACTTACTTAGATAAATTACATGTCGATTTTAAAGTAGTAGCGATTCCTACTGAACCCATACCAAAATGCTATAGGGGTAGTGGCGGGGTTGCATTATTTTACCGATCATTACTATGCAAAGTAAGAACCTTACAAACTGACTTGCCAAATATTATAGCGGTGAAAGTCATAATGAGAGGATTGGAACCCATCATTTTGATTGCAACTTACTTTCTCTCGACAACCAGAACTGACGATGAATATGAACAATTTTGTCATCATGTTTTTGATGTGTATGATACATATTCTGTTGAAAATATATGCATAATCATAGGAGACATGAATGCAGATCTTGTGTGTAAAAATCCATCCAGGAGAGACCTGACTCTCAGGAACAGAATAGAACAAAGAAACATCATTCTTACCTCAGTGGTAAAACCCCATGAACATTACTTCACGTATAGATCAAAAGACATGTCACGGACGTCTGTACTAGATTATATACTGATACCTGATAAAATCAGAGGTGGTGTAAAAAGATACACAGTGAACGACAGAATTGATTTTTCAATTTCAGATCACCGACCAGTTACAACAGCACTTGCGAAAGATATGTTGAAAAAAAATATAAAGCCACGTGCTTTTCCAAGAATTAAATGGAATTTGGCGAATCCATTAGAAGTGAGCATGTATAAAACTGACGTTGACGCATTTTTGAATTTCACATTTGAGTGTAAATCAGTAGAAGATATAGAGAAGTATAATGAACTGATAACTAAAAGTGTAATAACTGCTTCGGAAAGATATATTCCAAAGTCTGAATTCTGATCATATTTGAAACCATATTGGAAGAAAAATGGCCTTGATAAGCTACATAAAAAAATGAGAAAAGAGCGCGGAGAATGGATCAAAGAAGGAAAAAATAGAGGACCAGACAGTAACAGCAATAGAAAATACAAGGACGCAAGAAGAGAATTCAGAAAGAAACATAGGCTAGAGAAAAAAGTATATAAAGAGTGCTTATTTGAAGAAATAGGAAAGAGTGCAGAACTGGGAATAGACGAATTCTACAAAGTCATACGGGAAAGTAGGAAATATAAATCAGATTATGGTAATATTGTATTTGGTGGAATAGAATCAAATGATCCTAACGAATGTGTCAATTTATGGAAACTGTATTTTTCTGAATTAAGTGATACAACAGATGAGGAATATAATGACTGTGAGAATGTCAAGAAGATGTACGAACAAAGCAAATTAGAGACTGATAACATAAAATGTGATACTATCCAAGAGGAGGAGGTACTACAACATATCAAGTCTCTAAAAATTAAAAAGTCACCAGGCATTGACTCTGTGTCCAATGAGCATTTAAAGCATGGCGGAAAGTATCTAATCAGACATCTGACTACCCTTTTTAATTATATAATCCAGTTTGAATATTTATCTAATGTATATAGATGTGGGATGATTCTACCGATATACAAACTAAATGGTAAAGATAAAAAGGATCCGGTGAATTATCGTGGTATAACATTGACATCTTGTCTGGGAAATTTGTTTGAAAAAATATTGATGACCAGAATTTAAAAATACTTAGACAAAATAAACTTTCCACATCCATATCAGTATCCCTGCTGCATTTACCCTTCAAGAATGTCTAATGTACTATATAAATAATAACTCTAATGTGTATGCTGTTTTTCTGGATAACGAAAAAGGCTTTCTATAGACTGTGGCATTGCGGTCTATTAAAAAAATTAAAATATTTGGGAATTAATGCAAAAATTTGGAGAATAATTGCCCGTTCCTACACACAGTCAAGTGCTTGTGTATCGTGTACAGGACGTATATCGAACACATTTCCGCTACGAAGGGGAGTTGGTCAAGGGCGTGTTTTTCTCGCGTTCATAAATGATCTATTGAATGAATTAATAATGACTAATTGCGGTTTAACAATGGGTCAGATGAACATATCTGGCGTACTTTTAGCAGACGATACTACTCTTCTAAGTTCTACTCTGAGCGGATTACAGATACTTGTCAATACAGCTTACCAGTATGCACAGAAGTGGAAATTGAAATATAATATTAGCAAGAGTAATTGGATGATAGTCAGTGGAAACAAGGAAGTGTATTCGTCAAATGGAATTACTTTGGGATTACAGGATATTCCTAGAACAAAAAAGGGAAATATGCGGGAGTTACTTTTTCCCTGTCAATGAAAATTAATGATCGTGTAGACTATTTCTATGATAAAGCTAAACGTGTAATAAACTCACTATACTCAATTGGATTAAATGCAAATGGAATGAACCCTGTACTCTCTGTGAAAGTCTGGGAAAAAGTTATATTGCCGTCTGCTTTATATGGCTCAGAACTCTGGTTCAATATGACATATCAGCGCATTGAAACATTGGACGACAGAAACAATTTGATGGAGAATATATTTACATATATGCCTCCAGAGATTTACCGTAATTTCTGTGATCAATTAGATGTTAGTATACTGATTATGCTACTTGGTGGTTTAAATAATATTTCAGAACAATTGGAACTTGAGTCATCGATACATGTAATAAGACTATCTACCAAGTATTTCATTAAGATAAAGGATATTATATATTCGATTGATTAGAGATCTTACACAGAATATAATGCAAGAAATAATTGTATTGAACTGCAAAGCGAGTAGTATATTAACTATTTTTGATGTGTAGTATTGTAAAAGTATAATACAAATATATCTGATTGATATTAAATGATTTAACATTATCTCAGTTGATAGAAACTCAAAGCAAGTGAATGTAAATAATTCCTTGCACAGTACAAATATTTCAAATATAATATCTGAAAGCATATGTAATTGCAAGTGTCGGGATAAATTTACGTATAATTTTGCTCAGTACTGATGTATAAATAATTCACAGGGCTTCATAAGTTTTGAATTGCATATTTTCTTGCCTTTATGTATTGTATTGCATTCTTTAAATTATCTCAAAATCTTCAGAAAATGGAGGAATAAAAGAATATCAATCAATCAATCAATCAATCTCTCTCTCTCTCTCTCTCTCTCTCTCTCTCTGAACGTTATGAAAATGACAGAATGTAAGTTCTTTATTCCAACACAGAGAGAGAGAGAGGAGATATTCTTCATATACAGGATGGCATGTTAGTTGCGAGCATTTTTATGTATGCCCTTTCAGTGTGAATTGCTAAGTCGTTCGATTTCAAAATTCTCTCACTTCCCTTCTGTCTGTCTATATCTGTCTGATATGGATCTATTCGTCTGAAGACAGGAGACAGCGTTATTAATGAATATTGCACTTGGCAACGCCTCTTCCTGGAATAGCAGTTAAACTTAGAGCACGAACTAGCCGTGCGTTACCAACATTTAGAACAGACGAGAAAGCCGCCGTCAAACAATACTTCACGGAATATCTTCCCGAATTTAGGTCAACCTCAAGAAGTTGCAGGCTAGATTCAGATTTTGCGCTATTTGTCAAGATGGCGGACTTAGGTCAGAGAAATTCCTTTATATATTTGAATATTCCCTTCAACATGTTATTATATGTACTGGAACAATGGATATTAGATGATGGGTCAGATTCATTTAGAATTATCACATTGTTCTGTGTCGAGTCCGGTACAGGCACGCGGGGCCCCTATGCCGGATAAGTCTAGCGCGGGGCCCCTCTGCGGGGTAAGTCGTGATCGGGTCCCCTAGGCGGGTTAGGTCGCGCGCGTGGCCCCTCCGCGGGGTAGGTCTCTCGCTGGTGTCCGTCGGTGGAGTTTGTCGCGCGCGGCTCCTTTCGGCGGGAAAAGTTGCGCACGGGGACCTACGACGAGATTGGTCGCGCGCGTGGCCCCTTGGCGGGGGTCTGGCGAACGCGGGGGCCCTGTGCAAAGGGATGCAGTGCGCGGGAGCCTTGGACGTTGATCAGACCGGAGCGGTGTCTATGGGCAGGGATCAGACGGGCGTGGGGCCTCTGGGAATCCTTTTATACCGGTGTCGAAGTGATCGGCGTGAATGTATTTTTCGTCTGTTAAATGGGGTCCACGAGACACTAGATCTCCACGAGTGAATCGAAAGAAAACTTTCAATGTATATCGAGGAACTAGCACTTCTTAAGTTTTTTGCATTTCATGAGGTCGACAAACGGTCTCTTGTTCCAAAATTTTATTTGTTTCTCTCCTTCTTTTGGCTCTGTCCGATTGCCTAATTTTTTTTTTTTTTTTTTTTTTGTTGTTGTTGTTGTTGTAAATAATCGCTTCTATTCTAATGCATCGGTTTTCGCTGGATAAGCTGTAGCCACCGCGATAGCACTAGCGAAACACATGTGATCCGTGTAGTTTTTATTTTAGACGATTCTTCGTTTTGTTGTTGAGGTTGAGCCACAGATAAGACTTTTTTGAGTCGTCTTTAAAGGACTTGGGACTTGATCTCTTGAAATTTGATCGTGTAAGTGTCAGTGGTAGTTCTACATTTTCTGGATGTCACTTGTGAGTAGCTTGAATTTGAGAATTATCTTTAGGGGTCGCGAGCGACATTCTTTCATAGAGGATCTTGACGCTTTCGGGAAGTATAAGGACGGTTGTGTTGGATATGGATCAATGACTTCCTCCTCGAAACCGCTAGGGTGAACTTCTGCCAAAACTTCACTGAAAGTGTTGAGTGACAAAGAAAAAATGATAGTCTACGCTTTGTTTCTGGCTTCTCCTTGGAATGGTGTGATCGTTTCATGACAGCAGACAATTTAAGTTTGATGTGACTAGGAATATCTCTCACTCCCTACATATAGAGCCCTTACGCAAGAGAATACTATTATTCAGTTCCACCTATGAAGATGGAAGAGCAACCCAAGATTACACTTTTGGTCAGAGACTTACTGCGAGTGATTCGAAAATACGCAGAGTTAAACAAGACATATGGAGAGATTCAAGACTACACCTCTGAAATAAAAGTGAAGATGCATGTTATGTCTGGCAAGAGAAAGAACATTTGGCTACAGAATCTCCACAACGGCAAAGAAAATGAACCTCTAAGAAACGAGAAATCAGGTCCAGAGACAAAAGTAAAGATATCTGTTATAATTGCCAAGGAAAAAAAACATTGGTCTTCAAAGTGTCCAGAACGTCCAAAGAAAGTGAATGAACAGAAAAGGAAGAGCTTTCATAATATGAAGAACCCACTGCCCCTGAGGAATTCAAAAGGAATGTGAAGGTAGAGAAAAAGGAGCAGAAAGAGGAGATTTCAGGAGAAGTAGAAGAACCCATTCCTCCGAAGAAATTCAAAGGAAGACATTCTTAAGTAGAAGGAGAAAAAATGGGCTTTTGTGATATGATTGAATGTGTTGCGATTCTTGTTCACGCGAATATTCCTAACGTAAGTGTGTCAATGTCTTGATTTTTTTTTTAAAAAAAAAATTTATTTATAAGATATAGAGACACACACATATTTTGTTGGGGAGAATATGTATCGTTTGTTTTATTTATTTAGCAATAATGAGTAGTACCTCTTGTTGGAAAGATATCGGTGGTCGTGAAAAAAAAATCGTTGGATTTGACACAATAAATCATGGACTTTTCAATATCATTTTCAACTGCCTTAATTAATTTCCACGTTC
Organism: Margaritifera margaritifera; assembly: GCA_029931535.1. Classification (NCBI taxonomy): domain Eukaryota; kingdom Metazoa; phylum Mollusca; class Bivalvia; order Unionida; family Margaritiferidae; genus Margaritifera; species Margaritifera margaritifera. Next base: position 2,332,228 of record JAQPZY010001694.1, on the reverse strand, counting down.
AAGTCCCACTGCTCCTACTGTGATAGTGGTTGCTGTAAACAATTTCCACGTTCAAGTCCCACTGCTCCTGCTCTGTCAGTGGTTGCTGCAACGGCTGGCGTCTCAGTGATAGTCGATGTCTTGGAAGTTTTAGAATTCTCTGTTTCTTTGGTTTCATCAAAGAAGCTTCCTCTCAGTTGTTTTAGCTCAGACAGAGCGTCCCGTAACACATTTGCACATTTCTGAAGTTCTGTTTTCACTCACTTCATTATGTTCACCACTCGTCGTTTTCATCTCTTGTTACTTTTTCTTTTCCTCTTCTTTCTTTTGTACAAATGTCTCTTCTTCTTTTTTTACGCTGTAAAAAGGTCTCTGGACCATCCGTCTGCTTCTCTTTGAAATCAACATATTCTGCAAGTAATGGTAGTGATGCTGGAGAAAAAAGGAGGAGGCGGTACCGTCAAAAATTCCTGCATGTTTTTTAATCCAGGCTACCCTGTGCATGTCAAGTCAATGTGGGCGATCACACACATCGTTTACATTCCCTACAGAAAAGAAGAGTCTACGTGGAAAGGCAATGGTGTTTGAAGAGACTGTTGGTGTATGGACCTACAGCGCGGAAAAGCTTGCGACCAAGAACAGTGAAGTGGTTTCACCATTGTTACCAGCTTTTGTTACCCCCCCCCCCCCCACGGGATTTTTCGAGGCTACCCAGATCTATCAGAAACAGAGTTACTTCTCCAATATTGGCCACAAAACAAACATGTTTTATGTGCGTTTGTTTATTTGTGTCTGTCTTTTGTCTACTGTTTTATATTCCATACAAAACCTATGCTCCCATCCACTCTTCTGTCATTTTTGTGTGTGATAGTATACAAGTATGATTGTATGTTTGTGTGTTAGTGTAGCATTCGTACCCTTTTCTCCTCTTACACCTACTTTTAGTCTATAGAGTTATAGGGGTTGTACGGGATATAGGTCTTTTTAAATTTTTTATAGGGGTCGTAGGGGATTGTAGGGTTTTGGTTTTTATTATAGGGTTTTGGTTTGTATTTAACTCCCTTATTGTACACCCAAATCGTACACTTCTGTTAGTAGGTGTAGCTGCTGGCGAGTAAGTGTAAGTTATGGTTAGCAGGTATAGGTACTGGTGATTAAGGGTATGTGTTGGTTAGTACGTGTGGCTGCTAGTCAGTAGAAAATCAAATATATTATTATTATTATTATTATTATTATTATTATTATTATTGGAATGGGAAAATATAGTATCCTTTTGGTACTAATAAATAATTGTAAAAATTGAAATGTTACAGGTAAATAGCATACATTACTTCTACCTTATAGGTGTTAGTTTATACATTTAAAAATATATTCCTTAGTATTTTATTATAATTTAACGTAGATGTAACAATACCAATAAATACTACTTACTATGTGGTTATAGTGCGTTATGATGCCGTTAAACAGTCAGTCAGATTGCACCCGTTGTAATGTGGATTGGTTAGCGTGTTGCAGAATATTTTTTCAGAAACGGGTCTTGAAATTGGATTATTTTGTCAATAATGTTACGACCTCTCTTAATAAACGACAAAATAATAGTTCAAGCCGTCGTTTTTTATGATAAAAATCTGCAAATATGTTTGAAAATAATTGGACATTTACAACGATGAGCAGGTTAGAATTTTAGCATTTTGGCAGCAATTTGTATTGGTAAGCACAACGCTGATGTCAGCAGACTGGTGGGCCTTTTAGCACGAACCCTAATTATACTTGGGTATTTTCAGTCAATGCTGTATAGGTCCATAAGGATTCTGAAACATTTATCAAGCTTTTTAAAACATTTTAAATACAATTACGCTTTATTACAGGAATTTGACGACCACAAATACTACATTCATGCAAGGTGGTATGTATGTATGCATGTATGTATGTATGTATGTATGTATGTATGTAGGGTTTAACGGCACTTCAGCACAATACTGGCTATATGTGTCAAATACAACTTGCTGACGCAACAGCTGAGTATATGAGCTGAACCGAGTATCTATCGACGTTGAGAGTTCATATCATATGACTTGTTTAAACATCGATCTTGAAAGGTATCAATAGTTAACTGCTTTAGACATCAACATTATGAGGTCTTATCGTATGACTTGTTTACACACCAACGCTGAGAGGACTGCATACAATAGGTGTGTATTGTCTCATTTATAAATCAATGAGCTTGAATCTTAGTAAAATATGTAACGACATGTTGAATGAAACGTGTAGATCTGCTGTATTTATTTATGCCACATATATATATTTAATAAAAAGCAAACAACCTTTTGACATGCATGTTTCAGTTAAAGAATAATTGATTATATTGACAAAAATGGAAATGAAGATAAAGTTGATAATCTTGAGATATGCCAACATTTCGAATGAATATTTTCCCCTGTCACCATTGAAATTTATATTCATTATCTTTATATGCAAAGGATATTTAATTACTTTTTCCTCCATTCTAATATGATAATGTATGAAAATTACTGTTCGTAACATGAATTAAGAAGAATATTGTGAGTATACTTACTGTCACTAACATTGTCCGTAAACCGTTGAAAATGCATGTACACCCATTTTGGCTGCTAATCACGAAACAGATACAAACAGTCATGTCTTTTCGTATTTGAAAGAATTGCAATCTTAGTTCTTAATATATACCATTTACTTATTATTAACTTTGCAAGAAACTCGTCTTTATTGGAAGATCTAGATTCTAGATGCTATCCATCAAAGTATTTTTAATTTATTTAATATAACAGATTTTCACTGTAGCCCTTTATGAAAATGCACGGATACGTCGCCATTTTAACTGACCAAAGAACTCAAAAGTGTCTTGCTAATGAAATGATACGCAGTGTCTTTACTGTCAAACAGAATTACCCTTTATGAAAGATGTGTTTTGTGCGTGTGTGTGTGTGTGTGTGTGTGTGTGTGTGAGAGAGAGAGAGAGAGAGAGAGAGAGAGAGAGAGTGAACACTCTCCAGCAAAAAGGGAGGGGAGAGGGTTACACGTGTTGCATTGGGTGTGAACAATATCCAGCTTTCAACCCCGCACATAGAAAATATTGCAAATTTGGTTCTTTGCTTGATATTTTTAACGGAACTTTCAGTACATTACTAGCTTTATCATGCCGATACAACGGGAGCTAAGTGCCTTTCCCAAAGATACAGGTAAGGCCTTCTTTGAAGTCTCTGTAGAAGCTACTGTGATATGGGGCATAGTAAATACATTGCATGTTTCAAGTGATGGGTGTACCTGAAATAAAATGTATTTTCTGTCAAAATTGCACTCCTCTCATTATATTGTTGACCAACCAATGCCAGTTTTGATACCGAAAGTAACGTGTGATGGGTAGCACTTTCATGGTGCAAAATAAATTAGGACTGTATAGAAGGAGTAATACTGAATCAATAGTTGTCATTTTTATTTATTTATAACGATGGAACACATACTCCTCTCTCAAGTGGTAGATTTGGATCTTACACCACACCCAGTCACAGCAGAGTCGTCAATCTGATTTTCTTATTTGTTCTTCTACTACCCTGACCTTCACATATATTTCGGATTCGTTGCTATTTCTTTTCAGCCTAGTTACCTGCCATCAACCAATTTACTGCGTGAAAGGTCTCACTGGATAGTTTCGGATTTTGACGCCACCAACTTGTTAATTAGAGGGCATGAGCTTAATAAACACGAGCTTGGTGTTTATAAATCCACACATAAACCAAATAAGTAATTTGGTTGATATTTATTTTGAGTTAAGCTTGGACATGGATTGGCGTATTTGATGATTGCCCTACACACTCAGACTTGCACCAGAGAGCAAGTGAGTAACTTGGGCTTCAAATGAACGGCCAACTTCGTTTACGTGTTTATGTATGTCTGATACAGCAGAAAATATATAAAAATCGGCATATTTGAGGTGTGATGAAAAACACATCAGTTTGTTATGACAACAGTGAACTTTAATCATGCATATGGCCTATATTGTTTGTTTGAGCCGCCTTGTCACCTGAAAATATTAAAAATAACCCTTGACTGTCAGAACTTAATATAGTACAAGAGGGGCCGGGGTAATATCAATTCAGTATAAAAGCTCTTAATTGGAATTAACCCGAATACTTTAATAAAAATCTTAAAAGCACGTTCTCCTAACAAAAAATCATTGGCTAGTTTTTATTTGAATCTTTAATGATAATTATTTTCATTGTTCTGCAATCTGTCATCGTTTGATGAAAATTCACAAAAACTGTACAGTGAGACCAGAAACATTCACTGCCCGACCGCTAGTTGAACTGTGTAAATTCGCTGTATTTACTTCGTTGTTGTCATATGCAGTGATCGTAATCTGATAATTATGTTTCTATGGCGATTTCTTTTACATTTGTTGATTAGTATAGATACATATATTTGATCCTCGGTTTATATTGAGATGTTTGATCAGTAAAAATATTGAGTAAGAAAAATCGTGCTTTGGGGAAAAAAATATTACACATGCTTTTGAGTCTGTTCTCTTTGTTTTAAATTAGTATTTTCATTTTTGGGAGTGGGGGTGGGGAGGTGGAACAAATCGAATAAATTTTAGACAGACATGCAGAGTGGAAACCGAAACCGACAATAACAAAATAAATAAATAAACATGACAGTTTTAAAGGTTGTAGCTTTCTCACTTAGTAGCTTTACTTAAGTTCACAAAAATATTTAAGCTATATATGAAGAACACGAAATCATTTAGCTATACTTAGCTGTAGTAACTGGTAATGACAAAATACACAAAAATTAATACAGATTTATTGGCTGTGAAGTCCAATAGAGAATTTATATTAACTGCTGCATTTAGTTTAAAATGCCCGAGTAATACCGTGATCTCAGATTTAAACAGTGATAGTTCATGCTTATTGTAATGTCCTCGTTTACATGAGTTATAAAAGCATGAGGTTAACATCTGTGCAAATATCATCATATTCTTTTAAAGACAATGTTGTTTTTTCGTCTTCCATGTTATATTTGCAAAAGAAACCAAAGTTTGAAGCATCTCTAAAGACACTGGGAGTCTAAAATATGCTCTTATTTCAACATGTAAGCAATGCTTTTGTATGTCAATGTTTCAATGAGCAGCAGTGGTAGGGACGATATAAATCACGAATTAAAATTTTTTTTTTTTTTTTTTAATCTTCTGGGCCTTCGATTCTCATGAATATAGAACAGATAACTTTCTTGGAAATATGTAATTTGATCTTAAAATTGCTAGTGACGATGCAAATACCATCGGAGAGACTAGCGTTGTTTAGCGAGTCCCTCATGTTCTATAATATTATATGATGTCATTGACCAACAAGGCATTGCGCCTTCGGGCATATTGTTTTCGGACAAACAGATGACATAGCGTTCAGTAGACCTTATTGTTGTTTATATCTTTTTCTAAGTGATAACTTTTGTGTGTTGTCCATGGGTGACTTTTAAATAATGGTTGTGAAACACTGTTGTTATGTAAATGGACTGACTGTTTCCTGCCTCAATGCATTGTTTGACCCTGAAAAGATATATAAGGATTAATAATAATAATAATAATAATAATAATATCTTTGTACGATACAGTTGTAAACGTTTGGGAGTGATTAACAAGAATAAAGTTCATTTTGATAATATTTTTTTTCAACTGTGGCCATTTTGAATAGAGTAAAACAAACTAACCCTTTCAAATTCGATCTTAAACATCCCACACCCCTCGGAAAAATCCCGTGATTTTAACTGACAGTAAAAAATGTTTTCCCCATGTTAGAGCACAAACCACTTCGTCATTTACTTATCATTATGTTACAGAAATGATACAAGGACTCAAGGGCCTGGACTGATAAAAAGACTATTAGTTCACAGATTTTTTTTAATCACGCACTTAAAAAAAAGATTAAACAATAATATGTTGTGAGGTAATGAATTGGAATTCGGGCGGGGGGGGGGAGTTCAGTGGGGTGCAGGTCGTTTCGTAACCGGGATGTTTCGAACCCAGTATTTCAAAACATGCTATTGTATTTTCCATTAACATTTGTTGTATTTAATACAAAAGAATTACGAATGTTTATAATTATGTATTTTTATTATTAGAAATGAAAAATAAGTCAAATTTTACAATTGTTTAAAGTACAATAAAACAATAAAAACAGAAAAATATATAACGAGTCTAAAATTGATCTTAAAATAACAGTTTGTATACATAAGTATTATAGTGCATAAAATCACAAGAATAAGTTTATAAATAGTGTTTAAGACATGCATGAATAGAAAAGAACAGCTTAATGTGTAGGCTGTTAGACAGCAAGAAAAGTATTTACAAAACAATCAATCAGATTTAAATTATAAAATACCGTACTTAAAAAAAGAATAAAGCAAATTAACTTTTAATCAAAATAATGGAGCAGTAATTAGAATAATAATTAGGAGATTTGTATAGTAGTATATGTTTTAGGTAGAACATTAACAAAGAATGTGTAAAAATAAATTATAAAAACATCCTTTTAAATTGCCGGATAAAAATCCCGGTTACGAAACGACCAGGTTACCAAACAACCAGGTTACGAAATGACTAACATTCGTCCAGCGTTGATTTTCAATACAAGGGAAATTGTTTTAAAATAATTCAGCTCCTAAACTTAGAGAGAAAAGGTAAGATTGCTTTCGTAGTATATTTACTTTTTTTATGTTCTTGGGGGAGACTGACATATTAGATAGGCAAGATGCATGTTCAACGTGTTGGTGGGCTATCTGAAAATAGCAATTTTTGAAGCAATAGATTATATACTTGTTAAATATTCAAAACAACACAAGGGTCTAAAGTCCTCAGAATTTTTTTTTTTTTTTAAAAAAGATATTTTTCAAGATTTTTAAACATTCTCAAGCTTGCTTCCGGTATTGTAATATCACTATGGGAGATTCACGCATAACTAAGCTGTTGTTTTCACGTGCTAGTGTGGTTGTTAGGTGCAGAACGCCCGGTATGTGACCCGGTAATCCGGATTCGATTTCTCATAGCCCAACCCAAAACCTGGTGTGAAATCTGGTGTACTTAACTGTTTGTTTGCCAGTTTAAAGCGCGCTAATCTTACTTTGTGAAAACATTCACTGCGCGACCGCTAGTTGAACTGCGTAAATATTCGTTGTAGTTACGTCGTTCTTGTCATATCCCGTGGCCGGAATCTGATAAATATGTTTCTACATCGATTTATTTTACATTGGATGATTATTATGGATACATTTATTTGGTTATCGGTATATATTGAGTATATATTGAGATGTATGTACATATGCTTTTCCATTTTTTTTTAATTTGGCCGGGGGGAGGGGGGGGGGACTAAAATCAGCTTTTTCGTCTGCAAAAGAAACCAAATTTTGAAACATCTCTAAAGTCACTTTGAGTTTTTTTTGTTTTGTTTTAAACATATTTTAAAGTCTTTTTATTAAACAATATGGGATTAGACACGGGTTAACTCACTCATCTAGGTCCTTTCTCAGAACATACAAAAATGATCCAAAGATGACATTCATTTTACAAAATTTCGAGCATATCTGAAAACTGGATCAAAAATTACATATATAAAAAGACATATACCATTCCAAAGCAAAACAAAAGAAACACATACGTCTATAATCAAGTAAATAAGCAATTAATGAGAGAGAGAGAGAGAGAACGAGGGAGAAATACATTGCAATGGTTACAGCCACTGTTGTCCATTTCGTTCATTTTATAGATGTTGTACTTAGAATATAATTGTAAGTATTAAAACTGTCTGGTTTCGTGGATATATTTCTGAACATTTAGAAATTTAACAAAGTGTGTTTTTTCAATTAATTCAACGTCACTTTTTAATAATAAATCTTGAGTTACACAAGGAGTGTGGTGAAAGATAGAGCAAAATAACTGCGACCTCTGAGTAATAAATAAGAAAATAGTGTTCAAAATCGTCATTATCATAACCACATGAACACACCGGAGAGTTAATTAAGTTTACTCTATAAAGGTCGGATTAGAGGGGGTTGCATGCGTTTCTAAGTTTAGTGTGTAGGATATTAAGGTCACGGTTGCCGTCAGAGAGAGAGACAGACAGACAGACAGACAGAGAGTTCCAAATAAAAATCGTATATAGGCGGAAAGACGTCTGAAAAATCTGAAGTGTGGTAGGGATTGGTGTGATGCTTTGGAATTTATGTAGACGTTAATTAGGTACCTTGTATCTCTTTTGTGGATGAAGGTTGCTTAAATAGTTAGATACTAGATTATTTATAACTGAGTACATTTACAAGATTCGTTGTGCAAGAGTTCCCAACCTGTTTCCGCCTAAAGAGACTCTCTAGAACAATAAATATGTCTATTGCTTTTCAGTAGACGGATTTATTTTAGAACCAAATCAGGGTTGGAGGGGTCATCGTTTTTCAATATATTATTAAATGGATTCTTTTGAAGTACCATTGAATATGAGCTAAGTATTAGTATTATCATTACATGGAGACTTTTGCCTCCAGCGAGACTAATATATCTTGAGAAGACTCGGTACAATTGCTAAGAGTCACTTTGAACTTTATGGTAAACTTTATCAGCAAATCACTGAAATTTGTCATAAAGCATCTAAGCAATTAAATGTGCTAAAACTAATTGGAAAATACCTCACAATTGAAGCACGACTGGCTGTGTAGCACTCTTTCATCATGGCAAACTTCAACTACTGATCCCTAACCTAGCATTTGAGCAGTCTCCCTAATACGTAGAAACTTGAAAAACTGCATGAACGAGCTCAGAGATTTGTCTTGAATGATTTCAAGAAACCTTACTCTGAACTATTAGGTTTGGCAAATCTATCAACTCTCCCCATTCGAAGGATGAAGACCATGCCACATGAAGTTTTCAAATTTTAAACAAGAAATGTTCAACATACTTCAATGATCTGTTAGTTTCATAAAACAACTTCTTTCTCTTTTAGGTATGTAAACACCTTGGAGATCCCAAACGTAAGAACATCCATATATAGGCCACAATCGCTTAGATATGTAAACACCCTGGAGATCCCAAACGTAAGAACATCCAGGTATAGAATACAATCGTTTAGATATGTAAACACTGTGAAGATCCCAAACGTAAGAACATCCAGGTATAGACTACAATCGATTAGGTATGTAAACACCGTGGAGATCCCAAACGTAAGAACATCCAGGTATAGACTACAATCGTTTAGATATGTAAACACCGTGGAGATCCCAAACGTAAGAACATCCAGGTATAGACTACAATCGTTTAGATATGTAAACACCGTGGAGATCAAAAGGTAAGAACATCCAGGTATAGACTACAATCGTTTAGATATGTAAACACCGTGGAGATCCCAAACGTAAGAACATCCAGGTATAGACTACAATCGATTAGGTATGCAACAGCTATACACTGCAACTCTCTCTGTAATAATTCTCGAAGAACCTCAGATTTTAACAATTTTAACTCCCTCTTAAAGACCCAGTCTGGGAACATACTGTGTAAAATGCTCCATATGTAAACAAATTAAAAAAGTTGCTGCTGTTTCCTTAATTGGATGCATGTTTAGTGTTTACGTTTCTAGTCTTGTATATATGCTTATAGCTTTCAGTTACCCTAAATGTTGGCTTATGGTGCTTACACATAATTTTAATAGGTACAACTCAATGAAAACACAAGTACCTACCCAAATACAACTATAACTAATCATAATATGCATGAAATAATCACTATTATGACAATGTACTATTTAAAAATATAATCCAAATAACAATATCGAATAACAAACATCATAACAACGAATATATCTAACAAAGAAAACTGGTAACAGGTAAGAACATTCACGCACTCATAAATATAAATAAATTAACTTAAGAAATAATCTAAACTCAGAAAATTTGATCCATACTAGCTTAAAACTTTATAACCACAAAAACCTAAAGACATCAACACTTAAAAAACTTTCAAAAACTTAAAATAAAGACTTGTCATCTTCCAAAAACTCAGACCTCTGGCAAAGGTCACAATACATCAATAATTAATCAAGGTAAGAAAGGGAAGGAAAGCCGACCGACAGGCAATACCTGAAGGGAGGCGAGTACGGACCTGGAACCCAAGAACAAGAAAAGTTGGAAAATAGGATTCAACAAGAGAAACCTCACTCTAAATTATAACTTATATTTGGCATAAAGGAACTAATTAATTAAATCTAGATTAGAGGGGTCCTTTCCAAAGCTTCTAATCAGCTATATATGCTGGGATGGACTAGGGAGGGACCACAAAAAATAAAATAAATAAATAAATACAATTTGCCTATGTCTGTGTCTACACTCTAAATACAATTTGCCTATGTCTGTGTCTATGTCTACACTCTAAATACAATTTGCCTATGTCTGTGTCTACGTCTACACTCTAACTCACCTTCGTGCCCTGAAAGTTTCATTATGAGTTGACCGTTATTTTAATGTATTAATACGGTAAACAGACTGACTCGAGGGATGTAACCAAAAAATCGTTTGACTGACATGCAGTTAGGTGACATTTTACATATTAATGTGTTCATTGCAGAGCAATCAATTTTAACAATCTGTACAGTCAACCCTTTTATTAGCAACAAAGCGTGTAACATTTCAAAATAAGTTAGCTGTGAAACACACAGTCGAACTTGATACTTATTTCTGAATATCTTCCTGATTGCGGGTCAAACTTTATGGAAGCTAATTGTTGTTTTGAGGCTAGCTGATTGTGATCTGAGGCTACATGTGTGTATGCATTGTCTGGAGATCCCTCCGTTACTTTATCGGAGCACTCTCACCTGGTGATGAGTGATCAACCCGATACTCCACAATATCGATCATGCATTCAAGGCATGTAGGGATTTCAATGTTTACAGTCCACCACATATCCCAACACTAAGTGACGGAGCGACGGAGGCATCCTCTGTGAGATGAAGGAAATCAGTGTATCAATACGGAACCACCGTGCCTTTAGAGGGAAGACGTGTCACCTTTGCCCCATTTTCTGGTCTCGAACCAGAGATACATTGCTTAGAAACAATCTATGATAACACTTGACACCATTATAAAAATAAAAACAAAAATAAGAAACAATGCATTAAATCTGTAATTAACAAAGCTTGAATACAGTGGCGGCGCGACGGGGGGGGGGGGGGGGATGGGGTCTATTTCCCCTGGAACCAGGCGAAGTGGGTGCCGCTGGGTGTTTTTTTTTTTTTTTTTTTTTTTTTTTTTGCAGCTGTAACCAGGGCGTACATTGGGGGTTGGAGGTTGACAACTGATATAAAAACTGTTCTCTGTGGCAAAGTAAGGGCGCCACTAAAGAACATTGCCCCCAGGCGCCTCGAAGCCTCGCGCAGCCACTGCTGGAATATAAAATACAAAAGAAACCCAGTCTAAATTTTAGGCATATATGATTTGATATCACCTTTACATTGAAGAAATGTATCGATTGCCGCTAGCGGCATTAATATAGTGATTTTTCGTCAAGAAAAACCTTCACGAAAAACCTGACTTTTTTCGCGATAAAAGGTGTCATTTTCGCGAAGAAACTTTTTTTCTTTTATTTTTATTTTTTAAATCATGATTTGTCTAGCCAATACTGTCAATGTGATTTTTTTTCTTCCTGGCCTAACATGTAAAAAACTAAAAAGGAATAGATTTTTAATGAAGAAACTTATTCTGAAAAGTCCATTTTCCTCACGGAAAATCGTAAATTTACATGAAGATTGCTACTTTTTTTTTCGGCGTGTAAGGGCACTTGTTTTCGTGGAAAAAGTTACATTTTTCATGAGGATTGTGCCTTTCTCAAGAAATACTTCACGTATTTAGTAAAATAGTTTCATCAGTGGGCACTTTTTTCGTGAAAAAAAAAGTAAAATTCTTCCTGAAAATTGCACTTTTTTCAAGACTTTTCTCGAAAGGTTGGCATCAACGTGTACTATTTGTTTTGAAGAAAGAGACATTGTTCATAAGTTAAACTTATGATTGTAATGTGTAATGGCACTTTTTTCGTGAAGAATGCAACATTTTTGCACGAAAAAACTTATTTTATGACAGGTTTACATCAACACGAACAAATCACTTTTCAGAAGAAATGTAAACTTTTCTGTGTAGATTAAATGGAGAAGTTTAGAAGTGACAATATTTTGCCAAGAATGTATCAAACAAGGTCATCCTAATAAGAGATTTCAAATCAAACAGTGACTGACAAATGTCCCTTTTGCCCCAAACGAGTGCCAATGGGAGCAGTTGTTACATTTAGCATAATCATGTGGCCATAACTTAATTGTAAACAACTGGGAGACTGGCAAGAGGGGAGGTAAATTAACCATAAGAAGAAGCTGGCTAAAATCACTCCGCTACATAACTCATTACTTAATTCGGAACAATTCCTCCACCTACCAAGTATCCAAAATGGACCATTTTGCCACACGTAAAATGTTCTGTTTTCTTCTTTTCTTTTTTTTTTTTTTTTTTTTTTTCCTACTCTTTTCATCAGCAGAATGCAGTTTTCGTGAGGAAAAACGATAATGCAAATCTTTGAAGAAAAAGCCCCTTGCTTTAACTCTTGAGTGAAAAATATAAATTGATCATGAAGAATTTCACCCTTTTCACGAAAAAAAAGTACCCGTACACGTCGATGCAAACGTTAAATAAAGATGTGGGTTTTTTTAAAAAAAAGTGCTTTATCGTGAAGAACAGTGGCCTAGCAACCGCCCAAGCAACCCCAGCAATTGCGGGTGACCCAGGCCCAGTGGAGGCCCAAAATTCCCATCAAACAACTTTTTTTGTTGGAAGGAGACCCAGAATTAAGATTTTTCGGAAGGGGTGGGGACGGAATTTCGTGCTACGCCACTGGTGAAAAAGTGCAATTTTTCATGAAGAATGTAAGTAATACGTATATCTTAATGTCAACACACTTGTAAATTTGTAAATTTGCGTGGGCTGCTAACACACAATAAATAAATAAAACAAAATATCACTCTCATATATTCGAATTATCGCCCTGTCAATATGTATATATATATATATATATATATATATACACATATATATATATATATATATATATATATATATATACACATATATATATATATATATATATATATATATATATATATATATATATATATATATATATATATATATATATTACATGCTGTTCCGGCTATGTATATTGACAGTGCGAGCACATATGTAAATTTTCAATTATTACCATCTAGTACAGGGGGTACGAGGATGTTGCTTCACAATAACTCTTGCACCAAAAGTGAAACGAGAACACCACGAGACCACTTACAACTTTTGAATTAGTACGATATTCTACCACGAAACTGAGCTAAACAATGAACATAAACTAAATTGAAAGTTTTTTGTACAAGAAAAATAACCGTAAAAGGGAAGGTAGATATTTGCTAATACAATTTTTTGAATTTGGAACCCAAGTGGTATTCTAAACTTTTCTCCATGCACCACAAACCATAAAGCTTCAATTGCCAATAGGTTGTGCATTACCTGCCCCGGGTCGTAACTTTCTAACATTTTCACTCCTATTTGTCCTAACCGATACAATTCTTTGTATGTCATGAAAATGTTGTAGCCATTTAACTTGAAAAGATCATTCCCTTCCTTCTACCCAGATCGTTTACCACTGCATTGTTAGCATCTCCTTATACCTTTATATCAAATAAGGCGAAGAAACTACCCGCTATAATCGTGATATTTGGGCTTAGCTTCTGTATACAAGCTTGCAGAGTATATCTAATTTAATTTAATGCTGCGGCGGTGTGTGGGTGGGTACAGTGATGTGTTGGATTGAGGCATTTAACTTCTTGTTGTGTCTTTTGCTGTTTGTAAGGTGTTATGTATTTACTGTGAGTTGTCATTTATTGTGCTGAAAAAGGGCAATGAAGGCTCTGCCAAATATACGCTATTGTTGCTCTGCGATATTTTTGCTACGCAACAAGGCTTTGCGAACGAAGACAACAAGGCGTGTCCCATAGGGAATTCGACCATTTTCGTACAGAGGCTTCTCTATTTGTTGTGCTGACAAAAAGAAAGTTTTACCTACAAAACTTCTAATCAACATACACAATAAAACCCACCACAAGTGCAATTAATATGTATTCATATTGTATTTGATCATCAGGAGGTTGTTAGAAATTATTCGGTTTGGGTTGTCTTGGTTTTTCATATTTGTTTAAAATATGTCTGTTATCATCACTATGAGTAGACGCATATAGAGATCAAAGTACTGGAAGTTTTGTAAGCTTTCGGCTTTTTGTAAAGTAGCAAGATAAGTTTCAATGCAATTTTTTCTTGAACTCCGAAGCATGTAAGCTATGTTTTTGTTTGGTGTTTTCTATTGGGGTTTTTTTTTTTCTCCATCGAAATGAGTTTTCAGGCATTTATCAATCAGTGTTTTCAAAAACGATATTACCTTAACCTCGGCTATACAGAATAGATAAAAACATGACTGATCATTCTAACACGACCAAACTCAGCAATGCACTCCGATGTCATTTGGGATCAGGAAATGCTATGGGTAATGTTCTTTGACTTGTCGTTCTAGGTAATTTTGTGTGTTTGTGATCTATATGTACCATATGAATGTCGTATAACTATCTATGAATGTTATGTCATTTCGGATTGAGCGTAGCAACGGCTGTTTTTCTCAAACGTGAAATGGACAATTGTGTACAACCCTTGCCCTTCAACTGTTTAGTATTAAATATTTCAAAGAGCGCAAGATATCAAAGTCAACTTTTGACCACAATAAGTGACACATGCTTATGTTTAATTTCGTTTAGGAGTCTACGTGTATTTATTTAGGATGTTACTGATAAACGACCACTATATGGGAAGATATTATTTTCTGTTTAATACCATTTTGACTGAAATGAGCTGTATCACAGCACAAGCTGTTCTTGCAATAGAAGGCGACTCTCAATACAGCATGTTATTTTAAGTAGTTTCGGAAATAGACTGTATCATATGAGCTCACTGTCCCTGCTGCAGGAACTTACTGTTGTCATCTGTGCGAGAGAGACAAAGGCTACGGACAGTCATAATCTGTAGTATATTCACCAATGTCCATCATGTAGCGACAAAAGAGAAGTTATGAAGGTATGTGAATTAACTAATGCTTAACAAGGAATACACCTGCATATACAAGAAAAGAAAACGTAGATGTCTCTGATGCTCAGGTAAATATATATTCAAAATAATCATATAAATTCTATACAGTTTTGAGTATTAAACAAAGTAATATAAATATTTAAAGAACATCATAATATGATCTTATGTGGTGTTACAAATTCCAGAAAGATAACGTTTGTACTAGATTCGATCGAAACGGAATATACCAACATTTGTGATTTTGTTGTCATCTTCTGTCCAATCGTTATGTTTAATAAGATTTACCACAGAAAATTCTGATAGATCATGGTGATAAATTAAATAAATGGTTAGAATTATTCATTAGTGTTTAACAGGGAACTAATACTTTGTTTCTGATAGACGATAGTGCTAATCTTGAGGATGCAAAAAAGTTGGCAACCAACCTAACCAAGTTAGTGTTCAGTGGCAGACATTATGAAATATATGTGTGGGTTCTATTGCACAAAATATAATTCTGTTATAAAAAAAATCTTCGTGTTATATTAATAGTAGTCTTTTACTTAAAACATAAAAAGTGTTTGGAAAATGTTCGAGCTGAAAATAATGTAGTACATCTGGTAATGAGGGCCGAAATTGATGAAAAAGATTAATAGAAAACAAAAGAAAGAAAGTTTTAATGAGATTGGATTATCCGTTTGATTTCAAGGTGGTAGAATAATGACTATATGGAAGAATGTAACCTTATGTAACGTAATATCTCATGATAGTAGGATCGAATTAAATGCATATCTTGGTGATTTATAGTTTGTTAAAATAGACAGTCCTTGTAATAGAAAATTTGAGATTCTGTTTTATTACAGACTTATTAATACCATTGCATACTTTCTCTTAATCCATGGTAGTCCTAAAATAATATACATCTAAAACCGCAGAAGTCTTGTATTGGTACATCTAACCTTATTGGCAAGCACTGGTCGGCACTTAGTACAATCATACAGTTATAAGAGTGAAGGTACATAATGAATGACTTTGACCTTCATGCATCGTATTCCCCATCTTTGCTTTAATACTCATGATTTGCCTTAGCAAATATATTTGTTACGATGCTTATTCCACCTCGAATTCCAAATTCAATCAAAAGAATCGTATCATAAATTTTGAACGTTAATCAAAGCATTAGTTTTTTACCCCATGCTAGTAATTCTATGTATGGTTTACCTATCATAAAATTATATCTATTCACATATAATATTAATTAATTTCTCCCTGCGTTAACCAGTGTGTATCTAGAGCTGTTTCGTGACTAAATTGTGTGCCTAGTATTTCAACAGCCTGTAAATTACCCTTTGAATTTCAATTATGTTCATTATGTATTAACGCTTTGTGTGTGTGTGTGTGTGTGTGTGTGTGTGTGTGTGTGATACAATTAATACATTTTAGTCTGTCTTCTGTTTCTGTTACGAGTCTAATCGATAAATCTAGCTGAACTTGTACAGATCCATGATCTCCAAGTTCTTATCATTATTTTTAATGTATGTTTCGACATCTTTAAAAATAACTACAAGCCCTTTTCGTTCCTCCCCTGAAATCTGTACTCGTTTAATGCTCTTTTAAACGAATCCTGGAGCCTTCTTGTGATAATTATATTTCTATTCTTTCTGATAATTATCTTACTTTCCGATCTAGTATGGGATATAATTCAAGGTGGCTGTAATTTTCTTCATTCAGATTTTGGTATTTTTTTCCAATTATTCTGCGAAAAATTGTATATATGAATACTGCACGCAACAGTTTTACTGACACAATATTTTATTTTGGCTCCCAACTATTAAAAGAACCATTATATTATTTCTACTTTACTAACACACATTTACTAGCCGTGTACATTTTTCGTCTTCTCGATTTTTCTACTAGAAACATATTATCTTGTATGTTGTATAGAGATAACTCTTCCTGGTCTAATATTTGCGCAGTATTCTCTCTCGTATAATATTCCAATATATATACAACAGGGTCACCTAAAATGACTTCTCTAATTGTATAAATGTCATACTGAAAATAAAGAAGACAGACTTTTGAAACAATAGATTTATTTTTGGAGATCCTAACTTTCACATCTCTTTTATATTTAGGCCTTCTATAAGTATCAGTCGCCAGGTAACCAAATGAACTGATCCATAGTTTTATCTGTTTTTAGGGGCACCGGTTATAATTGAAGTCAAATCATCTGATCTGTGATAAGTGTTATTATACCTTAGATAATGTTAGCTAATTCATCTACCCATTTTCTAGTTTCATTTTGTGTAAAATATTTCCACAAGCTTGTCTTCCGAGTTACATTAAACTTTTATATAATAAATGATTTTATGGTTGAGTAAGTGCAAAAGTATTCGATATTTTTTTTCTCCAATAATTCTTTATCCTTTCGGTTAAAAAATTATTTTCATCATCGAACTGGATCTTTTTTCTCTGAAAGCGTCGCTTACGTCGTCTTCCTGTTTGGTTTTCACATTTTTAGCGCATATTTTGATAATATATCCATTACTGTCGAAATGTATTTTTATCCATTGTTGGGTTTTTTTCATATTCTTGTATGTCAATTTGTCTCCATAGCACTAATCATCCACGTGACTAACGTAAATTCTTTTGTACAAAAATCCTTTTCTCACTTTCTTGAGCAATGCGTAGGCAGATTGTTGAGTTAACCGTTCTTTCAGTTCAATGCAATTTATTTTCATTTTGTCTAGTTTGATACTTTCCCACATTTAAGTGATATTTGTCTAGACATTGGACTTTCTAATATAAATGCCTCAAATTGTCTTCTTTGTCATTGATTTTTTTTAAAAAGGTTTTTAGCATTGTAATATAGTCATTCTATTTTATATATCCCGCCCATTTTAGGACATTTGACCTTTTATTGAATATTTTTCGAAAGCCCATCTTGCTCACTCTTGTTTATCAATCCCTGAGAACGACCAACTCTAAGGATTATGGTGTACCTGTCTATTGGAGCCGTAGGCAAAGCGAAGTACTAGTAGCTCGTGAGGAAAGTCATGTTATAGTGTATCGAACTATCCCCCTTTAGGTAGTATGGTGCACAGAAAGTTCGTTCCACTTGCATTTTTTATTTGTTTTCAACACGTTCTTTTGGCACCAATATTGGTATCATACTTACAACAGAGAAAACATGTGTGTTCAGCTAATAGAAAAACTTATTTTGGTACGCCTATGACGGGTCTCGAACACACACTTTTAGTATAGTTTGTGATCCAGAATACAGCAGATTATCCGCTACACTACGCCAACATTAAAGTCTTTAACAAAAAAAAATAAAAAAATAAACAAACAAGAGCTTACATGCTAGGTTTATAAACTTAGTTATTTTTTAATGTTTATTACACAAGACTGGCATTAAATTAAATATTTATTTATTTATTTTAGTTCTAAAATAAGTTGAGAAAATTATCAGAGTGCACATGCTATATATGGACTCATTTATCGTATCTAGTCATATAAAATACTTGTAGATGGAAAGTAGTGTTGTGTATTATTATAAGCTATTCAGCCATGAAATAATTGATCACCTATCATAAACTAATTAAATATAAATACTCTGCACTTAAAAAGATAAACAAACTGCTTTAAACCACTTATTTTCAATAAAATATGTATATATATACACATACATGTATCAATACAACATTCTATGAATCGACTCTGTATCATAGTATCAGTTTACTTCCTTGTAGGAATGCAATGTTCGAGGCTGTAAAATAGTATCCGGATTTTTGTATGATTTATATCGTAATTGCAGTACAATAAATAATATAACTTCGCATAAAAAGCACTTTAGCTTTGGTGGTATCAACGTCCGGGCTCATTAATTAGAGCTTGTATTTCTGGTAGTAAAAGTTTAATTGTAGGTGCAATAGTATTGATTTCAACATTTTATGATAACTGTACTAGTCACTCCAAGTTTACTTCACAACAAAATGAGTATTACATGCAAAAGTTAATAATTTTTGGGTTAAATTTTATCTTTTAAATGTAAACTTTTCATGTATATTATATTAATTATACCTGTGCAATAGCAAAGTCTATGAATGTTGAAGTGGCAGATCAGGGGCTAACCGGTCTCGAGGCAAAACTAGCACTGGATTAAAACATCGGCACTTGTTCTTCAATGCTCTGTTAATTTACAGCAACAACAATTTTAAAATTATATTTTTAATTTATCATTTAAATTTTACTGCCGGTAAGCTGTTCAGAGTAAATAATTTATAACATTTGTTTCATTTGGAATGACTTATTGGGTTGCTGCGCACTACCGTTGAGCTTTGCTCAGAGTGAGCTATAGCTGTAGGAGTGTGGGCTCACCGCACACACACACACACACACACACACACACACATGAGGGTTTAAAACTCCCGTGGGGGATCTGAATTGATGTTGTTTTATATATATATATATATATATATATATATATATATATACCAGCAGCAGCCCCTATCTCCGCCAACACCAAAAAAAAAAAAGATGAAGAAAAAGAAATGGTCCAAACATTTACAGCAATTCAGAGCCCGGCGGAAGTTTTTGAACCGTGAAGGAGGGGGAGGGGGAAGGCAAGATCTTTACTGGAGTGGATTTATTTTCTCCTCAGGACAACCGCGATTTCACTATGGTATGCTAGCGGCGCAGACCCTTTTTCTGTTGGCAATTAATCTATGCTGCAGTGTGGGATGCAGGGCTTCTTTTGGGCCGCTAGAGTGCATTTTTTTCCAAGGACAACCGCTACTTTCGACAACCATAGTTGGCGGCCACCACGTTCTGGCATGTAGGCCTGGAACATACTGGCTATTGCTGCAACCACATTTCGGCCTGTTGGTCCAAAAGCTGCTGGCACCAGCACTACCACCCTTTTTCGACCTGCCGGAGCCTGCCTCGTTCCCAGACGTCGATGCTTCGTGGCATTTGTTGCCGAGAGTATATGTCGACAACCTATAGGTTGCACAAGCCTTCTTCAACTATACTAGCAAACTCAGATGCTTCTACAACTAAAGACGTCGTGCACACAGCATTTCGCGGCATTGGCATTCATGCAGAAAAGGTAGGTACACATACTACGCGAAAATGCATTCGGGAGCAATCTAGTCCTCGACATTTCAAAGATAGACTACCTCGCTAGCCACGAAGGGCGCATGCATCTCCGCCCGCTTTCTGTCCTTCCAAACTTTGTGGACGATATCTAAGTCTTTGGCTACCTGCGCAGCAAGGGCGTTGTCTTAGACAGAGGCAATGCGTTGTGCAACACTGAAGACGAAGGGTCTGCCAAGCAGGTGGTGTCCGATATACAAGGCGCGGTGCGGAAGTCCCTGTTAGAAGGTCCGAGGGGAGCCTGTGCGGCTACATTCAAACAAACAAAGTGCACAGTGGGGACAGAAAAAGTGGTGGAGTCGTGTGTAGCTGGCGGTAGCGATCTTTGTGGCCAAGGTAGATGTTTCAGAGGTCCCGATGGAAGACCTGCAGGCAGCCATTCCAGAAATCGAAAGTTGGCTACTGCAGTATCGACTACACCCAACAGGGCGGCTCTAGTAGAGCATTCCATGTGCAAGGAGGGCATGCAAGAGCAGGGCAACATCGCAGACTCGATGCGCAGCGAAGCGTCGACCATTCTGGCAAATACAGACAGCGTTGGCGAGCATGTCTGCACCTACATCCACACGACCGACCAGGGATACACTGTCCGATGCAAGCTGTACAACAAGGTAGTACTGAACTTCGAGGCAGGCGAGGTACGCCCCAACGAACATTTGCGAAAGAGATTCTTACACCCAAACGTTCTTGCTCGTTGCTGCACCAGAATCGAGGTTTCGCTCTACGCATACCGCCTGGTATGTCAATACCGCTGACGCCGTTGTGTAGGACGTGCTATATACTGTTTCTCTCCCCAGAGTGGAGGGAGAAAGCCTTTTTATTGTGCAGTCTCCGCATAGGCAGTTGGAGATCTTTGCTAAAGAGCTCGACAAATGCCTTGTGCTGGCAGACCGCCTCAACAACACAATATACATGGCCTGGTACGACCACACGCGGATGCGAAAAGTTGCAGGAGTTCGGCTATGCCTACCGCTGCAAACTACGAGGACCACGATCGATGAGAAATGGCTGTACAATGGACTGCTTCAGAGTTTGGCTTCCGCGGATGCCCCATCATTCGGGAAGACATTCCGCTACACGAAGGAACCAGACCTTGCAGGAGACAAGAGCAGATGCACACAGCACCGCCTGCCATCAGAACTTCTTCCTGACTCTCCACACGTGGCCTGAGTGTGGCGCACCAGGAAAGCACATTTTATTGGCATGGAACTGCTCTGATGGCCGCTGGAGGAGATTCCAATTGACCGAACGATCTCCACGCTGTCCACACACGATAGGGAGTGCCGCCTGCTAGCGTTGGAGGATGACAGAGTAGCAGAGCTGTGGCGTCGCCGCACAGAGATGCAGATGTAGATAACACATGAAAAAAGATGAGCAGAGCTAGTCAATTTGAGACGACTCCTTGCCACAAACAAGAGATACAGTGAGTTCGCCGCGAAAGCCAAGAAGGCTGTGCTCGATACTTTGGTGGTGGCCACCAAAATGCTGGCAGATGTAGTTTCCACATAAGAAAGAATGGTACACGTGCTTGGATTTCGCCAGAAGCCTGCTAAAACCCGCGAATCGCTGTAATCATGGGGTCGCACTCGCTGTCTGGGCAGTCAAGGGAATGGAAGCCATCCTGGAAAAGTGCCAGAAAACTTTGTCTTAGAGGTGGACAGTTACGAATGCACGCTTGTATAACTAGTTGGAATTGGCGCAGGCCCACAACTTTGACTGCGAGTAGAGACGGCGCGTTACTTCTACAACAACCAGGGGAGGCAAAGTCGTCTGCAATCTAGTGTACGCCCTGGAAGCTCCAAACCCGAAAAACAAGGCCAACCTGCAAGCTCTACTCGATGTTGAAGAAAATGCTTCCCAAAAAGCCGCACAGATAGTAGGCTACTCAGATGCCAGCCAGCTGCCAGAAGAAACCGAGGATAGTGTAGCGCAAAAACTGCAAAAAATACCAGCCCCCGAAATCAAAGGTTACAAGAAGACCGTGAACGCAGCTCAAGGCAAATACATCTGCACGAGCTTTACTGAAACCGCTTTTCGAGGAGCCGCACATGCAATTCTTCTGCTTTGAACCTGCGACGAGAAGGGCGAGGGAATCGCAGTTGAAAAGGTTCCTGTGTATGGTCACTTCTGCAGCGCGAGATAGAAAGACTTGGAAAAATCAAGGAACTTCTGGCACCGATACGATGCCGATTGGGAGACATCCGACACAAGTCAAGAGAAAGGACAGGTTTGCAACGCTCGCCGCAATCGCCTGCTCAAAGAGCAAAAAAAAAGAAGAAGAAGAAAAAAAGGCACTACAGTGTACATATATTTTGGTCGTGGTCTACACGTGTGTCTAGGCCCAAGTACATACTCGTGCACTAGGACCGTAGAAATTATTTGGCAGGGCGTATCTGTTTTCTGTGCACAAGACAGGTATCTTTTCATAGGCAAGAAACACAAAGTACACAAGGCCAAGTCTTTCCGACCAGGACAGTAGTGCTGCCGCACGCTCTGGATCGACATAACCAACGATACCATCTATGTCTGTATGTTTATGTTTGCATATATGTGCGCGCAGCTGGTAGGACGTTCGTGCACATACGTGGAATTCTGCGCCAGATGATTTCACACTTTCCAGAGTCCACTTCCGGGCTGCTGAAGGAATGCGGGGAGGCACGTTGCTACTATCGGGCTCAGGATATACAAGCGAGAAATGTCTCAAGCGCACACACATTTCTCTGGCATATACATGCTGGGTGGCTGGTATACCTAGAATATATATTTCCACGCATGTAATATCATAACAGCACAAAGTCTCAAATTACACCCGCAAGATTCCAAGACGCTCCAACGTTTCGAAAGTGCCGGACAATGGATCGAAGTAGCAACGAGCCCGCCTGCATACTTTTTCCATTTTCTAGCGCGACGACGCACAACCAAGTTGCTAAAACAACTAAAAACCAGCATGTCCTCTTGGGCACCCGTAACAAATAACTCCATCTCGCATTTTTCTGCAGAGATATGCCACATAATTTTTGTCTATACTCCAGTCACCGTCCCGACTGCCAGCTTCCATGGTTTTCCAGAAAGCTCCTCTTTTTCAAACTCGTGGGGACTTTCCATATATTCCGCCAGTTTGGCAACCCACTCTCTCTGGCGAAAACTAGTGACAGCCCATGGGTCTGGATGCAGAATCTCCACTTGTATATCATAGCGGAACAATTTTATATTGCAAACATTTCCTTTGTTAGCGGGCACGCGAAAAGTTAGCAAGAAATACTGGTGGAGTACCGGGAATACTGGGTTTTTCCGAGGAATACTGGTGGAGTACCAGGAATACTGGACTTTTCCTTGGAATACTGTTGGAGGACCAAGAAATACTGGGAAGGGTTTCCTAGTTTTTCTGGTTTGAATTTAAACAACCCAGTATAAGAGTATACCAGTACCACTGGAACAGCAACTGCAACAATGCCGCCCCACAGGACCTACTCCACAACCAAATATAAAAAATACATAGCCTCTGCGGACACATTTCTGCGGAGGACTCTAGAAAGATATATGGTATTTGAACTACCCGCTTCTTCAAAATATGGCGCTGGGGAACAGCGCCTGTGTCTGCCACCATCGCCAAGCCAGCAGATACAGCGATTGTTGCCCAATCATAGGTTCCAGCACCCGTTGCCCAAAGAGCTGTCTCAGCGCCCATTGCCTCCACCGCTGGAACTGCCGCCCTCGCAACATTCCAAATGGTCATCGCTGTCCCGACAATTGTTCCGGGCGTTGACTATTGCTACAACCGGCTTGGCAATCTGGAACAGCATGTGCTGGAGCAGACAAAAACGCTTGGCGTGGTTGTACAAACTCTGGAGCGAATGGAACTGTCCAAAGAAGCACTTGAAAGCGAAGAGGTCGCGGAAATAGCGAGTACAGCCAGTGATCTCGAGTAAAAGCTGGAAGAAACCGAGTACGCGCGTGAAGAAATCGAGCAGTTGGTATATCTGATGTCTGGAGCAATTCTCGTATTGGAGGCTCTGTCGACGACGTTTGCGGCTTGTACCCCCAGGAAAGCCAAAATCAGCGCCTGCGTCTGTGCTGGAAGTCACATCGTGTATGTGGTTTTGCGAAAGAGACCCATTTTACATGGAGTAGCGAATATTTTTCATAGGGGCAGCCGTGGCAAAAACGATATAGCCTGGCCGAAAGCCTCAGCTTGGTTTCGATAGAGGCATGCTAGAGCCATTGCAAGCATGGGGGCCGAAACAATGTCTGCGCTACTGTAGCATTCAATTCCATTCTTGGTAGCCGAAAAATGGGTAGCCCCCGTCGATTTTTGCACTTTAGCAGAGAGCCTAATAAATAGTATGCGGTGAAAGGCTAGCTTACATGTTTAGTCAATGAGCTATTTTTAGTAAACATGTTTATAGATCAATAGTTTTGGAATGCGGTGAACTAGCTGGTTCAAAAATAGCATCAGGGTAATGTATAATCCATATGATCATAATAGAATGTGTGGCAGGACTGCATGATGTCTCCAGTATATGTATTTAAATAAATAATTTGGTTGGAGCAGGACTTCATAGGTAAACGGGCAATAGGATTTAGCCGACCAAGGGGAGCAACAGTCGGGCGGGAAAATAGAGCAGACGTGACGTAGGAGTTTTGGCCTCAAGGTCTCGCCGCATCCCAACCCCGCAGGAAGTTCCAAACCTCCCGCGGAGCTCTGTAGTGCTGCAAATATTTGAACTAGCCCTTGGCATGGGTAGGTCTGATATAAAAAGAGACACCAATTCGGATTTGCACGGGAGTTTTAAACCCTCCTGGGGGTATGTGCGGCGAGACATTGAACCCACGCTCGTATTTCACATCTACTAATATTGTGAAACAAATATGTGCAATTGCATGGGTACAACAGCATATTAATCTGTGACCGGGAAAATTTTGTAAAACCTTTCATGGAATTGCATGGAAGGAGGGAGAAAGGGGAGAGATGGTGTTGTTTCTAAAATTTTATTTCTGACGGTGCCATAAAATTTGGTTTTTGGCCTGGAAATGTAAAGATTTTTGGTGATGGTTGCTGTTCTGTGGCTAGGAAAACGTTTGTGTTGGTTGGAGGTTGGGGGTTGTTTTAAAAAAACAAATTGGATGGGGGGGGGGGGGATATGGCTAGTTGCTGGGAATGTATAAAATACCTACTATTATGGTACTCATTGAATTTGTGTCAATTCTAGCTTTTATTTCATCAACTCTTTCAGGATGAAGTAACTTAAACGGATAGATTCTTCCAGTAAATGACAGACCGTTAACTACTGCTCCTACATTCATAACTACTGCTGTGGCCATTTCTGTATTGATCTAGCGATAAATTACGAAGCATCTCTATATGTGCATAATGAAAGGTTTGCTTTTGCTAAAACATTTATTTTATTGCATTTATGAGTAACAAATGTTATTACTGCTGCCAGCTTTTATTTCACGTCCTGACTAAAGAGGCCTTTTTTATGTTTCATTCCAAGTTTTGAAACATTGTTCTCTTGTAAATAATACGTAGGTGCTTCCTTTACGCTGTAAATATTAGCACATAATTCTTTTTTCAAAGTCCAATGAGCAAGCAAAAAGTATGTTGTGTTTACCTGTAATGCAATGTTAAGATCAACTTAAAATAATATATTGTAACTGATGGTTCAATATTCAATATGAATGTGGACAAAACTTTTGTATACCTCTGATTTCTTTATATGAATGACATAATGCTCTACTTCATCTATATTAAAATTTAATTGCTTGTTCTGGTGGCAGTTGATTAAATAATACAATGTAATCTTCGTCCTCCAATCAGGTTTAATTAATTATAATGTATAGTTTCTGCTGTGCTCATATAAAGTCATATGGCCCAAATACATGGTGTAATGACCAGAACGGGCACATAAACCTTAAGATATTAATATATGCCTACTCCACAGGGAATACTTGGGGTGTAACAGGTGGGCTTTGAGGGTTCAATATAAAAACCGGGAGTCGGGACTCAATTGAAGACCGATTCTGACTGCTTTTGTTTTGTTTTTGTTTTTTGTTTGTTTTCATTTTTTGTGTGTTTTTTTTTTTTTTTGGGGGGGGGTGTTACTTGTATTTGGTATTTATTTTACAGTAAAAACTAATCTGTACCGCACATACGTCAGAAGATTTATGTTCTGTTGATAATGGTTTGCGCTGGGAAATAAAGTCTTCTTACAATATTGGGTATTCTTTCTTGCAAATGACTCATTTGTCTGATGACGGCAAAAGTACTATTTATATGAATTTGCTCACTGACTTCTTTAAAGGAACAGCTCCATATACTTTTTTTCCATTACTGTTCCCTCTGGAAATATAGAAAGCTCTTTCAAAGTTCAGGTTAAAGATAGCAAAAGTTCCGATTAATATCAAACAATTTGATATACGATCCTCTGTTACTTTTACTTTGGGAGATTAGGCAGGTTTATGCAGAACTGAGTTTGATGGCTGCGTGGCTACTGCTTTTACATCAGGTTTTCACATAGTTTCCTCAGGAAGCAATTTGATATTTTGTTCTCCTTCACCGTTTCACCAGGTCCCCGCAGAGAACAGTTTGATGTAGTGTTTTCAATTATTGCACAACACTCGGGA
Organism: Margaritifera margaritifera; assembly: GCA_029931535.1. Taxonomy (NCBI): domain Eukaryota; kingdom Metazoa; phylum Mollusca; class Bivalvia; order Unionida; family Margaritiferidae; genus Margaritifera; species Margaritifera margaritifera. Next base: position 2,305,264 of record JAQPZY010001694.1, on the reverse strand, counting down.
AATATAATATATTTGTGCAGAATTAAGTCTGGTGATGGCAATAAGTGCTGCTTAATATGAATTGTTTGAGTGAGTTCCCTCAGGAAACAATGCGAAGTACTGTTTCCCATTACTTTTCCCTCAGAAAATATACTAGTTTTTTTTCAGAATTGAGCTTAATGACTGCACTGGTTACTGTTTTAACATCAGGTGTTTACCAGGTTCCCTCAAGGAACAATCTGATATGCTGTTCTTCATTACTTTTCCCTGAGGAAATATACAGTATTGTTTTTCATAGATGATGGCTGCATGATTACTGCTTGAAATTAATCATTTGCTGAGTTCCCCCAGGAAACAACGTTAAGCACCATTCTTTATTACTGTTTTCTCAGGAAACATAAAGTTTTGTTTGAGTTAGGTAAGTTTATGATAATTGCTTCATATGAGGCTTTCACAGAGTTCCCTCACGGAATAATTTTACCTGCTGCCGCTTCATGTATATGTGAGTCATACAAGTTTCCTTAGTTGTAAGCCAGGTCATCTTATACCGCGATATACTCCCGCAAGGCTGTGCAATATAATAGTGCACAGAAACACAAAACAGGGTATTTAATGAGGTAAAACCACATTATTATTTGTTTTCAATAGACAGGATATCTGTTACTTGGGAATGACCATACCTTTCCTCTGTCCTCTGAGAGAAATCTGCGAAAATATAATGCAAAGCAGTACCGATGCAGTCGTTTAACTCAGCTTTGCAAAAGACCTACTATATATGGTTCTTCACTATAGAGCCCCTCAGTATACCGTTGCCATTATATTAATGAAGATATGGTCATGGATACCAGCCATTAAATTGGTTACATTTTATTTTATTACTGATTTTTTATTTATTTCACTTAATTTCACTTCCTATTTCAAATCCAGTCAAGTTTATTTAATCACAGCATAACAATAGTGATCATTTAAACAAATTATAACGGTCCAACTGTTTCATGAAATTCACAAATTATGTATTTTGTTTTTTACTGTTTTTCCGTCAGGGTAGCTTTTTGAAAACACGAGTCAGATGACTGTATGGTCAACGTTTTACATGAAGTTCTTACAGCTAGATATCTCTTAGGAAACTATATGCTCTTTTACATTAATGACCCCTGAACAAATATGAAATTGCAGTGTAAAAATGAGAGTACAGGGGCGGATCCCAGAATATCGTTTGGAGGGGGGAGGGGGCAGGGAGGTGGGTAAACAAGTAGGCAATGGGTCTGTGGGATGGAAACCCTAGTGGGAGCCGATGGGTCGAAGCCCTCGAAAGCTCCTGCATTTTTTAAGCGTTTCTAGGACATACATTTAATGATCTTAACTGTAAAGGAAACTTACTCTAGGAAACGTTTCGGTTGTTTCGCACTCGTATTTCATTTTGTTCGGGTGATGTTGGTAGTGCCCCCCGCCCCCGGTTTCCTTGGGTCCGCTCCTGATTTACTTGCTGCATATTTACTGACAAGGAAAGTGTAGTTAATTTATCGACTTCCCTAATGTTACTACATGATCTAGTTTTCTTTTCTTTCTTGTTACATTGGTTCTTCTCTCAGGAAATATAGTAACCGTTTTCAAACTTGAGTGAGATGATTGTCATGAACTGTTAACAGAGGTCCACAGAAAAATAGCAATTTGATATTTGATAACTGCATGGTTACTGCTTATTTTCACCAAGTTCCCCAAGGAAACAACCCAATGCATTACTGTTTGCTTCGATAGGCAGTATTTTAAAGGTGCTGAGTACTTGCTCTGTATGTTTGCTTTTCTCCACATGAAATTATCACAAAGTATTTAGTTTAAGATAACTTTTATACTTATAATATTATTTTTCTTCCCCTAGAAAATTCCATCCAGGTCTACAAAGTCAGATCAGGTTTTATTATCTTAAATATCTTTTTGTTTTATAGTTTCCTCCATTTAGAAAAATTACAATCTACATATATGTATGAATGTATGAATGTATGTATGTATGTATTGTTACGATTCTATGGCCTAAGAAAAATGTAACAGAAAGAAAGTGAAACCAACAATGTATGTAAAATAAACAAACAATTTATTTCTAAATAGTTAACGTGAAAATCAAAAGACACTTACATAACGTGAATTAGAATCCTAATAATCCAATAATCCTAAGTGTCCTAAATATAGAAATTATAAAATGTTCCGAATGAATGAATGTTCCGAGTGAATGAATCTTCCTAATGAACGAATGTTCCGAATGAATGAATGTTCCGAGTGAATAGGTAGTCTGGAATGTCCTGATGTACCCTAATAATGTAATCCAGATCATCTTTGAGAGTGTCCACAGATATCCAGAAGTCATACATTTAAATCCAAAGGTAATGAGTACTTTATGTAACTCCGATGAATGTTCCAATAAATAATTCCATTCGAATTATGCATACAGCTGTACAGCGTTACGGGATTACGGCATCTCAGGATTTCAGAACAACAGCACAACTATTATTCCAAACAATCTGATGATTCCAAAGACTGATCATAAAAACATGAATGTTTTTAATATATGATTTAAAATTGGAATGGAATATAATGCGTATATCAAGGTCTTATATACTCTTTGCAAATGGCCCACTTCACAACAGGAAACGTGTCATATTACGACCCAGAATGCAACACTAAATGCGTCTTTCGAATGAAATTTTCTCAAGAAATGGTAAACAACTCTGACCTTGAACTCAAATGTAGCCAACATTTCCGTTGACAACTTTAATCAAACTTAAAATGCAACTTACTATTTGACACAATTTTAAAGTACAGTCATAGACCAAACGTTTAGGCACATTAGAGATTCCATATACATAACTGTATGTATGTATGTATGTATGTATGTATGTATGTATGTATGTATGTATGTATGTATGTATGTATGTATGTATGTATGTATGTATGTATGTATGTATGTATGTATGTATGTATGTATGTATGTATAGTGTTTAACGTTACGTCAGCACAATTCAGGCTATATAGTCCCAATTCAAGGTTTAGTTCTAAAAATATCAAGAGAAAAATTACACACACACACACAAATCAGAAAAAAAGCTAAATACATTAATATAATAGAGTGATAAACCCTTCCAAATTAAGGTGAATATGTAGTTATTCAAGATAAATCAGCCTTTTCTCATAGGAAATAGATAAGATATTTATTGTCAAAAACCCAACTCACAGGACATGACAATTACATAATGAAATCACAAGCTGATACTAAAACATATCAAATAAACATAGTTTGAACAAAAATGTAATGACTCAATCAAAGAGAAATATTTCCTTACAGATGACAAAATATTTCTTTCTTTAGCGTGTGTACAACGTCCCTTTATGTCACAGATATATAAAGCAACAGAGTGATTTTTTAAGATATATTATATGTTTTAATTGTTTCTTGTTTATTATCATTCGTGTCAGGGAATTTACATTTATGTGCACTTGGGTGAAGTCCAAACTGATGTTAATAAGTTTTCAAACTGCTTGACTATTCTGACATGTAATTTCATTTTATCTTTGGGAATTATAAGTATTGCAATAAATATACACGTTAAAGAAAGAACACTTCGTGTATGCTGTTCTCTCTCTCTCTCTCTCTCTCTCTCTCTCTCTCGTCGTGAACAGTTATGACAATGACACAAAGCAAGCTATTTTTCCTAACGTATCGAGCGTGCTTCGGTGTCACACTCCTCGGTGTATTTTCTGTCTTAAAAAATGATTACACTTCTTAAAATTCTTTTTTTCGGCCATCCTCCAATACTTGTATTAATTACAGTATGCTGAACTAATATCTAGGACGTCGTCAAGCACACAGATCATCTTCCTAAACATTCGCAACTTCGAGGTCAATCCAACGGATCACACCTCGCATATCAATCGGAACATCCGTGGCCTTTCCATCGCATGATAGAAAAAAATCCTCGGATGTAAAAAAAAAAAAAAAAAAAAATGGCCATTTTTAACTGCCCTCAAACCCATGGTTGTTATTATGTCATAATAACTTAATAACGTTTAATGACCTGTCATCACTAACAGCAACGCAAGCAATAGTTGCAGACAATTGAAACCGAATGATTTCTTCCATTTTTTTTTTTTTTGTTTTCATTACAAAGTTGTAGGAATAACATATAAAATTAAATGTGCATGTATGTTGTTGATGGTTGAAACGTCGTCGAGTGTTATTTTCAAGACCTATCATGTTAGAAGACTCTGTTATTCGCACATCTAGCCGTATGTTCGTCCGCAAAGAACTTACCAATTTGGGAAGTATCACTACGATCACCTCTGAGTCTCTTTCAAACAGTCAAAAAAGTTATTCGATTCGCATCGGAGAGAGACGATGATATCCCGAATGCCTCGAATGTATGCCAATAAGCTACTATTCGGACCTCCTCAGTAATTTACGAAACAAGGATTGACTGAGAAGATGCGAATGCATCGAACTATTTTTTCATTCGAAACTTCTCGGTCAACCTTACAATCAATCCAATCGTAGAAATAGTATAGGTTTTGCGGAGAAATTGCCGGTGAACAAAATGTACAATTTTTCTGTAAATTACTGCGCTGAAATACATCAGAGGCATCTTTTTGTAATTGCAGAAATAGCCGAGGTGGTCCGAATGATGGACCTTGATAATATCTGACAACGTCGGCAATTTCTGGAACCCAAAAATATGTATGATCTGTTGGATTCACCTCGAAGTTGCGAATGGTCCGTAATAGTATTGTTTAGTCTGCGAAACGAGATATGCACGGTCTTGAGAGGCGGTGATGTCTTACGCAATCGTGACGATAAGATGACGTCATATATATGGCCATTTTCACTTCCTGTATCTGTAGCGGGGTTAAATTACATCCTTGTATGTTTTCAATATTATTTGGGTTTTAATAATTGCAGAAAGTATGTAAAGAAAAATGTTGAAATAGGGAGATACGTCTTTGTATTTTTACTTCTGCAAAGTCTTACCGAAGCGCTTTCTATTGATAATATCAATGAAGCAGTTTACTAGACCGTCACTTATTATAGCGTAGACTGGTCCCTTGTCACTTTGGTTAGTGTAAAGCATTCTAGTTGCTGACAAGATGGAAACCAGGCTAAGTATGGCGAAGCTCTGATGAAGTCACACGAGAGTCTGTTTGAACGAGACTACTAGTGTATTCGTTTCCTCAAGTTCCGCTCTACATTACGTACTTCTGTGAGAGGGACTGGTATAAGGTGAATTTGTTTGCATTGGCAACATGCACAGTGGAGAGAATGTTGGCATACCTCTATGCTACTTTCATGTAATGTGACTGAAATTTCTTTACATGTAGTAATTATGGAAACTATGGCTGTTCCCATGTGCTCGAAAAAATGAGCCTGAACTAGTCTAGAGTACACTAACTTCATCAGTTATTAAAATAGGGACAGTGAAATTTCCCAAAGTAGACAATACCATCTTCTGAAAGTGCAATAATGAATTATAAAATATATAAAATGAAACAAAGTTATCGGCTATTTTTTTTTTTTTTTCAATTTAGCGAAAATGATTAAGCGGAGCTAGCAGACTTTTTGAGAGATGCACATCTGAAGTAAGGCCAAGCTGTACACTCTATAACCCAAATTACACCTCACGATCATACACCAAAATAAAGGGAATCAATAGTTATTTGAACAATACCTAAGATATACAAGGTCTATTTTTCAAAAACCTGGGAAATTCTTTTACTTTAAAAATCAAACCCTGGCAACTGAGAGCGGAACCTCAGGGCAAAAGTCATCCACGTGTATGTATAGCCAACCAGCAGACTGGTATTCACATTATAATATTTGTATTGTATTCTTTCAGTGATTTGTTCAAGACAGCCTTGCAGATCTCCAGAACATTCTCGCATGGTTATATATTAGACATAGAGAAAGACGCCTGGTAACATTTATTACAGTATTTTCAGTGGCAAAGAGCGATAAAAGCTGTTAATCGGCACTTTAATTCTGAGTTAGACGTCTTTTAAGTCGTAAGTACTTAACATTAGTATTTAAAAGTTGCGGTATATAATGTAACGAAGCGAATAACTGATTTGAATCAGGACTTCATCATTATCTCATCCAGGAATAAGAAAGTTCAAGAAATTCCAGGACTCCGTTTCACTATACATCTCACTATAATCTTAAAATTTCTTCCTCAAATTGAGATTTTTTGAATGTCTTATTTGGTTGGTTGGTAACAATGATTTTTTCACAGAATATTCAGCATGTCAATAAACTCTTTGTCATTATTAAAACGGTTGCCATGTTTTTTTAAGACTTGAAGGTAATTTTGCCTCTTGTTCACTATTTCTGCCTCTGACAAAAATAGATATTATGTAAAGTGTCATAAGGAAGATAATGAAAAATCTCAATTTGAGGAGAAATTTTGAGAACTTTAGTGAAATTTGGGCCTGATCATATGGGCTTGTTACAAATGAACTTGAGAGTATCACTCAAGGGATAAAGGAACAGGCGAGGGTCCAATTCTGTAACTTCACATCTTCTATCCATTGACTGATACTCTTAATTTCATTTATAACTAGCCTCAGTGGCCTGGTTCATAAACTCTCTAGTCTTCCAGCTAAAGTGCAGGTCATGTAGGAATTCAGTACCAACCATGCAGTATTGGGTGTAATTTTTTAGAATTTGATTTTGTGTACCTTTAAATGGCGATAATTCACTTATCTTGATCCACATGCATCCATATTCATTGGAAGGTCATTATATACATGCCTAGTCCTACAATGTAAGACGTCCACCTTTATATTTATGTTGTTTGGGTGCGTTTGCCGCACCCAAACAACATAAATATCAGGGTGGATGTCTTACATTGTAGGACTAATACACGTTGTAGGACTAATACACGTTCTGAGAAATACATATGTCAAAATCAGTGTTAAAGTACGTGGCCGTTTTTGGACGAGTTCACAATGAAAGCTGCTTGTGTTTTAAAAAATTTGTACTACCCTGTTATTTGTTATGATTAGACCCAACATCCTCTTTTTTTGGAACCAGTTTAGTACCTGGCCACCATTTTAAAAGTCCATAGCAATCAAGAATTTTCGTCACTAAGTTTTTTTTATAACAGTTAAGGTGCAGTGCATTCAACAATCAAAATTAAATAGACTTTGGTTAAACTATATTAGTATTACATTTTAGAACAACAATTCATTTAAGATGAGTAAATGCGCCTACATGACGATGTTGACATACAATTTAGGACTATTTCATGTTCTTTTCGTTGTAACAAACAATGCTTTTAAAAGTTTTCGTTCTCTAAATGACAGTCACACATGGACTTGAAGTTAATGCCTTTGTTTTATATGATTATCTTATATAAAAATCACTGTTTGCAGACTTGGTGGAAGGTTAGTGTGAAAATTGGGTTAGCTACATGAATATTTATAGAATCGGTGCCATCAGAATCTTAAATTGTTCTGTTTCATGGGCCAAAATGTCTTTGAAACATCAGTAGCTTTGTATCTTTCTGCATCTCTTTATACACCAAACCCTTTCAGCATCAGAGTGTTTTCTGTGCCAATTGATGATTCCAACAATAAAGGTTTGGGCACCCATCCTTATAAGTGGGAATTCTTCATTGCAAAATGAGTATTTTGGGAAATTTTTTACACACATGCTTATGGTTTCTAACCTCTTAACTCTTATTACTCATAATTTTTGTTGCAATTTATTTTCAGATAGTCCTTTATAGCAGATTAACAAATTTATATTATAACCTAAATTAGTTACATGATTTTGTTCTTGTTTTGTTGAGAGGTTGCATTTTTAAATAGTAAAAGTAGTAGACATTGCTGTTGGCCAACTAATAGAAAGCTGATGGACAACAAGATACCTGTCAAAAGAAACAGGAAATTGTTTGATTATCATTTATTTGCTGATCTCAGATTATATAGGTCTGCAAAATTGTGTAGGGCTGATGGCGTGTTACAAGTATTATATGCAATTACGACTGCATATACATATGTATGTACAAAAGTTGTTGAATAATTTTCATTACAGAAGTTTTTAATGTGCTTGTATTTCCTAAAACCCCTGATGGGTTTTCTTCATACTTCGGATGAATCATGATGAAGCAAATACAATTCATTCTGTGACAAGCTCTCACGCTTTTGGGGTCACAGTCGCATATTTTGCAGCAATGGTTTGATAGTAGGCTCACAATGCAGGCCCTGGCCTGCTTGTTATTGATGGTTCATAGTTTATAGCTTGTAAAATCTTGGCACTGTATTCACAAAACTCCTCAATTTGAATGCACACTTGGACTAAGATATTGTTGTCCGTTGCCTTTTTTACTAAATGCAAGGGGCATAATATCAGCATTTTTCTTTCCATCTGTCCGTTCATCACATTTTTGTTTTTGCTGTACAACTGGGCTCTCAAGAACCTGAGTGTTCGGGTCAAATACCCATGGAATTCTCAGAGGATGCACAGTTTCTCAGTGTAATGTGTCCCCACTATGCACCTTATTTTCCCCCATGACACTCCCCCTTTTATATTTTTGGTCAGCTATGGCTGATCTGCAGAAAAGTTAATGGCTAGACTTAGGTAAACAGGCATGAAGCCAGTGTGACTAATTAACAGTTAATCCATCTCTGATATGATGACTTCAAAGAAACATGTGTTCTATTGATTGCAGATTTAAGCACCTGCGATTGTTTGGCAAATAAACAATGCCTGTTGTTGTTGTAACATTGTTTAAATTGGTGACAACGCGTATAATGAAAGTAATCAAAGCTTTCTTAGAGTTTTAGTTGGACAGTACTCTCCAATCATTAATATGCAATAATAATAATAACTGCTACTTCAGTATGTGTTATTTAGACTAGGGCACTACAGTATCAGTAGACTCTTTTTAATTGAGTGCAGAAAAGCACTTTGACTCATAAAAATGAGTCGGCATAATCTGTTTTCAATTTTCAGGAAAAGTCTTGTAACTCATTAACCCCTGGAGCCACGTTTACGCATCATGAGGTTGTACCTTACTTCCGAGCTCTGTAACATCATCATTTAAGATACACTAAAGTGGATGTATTGCAGGAAAGTAGATAGATGTAGCTCTACACTGATACCAAATAATGTCTACTTTCTACTTGCATTAAAAAGTACAGCAAAAAAATGAATTTTTTGAGACTCGATTTTTCTTAGGTTGAAAATTGCCTGTTTCGGAACCGGAGTTTGTGTCTGGATTTTATACTTTTTGGCCTTAGATCTAAAGCAGACCAGTCTGAACTGCACACAGACAGATGAACCTTTGCAAAAAGTTGGATAAGTTTGAGATTTGGAGTAAAAAGGGCCCAGCACACAAAAATCGGGGGTCCAATACGGAAAAAAAAATTCCAACTTTAACCCTTCTGCACATGCGCGAGCATAATAGCCAATCAAAAACAATGTTTCTGATACACCTAAGCATCTGGCTAAACGAAAAACTTTCTTAAGCAGATGTATTTTGCTGCATTTAGAAATAACCCAAAAAATGTGTTGCCTACCCCCATTTCACACGAAAATGAAAAGAATCTCCTGGGGTTAATGAGTTCATGAAAATGACACTAATGCTAAAAAGGCAAAAAACAGATGAAAATTTGAGCACAAGTGAAGACAACAAAGAGAATTAAAAGTCAGAATGTTTATTTAATGCTAATTCTGTCTCAACTATGGTGAAGTGTACTGAAAAAAATGGTGGCAAAACTACGAATGTGGGAACTTAGAGACCTGAGTGGGAGTAGCAGTTCTCATGGTTTAAAAAAGTAGAGTAAAGATGGTACATTAAAAGCAATTTGGGAATGGTGTAAGACTGCTGGAAAGCAAAATCCTTTCACATGAAATGGAAACACTAACTTGCAGATATAGGCCTTTAGCCGTCACGAATTTAACCAAGATCATTTAATTGATGTCAAGGGCTGCTGCGCTGTACAAAAAAGATAATCCTGTATGCTGATGAGAAAACTCTTGAAATTGGTGTGAAAAATGATGACTGCAAAGCTGCACAGTTTTGTACCATAAAATGGTGAATAAATTAATCATACTAATGGAGGAGCGCCCTGTACTTGAAGACTTCGATAACCAGAATGTCATACATACATTTGTTAAATCAAAGAACAGTAAAAAGTAGAGAAACTAACTGATTTGAAAAACTAGTTTTGCAGATGGCGAGTGCAGTATGATATTAAGTTTTTGGGGCAATAGTTTCTCTTTAATGTGATCTTATGAGGCTGAGAATTTAATTCAGATATGTAATAAAATAATGATCATGTATTTAGGGCTGTCAAGGGTCCTTAAGTGTCAGTAGTGAGATCATCTCGGGGGGAGGCAGCAGCTCCCTGGTCAGTGACTTGAGGCAAAACCCTGATGGGGTTGGGGGGATCAGGGTGGAGATGATCAATCTAATTTCAGGAATTCCATTGCGCAAACATGGAAATGTACCAGAGAGAGTTAGGAAACCATAAAAACATTCAGTTAAAAATGCATGACATTTTTTAAGAATGAGTGAGAAAATTCAAGATGTGCATGTGAGCGCAATTTCTATACAAAATGCATGTGTCTCATGCTCAATTCATGAGACTTGACAAGTATGCATACTTTTTCATTTTTCTTTCTATCCTTTTGAAATTGAGGGACTCGTGAGTTTATGCCAGGGACTTTCAGTAATAAGCTGAGGACATCCATGAGAGTATAGTCCATGACTCCTCATCCTGAAACTTTTTTGAGAGCCCTGTATAACTTTTAAGCCATATGAGATTAAGGGGTAAAATTTGGTATACTTGTACTTCATTGTTAGAAGATGTGTACCTCGTTGGGTGTCCTATTTTCAGGATTAAAGTCGCAACTTTTCAAAGTTTTTCATCACACTTTATGCTTAATAACTTTCACGCCATTGAGATTAAGGAATGAAACTTGGTGTGCTTGTACATCATCATTAGAAGGTGTGTTGCACACCACTTTGGGGGCCCTGTGGTTAATGTCACTGCTTAATATTTTAAGTTTTTCTTTGTACTTTCCATTCTGCTTTATAACTTTCAAGCCAATTGAGATGAAACTTGGTATATTTATACATCATCATTAGAAGGTGTGTCATGAGCCACATGTATCTTCAGTGTTTACTTCTGCCCCCAAGACCATAAAAGTTGTGTGTCTGCATGTGAAAACATAAAATGAGCTGCACCATGGAATTTTCCGTGCCAGATCTCTAAAAAGCTGTTTGAGGCTCATGGCTTAACAATGGTATACTTATATTTCTCTGTTATATAGCATCTCATGTATCAAAGTTTTATCTTAATTATCTTTCTTTTCCTTTTATACACTTCTACTCAAATTTTCTTTTTGAGATAGATGAATGAAACTTTGTTATTTTTTCTTGTCTGCCTAGTAATACAGCTCTGTCAACAAAGGTCACAGCCAGATTTCATCACTGTGTACTTTTGGTGACCTCATTACAGAATACCGGGGAGTGGGGACGAGAATGCACTAATTTCAGTGGATTTCATTTTATTCATTGAATTTTCACAATATAACTTCCTTAATCTAGAAACATCTTGTACATAAATTTCAGCTTTCAAATCTTTGGTGTGTCAGTCAGTTTGCTCATTAATAAATATTTATTAAAAAAAGATAGTTTGAGTCTGCACTCAAGTTGAGGGGTTTTGTGAACTGTGCCTCAATTTTTTAGAATTATGGACTGATGTGCAAAAGTATATGATGTATATATTTTTTTAAAAACCTGTAGGTATGCAGGGCTAAAAAAAATAAAATGTGAGAAGTGATTTGTCTATCTAGAAAAAATAGGGAAAATGAAGTATGAACATATAATTCTGGGTACTCTCTCTATGCAAAAATGCACCATTCAGAGATAATGAGTTAAGATTGGATTTGATAGACAATGCAGTGTTTTTATACATATTTCATTTTTATTTATCAACAGTCTTAGTAAGCAGTAGTTACAAGAATGGTGAAGGAGACTGCCTATTATGATATACTTGGAGTGAAACCCAATGCATCTCAGGATGAACTTAAGAAGGCCTACAGAAAGATGGCCTTGAAATACCACCCAGACAAAAACCCTGATGAGCCAGAGAAGGTACTTTTATGAAACACAAGATTTGTTTTGGTTTACCTAATGTATATTTCTCAGTTACTATTTCATTTAAAACTAAGTGACAGTCATGAATATTATTAGCCAGAGTGCTGTAGAAGAAGGGCTTCTGCTGTTACTTAGGTATGTGTACTGTCTTTACCTTACATTTTCTCTGAACAGTTTTTTGTGCACTCTGATAAAATGTAACTCTAATCATAATAAGTTCACTCTGCGAAATGATTTGGATGTGCACGTTTTCTAACATTGATTCCAGCACAGAAATGGCGGCCAGTTCAGAGAGTTGCAGGGGTTGTTAAAGTGGGTGGCAAGACCAAGAAAAAATGTCCTAGTGTGTGTTGCAGTCAGAATACCCCTTACAGTTCCTTGTGGATATCATTGTTGTAGACTATAAGAAAAGTTGTCCCATCAAGCCTAGCTTTTCCAGGTTAATTTACGAATAGATTGAATAGATGATGTAATCCAGGTATATTGTGTTTATTACTCAAAAAATAGGTCTTGTACATTATTATTGCTGAAAAATGTAATTATTAGCTTTGTGCGTACTCTAGCATGAAATGTCTGCATAGATGGGCAGTTAGGTTTGTTGTTCCACCTGCAAACTTGTACCAGTTTAACCACACATCCCTAATGAGAATACATAGTCAATGAACATGGTTTTAAAATGTAAAGCAGAGAAGACAAAAACTTAAGAAGAAATACTGCTGCATTTATTTCCCAAGTAGCATACAAAGAGAGGAATAAATGTAGATCTAAATTGTCAAAATAAATTCTAGATGGGAATCAATATTCAAAACATGAGGAATTTAAATCCCAGTATGGAAGGTTTTGCTGCAAGAGAGGCTGATAATGAGTTTGATTTTTCTTGACTAAACAAGAATCATGTGAGGATATTTGCAACCTGTTTTTTCTAAATGACCCTACTTTTGTAACTTGTAGGGGCCCTAGGGCCCCACTTTTACTGTTCCTTGAATGAACACTGGGTGAATGATGATGTACTTTAAAAAACAGAATACGTTATAAATCAAAGCTTGAAAACACAATATTTGACCTGCTCTGTTGCATTTTCATGCTGAACAACATGTTTTTGATGAAAGTGGTCACAGATTGCATCTTACAGCTTGACTTCATGGAACAAGTGTTAAGAAAATCCTGGGGAGAACACTTTTAGCCTTGTAAAATTCCCTAATTGATTGATTTCCGTGTTTTCTTTCTTTATCTCCGGGTCCATCAGGATCAGAACCTGGCAGCATGTCTGATACATAGTACCAGTATAAGCAGACTGGTTTACCAACTCTATCAGTGCAATTTTTTTGAGTTAGTTCAGTTGCTATAAGACTTGCCTACTTGTTCAGCTATATGGTGATTTTAATTCATAATTAATATGACCTTAAATCATACATTTCTGTGTTTCATTTTCTTCTTGTTGTTTTCTTTCATGTCATTATTCTGGTAAATAAAAGTGGTAAGTATTTGTAAGAGAGCAAAGTTTTAGCTTGCCAAGAGGCAAGTTGCACCAGAAGCTGAAAAATGTCAACAGTATAAAACTGGAACTATGATTTTGGACTATCATCAACAGTTCTTTCACAGTATGGGAATTTTCTTTTTGTTTGTCCGGTTGAAGATAATGTATATTTCTTTTATTTGTTACTTCTGTTGTTGAGATGGTTTTTAGTTTTGCAGATTTCTCATTCAATTTCATGTGTGTTTGTGGACATTTTCATGCATGACAATACCTGTAGCATCCAATTTCCATGCATGAAGTATCTTGGGTCCCGTGTTATCAAGAGCCGTGAATTGTCTTTGGTTGTACTGCATTATATCTTAACATCTATTTTCATTCATTAGAACTCTTAATATGCTTACCATTTATTTGATAGTAACTGCTATATTGTAGTTCAAACAAATCAGTCAGGCATATGAAGTATTGTCGGACTCCAAGAAAAGAGAGCTTTATGATCGAGGAGGCGAAGAGGCTATCAAGGGAGGAGGAGAAGGAGGACATGGCTTTGAATTCCATTCTCCCATGGACATATTTGACATGTTTTTCGGTGGGGGTGGCTCTCGGAGGAGGGGGCCCAAAAAGGGCAAAGATGTTATTCATCAACTGAAAGTTTCCCTTGAGGAACTCTACAATGGGGCCACAAGAAAATTGTCCTTGAAAAAGAAAGTTATTTGTCCAAAGTGTGAAGGTAAAGTATTTGCTTGATGCCTTATTAAAATTATATGTCAGAAATTTTATAATGAAATATTTATTTAAATAATATGTGTATGGTTAATCATGTGAATCTTGATGCTTTTGTTCCCATCCTTTTATGCCGATTGAAGAGGATTCTAGAAGGACAAATCAATAATGTAGGTAATCTTTTTCCAGAAATTGTTGTTCAGACATGTTAGCAAATGGAAAATAGATTAGCATGACCCAACTGCATTTCGTGGAAATTGCATGCATGCTTTTTATGAGATGCCTTTTATCACATATGAATCCTTTGATAATTAAAAGTTTAATTAGCAGGTTGCCAGCTTAAAACAGAAGAACATTTCAATCTTGTGACATAACATCAGAATTAAAATGGGCCTAAAATTAATCAGTTTCATAGGATTGTTGATCACTTTTTCTCTTTGATAATTATTTGAAAAGTCGAGTTTAAATTTTACAGAAGCGGGTGGCTGTTTTGGACAAACTTTGTAATGAACATAATATCTGAAATTGTAGATAAAAATCAGTAATAAAGTTGAAAAAGTTCAGATACATACTGTAATAAAGCTACATATGCAGTATCAGGATTTTTTGTTTGTTTTTGTAACTGTGGTCACTTTTCATGGCCATAGATCATCCTAGGCTTAAAAAACTATGGCTCTCCATAGTTGATTTTGTTTACTTCCTGTAGTGTGCAGTTGACTGGTTCATCTGGAAAACAGCTGTTATACTAATTTTTTCTGTTTATTGAATATAATTTTTAGCTCTACTGGTCAAAGACCAGCAGAGCTCATGGGATGGTCTATTGTCTGTTGTCTATCCATCCATTAGCACAAGTTTGTTATCGCTACTCCTAAACTACATGAAACTTTGCACACACATTCATACCATGGCCTAGTTGGTCCTTAATAAAAAATAGTGCTTCTCAGACATCCATCAAATCTTGTTATTGTTACTTCTTTTGAATGGATGGCCACATCAACATGAGGTTTTCAATAAAAGACTTGTGGTGTATGGTTGGTCCTAAATGTAAATGGCGCCAATCTGACATTCAATATGGTTATCATGAAAATCTTGTTATCACTGCTTCTCCTGAACAGAAAGTCATACTGACATGTGGTTGTCACCAGAAGACTTATGATGTCAAGTTGGTCCTAAATGAAAATGGTGCTGGCAGCCACAGCGACCATCTTGAAAAAAAAAGTTGTTGCTACTTCTCTTGAATAGGTGGTCATATCAACATGGGGTTTTCACTAAAAGACTTATTATGATGTTTAGTGTGTCCTGAATCAAATTGATTGATGCCAATCTGAGATCCAGTATGGCTACTACAGCAGCCGTCTTGGAAATCTTATTATTGCTGCTCCTTCCAAGTGGAAAGTCATATTGACGTGAGAAGACTTCGTACGATGTCCAATAAGGCTGCCAATCTTAGGAGCTCACTTCTCCATAATGAACCCTATATGTGAAACTTAGCTTTTCATTCCCTGAGTACGCCTTATGCTTGGTTCTCTTGCCATCTTTGATCACATTTACAAACAAGTTGGATAAATCACTGATAATTGTTAGATACTTTAATTATGTCACTTACATAATAATATTTAAAACTGTGTTTGATTGCTCTGTTGAAATAAATTGATTCCACACATGACCATGACCACTAGCGCTTACACAGGTAGGATTTGCTTGCCTTTTAACTTTTTATTAACATGATAATACAAAGCTGGTATACTTTTATCATAACAATGCAGGAAACACTTCCGCAAATCAGAGATTGAAACAACGTCATCACTTAATTAGGTTATCGTAAAAATGTTCA
Organism: Margaritifera margaritifera; assembly: GCA_029931535.1. NCBI lineage: Eukaryota > Metazoa > Mollusca > Bivalvia > Unionida > Margaritiferidae > Margaritifera > Margaritifera margaritifera. Next base: position 2,289,105 of record JAQPZY010001694.1, on the reverse strand, counting down.
CATGCATCACTGTGACGGTCAATCAACACTTAATGTTTGAATACAAGAGAGCATATTGCATGTATGAAGCACAACTTTCACTTGACAAGACTTATTTAATTGGTATTTATTTCACAAAGTGCTGACACCAGTGGACACTACTATCATTTGAATTGATCAATATTTCATCATATATTGTTATATACAGTGTACTGAGAAAACATTTTAAAGAGAAAATTTAATAAAATATGTGACTTGTTAAAAGTTGCGATTTTCATGATGTTGATTTAAATTTCAGGGCAATAACTGCCATCTTAGAATATAAAATGAGTACTATATCAAGGTTTAATTTACCAATTTTGATCACAATTTTATTCACGATCAGCAAATAGGGGCCTATTTTGGGGGTATTTTTTTATAAGAAAAGTCAGAGCCACACCTGCCCCCGCATGATAAGCAGGTTCACAAGTTAGCTGGGCATGCTGAAACTAGGGAGAGGTATAGTTACATTACACCATCTGATCATCTACCTATTCTTATTGTAGGAATATTAAGCCCATAATATCAATCCTCCATCTTCTCAGGAATCATGAAATCTCAGATTTTAAAATGAAAGAAATGAACTGCATAATAGTCAGAGTCGTCAAAAAAAAAGTTGTTTGGATGAGCTCAGTGATTTTATATACAAGTGGATTCCAGACTTTTGCATAGTATAATCTCCAAACAGAACTTTGCAAAAGCATCTCTATCAAAAAGATGTAGATGAAGTGGAGAACTATTTTAAAAACTTTTATACTCCTGGATATATATTCTGGATCTGTACCAGCAGAATTTCTTGACATGCTATATCACTTCAGTTGCAGACATTGCACACATTTACAACTTCAGATTCAGGAGCATATGACATCATAATATAGTGCACTGTGGGTAATATCTTCAATTCAAGAATTTTCCAGTAGACAAGAACATTTTCTCATATAAATTTTTCTACTCTGTTTTTGGCTTTGTAAATCACTCATCTAATTCAATCAGATGATTGCTATATCAAAAACTTTTCTGACCTCCTTTAATCCATTAAATATCTACAGGTAAAAAGAAAAATTCATGAAGTCCTAATGATATTAGTATTAAATCTGTTTAAATGTGTTTATCAGTATAACTGTTGTAGATAAATCCCTTGTTGGTGAAATCACACTTTTCCATCTACTATTGAGGCTTAATGTACATCTGACAACTATTTATATGTAAGACATTGGCAATGTGCACGGCATACCTCGCTGAACTTGCGATTTTTTTATTTGCTGTATGTCTTATAACTCTTATTATGACTAATACAGTTTCTAAGGCGTGTCTTTCGTGAATTGTGGTGTATCTGACAAATTAGGTAAAACATCCTTGTGATCATTGTGATGCTGTATTCCACTGTTGCATATATGTATCAGGGTTCTCAATAGATGCATATCCTCGGGTTTGGACACTTGGAATTTAAATGTGATCCATTTCTGAGCATGTGCGTTTTTATGACGCATGTTGATTTGGGCCGGCGCATCAGTCTTAATTACCCTTGATTCACCTGTGACATAATTTCTTACTAAGTGTGCGCTGTCCATAACAAATTTACTGTATGCGCCAGTGATTGACATTTGCTAGACTACTGTTTACACCTTATCGGCCAATAATACCGTGCCTATGGAAAATCAATATGAACTGGGCAGAACTGACAGGTCACTGCTGTCACGCTTAGGTGTGGATAATTCAAACAAGTTTAGATTGTTTTGAGATTATCTTTGATGTTTATGATAGCTAAAGGAAGAGGGATTAAATTATGACTTGATTGGATAAACTTTTAATCAAATATCAGCGTTTGTTCGATTGCCCATCAAATTATAATCAATTAGACAAAACTGATAAGTATGGCGGCTTACAAAGCCAGTTGTCCAAGTTATGTGAACAAACTTTAATTGTTTTATTGGTGATTGATTTGCTTCAATTATCAAAATGTTAAAAAATTGGGGTGTTTTAATTAATGTATCATTCAGTAAGAATTTACTGGACATTACGTTCAGTGATTTAGTTCATGCTTTGGAATTACTTGAGAGTGAATAAAAAGATGGTATAATATTGTTATATTATATGTATTTGTGAACTGTTAAACTGCAGTGACTCATTGAAGTATATGTTCTTTTCTGTCTCTGTCTCTAAAACAACCTGCTAGTGATAATCATTCCAACCCTCAGACTTCATAGAAACAAATAGTTAGTAACAGTTTTTGCGTTCACAATAATCTAACTATTCAGTATCTAACAGTAGATAAATACAGTGCTTCCATGATCCATACATGCTGTTGGATATGCTCATTAGTAAAGTTATTCAGGTCTGTGTGCTTCAAAAATGGCAACACTGTGCTTGACATTTTATTTTCTTGACCATTAATGCTTTCATGTTTCTGAGATGTTTGGAGATTTCATTAGATTGCATAAAATTTAATAAAGTATTCATTATAATAAATGGATATAAGATGTGTTATCAAGTACAATTATGAGTAATTTTGCTTTTATTACTGTAGCATCAGATAGTCATTACTTTAGTGCAGAGCTTTTAAGTTCATGAAATTTTGCATGTGAATTAAATTGTAATCAATACATTTCTGTTGTTCTTCATCTTTCATAAATGTATCGTGATATGTATTCTATAAATACAGTTGGTATTGAAACAAAGAAATGAGTGATGTTTTACCTTGGTGTACCGCTGGGGGTGGGTGGGAGGAGGTGTGCTTTGAATATCAGCTTGGTTCATATTTCATTGTGATTTTAAATTTGAGGTCTAGCTTGCCCATGAAAACCACAGAAATTGATACCCCACAAATTTCAAGTGATTCACACAGTACAGTTTTCCCTCGTAACGTGCTTTGTTATGATCCAATTGCAGATATAATGTGGTATCACTATAGACTCCTTGACCAAAATCATACAATGTATAACAGTATGGGTTGAAAGAAAACAACATGAAGTTTAGTGTTAAATCTTTAATTCCTTTTCCAAATATATATATATATATATATATATATATATATATATATATATATATATATATATATACATACATACATACATACATACATACACATTTTCCTGAATACAACTATTCCCAATATAATGCAGTTCAGTACTTAACATGATTGACACTGTACAGTGGTTTGGTACATAATGTGGTCAGCGGTTGTAATCACCAAGTGACCAACTGCTGCTTTATAAAGACAGAGAGCTGTATCCAGGGCCATCGCTACTTAGCACTGGACGAAATGGCGTTCTGGGCGAGCGGCACCTTCGGCGCCCCCAGTCGGAAAATGTACTGCAAAACAGCACCCCCTCTGGCTTGGTGCCCCGGTCGCTGTATCGCCTGCCCCTTACGATGGCCCTGGCTGTATCTACCTAACCTGTTCTAAAATCATGGGTGTTAGGTGCGGGGTGGTTTATGTCTTTCTTGGCACAGTAGTGTTTGAGAGTTTGAGATCTTTAATAAATGTAAGTTTAAAACATTTCTTGATTGTCAGAAATCTACAGATTTTACCATTTTCTTATACATCCACATGTAGTGATGCAAAGAATGTATTAAGACATAAGGATATATTTTAATGTCACCCAGAACTACCAGATATGTTATTTGATACAATAAAATCATATTCTAAGTTTTTTAAGCATAACAAAGATTCCTTAAATTTTAAATTTTAAATGGACAATATGACTAGATATAACTCCTTTTTCCTTTCAGGACGTGGAGGCAAAGAGGGTGCTGTAGAGAAATGCGGAAACTGTCGGGGTACAGGTATGCAAGTGAGAATCCATCAGTTGGTGCCAGGAATGGTGCAGCAGGTTCAGTCTGTGTGTGGGGAGTGTCACGGCCAAGGCGAGCGAATCAACCCAAAATACCGATGTAAAAACTGTGTGGGCAAGAAGGTAACAGAAGAGCACAAAATCCTCGAGGTCCACATAGACAAAGGTATACTTATTGTGTCTGCTGTATTCATCATCAACATATATTGTATGATTTACCCAATCAGTGAAGAAGAGTCCTATTTATAAGCTTCTTCTGTATAAAAGTGAAAAGGTTTCTTGTTGGTCTCCTGTATTGGCAGCCAGTGAGACATTAATTAACATATATGATCTTTTCTGGGCAAAGGTGTAATCATCCTTAGTGTCATCTCTATCAACAAGATTACGATTTTGACTTCATTGTTTTGAAAGTTGTATACAGCAAAGCAATGTTTTAAGCAAGACAGGGTATGAAGTGAAATCTTATATGGTGCTTACTCAGTAGTAAATTTAAGCTCTTTTCAGCTTTGGAATTGTGTGAGGGAGCTAACTATGCAGCTACAAGTTTGGACTTGGGAAACTGACCATAACCCAATATTATATCTTAATGATATTTACTGTAGCTGGTGTAAGCTTAGTAGTGTTCAGTAGTCATTTTTATGCTTCTGCCATATTCTTCTCATGTCAGACAATCACGTCTCGTCATGTCTGTCACAAATTTCATTTCCACAGGATAACATTTGAAGAACTTTATAGATTGTAACCAAGTTTGTTTGAAGCTTTATATTTAGAAGATCTAGATAAGTTTAATTTTCATCATTTTCTGACAAATCTGACCAAACTATGACCACAGTTTGACTAATTGAACTTAGTTTTCGTCATTTTGCACAATATAGATTGGGGCATCAGTGTTGTATGGAGACATCTCTATTTTCTATATCTCATTGTTAATTTGAATGCTGATCTCGTTTACATATTGGGAACAGATATGAATTAATCCACAGCATTTTTGTATTCTGCTCTGGATTGGCTTCACTATACTGAATACTTCATCATCATTATGTCATTTATTTTTATTATCATCATCATCAGCAGCAACATTAGAGACCTTTACAAACATTTATGTATCCTTCCAGGTATTTTCTTGATCCACTTGTCCTGGACAAGTGACTTTGGAAAAAATCACTTGTCCTGCAGAATTTATCAGTTCATGGATTAAAGTAACGTTGAAGATGAAGTCACTATTGTTATGTGGGTTACTTTGTTTAATTTATTATTTACATATTTCATTTGTACAAAACAGACTTCATGAATTTACATAAATATTCAGATCTTTTTATTTGCCTGCCATATGTTATGATGATGTCTGTCCATGGGTCTGCCTGTTCATTATTTCGTTTGTGCACAATAACTTGAGTTCTCCATCATCTACTATTACCAAACATTGTCAGTAGCTTCCATGTGGGACAAGGAAGTAACCTATCGATTTCAGGCCCAAAATGTCAAAGGTCAAGGTCACAGGGACTGAAAGAAGTAAAACTGTTTCCACACAATAACTTGACTTGTATACCAGATACCATGACCAAACTTTGTAAATGACATGCAGTGTTGCACCTTGAGTGCAGGATCGCATGTTTCCTGCAATTTTGTCCTGTGTCTCCCAAATCTTGACCCCTGTGCTTCCCCTGGGATTGCTTTTTTTTGTCAACAAAAATCAAAAAAGTTGTGCCTTCAACTTTCTTTAGTGCACAGCCATCCACATCTATGTTGGCACTAGCAATAACCAAAGTCGCAACAGGCCATAAAAACTGAGAGATGGCAATTAATATCCATTTTAAAACAACATATTTGGCAATAAAAACATTTAAGGTTTTTGGTAGCCTGCTGAGTTGTTGTGTAAAGTCTTTGACTGCTGCTAATGTAGCATATTTTCGATGTTGATGGCACACTGCCAACAAAGATATAATTTATTTTGAGGTTGAAAATAAGGACAAAAGTGAATAAATTTATGCAGATAGACAGTTTGTCATTTAATCAATGAATTAATCAGTGAGTTATTTTTTTGGAAAAGAAATTTATAACAAGAATGTAAGTGACCAATGAAAAGATGATACAACAGTGCAGATGAAAAAGTTAAGGTAGCAAAACTGTCAAAGCAAAATAAGATTGCCTCATTTTTAGCACTACTAGTGCATTAAGTACTATCTACTGTTTTCCTTGTCATTCTAAAATCTTCTGTGTCCCCCATATTTGGAGGACAGGGGACACAGTGTCTCCTGCCCTTGGATCCTAGGTGCAACACTGACTTGCTTTTCATTTAAGAAAGACACCTATTGATTTTGGAGTCAAAAGTCAAGGTCACAATGTCTCTAAGAAGAAAAATGTTTTCAAAATAAGGTTACAATAAGAGCAGATAATATATATGACAACAAATGTAGATTTTTGCCCCAATCACTGTTGATGACACTATCAAGTGTTGGAATCAAATAATGTTGCTATGAACTTTGATTTTAAGATAAGACTAACCGTGTTTAAATGAATTTTTTTTAAAATTTAAATTTCACAATTATTTGTAGATGACTAGGATTAAAAGTGAGTGTATGTTAGTGCATTAACATTTTCAATACAATCCTTGTTGTAACTTTGAACTTAATGTGCATTTCATTGTTTAGTTCCACTACATGTGGATTTTGATATTTTCAGTGCTAGATTTTCATTCTTATTGAATGTAATGGTGTAGTAAAAGATTTCTCAGAAGGAATCTTGCTATCCCAAAGAACATCTACTTTTTCACATTTTATGCTAGATACAGTCCTAACTATACAAGCTGTAAAGCACATTGAGAGTACTAACCTGGTATATAATGGACACTTGAAGTCAGGCTTTGTAAAGGGACATAACTGAAATTCAAAGCCTGAGAGGAAATGATTAGCCTTGGAATGGTTACCTCCCTTGATATAGTTGGGACTGCTTCTGTGTCATGCTTTAATACAGAAAATGTAGAGTATAAAATGTTCATAAAAAGTAGCTGCTTTCATATTTTCTCCCAAAGTATTTTATGAATGTTTTTTTAAATCAATTCATTCTGAAGGAAGAAAGAGAACAAAATTCTTGAAACATTTACAATTCAGATTGCATGAATTTAGAGGCATATTGGTATTTGATTTAGATCATATAAAAAGGAACATGATGATCTGTATCTAGCAATGTATGTTCATCCTTCTGACCCGGTTTAATGTACCATATTATATGAACCCTCCAAACCATCAGTATTCTCACTATTTTGGTCTGTCCATGTTATCAGGTTCAAGGTCCAGGGCCATGACAAAGAAATTTTGTACTGCACTTGTAGGTATCTTGTCAGCATGTTAACTTGGAATTGTAAGAGAATATTTTTGGCACCAAATTTGGTATGTTGGAGTTTCTAAAGAATATCAGAGATGGTTTCTGTACTCTGCTGTTAAAAGACATGAAAGGTAAGAAAAAATGGATTTATCTTGTATTCATGAAGATTATTGATGGCCAGTAAAGCATCAATCCCTTTGAGGGACTCTTGTTTATATTTACAGATGGGTGCATTATTTGACACTATCTTTTGATTCCACTTAGTCCTAAGTTTCCCATGGATTTCAGAGATATTTGGAATATATCATGGTCATTATATGAAGATGTGCATATTGATCAATCATTGTGCTTTCATGAGTTTTAGCTTTACTGGTCAATATGTCCGCCACAGCAGCCATCTTAAGAATCTTGTTACCGCTATGTCTCCTGAACAAAAAGTCATATTGAAATGGGGTTTTCACCAGAATTTTTATGATGTCTAGTGGGTCCTGAGTGAAAATGGTGCCACTTGCACAGCCAATATGGCTGCCATTGCTGCCATATTAAGAATCCTGTTATTGCTACCACTGATGAATGGATGATCATATCAGCAAGGGGTTTTCACTGAAAGACTGCTTATGATGTCTTGCTGGTTGTCAATGAAAATGGTGTCAATCTGACCTCCAATATGGCCACCACAGTGGCCATCTGGAAAATCTTGTCATCATTGCATCTTCTAGCTGGCTGATCATATGGACATTGTGCTTTCACAGAAGACTTCTTATGATGTCTACTTGGTTCTAAATGCAAATGGTGCACATCTGATATCCAATATGGCCACTTTGGCAGCCATCTTTGTTCTTTGTACTCCTCCAAAACGGAAAGTCATATGAACATGGGGTTTTCACCAGAGAACTTCTTTTAATGTCATATTGGTCCTAAATAAAAATGGTGCTGATCTGATATCCAATATGGCCACCATGGTGGCCATCTTGAAAATCTTATCACTACTCGTCTTAAATGGAAAGTTATTTTGACATGTGGTTTTCATCAGAAAAGTTCTTATGGTGTCTAGTTGGTCCTAATTTGACCCTCAATATGGCCACTGTGGTGGCCATCATGAAAATATTATCTCTAGTCCCCCCAAATGGATGGTTATGTCAACATGGGATTTTCACCAATGAGCTTCTTTTGATACCTAGTTGGTCCTAAATGAAAATGGTGCCAGTCGTACATCCAGTATGGCTGCGATGATGGATGACTTGAAAATCTTCCTGTTGCTATTCTCCCTGAATGGATGGTCATATTGATATAACATTTTCACCAAAAGACTTCTAATGATGTCTACTTGGTCCTAAATGAAAATGGTGCCAATCTAACATCCAATATGTCCACCACACCAGCCAATTTGAAAATCTTCATTATCACTGAAGAATATCAGAGATGGTTTCAACACTTAGCAGTTAAAAGGAAGAAATCATCTTGAATTCCTGGACATTCTTCTCAGCCAGTAGAGCATCAGTCCCTTCGAGGGACTTTTGTTGTAAGAGGATCTGCTTTTTGTGAGTTATAGCTGGAGGCAACTTGTCTCAAGGTATTTTTCAGTTGAAACTGTAGTATAGAGTCGTCTCCATCATGGGGAATAGGGATGACTTGCAAGAGAGGAAGGGGTATATTGGCATGAGCAAATTGCTCACAATTCCTCTAGTTTACTTCATCAGGTTCTCTATAGCTTGTCTTTTTTTGATGGGTTTTCTGATGACTTATCTTCCTAAGATTTTCACACATAGAGTCATTTATTCACATGCAATACAAAATGCTAAGATGGTCTGTATAATTATTTGAATATTACTTTCAGGGATGAAGGATGGTGAGAACATTTGTTTCACTGGGGAGGGTGACCAGGAGCCTGGTCTTGAGCCAGGGGACATACAGATCATTCTGGATGAGAAAGAACACTCTATCTTCAGGAGGCACAAGGAGGACTTAATCATGCACATGGATATAGTACTGACAGAGGCTTTGTGTGGATTCCAGAAGACCATCGACACACTAGATGGCAGGGTTCTTGTCATCACCAGTTTGCCAGGTAATTGCTTCCTAAAAAAATATTTATAGAGACTGTGACATCCACATTTCTAAATTCATTAGGATTCAAGAAAGTAACACTTTGATAGTAATTGTATCTTTTTAAAAACTTGACTATAAACATTTTTGGTCACAGATCTGGATGCATTAGCAGCATCTCAAACCTTGACATTATTGTACATTAGCAATCTCACCCAATTATACTTGTATATAAACCTGAACCCACTATTGCAAAATACATTGACCTGTACTGTAAAGTGTAATTACAAAATGTGCAAAGTGCTTTTAAAGAATACATAATGTGTTTGAAGAAAGCTAGCATTTCTGTTTTTAACATATATTTTTTCAGGAAAAAATTAAACTGCATTGATGTATAGATGAAAGAATGATTCATGTAATAGAGTGACGAGTGCTCTTATTTCTTGTCCTAACTTCCTTCTTGTTATGCCTTCACCGTATGTATGGTGGGGGCATATAGTGACAGTCCATCCTGTCACTTCATGTCCTCCTCCAGCAGGAATTTCATTTCTACTCAGTAACTTTAGAAGGACTGCATGGGTTAAAACCGACTTTGGTATAATGTTTTACATTAAGATCTAGGTCGGGTTTGATTTTCATCATTTTCTGACATTTTGGAGTTATGGCCCCTGTTTGACTTTGTGCTTTGCCTTGTAATTGCAGCATACTGTAGTATCATTTATTTTCGTGGGGCTTAATTTTCGTGGTTTTGTAAGGGGAAAAAAAAGAAGACATTTTTGTGGGTACTTAAATGTGTGGTTTTGCCTGTCAAAGTTTGTATATTAGTAGGTATTTAATTTCATGGTTTAACCTCTACAGATACACAAAATAAAGAATACAAAAGAATAAAACTATGCAGACACAAATGGCAGTCATTTGAATGTTTAAAACAATACTACCACGTGTATGAGCACAAATCAAAGACCTGAAAAGTTCAATACTTACACCGTGTTTTTGTTCTAGTGAATAAGATCAATGGAAGCTGATGCAGCCAACAACACTAAAACAATACTACCACCTCAATGAGCACAAATAAAACACTAGGTCAAGATCAATCACTTAACACAGTGTTTTTGTCTGACTGCCCAATATCAAAGGAAGTCACCAAAGTGCAAAGATGCTAACTAAACTGAGAGACAGTGGACTCACTCTTTGGTTTGTGGCAGCCTCATGTACATACCAACTTCAACCACTAGACTTGACAATAAATAAAGAGTACAAAGAAGAATTAAAATCACATTTTCACAACTGGTATGCTAAACAGTTCATGGAGGCCATCACAGATAAAGGAAGATGTTACTGGTGACAATCGGTGTACTGTATCAGTAAATCTTGCAACTTCATTAATCAAGCCAATTCATGCTGAATGGATAATGCAGCTCAGAAGACAATGAGTGAAAGATTGGACTAATTATCAGTGGTTTTGAGAAAGCTGGACTTGTTTAATCCTGCAATTTGGAGATTATTTACCTGACAAGCATTTGTGTGTACCGTGAGACTTGATTGACATGATGTTGATACAGTGGCTTTGTCCGAAAATCAGTGAAGTGTGAGCTTTAATACTCTGCTGTAATTAGTGTATATACATAGTGTTTCATTAATAATAGTGCTTCACATTTGTTTACAGGCTTTTGGATTAAAAATGCATGGATTAAATGAAAATTGCTTTCAGGAGGATTTAAAATTTTCGACAACAGTTGTACTTGAATGAAGGATCATTTTGAATAAGTATGAAATTTAATTCTCATATACTAGTATTTTTTATTACTCTTTCTTTTAGTTTCAGTATCACTAGTGTTTGAATACCTTAGGCTTTTCTCATTTCTGTCTATCCATACTTATCTCACATATCAATTTAAGGCAGTGAGTGGAAATTACAGCTACCGGATACCTTATTGATACATGTGCAATGAAACAAAATATAAAGCTTTATAATTCTTTTTTCAAAATGGTTATAATAAGAAGAAAAAAAACGTGTAAAAGCTAATATTTTATTACCAGATTACAGTACTGACGTTGATTTATCAAATACTAGTAGCTTTATTAATTTCTCAGAACAAAACACAGTAAGAAAATGGGCGGGGCTGGGGGGGTCATCATCATACATGGCTAATTTTTCATTGGTCTTTAAATTCGTGGTTCGGGGCAACAACGAAAACCATGAAAATTGGTCTCCCACAAAAATTTCTGATACTGTAGTATTAGTTTTATTCTAAGTCATTGCCCAAAATAAATTATGTCTTTACACACCCCAGACCTGTTTACCCCTATAATTTTGGCATAATTTATACACATTTTGGCCTCAAAATTTGCACTACGCATGGAGATGCAATTTTATGCATTCCTGTCAATTTTTTAAAAAAATCCTGATTATCCATTCCTATTCCAGATTTTGTTCTTGAAAATGTGTTCTGTATCAGAATTTTACCGGAAACATATATGATGTCCGCCTGTACATGCTCAGTTCAAACAGCATGGATAAGTCTGAGTCATGTATGACAGAAAAACTGCAAAAACGAAAGTTTTTTGAGCCCGATGATCACCATGAACCAGCAGAGAATACATCAGTTTCGAAGCAGAAATATGAAACATCGTATCAAGACACATGGAACTAACTATCTTGGACCGTCAAGAAAGGGAGACATTTGTGTGCATTGTTCACTGCAAATCTGATTTTTCTTGTGCTCATGTTGGACATTTTGGCTTTAAGTAACATGTGGAGTCTAAGGCACACAAGGACTTAGTTCAGTGCTCATTTGTTCATTGAGATATTTTTTTAGTTTTAGATAGGCCCATTTTCAGTGCCTTACAGGTTTTCAGATTATAGACTTGAGTGTGCAAGACAAAAAATATTTGTTTGTTGCCAGAACAGTACTATTTGCTTGTCACAAGCAATATATACTTTTGAGTCTTGAAGATTGGAGATTTGTACTCAGTTCACAAAGGACTTGATCTCATGTTTAAAAAATTTGAAGTAATAGGAAAAGCAATACTCCTTCATAATAAAATTTAGCTAGGTTCAGCTTATTTTTTTGTGTTCATGTGTTCTTACATGATTTTTCTTGCAATAAAATTGCTAAAATGGGATGATTTTCTTGGAAATTTAGAAGCAGGGGAAGTGCTGCACATTAGGATGGAAAACTACACTTCTTTACCTAAAGGATTGCACATGTCTTGAAATGATGGGTAAACAGATATGCACACACTAACTTTAGTGTTCAGTACCTAGGTTGTATTTAATTTGGTCAGTTATTAAGGATGGAGGGTATAGTTAAACACGCATATTTCTGTGCATTTATATAATTTGTATAGTTGTATGAAGATTTTGTTGAAAAATCTGCAAGTATTGGCTATTTTGTCAAGAAATATATCCATTTTGGTTTAATACATCATTTCACATAAAAGTATTCCTTAATTATAATTATGATGCACAAAATCTTCTCAATAAAAACAACAATAGACCAACTTCCAGGAATGTTTACAGATAGAGGGGGAGAGGGACAGGATGAAACCATTAAAACAGATTGGTGCATATAAAAACACATGCCAAGGAGAGTATATACATGATGTTTAGTGTTTACCCCAGGATTTACAAAGTACATGGTAATTGTCTTCCAAAAAGGGCACTTCAAACTGGGATCAGAAAAGCACCTTATTTTATCACGAGCTGTTGTTATCGTTGAAATTGTTATTATGTTCTTATTGATGTTGTTGGAAAGGTAGGATCATAACTTTGATTCAGTTTATTGAAAGGCAGGATCATAACTTTGGTTCAGTTTATTGAAAGGCAGGATCGTAACTTTGATTCAGTTTATTGAAAGGCAGGATCGTAACTTTGATTCAGTTTATTGAAAGGCAGAATCGCTGTGTGTACTAGTTCAATCGATGTATCTTTTAAATAGAGTGCTATAACCAGTCAGTAGCATTTATGGATTTGACCCTTTTAAGAATGGAGTGGTACTACTAAAATGGCAATAGTGATTTTCCATTTGATTTTCAGCTTTTAACCTTGGGTATAAACAACATGAATGTCTTTGAATTATCAATATCTGTCAGAAAACATTTGCTAAGACATATTTTGCTCACTGGCTCAGATTCATTGCACAGCTATCACAAGTTGGTGGTATTGCCTGGGCACTGAGTTGTCAAAGCACCAAATTGGATTAATAAGTAAACATCTCTTTGGATATCAAATTTTAATAAACAGGCTTTGGTGACCCTCTTGTTTAATTATAAGTGATGAAAGCAAACTAAGTAACAGGACTTTAGGAGCAGTAAACAATAGAAAGGGTTAGAAGAGGTGGCACTGAAAGTTGAAAGAGGGGCAGCATGGCACTGGAGACAAGGCACCAAAAGGGTATGGAACTTAAAACAAGGGCAACATGATCTGCAAACTAAAGGCCATTGCGCTGCCCCATTCTTAAAATGGCTAGGGAAAACACTAATGTTATAATAGTTGAACCATAACATAATCAATATTTTTAGCTTACCTCTATGAAGTACATGAGAGCTATTGTACTACTGTCAGCATCAGCATTGGCACTTGGATGTATAAAAGCACAGTATGTGTTTAGCCTTACTTCATCTCAACCATTCTTTCCTCCTAGGTCCTTGGAGTTTCATAACATCTACCCCCTAGGGAAGGAGCTATCTTTCTTAGTGCAGTTAGTAAAATGCTTTTAAAAACTAGATAATCAATGAAAGCATCTCATTGCTCATTTGCAAAAAGTCACTTAGTAAGCACTTGACTATGGCAGTTGATCTATGAATGAGTATGGGAATTAGATGAGTGGACTGCGTGCTTTTCATGTGAGGCCTTAGCAGTTGTGGTTAATCAAGGTAATTACTGATGCATGTGCTAATCTGATTAAATTGGCTGAAACTCCAAGGTTACTCAAAGCCTGTGACTTTCACCCAGTAAAATATGGCTTCTAGGGGTGGACAATGATAATAACTTATGAAATTGATTTTAAGAACAATGATTTCAAAATTGTAAAAAAAGTAAAATAAATTAATTCCCTGTTTTTATGAACTCTCTTTAGTACCTCTACTTTGATATCATAGAGAGTGTTCTTTTTTATTGTTTTTTGTCTTATGCCCTGTCACTGTATGTATGTATATATGTATGTACAGTACACACAAAGTGTATTGACCATTTTCCACTCATGTCTGTTTAGTATCCACTGAAGTACACTCTACTACACAGAAATCTTCAGGATTTATAGGTGTTATAGGTGAAATCAGGCCTGAGCTACACTGTGATGCTGGGTAACAAAACTTTATTGATTTATGACTCATGTCAACAAGTCATTTAGAGATACCTGTATAGAAGTAATCTGTAAACTTGCCAGGTAGAGTCCACTTTTGAAGTGGAGCTAAGTGAAAGTTAACCAGGTGAGAGAAGTAGGGGAGAATTTACAGGCATAGTTCACTGGACTACACTGAACAGCCTCCACCAGCACAAGTGAAATATGGTCTGTACGCTTTGTACTGTGTGTATTTATGTATATGGTTAAATGGCAAGTCAGCACAATACTGGCTATATAGTGCCAATAAAATGTTAAGTTCTAAAAATGTAAAGATCAAATGAAAGCCAAAAAACCACTTTAATTAGAAAAGGGGCCAACATTTCATTTTCAAGATGACTTTAATCTGAATTTATTTTCTGCATGACAACTAATCTTTACAATGACTGCTAAAAGATTCTCTCTATGAACTTTCATTCAGCTCCACTTTAAGAGTGGTTTCTACCTGGCGAGTTTGTGGATTACATCTGCATCCCTAAAGGACTTGTTGCAGTTGATAACATCATGAGTCATAAATAAGTTTAATCTATTGCCCAGCATCACAGTGTAACTCAGGCCTGACTTCACCTGTAAATCCTGGAGATTTCTCTGAGCAGTGTAATTGCTGATTACACTCTGGTTTTAACAGTAGCAACGATAAAATGATTTAAACATTGCTGATATTCATGTAAAATGATCAAAATTATCATTTATCTTCTTTCACAATCTAGTTGAAGCTAAAGTTGTTATCCTGAAATCAGTAATGATGCTGGTCCATTTTTGTTGAGCTCACATCCATCTGTTTGTCCATTCACATCCCAGATTAACTTCAGTGTTAAAGTTTTTTTACTTTCCTTTTATGTATCTTTTTTCTAGCTTATTGAAAGATGAGGTAGACAAAAAGAGGTCTCTTGTTACATTAATTTTGTAAAATACAAACCCTGTTTGAGCCATAACAGAAATGTTATACAAATCTCTTTGGTAGAAATCATTTTAATCTTTTAATTATGACCTCACATCGAGGTACAGGAGCCCTGTAGGAATCACCTTTTCCATCTGTCAGTCCATTCACATTTCTTGCAACTACCAAAGTGCTGCAACCCTTATATATAATTGGATGCCATTTATTAGGTGAATTGCTTTTTACATAGATGTGCCTTTTAAAGGTTTCATCTTTTTAGGTCCAATTTTGATGGAGTTGTTTACTTTTTTCCATCAAATATGGATAAAGTTATGGTCATTGAAAACTTCATATATTTGCATTGGATGTTGCTTGTAACTTGCAGAGCTCAAGAACCATTTGACATATTCTGATGCAATTTGGTATGAACATTGTCTCATAGACCTAGTTTTGTCTTATCAGCTCCATTTTGGATATGGCCCTTGACAGTTACTATATCTTTACTTGGAATGTTGCTTGTATGCAGCACAGCTCAAGAATGATTCAGCATATTCTGATGCAATTGATATCTTGACAAATATGGAGCGTATCTCTTTGATTCATTATATAAACAAAGGAACTCTCCAGATTCAGTAAATAAAATATTTAAGCATTCTTTTGGAAACTGTTGTTTTATTTGATCTTGTTTTCTAACATTGGGTCAGAAATTGTACATTCAGTGATTGTTTGTTTCCTTTTAGGGCATCATAATTTTTATTGAGTTTCCCCAAAGAATGACAACTACATTTTATAAACCGTCCATAAGGCAGTGCATGTTATTATGTTATGATATTTTCCATCCATCATGTTACCAATTACGTTTCTGCAGAGAAACTCAAGTTGTCCACCATCTACAGTTGCCAAACTTTATGGATGGCTTGCACTTGAAATAAGGAAGAACCCTATCGATTTTGGGCTCAAAGGTCAAGGTCATTCACTGACAGAAGAAAAATGGTTTCTGCATAATAACTTGAGCTATTCACCCATCTACTGAACTTTGTTGATGGCTTGCACTTGGGATAAGGAAGAACCCTATCAAATTTAGGATTAAAAGCTCAAAGGTCAAGGTCACTGAAAGAAGAAAAATAGTTTTCACACAATAATTTCGAGTTCTCTCAGTTACAGTTACCAAACTTTGTGGTTAGCTTTCATTTTTGGTGTTATTAAGAACCCAATCAGTTTTGTGTCAAACGGTTAAAGGTCAGTGTCGCTGTGGCTGAAAGACGACAAATGGTCTCCACAGAATAACTCAAGTTCTCCACCATCTACAGTTACCAAACTTTGTGGCAGGCTTGCACTTGGGGTGAGGAAGAAACCTATTAATTTTGGGCTCAAAAAGTCAAAGGTCAAGTTCACTCAGACTGAAATAAGAAAAATAAATTCTGCTTAATAGTTCTGCATCATCTGCAGTTACCAAACTTTGTGAATGGCTTGCACTTTGTAAGGAAGAATCCTATAGATTTAGGGGTCAAAAGGTTACATGTCAAGGTCACTAGCCAAAAGAAGACAAATGGTCTCTGCACAGTAACACTAATTCTACATCACATACCTCAGCAAAACTTTGTGGATGGCTTGTATTTGGGGTAGGGAAGAAACCTATTGATTCTGGGGTCAAAGGTCAAGATCACTGACTGAAATAAGAAAAATGGTTTCTGCATAGAAATTTCAGTTATCTGCATAGAGGACCATTAGACATTGGGCGGGCATATAATGTGCTGTTCATGGTATTCTTGTTATTATTTCAACCATGCACAAGCTTATGAAACTTTCAAATAAATATCTCTGATAAATGTAACTGTACCCTCATCTGTAAGTTGTTTATGCAACTGTTACTGTAACAACTGTGTAACTCTGCAAACTAAACCAATTTACCGCAATATTGCATTGGTTTGAATTTTCCATGCACTGACCTTTAAATCTTAAAATTAACAAAATTTTAAAAAATTAAGAAATGAAATATTGCATTTACCTTAATTCCATCCTTTAACTTTATATTTAAACAAGAGGATTTCTTTCAGATCCAGCAAGTATTTCTTCTGTTCTTGTTGCCATTGTTTGCTGTTGTTCCAAACTTGTGGTCTGACACACTTGTTTAATGACTGTTATTATGATTCATAAACATTACTGTGTGTGGATGATTTACTAAAATGTCCAATGCTCTTGGCATGTTAGTACGTGCAATACTAATGACAATTTCCAACACGGTCTATTTTCTTTCCAGGAGAAGTAATTAAACATGGAGAGGTCAAGTGCATCTTGGGAGAGGGAATGCCATATTACAAGGACCCATTTACAAAAGGAAAATTGATCATTCAGTTTACTGTGAAATTCCCTGAGAAAGGTTTTATCTCCCCAGATAAAATTCCAGCTCTAGAGCAGCTTCTTCCACCACGGGTAGAGTCTATCATTCCTGATGATGCCGAGGAGCACACTCTTGTTGACTATGACCCAGAAACTCAGAATAATCGTAGACGGGAAGCGTATGATGATGATGATGATGGGGCACATGGACAAAGAGTACAGTGTGCATCTCATTAATGCTGTGTCAATGTGCCAATTTTAGATGTTACACTTAGCTAAGCATATATGATATGTTGCCATCATTAATATAAATATCCAGGTCCTTTCATTTTCTGTAGAATTAATTCTACCTTGAATTTGTTTTAGTTCTCACTTTTGCCCTATTTAATGATTATTATGTGTAATGCTTGATAATACGTTTGGGATCAAGATCTAAAACTTTACATTAGAATGAAAAAGTCTACAAAATCAGTGTGTACATATGCATTGTGGAAGGAGTAAAACAAACATAGTTTGCAAATAGTTGCAATGGTAAATAACAGATAGTTTGCAGATAGTTGTAATGGTAAATAACAGATAGTTTGCAAATAGTTGTAATGGTAAATAACAGATCTTCATTAAATATCCACTTTGTTTGACATGATAATGTTAACAGTTGTCCACAGACATTAAGTTCTTAAGTTATAGCGATTTTAATCCAAAAGTTTAGGGACCAACACAGTAGTCACTATTCCAGTTATGATGTTCAGTTTAAACTTTTTAAGTAATGCTGTTCCAAATATTGGTAGAATATAAAAGTGAACATGAAAACTTGTGCACATTTGATAGCAAGTACATGGTGGGAACAGTGTTTCCCAGTGCACACAACTTCAAAGGCATTACAATTACTTTAAACTAGGGTTATCTGTCAATCATTGGGTTCACACTTTATATATTTGGTGTAGGTCTGTTACTTGAAGGAGGCTGGCTGGTTGACTTTAAAAAGCACTTGTAACACATTTTTGGCTATGTCATGAGGAAGAAATGAAGTTAGGTGCCTTTTCCAAGGACACACTGAGACACTCGAATGGGGCTGGCCTGGGCATGTATTAAAAATGCTACCCTTGGAATACAAGTCTGATGCTCTACCAACTGAGCTACCATGGCTCCCTCAAGGAGGCTGGTTCCAGCTGCAATATACAAGAAGTGGATCTCCCTCCTTTAATATATATATATATATATATATATGGATGTATACATATATATATATATATATGTATGTATATATATATATATATATTAATATATATATATATATATATATATATATATATATATATATATATATATATATATATATATATATATATATATATATATATATATATATATATGGATGTATACATATATATATATATATATGTATGTATACATACATATATATATATATATATATATATATATATATATATATATATATATATATATATATATATATATATATATATATATATATATATAGTAATGTAATGTAAAGACCTTCATTAAACCTATTATGTTTGTTTATACCTGACAATATTGAAACTTTAGCCAGCTCAATTGCAGTGGGATTGCAAGGGTTTGCACAATCCGGAAAAGTGCTTGAATTTTTGTGGTTACCTTGAAAAGTGCTTGAATTTGGGATCGGCTCCAAAAAAGTACTGGAAAAGTGCTTGAATTTCTAAACAAACATATTTCATTGAAAAACACAACTGACATAAATAGCAAGAAAGAAGAAAAAAGAACCGTTTAAAAAGTTAGAAACCCACTCATCCTGAAATTTTAATTCGGTGTTGGGTCGTTTACATGTTCATTAAGACTTCCGTAGGGTTGCTTACATGCTCATTAGTACTCAGCCTCATTTGGGATTGTAAGCACAACATGATGTAAATGAAAGGATGCTGTGTTGACTGGGTCATTAAGGCTTATAAAAAAGTTGGTCAAGTGCTCTGCGATGGGATCCATATTTTCAAATAAGATTACCATAAGCACTATACACACTGTATATATAGGTAAGGCCAAGCGATCAACAAAGAGTTATGTGTTGTTTGTTGAAGGATATTAAATCCGCGGTTGCTGTGGTCACCTTATGTCATACTGATCATAGGAACATTCCATTGACTTGAGTACTGATAATGGTAATTGAAAATCAAGTCTCAAAATGGGACATTTCTGGCCCTGTTGCACTTCAGATTGCTTGAAATGGGAGAAAATTGCTTGTAGGATACAGTATTATTTTTAGCTCTACTGGTCATAGATGCCTGGTTGTGCGTCACTGGCATCCATCTGTCCATTGGCAGAGTTTGTTTTCACTACTCGTCCTAAACTACTTGGATTGCCATGAAATTTTACACACACATTCAACCCAGGTCTAGTTGGTCCAAAATGAAAATGCTGCTGCTCAGACATCCAAAATGGTCACCACAGCAGCCATCTTTAAAATCTTATCACTACTCCATCTGAATGGATGATCATATCAACATGGGGTTTTCACTAAAAGACTTATGATGTCTAGGTGGTAAGGTTGGAATGTTTACCCAAATTTGTAAATATGTAAACAGTATAGAATAACCAAAATGATGCGGTCTGATCGAAACAATTCCAAACTCTACCTTTTACAACTACCCCCCCCCCCCTACACCATCCACCCTTCTACGCGTGATTTTTAATATACATCTGACAACTATTTATATGTCAGACATTGACAATGTGCATACTGTACCTCGCTCAACTTGCAGTTTTATTTGCTATACATCTTTTACCTTCTATTATGACTAATTCAGTTTGTAAGACATATCTTTGGTGCATTTCGGTATATCTGACAAAATAGGTAAAACAACTTTAAGATCGTTATGATACTGTATAGCACTGTTACATATGTGTACATGATGAAAAAATGGACAATTCAACTTGACTTACTTCCTGGACATGTGTAAATGATGCTTTTGTAGGCTCTGCAATGACAACGGAACTATACATTGGCATATAAACTTGAAAAAATGTTTCTTTAAAATGTAACCCATCAAAGGTCTTGTTAATGAACATGTTTTTCAAAGGTAAATAATGTAGTTAAAGGATTTTTTTTTCAGCATTATCAGTAAACCAACCTGATATGTAACCTGTGGTACAGCCAATTCTTGTCAATTTCGACTAATTCTTAGTGATGTCACATTCTATGTGGGAATCATACATTCTTTAAGAATAGAATTAGGAAAGAAATTCTACCAAACAGACCAGTTAAGCAGTTGGTCCTAAATGAAAACTCTGCTGATCGAATGTCCAGTACAATCACCATAGCAGCCATCTTTCAACTCTTGTTATCCTCAATGGAAAGTCATATCGACATGGGATTTTCACCAGAAGACATATTATACTGTCTAGTTGGCCCTAAATGAAAATAGTTCCACTCATACATCCCATACGGCCACACAGTGGCCATCTTAAAAATCTTATCACAACTCCACCTGAATGGATGGTCATATCAACATGGAGTTTTCACTGAAAAACTTCTTATGATGTATACTTAGTCCTAAATGAAAATGGTACTGATTTAACCTCCAATATTGCCACCATGATAGCCATCTTGATAAATGTTGTTATTGTTACTCCTCCTGAACAGAAAGTCATATCAGCATGGGGATTCACTGAAAGACTTCTTGTGGTGTCTAGTTGGTCCTAAATAAAAATTGTGCCAAGCTGATATTATCCGATCTTTCCACTACTACTTCCAAATGGAAAGTCATATTGACATTGGGTTTTCACTTGAAAACTTGGTATGATGTCTAGTTGGTACTAAATGAAAATGGTACCGATCTGACTCCAGTATGGCCACTATGGCAGCAATCTTAAAAATCTTTTTATGCTACTACTAATAAATGGAAAGTTACATCGACATAGGGTTTTTATAAGAAGACTAATTATGAAATCTTGTTGATCCTGAATGAAAATGGTGCTTATTGGACCTCAAATACTGCCACCATTGCAGCCATTTTGAAAATCTTGTCGCTATTCCTCCAAAATGGAAAGTCGTATCAACATGGGGTTTTCACCAGAAGACTTCTTACGGTGCCTAGTTCGTTCTGAATGAAAATGGTTTCCCATATAACATCCAATATGGCCATCATATCGAAATAGGGTTTTCACCAAAAGACTTCTTACCATGTCTAGTTGGACTTGAATGAAAATGGTGGCCTACAGACATCCAATACGGCTGCCACAATCAACATATTGAAAATCATGTCAGTAATTCTCCAGGACATATGGTCATATTGGCAAGGGGTTTTCACCAAAAGTCGTCTAATGGTGTCTAGTTTGACCTAAATGAAAATGGTGTCAATCTTACATCCAGTAGTGGCCAATTTTAAAATATTGTCACTCAAGAATATCGGTGATGGTTTCAACACTTGGCAGTTTTTATTTTGAATTCCTGGAAGAACGTCAGTCCCTTTTGAGGGACTCGTGTTTATTTAGTTAAAATCTGTGAAGAAATACCATAGAACTAGCACCATGTGCAGAATCGCCAGGATCTGGCAACTCTGCTGAAAATGTATATGCATTTGACCTTGGCTCTAAAGTCCCCAGCATCAGTATAACTAGGGAATTATAGAGCTTCAGTAATCTCAGCTAGATCACTATGAAAAAGAGCTTTGAATTTGATGGCAAGTGTGAAAAGCATTCAAAAAATTAAAAGGCAACAGTCAAAATGAATTTAGAATATATTTTGCTTAAACATGAAAAACACTGGCAAATAAGAGTGACAAATCCCAAACTGATATCGATGAGATTACCCCCATGCTGTACAATATCTTCACCTATGCCTAGTTTAACAAAAACACATTTCTGAGTTCTTCTTTAAGAATGAAACACTTAATTCTAATATTTTGTGCCCTCTACATGTCATAATCAACATTCTTTCTAAGTTTATTCATGGTTAATTACAGTGCTTGAAAGTAACAATTTTGTCTTTGGAAAGTGTTTGAATTTCCAGATCTGTATGAGCCATGAATGAGGGTTGGTGAACTTGTGATATTATAAATGCAAAATGTATCAGTTTCACTTTTTACCATACAAGTATTCAGGAGCATAGTACTCAATTGATCCCAATACTTTGTGCATCTACAGGCAGATTTTTTTGTAATTTTTTTTTTTAATTCCATGCTTCAGTGAGAAGCCTGTTTATATGCTGATCTGTGACATTTAATCATTGAGGACATAAAATGGACCCATGTTGCAATACAGTGTCATCTTTAACCAAATTTCATTCAATGCTGCAATATACTTTTGTTGTTACAGAAAACTTTAAATTTATCAGTTTTACACTCGTTTGTCTGCTGCTGAAAATTCCAGGCTGTTTTATTTATACATGGTACACACAGAAAGTAATTTTAGAATATACCTTCAAGTTTATTACGATCACTCTGAGTTCTTAATAAACATCATGCAAAATTCTAGATTGTGTCTTTGGATTACTACTGAATTTTGAAATTGCTTTTTCTTGGTCTCATGAGTCATATGAAACGTATCATAAAATTTAATGACATATTAAAAGCAATTTATGTTGTTGTGTCCCAACTTGAATGTTCAATCTGTTCATTTACATTTGCATCCCATTCATTATACCACTTTGTAATTGAGACAGATGCTGTAATACTATTTGTAATGAACAGATGCTGTAATACTATTTGTAATGGACAGATGCTGAAATACTATTTGCAATGGACAGATGCTGTAATACTATTTGCAATGGACAGATGCTGTAATACTATTTGCAATGGACAGATGCTGTAATACTATTTGCAATGGACAGATGCTGTAATACTATTTGCAATGGACAGAAGCTGTATTACTATTTGTAATGGACAGAAGCTATAATACTATTTGTAATGGACAGATGCTGTAATACTATCTGCAGTGGACAGATGCTGTAATACTGTTTGCAGTGGACAGATGCTATAGAACTATTTGCAGTGGACATATTTTATTTAGCTGACCTGGTCATAAGGTCAGTTGAGCTTATGGAATGACCCTGCATCATCTGTCTGTCAAGAGTAGCATTTGTACTGATCAAGAACCATGGCAAAAAATAGACCATGCTGTAATTGTTAAAGTCCGCTTGCAGTGTCCTCCATATTGTTTTCCAGAGAAAGGAATTATTGAAGTGTAGATGAACAACATTGTATGTTTAAAGAAAGTATTATTAGAATATACTTTTGAGCTGAACAGATAAAGCCATGAATACAACCATTGTTGAGGATAGCTAGAATATAAATGGAATCATAGTTTGGGAAGAAACTGATTTTATCCCATGAAATTTGTATATTGTACATTAAATTTTTGGAATACATAAGTAAATGAAATTACTTTTGTGCTAACAAAATCAATAGACAGATTGATTGTCTGTTGTTGTGTCAGTTATGTAAAATATAGTTTTATAGTTTAAAAACCTATGAAATGTCCATTCAAAACCCATGAAAACAAGGTGAAACATTTATTACTCAATTAGTTCATTTAGAAAACTCTGCTTTTTTTGTCCATGCAAGGCAAAACCCTGAAAAATAAATATATTTTTGTGAACATTTAAATAGAAAAGTAATACATTATTGTCTTAAAAAATACTAATATACGTAATAATGATAATATTTGTAGAAATTTTGTAAATAATAATAATATTATCATCATCAGCATCACCAATACTATCATTGTCATCAATTGTTCTTCACTCAGTCCTTGTAGTAAATTTGAACACAATTTTTAATAAAAGTAAAAAGACATTATATATATATTTATTCATCATCATGAAGAAGTTGTGCATGCCTCTTGTTGAATAAAGACAGTGGTGGACTATTATAGCCAAACAGTCTATGCAGCTTGTTATTGGTCCTAGATTGAGAGAAAGCCTTTAAAATACAACGGAAAATAATAAAAAAATGTCTGTGGATAAAAAGTGTGGAAAAAAGAAGGGATGAGTGAAAAAAAATTGTTTGAAAGAAATAATTATCACTTTAAGAAAACATGAGGAATACAGCACTTGTTGTTTTGACTTGCAATGTTTTGTGTGGATGTACCCTCCCCCTTGATTCATTATCAAACAAAGTAATAACATATGCATATTAATAAATGATGTAAAATACTTGAACATGTGTTAAATAAAGTAAATATGGATATATGTAGTCTGTATATAGTCTATAAGGCTACTAATGCAGATATTGCTGGTGGTGGGAGAAAATGTCATATTATAAATAAAGTTAAGGTCATAAGCAATTTTGTTAGAAACTGACTCTCTCTACCATGCACATCTTTTGGGGGACTGTCTGGAATTTCTTAAGTAAAAAAGAGATGTTATAAATCTGCCAGTTTTGAATGCAATACATTCATGGTCATCAATAATGGTTTTTATTTGCTTATCACAAGAGGCAAAAATAAATAATGGTATGTGAGAATAATTTGTGCAAGGAAAGCCTCCGTCACATTGGAACATGTCACAGATACTAATAAAAGGTGTGCTTCATCCTCAACTTTGTTAGGGCAGGATAAATTTTTTCTTCAAAATTCAAATCAGGTTCTTGTATCATACAGATTTTAATATGAAAGGATGTGTAATTAAACAAAAACTTTTGATAGTGGCCAAATAGGGAGCTTCTTTTAAATAAATTTGTATCTTTCCATAAAGATGTAGTTTATTAGATTATTATTATTACAACATCCTACTGATCAAGATTTCATGGTTAACTACCATTGCATGTGGCTATTAGGCAGATGTTAGCCAGGTGAGTGATGTTAGGCCCACTTGTTTTTTGTTTTTCATTTTTCTTAAATCCTAGAATGCAACAAGTGAACAATTTGTGCTATCATGATTTTGTGATGTAGTCATTATATGTGATGCTGTACACAAATGTCTTTTAAATAAAACTGACACTGTATGAATGTTTCTGATGTGTTTTTGCTTTGATAATAAAACTAAGTACTTTAGGGACAAAAAAAAGGTTTTGGTTATTTTGTCTGCAGTGTATTGATTTCATGTCTTCAAGTCTTGTACTTGCCATCTTGAAACTTTTGTTGGAAAATGTGAGCTATCCTCTATACTTTAAGACTTTAAGAGCTATCCTTTATGCTTTAAGAGCTATCCTTTATGCTTAAAGAGCTATCCTTTATGCTTAAAGAGCTATCCTTTATGCTTAAAGAGCTATCCTTTATGCTTAAAGAGCTATCCTTTATGCTTTAAGAGCTATCCTTTATGCTTAAAGAGCTATCCTTTATGCTTTAAGAGCTATCCTTTATGCTTAAAGAGCTATCCTTTATGCTTAAAGAGCTATCCTTTATGCTTTAAGAGCTATCCTTTATGCTTTAAGAGCTATCCTTTATGCTTTAAGAGCTATCCTTTATGCTTTAAGAGGTATCCTTTATGCTTTAAGAGCTATCCTTTATGCTTTAATAATAGATCTGCTTTTATCCAACTAGAAACGTGTTAATAGGACATAAATGTCCTGTCTCTCAAACCCAAAATAATTGTCAAAGTCAGAGGGCAATAACTTGGGTATAATTTGTTAAACAGGAAAACTGAAATATACATGTCCGCATATTCTTCAGCAATGATTATGATAACTTAATTATCAGGACAATTTATCAAAAGACGTTGCACAAAAAGGAGAAGGCTTTGTTTAATGAAGATTCTTACTTGTTGCATGTTTTTGCATGAACCAGCTCGATGCATAACAACTATGGTATATTTATAACCCTGTTTGCACAAGCTGGGAATCTCCTGCATGCATGAGATATGGCTGCACTTGAACTGTATTTCAGATGATCACACAAAACAGTCACTGTGCTATTTACAATCTTATCTGTACAATTTTGTTCAGATAAATGAAGCAAGATACCAAAATACCAGTAATGATTTATTTTTTAACGAATTTGTTAAATGTGACAGGTTAAAAATAAAGAAATAAAAAAGAAAAACGGTTCCAACATGTTTCGAACTTGAAATGTTGTTCATTCAGTCCATCCATTGAGCTAATCCAAATGCATGATACAGTGTGGAAAATTGTATAGTTTCATAAAAGTATTATGTTTCCAACAGTATTTTTTATTTGTTTAAAAAATAATTTTTTCATTTTGAGCACAGTTGAGTACCTCCATAGTTTATCTTTCACATAAAAAATACTTTATTATAGGATTCATCGAAACAAAATTGTTGAGGAACTTGTGCTTAATGGTAAATATTTGACAACCTGGAAAAAAAAACATTAAAAAGTTTATTTTTACAAAATTACTTATTTGATGGTTTATTTGAGCTCAAAATAAAGCTGCAATTACAATGTTTTGGCATAGTTAAAAAAAATTGAAACAATTCATTCAAAATAGTGAGAAAGATTTTCTTGAAATGTTTTTAGGTTTAAAAACTGGTCTCTTTTGGGACAAATGCCCATTATTATGTTTGGACTAGTTCTTTATCAAATTGATCACGTATATGCTTTAATAAAAATACTAAGATGCCTAATGGTTGCAAAGATTCAAAACAATCCACCAGAAATTGCAGTTAATTATATTTATTCCTCTCCTGCCCCCACCTCTCCCAATGGGAAGGGGCAGGTATGGCCACTGCTGTGTCAGTCACTTTCTGTCTATATGTAAAAATCTTCATTTTTGAAGCATAACTCTCTGAATCATTTGAAATATTTTAACCAAATTATGCCTACATGATCCACTTGGTATACAACATAGGAGTGGGCAGGGGAATATATCAGCAGCTATGTCTGTTTGTCAGGAAATATTTCCCTTCCTTCATGATTTCCTTGGTGTTTATGATGTAGCAACATCTATAGCTGCCGGTAAACATTTCCATTACTGTTGCATTACTCTCAGACTTTTCAGGTATTTCAGCCACATTTGGTACACATCACAACTATGTGGCATAGAAGTGCCTTTGCTAGTTACAGTTTTGTAAATTGCTGCATTTGATATAAGAAAGAATTAATGAATTTAGAGTCATAGGTCAAGGTCACCATGAGTCTCAAAAGAAAACTTTTCCACAATATCTTGAGTTTACCACTTTGACCAAACTTTGTAAATGACTTGCATTTGAGATGATGAAGACACATATTCACTTTGGGGTCAAAAGATCAGAGGTCAATGTGATGGTGACTGAAGGAAGGAAAGATGATTTCCACAAAACTTGTTAAGGTCTGTTCCACTTGCCTTGACTAAATATTGTAGATGGCTTGCATTTGAGATGAGGAAGACACCAATTGGTCAAAGGTCAAGGAGACTCCAAGAAGGAAAACAGTTTCCACAAAATAACTTGAGACTTACACCATAAACCAGTACCAAACTTTGTGGATGGCTTGTATTTAAGACAAGAAAGGCGCTCGACGATTTGGGGCTGAATAGGTCAGTGGTCAAAGTCACTGAGTCTGATAGAAGAAAAATATGGTATTTCACAAAATAATTTGAGTTCTGTATCATTTACCATGACCAAGTTTTGTGGATATCTTGAACTTAAGACAAGGAAGAGAGCTGTTGATATTGGATTTATAAGGTGATCTGATAAAAAAAAGAGCATTTTGCTTTTAAAATATAGTCTAATAATACTATTTATTGTATGGCAGGTGTATAATGTAAATGCTTTAAAATATAGTCTAATAATACTATTTATTGTATGGCAGGTGTATAATGTACCATTTAAATAATATTTATTGTATGGCAGGTGTATAATGTAAATGCTTTGAAATATAGTCTAATAATACTATTTATTGTATGGCAGGTGTATAATGTACCATTTAAATAATATTTATTGTATGGCAGGTGTATAATGTACAATTTACTATACTCCTACTACATTTACATTTTTGGAACTGAACTTTTAATTGGCACTGTATAACCAGGGTTGTGCTAATTGTGCTATTTAATTACATGCATGCATACATACATACATACCTACCTACCTATATACTTGATCGAAAAAAGGGCAATAACTTGTCCAAATTAGACCTGGAAAGATGAAACCTTGAACCCTTAATGCCCTGGGTACAAATTTGGTATCACTGCCTGATTTCCACAGGTACATATCTGGTATCATGGCCTGATTTCCACATATATGTCTAGTATCACTACCTGATTTCTGCAGATAAACATCTGGTATTGGTGTCTGATTTCCTCACATACACACCTGATATCACTACCTGATTTCCTCAGATGTATATCTGGTATCACACTACCTGATTTCCTCAGATAAACATCTGGTATCACTGCCCGATTTCCTCACATACACATCTGATATCACTGCCTGATTTCCTCAGATGTATATCTGGTATCACTGCCTGACTCCTCAGATGTATATTTCCTATCACTGCCTGATTTCCTCAGATGTATATCTGGTATCACTGCCTGATTCCTCAGATACACATCTGGTATCACTATGATTTGCTTAGATACACATTTGGTATCAATATCTGATTTCCTCAAGTACACATATGGTATCACTGCCTGTTTTCTTCAGATGTATATCTGATATCACTATCTGATTTCCTCAGCAATTTTCACCTGAATCTTAAGTCAGCCGTTTTGATAAGTATACCAGTATTAAGAATGGGATGGTCCAGTTATGAATAGTCTTGTCGTGTAACGTGATAGGTCACGGGGTACCTGGTATATATAAACGCTGAAGGTGAGCTGATTCGGGATTCTGATGCATATTGTCCTCAGAACTAGAAGATTAGAGAGAAGCGAGAAAGCCAAGACAATCGTGAAGTAATTATTCTAATAAGTCGGCTAAGGGTGAAGTGCCTGAAAAAGGCTTTCCACAACTCTAGCAATATTAAAGGTGATAAAGGAAATAATTATTTTGTCTTCGCATAGATAAGCACCATGGCTTGAGATTTGTCGGGTGCCGATACCAATCTCTGGAAAACCAGAGTGTGAACAGCAAGGGGGAAGGTTTGCTACCAAACCTGTAAATATTCATTTATGCATGTCCCCCTTACATGCCACAGTATCACTGCCTGATTTCCTCAAGTACACATCTAATATCAATGCCCGATTTCCTCCAGTACACATCTGATATCAATGCCTGATTTCCACAGATACACATCTAGTATCACTGCCTGATTTCCTCGGATGCACATTTGGTATCACTGCCTGATTTCCTCAGATATATGTTTGGTATCACTGCCTGATATCCTCAGATACATATTTGTTATTACTGCCTGATTTCCTCAGGTACACATTTGATATCGGTGCCTGATTTCCTCAGATACACATTCGGTAATGCTGCCTGATTTCCTCAGAGACACATTTGGTATTGCTGCCTGATTTCTTCAGATATACATTTGGTATCACTACCTGATTTCCTCATACATAGCTAGTATCACTGCCTGATTTCCTCAGATACACATTTGGTATCACCGCCTGATTTCCTCAGAGACACATTTGGTATCGCTGCCTGATTTCCTCAGAGACACATTTGGTATAATTTTTTCCCTTCTGATATAAGTTGAATTTATTTTACTAATAAATATCCATATCATTGGTCCCAACATAAGACAAAGAAAGATTGCATGATTCCAAGTACAAGTAAAATTACAACAAAATCTAGCAACTGGTTTTTAGTTCATTTATTAATTTAAATTCATTAAGTACTATTGTAATGCAAGTGTAATTCAAAATGGCCAACTCCTTAGTTGCACATGCATTTACAATTGACTTAACAAAATTGCCATGAAAATGACAAATTTATAATAATTGGGATTCTGACAATAAAAAAACTAATATATTTCTTCAGATGTATATGCATGTTAAATGGGTTAAGGACACTTAACTAAATCTTTTAGGAGTAGAAAACATTGGCAATATGTTGGTCTTAGGAAATTGGAAAGGTGTCCAGTCAAGGAATTACATTTAACCATCAAATACCTAGAATACAATTGACAATTGTGGAAGTGTACAGGTAACGTATAAATTGTATGTAATGACTTGGGTACATAGAAAATAAACTTTCAGTATATGCCATAAAACTTCATGGAAGTAATGCTGAGAAAAAGGCATGGAGACTTGAGTACTCCCTTACAATTTTTAGAAGTTATGAAGAACTATGTGTCATGTGCCCAGTTTCAACAATGAACAAATTACTAGGAAACTTCAGACTAAGCTTAGAAAAATTTAAAATTTCTGGTCCCTCATCAATACTCTATTTGACTACTACAAGTGACAAACGTTTCAAGTGCCTGAGTTTTTAATCTTAATTTGTCAGTTGACTGTGATTGGAATCAGATCATATGGTGTACATAAACGTTTGCATCTGTAGTTCAAGTACTGGTAGATCAAATATTGTTCCATTTCTAACAGCTTTCCCCAAGGTAATTGTTACTGTACTTTTATATGATAGCCTTGGAGCTAAGTCAAATCTATCTTCTGTAGTTATTGATCTCTTTCTTCCAAGTGTCAAGTAAATTTCAACTACATGTGCAACTTTTATGTACTTACAGGAGTCCTGGAGTTCAGTTGTTCTCACAACATGTGTGTCATTTATTTGTATACTCTTCAAATAATTTTTTATGACTCCATATCTATAGTGAGGGCATATAGAATTATCATGTCCATCCATTACATATTCTGTCCTGTCCTATCCTGTCACATGTCAGAAATTTTGTTTCTACTCAATAACTTTTGACTTATTTAATGAATCAAAATGAAATTTGGTGTGAGGCTTTAAACTGAGAAGATCTTGGTCAAATTTGATTTTCAGCATTTTCTGGCAAAATTGAATGGAGTTGTGGCCCCTGTTTGCCTTGGCACTTTCAATATTGTTTCCACTCCAGAATTTTGGAAGGACATTATGGATTGAAATCAAATTTAGTATGAGGCTTTACATGAAGAAGAACTAACTTCATGTTCAATTTTCACCTTCTTCCAGCTACATTTTATCTAGTTGTGTTTGACTTAGCACTTTGCCCTTCAATTTCCACTCAAAACCTTTTGAAGGATATCATGGATTGAAACTAAATTTGTTACGAGGTTTTATATTAACATCTGCCTGGTATGTCAAGTTTGATTTTTAATGTTTTCTGAACAATTTTTATGGAGTTATAACCTCTGTTTGCCTTGGAACTTTGCCCTTTAAGTTGTATTATATTATTGGGGGCATCTCTGACATACGGACACATATCTGATTCAGTTTTTATTTTCTTGCCATATTTAATTAAAAAACTTGAGTGCAAAAAGGAATAGTTATGTAATTTTGTTTGAGCCAACATTAGTGGGAAGTTAGACATATTGGTCACTTTTTTGGCATTGTTATTGTCCTCAGTTTCTCAAGGTTTTGATCACGGGTATTTATTTACATGTATTTCCTAAACCACTTGATAGATTCTCATCATACTTGGCATGAGTCAGTATGAAGCTAAGACAATTCGTTAAATAACATGCTCATTCGCCACTTTTACCTTGAGGTCAAAGTCACAGTAAAAAAATACATGAAGGTTCTTGTTAAAGTTTTCTCATTTGCTAATATTTCCTAAAGCTCATGATAGATTCTAATCATTCTTGGCATGAATTATTATGACGCTTAGACAGTTCGTTGTACTATATGCTTGCTTGCCCCTTATACCATGGGGTCAAAGCTAGTTATAGAAAAGTTGCATCAAGTTTTGGTTAGATTTTTCATTTGCTTTTATTTCCTAATTCCTTTGATAGATTATCATACTTGGGATGAATCATTATGAAGCTAAGACAGTTCATTTGATGACATGCGCGCTTACCCCTATTACCGTTTGTACTCGCATATAATTCGGGCTCCAAATGCAAACAACATAGATCCTGATCTGCCGTTGCATAATGTGCCAGCAGATCAGGGGTCTATGTTGTTTGTTCTACTAATTAGTCCCTACAAACTGCATAGACCCAGATCTGCCGGCGCATTATGTCATGGCAGATCTGGGTCTGTGCAGTTTGTAGTTGGTATCAGCTTATACGCGAGTATATACCTTACCTTAAAATCAAGATCACAGTCATAGAAAATTTGCAAGAAGATTTTGGTTAATGTTTTTCATCTGATTTATATTTCCTAAACCCCTTGATGGATTTTATTCATTATATCTTGAGATGAATCATTATGTAACTAAGGCAACAGAGGACTTTCACACTGTTATCTCTCCAGATTACTTTTTGCATGAGAAGACATGAAATCATGGTATATTGCATTTGATGGGCCATTGTTTCAGTGAATGCAGTTGAGTGCAAAAGATTTATATATATATATATATATATATTTTAGTAAATAAACTTGCAAACAAATAGAGATAGGTACAGTGGTGTAAACACTTGAAGAGAAACTACATTCTTAAATGATAAAAATGTTAGATATTTTTGATCACTTAAAAAAATGTAAAGATTTTTTGCTTTTGCTTACAGTTTTAAACAAACTGAGGTAGGTGATTTTTCATCTCATGTCAGTCATATAAAGAACATTTGAAAAAAATCAACCATTCATCTTGTAAATAATTTGATTTCTGGTAAAGAAAAGTAATGAATGTTGTTATTATCGCTATTATTTCATGTGAAACATACTTGCTAGGAAAGTTGACCATATTGCCTTCCAAGCTTTAATGACAAATACTTTATCAGTCAAATGAGTCAAGTGACCATAGATTGCATTAGAATAATGATCTTCATAGAGAACAATGAATTTTATATTAATTACTAAAATTAAAATAAAATATAAAAACTATAATGAACTTGTCAAACCAATGTATGGTCTTCTAAAGATTTTTGACCATCTCCACAAAAATGTAGCATTTTTCATGAGAAATTATCTTTAGTCATGAAGAGCGAATTTCAAATAGAAATAAATGAAGAGAAGCCTCAGTATTGGTTTCTCATTCATGAATCCTAAGACATGGTTGTCCAGGATAGACATTGTCAATTGGAGAGAGAGAGAGTATTACAGTGTATATGTAAAATTAAAAACAGTTTGAGATTATCTCTTTGCATATTTTTCCCCCCAAAAAAGATTCTAACCATAATCGGCAATTTTTCCTTGATGGATTATCATTTTAAGTGTGAGTTTATAAGTAGTAGTGATTTCATTATCAGTTTCAAGTATGAAAAAAGAAATGAAATAATTTATGATGTAATGAAATCAATTTGTTTTAATGCTATGAAATGAACTGAGCTATTACTAGAAAATGATTTCCAAATATGATGTGCCATATACTATATAAAACGAGTGTAGTCTTGTGGCCCTCTGTAAGTAAGGGTAATTATGAATTTTTACCCTTGTCTGCTATGTTTAAAGGCCAAGCTTATATTTCCTTTAGAATTCAAGTGCAGTTTCATTCAATTTTTCCATCATAAGGAATTTGAGGTCAATTATTTTACTATTGGCCATTTTTCCCCTTCTCTGTTTCAGGTGATTTTGTTTTCTTAAAATTTCACACATTTTGCTGCCGGGTCCAAAAATGTTTGAAAAAACATTTCCCCTACTAGGTGGCATAATTGGACAAGAAGAAGTAGATGGATAGATATGCTTTGTTTGCTTGTTATTGCTAGCAGAAATTAAGATTACAATTACAATAACAATATCACATTTGATGTCATCTAGGTTAATTTCATCATCTGCCTGATACAACCTTTATGCTTGAGATGCTGATTTTATTTATGAAAGTAGCTTTAAGATGGGCATTCTTTGCATTCAGTAATTTGTCATCAATACTGTCATTATGCTGTCATAAAAAGGAAATTGCTAGCTAGCTGGATAATGCTTGAAAACAGGAAGACAGGTAGAACAGGTGGTAAAGATGCATTTAATAACTGTGATGGACAAATACTGACCAACCCCACTTGGGACTTGCATTGCTATGGTTCCACTCCACAGTTTCTTAATTTCTCAATAAAAAGTGAATCCCAACATTTGAATAATAGAATCATTTGTTATTTAAAGCAGAATCCAGGAATGCTTATATTAGAGTGAATACATTTTTTTTAAGCATTCAATATGTATCTGATGCAGCTGATATCTAGCTCAGTAAATTACTACAATGTTTGAATGCGAAACTATGGCCTGAGAGTGAATGCTAAGTTTTAAATAGCTAAAATGAATATTAATTATTTGAGAGGAAATTGCGAAAGTGTTTAGCCAGTCATTGATTTTATTCAAATTTTGCCTAGAGGAATTAGGCAAATTCAGGTATTTAAATCTTCATATTAGTGTAGTTGTAGGAAACT
The DNA here is from genome assembly GCA_029931535.1 of Margaritifera margaritifera. NCBI lineage: Eukaryota > Metazoa > Mollusca > Bivalvia > Unionida > Margaritiferidae > Margaritifera > Margaritifera margaritifera. The sequence goes on along the minus strand of JAQPZY010001694.1, from coordinate 2,254,126 downwards.
TCATTTGTCAAAACAGGGACACAGGGCAAAAATATTGAATTTTGGCTTTTTTAGAAACATTTGTGTTAGGTCACAAGCTGGATTTAAACAGGTGAGAATTATTCTGACTTTAAAATATGATAAAACCATAAGCTAAACAGAATTTTATGTTGGATTGTAAGAGATTGAAGAGGTCCTGTTATTGGTCAGTTTGCACTACAAAGGTTGAACATTATGCAGATAACATATAAATGAGGAAGGGAAATTTTGTGAAAACTGTGTAATAACCTTCATGATTGTTGCAAGAAGACCAACAGGATGTGTGTGGCATGGAAAGCAATGACAAATTAACTGCTTGTCAATCTGTCACTTGCAGTATTTGTAACACTTTTACAAGTTGGTAAAATAATTCTATTTTATGTAAATTAGTGCCATACATTTTTATTTTTTAAGTGCAACATCGTTTATAACAACATCTAGTATCTTGTCACTAACTTCAATACCTCATGCTGAGTTACATAGATTTTACCAAGCAGTCAGCATTAATGATGGATTATATTAACATCATACCCCAAACCTTCAGAACTCGGGTCATTCTAAAAAGATTTGAAACCTAAAAATCCTTGCAAAGAGTTTGTGTATTTGCATTAATATAAATTTTTGGTAATACACCATTGAGCTGGAATTTCCTGTATTTTCACAATTATTTTTATATTTCCTTAAATGCTTTCAAGATAGAGTTATCTTTTTCTTCTTCATAGTGGAACAAAACAATTATGCAATGTATAAATGGTAAAATAACTATTTGTAAATTTTATGCTTATTTTCTGCACACTTTTATCTTGTCTTTAAAAGTAAAACCTTTACAAAATAAATTGGGTTGAATTTTGATTTCCGATTTTTTGGCTTATATGTGTCAAATTTCATTTGTCTTTTTTCTCTCTTTCATCACCTATCCAAATCCATAAGAAATAAATCATTTTATATAACAATCTTTACAAGAAATGTTTGTAGTGCTTTCAGAAGAAAACCTGTTCACTCTGCAGTTCATAAATTCAGGTACATACAGAAATTTTGTATTTATATGTATCTTTTCACATCGACCTGCCAAATTTTGTATTTATATGTATCTTTTCACATCTACCTGCCAAACTGTGTACCATGTTAACCAATGCTAACGATCTCTTTTTACAGAAATCAATCATCAAGATCACTTGGTTTACTGTTTTACATCATGTTCTGATTTTTTTATACAAAACCTAACATATATATATATATGTATTTGCTTATGGGTCAAGTCCAACTGCAAACTGCACTGACCCAGATCTGCCATAGCATAATGTGCCAGCAGATCTGGGTCTATGTAGTTTGTTAGGAGTAATCAGAAGAACAAACAACATAGACCCTGATCTGTCATCACATCAGTGCATTATGCAATGGCAGATCATGGTCTATGTTGTTTGCAGTTGAACTTGACTCATAAGCAAATACATATATATATATATATGCTAGGTTTTGTATAAAAAAATCATTGGCATTTTTTTCTTGTCTGTTTAGTGCAGCTGTCTGTGGTAGTTATAACTGATGACAAGGTGAAAAGTTAAGTAGATAATCTACCATGCAGCTTTGCATTTTAAAACTATCTTGTTTTGTCAAATCTTTGGGAGTTGGTTTTGTATTTTCAGGGTGTCCATGATTATTTTGGAAAAGTTCCTTTCTTGTAGTCCACAGTGAGAAGGAAAATCTGTATTTAAAGGAAACAAACGAGGAAAGCACTAGAAATAGGACAAAAATAAAAATATTTATCATTTCATTGCTATTTTTTTTTAGCAATTCATTCCTCAGGTGCAATATTTTCAAATATCTGTATATTCTGAAATAAAAATAAGCAGGCAGATGCAGAAATGTGAAAGAAACATAATTTCAAAATTTTAATTTTGCTAAAGAAATGAAATCCTCTTGTTTTTGGATTATTTGTTCATATATCTGAAACTGTGGTAAATAACCTGTATAATGTGAAAAATCCATACATGTATATTGTCAGCCAGATTATTTTTTTTTTTTTGTTTAGCTTGAGACCTATATGTGTCTCTCTTTTGTGACCCATGATAAAATCAGTATCCCACATTTCTTCTAGAAAGACATTGAAAAGGAAAGCTGCTTTCACGTGGTTCAGGTGCTCCTTCGTTGGCTTTTTAATTTATGTATTATTATTATTATTATTATTATTATTATTATTATTATTATTATTATTATTAAAGGAATAAGTTTCTGAGCGTCTGCATGCATGATACTTTTCCGTAACAGTGGTCTAGTTAATTGCGCCTATACAGGTATTATCTGTCCAATCCGGAAGTGGCGTTTGTCAATTACTTACTAGGTTCGTTCAATTAAGACAACACAGACAAAGACAGAAATATTGTGATATCGATAGATATACTGTCAAGGATACCGAGGATGATCAGTTTGATAGGCAGGTAAAAATATGAGTTGATCTGCATGAACTGTGTCTTTTATATGATGAAAGATCGGGAAATTCGCCAGATTTCAGCTCGAATATCATCGCTCTGGTTTTCGTGACTTTTTTTTTTTTAAATTGGGTATTGACACTTAGTTATTATGATTAAAAAGAATGAAGAGAAAAAAAAGAAGAAAAATCGATTCACAAAAAAATGGTGCAATATCAAATGTAACTATTTTCCGGGATGATCTTGTGAGTAGGTATGATCTCTCTATCGCCTCGAGCTACCACTTTTCGTTCACTTAACGTGAATTTTAATGCGTTCGTTATAATATTGTGATAATCTATTCAAATAAACCATAAAAAGTGTTCAACTATATCTACTTCATTTAATCAGCGTGAAAAAATTGTTTGGCATTCATGTACATTAGTTCAATTACCGTTTTTCCGAGCGTGTGTCATTTTGCTTATTTCCGGAAGTGGCGTCCATGGTTCGTGACGCAAATTAAAAAGTCACGTGGCATATGACCGGAATGTGCCAGTTAGTTCAAGGTATGCATACTATTAGTTCATAGCATCTCCATGTTTTTAAAATAAAAATATATAATTTAAATATGAAGAAAAAAATCCGTTAATTCTATATGCAGTTTGTGCACTTACATTACTGCTTGCTTGTTCTTTTCCATATAAATACATGACTCAATAGACTGAGAGAGAGAGACAGACAGACAGAGGGAGAGAGAAATTTAAAAATAGACACTGGTGAATGGATACACATTTTATTATAAAGATTCAATGTCTTTTGATGTAGAATATATATTTATTATGAAATAATACTGAACGAAAAAGTCCATAGTGAATATACATTTTGAGTGTAAATTTTTCTTACATGGATGTTGTATAAGAACTCCATATGATTAAAACCAAATATTTACATTGGCTATCCAGTTGTAGAAATTCCCAAAGTGGGTTATCCTGTTCAAAATATGTAAACAAAGCCAACATGTGATCGGCGGCGCTATCTTAAGCATATAATAGAAAATTCAAGGCCAAAATGTGTGACACAAAAAGGCATTAGTGAAAATGTAGATTTTCATTATGATTTTTTTAAATTACATGAAATTACCTTTTTAAATCTCATTTTGTCTGATTTTACTGTTTAATTCATTCTGGTCACTCTTCAAGAATGCTGGTGACACAGTTGATGACATCATTATCTCGAAACAAGCGCGTTAGATCACGAGAAACATGGCACTCGATTGAAGGAGGCTAACAACATCGGGTGGTTGGATGAAACATGTATATATATATATACATATACAGCTATTTTGGCCAATCATGCGCATTCAGCGTGACATTTTTTTTTAAACATATTGCTTTTAGATAACCGAATTCCATATTATAAAAAAAAATCGCTAGTTTATTTGAGTTTGATATGGAAATGTCATATTGTACCTTGAATTAATTACAGCTGAAACAATAAGTTCAGCATTACAGCAAAACAAAAGTCATTTGCAGGAGGCATTTTTTACCACTTTGTAACCCCTCAAACAAAATAAACTATTCATTTTTATAAAACGCAAGATTTAGGTCAATCACTTTCACTTTGATTTAATAAAATAAAAATAATGTGCTAAATCTTTTAAACTGGTTTTTGCTTGAGTGCAAATGACAACTCAGACTATACACTAGTTATCCAGTAAATAAAGATGATGGACACTTGAAATTTGAAAATATAATGACCTACATATGACTGAATAGGCAAGGAAAATTTTAATTTGCTGCTGAAAACAGGAAGTCCGGAAATGAAAGTAAAACATTGTCTGTGCAGAATTAGAAAACTGAATTTGCTAGAGCATGAGGGGTACGCTTGTTTCTGCTTAAATTTTCTGGCAAATTTTCAGTAAAAAATATAAGAATTGATTTGTTTATTTAAAGTGAAGGTAAATGTTTTCAATGCAATAAGCAAACAATCAGAATTTACCCTGAAAACAAATAATGGCATCATACAATTCTTACGTGCCCAGGATTACCTTACATCATGTTATATATATATATATACGAGTCATATAGGAAATAACAGCCCTTTCAATTGCACTGGATCTAGCTAGGGATTACGTGTGTCATGGATTAATTAAATAAAAGCAACAAACAGTGCAAAACTAGTTTTTAACTAGCCTAATCACCTGCAATGCTCACTCAGTGATTGTGAAAGTCAATTACAAAACAAAGACAAGACAAACAATAAAAACAAAAGAAGGCATTGAAGTTAAAAGTTTACACGACTACATCTAATGGAAGTATTGCTTGAAAATGTTCGATGTTGCACCTAATTGGTTTGAACTTCAACGATAATATGGTAACCAAGTTAGTATTGACCAACAAAAGGAGGAGCAATAACACCATCAGTTTTCTTAATGTAAAATAGTATGACTTGATTATATCCCAGATCATTAATTGTTTCTGTAATGATTAATAACCATAAAAATAATAATACCAGCAAGAACTACAAAAAACAGCAGTAAGTATAGGTAAGTGAGTAATGAGCAAAATGAAAGAATTATTAAATTGAAAAATGGGAGATGTAAACAGATGATGATTTTATTTGCATGTGGATTCTCTTTGGAGTCTTCTTGGTTTAAGCTGCTTGGTTTTAGTGTTCTAAGGTGGTGTATCCATTAAGATTCCTTTTCTTTCCTGGTTTCTGTAGTCAAGTTGTGTTTGTGAGAAATTGCAGTTAGTATTAAATCACTGAAAGTATGGCCAGGGGAAGAGAATCATTCGGCAACTGGACTTCTGTCAAGCTTCTTTATCATCCAATCAAATCTGTGAAGATTGATCCTTTTGTGTAGCTTTTCGGTGAAATGAGTCAGATGGAGATATATCACTGCAACCGACCCATGTTCCAAAAGAAAAGTTGCTGGGCCCCACCAAAAGCTCAGTTGCAAATCTAGAGGCCTTCATCACTTCAGTTGAAAACGACACTTTAAAACACTTCAGTCATGCTAGCAAAATATTCAGATTTGCGCAAAGAAGAAAAAGAGGCCCTGCACTCATTGAAAAAAAGAACAGACATCAAGACTGCATATAAGGGCTCCACTGTAGTTGTTTTGAATTTGGAAGACTACATAAATGAAGCAAATAGACAGTTAAGTGATGCCAGGTTCTACCAAAAACCTAGACCAAGATCCAACATTGGACTATGCAAAAACTATTACAAATATTATTAATGAAACGTATTAAACTGGACACATAGACCAGCAAACCAAAGACTACTTAAGCCCAGAAGACACTACAGCTGGAAGATTTTATCCTGTATCTAAAATCCACAAACAAGGAAGCCCGGAATAATTTCTGGCAATGGGCATCCCACAGAAAGGATATCATAATATGTGGATCATTTCATGAGACCACATGTCCACATATTACCATCCTATCTTTATGAAATGACAGATTATCTCGTAAAAAGCAAGGCAAGTGAACCATTTTTAGAAACAACGCTTGTTTCCTTAAACGTAACATCCTTGTATACTAATATACCGCACAGTAAAGGGATAGAGGCATGTACAGAAGCATGGTAAACAAGAACTGTTTAAAATCCGGCCATTCATTTCCTACATAAACTTATGGCACTAGTCATAAGCCTCAAAAACTTTGTATTTATTGCAAAAAACTGCCTCTAAATCAATGGAACTACAACGGGTACAAAGATGGCCCCCTAAAATGTTAATATTTTCATGGGAAGACTGGAGGGTCAACTTTTAGCATCGGTGGAACATACACCATACCAGTGGGTATGCTTCATCGATGATATAGAAATGAAGTGGCTGCATGGAAGAGAAAATCTGGATGACTTCATATTAAAAGCAAACAACTTGTCCATAGATTTGTAATAACATCCAACTGAAACGATGTTTTTCTGGACACAATAATCAGACTGGTAGAAAACAAACTTCACACATACATCTGAACATTCCAGAAGAGGTCTGAAGAGTTGTCTGAATCTTTGATAAACAGAGGCTACAACATTCCATGAAAAACCAATATTTAATATCACTGTGCACCACTAATCATGACACAAATGATGCAATTCCCACAATTGGATCAGCATGAATCGAATGCCATGGTTTGTTTTTGGGCTAGGCACTTTACTTTCCTCACCACAGTTAAAAATTCAGAGTGTTAATGTGCCACAAAACACTGAACTAAATTAAACCAATCTTCATTTAATTATTTTTCCCACTTCCAGAGTTCTCTACCGTATCTTTTCATGCCACATTCACTAATCTTGGGTAAAGGATTTTTATTTTACTAAATGGAATACTGATATTTTTTCCCCTCTAGTAACAACACTTTATTTGAGGCAGTTTTAAAAGCAACTTCATACTTTCTACAAATTTGAATGAAAGAAATGTCATTTCTATGCTCCGCACAGAATTACTCTGTTCTAAAGTAAAGATATCTGTCTCTCTAACTATCTATCTATTCGGAAAAACATTTTAATTTATCTGTTAGTTACATTTACACAGCCCGTAATCAATTCTAGCCCTTTGTAAATGTGCTCTTTATAGTACAGCATCACTGAAGAAAAGTATATACTGTACATATAGAGTAGATCCTAGTTTGTGGGTTTAGTGCTTGCATGCAAAATGCTGCTCCTCATTTTTGCACCACCATCTGTTTAATCCTCTCACCTCTGATACACATTTAAAGTGACTGATTAGCTAAAACTTCTTGGAGAACATGACAGGATGGTTAATTTGTATGATTATCTCAAAATGTAAAGTATACAATAAAGTAATGAGTGATATTTCCTGCAGAAAGACAGCATTATTTTACATTGTAACAAAATTATTGTAAAAATTCATTGTAATTAAATCACTGCCATAAAACAATAAATACATGTTCTCTTGAGTGAGATAGGATTATGTTGAGTCAGAAGATTTAAAATATTTGTTGAAATGGTAAATTTAACTGTGTTGTTGTCAATTGATGTTCAGTTTTACAACCAAACTGTGTGTAATTGATTATTATGGATAGTAAGGATTAGAATTTGAATCTTTTAAACATTTTGTGTTACTATTACCAGCAGCAGAGTTATTTGTCTTTGTATCAATAAAACAGAAATCGATCATGAACCTTCTTAGTGGCTCCTGCGTTTGCCATTGTTATCATTGCCAGTGCATAGAAATATTGTTGTAGGTGCATTAACTTCATTGCCATTGCATTATAATTGGTCAGTGTGCAAATGGCTGATATTAAAACTGTTTTTATCAGATCTAACACAATTCTAGTTTTCCACAATTAGTTGCAACACAAATTATGATGTTATGATGCTTTTTCAAATACATGTATTCATCCCTAAAACATAATTGATTCTAACTTATTGTTTTGGATGTTTTCAAGAACAAAATAAATATATATTTTATGAGCATCTACATTTTCTCTTCTGTTAACCTTTAAGTGAATACCTTGTTGAACGTTAGCTAATGTATGACCACTACCATGCAATCTATTATCATGTGTACTTTTAAGATCAAGCTAGATACAGTGATTTTCAGTGTAACAATTGCTAACACTTGTGTTACTTATTTCTATATGCTTTTGTTGTTCATAATAAAATACTTTGTCCTTCGTTTACACATTGGTTGTGTATCTCTAATCCAACTTGGTGAATGGGTTTCTATCATCAAGATCTTGGATGAGTTTGATTTTGAGCAAGATAATGTGCATATTAATTATGCCATTATCTTTAGAACAAATTTGTATCAGGATATGGTAAAATAAGTAAAATCAACATGATTTAATTTTTGGGAGAGTTTACGTAGGTTCTGTTCTTACAAAACTACATAAGCATGCTTAGTGAAATGGTCAGCTGTTAAGTTATGTAAGCCAGATGAGCAATATCAGGCCCACTTGGGCCTCTTGTTATTTGTATGGCTCTAACTTTAAACATGCTAATGCCTTTTTAAAAATGTTCTTGGCTGTCTATGACATGTGGCAGTTAGGCAATAATACATCTTAAAATAATTAATTTTATAAACAATTTCATTTAATGTCAACAAAGAAAGGAATAAATGTGGGGAAACTTCCAGATGTTTAAAGGTAGCCATTTAAGCTAATACATTATAAAAAAAGTTTAAATTTGGGGGAATATATTAAAAAATGAAAATTACAATTAGTAATTTATTGAAATTTTGTACAAAATTTTTTTAATAAATAAAATATTATTCATGAAGAATTTGCCAAGCTAAGTAGCACTTGCCACAGATATGTCCTCTACTTTCTAAATAGGGCTGGACAAATCTTCTTGCCTGATGCCAGGGACAAGTTCAAATTCTGCTTGGGAAAGCTCAAGTTTACAAAGTACTTGCCTCTGTGCAAGTCAAAAAAGTTGAGAGAGAGAGAGAGGTAATGTTCAGTTCATAATGCTTTATAGTCTGTTTTATTCCTTGATCTCACCACAGTTAAGTACATAATAACAGCACCTTTTTTATATGTACCACATGCTTCTGTTATATAAATGCCTGCAGTTTCATTCATAAGTCAATCCATTATTTCACATGACATGTGGTCAAAGTCAGACACTTCCATTTTCTAGTCAGTGTCAGGGTCAGTCTCACATTTTGTCGAGTAGATGTGATAGTATGAATGGTTACTGTGTCTTTGTATCTGTTGTTCCTTACACATGCTTATGAGCCATCTTAGCCATTTTCAGTCAGCCAGTCACAGAAATGACCGAGGCTCATTAGTATGCACAAGTATAATATATATCACAAACTGAAGATGCAAAAAAATCAAGTTGTCACTGGATAAGCTTGATTAGATTGGAAAGTCAGCCAGGCAGTTTATTGGCCAGCATAATAATTAGGGAGGATCATACTTGCTCACTTATTGTGGCTATGTTTTGACTTGAAAGACAGTGAATCCTTTATAAAGTGTTATGATTAAAATGTCAGTGATAACAAGTTAAAATAAAAATATTTTTCCCTATTTGTCCTTTTTGGTAGCAGTTTGCAAATTGCTCATAGTGTATTTGAAAGTACATGTACTTGACTCAGAATATTTTGGGTAAGTCTTGAAGTCAATGGACAAGTCAGTTACATGATTGTCTCTCATTTTCCATGTATTGTCTTGTGTCATCGTATAACTAATTGACTGACTTTCTCAAAAGTCAGCTTTTCAGAGATTGGTTTGGTGCATGTAGAAAATTTCAGGGTGACTTTATGATAATTGTTAATGATGTTACTCATGAGATTTCTGTTAGAGGCGTATTTGGAAATAAAAGGTACTCATCTCTTATGATTAGCCGTGTGGATTTGTCTCAAAGAACTATCAATGTACTGAAACATAACCCCACGAGTGGTGTTTATTATTAGCTCTGCTGGTCATAGACCAGAAGAGCATATGGGATGGTCTGTTGTAAGTCATCTGGCATCCGGCCGACAACCATCAGTCCATTAGCACAAGTTTGTTATCGTTACTCCTTCTAGACTACTTCGATGATTGCCATGAAACTTTGCACACATTCATCCCATGGTCTAGTTGGTTCTAGATGAAAATTGTGCTGCTCAGACATCCAATATAGCCGCCACAGTGGCCATCTTGAAAATCTTGTTATCGCTACTCCTCCTGAATGGATGGTCATATCAGCATGGGGTTTTCACTAAAGGACTTCTTATGATGACTAGTTGGTCCTAGATGAAAATGGTGCAGATCTGACATCCAATATGGCCATCATGGCAGCCATCTTGAAAATCTTATAACTACTCGTCCTGAATGGTCATATCAACATGGGGTTTTCACTAAAAGAATTCTTATGATGTCTACTTGGTCCTAAATGAAAATGGTGCCAATCTGACATCCAATATGGCCACCAAGTCAGTCATATTGAAAATCTTGTTGTCACTACTCCGCCGGAATGGATGGTCATATCAACATGTGGTTTTCACTGGAATACTTCTTATGATGTCTAGTTGGTCCTAAATGATAATGGTGCTGCTCTGATGTCTGTCATGGCAGCCATCTTGAAAATCTTGTTATCTCTACTCCTCGTGAATGGATGGTCATATCAACATCGGGTGTTCACTGTAAGATTCCATTTCATGTCTACTTCGTCCTAAACGAAAATGGTGCTGCTCTTTGTCCATTGTCTGATTCTGTCCATACAGTACATCCGTGTTATATATATATATATATATATATATATATATATATATATATATATATATATATATATATATATAGACACATACATACATACAGACATACATGCATGCATAAATACAGACAGACATACATGCATGCATAAATACATACACATGCACATATAGATTAAAATCCCTGATCATAACTATCAAGTCACTTAGAACATAATTTTCCATGGCATTGTGAACTGTGACTTGCATTGTGTTTGAAAGAAGTCTTGTCATGATTAGTTTCATTGTCTTCTACACTTTGATGAAGTATATCTGGGTCTACCTGGGCTCGGAGAGATAGAGGTGTTAGAGGTATTTAGGTACTATCTGGTTTGTTCCTGCCTGTGCATGTGAAGGTGTAAAGCGAGGTCATGCTTGGCTAGCAGTACAAGTGCTTGGATTTTCATTATCTTGATTAGTGGCATTGTCTTCTACAATTTGATGAAATGTATCTGGGTCTACCAGGGCTAGCGGAAGGCAGGGTGTTAAGTAATTAGGCCCTGTGTAGCTTGAGTCTACTTGAGCAAGTGAGTTTGTAATTAATTATGGCTTTGCTTGGCAGGCACTGATAGGAGCCAGGTTATGGGCCAAGCCGAGGATGGCTGTGGTGACACAGTGCTGGTGTTAGATCTATTGTTTATGTCTTAACACAGTTCAACAAATCCATTATAAGTCCAAGTCAAGCTTCTACTGCCCTGAAATAAATTGGTATTTGTTGATGGGAATACAGTACATTTAACTTTATTTTCATGTGGTATGAGTATTTGTAGAGTTGGAAATTAGTCCTAAGTTCATTCATCTGCTTCAGTCATGAGTTGTTATTGACATGGATAGGGATACTGTCTTGATTTTCTTTGATGTGGATAAAATCTGGGATTACCTTTCTGTAGGAGTTTTCTTACACATCATGAATATCCTCTTGGGTGAATCCAAAAAACTCAAATAGACTGGATCCATTTAAAATTTTCTTCAGTATTGACATTGTTAGATTTACCACCATTTTATTTGTATGCAGAACTCTGGTAAGTATTTTATTTAAAATAATACAATTTGTAACAGCATCAGTCACAATGAGGATTTACCAAAAGCATTTAAGTACTTAGATGAACAATATCCATGATGAATAAATCCTAAATGAAAGGATAATCATATGATATTCACTGATTTTGACAAAGTACTTCTATTTATATTTTCTGACAAAACTTTACAGATAAACCTTTCAGGCATCTGCTCATTAAAAACATTTTAAAACCATTTAAGTTTCTCAACATATTTCACCTCTATGGTACATAAAGGACACCTGTCCATACAGGACAAAAATTGTGTGGTACCTTGATTGTCCTTTATAGACAGATTTAACTGAACATGCAGTCTAAGCAGGATGACATCTTATCCGTAAAGTAGAGTTACAAACCTTTAATCATGATCAATTGGTTGAGTGTTATGAGGGGGGTGGGGAGATACAAATTTAAGATAGTACTGTTTCAGACAAGACATTATGTGCCAAAGCCTGGGAATTGTGATCGATCAGTTTTGCCATTGTTTTCATTTTTAGTTATCAGGATGGTTAATTAACCACACAGAAACAAATTATTCTTTTGAGGCTGGATAATCGACAGTGATGTGTTATTTAAGTATGCCTAAGTAAAATTTATGCATTAAATTTGTGATTATAATCAATAGTGTTATAACCTGAACTGTCTCAAAATATCCCAGTGCTTCTTTGAAAGTAAAGGGATCAAAATGCTGATGTAATTCAGGAGGATATGATTTTTTTTTACCTTGAAATACTGAGCTATGCAGATAGACACACTGGGCCTGCCAAAGTTAGTTCTTTAATCAACATGTCTGTTTGAATTTAGTTCTTATACAAAGAAGTCACCTGATAAATAATTAAGCTAAGTTAGTGTTCAAAACATAGTGCACTGAAGGATACAACCTATTACTGTATCAATGGGAGTGTACACATGTACATACTTGATGTTAGTTGCTTTTAGTAAATTCATACACAATAGTATTTCAATCCCAGCACATATGGTTCAGTGTTTGTATGTAAGAGTACAAGCAACACAGTCAGAGGATCTATTTTTCACTGAGAAAAAATAAATATTTATTAGAAATTAATGTCTGTGTATGTATATATATATATATATATATATATATATATATATATATATATATATATAATATATATATATATATATATATATATATATATATATATATATATATATATATATATATATATATATACAATATATATACAATTAGTGCATGACTGAGTACCTCTGAGTAAATTTTCACAAATGGCATCTGTTTAATTTGGTTTATTTTAAGCTTAGTTACACAGTTAAATATCTTTGATATATTTTCCACCCATCTAATGTTACTCCACTTCAGATTGCAAGAGTTTGTAGAGCATTATCATGTTTTATCAACATCATCACTGGATTTAGACTTTCCCCTCATAACATTATTGAAGCAGATATTTATTTTACTGCATTTCTCTGACTTACTGTTTAAAAGTTACATGTGGTTCTTACAAGATGTATCTGTGCTACATTTAGTGGAGAATAATTGAAATATCTAAGGCTCCACCCAGTTTGTTTCCTTGCTGATATTTAAAGTCCCGACATGACCAGCATTATCTTTATCTGAATGTCTCCATGTAATAGAGTATATTATGACCAGCAATATATATGTTCATCTTACATTCCCTGGATTTATCATATATACTTGCTTATAAGTTGAGTCCAACCGCAAACTGCACAGACCCAGATCTGCTGTTTCATAATGCACCAGGAAATCTGGCCCTTTGCAGTTTGTTAAGAGTAATCGGTAGAACAAATAACATAGACCCTGATCTGCAGGCGCATTATGTGATGGCAGATCAATGTCTATGTTGATTGCAGTTGGACTCGACATATAAATGAGTATAGATGGTTGTTTATTTTACAACAGTGTATTGCAGGATGTAACTGGATTTGTACAAGTGCATGATGCAATGCCGTATTTCTCCCATGATAAGTTCAGAGGAACAGCTAAATATAATTTTCAGAAAGTTGGTGATGGACTTATTATTGTATATGGCGTTGTCATGTTAGAGTTAAATTGTCCAAAATTGTGTGTACCACAGTTCCCTATTCATTAGACTGCAAGCAGTGATTGCAAAGTGTGAACTGTTTAAACCATGTTATTTACTACTATGTAGATGAAATATCTTCATGATAAAAACATGCCTGGAGCACATCACTTTTTATTTAGAGAAAAATCCTTTCAAGTTTCCATGTCAATGTCAGAAAAGTAGTGTCTGATCCTTTGTTGTGGTTAGTACTAAAATATGTACCTTCACATAATAGTGGTCGCAGATCTAGGAATATATTTGACTTGAGAATATTTATTTTAATAATAAGCCAGCAATAAAAATACTCTCAGTTCATGTGTATTTCATATTTTATAAAAATTTACAAGCATTGGAATGTAATTATATTTGTGATTTGTTTAAATGTAAGTTTTCTGTACCAACCCACACAAACGGGATTGATTCATTTCCTCAGTTATGAAGATTTTGACTTGACTGGAACATGACAAAATGTTAGACATGAAAGCACAGTGTTCTTAAAAGTCATTACACCTGGTGAATTGGGTTATCAATTTGACATTCCAGATATGAAGAAAGGAAACTTTTGACTATTCTTTGACTAAAGTTTAGACAATGTGATTGGTAGAATTGATAAACAAGTTGTTTAATGCCTGTTTGAATTGGAAATGATCCTGAACTTTCACCAGCATTGAACAGGTGGACTACAAAGCATTACAGGCTCATTCTGGCACATTAGTGACTGACCATTTAATCTTTGGTATGGAGCCTGGGATTTTCTTTCCAACAGGATATTATTTATTTTCTTTAAATTGTTTGTTTCAGCTAATATGATGGATAATTAGTTATTTTTTGTTACTAATCAGAGCAAGAGTATGTTGTTCAGCTATTTGGGTGCTGGAATTTAAAAAAAAAAACAGCCCCCCCCTTCCCGAAAATTAAATGGTCAAATTCCTTATACTGTTCTGCACTAAAACAGTGTGTGATATGTAATTCATTCACATTTAAGAAATTCTAGACAGCTGATAAGTTTTGAAATTAATTATTTGATTGATTTTATTAGATTGACCAAACATAACTTTAAGGAACAATATCTCTGACTATTTTTGAATGACTTATTGAATGAATTGTTTATGTTGCTAGGGCTTATAAATTAGGGGATATTGTTTAGCTCTTTTACAAAACATTGCAAATAGTTGCATGTACATGTATTGCTGTTGACCACTGTGCCAGAAATGGGAGTGGGTTTGTTTTGGAGACCCCCCCCCCTCCGGTATGCTGCAAGCTTCTCAAAGTGGAATGGTGGGCTCACTTTTGAGCATGGGCATATAATTGGAGAAGTACGATACTATTGTACTTGTTTAGTCGTTACATATACAATGCTTGAGATTAGAGGTGTGTTATCTAAACATTTAGTGGTATCAGTGACACCAGTCATGGTATGTAATAAACTAACACTATTAGTGAATGGGATAACTTGAAGGTGAGTGTTGATAGAAAATTTACAGAAACAAATATATTTAGGCAAGTCAGCCATAAACAGCTACCTCTTTGAAGCAATAGATTTGGAACATGAAATGAGGCATGTTATTGAGTTAGAAGTTGATGCAGATAGATTTGGAACATGAAATGAGGCTCGTTTACAACGATAATCCTATTCAAGCATCAGTTGTCAAAAACAGTATTTTGATGTTGTCCAATTGATTATTAGTATTCTAGTATCAGAATCTGAAAATGGCAGACGGAAATATCTTCTTGATATGTATCAGATATTTTTTGCCTTATTAAAATATTGCAATGGAAGCAAATGGGTCTTTCTCGGGAATTACAAGTATATGTACAACCACCAATGTATTATTCCTCATTTGTCTCATTTACTTTATCATGGTATATACACATGTGTTTATTTTTTTGCCAAATTTTAGCAGGCAGCTGTGTAATCAAGTCTCCATACTGTAATATTACCCATTTGTCATGCGTAATTATACATCAAGATTAGCCATTTTGAAACGATGTTATTATAAGTACAATATTTAGTTTTTAATAAAAAATTTCAATTTCAGGAATTTTTTTTATATTATATAATATTGATCCACAACAGTCAAATTTAATGTTACTGTATTGAAATGTACATTGCCTACTTGGTCAGAATAATATTGTTATGTATTAGCATTTGATGCATTTGCTTATTATAAAAACAAAGGCATAAATTTACATGAAGATTACATTAGGTGATATGTATTTCAGATTGAAAACAACAAAGAACAATTGTTGATCCTGGACCCTACAAGCAAAACTTATGAGAGGAAAAGGTTCATTAAACTCTTGAAGATTCTGCATCTCTCAGGTGTGGAAATTCTTACAAGGGACAAATCTCTACCTGTGACCTGATGGTGTTATTGAAAGGTAACATAAGTTTAGTTACGTAAGTTTGGATTATCTTATAGTACAGCCTTGTCCTTGAAAATGCTGGGAGTGTCAGTAGCCATGAATTACCGTATATAATCGCATAAAATCTGATACCAACTGCAAACTGCATAGACCCAGATCTGCTGTCACATAATGTGCTGGCAGATCTGGGTCTATGCAGTTTGTAAGGACTAATCAGTAGAACAAACAACATAGACCCTGATCTGCTGGCACATTATGCGATGGTAGATAAGGGACTACGTTGTTTGCATTTGGACCCGGCTTATACGCGAGAATATACGGTATGATCCACTTTCCTTGAGGCAAAGCACAGCAGATATACATATAAACAAATTAATGGGATAGTTGATTTGTGAATATGGTAAAACAAATATGTTCCTTAATGCAGTAAAATGGATAACCGTATATACCCACATATAAGCAGTGTCCAAATGCAAACAACATAGACCCTGATCTGCAGTCGCATAATGCGCTGGCAGATCAGGGTCTGTGTTGTTTGTTCTACTGATTAGCCCTCACACACTGCATAGACCCAGATCTGCCGGTGCATTATGTGATGGCAGATCTGGGTCTATGCAGTTTGCAGTTGGTATTATACATGAGTATATACAGTATATAAAAGCAACCCTCATTCAACTCTTTAAATGAACAAATGAAATTGATTCAAAGATGCCACTTGTGTTGCTTACATGTACATATGCCATAAAATTACATTGCCATGTATCTATTACAAAGTTTCCTTCAGTTTTTGTGGCTGGGCACAAGATAAGTGTGGCGGTATATCGCGGATTGGACCTTCTTACAAGGTGTCCGCTTTATTGGTTATCGTTATCTAGAGGATGAGCAACCTCGGTGTTATTGCCCAGATCGAGTAAATAATAATATAAATTATTAAACTTATCAATGAAATAGATAGAGATCTGAGCAGATATATAGAACAGAATAACACGAGCCCCCGCACATGAAATATAACAATTTAATCAATTACATCAAACAAACTGAGATAATACATTACATTAGGAAGATACACTTCTTTTTGAAATAATCATTTACCGAATTTCAAACACAAATATACTTATATAAATAGCCATTCTGTTTTAACTGATAGAATTAGTTCATCATAGAATTGAGTGAACAATCGAAGTCATTGCCCCTGCTTAACAGCATAACCTGGTTAACGCTGGTCCCTCCAAATTCAATGTTGCTGTTCTCTGTTCTTTCGCTTTTTCCCCTTCTCACTCTCCCTATCTCGCCTCTGTCGGCCCTCAAACTTTGTGTGGGTAGGTGGATACGTCGGTATGTAGATAAGTAGATATGTGGATATGTAGGTGGAGCTATTTCCCCTTTCAAAACAAACAGAGAAGCAACCTAAATCTTCTGTCAAATATCCTACTGGGAATAGAACATTACTCCACTCTCATTAAGTTAGATATCGTCCTATCGGAATTCAAACAGATATCAAAGGATATCTGGTCAAGCCAAACCTGACAGACCATAACAAACCTAGTTTCAAAAGATTAATGTATTTCTAACGGCTATTTCATCACTGATTCGCATTAACATCACACGAGATATAACAGTTTCAGTTCCCGTCTCAATTATACAAATGAATGAATGAAATTCACTTCATGGCTTAACTACGTTAATTTCAGTGAATACACACTCAAGTTTTTATCATACACGAAATCATCTAAGATCGGTGAATTCACACGGATTCTCGCAACTCATATCAACTAAAGTAATGCATGAAATTCTTAGAATACATGATTCCTATAACAATCAAGACAACAAATTCAAACAATTTGTCAAACTCATATAAAGAAGATTATTGTATGAATTCAGACAAATGAACTCAGCAAAATAGTTATACTCATATCAAGAAACTGATCTACGAATTTAAACAAATAAATTCAACAAATAATTATATTGATATCAACGAATTACATGAGATTGACACAAATACCATGTGCTTTCAAGCCTTGCTTGCTTCTACCACCAGAACTGTGTCAATTTCCAGACATCCGGTCCCTTGGATAATTGTTTTGCGAGAGAATTTCTTCTAAATTCAGTCTCGGAGTCCCTTTATTTTTCTCTTGCAGAATAAACATAGACTGACTAAATTTTGCGATGTGGCATAATAAAACCATGAAATTTCATGTGGGAAACACGTCTCTTATTTAGCGTACCCAATCAGGATTAAATATATCTACCGCCTTTTATAAATATGCGCCAAAAAATGCAGTCAGTGTGACCCTCGAGATTTCCAAATAACTGATTCTGGACAATTTCAAAAAGATAATGCAACTTCAACTAGCTAACAAATGGTTTCTGTACCCTCTCAACTCTGACATTTTCGATCCCAAGATCGAAGTTAACCTTTTCCTCCAGTCTGTCTGACTGTTAAATAAACGAATGCTTAATTAAGAATCGATTTCTCCCACAACACGGACATTAAAACTATCGCAGTATAGCGATTTAATACGGTATCTTCTCATAAATCTAATTAATTGTTCTCTGCCAAAACTAATGTGCTCTTTATAGATCGACAGAAATTTGCACCCTTACAATATGGGTTATGTAAATGTGTAAATATCTATTAGTATCTGTGAACAAAGGAAGGTTTTTGTGATAGCAGAAAATCATATGATTTATTCATTGATTTTGCCTTGGATAGTCCAGACTTGATTACTAACTTGAAGTGAACTAAGAAAAAGATGTGTATCCTTTTCATTTGGTCAGATAGAATGTTGATTATTGTGATACCTATCTTGGGACAGTAACAGCAGTAACTACATTGTAGTCTACTGAAACTATTTTAGTACTAGCGTGCTACACACCTCTTGTAACAGGTGTACGATTTGGTTGGTTATCATTATCTAGAGGATGATCGACCTCGGTGTTATTGCCCGGATCAAGTAGAGAGTAGGTGGGTCTATTTTTACCCTTTAAAATAGACAAGAAGCAACCTAAATATTCAGTCATATTTCCTTCTGGGGAGTAGAACATTACCCCACTCTCGTTATGTCAGATATCGTCCTGTCGGAATTCAAACAGATACCAAAGGCTATCTAGTCAGGCCAAACCTGATAGATCATAAACAAACCTAGTTTCAGAAGATTAATGTACTTTCTAACAGCTATTTCATCACTAACTCACTCTAACATCACACGAGACATAACAGTTTCAGTTTACGTCTTAATTATACAAATGAATCAATGAAATTCACTTCATGGCTTAACTACATTAGTGGCAGTGAATAATCGCTCAACTCTTTAGCACACATGAAATCATATCATTTAAGACAGGTAAATTCACACAGATTCTCGCAACTCATATCAAATAAAGTAATGCATGAAATTCTCAGAATACATGATTCCTAAAACAATCAAGATGACAAATGCAAACAATTCGTCAACTGATATAATGAAAATTATTGTACAAATTCAGACAAATGAACTCAAACAGTTATACTCATATCAAGAAAATTGATGTAAGAATTTAAACAAATAAATTCAAAGAAATAATTATATTGATATCAACGAATAGCATGAGATTGATGCAAATACCTTGTGCTTTCGAGACTTGCTCGCTTCTACTGCCAGAATCGTGTCCCTCAACTTCCAGACACCTGTTCCTTGAACAATTGTTTATATGAGAGAATTTTACCTTATTCTGTTCGGAGTCAAGAATCTTCCGGCCTTTCACAGGAAACTTGGACTGATTAAATTTTGCGATGTGGAATATTTAAAACATGAAATTTCGTTTGGGAAACACCCCCTTATTTAGCGTAGTCAATCAGGATTAAACATATCTATTGCCTTTTATAAATACACGCCCATCATGGTTAGTATAACCCTCTAGATTTCGCACGCTATTTCAATAACCGATTCTGGAAAATTTCAAAAGATGACATTACTTCAACTGGTTTTACAAATAGTCTCTGTATCCTCTAAACTTTGACATTTTCGATACCTAGACCCCAAATTAACTTTACCCTTTTACATCTGTCTGACCATTATACAATGAATGCTTAATTAAGAATCGATCGCGCCCCAAATAGGGACATTAAAACTGTCGCAGTCTAGCGATTTAATACGGGACCTTTCCTCATAAATCGGATTGATTGTTACGTGCCACACTGGTTACAGCAATAATGTGCTCTACGAAATACATCAACAGAAATTTGCACCCTTACATAGCGTTTGACATAATGTGCAGATTTACTAACAAAAGGGGGAATATAGAATTAACAGGTATTTAGAAGTTGATGCAGATAGATTTGGGACATAAAAAGAGACATGTTAAAGAGTTAGAAGTTGATGCAAATAGATTTGGAATATGAAATGAGGCATGTTATTGAGTTAGAAGATGATGCAGATAGATTTGGGACATGAAATGAGGCATGTTATTGAGTTAGAAGTTGATGCAGATAGATTTGGGAGATGAAATGAGGCATTTTAATTAGTTAGAAGTAGAAGCAGATAGATTTGGAACATGAAATGAGGCATGTTATTGAGTTAGAAGTTGATGCAGATAGATTTAGAAGATGAATGAGGCATGTTATTGACTTGGAAGTTGATGCAAATAGATTTGGGACTTGAAATGAGGCATGTTATTGAGTTAGAAGTTGATGCAGATAGATTTGGGATATGAAATGGGGCATGTTAATGAGTTAGAAGTTTATGCAGATAGTTTTGGGATATGAAATGGGGCATGTTAATGAGAATGAGTTTGTATCTCTGCAAGGTTTCCAGTCACAAAGAAGGCCAGAATTTAGTGTTCAAAGTCAGTGATTAGATTTTGTACAATGCATAATTGATGTGTCAGTTTCCATAATTTTGGTTGGGATTAGTAACACATAGTTAATTGTTTGCAATGAAAAGCCAGGAGAACACATATGTTAGCATAATGTGCTTGCTGGGGTATATTATAGCCTCCCCTGGATGTGGTACTAAGCCATTGCAGGTTGATTCCATTCAGTGCAAATGCTTGGTGAACTGAAGCAAGTGAGGTTTGTGGACTTGTTCAAGGGCACAACAGTGATGACAATGGAGAGGCTGAAACTCACAACTTCCTGATTCTGATCTGCACTGTCAACCTGTCTCTTTTCTATAAGCAGTTCAAAGAAAAGTTCACATTAGAAATGAAAATTAGTGAAACCTGACTTGAAAATTCCACCTACAAGTTCTTTAGGAGGGTGAACCATCACATTGAGGAATTGGTATCTTGATGACTGAAAGAAAACAAGATGTGTGTGTGTATGCGTGTGTGTGTCTGCAGTTGCTGATGCTAGTATCAGTATCCATAAGTAGGTTTGTTTGTGTCCTGAGGTTGTCATGGTACCTTGGTGTGTATTTCAGAGGTCACATGTAATAAGTTTTAAAGCTTTTTATTTTTACTTACATTAATTCTGTGACAGGTTCTAATAACATATATGACTTTCTTGACAACCTAAGTGTGGTGATGTAAGCTGGAGAAGCCAGAGGAAATCAGTGACCTTAGATGGGCAACCACTTAGATGTTGCATGTATTGGACTCTCCGACTGAACCAAGGAATATACAGGCGGAAAGTGAACACATTACCACTGTACTATGTCCTGTCCTGGTGGTGCCATCATATTAATGCCTAACATTTTTCTCCAAGTTATTACATAAATGTTGATTATCATTAAGACAAGCGGTATGGATGTATATGGTAGTGTTAGTTTAAGGGACTTTAAGCAGTCACATATGGTAATGTTAGAAACAAGTTTTACATAGTTCACACATCTGATCCTGATTATCAGGCTGACCATTGGGATTTGGGTCTGTGTCCTGTCATCACTGTAAAGGCAAGAATTGACTGTTATTGAACCCTGACTTTGTCTCTATTCTGTCATTTTGATAAACTATCGCACTGGTATAAAAAGACCAATCTGTTCTGTGTAAAGGGCAGTCATCTTGAGCCATAGCTTGTGTGAAGATTAAAATTACTTGGGAATCTAATTTTGTGTTGGATGTTATTGTTTGCAATTTTTGTACCCTTTAACAAATAATGGTGACAGCAGTGGGATTGAAAAGTTGGGTGAATATTTGACAGTAACATTGCATGCATTTAGCACAAACAGCACAAGTACAAAAGTTGCAGTGAGCTGTGCTGAAATATCAGTGTGACTGTCATTCAAATTGGTGAATATACAGTGTTGCAGCTAATTGTGATTAAACATACTCTATAACTTTGTGTATGAGATTCCTGTTAAGGATATTAACCAAGAATAACCATAATAAGGATTACAATGGCGACCCAAGATGGCATTATCCATGATGAAGTGGAAAAGGTTGTAGAAGAGCACAGCATTGCAAGAGATAGACCAAGAAGGATACAACTAACAAACTTTATTCAGTTTACAGAAATTGAAGCAGACTTGAGTGGAGCAGAAGAGGATGAAATGCAAATAGAGGAAGAGCAAACCAAAGAAAACACAAAACAAAATTAAAGTGACCAAGGAAACAAAATGACAGATAGAACTAGAGTTGGAACATGAAAGGTTGCAGTTAGAGAGACAATGACAGGAATTTGAGGAGAGGAAGTTTAACTATCAGCAAGAAGTAGACGAGCAACTGAAAATTAAGGAGATGGAACATCAGGAGGAAATGAAAAAGATGGAAATAGAATGAGAAAAGTTGAGATGCAAAGTCAGAAGGAAGTTCACCATCTATAAAGATAAAGTTACAACCATTGGATCCCGGAAGGAAGATATACTTACTTACCTTTCTGAATTTGATGCAAGCCGATTGGCGCAACAGTGTACAGCTGTTCAGTTTATTGGCTTGGGAGGCCAGGCAAGTAGCGACAGAGACCAGTAAAAGTTATTCTGATTTGAAGAAGGCATTGACTTACCAATTTGGCAGAAGACCCGATGACTACTTTGCAATGTTACAATCAATTCGTAAGAAATGGGGAGACACATATCATGGACTGATGGCAAGAACTGACCAATACCTGGCAAGATTTGTTAAAGAGATAAGTCTGCTGAAATATTTTTGTGAATTCTTCCTCAAAGCTCTTCATTCTGAGCAAGCGCAGTGGATTCGAAGAAATAAGGCTTCTTCATCTGTAGTGGAAGCATCCAAGGACTATATTGTTTTCAACCAGGAAAAGCGACACAATGCTTCATCGAATTGATCTGCTGTGTCAAGTGCAATAAAGGAAATAAGAATTTTAGAATCCAGCGAGTAAAGATGGCAGCTCAGTTAGTGGTACATCTGACTTAATGTGCCATTATTGTTGTGAAAAGGGTCATAAAGTACAGGACTGTCCTAAAAAGAAGAGAGCAATGAATCAAGCAACCTACTTTGTCCAGAATATCATTGGTGAATGGCTAATAAATTTACCAGGAACAGTGAACAACATGGAAGTATTGTTCGTTAAGGATACAGGTGCAGACATGACATTGATACATGAAGACCTGGTCGATAAGTCATGTATCCTTGAAGGGCAGAGCCGGACACTTTACACCACCATGGGACAGCCTTTTGAGGTGAAATTAGCCATTGTAGAATTAAACATGACATACTACAAGGGTCATGTCCAATTTGGAGTGGTACCTGACTTGGCAGCACAAGCGCTGCTGGGTATGGACATTCAATGTAGAAAGAAGACTATGGCAGTAACTAGGAGTCAAGCAAGGGTTAAGAAGGAGGAAGTTGAAGAAAGTGAAAGAAAAATAAAAAGAATGTGGGGTCCGATCCAACGAACTGGACGACTTGCATCTGGACCAGCTTCACAGGTACTCTAAAACAACTCTACAACATGTTGAACATCAAGGGGATAGCAAGATATCCTTACAGGCCACAATCCAATGGAAAGGTTGAAAGATTTAATGGCATACTCAAAGCTGTCTTGAAGAAACTGTGTTCCACAAACAGTGAAGAGTGGGATGTGATGCTACCTTACACACTGTTTTGCTATAGGGAGGTACCACATGAGGAAATTGGCTTTATGCCATTTGAGTTGCTCTACGGTTGGCCAGTAGGAAAGCCAGTGCAGATTCATAAGGATCTATTCACCGATGAGGGTGAGATGCAGAAGTTTGTTGTAGAAAACACGTTCTATCGATTCATCAGCAATTGAATAATGTAAGCGAGTTAGTGAAAGAAAATCTGACAGTATCACAAGAAAGTTAAATCATGGTACAACAAAAATGCTACCAAAAGGGAATTTAGGCCCGGAGATGAGGTCCTGGTTTTGCTTCCATCCAATTCATCGAAGGTGAAGGCTCACTGAAAGGGACAAAGGTCAATGACATTAATTACAATATTAACGTTGGTGGTAGGCGAGGAGTAGTAACTTGCCATGTTAACCTATTATATCAGTACAAGAGAGCTGTACTGTTAGCAGCAACTGTGTGTGATGTGTTTGATGAAGGAGGACGGGTTGACTTCCCACTCCTAACAATAAAGAAAGAAGTTAGATCCTGTCTGGGAATGGTGGGCTATTACAGAAAGTTCATCAAGAATTTTGCTGAGTTTTCAGCTCCACTTTGTATCCTGACAAAGACAGGTCAGCCAAATCGTGTTGCTTGGGATGTTAAGGCCGTTAAGTCATTCAGTGACTTGAAGAATGCACTTGTTAAGGCACCTGTCCTCGTCAACCCTGTTTTTCAACGCCTATTTGTATTACAAACTGATGCAAGTGATGTGAGCATTGGAACTGTTTTGAGCCGGTACAACGACAATAAGGACAAACATCCTATAGCGTATCTTAGCCGCAAGCTATTGCTCAGAAAGCAGAATTATTCTACAATTGAGAAAGAATGCCTTGCAATAGTATGGTTGATAGAATCTCATTACTAACATTTGTGCAGTGCTCCATTCAGTTTCAAAACTGACCATAACCTGCTAACCTGGCTGAGCCAAAACAAAGGAAAAAACCAGTGGCTTCTGGGATGGTCCCTGTGTCTGTAACCATACGAGTTCACGATCAAACACCGTTGGGGAGCAGAATAAGCAAATGCTGATGGGTTGTCACATGCTGGAATCTAAGATTCTGTGTTTTAGTGTTCATTCTTTTTGGACTTGTACAAATTAAGGCCTTTGTGTTGATATGTATTATATCTTGTGTACTAATTCAGTAATGTTGTATGCGGTTGATTTTGATTTTAAGTGTATCTAAAGTGTTTTGTGTTGGATGTTGTGCAAAATGTTGTATATGGAATATAGAAATATTTAGCGAGTCATTGAATGCTTCCACGATATCCTATTTGACAGACTCTAATTGTCCGAGCGATGCTTGCTAGAACATTTAAATTCCATGAAATAAGGTACTTGCATAGAACTGTACATAATACAGCCAAATAGTGACTATTCAATCTTACCTATCCAGCCTTCATAATTTTGTTCGAAAACTAAAGTTGCTATCATATTAATGCCTAACATTTCTCTCCAAGTTATTACATAAATATTTATTATCATTAAGACAAGAGGTATGGATGTATAGGGTAGTGTTAGTTTAAAGGACTTTAAGCAGTCACATATGGTAAATAAGTTCAACATAGTTCACACATCTGATCCTGATTATCAGGCTGACCATTGGGATTTGGGTCTGTGTCCTGTCATCACTGTAAAGGCAAGAATTGATTGTTAATGAACCCTGACTTTGTCTCTATTCTGTTGTTTTGATAAACTAACACCCTGGTGTAAAAAGACCAATCTGTTCTGTGTAAGGGGCAGTCATCTTGAGCCATAGCTTGTGTGAAGATTAAAATTACTTGGGAATCTAATTTTATGTTGGATGTTATTGTTTGCAACTTTTGTACCCTGTAATAAATTTTGGCACCTGACCTCTATCTCATAAAGTCTTTGCTTTAAAAACATAGCAATATTTGTAAAGTTGTCCTCTGAAACAATTGTTTTAAGTTTAGTGTTTACATAAAAAAGGGTTTTTGCCTAAGGAACATGGGATCATCATTTAGCCGGTAGAGATTGCTATATCCTATCTGATATGATGCACATTGGTGTGTACATTATATGCAGCAAAGATTCAGCTGAGTTCTAAACTTGAGTACCATATTTACCTGTGGTTAAATAAGGGTCCAAATGCAAACAACATAGACCCTGATTTGCCGTCGCATAATGCGCCTGTAGATCAGGGTCTATGTTGTTTGTTCTACTGATTAGTCCTTACAAACTGCATAGACCCAGATGTGTTGGTTTGCAGTTGGTATCGGCTTATACACGAGTATATATGGTACTCAGTTAAGTTTGGTATATAGTCAACATTGTAGATTGTCAATAACCAGTCTTCAATGATCAGATGTTATGGGATAGCTAATAAGAAACAAGCTGGGTGGTAAAGATGACAATCCCTTCTTAGGACTCTTGGATAGTTGTAATTACATTTGGTTGAAACTTTCACTCCTGTGATATTGTCAGTGCTTATATCAGTAATTGTAATATATTATTGTATATGCCTTTAACATTTAGGAATTCCACTCATTTCCTAAACTGACCTACTAACTTCATCAAATTATTTTCAGTCAGCCTCATGAAGCAAGCAAATTGTGACTCATCTCATTATATCACTGCTGTTACAGCTGGATTTTACTCCACTACTGTGTTTCTTTGATGATATTTCCATGCTCAAAAGTAAGCCTACCCCCCACTCTGAGAAACTTGTAGCAGACAGGGGTCTCCCAAAATAAACCTACATGTACCCCCACTTCTGACCCAGCAGTGAACAAAAACTGTCTGCAAAGCATCCATAATGTTTTGCAAAAGAGTTAACAATTTTGTCTCTATTTGTATAGTCCCCATATTATGAAAAATATCATTCATACAGTTAATCTTTAAAAAAAAAATAGCTACAGATATTGTTTCATAACATGGCATGGCAGTCACTCTCTTAAAATTAGTTACTCATAAAAATTAATTTCAAAACCTATCAGCTGTCTAACTTTTTCACTGTTCCCCCATTCATTCCCACTCCATTTCCCAAATATTTCCCATCCCCAACCTTAGCTTAATGTATCACCATAAAAGTTGTATATGAGTAAATTACTATATGGTGTCTTGTTTCTTATCTTATACATGGTTTTCTTCTATTTTTGTCTCATCTGCATAAGCATGGTGAGATAGAGTAGTCACTTTTCTGTTGCTTTTGGCTTTGATAATGTTTAAGTTTTTGAAAGTCAGATAGAGTGGTTATATGGACAAGCATATGGATCCAGGTGAGACTGGTTTCCATGGAACTTGTTTTTTTTTATCAAAGTTTTAGCAATCATCGAATATAGCATAATCTCACACCCTGTTTTAAGGTATATAATATATTTACAGATATTTGGTAGGTGAATTGTCTATTGAATATACATGTCATATGCCTTTTAAAGGTTTCATCTCTTCAGGTACAATTTTGATGGAGTTATTGTAGTTATTATTTTCCATCAATATTACAGCTCTGCTACAGCAGATCATTGTGTCCAGCATAGCTGAGGATCATTCAATTAGGTGTGTACATTGTCTCATTGTCCTATAGATGTGCCTGATAGGTTTTGTTCTCATCAATTCCATTTTGAATAGAGTTGTGGCCCTTGACAATTAATTTCACATCTTCATATGTGATGTTGCTTGTAACAAGCATAGCTCTGCAAACCTTGCACATACCGTATATACTCGAGTATAAGCAAAGTCCAAATGCAAACAACATAGACCCTGATCTGCCGTCACATAATGTGCCTGCAGATCAGGGTCTATTTTGTTTGTTATACTGATTAGTCCTTACAAACTGCATAGACCCAGATCTGCCAGCGCATTATGCGATGGCAGATCTGGGTCAATGCAGTTTGTAGTTGGTATAGGATTATACGCGGGTATAGACGGTAATATAATTGGATGCCAGTTGGTCAGTGAATTGCCTAATGCATGTATAATAGCCTTTTAAAGGTTTCATCTTTTCTGGTTCAGTTTTGATGGAATGATTGCCCATCATCCATGAATTTCAAATCTCAAATGCACTCTTATGCATGTCATAAGAAGTGACTAATGGAGGCAGGAGCCGTCATGTGACTCAGTGGTTAGTGTGCTGGACTTGCAACTGAAAGGGTGTGGGTTTGAATCTTGTCATCAGATCAGTCCAAGTTAGCTACCATGGTGTATCCTTGGTCAAGGCACTTTACTCCAATTGCCATGGCCCTAAATAACCACCTTGTGCTGCTTAGCCATGAAACACTAAACCATACCAATTGATTTTGAATCTCCACTGTAGCAGATCCTTTTAACCAGCATAGCTCATTTTGGATAGAATTATGGCCATTGACAATTAACTTCATATATTCACATAGGATGTTGCTTGTAACCAGCATACATGTAACTCAAGAACCAATTCAGCATTTTCTGATGCAATTTTGTATAAATATTGTCTCATAGACCTACATGTGCATTTTATGGGTTTTGTGTTGTCAACTCCAATTTGAGTGACATAGGGACCGACCATTTAATTTTGGTGGGGAGGGTGGGGGGTGGCTGTTTTTTTTTTATAAAAACAATATCCAGCCCTCAGAGCTTAAAAAAATATGCTTGCTACGCTTTATAGAAAAAAAGAACTTATTATATCCATTATATTAGTTGAAACAAAAATTTCTCCAAAAAAACAAATCTGAGGTCCCCCCCTTTCCAAATATTAAATCGTCAGTCCCTAATATTTGCCTAATTGATTGCCCATAATGTTGTTTTTATACTACATGTACCTCTGTAAAATTAAACTTTATTGTGGCTCTTGCATGCTTTATGCTGAGGAAGAAGATATGTCACCATCTTGGATTTTCAACAAGCACTTGGAGCATACAGTATTTCAGGTTGCCTTGTCTTGAATTTAATTAAAAACCAGGTACAGAATGCCTTGTCTTGAATTTAATTGAAAACCAGGTACAGAATGCCTTGTCTTGAATTTAATTGAAAACCAGGTACAGAATGCCTTGTCTTGAATTTAATTAAAAACCAGGTACAGAATGCCTTGTCTTGAATTTAATTGAAAACCAGGTACAGAATGCCTTGTCTTGAATTTAATTAAAAACCAGGTACAGAATGCCTTGTCTTGAATTTAATTGAAAACCAGGTACAGAATGCCTTGTCTTGAATTTAATTAAAAACCAGGAACAGAATGCCTTGTCTTGAATTTAATTAAAAACCAGGTACAGAATGCCTTGTCTTGAATTTAATTAAAAACCAGGTACAGAATGCAACCAAATTAAACATTTGATTGTCAAGGCATATAAAGTGATTGCTTGTCAAGTGTTGGATTTTGTTTTCTCAAGACATCCTTTTTCTTTGAAAGAAGTGAAAGTTTTTAGTTGTTGGCATTATAATGAGAAGTGAAATTTAAAACCCAATGACATGCCCAGTAGATTCATCCCATCTCCATTTATAAACACATGCACACAGCAGTTTCAGACATTGTTTGTGAATGAAAACTGCAGTATGTATGTTTGAATGTTCTTGAGACTCTGAAGTGTTGTTATATTAATTACTCAGCTTTAAGCTTAAGGCATTTGCCCTAGAATAAAGAATAAACTTCAAGATCCTGACTCTGTTACAAGACACATCAAATGTCTGTTGCTACAGGAGTGGGTGAGGTCACAATCACCTTGCTCTTTCACTTTACCATATTATTCATTAAAAAAATGTGTTGATTAATGTGAGCATTCAAACTGTTGCAATATTCACCTAGATCAGGGGTGTCAAACTCATTGACTATGGCGGACCAGAGTTGATATGAATAATAATAAATAAATAATAAATAATAATGATAAATAATGAGTTTGGCGGACCGTATGTTTGACACACCTGACCTAGATACTCAATTCAGGTGAATTGCTGTGTTCCTGTAAAATATGAATGATCAGTACATATATGAAAATAATACAAAAATAAGCCTATGGACAATAAAAATACTTGGGACCTTTGCAATTTTTGTGGTAAAAATAACTTCATATCTGTGTGTAAAAGAAAACAAAAATGCCTGAGGCATAAAATTCGCTTTTCTGTTACCTATTCTTCCCTAATTATGCAATCAGTATGTTACTATTTATTTATTTATGGTATATGTTGCTGTTGCTGTTCCTGCCTTTTTATGTGCTGTCTTTCTTATCAATCATTTTACCTGTAATATGCTGTGAAATCTGGACAGTAAGCTGAAAAGTCAAAATTTCACAGATGTATTGCAAACCATGTCCAGTCAGTAAGCACATATAAAAAAAGGAATGTACACAGTTGTCACTAATTATAAGAAAAAGCATTTACACTTACTATCCAGATTTTACAGTAGTTTATGTTTAGTTGCCAATTAGTTGGGGCTAGAACATTCCTATGCCAGTTAGGTGGGGCTAGAAACATTCCTATGCCAATTAGGTGGGGCTAAAATGTTCCTATATCATTTAGGTCTAGCTAGAACATTCCTATATCAGTTAGGTGGGTCTAGAACATTCCTATGCCAATTAGGTGGGGCTAGAGCATTCCTATCCCAGTTAGGTGGGGCTAGAACATTTGTATGTCAGTTAGGTGGGGCTAGAACATTTCCTGTATCATTTAGGTGGGACTAGAACTTTCCTATATCAGTTAGGTGGAGTTAGAACATTCACATGTCATTTAGGTGGGATTAGATTATTCCTATGCCAGTTAGGTGGGGCTAGATCATTCATATTGCAATTAGGTAGAGCTAGAACATACCTATAACAATTAGGTAGAGCTAGAACATACCGATAACAATTAGGTAGAGCTAGAACATACCTATAACAGTTAGGTAGGGCTAGAGCATACATATAACAATTAGGTAGAGCTAGAACATACTTATAACAATTAGGTAGGGCTAGAGCATTCCTGTGCCAAGATTTCCTTTAAAACATGGACAATAGTCTCTTTGCTGATGGAAAAGTGAGACATAGCAGTCATTTTGTTGACAGTGGCAACATTACTATCTTCAGCTCATGCATTAAGATTGTGGTTAAAGCTTTTCAATTGAAGACCATTTTTTTTAGCTCTACTAGTTACAGACCAGAAGAGTTTATGCGATGGCCTGTTGTCTGTTATCTGATATCTATCATCTGTCTGTTAGCAAAGTTGTTATCACTACTCCTCTTAAACTACTGGGAAGATTGCCATGAAACTTTACACACACATTCAGCCCATTTCTAGATGGACCTAAATTAAAATGGTGCCTC
Source organism: Margaritifera margaritifera (assembly GCA_029931535.1). NCBI lineage: Eukaryota > Metazoa > Mollusca > Bivalvia > Unionida > Margaritiferidae > Margaritifera > Margaritifera margaritifera. Next base: position 2,222,767 of record JAQPZY010001694.1, on the reverse strand, counting down.
ACATACATCCAGTATGGCTGCCATGGTGGCCATGTTGAAAAAGTTATCACTATTCCTGAATGGATGATCATATGAACATTGTGTTTTAGTAAAAGACTTCTTATGATGTCTGGTTGGTCCGAAATGAAAATGGTGCTGATCAGACCTCCAATTTGGTGGCCGTCTTGAAAATCTTGTTATTGCTTTGTCTCCTGATTGGATTGTTGTAGTGCCATGGGGTTTTCACTAAATGACTGCTTGTGATATGTAGTTGGTTCTCAATGAAAATGGTGCTGATTGGACCCCAAATATGGCCACCATGGTAGTAATCTTGTTATAGTTACTTCTTAACAGATGATCTTATAGACATGGGGTTTTCACTAAAAGACTTTTTACAATATCTAGTTAGTCCCAATTAAAAATGATTCCGATATCTTGCTATAACTGCCCCTCTTGAAGGGATGGTTGTATCAACTTGGAGGTTTCACCAAAACACTTCTCACATGTAGTTAGTCCTAATGAAAATGAAGCCAATGTGATTTCCCAGAATTTGAAAAATCTCATAACAGCTACTTCTCTTGAAAAAATGGTAATACTGACATCTAATGAAAAAAAACTTCTTTCTTGTAATATATAGTTCTTCCAATATTAAAATGATGCTGATCCAACCTTGAAAATGTCTGCCTTGACTCTAACTTTAAAATCTTTCTATGGCTACTTCTTCTGAATGCATGGGTTTTTGACTAATACACTGTATCATTGTGTAGCTGGTTCTGAATGAAAATGTCCTCATCTTACCTCAAATATGGCAGCCATCTATAAAATCTTGTTATTACTATTCTTGCATGAATGGTGGCATTGACATGGGGTTTTCACTAAAACACTTCTTGCAATATTTACTTGGTTCTTCATGAAAATTGTGCACATCTGGCCACCAAAATATGTGCACTTTTGTGAAGGAGTTTTGAAGACCAGACCTAATTGACCTTGTGATCAAGTCAAAGGTCATTGCTTGCATATTTGTACTTCACTGTGCTTATGAACACAGTGATTTTTAGCTCTGCTGGTCGTAGACCTGTCTGTCATCCATTGTCTGTCCATTAGCACAAGTTTGTTGTCACTACTCCTCCTAAACTACTTCTAGGATTGCCATAAAACTTAACACACTCATTCATCCCAAGGTCTAGTTGGTCTTAAATGAAGACGGTGCTGCTTATAGACGTCCAATATGCCACCACAGTGGCCATCTTGAAAACCTTGTTATCACTACTCCTGAATGGATGGTTATATCAACATGGGGTTTTCACTGAAAGACTTCTTATGATATCTAGTTGGTCCTAAATGGAAATGGTGTCAGTCTGATGTCTAATATGGCCAATATGGCAGCCATCTTGAAAATCTTATTGTTGCTATTCCTGATCAAGGGAAAGTCATATTGACATGGGGTTTTCACCAAAAGACTTCTTATGGTGTCTAGTTGGTCGTAAATAAAAATTGTGCCCCCACTGATATCCAATTTAGCCACCACAGCAGCCATCTTGAAAATTTTATTGTTACTCCTTCTCGAGGAAAAGTCATATCAACATTGGTTTTTCACCAGAAGACTTATGATGCCAAGTTGGTACTAAATGAAAATGGTGCTGATCTGACATTCAGTATGGCCACCATAGCAGCTATCTTGAAAATCATGTTATTGCTACTCCTCCTAAATGGAAAGTCATGTTGACATGGGGGTTTTCACCAGAAGACCAATTATGATATCTAGTTGATCCTGAATGATAATAGTGCTGAGCTGACCTCAAATATAGCTGCCACAATGAACATATTGTAAATCTTGTCACTAATTCAGTATGGAGTTTTCACCAAAGTCTTCTAATGGCATCCAGTTTGCCTTCAATGAAAATGGTGCCAAACTTACATCCAATACGATTGGCACAGTGGTTAATTTGAAAACCTTACTGCACAAGAATATCAGAGATGGTTTAGTAGTTAAAAAGAAGAAATGGTCGTATCTTAAATTCCTGGAAAATCTTTTCAAACAGTCGAGTGTCAGACCCTTTGAAAGACTCATGTTGTACATGTACAAGTGATATTTTATGAGACTAGATCTTTAGTTTAGTTCCAAAAAATAAGTTGATAGTCAGCACATTGATTTTAAGGTCAAAGGTCTTTGACTGAGGCTTTTTGCTGTCCTGACTTGTTGAGCATGTTAACACAAACAGGTATGAATAGAATACCTTGAGTTATGCCACTTCAATAACTTCATTTATTTTCTCAAAGAAGTATCTGTTATAGATTTATCCTAACTTAGCATGTGGGTATTTCTTAACATTGTCTGAGACAGGTTCATTGATTGCTGTCCATGATATCATGTTCAAGGTAAAAGGCCCTGACAAGGAATTTTGTACTGCACTTACAGCTATCTTATGAGCATGTTAACTCCAACATGTAAGAAAATATTGTTGTTACCAAATTTGGTATGTTGGAATTTCTGAAGAATATCAGAAATGGTCTCATTACTCAACAGTTAAAAGGAATAAAAAGGACAGAAAAAACAGACTTGTCATGGATTCCTGGAAATTCCTTTTGGCTAGCAGAGCATAAATCCCTTTGAGTAGACTTATGCTTAAGACATTACCTCTCCTTTGTTAAGGCTGAACAGAGTTCAGTTTTATGCCAATTGTTTTATAGATCACTTAGGTCAGCAAAACATGAATTGTCATTGCATGAGTGTTGTACATCAGAACAGAAAAGAAACTGCTGGTGTAAACGATCTTCATATGGTTTGGAAATATGTAATGTCATCTGTTTGGTTTTACTCTTGGTGCATGCATAATGTTCAAATGCATCCAGTTTCTCGGGATATGAATTGCATTTATACTGATTTTATATTGTTAGAATTTTGGTTTGAATTTTGAAGTTTTATTAAACATTCAGAGCCAGCATTGGGGTTCCAAAGTTTCAATCAAACTCTTTATTCAAGTTAAAATAGTAAACTTTTCAGTGAAATACAGAGAAAGTTGGCTCTCCGTTGTTATAACGCAGTAGTTGTGGTCCATTACCGCTGACAGTGTTATGTACTGAACCGCATTGTACCAAGTACTGTGATATATACGGAACTGCAATATATTGAGAATAGCGTAACATGAAAAACAGTGGTATAGTGGGCACTATAAAATTTTGTTAAATAATGGTGTTTTAGATATGAAATGAAGATATAAGACAAAGTTTAACCTTGTTTTCTTTCAACTCTTATATTATACATTGGTATTATTTCGATCATGGGGTCCATAGTAGTACCACGTTATATCCGGAATCATGTTATAACGAGGCATGTTATAACAGGGGAGAGCTGTATGTATAACAGATTGAAGTAGCAGATTTCTTATGGTATCCCAGGTGATAATGTCAGCTATTTACCGTTTAAGTTCTGATGTGTATTGTATCTATTCATACGGAAAATATCAGTAATAACATGATTCTCTTTCCTAATTCAAGGCAAAAAAGCACCCAAAAAAATAAGCATTGTTGTGGAATTTTAACCAGATTTTCCTGTGTGAAAGGTTGCCGTACTTACCACTGGACCAAGCAAATGACAGAATAGTGGATACAATTTCTTGATCATGATGTTATTGATGTGTATTGAGCACATTGAAAATAATATTTTTTGTAATTCACTCCAGTGAATTATCAAAATTATTTCTATTGGAAAATCCAATAATTCATGGACTTGCATGGACTTGCATAAAACAAAATGTGATAGTTTGCCACATGTAAATACATTTGTATTTAGACATAGGCAAAGTAAAATATATAGGAGTGTTTGCAGAAAGGTATACAGCATATGTATTTTACTGAAATTTCAGTAAGAAGTTTGAATATAAGATCGGTAAAGGAAAATATATATTTCCCAAATGCGGCCCTTTAGGAGCAACATAGAAGGAATTTGTGTTTGAAGTTACAGTCACTGCTCAACAGCAACACTGTAATTTTTGTGCCACTAAGGTCATTGGGAGAATACTCTGGTGTGATCTAGTTGATGATGGTGATTATGATGATAGTGTGCGTCCTCATAATTTTAAAAAACCCCACAAAAACAGGCAATACAGCAATAGCAAGAACAAAATATCCTGACATTATCAAGAAAAATTGTGCGTGGTTCGTTCTGAATAAAATAACTTTTCAGCCACTTACCCAGCAACACAATAATATGCTCCACACATCACATTTCCACTTTAACTGTCCAGCTTAATAAAAAATAAAAACTCTCTTGGACATAAATTCCATAACTTTTGCCTGCACTAAGTACATGCCTATGTCATCACTTGTCAACCCCATGCTTATCTTCTGTACACGCCCTTCCTCAGAATACTTGTAATCCTTAAGAGATTTGTATTTCATGAATTACTTCTTTTTGAGCCCTTCTCTATTTTAGTTTGGGTGTCATAAATAATCCCATAGATTTATAAAATGATACTACCTCTATGTTTTCTCCTTGATAATCCCATTTTTCATAATTTCTCAGTGGTCCACCATTTCTAAAGCCAATGATCTTGGTTTTATTTATGTCAACAGACCCATAAGCAAACAAAACTGCTCTAAGACTCGTATTTGTTGTTGTAATCTTATTCCTGTGTCCCCTATGTTTGCTACATCATCTGCACATAATAGACTACAAATTTTAGGTATATCATTAACAACGAAGATATCTCTTGAACAGTTCTCCCACAACATTGATGTTAAATCATTTATAAATAGTGAAAATAACAGAGGAGATAATACACAGCCCTTGTGGGTGCCTAATTGACAGGAAAAATAGCTGGTTAATCCTTAATTAGTATGTACACATAATCTGTATGAACTTCATCTGTATATAGCATGTAAAATTCATAAGAACTTCCTTCATATTTGTTTAGAGTGAAGGCTACTCCACAATTTGTTATGATGGATAGTATCAAATTGTTTTGAAAAATCTACAAATACACAATGAAATCTGCCCTAGGCCTTGTGATATATTTTTGTACCATTGACTGTAATGTAAAATATTGTCTATTGTTGCGCAACTCCAATGAAAATCTGCTTGTTATTCATCAATAACATTGCTATCCTTTGTCTAGTGAATAAGTCTTCTATTAAAGCAATGAACTGAAGATCTTAAGCTGACATTGATAAGGCAGTGTTTCCCTTTACCCTCATTTTTGCATCAAGAGATCCCGAAATTTTTAATTTGACCCCAATTTCTGACACCAAGGTTTGGTTTTTACTTAATCTGACCCTCAGTTCTGACACCAAGGGGAAACACTGGATAAGGGATATACATGTACCCCTATAATTTCTAGGATCAGTTTCAAGTCCACTCCTGTAGATTGTATAATTATGTTTTCATCCCAAGAAATCAGAAATATACATTTATTGAAAGTTTCATTTAAAATAGTTATTAGGACATATTAAGCATCAGACCAGCATGGAATTTGCATTATTGGAACCAGGTGAGTGTAGATGCTTATTGGAAAGTGAAGTACATGTACCAGTATTGTCCATAAAATATTTGCTCAGTGAGTATTTAAAAATTCATCAAATTGTCACAGGTTGATAATCATAGACTGCTTATCAAATGAATGAGGAACTTTTTTCAATATGACACAATTATTGAGGTCACATCAGTTTTCTACAACAGAAAGCCTGCATGGTCAGTTTGTGGCAGGTTGTAAATAGCTAAAGGTTTCCAAAGGACTGAGTATCATTTTTATTGACTTTGTCTTCTTTTTTACATGACTGTTATTGCAATCATTCAAACTGTGTTCAAATTTGTCTCTTTTATTATTTACTAAGAGGCAAAGGTCACAACTGCATCATTTTATGTCCAATCTCTTCCAGTGGTCATAGCACTGTGATACACCTAGGTACAAAGTTACATCATATCATTGATGTAATAATGTAATGATGATGTCATTTTTAGCTGCACAGTAAATGTTGATTTTATAGAAGTGGGCCACCTTAAGATATTATAACCTGGTGTATGCAATTTCTCCATAACATCATCTAGAACTCCTTAGTCTCCCATAGACATAATACTGCACTGCAACATTAGCTCAGTATTTAGCTCCTGGTTTCCTGTTGGTGCCCTACTCACTGGAGCTGAGATGGGAGTATTATGAGCCTGTTTATTGATTTTACCCTAGCAGAAAATAATTGCTTCCAAGTTCAGGTCTTCCTTGGGTTGACACATAAATAGTGTTGCTGAGGTACAATTTGTATCAAGGAAAGTTCATTTGCCATTCAAACCTCATTCACACTCTGAGTTGGAGAGATAAAGGGGATAGGAGCTGACCATGTTGAACCTTGCATTGCATGCAAAGACAGGGCAGCAGGGGAGTGGAGAGAATTCAATCCCCATATCAGCTAGAATTACAATTAGTGTCATGTTTTAGTGTGTGTGATATTTAGATATGCTAGGTACTTCAGCTGACTCAAATTGCTGACCTTCAAACTGATTGCATAGGAATTACAAGCCTTGTCAGCTGTACCAGAGAAGAGACAGGGGATACTAATAGGGTTGAACTTGGAGGAGGAGGAGGCTAGGAGAGTAAGGCAAATCAGTTGACAACAGCCTGTAACTGCACAAGAACAGTGGACTTGTAAGAATATATGTATCACTACTCATAATTCCCCTTCCATTATAAACCCATACTTGATGACAGGACCGTCTAAAACTTTGCAAGGTGAGAAATACTAATAATAATTCACTATGATCTATATTTTGTGTTTCATTGTCATTAATTAAGTTTGTGTTTAAGTCAGTTTGGCAGGGAATTCATATTTTGCAAAAGAGGGTATAGCAGGCCATTTAAGTTCTATGAACACATTTCCAGCTTCATTTGTTGTTGTTGTTTTTGCTGATACTGATTTGTATGATTTCAGGCATTCACCAATGACATGGACCTAACAAGACTAAGAAAAAAATTACAGGAACCATATCAGTGATTTGAAGTGTGTGTTATTTATTATTACGTAATCAAAATGGCAGAGACTGTAATAGCACCATGGAACTTGCTACAGATAGCATTTATAGCGCTGTACCCAGCCAGTATGTCCTTTACCCGCATGCCATCAGGTAAGATTCAAATACATGTACCAGTGTTGTAGAGGTTAAGACAAATATGATCAACTTGCATATATGTTTACGTATTTTAAAAAAATAAACGAAGGCATGCTAGTTTTACACCCAATAATGGTTGCTTCTTCTTGATCACCTTAATCAAAGTTCATGTGTGATACTTGATTAGAAATATGGTAATCAAAGTTTATGTGTGATACTTTATTAGAAATATGGGATTTCAAAAGCCTGTGTTGTTATCCTTGGTATATTTCAATGTGCACTTAGCCTACTTGCTCCCTCTTTTTAGTTTGCCTGGATAACTTGTGAACCCGCTTAATAATGCGGGGGCAGGTGTGGATCTCAATGTTTCATATAGAAAATACTCCCAAAATAGGCCCCTATATGCTGAACATGAATATAATCATGATCAAAATTGGTAAATAAAACCTTGATATATCGCTTGTTTTATCATTGAAAATGGTGGTTAGTACCCGGAATTTTGGACTTAACATCATGAAATTTGTAGCTTTTAATAAGAAGTCATATATTTGGTTAAATTTACCTTTTAAAAAAAAATTTCTCAATACACTGAAAGTAACAATATACAACAAAATATTGATCAATGAAACTTCTTGCAACACTTTAAAAAGTAAATACCAATTAAAAAAGTTTTGTCCAGTGAAATTTGTGTTTCAGTCTTATCACTTAATTCTTTTTCAGTGTAATCATCATAAATGAGATATGTCCTCATGTATTCAAATGTGAAAAGTATCAAATGATCATTAAAGTGATAACTGTGGTATGTTTCCAGGAGAACCTAATTAAGTGCCAACTGTGTTTTGAGCTGTGACTTGCAGAAGTGTTTGTTGCATTGTTACAATCAATTTAAAGTAGACCAGCTTTGTATTATGATGTTAATTATATCTTTTGTGTCAAATCATGTTAGAAGGTGGAATAAAAAAAGTTAAAAGGCATGCAAATCATACCTGCGTAAGAGTTTGCAGTCATGCTCATGTGTAAAGTCAACTCATTTCAGTTAACCAATTGAACACTGTTTTGAATATTATTATGTTAATAACATAATTAAAGTATCTAACATTAATCAGTGGTTTATCCTATTTATTCACAAATGTGATCAAGGATAGCAAGGGAACCAAGCATAAGGCATAAACGGTGCATGAAAGGTTTAGTTTCAGAGATAGGGTTCAGTATGGAGAAGCGAGATCCAAAGTTTGTATTGAACTTAAAATTCCCAAAATTGGCACTCAGAGGTTTACTAAAAGATGAGCAGAAATTTCATGATTACTTGCAGTGAAATCACAGCATCAGTATTTTTCTGATAGAAAAATTTTAAATATCGTGTTTCAACGTTGTTGTTTCTTGAAATAAATGCCCATCTTTTTGAAGAAAATAAAAGAATCTAGTTTGTTATGAATTAACAATAACACTAGAATGTATCCACATTCACATGCAAAAAAAAGTGACGTAATACACAATGCTTTCACTGGTACACATATGATGCGTATTGAAACCTCTTGGAGTAATATTTTTAGCGATCTTTCAAAGATGGGTTGTCTTGAACATAATGTAATTTAAACAGAAAAGCGAACAACTTCATTAGAAAAGGGGTATTTATTAACAATTATTCCTAGTGCAATTATAAAACGAGTATTCAACTATTTCCCCCCTCCCTACTTTCTCACTGTCAATGTCCATCCCTTAAGTTTTCAGAGGTATGCTATGGTCTATGTTTTTGGACCCCATTGTGTGCAAGTTATCAAGGGAGATAACTGATATCCTGGTTCTTTACCTGCTGAGAGATTGTGCATTATTAAGATGTTGAGATCAGATTAAAGTTACAAATTGGGCGTTATTTGTTCTAAATGCTTGTCAAGTAATGAAATAAAAACTCCAAGAACATATTTATTTTGGATTTTATTGATATTTTTGCATTAAAAATGTATATATGTATATGTATATATGTGTTGCATGCAGATATTAAATTGGCAAATTGTTTACCATCTACCAATTAATGTACATGACAAAAAAATGTCATTAGATATATTTAGCTGTTGTTTCAGATTTATCCTTAATTGTCTGACCTGCATTATCACAGTAAGACATAGGCATCGCTTTTATGAGGATGACAGTTTCATCATTGTGAACAGTGTTCAAGTTTTGTGTTAAAGTTTGTGAAAGTCAGATAGTTGCAATACAGCATCACTTGGAAGCAGGTGTCACACCACTGGTTCTGTAGATAACTTGTTATAGATCAGAGTAATATATGAATTAATAAAGATGATGGAAATATAGAACTTTTTATGTGACCACTTTATTACTTTATTTTCAGCTTTCCATTTGTTACAAACTCAATATATTGGTCCTTATTTCGCCAACACATGAAAATTAGTATGTTGATACATCTCAATGAAAGTAACTCAACCATGCCAAAACTAGGTCACTGTTAGTTTCTTTACTGGTGTCTCTTAGACAGGATCATCTGCCACATTCATATAATGTGACAAGACTCACAGGAATAATTTTCAGGAAACCAGACGGCATAAGCAACCAGTGTCACAGCTAAAAGATCCTTGAGCCCTGCCAGTTGGGCTGTCATTTTCCTTTTCTGTTCTTTTACTCATTTCCCTAATCATGTGAAGCATACACATCACTAGAGCCCCATCAGCCAGGGTTAGTCTGGATCCATAGCTAGTAGTACATGTAAATAACTTGTGTTGCTTACGGTAGAAGAATCCACATACAATCTATATTATTTTTGTTTTTCAGGTATGACTTTATTGGCGCTGTATGTGTTTCTGTTTCTCCTTTGTGTCCCTCCAATCTTTATCCAGCTCAAATTGGGTAACCATGAACAGAGGGGAATAGTAGGGCTGCTGGCAACATATTTTCCTCTGTCTAAAGGTAAGAGATGTGGAAAATCAAATTTATGATTGATGCTCGGTATTGTTTTCCTTATAGGACTGCATATCAACAGTTAACAAACAACAAAAAATAAAATAACAAAAAATAAGTCCAAACATCTAAATTTCCTTCAAAAACAGAAACTACTGTAAATCACAATTTTTAGTGAACATAACAATTATACATAATATAGAAAGCAAACAAATTTTTTCTGAAATTGTATGCCCACTAAAGTTTATGATGTAAGATGTGTGTGATATAAATGCAGACAACGACCTGGACCGAGAGTTCTGAAAATTTGTAACTGGGATGGGATATTATTAGAAACTGTTTCATAAGTGCTGTGTTTCTAAGGATGTAATACGAACATGTGAGCATGGTAACCTTTGGATATTGTTTGGTTGCTTTTTTGTCAATAATTTGACTTGAAAATCCATCAATATTGGCAGCTATGTTATTTTCAGTTCGAGAATCCTTTGTAATGGAATAAAGCAACCACAGTTCATTTCTTCATTATTTACATGGTATAGCATGCAAGCACACATAATCATTCTTGTTTGGATGGGCAGAAACTACTACCTAAAATTTATATTTTCACTCAATGGTAAATTGTTAAATTGTATGTTGCTAAGATGTTCGTATTAAAGATGTGTTAAATTTAATTATGCTAAAATAGTGTGATTGACAGTACACCTCTCCCTCAATAACTAGCAATCTGCAGGATGCATAAACATCGACTACAGCTTAAGCAGGGGCATGAGGTAGCGAGGGAAACAAATTTTGGTTAACATTGACAATACAAATATTTGTATAATGGATTTTAATATTATTGCATGTTACATATGAAAAGTCATAGAGTTAATTAATTGATGGAAATATTTTCATGTAAATCAAGGTGACATGCATTTCTGACAAATTCGTGCATCAGTAAAGTTTGAGTTGCCTTCCTCTCAGTATTGAACATGTGTATCCATCATAAATAAAGACAAATGAACTAAAGCTTCAAAACTAGAATGATGATTACCTTGAAACCCAATTAAAAGATACAGTGAAAGCACAAATGTCAATTACCAAAACTTGTTGAATTGATATTTATTTCAAAGAGTATTGCCACCAGTTGGCATTTACCAACATTTTCATCAATCGATATTTGATCATATATTGCTTTATTCATTGAGAAAGTATTTTTACTAAGAAAATCTTACAAAATATATGATTTCTTATTAAAATGTGTGAATTTCATGATAATTATTCCGTTTTTTTTGATGATACACCAAGTGATATATCAAGCTTTCATTGACCAATTTTGATTGCAACTTTTTAGTGTTAAGCAAAATAAGGGCCTATTTTTTGCCCGTTCTATAAGAAAAAATGGGATCCACATCTGCCTCTACATTATAAGTTGGTTTGTTGAGTTATCTGAGCATGCTAAAATGAGTGAGTGGTGTGTGCCCAGAAGAAATGACTATATATACTTTTTATATTAATTTTGGTGATGAAAGTTCTCCCATGCTTTTAAAATTGATGTAAGGACTTAGTGGTAGTACTCGTCTGTGCATGAGGGAGCCATGGTAGCTCATTTGGTAGAGCATTGGACTCATAATCCAAAGGTCGCAGGTTTGATACCTACCCAGGCCAGCCCGGATCAGCTGCCTTGGTGTGTACTTGGGAAGGCACTTAGCACCCATTTCCTTTGCAATGATATAGCTAATAATGTTTTGAAAGTGCCGTTAAAACCCACAAAACAAAACAGATCATTTGTGCATGAGAGCATTTGTGTGTCAATGTTTGTGCAACTCCTTCTGAATCAACTATGATAGCAATTTGAAATCTTTGGATACGATTTTAAATTATTCATAAATGCTTACGAAACAGTCTTAGAATTTGGATCCACCCCCCACCCCCACCCAACCCCCTACTCCCCTGCTGTAGTGTGGAAGGGGGATGAATGCAGCAGAACTAGGGGCAGGGAGAATTAGTAACTGAGAAGGGCCTTGAAACAAAGGTACTCTGGCAGATACCTGCAATTAAGAAACTTGATGATGTATCAGGAAAGAAAGTTTTGGACTTTTTGAGAAATTGTGGTTTATATAGTAAATTTGAACCCTGTATTGTTAAGGATTTTATATTTTTAACTTCATCTTTTATTTGATATACATTTTACAGAGTTTGAACATTTTTAAGAATTTTAAAATTGTTTACCTTTTATCTTTTGTAGTATTTTGTGTTTATGTTTATTTAGAAGGGTTGTATCTTTGTATTTATGTAGAAGGATGTATCTTTGTATTTATTTAGAAGGGTGTATCTTTCTGAAGTTTTTGTGAGATTCTTTATATTTTCATTTTGGTATTTTATCTTGTATTACTTCATGTTTAGGTTTATTTGGAAGGGTTTATCATCCTAAAGTTTTTGTACAATTCTTTTCATTTACATTTTTAGAACTTTACCTTGAATCAGCACCATATAGCCATCATTGTGCTGACATGCCATTAAAGCCTAATACATACATACTTTTAAAAGGAATAGGGGATTGGGGAAAAAAAGCATTTATCATCTGACTTCATACAAACTGGAGGAGTCCCACCTGTAGATCATACTTCTAAGTCAGCAATGATTGCCGAGTCCCCACGTATAAGTACATGTAGTGACCACAGGACTTGGATTTTCCTAATCACAAAGAATCACATTTTTTGTGGGGACATAGTGTCTGCATTTCCATCCATTCATCACACTTTTGTTTCTGCTGTATAACTTTAAAATCGTTTGAGATTCAGGGATGAAACTTGGTATACTTATGCATCATCATGTAAAGGTGTGTTGTGTACCACCTTGGGGAGTGGGGTGCTATCGTGAAGGTCAGTTTAGTATCTTACACTTTCCCTTCTGCTCCATAACTTTAAAGCTGTTTGAAATTAAGGAATGACACTTAGTATACTTATACATCATCGCTGGAAAGTGTATTGCATATCTGATTGTGGGTCTATCTTCAAGGTCAAGGTCATGGCTCAATATTTTTATTTTTTCATCACTTTCAGTTCTGCTCTATAACTTTAAAGCCGTTTGAGATTAAAGGATGACACTTGCTATACTTACACATCATCACAAGAAATTCTGTTGCATACCTGATTGTAGGTCCTGTCTTCAAGGTCAAGGTCATGTCAATATTTTAATTTTGTCATCACACTTTCCCTTCTGCTGTATAACTTTAAAGCCATTTGAGATTAATGGACGAAACTATATACTGATACATCATCACAAGAAGGTGCATCATGTGCCACAATAGGGGTCATATCATTAAGGTCAAGGTCACTGTTTAGTATTTTAATGTTCACCCAAACTTTCCCTCGGCTTGGTAACTTTAGAGCCATTTGATATTAAGGTATGTAACTTTGGATACTTGTACATTATCATTAGAAGGTATGTCAAGTTCCACATGGGAGTTTTGTCTTGAAGGTCAAAGTTATGGCTCAATACGTTAACTTTTTCTCACACTTTCCATTGCACTCTATAACTTTAGAGCTGTCTGAGATTAAGGGATGAAACTCAGCATAGTTGTACATATTTATTGCAACACCTGTTGTGAACCACATTGAGGTTTCTATTTTCAAGGTCAAGGTCACAGGTCAATATTAGAAGCGTTTTGGCACACTTTCCTTTCCACTCTTGAACTTGAGAGCTGTTTGAGGTTAAGGGATGAAACCTGGTATAATAATTATACATCATCATTAGCAGGTGCATCACTTATCACTTTGTGGGTCCTGTCTTCAAAATTCAACCTTACAGGTCAATATTTTAAGTTTTCCTTCATGTTTTCTCTTGTCCTGTCTTCAAGATCAAGGCCACAAGTCAATATTTTATGTTTCAGTAACATTTTCCCTTTCTCTTGCTAACTTATGAGGTGTTTAAAACATAAATTAATGAAATTTGGTATACTTGTATATTGTCATTATAAGATGTGTTGCATTCCTCATTTGGGTCTCTATCTTTAAGATCAAGGTCACATGTATATTTCATGGTTGCTTTTCTTTTTGGTTTATATCTTAAAAGCTGTTTGAAGTTCAGGGATGATACATGATAGTACAAGTTTTTCTGTTTGACAGCATCTCATATATCACAGTCACGGTATTATCCTTAAGGTCAAGGATACTGATCAATATCTTCTCTATTTCTGCACTTTTACTCTAATGCCCTTTTAGATAGAGACATTAAACTCTGTTTATTTCCATGTCTACCTAGTAACTCTACAGTTCTGTCACAATGGTCACATCCAGACTTCATCATAGTATACTTTTGGAGACCTCACCATAGTAGGCTGGAGACAAAAATTCACTTCATTTTGCTTGTTTCTCTAACATTTCCAATTAGAAGAAAAGATTCATCACCAATACATAGCATCTTATTGGTATGTAAAAAGCTTTTGAAGAACAGAACACCAGATTATAACTTTTTATATTTTCGTTTAAAACTTTGTATATTTTCATTAGGAGTGTCCAAGGTTTTGTTTCAACAGATGCATTCATTGAAGATGTGAAAACACACTGCCAAATATTTACTTAACGTATATACTCGCATATATCTGGGTTCAAATGCAAACAACATAGACCCTGATCTGCCATCGCATAATACACCGGTAGATCAGGGTCTATGTTGTTTATTCTACTGATTAGTCCTTACAAACTGCATAGACCCAGATCTGCCGGCGCATTATGTGATGGCAGATCTGGGTCTATGCAGTTTGCAGTTGGTATCAGCTTATACACGAGTAATAACAGTACATCATGAAAAATGTCTGAGTAGGGATTGAAATGTTGCTTGATATCATGTAACATACAATAACAATCATGGAAGATAGAAAAGTTCTACACTCGTGGGAACACAATGGTACACATATAAGAACATGAGGATATAATTGGCATCATATGTGCATGGACAGTTTCATCTATACTAATTGAGAGGGAGGTCTTGGAGTTTATATATGAATAAAAGCACCTTTCACATGTGCATAGTGGCTTTCAAATTTGATCCTGCCCAAATGGGGGAGGTCCTAAATTTAAAGTTATCAAATCATATTGGCACAGATCATGTTTTTTGTAATAAAATTCTTTGTATTTTAGGTGTAGGAATAGCTCTCTTGGTTCATTTGTTCCTGATGTGTGTGTACATGGCTCCCCTCATCTCTCACTATGCCATGTATGCTGCTATCTCCATTATCCAGGAGCCCTACCCCTGGGGACTCTGTGGCAATGGCTGGAACACACCTGAGTGCGTCTCAAAACAGCCGGATAACACACTTATGTAAGTGAATGGTAGACGGTTTGATTTTTCATAGCTGCATCTCTAAAGTCGACATTTTGTATCAATCTGAGTTATGGTCAGGATAATAATGTTCATATTAATCATCATGAACAGCACTAAGCCACACGCCTCAGGGTCTATTCTAGGATGTGATTGGTGAATTCACACTAATTTCAAAAGAACTGTGCCAAAAAATGAACAGAAGACATGAAAATTGTGCACGATGTTTTCAAATCCTACTATTATGTCTTCACGGAGTCCATCTTATATTTTGGAAATTCCCCCGTTTTCTCAAATAGATGGGAATATTCCCCCTAACTTTTCAGTTCTAGAATAGATCCTGGCATCAACATTTCAGATGCTCTTTCACTTCATTGAGACTCATTACTTTGCTCACTGGATAGCCCAAAATGCATCCATAATGGCCAGTTTTCATTTCAAATGAACACATTTTTTCCTGCCTGTCGGTTGTCTGTTATAAATTCTGTGTCAGTAGTTTTTAGTTCACCTTGCTATAAGGCCAAGTGAGTATGTGGACATCGTCCATATTGCATCATGCATTGTCTGTTCACAATTGTTAACTTCTCAAAAACTATTAAACAGAATTTGGCCAAATTTGACAAATCATCCTGATATGAAGCTCTTTCAGATTTGTTCCAGTGATGCCATTTCACCATTAAATGTGGCTACCATTACTGAAAATAGAAAAAATTAAAAAGACTTCTTAAAAAAACCTCTCAGATCAATTTGACCAAAGTTGATGGATAGCATCCTGGCTTGAAGGTCTTTAAGATTTGTTAAAATGATGCTGATCCACCATCAAATATAGGCACCATTACTAACAGTTGAAAAACCCTTAAATGATTTAGCAAAAACCAATCAACAGAAAAGCATCCGGGCATTAAGGGCTTTCAAGTCAATATAAATTATACCAATCTACCATCAGATATGGCTGCCATTACTAAAAATAGCAAAACATTTAAATGACTTTTTCTCCAAAATCAATGAATAGAATCTTTCAAAAATTTTGACAGAAAGCATCGTGGCATGAAGGCCTTTTAATTTTGTGAAAATAATGCCTTTCCACCATCAAATATGTGTGCCGTTACTAAAAATACAAACAACTATAAATGACTTCTCCAGAATTGCTGCATAGAATTTGACCAACCTTGGTAGAAAGCATCCTGGCATGAAGTCCTTACAAATGTATACCAGTGATGCTGATGTGACATAAAAAAAATGTCCATCATTACTTAAAATAAAATACATTTAAACAATTACTTCTCAAGAACTCCTCAACTGAATTTGACCAAATTTGTACAAATAATGCCAATCCATCCCTGAAAGTAGACAAAATATGTACACAACTTTATCTCAGAAATCTGCTAAACAGAATTTGATCAACTTTGATATTAAGGGTCATGGCATAGGGTTCTTTCAATATTGGACGAATGATGCTGATCTGCCATAAAATATGGACGTAGATAGAAAACTAGATAAACCATGGAACAATTTTTTTCATAGCATAAGCAATAAATAGCATTGGAAGAAAGTTCAACAGAAAGCATCCTACTGATTCAAATTTCTTGGCCAGCTGCTCTTGCATTGGGCAATTAGGCAGATATCAACCAGCTGAGTAATCTCAAGCCCACTTCAGCCTCTTGTTTGTTTGAGTTTACATTCCTCAGTTTACTTATATATTTTTGTATTATGAAATTTTTTAACACTATATATATTAAGATGGATATTAATTAAGACAAATATAAATGCTTAAAAATATTTGAATCAGTGGTAAATCAATTCTTCAACAATAATCTATAAGAAATAAATACAAGATCCACTTCTTCAGTCAGTATCTTGTAAATGTCTGACTGATAAAAAAAACCCAGACATTTAGAAAAGGACAAATTCATAAGTTCATTTACACATGAAACATATATAAAAGTAATATTAATGCTGTTTCTTTTTTTTGGTTTATTAATTAGTGTGAGTAGGCCTATGATTTAAGATGTTGAATTGCTTTTCTCAAACCTGGTCAACAGATGAATCAGGAAGGACAGACATGTCATTTGACATGGTTACATTGTCTCATCATACACCATTTACAGCATATTACAGACTTTATTGATCATAGGCATCATGAATACAATATAATTGTGGATAACAGTTGTTCAGTATTAGCTCAACTGGCCATAAGGCCAAGTGAACTTATGGTATGGCCCATCATTTGTCTTGTGTCATTCAGTGTCCATCAACAATTGCTATTTTCAATTTCTCAATAATCACCAAACCAAACTTGGCACAGAGCATACTGGCATAAAGGCCTTTCAAGTTTATGCCAATGATGCTGATCTGCCGTTAGACATGGCCACCATTAGGTACAATAGAAAAACCTTTACACAGTTTTTCCAAAACTGCTGAGTTCAGAATTTGATCAAATCTGAAATAAAGCATCCTAGCTTGAAGACCTTTCAGTTTGTATAAATGATGCTAGTAGTCCATCAAATATGGGCACTTACTGAAAATAGAAAAATTCACCCATTATCCATAAGCAATGATATTTTCAGTTTCTTATCAAAATCTTCCAGACCAGCTTCAATCAAACTTGTCCCAGAGCATCCAAGTATAAAGACCTTTCAAGTTTGTATAAATTATGCTGATTTGCCATAAAATATGGTCACTTTTACACTTTTTCCTTTAAATGACTTCTTCTCAGAAACCACTCTACAGAATTTGACCAAATGTTATGGAAAACATTCTAGCTTAAAGGGCTTTTACTTTTATACAAATGATGCTGATCTGCCATCAAATACAGCTGCTGCTATTAAAAATAGAAAACCCTCAATAGCTTCAAAATAACTGCTTAATAGAATTTTTTCTAATTTGACCAAAAGTCACTTAGCTTGAATGTTATTCAGATTTATACAAATGATGCCATTCTGTAATGAAATATGGCTGCTGTTACTAAAAGTAAAAAAACATTTACACAACTTTACCTCAAATAGCAGTGCACAGAATTTGACAAACTTTGATACAAAATGAAATAAATGATATATGGATTTTGTCAACAGATACGACTGATATATGAATTTATCAACAAATAAGATCAATGTATGGAATTATCAACAAATATGATCAGTGTATGGAAATGTCATCCAGGTGATGAACATGAGATATTTCCGATCCACAGCTCCCAACAAATGATTAAGGAATGACCTTGTGTGGTTCGCTTCTTCCAGAATGCCAAAGGATCCCACAAGAACCTCCATACCCGCAGATCTGTTGGGTCAGAACCTTTGGCCTCTCACACTGAGTTAACCAGTATTGTCAAAATCAGCTTCTTTGCCCAGTTAGAGCCCTAAAGTTTTATTTAGTTTTCTCTAAAAGGAGAAAGAATGGTTAGAATTGTTTCTTTCTCCCTCACAAGGGTTTCTCTGATATTTTGGTGGCCACCATTTCCAGGTTGATTATCATCACTATCAAGATAGCTTATCAGTCCCTCGCTGACAGGGATCTTTCTTTCACAAGTCCATGAGGTTAGGGCCATTGCTGCATCTTGGACCTACTTGAATCACTCCTTTTTGGATGATGTCATGGGAGCTGTCTTCTGGAGGTCTCACTCTACCTTTTCATCCTTGTACCTTCGATCTTTGGTGCACCACAGTGAAGGCATTCACTCATTTGGTCCAATCATGACAGCACACAATGTGGCCAAGCCATTTACCAGCTTAAAGTAGCGAACACTCCTACAGTAAGGGTATATGCATTTTTCTTTTACCAGTTTTGTTTCTTGAGGTCATTAGCCTCCCTCCTAATTGGTATATTCAGCAATGCAGTAGTAGCAGGTAATATATTACTGCTGTTAAAATGTAGTTTTTTGGGGGGTAAAACTAATTTTAATTATGTAATACTTGCCTGCTATTATTGCAAAGATTCCCTCCTCCCACCCCACTCTGATGTCCTGTAGTCTCGGTTCAAGTCAAAAGAGGAAGATATTCCATATGTTGGATATGACTTAGACTGGGATCGTGTTCTATTCTTTTCTGGCTCTCCAATTATTAATTGGAGGAGGGAATAATTAG
Source organism: Margaritifera margaritifera (assembly GCA_029931535.1). Classification (NCBI taxonomy): domain Eukaryota; kingdom Metazoa; phylum Mollusca; class Bivalvia; order Unionida; family Margaritiferidae; genus Margaritifera; species Margaritifera margaritifera. Next base: position 2,203,390 of record JAQPZY010001694.1, on the reverse strand, counting down.
CTTGGATTGGGGACTTGGCATCCCAGAAAAAGGTAGCAATGCAATAGCAGCAGATTATGTATGACGTAAATAAAATTATTTTTACCCCCAAAAGTGCATACTATTTTCTGTCAACCATGTTTTGACAGAAAAAGAAGAATATTGCATTGCATTAATTGTCTCGTACCAAAAGTGGATGTATGTGACTAGAGCATGCTACATGTACTTTGCTAAATATTTTCTTTGAGAGGTAATCCAGCCCATGCATTGATCTTTAATGATATGGTAATTCCTTTAGCCATAGAAATCCAATTATGCTCAACAGTGACAAAAAAAAAGAGACAACAATGACAAGACTAAAAAGTATCCCAAATTAATGATGGCGGGTATTGATTGATTTGCCAAAGAGATTTTTTTGAAAGTTTTCAAAATGAAGAGAAGCTTGTGTATGATTGAAATAATGAATGAAAAATATGTGTCACCAATGTTACTTTCTTCAGGGAAACTCACAAAAATATGGTGCTGTATTTTAGACATGATTGTTGAAAGTACGTAATCGGACCCATTGTTGGAAAAAAAGATAAAACAACAGTACTGTTTCAAAAGAGAATGCTTTAATATTTTACTTGTCCAGTCAGGAGAGTTCTTTTGTTTGAAGAATGCATAAAAGAGATATTCCCAATATTTACTGTTACGACATCAAAGTTGGTATATGTAATATACTTAGTGGTGTAAATAAGTGCTGAAAATTGAAAATCTAACCAATTATGATAGAAAGGAAAAGACTAAAAATGGTGTCTGTCCATGAGAATGTTTAAATATTTCTGTAATATTAAGCAAGGTCTGTATTTTCTAAATTGACATAAAAAGGAACCCTCACCGTTATTGATCTCAAGATTACATAATTTTTTATTTAACAATAATGTGAAAGATGGAAAATGATAATTTATCATTTTACATGAATATTGGCAATATTTTTAATTATTTATTTTTCCTACTGTTATGAAAATATTTGTTGAAATATGTTATGGTCTGACTATTACAACAGTCCTTGGTACGTGTTTTTGTAAGCACCAATCTCTGTTTTAATGGTTTCAGCTAGTTTCGTTCAACCACACTCTTGCTTGACTCCAAGAGATCTATACCAAGCAAGAGTCAGGTACAGGTATGAATGATTTTTACTGAAAGGTGTCCCTCATTTCTTCTGTCTTTCTTTTTTTTCTTCTGTTCAAATATTGCACCATCTATACCCTTAAGTCCATTAGCACTAAGTGATAAATATTTTTAAAAAAAACATTTATAATGTCCATTAGAGTTGGTAGAATGTATTGAATGTACTCATTGAGTTAGTGTCACAGTCTGACAGTTTGGAAAATTTTCATGCAGCAGCAAAAATCTTTTTTTACATATGCATATTTTATGTGGTTGGTTCAAAACATAAATAAAAATATGGAAAATTTTGCATTTGTGTGATCTGATTTTTTATTAGGGATGCTGACAAACTTGTCAACCAATCAGTGATTTTATTAGGAATGCTGACTAACCTGTCAACCAATCAGAGACTTTATTAGGAATGCTGACTAACCTGTCAACCAATCAGTGACTTTATTAGGAATGCTGACTAACCTGTCAACCAATCAGTGACTTTATTAGGAATGCTGACTAGCCTGTCAACCAATCAATGTTGACTAACCTTGTCAACCAATCAATGACTTTATAAGGAATGTTGACTAACCTGTCAACCAATCAATGACTTTATTAGGAATGCTAACCTGTCAACCAATCAATGTATTTACCAGATTTATGGTAAGCCACTAAAATGTTTTAAAAAGTTTTTCTTTCTTTCCAAATCAAACAATGAATTGAATATTGCAGAGCCTTCAAGATTTTTAGAAAGTTAATACTTGTTTTGGAGGATGCAGCATGCTCATTTACATAGTAAGCTTGACTTATTAAGTGTGGTTGATATTGGGGAGTGGTCTTTATTTATGGAGGTTTTACTGTATAAATCTTTGTTGACATTTGAATTTCACTTATCTTTCACTACAGGACTGGGCTGCAGCAGTCTAACCCTGATATACACAAAGAATACACTTCACCTGAAAGCCAGTTTTTTAAGTAAGTGACTGACACATCATTTTTGTAAATAAACAAGATTTTATAAACAAATTTAATTTGCTTAGTTATGATAATGATTTTTCAACAAATAATTGATTGGTAAAATTATCAACCAATTCTGTGCCTAGTATAGAGCATCTTCTAGTCAATGCCTACCTTGTGTGATAAATCAGTATTATTATTATTATTATTATTATTATTATTATTATTATTATTATTATCAATCATTTGTCAATGATATAACAGTGGTTTGTGTTTCATTTGTCAATGATATAACAGTGGTTTGTGTTTGCCTGGGCCCAACCTACTAGCAGTAAAAGAGGGGGGGGGGGTCATCTCTAATGTTCCAAATATTAAAAATATGCTTGGATGGGACTGTGAGGTATCCACAAATAAAGGTTGAATACCAAGCTACTAGAGCAAGATCATATAGATGACTGATTGAGCAAACAAGGCAAACATGTTCAATGTTCAGTGGTTTTTAGCTCTACTGGTCATAGACCAGAAGAGGTTATGAGATTGGTCTGTTGCCCGTCGTCCGTTAGGACAAGTTTGTTATCACTACTCCTCCTAAACTACTTGGAGGATTGCTGTGAAACTACACACACTTTCATCCCATGGTCTAGTTGGCCCTAAATGAAAATGGTGCTGCTTGGACATCCAGTATGGCCATCACAACAGCCATGTTGAAAATCTTGTTATCGCTACTCCTCCTGAATAGATGCTCGTATCAACATGGGGTTTCACTGAAAGATGAGTTATAATGTCTAATTCATTTTAAATGAAAATGGTGCATATCTGATGTCCAATATGGCCACCACAGTGGCTATCGTGAAAATCGTATTGCTACTCCTCCTACATGTATGGTCATATCAGCATGGGGTTTGCACTAAAAACGACTTCATATGATGTCTAGTTGGTCCTAAACGAAAATGGTGCTGATCTGACATCCAATATGGCCACCATGGCAGCCATCTTGACAATCTTATCACTACTCAACCTGAATGGATGGTCATATCAACATGGGGTTTCACTGAAAGACTTCTTATGATGTCTATTTGGTCCTACACAAAAATGGTGCCATTCTGACATCAAATATGGCCACCATGGCAGCCATCTTCAAAATGTTGTTGTCAAAACTCTACCTGAACAGAAGGTCATGTTTACTTGGGGTTTTCAACAGAAAACTTCTTATGATGTCCAGTTGGTCTTAAATGAAAATGGTGCCAATCTGACATCCAGCATGGCTGCCACACAGCAACCCTCTTGAAAATCTTGTTATCGCTACTTTTTCTGAAGGGATGATTATATCAATGTGACGTTTTCACTAAAAGACTTCTTATTAAGTCTAGTTCGTCTTAAATGAAAATGGTGCCAATCTGATATCCAATATGGCCACCACAGCAGCCATCTTGAAAATCTTGTTGCTACTCCTGAATGGAAAGTCATATCTTGAAAAGATTGTTATCTCAGCTTCTCTCAAATGGATGGCTATATCAGCATGGGGTTTTCGCCAATAGACTTCTTATGATACCTAGCTGGTCCAAAATGAAAATGGTTCCAGTCGTACATCTAATATGGCTGCTACAGTGACTGTCTTAAAAATCTTGTTGTCACTACTCCACCTGAATGGATGATCATTATTACATGGAGTTTTAGCAAAACACTTCTAATGATGTCAACTTTGTCCTAATTGAAAATGGTGCCTAGCTGACATCCAATATGTGCACCACAGCAGATAATCTAACAGTTTTGTTATCGCAGAAGATTAACAGGGATGGTTTCAACAATCGACAGTTAAAAGAAAGAAATGGTCTTATCTTGAATTCCTGGAAATTCTTCTCGCCCAGTAGAGCATCAGCCCCTTCGACGGACTCATGTTTTAATTACAAAGAGCATTCTGAATGAAGAAATTAATTTCAAAACCTATTTTTGAAATGTTAAAAATATTATAATTTGTACCTATGTTTCCAGGGAAGTTAAAGACTAATTTTGTAGTTCAGTTAGTAGATGATTTCATTTCCAAACAAAGCTCATTGTTTTAGCACTTAAAGTTTCAAATGGTGTTTCTAAACTTTTGAGCAAGTTAAGAAATTATTTTGCAGTTTTGAGTATCTTCAAGTTTCTGACAACATTGAGAATATATCTGGATTTCCCATTTGGCAATTCAACAAGACTTTTGAAAATGTTGGAATTCCACTGACTCCCATTGCTCTGGTTATCACATGGTGTTTGATATTCCTGTTTGTGGCTTTTGGAGGCAGGATATGTGGATGGGTACGTACAAAGGATTCTATATGTGATGCACTTATAAAATCCTGGCATGAAATTATAGGGTCCTAACCTAATATTCATAAAACTTTTCAATTTTAGTGCATGCTGAAGCAAAACTTTTTGTTAGTTAAAAGTGGAAAAAAGTAGATAAGAAGCAATATTTTTGTAAGTTTCAGTTTATATAAATGAAGAATGTTCATAATGAATACAGTGATCCTCCTCTTTTTCTTTTAAGGCCTCTCCCCTCCTACAATATGAGGGAAGCTCTAATAAAAGACCATTTCATTCTACACACTAAAACAGTGTTTTTAAATATTTGTCCCATTCACAAGAACTTTACACTTTTTACAAGGCTACATTTCTGCCTGCACAGACTGTTTGACTCTGATGTCAGTCTTGTTTTGAGTTGTTATTTTAGTAATTTTTATATTCAGTTTTGGCAAACAAGATGATAAGTTAACAATAACTGTTAGATCTGCTGACTTCAGGCCAAACATGTCAGTATTTTCTGTTACATTATGTGAATTCCTTGAAAAATGAGGTAAAAACAAGAGCCAGCATTTCTGCCAGAAAGTTCAAGAAATCAACTTTTGGTGGCTGTGGAGTTTCAAGAAAAGTGAGAGTGCCACCTGGGAATCATTTCAGCAGAATGGGTGGCATCTCAAGGGGGACAACCCCTGTAGTTAATTTTTTGTGAATATGTGACAAATATGACCTGTAAGATTGAGTAACATTTGAGAGTATTCACTAAAAAAGAAGAGAATTTGTAATGCAGACCCTGGCTTCAGTTGACATTAGATCCAACCATATTCTGTCAGAATGTTGCACTCTGAACTAATGGACTTAGAAGCAACTGAAGCCGTTTTGTTAAATTCGGCTTAATTTTTGAGATGCAAGATCCAAAAAAATAGTTTTAATATTTATTACCATCTGTACTCGCTTGTAAGTCATGTCCGACTGCAAACAACATAGACCTTGATCTGCTGTTGCATAATGCATTGTCAGATCAGAGTATGTTATTTATTATACTGAGTATTCCTAACAAACTGCATAAACCCAGATATGCTGGCACATTATGTGATGGCAGATCTGAATCTGTGCAGTTTGCATTTGGACTTGACTTATAAGTGAGTATATATAGTAACCCTCTTGTGAAGCCTCTGAAATTGTTTAAAGATATGTCATGCACATCATTTTGGTAAATTGAAGGCAAACAGATATTTTTAATCAAGGGAAATATCACTGAGATAATCTTCCTAGGAGACTTCATAAAGTGTGAGTATTTGTTAAATGATTTTGATTTGAATGATGATAGAATGTTGTAGGTACATTAACTTTCCCCCTGTGAATATTGGTATTGACAACTTTGTATCATTTTGTTTCCTTGCACAGATATTGTTTATCCTTGGTCCTGGTTTTCTCAGCCTGATGTTTGTTGTGATGGGTTATGGATATGCCAATCTGGACCGAGGACCAACCAACTCATTCCTCGAGCAGCTGTATAGTTTGAATGTAGAGCAGCTCACAGATTTTTCAGATACAACGGACCTTATAACAGTAAGTTTAGATATTAACATCCAGAGTCTCTTTACAATTGTCCTGTCCCCCTTGCCATTTTTAAGAGACAAGAACACATATTTAAGGTGCACAGTGGCAGTTGGTTTTTTTAGGTGTGCTTGCTCAAGGTACAACACTTAAATTTCTCAGAAAGCGTGTCTGTTGCACTGTGCACCTCTCCCTCTATAACTTGTGCACAATGGGATCCAAAAACATAGATTTGCAGCATAAACAAGGGAGCAAGTTACAGAGGTACCTCTGAAAAATTAGGAAAGGAATTCATGTCGACAGTAATAAGAGAGTGGGGAGGGGGGTTTAAATGGTTGAATACTCATATTATCGTCACATTGGGAACAGTTGTAATTAATAATTTTTCTTCTAATAAGTTTGTTCATTTTTCTGCATAAATTACCTTATTTTCACTATAACCAATCATTGAAAGATCGTTAAAAACATTATTCAAAGAGGTGACTGCTTTTTGCATGTATACATGTTGATACATTCCAGTTTCTGTTGATTCAGAAGAGAACTTTATTCTTTTTTTAAAAAAAAAAGATGGACATTTATTTCAAGAAACAACAATGTCAAAACTCGATTTTTTTATTGTTCTGTCAGTAAAGTATTCATCCCATGATTTCATTGTAAGTAACTGCGAAATTTCTGCTCATCATTGAGCAAACCTCAGAGTGCCAATTTGGGAATTTTAAGTTAATTAAAAACTTCGAATCTTGCTTTTCCATAATAAACCCAATTGATAAAACTAAGCTTTTCTTGCACAGAGTAAGCCTTTCGGTTGGTTCCCTTGTTATCCGTGATCAAATTTGCAATTGAGTAGGATAAAGTAGTGATTAATGTTAAATACTTTAATTATGTTATGTACATAATAATATTTATAGCTGTTCAATTGATCATTTGAAATAAGTTGACTTAACAGAGGACAATATCAGCTAGCTCTTTTCCAGGTAGGATTTGCATGCCTTTTAACTTTTTTATTATACATCCTTAAGTTGATACAAAAGACTTAACAATAGTTATCAATTAAGTGCCAACCATGTTTTGATCTCCAACTTGTGGAAGTATTTGTTATGCTCAATTAAAAGAAGACCTGCTTTGTATTATCATGTTAATTATGTTTTTTGTATCAAATCAAATAAAAGGGGGTGGAATAAAAGAAAAGTTAAAAGGCATGCAAATCCTATCTGTGTAAGAGCTCATGGTCATGCTCGTGTGTCAGGTCAACTCATTTCAATTGATCAATCGAACACTGTTATAAATATTATTATGTAAGTAATATAATTAAACTACCTTAAATTAGCCTACTCATTCACAAATGTGATCAAAGAAAAGATAGCAAGGCAACCAAATGAAATGAGTACTTGGTGAATAAAATCTGTTTCACAAATATGCTTCAATATGAAAAAGTCAGTTCCTGAGTTTGTAGTGAACTTAAAATTACTGAATTGGCACTCAGAATTGTCCTCAAGGATGAGAAGAAGTTTCACTATTACTTGCAACGAAATCACTGCATCAATATTTTACTAATAGAACAATTTGAAAAAATTGAGTTTTCATGTTGACATGTTTTTGAAAAAAAGGAATCTTTGTTTTGTTTTGAATCAACAACAACAAAAAGCAGTGAAGTAATACACAACGTTTTCATGTACACCTGATGGTTGTTGAAACCTCTTGGAAAATGTTGTTAATGATCTTTCAGAGGTTGGGTATCTTGAAAATAAAGGTAATTTAAAAAAAAGCAAACAACTTCATTAGAAAATGCTCTTTATGCACAATTATTCCCAGTGCGATTATAAAACGAATATTCAGCCTTTAAACAGCACCATTACCCACCCCTACCCCCAGTTTTTCTCGATGCCCAGCAGGGATAGCATCCCCTTAATTTTTTTGAGGTCCCTCGGTAACTTGCGAATTCGCTTATAGTGCGGTCTATGTCTTTGGACCCCGTTGTGCGTGAGGTATCAAGGGAAAGGTGTATTCACTATCTCTCCTCAATTGACTTGTCAAGAAAGGCGAAGTTGCAGGACCTGGTATGCACACTCAGATGCTATCTGAGGGATATGAAGAATGTCCGCAGCTGCTGTCAAGGGTTCTTCCTATCAATTAAGGCAGGAGGCAAGACATAACCCCACAAGCGCAGGGTGCATGGCTATAGGAGGTTATTAGATCTGCATACTCGGAACTCTCACAGGATCAGGTATAACTCGTGCAGAAGTCGGCTGACAAAATATGAGTAATTTTCATGAGCCTTGTCTTCAAACATAATGTCTCAGTTTAAGACATAGTGGAGTCAGTTGGCTGGCATGCTCAGTCTACTTTCTCCAGCTTCTATTTATGTGACATGGCCTCACAGAGGAGAGAGCTGAATCTTGTCGGCCCAGACAGTTACCACACCCTATTCATGACAGCACAATCTCAGTCCTGGGGCATGACTTTACAAGTGGAATCGCCCAGGAATCTTTTACACATAAGGCAATAGTCACATGTGGGATACCACAGTGATCTCCCTCACAGGAGTATAAACACAATCTTTTCAGTAAAGCAGTCATCATGCTTCTACACGGTAACATGGGTAGAGGTTGGATGCTCAAGCATTTCCTCCTCCTTGTACCTATTCCAATATGTTAATGTGATTAGGTCAAGTATTTGACAGAGAAAGCAAATTTTTGGGGTAAATTTTTTTTCTCCAAAAATAGTTACCTGATCACATTACTCTCAATCTCTCCCACCCATTCCCTGCAAATGCAAGCATTCTGTTGTCCGTTTTGCTCAAACTTAAAACTGGCAAACATCTGGTATATGGGTGGCCATCTATCTGGTGGCAAGGGGAGTTAATCTGTAAGAGTTACTTCCCTTTACATGTTCTATAGCCGGAAAGACGATTTTTCATCTTTCAGGGAGGCCTGTATTCAGAGGTAGTAGAGGTTATTTCCTCATGTTAATGTGATTGAGTAAGTTTTTTCAGGGAAACATCATTTACTAAAAAATTTCCTATCTATGATGATTACACTGAAACCAAATTAAAAGATAAAACTGAAACAGTTCATTGATCAATATTTCGCTGTAAATTGTTACTGACAGTGTATTGAGAATATTTTTTCTTTAAAGAAAATTTAACAAAATATATGACTTCTTATTAAAAGTTGTGAATTTCATGATGTTGATTCCAAATTTTCAGGCATTAACTGCAATTTTCAACAATAAAACTAATAATATTTCAAAGTTTCAATTACCAATTTAGATAATAATTTGATCCAGATTCAACATATAGGGGCCAACTTTTCGGGTTTTCTATAAGAAAAATGTGATCTCACCTGCAGTAGGTTTGCAAGTTATCCAGGCACGCTTAAACAAGGGAGCAGTGTACCTGCTCTTAATTTTAGTACTACTGGTTGAAGACAAGAAGAGTTTGTGTGAAGGTCTTGCGTCCGTCTGGCATCCATTAGCAGTTATTTCACTATTCCTCCTAAACTACTTCTCCTGAATAGACAGTAATCTTGATGTGGTGTTTTTTACCTAAAGACTTAATATGACATGTACATGGTTCTAAATGAAACTGGTGCTGATCTGACATCAAACATGGCCATTGTGGCCAGCATCTTGAAAGTCTTTTTATTGCTATTACTTCTGAATGGATGGTCATATCAACATGGGGTTTTATGATAAATGACTTCTTTTGACTTGTAGATGGTCCCAAATGAAAATGGAGCCTGACATCCAAACATACTTGGTGGCCATCTTGTTATTGCTACTCCTTCTGCACAGATGGTAATACTTAAATGGAGTTTTCACTTAAAGACTTGTCCATCCATCCGTTAACACAAGTTAGTTATCACTGCTTCTCTTAAACTACTTGGAGGATTGCCTTGAAACTTTACACACACATTCATCCCATGGTCTAGTTGGTCCTAAATGAAAATGGTGCTGCTCAGACATCCAATATGGCCACCACTTTTTTTCACTAAAAGACTTCTTATGATGTGTAGTTGTGCCCAAATAAAAATGGTGAAGATCTGACATCCAATATGACCGCAACAGCAGCCATCTTGAAAATCTTGTTATCACTACTCCTGAATGGATGGTCATATCAACATGGGGTTTTCACTAAAAGACTTCGTATGATGTCCAGTTGGTTCTAAATGAAAATAGTGCCAATCTGAAGTCCAATATGGCTGCCAAAGCAGCCATCTTAAAATCTTGTTATGGCTACTCCTCCTGAATGGATTGTCAAATCAGCTTGGGGTTTTCACTTAAAGACTTCTTGTGCTGTCTAGTTCGTGCTAAATCAAAATGGTGCAGATCTGATGTCCAATATGGCTGACATGGCAGCCATCTTGAGAATCTTGTTATTGCTACTTCTCCTGAATGGTCATATCAACAGGGTGTTTCACTAAAAGACTTTATGATGTCTAGCTGGTTCTAAATAAAAATCGTGTCAATCTGACAACCAATATGGCCACCATGGCAGCCATCTTAAAAATCTTGTTGTAAACAACTCTTTTTGAACAGAAAGTCATATTGAAATTGGTTTTCACCTGAATACTTCTTATGATGTCTTAAATGAAAATGGTGCTGATCTGACGTCCAATATGGCTGCTACAGCAGCTAATTTGAAAATCTTGTTATCACTGAAGAATATCAGAGATGGTTTCAACACATGACAGTTAAAATAAGAAATGGTCTTATCTTGAATTCCTGGAAATTCTTTTCACCCAGCAGAGTGTTAGTCCCTTCGAGGAACTCTAGTTGTTAAATGACTTCTTGTGACTTATCGATAGGTCCAAAATGAAGATGGTGCCTGAAACATGCATAGTGGCCACTTTGAAAATCTTGTTATTATTACTCCTCTAGCATGGTTGGTCATATTTAAATGGAGGTTTCTCTAAAAGACTTCTTAAGACATACAGATGGTCATAAATGAAAATGGTGCCAATCTGACATCTGCATGGCTGCCATGGCAGCAGTCTTGAAAATATTATTATTGTTACTCCTGAATAGATGGTCATATGGGCATGGGATTTTGACTGAAAGACTTTTTATGATATGTTGTTGGTTATGAATGAAAATGGTGCAGATGTAATGTCCTAATGAGGCTACCAAAAATGACAATGGTGCCGATCTAAATGTCCAACATGACTGCTACAATGGCCAACTTGAAAATCTTTTTATCTCACTGGTTGAAGTCCAGAAGGGCTCATGTGATGGCCCTTCATCCATACTCCAATGTCTGCTATCTGTCATCTGTTAGCAATTCAGGGCTGTGCAAATTTTCTTTTCATCCACTTGTCCAATAAAAGTGGTTTTAGAAAATTCACTTGTCCCGCCTTCCTTTTCACTTGTCCCAAATTTAAATAATTTGTCAAGATTTGATGAGATGTTTGCACTTTAATCCATAGAAAGAACAAACAAAATAATGTACAACATATTTATTTCTTAAAAAAATTTAATTTTTTAAAAACATAGGTTGATATTATACATTTTGTTACATGAGAGGTTTTCATTTTTCCATTGTCCATGTATCTTGTATGCACTATTTCTTGCTCCAGTATGGTAGCTTCAGTACATATACTTCCATCAGCAAGAATGGAAAAGAATTTGCTGGAATTCAGACTTTCCCTAACTGAACAGGCCTTGTGAGGTCCAGAACTGTCATGAGACTTGATTGATTTAATCATGAATTTGTCAGTTCTATTGACAAATACACTGGTTGAATTTCAAACCTGTGCCAGTTTGGTATATTGTTTGCAATAACTGCAAAAACATTTTTGTTTCTGAGTCAATGAATTCAAACCAGGGATATCTATCAACACAATGTGACTGAAAATTTCTCAGTCTCTTAGTAGTGTCATATTTTATATTTTTTGTTGCCACAGTGTCTGGCTTATGTCTCTTTGGAGAAATAGTTACCTCGCGCTCAGTGGCAGTCATACGTTTTACCCCTCCACTTTCACATTAATTTTCCTTCTCCGAGTCTTCCTTATTTACTTCCTTTAAAAAAATAATTTAGGAAGCTCATTTTATCCACAGTAAATATCACATTGCTTTACAACTATTTCTAAAGTAAGCATAACATACATATTGTCCTTTAAATCGGAACAGAGATAGCTTCTTAATTAGCGTAATTGTTTCGCTTCAAACTTAATATCGGAGGTGGAAGTTAATCCTCTGTATAATCAATTAAAAATTAAACAATCATCACTGCCATTTAATCAGTTCATAAAGGGGACTGACACTAATGTCGGTAAAGTGCCTTTCAGTAATTTAATTGGATTGATTTGTTGTATTAATATCATAGGGTGAGTCGTTCGTGAGAATCTGGTTTAAGTAAACACAAGTATGCCATTTAAAACACTGCTGATTAATCATACCGGCTTTGTTTTGTCTCTTGTTTTGGTTGGCCAATAATTTAGTCTCTTTGCCCAATATGCAGTCAAGCTCTAATTTAACGTGCGTACATGCAAGAGTTATCAATGACCAATGGTATGTGTGATACTGTCTGTAAATAAATACATGGAGAGGGGTAGAATCAAGCATTCAGTATGCCCAGAGGTCATGAATGGCCAGACAAAGGTAGATAAAGTGATTATATCATGAAAATAGGCACTTGCCTGACTATTTTAAAAATAGGCAAAAAGCACTTGCCCCGGACTATCTACTTGGAAAATTTTACTTGCCTGACTTTGAAAATGAATAGTCCGGGACTTCAGGCTATGGGATTTGCCCAGTCCTGCAATTGTTTGTTATCACTACTATTTCCTAAACTACTTGGAGGAATGTCATGAAACGTGGTGCACAGTTTCATTCTGAGGTCTAGTCAGTCCAAAATGAAAATGGTGCTAATATTACCTCCATGTTGCTCACCACAATGACCATCTTGAAAAATTTTCAGTGCTGAGATGAAAGATGGTAATATAAATATGGAGGCCATCAGCCTTATATTTGTTACCAAACCATTTGATTGAAGATCATTGATGCATATTTCATTTGACATGGATTGAAGATCATTGATGCATATTGCATTGGACATAGATTGAAGATCATTGATGCATATTGCATTGGACATGGATTGAAGATCATTGATTCATATTGCATTGGACGTGGATTGAAGATAATTGATTCATATTGCATTGGACATGGATTGAAGATAATTGATGCATATTGCATTGGACATGGATTGAAGATAATTAGGCACACAAACATCATCCTAGAGATGCTTATCCACTTGCATTAAATTATTAACATTTGACTTTGAACACCTATACTTCAACCATGTGTAAAGATGACTGATTAGATGATTTGTATTGGCTTTAATCCACTCCAGAGCATGAACCTTTGGTTTACTCTTCTTGGCCTAATACTTTTTCTAGATTTAAGACTAGTCACATGCTTTGAGCAAGTTTCGGGTTTTATGGGGCTTGTTTTAGTGTTAGACTGACACTTGTGGCCAAAATCTCTTTCAGTTTTTAGAGTCGAAGGGGTTTCATTGTACAGAATAATTTGGTTTAAACAAAGGGAAAGTTTTGGACCAGAAAAACATTTAGTTTTGAGAGGATTTCGGTTTACCGAGGTTTTCATTATAAGAGATTTCATTGTATGTTATTTCATAATTAAATTATAATACAAAAAACACTTTGAAATCTTTAATATTTTATGATTTCATTGCTTCTTTATAAAGAAAGGAAGTTAATTTTCCAGTAATATTTTCCATTTTGACCAGTCTAAATTACAATTTTCCATTTTGACCAGTCCAAATTACAATTTCATGGTGATGGATGCTTCCATTATATTATATGGTTATTTTATTGATATGTACATTATTCTTCTTTTCTAATCAAAACCTGCCTTTAAATACATTCATAATTTAATGTTTTCTGTCAAGTTCTGGGATTGTGAAAGTATTGTAGCCAGTACTTAACAAATATTTTTCCATTCAAATAACAAATTAAAAATAATCTTGATTTTTAAAGAATTCAGATGGTATAACAGTAGGATATGATATCCATCCTTGAGTGCACCTACAGTGCTTTTAAACAGATTTTTAGCTCTACTGGTCAATGACCAGAAGAGTTTATGTCATGGCCTGTTGCCTGGCATACATTAGTACAAGTTTATTATCGCTACTCCTAAACTACTGAGGATTACCATGAAACTTTACACACACATTCATCCCAGTGTGTAGCTGGTCCGAAATGAAAATGGCATGCCTCACACATCCAATATGGCCACCAAAGTGCCTTTCTTGAAAATCTTACCACTACTTCTCATGAATGGAATATCGTACTAACATGGGGTTTTCACTGCAAGACTTATTATGATATATAGTTGGTCCTAAATGAAAATGCTGCTTACATGTATCTTACTTCCAACATGGCAGCCATGGTGGCCATCTTGAAAATCTTGTTATCACTACTCCTCCTGAATGGATGGTCATATTGACAGTAATGACCTACCAGTCAAAGACCAGAAGAGCTACTGCAATTACCTGTTGTCTGATATCTGGTGTCCATATGTACATACATTACCACAAGTTTGTTGTCACTATTGTTCCAAAACTACTTGTGGGATTACCATGACACACATTCAGCCCAGGGTCTAATAGGTCCTAAATGAAAATGGTGTCAATCTGACCACCAACACATCTACCATGGTGGCCATCATGAAAGTCTTGTTATTGATATTTCTCCTGAATGGATAGTGATATCAACATGGGTTTTTCACTTATGGTGTTTTCTTATATGTAGTTGGTCCTAAATGAAAATAGTGTCTATTTGATTTCCAATATGATCTCAATAAAGGACATCTTGAAAATCTTATTGCTGCTCCTCTTGAACCAGATAGTCACACTGACATAGGATTTTCACTAAAACACTTTTTACTGTATGTACTTGTATTAAATGAAATGGTGTAATCTGACTTTACAAAATGGCTACCATGACCGTGTTGAAAATCTTTTTATCTCATCACCTCCTGAACGGATGGTTGTTTTGTAATTTTCACAGAAACGTTTCTTATGATATATGTAGTTTGTTCAAAATGAAACTGGTGCTGATCCGACCTCACAACATGATTGCCACTGTGGCCACCTTTAAAATCTTATTGCTTCTCCTCCGTAACAGATCGCCATAATAGTATGTTTTTTTTTTCTATATTAAAATGATATTGATCCAACCTTCAAAATGCTGCCTGATAAAAATCTTGTTATTGTTACTACTCCTGAATAGATGGTCATATTGACATGGGGGTTTTCTTTTTAATACATTATCCAATCATAATACATTAGGAGTACAACCACTACCTCGCAGATCCAGCCCTTCCAAGCTAGTTTTAGCAACAAAAGTGCTAAAAGTTGTCTGCCAACCAAGGTAGAAGACAGACAAGAGTGATCTGTTGGGTAGAGGGCTTTGTGGCAAATCCTGTCCATATGTCAGTTACTGCTTCTGCTCATGCTCAGGCTTATTTCTGAGACCTTTCATCCCAAAGGGTTCATTTTGACCTTGGAGGACCTTTTTTATCCCAAAGGGCTCAATTTGACCTTGTGGGACCTATATCAGCAGCACAACAGGCTACCTTGCTAGGCCACTCAGCAATTTCATAATGGTGTGGGTTACTCTACTTCTGCTGGATTTGCGGGAGCAGCAAGATTTTCTCTAGACCACATCCAATCATTGAGCTGATATCTCACACAAGACTCGAAACTGCTGCGCATATGTTGGGAGACTGGAGTCATAGCCAACACTGGGGTAAGTGGTGTTAACTCAGCCACCACTTACCTAATCCTCTAGTGTACTATGATCAAGTAATGTATTTGAATAAGAAACCAATTTTAGGAGTAAAATATGTTTCTTCAATAATAATTACCCAATCAAAATACAGGCACTCTCTCCCAAGCCCTCCCTGGAGTTACATTTCTGGAAGAGTGTGCACTCCTGCTTTAGTAGTCACTGACAAGTGACAGGATTTGGCATCAGTCCTTCTTTCCAAAAGGAGAACACTCTATCTGACTTCTGTCTTGGCAAACAGATGACATTTTAACATTTCTGTTGTTAATTTTGTTACGGAATTATGTATCATTTCTTTTAAATAATGGTATATTTTTATTAGTTTATGACCATTGTATAATAGTCTTATAGGTGTCATTTTGCAGAGTGCACATATATGGTAATTTCAATGTGACCCAGTACATTGGTCCTGGGAAAATCAATATTGTCGGTTGAAGCGTTAGTCATGTCACATGATTCAGCTCGTGAGGTTTGCACTTCTGACCTGACCTTGATTTCGCAGTTCAGTGGATGATTCATTTTGTTGACCAGAAGTAAGAATAAGATCATTAATAGTAAAATGTTGATTTGAGATGGAATAAGAAATGGGTTTTGTTTGTTTTAATGATGCAGAAAAGAAAACTATATATAAGATGTGATTGTAATGTTCATCATTCTTCTATATAGTTCGTCAGCCTGAGAGGTCCTAAATGAGATTGGTTCATTTTGTGTGTGGTATTCTACTTCAGAGATATTATTATACAGTACATTTTGGATTTAGTACTGCTACAGTCCTACCCGTTTATGTCGACTTCCTCGGTCCCGAGGAAATATTGTCGACATAAGCAGATGTCGAGATAAGTGGGGGGGGGGGGCTGAAAAACCACATTTCTCTTGGACCTGCATACAAGTTAAATTCATCTGCCTATTTGTCGACATAGGCGGCTTGTCGACATAAGTGATGTCGATATAAGTGGGTAGGACTGCACTTGAACTTTAAGAATTATTCAGCTCCGTTGGAATTATCGGAAACATTTCTAGAACTTGTGTGATATTCCATATTCACAAGGATTATTTGGAATTAATAATATTTGGATATAACTGATTCTTGTTAGTACATCAGCACTGTGGTGTTTTCATTCGGAATATTCTCCATTCGGAATAATTGGGATTAACTTCTGGATCAGTGAACATTAGAACAATTTAGGACTTTTAAGGATATTCTATACTGTAAGTTATTTTTAATTCTTTCACTTTGATTGTTTGTTGAAATATTATTATATTTTAGGAAATTAAATATTTGTGTTTTAAATCTTGAAAGCTTGTTTGAGTCTTTTCTTTTGTTACATTACCCCTAGTCATAACAATTTGTTAACATCATTTTTTGCTTCGGAGTGCTGGATTTGCTGGGTATTGGATGTTCTTCTAACATATTATGAGCAGGTAAGTATTACTGAAGAAATATTTGACCCACAGAACAGGTTGTCTATGTGTACATTGTATTTTAGAAGATAGAAGAAAAAAATCTGTATAAAATAAAGTTTGATTTTTTTTTCTCCTGCCCAAAGCTGCAGGAGGATCTAGGCCAAAATGTGAAAGAAAAATGTCACTGGAACCAACATTTTACTTTTTATGGTTTCTGCTCGAGAAATCATTGTCCTGGATCCAATTTTCAGCCAATTTCATACAAAGTCTACACTTGGGCAGAGGCAACTCTCTGTTGATTCTTGAGGTCAAAGGTCAAGGTCACTAGCTAAAATTGTCATTTTATGTTCCACATGATAAGTCCAATTTCCACAAGTTTCCTACACCCAGTTTTTGTCAATTGCATAGTTGCATTAAACTTGTGGAAGGACAGCTCCATATTGCGTCTGCAATTGATAGATGCAAGATCAATGTCACTGGATGTAAAATTGATAAATTAGGTTACATTTCTACAAGTTTTGTAATAGCTATGGTTGGTTGGGGGGGGGAGGTGTCTAGGATCAGCTATTTTATTAGCCATTTATAGGGGAGGTTAATACACTTACATATGAAATATACATTTTTTTTACTGCCATCAGTAGGTATAAACACATCAATGAAATGAATGCATGGTCAACCCAATTTTTGTCTGTTTCATTCAATAATATAAACTGAAAACTTTTGCAGAAAAGTTATAAATTATGACTCGACACGTAATTGGAGAAATAAATATAGAAATTCACAAGTCCTGACTATAGAGACATTTGTCAGTCTTTTAAACTTCAATTCCATTTCATTTGTACACTGGTTTTATTCTTCTATAATTATCTTAATTATGTCCCACCTAGTCAACTTAGTCAACTTTTTGTGAGTGACTGGTGTACCAGCAAAAATATGTGGTTGTTTCGACACTTTAGAAAAACAGATTGACAACTAGAGGGTCAGTCCCAAATATAGAATTACAAATCCTTGTACTGCTTAAAGTTCCAGGTTGAATTGTCATAAAAGACTGTGCCAGTTTTAGATGCAGATACAGCTGATTTCAATTCACAGAGAAAAGAAGTTACAGTAATATTTGATATTGGGTTTATTGTTTCAGAGTTGGGCTCAGGGTTTTGTGTTGATGATGCACTCACTGCCTGTCTGGACAGCCATTCTTCCCACTATGGGCAAGATGACCGGAACTGGGAAGATCAGCAGGAATATGTAAGTAAGCCCAGTTTCATCACTTACAAGGGTTAAGTGGTCGTCCTGTCAAGCAATGTTCTCCTTAAAACTATAAGTTGTATCAATCCCACTATCCACCCCAGTCCAATAAGTATTGGACCTGTTACCCTGTCAAGCAATCATCTCCCCAGAATAAACTGTATATGTTCTACTTCCCAGTCAAGCGGTGTTCTTCCTAGGCCAATAAGCATTAACAATCCTGTTACCCAGTCAAGCAGTATTCTCCCCAGGCCAATAAGCAGTAACAGTCCTGTTAACCAGTCAAGCAGTATTCTCCCCAGGCCAATAAGCAGTAACAGTCCTGTTACCCAGTCAAGCAGTATTCTCCCCAGGCCAATAAGCAGTAACAGTCCTGTTACCCAGTCAAGCAGTATTCTCCCCAGGCCAATAAGCAGTAACAGTCCTGTTAACCAGTCAAGCAGTATTCTCCCCAGGCCAATAAGCAGTGACAGTCCTGTTAACCAGTCAAGCAGTATTCTCCCCAGGCCAATAAGCAGTAACAGTCCTGTTACCCAGTCAAGCAGTATTCTCCCCAGGCCAATAAGTTCAATCAGTCCTATTACCTTGTCAAGCGGTGTTCTAACCAGAACAGTTAGCTGTATTGGACCTCACCCTGGTAATGATATTCGGTGTATGCTATTTGTCCAAAAACCAATTTTGAAAGGTGAAAATGTGTACAGAGGTCACCTGACTACAAAGGCCAGTGTTGCCTTTTCCCATGGGTGGCTTCTATTGACAGGTTTGACTATATATATATATATATATATATATATATATATATATATATATATATATATATATATATATATATATAT
Organism: Margaritifera margaritifera; assembly: GCA_029931535.1. Classification (NCBI taxonomy): domain Eukaryota; kingdom Metazoa; phylum Mollusca; class Bivalvia; order Unionida; family Margaritiferidae; genus Margaritifera; species Margaritifera margaritifera. The sequence goes on along the minus strand of JAQPZY010001694.1, from coordinate 2,184,183 downwards.
ATATATATATATATATATATATATATATATATATATATATATATACACACACACACACACATATACATACATACATACATACACATACAAGTGGGTAAGAACTAGGTGATAAGTGCTGTTGCTCACAACACAGATGCAATTCCTTCTTGGAATGAATTAAAGCCAATCTGTTTGATTATATTGGTGTCATTCAGTATAAATGACTTCCCTATAATCATGTACCAAAATATACGACGTGGGATCTAGGGATAATTGCTTTCCTCTCTGTTTGGTATACAGATGTCAATATATAATGATAATTTCATGTATATACATACATTGCATTTCTAATAGAAATCCGATGGGATTTTGTGAAATATAGCCAAGTATTAAACTTCATTTGCTTAGCAAGTCAGTTTTTGTGCACCTCAAGTCCTTACCTTCAACCATGTTCTATGATTTTTGGGAGATGATTTCATGGTTGAGTGGATTAATGTGCTGAGAGCAAGTGAAAGGTGCCATTACAGCACAGGTTCAGTTCCTGCTTGGAACAAATTATAACTTTCTAACCTCTTTGTTTACTTATCTGTTCAACTAATGATGTCCCCATCATCTTAAGACTTGTTATATAATTCAATGATAAATGACCTTCACCATTTCCTAAAGTTATGTCGTTGTTAAAAGCTATGATAAATGATGGTCTCTGGACAAAATGTGTCCAGGTCACTAATATTTCTGTTGAGGAAAGAGAATTGAAATTCTCATTGGTGTTGCGATTTATTCTTGACACCATGATATATGTCTATAACCTGTATAAACAGTAAACAGTAGTAATTAATGCCCCTGGACACCTTTGGGCAGTTTATACAGTAGATTGTCACAGAAGTGATTAAAAGGTAAGTCTGTCAGAGATATAAAAAAAAACAGTCTTGCACAGATTATTAAATTGGTTGACAATAGCTAGGGTAATACTGTGTTAAGAATCCTTTGTGGGAGAACCCATTAGGCTAATTTACATATGTAAAGTACGTGAATTGGAGCAACCCAATTCATTTGACGTTTGGTAAATTAAAGAAATGTGTGTTAAACAAACAAAGTTATTACTCTTTCTTGCCTTGAATGATAATGTTAAAGCCATCTGTATTAAAGAAAATTAAATTGTTCATGATCAGTGGCAAAGTTTCTTTGAAGTCAGATTTTACTCTGTATATTATTTCTGTAGTGGGAATAGTGTGGAAGTGTGATTCATTTTATTTTTGATGTCAAAATGTTGAAATGCAGCTGTGAATCAGGGAAGGATAAATCATGGGTGAAGCGAGTAAAGACCAGCAAATTAAATTTGATTACTCCTGGTTCATGGAGTTTGTGTGAAGTGCAACTGCAAGGGGAGCATTTTTATTCTTTGCACATACTGCTAACACCATATAGACATTAGAGCCCAACCATTTAATTGAGGGGGGGGGGGGGGCATGGAATTTTCATTCAAACCATTTTTTTTTCTTTTACTTCAATATAATAATTTTTTTCAACTAACAGAAATGGATATAATAAGTTCTTTTTGTCTAAAAATGAGAAAGAATATTTTTTTCAAGTTAGTTACGGGCCTGAATTTTTTTTCAAAAAAAATACCAGGGCATCCTCCCAGAGAATTAAATGGTCAGGCCCTTAGTCATTCGGGAATGTATGACATCTGTTGATGTAGTAACATCTCCCAACATCAGGACAATGCACAAATGCAAAGATGAATTCTAATGACACTTTCATCACCTTCAAACCACCCCATTGAATTATTGAGAGCAGCAAATACTGCATCTATTTAAAATGGTATTCCACTATACAATCGATTTTAAAGACAGAAACTTATTGTAATTTTTAGCTCTACTGGTCATAGACTGGTAAAAAAGAACCAACACTGTCTGAGAGGTTGGCAGGTGTGGTTGTGCACCAGCAGTTCTTGGATTTTACACTATTTTGTGTACAATTGTAGTGCACTTCTAGTTTGAATATAGTGCATGAAAAGTGAACTGTGTGTAAGGTTTCGTTTTGGTGTCTTTCTTTATTTACAGCTGTGATAATAATGCATTCCTTATAATTACTAAAATGCATTTCCTATGCTATTCTTTCATCCCTGCCTTTTCTTCAAAAAGGTGGGGAACATGGGATCCATCTTTTCAGCTGTCTGTATGTCCTTGCATCCATCTGTCACATTTTAGTGTCTGCTCTTTAACATTAAAGCCATTTGTGATTAAGGAATAAAACTTGGTATATTTCATCAGTGGAAGGTGTTCCATGTACCACATTGGGGGTCCTTCTGCTCCAGAACTTTGAAGCCATTTAAGAGTAAAGGATAAAACATGGTATACTTACACATTATCTTTGGAAGGTGTCATGTACCATCTGGTGGTGCTGTCTTGAAGTGAAGGTAATGACTCTATTTTACGTTTTCCATTACACTTTCCCTATTGGTCTTTAGCTTAAAAATTATTTGAGATTAAGAGATGAAACTTGGTATACTTGAACATCATCACTAGAAGGTGTGTCACATCCCACAACATTGGTCCTATCTTCAGGATCAAGGTCACGGCTAATTATTTTACGTTTACCATGACATTAATGGATGAAACTTATACTCGTACTCCACCCGGTAACTGTAGAGCTGTTTGAGATTAAGGGATGCAACTTGGTATGCATATTTGTCATCATTAGCAGGTGAGTTGTGTACCACAATGGGGATCTTATCTTCAAGGTTAATTTCATAGTGTTACATGTTGAATTTTTCATTACACTTTCCTTTCCACTCTATAATTTTAGAGTCATTTGAAATGAAGTGATTAAACTTGGTATAACAATATATCATCACTTAAAGGTGTGTTGTGTACCACACAGGGGGTCCTAAAGATCACATGTCAGTATTTTAGGTTTCAGTCACATTTGCCCTTCTGCTTTCTAACTTAAGAGCTGTTTAAGACAAATAGATGAGGCTTGGTTTATTTATATATTGTCACTAGAAAATGTTTTGCATTGTATGTTTGGTTCTTAACCTCAAGGTCAAGTCACAGGTCAATATTTTAAGGTTTCGTTTGTTTCTGCTTTGGTGGAACTCTACAGTTTCATATTTTGCATAGGGTCAAATTTTTAAAGAAAAAGAATTACCCAGGTTTCCTCACTGGTTATCCTGGATATTTAAGAAAGACCTTGTATATCTGAGGTATTATTAAAAGAACTTTTAATTCTCTCTATTTTGGTGTATGATTGATGGGTGCATTTTGGGTTATAGAGTATACAGCTTGGCCTTACTTCAGATGTGAATCTATCAAAAAACTGCTAGCTCTGCTTGGTCATTTTCACTTCCTGCACTTCAAAGGTAAATATAAAAAAATAGCAGATAACTTTTTTTACTTTTGATATATTTTGTAATTCATTCATTGTACTTTCAGAGGCTGGTATTGCCTACTCTGGCAAAATTCATTTCCCTATTTTAATAACTGCTGAAAATAGTGTACTTTGGACTAATTCAGGCTGATTTTTCGAGTACTTTGGAATGGCCATTTCTGTCTGCTGTGTGCTTAGATCATGTCCAATTTGCACAAGTACAATATGTAAAGAAATTTCAGGCACAGTACATGAAAGTAGCATAGAGGTATGCCAACATTCTCTCCATTGTGCATTTTGCAAATGCAAACAACTTCATCTTACACCTGTCTTTCTCTCAGAAGCATGTATTATCTCATTACCACATATTTTTCCATTCTATGTATATTCTGGTCTACACAAAATGCCCTTTCTGACCAGTGTATTTGAAAGTTTGAATAAATATGTTTATTCAGTGGTAAACTTCATATTAATGACTATATGTTGTATATTGTGTTAGGTTACCCTCAACAGGTTAACTATATACTGTACATTTGAATGAGTAGGAATTTAGTGTGCAGACTGCATGAATTTCATTTGAGGCCTCATTTGTAGTGATTAATAAGGTAGTTACTGGTTCATGAAGTATTCATCTAATAGTGTCACACCAAGATTACTAAAAAATCACCCAGTAAAATCTGACTTCTAGGGGTGGACTAATAATAGCTCCTAAAGCAGATTTTAAGAACAATGATTTGAAGAAGAAAAAAAAAGAAAAAAAATGTATTCTCTTATTTGTATCAGCTTATTATAATTACTTTTAGTTTGATTTCATAGAAACAACATTTTCTTTTCTTGTTTTATGTCTTCTTTGCCATGTCACAGAGGCCAACATTTTGTAAGTACTGATAACTTTAGTCTGAATTTATTTTCTGCCTGGTAATTCATGTTTACAGTTGTTACTGGAGACTATTAAAAGCTATATAGTGGCAAGCTATGTACTTGTTGCTTACACTCTGGTTTTGAAAGTCTTTAGACAATATAATGATATCTCTGGTTTTCATCATGGATAGTCATCATACGTTACAAATCAAGTTTTCTGGCTGACAGGGGAGATTGAAAGTGATTAGTATTCTCTTACATATCGAAGGGTGCATAGTGCAGCAGTGTCGATTTTTAGATTGGTGAAGCTGTGGATCTTCGTTATGTTTTTATTATTATGTTTCTTTCTTTTAGCTCCTGGTTGATTGTGGTTCTGGTGTATGCAGTGACACTTCAGCTTCCACAGCTCACAATGGCTCCATACATGGGCAACCTCAGGGAGATGTCACCTCACATCCACTACAAAAATAGAAGTAAGATTTATGTGGTTAAATGCCCAACCCTACAGCATTTGCATTCAATACCACAAGTTTAGCTTTATTAGTGACATGTTTACAAACACAAATATAGTCCACATATTAAGACTTTTTCAATTAAATCCTTGTTAGCACAGTTATTAAAAACCACTTGACCTAGACATATGAAATTTGGTAGGAATGTTTCCATTTGTATGTTCATGGCCTGATTAGATTTCTTTATAATCAGACAATGTTGTTTTAACTTTCTGAAAGTTTTTCAGACTTTTAGACCTTTTATTGGATTGAAAACATATCACCAAGGTTACACAGATCTGCTTGACCTCTGGAGATGAAGTTTATTATGCATTGTTTTATGCATAATTATGTAGATGATCATATTAGTCTTTTGTGCCATTTAAATATGCAAGCTTCACTGGATTGTCATACTTACTGGATTGAGACTTTATTTTGTCTACAGTTCAGGCATATGTGTTTTACATACATTGTGTACAGTTCAGGCATATGTGTTTTACATACATTGTGTACAGTTCAGGCATATGTGTTTTACATACAGATTCTACAGTTCAGGCATATGTGTTTTACATACAGATTCTACAGTTCATTCATATGTGTTTTACATACAGATTCTACAGTTCAGGCATATGTGTTTTGCATACAGTCAAGATGTTTGGTGGCATCAAATCCCAGAAAAAAATCTTCTCTGTTTTGTTCTTGAATGAGCCATTTTAGGAAGGAATACAGATATCAAAAATATGAAGAGATGAAGCTACTGTAGAGTTTATTACTTAAAGTGGGAAAGAAATGGAACCTAATACAGTGAAAGGTCCCTTTGTGACCCAAATAAGACTACTCCCAATTGCAACCAGCTTTTTTTTTCTCATTCTTTTTCACTTTGTAAAAGAGCAAATGTAATTTTTAAAATCAGACCACCTCCCAATTAGGACCACTTTTTTTCTTAAGTACACTCAATCATAATATTTTAGTCGAACATCAACTACCTTGCAAATACAGCCCCTCCAAGCTAAAAAAAGACACTATTTGCATCTTTTCGCTTGTTTTACCAAAATAATTGCTTAAGCGTCATCTGCTTGCCAAGATGAAAGTCAGATGAGAGTGGTCTCCCCTTGGATAGAAGTATAGTTGCTAGATCCTGTTATTCATCAGTTACTACTTCCTCTTGTGATATTCAGCATGCACTCTTAAGAGGCCCCAGAAATACCTTAAAGTTTATGCCTTTTCACTAGTTTGGGCAACTCAGCAGGAGTTTTATCATCACAGGTAAGTATCCTCCATCGGTTTTCTTACTGAATTTTGCTCTGTCGTTATCATAATCAAATATTTTGTACTTCATTTGTCTACTTTGTTGTGCATTAAGCTAACTGGTGCCATCTTTAATATCCAATGGTCAATAATACTCAGTACTCAGTATTTGACCTTCATTGCATTTCATTCCCAACAAAATTTAAAGGGGATGTAGCATTTTGCCTGTTCATGTGTTCATTACAGTAACTTCCTTCCTTTCTTCATTTTTTAATATGCTAGTTACCCTCTCAATATTATGTAATCTCCACTCCACTTATGTGGATGCATCTCAGGAAGAGTAACTCGATCATACCAAAACTTGGTCACTGTGACCTAATTTGCACACTTGAGTGAATTTTGTATTTTCAGTTGTTTGTTATTTCACCAAAACACATGAAAATTGGATACATCTCCATAAAAGTTACTCAACCATGCCAGAACTAGGTCAGTATGACCCAATTTTCACTCCTGAGTAACTTGTATTTTCAACTTTCCTTTTGCTACACCCTCAATATTTCGGATTCTGATTCACCAACACTCGTGACAATAGGTATATGATTGCATCTGAAAGAAGGTAACTTGACCATACCAAAACTAGGTCAGTGTGGCATGATTTGGATGCTTGGGTGACTTTTGAATTTTCAGCAGTTTGTTCACTAGACCTTCAATACCTAGGTCCTAGGCAAAGATTTGTTGTGGGTTTTATAGCACCACCCCCAGGGGAGGAGGCTAACTTTCTACATACATGTACATTAGTTGCGCATTCTTGGTTAATATTTTGCATTTAACTCAGATTGTTTGCACCCTGTATGCATACTGTTAAACCTAGAATCATGAAACTTGGTTAGAGCATACATCTTGTCCAGTACTAAATCTTCATCACAAAATAGGTCATTGTGACCCATATTTCATACTTTAGTAACTTCAGTTAGCTCATGTATCTGTTATCACTATGAAGTCCATATTTTCTGATTCAATTTCAGTCAGACTTAGAATATGGTTTATATCATCAAAATCCTGAACAAGTTTGATAATGAGTGAGATCCATGCATTTCAATAAGGTTATCTTGCATCTTATTGGTTAACCTTGTTACCACTCTGGAGGCCATATTTCTGATCCAATTTTGATCAAACTCAGAATATTTGCTTATAATCATTAAGATCTTAGGTGGATTCAGTAATGTGTGATATTCTTGCATACTAATGAGCTGATCTTGCATCTGATCAGCAGAGCTTGTTACCACTTTGAAGGTCATATTTCTGATCCAATTTTGAGATATATGCTTACATCATGAAGATCTCCCAACTAGATCAGTAATAAAAAAGATCCATGCATATTAATGAAGGGATATTGCATCCAATTGGCTCAGTTTTTTTACCGCTCTGAAAGTCACATTTTTGATCTGATTTTGATCAAATTTGAGATATGGGCTTATATCATTAAGATGTTTGATGGGTTCATTGATGAACTAGGTATATGCAGATTAATGAGGTAATCTTGCATCTGATTGATTGAGCTTGTGGCCACACTGGAGGTTATATTTCTGATCCAATTTTGATCAAACTTGGAACATATGCTTTATTTCACCAAGTTCTTGGATAATTTCGATAAAGAGCTGGAGCCATGCATATCAATGAGGTGATCTTGCATCTGATTGGCTGAGCTTATTACCACTCTAGAAGCCATATTCTGCTTTGATTTTGATTAAGATTGGAATAAGGGCTTATATCATCAAGATCTTGGATAATATCAAAAGTGTGCAGGATCAGGATTGGCTGAGCTGGTTGCCACTCTTGAAGCCATATTTTTTATCTGATTTTCATCAAACTTCAAATATAGGCTATATTAATGAGATATACCTTGCATCTAATTGTCTGATCTTGATACTTCTCCAGATCTAGAGACAATGTTTCTCATCCAGTTTCTGTGAAACTTGGTAAATGGGTTTTTATCATCAAGATCTTGGACGATTTTGATTATGAACAAGAGTCTGTGCATATTAATTATGCCATTATCTTTAGAACTAATTTTTATCAGGATATAGTAAAATAAAATCAACATGATATAAAGTTTGGGAGATAGTTTACCTAGGTTGTGCTCTTACAATACTACATAAGCCTACTTAGTGAAATGGTCAACTATTAAGTTATGTAAGCCAGGTGAGCAATATCAGGTGCACATGGGCCTCTTGGTAAACTTTGTGTTCTAAGTTTATTTCTCAATTTCTATTCACACTTAAATAAAAAGTAGATGATTGCATGCATCTTTATTAGTACCACACACTTACAACAAAAGAGGATCACTGTGTCTTACATTTCACATTTTACTGGCTTGGGTTAAGTTTTTGTGTTTAGTTCATGACCACATAGATTTTTGCACCTTGTATACATACTGTTATACCTAGAATATTGAAGCTTGGTGAATTGATGCATTTTGATTAGTACAACACCATCATTGCAAAAGTAGGTCACTGTGCTTCATACTTCATGCTTCACTGACCTTGGTTCAGTCTTGTGTTTTAAGTTTGTTAATATCTTTGACCCCATTTCACCTGCACTCATGAAACTTGGCCTTAGGAGCAGTTTCATTGAAGGTAACACAACCATATCAAAGCTAGGTCACTAGCTTAAGTTTCATGCTTGAGTGACTTTTGTATTATCTGTTAATTACACCCTAAATATATTTAACCCTATTTCACCTACATAAACCCTAGTACTGGCTATGGTGATCTTTTTTTAAATGCTCAGTACTGGACCTCATCACAAAATGTCAGCTGGCATGTATCTCATCCACTCCAGCCTTGGCACCATTTTGACCCACACCCACTGTGTCCACAACTGGGTATGATGAGCATATCCAGTCCTGGATTCAAGATGCAGAGAGCATCTGGCACCAGGTCACACCACTTTCAGCCCAGGTCCTGTCTTGAACACAAAGCACAAACCAGCATTGTCATGACCCAGGACCAGCTGTGACAATTTCCAGTTCCTAGACATGATGTACCCATCTTGAACGATTGACAACACTCAAAGTGAACACTTGGTGATCACCATTTCCCAGCATGGATGGACTCCCAGCCATGTTCATCATCTCCAACTACCTGCTTCACCTGCCCAGTTGTCACTACCAGTGCAAGAGGCTTTCTTTGCTACCCGTTTGCAGGCGACTTCTTCTCTACTCAATCAACATTGTCAAGGGAAGATTCAGCTTCCATGCATCCATTGAAGAAGTCTTCCAGCTTCTGCCTCCTGAGTCTTCCTGCTCCATTAATGGCCACTTACACAGTTCCTGCATCTGTCAACTTTTAACCAAGAAAGACTTGTCTTGTTTCAAACAGTTACCACCATCTGGTCAAGTCACATATATCTTGCACTGCTTTGATAAGCAACTCACAGATCCAAGCATCAACATGTTTTTTATTCTTGCAATGATGACTCCCTACTTCCTTCAGTCAAGTTTTCCACACTAAAGTCCCAGCCATTGACAGAGATATTGCAGGCCTGGGAATGTCAATACCATACTGTGTGCTCATGGACCAGAACCCTTTTTTCAACACATAACAACTGGTATGCAGTGTCATAGCTGTTGGCTTTATGCTTGACCTGTGCTTGATGGCTACTTTTTAGCAAGCAGAGCATAACCTAGACCCCACTGTTAAGACCTGCTGACAGACATGTCTGGTAGCCAGTCTCATGAATGGCTTGTTTACTCAAGAGGGCAGCTCAACACCCAACTCTCCAGTTCCATAGCTGCATCCATGTACATCCAGCTCACTAAGAGGAATGCATTCCTATCCACATCCACGCTGGATCATTACAAGGCAGCCCTCAGATCTCAGCCTTGCCTTCCAACCTCCTATTTCATGGCCACATGGAGGAGGTCAAGAAACAGGTTGCCAAAGATGCAGATCTCGCACAGGCCCATTGACCCAGAGCCCAGTCCCAAGAGGGACTAGAGAAGTATGAAAGACAGATGGTGAAGGCATGCCAGATGATGAAACTTTCTTCCAAAGCTTGCTGCACATGAAAAAGTGATGACTAGACACAGCAAAGGACTGGTTTCAATCCAGTTTCTCTCCCCAGTGGCTTCCTTCTGGCACATGCTTGTGCCACCCTTTTCCAACATCCTGGTGTAGGAAAGACTTAAACACTTTACCACAGAATGGGAGGGACTGTGCCTCAAGGACCTGTGGCGGGCCTCCAGATCATGTACCTCGACCCTCCTCTAGTGTCAAGGGTTTACTCCTCACAAAATGGTTCATAGAGATTATTCACAACACAAACTCACTGGAATTTCATCCAGACATTTGCTAGTTCTCAAAGCCAATGGCAAACTCCATCCAGTCAAAGATTTAAACTCCAAATCAGTTCGGCACACAACTTCAGAATGGAGAGCTTGGAACCAAATCTGCAGATCTGTGCCTTTTTGTGTGTGGTTTGCTCAGGTGGTGTCATCATTGGCAAATCCACATATAAGTCTGCATCATCTCAGGCAGGGTCAGTGTCAACACAGACTTGCTATCCAGATGGAATCAGTCAAATCACATTGAATGGTCCAATAATCTCTTGATCTTAAGTTGAATCTGCATCTGCTGGGATCAACCTCTTGCCGACCTCTTTGCAGCAAGGTGGAACACAAAGCTTCCAACCTTCATCTCACCAGTCCCAGATTGGAAACTCTGGACAGTTGATATGCTCCCACTGAACTGGAATGGTCTTGTGGGCCTCTCTATGATTGCTCCTTTCAAGTGGGAAAAATCATGGATCAATGGCCTTCAGAATATAGTGACAGAGATTCTTAGGAAAATACTGCCATCTCCTTGCCTGATGAAACAACAGCACATGCAGGTTGGCCATTTCAACTCAGAAATACTGAACCTGCATTCCTGGCTCATGACAAATAAGCCCTCAGAAATAAATATTCTACAAACAGTTGGTGGACAGGATTGCATAGGCAAGAAGGCACACCTTTTTGAAAACCTATGAGGGCAAATGGAGAATGTCATTATCACAAATAGCTAACTTCCTCTTATGGCTTTTCAAGGAGAAGAAGTTAGTTCCAATCACAATCAAGGGTTACCATTCCACAATTTCAGTCATGTTTTGACATCATGGAAGGGAGGACATAGGCAAGAACAGAGACCTCTCAACCTTGTCTCAGCTGAAGGCTTTAGCCCATTGTCCCAAATAGAACCTACAGTGTGTTTTGATGTGGTTGAACAAGACATCCTTCAAACCACTGTCTAGAACTTCACTGACTTATCTTTCATATAAGACCTGTGTCCTAGTCACTCTAGTTTTAGTATGCAGAGTCAGTGAAATTCATGCCATATCATTCGATCCAAACTATCTTCCATTCTGCCATAAAGGTTCAGTTATTCTCATGGCATGCTCTGGTTTCATTGCTAAGAACAGGCTCTCACTCATGGAAAGCAGTCTTGTTTTTTAACCACTGTCTTCTTTGGAACCTTCTTTGCAAGGGCATTCTGAGCCAATCAGAAGAGGGAGATCTTGCTTGTTCTTAGTGCTCAAAGAAGGAAGGGATGATATTTCCACTCAGGCTCTTTAATCCTTGATCTGTTGGGTTATCTGTTCAGCCAACAACCGAAGACCACATGAATTTCTTGTGCATAGCAACTCATGAGATTAGGAAAGTCACCACCAGTGCATAGCAACTCATGAGATTAGGAAAGTCACCACCAGCATAACATTGGAGTGAAAAAATGCTCCTGACCAACATCATTCATGTTGTGGGATGGTCTGATTCTACAGCTTTTATCTTAAAGACCTTTCATCTTAAAGAGTTCAGTTTGACTTGATTTGACCTATATCAACAGTGCAACAGGCTGTCTTCACAGGTCACTCAGCAGCTTCATAATGATGCAGGTTATTCCGCCTTCACTGGATTTGTGTGATCAGAAGTCTTTTCTCAAGACTACATCCTTTCATTGACCTGTGCTTACCATAGTCTGTATCTCAGACGAGACTCAAAGCTGCTCAGAACTCCAGGATAAGGGGATGTTGAAACTCCCTCCATCTCTTACCTATTCTCCTAATGTATTATGATCAGTTAACATATTTGCAGAAGAAACCAAGTTCTGGATGTTTCTTCGTTAGTACTTAGCTGATCATTATACTGGCACTTCTTCTCAAGCCCATGACAATGTTACATTGCTGGAAGAGCATTCACTTCTGCTCCACTTGTAACTGATGCATGATGGGATTTGGCACCAAGCCCTCTATCCAAGGGGAGACCACTCTTGTCTGACTTCCATCTCAGCAAGCAGACAATGTTTTAACACTTCTATTGCTAAAACAAGCCAAAAGATATGGTTAATATATTTGTGGGCTTGGGAGGTAGTGAATGTTCTCCAAAGGTATTATGACCAGGTAAGTATTATCAAAGAAACATATTTTACTAAAAAAAATTAGTTTCTCCAGGCCCTCTTAGTCATCTTAATTGGAAGGTTTCACTGTATACAGTAAAAACTTGCTTTTAGTGCACAGTCAAGGGACTGATGTATTCTATCTGTAGTGAGTAGATGTCCACTGATTCAAAACTAATGTAATATAAATAGAAATGGTACTTAGAAAACCTGTCTTTTGCAAGACCCTTGGCTGTTCAAATTCCATGTCCATTGAAACAGACTTTACTGTTATATTGTACTTATATTGGACAGTAAAATACATCAAAGGCTAAACTGTCAAATTATCAGATTGCAATGCTTAACAAATTTAAATGCTTAACATTTGTATGCTTTCATATATCTTGCATAATTTGTAATTTCTCTGGGCCTTTCAGGATGTCTTGATGATTAACATTGTCAGTAGGATTTTTTTAAAATGTGAATTTAATTAAGACCAGATATTTTATTGTTTGCTTAAACCGCTTACAGCAGGGTATCTTGATTTGGTCCTGTCCATCACGGGAAACTTGTTAGCGTGATTACACAAAAACACTTGACATAGACAATTTAAATTTTGTTGGCATGTTTCTTTCCATATGTAGTAGACCTAATCAGATTTGCATGCTGTTTGAATGGTTGATGTTGTTTTTTTATTACTTTATGGACTTTGACTTTTTGGTTTCTAACTTTGTGTAAATATCTTAACATTGTTTTCATTTAAACCTGCCATTTAAAATGAAACTGACATGCTATAAACTGGTAATAACTGTATGCTATAACAAATTACGATATATAATCATAGAAAGCATGATATATTTGTTACATGATTCATTATTTATGTGGTTTATAATACCATTAATGTCATGAAAAAAATACTAAGTACAATGATTTGACATATGGAACATCATTTTTTTTTATCAACTTAGGTTGTTAGTGTCTAAGAGTAGTGTCTCAGAGTAAAAAATCTTCCATATCATTATTTGCCTGTAATTCTGTTGACACATACCTGGAAGTAATTGCTTTGTACTTTAAGAAAGATGAGTCAGCACCCTATATGCACTCAAAGTTTTGAAATTAGCAATGTATGTCAGTAGAGCACCTGGGTTACCTTTGAAGGGAAGTATTTCTTATACTAGCATTTGCCATCCATCTTCACAGCATGATTTTGTCACATAATTGACAGTTGGGTCGATATTGCACGTTAAAGTAATGACTGATGGTATGTCCCTGTTTTCCATTAAAGCTGCATTTCCTTTGAAATCCATTATTTAACTTTAATGATTGGCTCTTTTATGTAGTTTTTAAATACCTGGTACCAGAACAGTAATTTTGCCTCTGAAATTCACATAGCTTGCCCAGTATGGTCCTTTTTTTGTGAAAGGTAACTGAACACAATGCTTATGTTTAGTATTTGAAAAAATAGCAACTGAGGTTCTTTCAGGTTTTTTCAATAATTGAGCAGTTTCTAAGGGTTGTTAATAATTACCTCCTGATTATGCTACTGTCAATATTTGGCATTATTTTATTTCTGTGAAATAAAATATATTTCACAAAGAATTTACAGGTTGCACCTTAGAGATTGCAAATTGTATACTCGGAAAAATGTAACATTTCATGTTGCAATCATAGCAGAAATAAACCACTTCTCATGGAACTTGATTACTCAGCATCAACTTGACTTGTCTTACAAATGATATCCTTAAACTTGTACAGTCATCTTTAACTTGTACAGTCATCTTTAACTTGTACTGTCATCTTTCACTTGTTTCTGGTGCATTCATGTTTATATATAAAGTCTACATTTCAAAACTATTTGCTGGATTGCTTTAATTATTTTTTGCTCTGTATCCTCCCGATTGAAAGTTTTACTTCTTTTCAATTCATAATTCCCTTGTGTTTTGTCAGCTACTTTCCGATTGGCTTGTGCAGGAGGTGTCAAGTCTACTGCTCTGGAACGTGGTCAGCATGGTCAGCTTGCTTGCTGAAGGCAAGTCTGTCTTTGGCATAGCAGACTTAGACCTATGCCATTAGTAGGGTTCATTTTTCTTCTTTTTTTTCTTTTTTCTTTATTTCTCTAGTTTTAGGCCTTGATGCAAAAATGGGGGGTGGGGGTGGCTTTGATTTTCTTTGATAGGATTCTAGTTAGAGAACAGTTTGAATTATTTGGTTGGGTGGTTTTTAACCCTATTGCCCAACATCTCATATATGTATACACTTCAATTTGAGATAGTTTATGGGACTGGGTTTGCAATATTTTTCACAGGGTGAGACAAATGTCAAAATAAGAGGGTGGAGTGTAGCAGGGTAGATATATGAAGGTCACTTACTAACCAGCCTAGCTGGTTTGGACCTATTAGTCTAGTGGTATGTGTGCATGACCCAGAGACAGACAAACCAGGTACGATTTCCAGCCAAGACAGTTAGCTTTTGTATCCCTTCTGGTTAAAATGTATTATAATGTCTGTAAGTCCATCCATATGTTACTAGTTTCGTTTCTGCACAATAACTCAAGTTATTTGCCATGTGCAGCAATCAAACTTTGTGGGTGGCTTGCACAAGGGATAAAGAAGAAGCCTATTTATTTTGGGGTCAAAATGTCATAGGTCAAAGTCACCGTGATTGAAAAAGAAAAAATGGTTTCCACACAATAACATCAGATCAGCATCACAGACCTGGACCAAACTTTGTTAATGGCTTGCACTTGGGGTAAGGAAAAAGCCTATTGATTTTGGGGTCAAAGGTCAAAGTCAATGTATCTGAAAAAAGGAAAATGGTTTTTACACAGAAACATTAGTTCTTCATCACAGACCTGGATCAAGCTTTGTGGATGGCTTGCTCTTGGGGTACGGAAGAAGCCTATTGATCTTGGTGAAAGGTTAAGGTCACTGTGACTGAAAGAATGGTATATGCTCAAAAAGTTTAGTTCTCACCCATGTACCTTCAAAGTTTTGGTATGATTTACATGTTCAGGAGGAAAGAAACCTGTTGATTTTTAGGTCAAATGGTAAAACAGACATGTGCAACCTCATCCAGGATGTGGGCCGGATAGCGAATTTTTAATTTACCAGTATGCTGTAAATGTAATACTAGATCATGCGCCGGAGGTGGCCCCCTGCCTGTAGGTTTCACGTGCCTGAGGTAAACGGTCACAGTAACTGTGACTTGAGGGAGAAAAATGGTTTTGGCATAATAACTTGAGTTCTGCACCTCATACCTTGACCAAAGTTTGTAGAGGGCATGCACTAAAGGTATGGAAGAGGCCTGTTGATTTTGGGAACAATAGGTGAAAGGTCAAAGTCATTGTGACTCAAAGAAAAATGGATTTTGCAGAATAATTTTTGTTCTAGAGTATGTTCCTTGACAAAACTGTGTGGATGGGTAATAAAGAAACCTATAGATTCTGGGATCAGAAGGTCAGAGGTCACAGTCACAGATAGTCCA
This sequence comes from Margaritifera margaritifera, assembly GCA_029931535.1. NCBI lineage: Eukaryota > Metazoa > Mollusca > Bivalvia > Unionida > Margaritiferidae > Margaritifera > Margaritifera margaritifera. The sequence goes on along the minus strand of JAQPZY010001694.1, from coordinate 2,168,342 downwards.
ATAGATTTTTTTAAAAAAAAACTAAATGTGTTAAACAATTGATATTAAAAATTTTCAGAGAATGCTGGAAATGAAATAGTATGTATGTATGGTTAAATTCCAGTCTTTCAAAATACTTGAACAAAAAGTTTTGTGAATGACAAGCTGCCGAGATAAAATGTCTGCATTGCTTTTATTAAGAAGATTCATTCAAATAAGGTACGGAGTTCTCAGTGATGGAATATTTTTCATATAGCTAAACATAAATGTTATGTTGTGGGATTGGTATGGAGTTCTCAGTGATGGAATATTATAAGGTACGGAGTTCTCAGTGATGGAATATTTTTCATATAGCTAAACATAAATGTTGTGTTGTGGGATTGTTTTTTTAATAACCTTAGTGGTTGGTTCAATATCTCTTTTAGGGGTAGAAGTTTTTACAAGAAAAATGTGCACCATACATTTATGTGTTGCACATTCTGTACACATTTGATAAAAAACTATGAATAAAGATATAATAATGACTGATTCAGGTATCACTACAGATTGATGGTAATTAGCTATAGGCCTTATATTGATTTAGGAACTTTTTAACTCAATCAGAACCCTCTTCTTGCAGCTTTTTAGCTCTACTGGTCATAGACCAAAGGAGCTTATGGGATGGTCTATAGTCTGTTGTCTGTCATCTGTCCATTGTCTTTCATCTGATGTCCATCCATCCGTTAGCACAAGTTTGTTATCACTACTCCTCCTAAACTACTTGGAGGATTGCAATGAACGTTTTACACACACATTCATCCCATGGTCTAGTTGGTCCAAGATGAAAATGGTGATGCTCACACATCCAATAGGGCCACTAAAGTGGCCATCTTGAAAACTTTGTTATCACTACTCCTCATGAATGGATGGTCATATCAACATGGGATTTTCACTAAAAGACTTTTTATGATGTCTAGTTGGTTCTAAATGAAAATGGTGCTGATCTCATGTTCAATATGGCCACCACAGCAGTCATTTTGAAAATTACTACTAATCCTGAGCAGAAAGTCATATTGACATGGGGCTTTTCACCAAAAGACTTCTTATGATATCTACTTGGTCCTAAGTGAAAATGGTGCTGATCTGGGGTCTAATATGGCTGCCACAGTGCCCAGCTTGAAAATCGTGTTATCACTACTTCTCCTAAATGATTGGTCATATCATCATGGGGTTTTCACTAAAAGACTTATAAAGTTTTGTTGATCTTAAATTAAAACGGTACTGATTAGACGTTCAATATGTGGCCATCTTGGAAATCTTGTTTTAGCTACTCCTCTTAAAGGGAAAGTCATTTTGACATGGGATTTTCATCAAAAGAGTTCTTATGGTGTTTACTTGGTCCTAAATGAAAATGACTAACCCTCAATATGGACACCAAGGAGGCTATCTTGAAAATATTGTTATCTCTACTCCCAAGTGAATGGCTATATCAACATGGGGTTTTCACCAATAGACCTCTTACGATTACTTGAGTTACTTGAGTGCTACAACTTAATAAGACCCGGGGGTTCCTACTGGACATATATCAGGTTACTTGAGTGCTACAAGTTAATGAGACCTGGGGGTTCCTACTGGACATACATCAGGTTACTTGAATGCTACAACTTAATAAGACCTGGGGGTTCCTACTGGACATACATCAGGTTACTTGAGTGCTTCAACTTGACAAGACCTGGGGTCTCCTACTTAGCATACATCAGGCTACCTGAGTGCTACAACTTAATAAGATCTGGTGGGTTCCAACTGGGCATACAGTCATTAAAAGATTACTGTATGGAGCATCCATAATTAGCAAAGAAAATTTTTGATCAGGTAACCTCTAGCAGAAAACAGAGAAATAATTCCTCTGTAAAAGTAAACATCATGTTTTGCAAGTCCAAGGCGGGAACTGTATCATCATAACTTTACATTACATTGATCAGTAACTTTATAAAACTTGATACTACTAATCCAAACTGTCTTAAGGAGGTGGATAGTTATTTCAACCAAACTGTAGTTTAAGACATGATCTGGTAATCTCTTATATAAAATGGCGTATTAACTGTTATTATGTTAAAGTAAGTCATATTTTGTTAGTTTAATGAACATTAGAAGTCTGCAATGAACGGTGAAACTTTTCAAAACTTCAGCTGTTGATGGTAATCTGTATCTTTTCTGTCTTAAACTTTGGTTTGATGAAGAACTTTTCTCATTTTTTTCCACTCCTCAAGGCAAGACAGAAAGTCAAATTTAGTCATCTCTAACCCTTCAATCACTATCTTCCTCTGTTCACAATGTTTAGATGAAATCCTGTTATGGAGAGGAGTTGTAGTAATATTCTGGCAATTGAACCCTTGCTCACAATCTGCTGTGCAACTTGAGCCACCTTGTTTGGAAATTCTGTTCCAGTGGTTTGGGAACTCCACTATTGGATTTATCCTGATTCGATTTAATACCATTATAGGCTTAACCATCGGAGGATTCAAGGTTTACTCCAGTCTTCACGGATTAGATGTGCTTTTTTCTTTATAAAAATGAAGCTTCAGGCATCAGTGTAAACTTTATGGAACACACCATTGGCAGAATGAGTGCTTGTAAACCAATCAAAAAGAGTCTAACATCATGACTTACATCAGTCAAAAAGTTATTGATAAAGTGATTTTACTTGTAGTATAGGGTTACATTGATCAAAATTGGTCATTGTCTAATTCATCAACAGATGATACGATCTGGAACCAACAACTCCGTAAAGTTGCACAATTGCATTGCATCAGCAGCTATTCTAATGCACCATATATTTTCAATGCACCTTATACAATTTTAAGGCACCAGTTGGGTCAAGGGCGTGGTGTAAAGTGATCCCTACTCATTACAGAGAGAGAGAGAGAGAGACAGAGAGAGACCAACACACCAAAATTATCCATATGAAAATATGGTGGGCTAATTTTGACTGACACACAGTTTCTACTCTTCATAGGTAACTTGATTGATAAGCCCTTTCCATATGTAGATAAATTATTAGCATTTTAATGCAAGAAAAAGTATCCTTTATATTTAATTATTTTTGACTGTAAGATGAGGACAAAGATATCAATATGTGTTAGATCTTAAATATCCATCTCTGTCAAATGGCTGATACCTGAACAATGGTAGGTTTGTTGGATAAGCGCCTTTTGAATAATATATCTCAGTTAGTACTTTTAATATTGATAAATTCAAGCTAAACCAAGAGTCTACAAGACAAATCAGTCAGATTTTTTCTGCAATGATCAATCAAAAAGCAATTCAGGAAATTAAGATCTGTTATGTATATGTTTTTTTATATAACTTGATTCATGATAATATCTGCAAGGTACAAGGAAAACCATGTCGTTATTTAACCTTGTGAGAAACAGAATATCCAGTACCGTACTGCAGGATCAGTATCGGTAATATGTAATATAGTGGTCTCTCTTGGTGTTCATGGGAGTCGTTGAGGTGACCCACATTTTAGAAGTGATACTGCCTCTTAAACAAGGTATCTAATGTAGTGCTCTGTGTACATGGCTTCCAAATCTTTACATACATGTGACAGAACCAGGATTTCAAACCAGTAGATTTACAAATTTTGATCAGTAGATTGGCCTCTAAACCAGTAGATTTTGTATCGGCATAAATTTTACATTTCAAGGGGATTGAAAACAAAACAAGTGCTTTTTTGTGCCATAATAATATGTATTCTCTTCATTCTATAATAAAACAAGAAGTTTGAGCATGAATCAGATTCAGATTCTGATGGAAAATGTTACAGTCGGTATATAGTAAAATAATGAAAAAGAAAGAGTTGTTTATCTGATAGTTCACTGCAAAGATTTTTCTTTTATAAAATCTAATAGCATTTTTAGTTTCCTTCACAACATCATTGTCTAGTGACCACTAATGACATTCATTGTGATTATTAAACTTCACACTTAACAGGCTCTCAACAGTTCTCTGGTCCAGATTTCCCCATGAATCACTTTGTATTTTGCGAGGAATTTGGAGAATGTCTTCTCCATATCAGCATTAGAATGTTGTGATGACAGGACAACCACATTCAGCCTGCAAAGAAGTTCTAACTTCAGTTTTTCTGTTGCTGATTTTGTAAGGTTGCTGACTACTCTCCAATACTCCTCCAAGCTATTTTCACCCCGAGGAGGAAGTTCCTGACTTGGACTTGGGATGTATTCCTAAGCCTCATTCTCAAGGGTTTCTTCCTCTTCATGGCTCAGATCCAAAAATCTGTGGCAAGTTTCACCACTGTAAATAAAATAATAAATACAGATTTAGACTTGAAATAAAAATGAAAAAAATACATGATGTATTTATGCTTTTATGAATAATTTATCCAAACTTTAAAATTAACTATCTTGTACTATATTTTTAACTGATATAGTTTATCTAAGGCTTGAACTTAATGTGCATGAAAACTTCAAATAGTTTATGAAATACAAAAGATGCATACCTTTGAAACACACAATGCAAACTCGGGACCTTTGCTGCTCACTCTGACATCCATGCATTGTTGAACTTGTATCAATAATATTTCATAGCTGGTTGTTTTTTAGCATTGGGAGAAAGCACACGTGTCGAATTGAAAAAAATATGTAAGAGCCATCCTCTTAAAATGTCTTGAACAATACAATAACAATTAAACAAGTCAAAAATTAAAATACTTACTCTAGTGTGCCTGCCAAAATCATTTTTTTATGGTCGATCTCGTCGTTTTATCTCGTCGCCGCCAATGGTCGGCTGATTTTCATCAAAGGCTCATAAGACATCATGGACCACCTTTTATCCCTTTATTATTTATTACGCCTCAAAAAACATCCTGCATTTGGCTTTAACTCCTCAAATTCCAACAATAAGGTAATCAATTAGCAGCTTGCTGTGTACACGTGTCAGCTGTTCTTTAACAATTCTAATTCTTATTGCTCAGCCACGCATCATCGCACCAGTCATTGTAGTGGTGGAGCATTTCCTGTCCCCTGTAGACTTGTTCTGGCTGGTTTCTCTAATGTGTTGGTAGAACGCGTAAACATACCTTCTTGTTTTTTGTTTTGTTTTTTATAATTTTTAAAAAAAAAATTTTAATTTTCAAAAGCGGTAGATTTTAACTTACTAAACGGTATTTGCGGTAGATGGCCTTTAAAACAGTATTTTTAGCCTACCGCTGGTAGAATCACATGCATGTCTTTAGCTCACCTGACCATAAGGCCAAATGAACTTATGGTGCGCATCTGTCATCCATTGTCCATCTGTCAACAATTGCTTGTTACCCACTCTAAATGATATATTTCTGATCCTATTTCAATCAAACTTGCAATCTGGGATTTTATTATCAAAATCTTAGACTAGTTCAATAATGAGCGAGATCCACACATATTAATGAAGTGCTCTTGCGTCGGATTGGTTGACCTTGTTACCACTTTGGAGGTATGCATATTTCTGATCCAGTTTTAATCAAACTTGGAATATTTAATTGTATCATTAGGATCTTGGATGAATTTGATAATGAGCGAGATCCACACATATTAATGAGGCTATCTTGCATCTTATTATCAGATATTGTTACCATGCTGGAGGTCATATATTTCATCTGATTTTGATCTAACTTGGAATATGTTTATATCATCAAGATCTTGGATGAGTTTGATAATGAGCAAGATACACACTTACTAATGAGGTGATCTTGCATCAGATTCACTGAACTTGTTAAACTCGGGAAGCCATATTTCTGATCCAGTTTTAGTCAAATTTGAAATATGCACTTTACGTCATCATCTTGATCAAGATCTTCTTGGATGGGTTTGATGCTATATGCATGCATATTCATGAGGTAAATCATGCATATTCATGAGGTAATCTTGCATCTGATTGGCTGAACTTGCTATCACTCAAGAGGCCATGATTCTGATCCAGTTTTTGAACAGACTTGGAATATATGATCGTGTCATCAAGTTCTCAGACTAGTTCAGTAATGAGTGAGATCCAGGCATATTAATAAGGTGATCTTGCATCTGATTGGCAGAGATTGTTACCACTCTAGAGGCCATATTTCTGATCAGGTTTTGATCAATCTTGGAATATATGCTTATGTCATCATGGTCTTGGACAAGTTTGATAATGAGTGAAATGCATGCAGATTAATGAGGTGATCTTGCATCTGATTGGTTGACCTTGCTATCACTCTGGAGGCCATGTTTCTGATTCAGTTTTAATCAAACTTGGAATATATGATTATGTCATCAAGGTCTTGGACAAGTTTGATAATGAGTGAAATGCATGCAGATTAATAAGGTGATCTTGCATCTGATTGGCAGAGCTTGTTTTATCAAACTTGGTAAATAGTCTTATGTTATCATGATATAGAATGTATTTTATTATAAGTAAGATCTATGCATATTACTGATGTGATCTTGTACATGATTGGCTGAGTTTCTTAACACTTGAGAGACTTTATTTCTTAGATATTTTTTAATCAAACTTGGTAAGTAAGCTAATATTGTCAAGCTGTTGAATGATTTTTAGTTGATGACAGCATCTGCACAGATAAAAGCATATACGTATGTACACCCTCACTGAATGTCAAACCATTCTTTCTTTTAGGGCCTAGGCAACAGTTTGGAGTGGATTTTATAGCACCTATCCCCGTGAGATGGGGCTAAATTGGTACATGTACAAACATGTACATTCTTGGTTAAGTTTTTGCATTTAGCTTAGGTTTTTTGCACACTGTATAAATACTGTTATACCTGGAGTCATGAAACTTGGTGAGGGAATGCATCTTGACGAGTGCTATACCCGCATCACAAATGTAAGTCACTGTGACTTATATATCATGCTTCACTGATTGATTAAATTTTGTAGTTTATGTTTATTTTTTAAGCTGTGTTCATGATAGAATCATCAAACTATATGATTATATCTCTATTAATACCACATGGTTACTGCATAGGAAGATCACTGTGACCTACATTTCACATTTTCCTGGCTTAGGTTAAGTTTTGCATTTAGCCCATGACCAAACAGGTTTTTTGCATCCGGTAGATATATATGCTGTTATACCTAAATTCATGCAACTTGGTGAGGGAATGCACCTTGATGAGTACAACACTCTAATCACAAAATAGGTCACTGTGATGTATATTTTATGCTTCACTGACATTGGTTAAATGGTGTATTTTAAGTTTATATCTTAAGCTCTGTTTAACCAAGAATCATCAAACTTAATGATTGTATGCATCTCTATTAGCACCACATCCTTACCACAAAAGAATACCACTATGACCCGGATTTTACATTTTACTAACTTAGATTAAGTTTTTGCAGTTAGCTCATGACCAGATAGGTTTTACTAGCCTGTATAAATGCTGTTATACCTAGATTCATGAAACTTATTGAGGGAATGCATCTTGATGAGTACTACTCTCTCACCACAAAAATAGGCCACTGTGACATATTTAATGCTTCAAAAACTTTGGTTAAATTGTGTGTTTAAAGTTTATTTCTCAAGTTCTGTTCATGCTAGAATCATCAAAGTAGATGATTGTATGTGTTTCTTTTAGTACCACACCTATACAACAAAAGAATGTCACTGGGACCTACATGTACATTCCACATTTTACTGACTTGGGATAAGTTTTTGCGCTTAGCTTATGACCAAATAGGTTGTTAGCACCCAGTGTATATATGCATATACTATTGTACCTAGATTCTATATGCATATACTATTATACCTAGATTCAGGAAAGTTGATGAGGGGATACATCTCTTTTATTACAATATGCTTACCACAAAAGAATGCCTCTGTGACCTATATTTCACATTTTACTGACTTGGGTTAAGTTTTTGCATTTATCTCAAGACCAAAAACTAGTAGGTTTTAGCACCCTGTATATATACTGTTATACCTAGATTCATGAAACTTGGTGAAGGAATGCATCTTGAGGAGTACTACACTCTCATCACAGAAGCAGATCACTGTTACCTATATTTCATGCTTCACTGACTTTGGTTAAATTGTGTGCTCTAAGTTTATTTCTCAAGCTCTGTTTATGCTAGGATCATCAAACTGGATGATTGTATGCATCTCTATTATTACCACACCATTACCACAAAGGAATGTCACTGCGACCTATATTTTACATTTTACTGGCTTAGGTTAAGTTTTGGGATTTAGCACAAAACCAAATAGTTTTTTGTACCACATCCTTACAACAAAAGAAGATCATTGTGACCTACATTTAACATTTTACTGGCTTATTTTTTGCACTGAGCTCATGACCACATTGGTGTTTTATGTACTATATATTACTCCTATACTTTGAATCATGAAACATGGTTAGAGGGTGCATCTTGATAAGTACTACACCCTTGTCTTAAAAGAAGGTCATTCTGACCCATATTTCACATTTCACAGACTTTGCTTCAATTTTACATTTGTATTATTCATGATTTACTCCTTAAACTAGGTGGTTGTATACATCTCTCTGAGTACCACACCCATATAAAAATAGATCACCGTGACCAATATTTCATATTTTACTGGCTTAGGTTAAGTTGTTGCATTTAGCTCATGGCCAGATAGATTTTTATTTAATGTATGATTATGGATCAATTAATCTGGGTAAAGGAGGGTGCCAAAAACATGAATAGATATGAAGTTAAGAATTCTAATTATGGCTCCTAATGACAACGTTATAAAGAATCCCAAGTTTACTGTGAATGTTCCAACAAGACTGTGTCTTAGTAGTGCATAAAACACAAAATAAAATAGGATATTTAAACACAAAATAGGGTATTTAAACACAAAATAGGGTATTTAAACACAAAATAGGATATTTAAACACAAAATAGGGTATTTAAACACAAACAAAATAGGGTATTTAAACACAAAATAGGGTATTTAAACACAAAATAGGATTTTCAAACACAAAATAGGGTATTTAAACACAAAATAGGGTATTTAAACACAAAATAGGGTATTTAAACACAAAATAGGATTAGGGTATTTAAATACAAAATAGGGTATTTAAACACAAAATAGGGTATTTAAATACAAAATAGAGTATTTAAACACAAAATAGGGCATAAAACACAAAATAGGGTATTTAAACACAAAAAAAGTATTTAAGCACAAAAAAGTATTTAAACCAAAATTGGGGATTCAAACCCAAAATATGGTATGCAGTGCCTCAAAAGCACATTATATTTGGTTCTGAAGTCATCGAAGGAAATCAAGAGAAATAAATTATATTGCAGTTATAAAACAAAATATTATCAATTTAATGGGATCCATGGTCATGCCTATGTTATACAAAGGTCAGTGGTGTACTGAGGGGCTTAATAGTGAGGGACCATTATAATTTTTGCAAATTATGAATTTACATGTTGATGGCAGCTCCATAGCCCACACACTCATTTTTCAAATGCCCCCTCAGAAGGAGCCACCCCATTTGAGGAATCGTTCGGCTACCTGATGAACTTGCATAGTGTCATCATAATTAGTAACTTTCTTTAACAATTTGAAGAAATGTACAGCATATTTCATTGCCAAAACTTGCAAAATATGAGAAATTTAAAAAGAAAATGCACCGAAAGTTTCAGTTTAAGTGCTGTGGTGCCTTTACATTTGAAACTTGTTAACATTTTCCTTTAATATAGGCACTGCCACATGTGAAATTTTTGAGCCAAATTGAAATAATAAACGAAGTGTTAAATATATCGAGCAATCTACTTCTGCGAGCGATCTTCTTTCACATCTTTTCCTTAAGAGGGCCATTTAGTAGGCTTTTTTTTGTTGTTTCTTTTCGTAAAGTATGTATGATTTTCATATAATTGTCAAATATAGCGTCGCTAAAAATAAAGATTCAGGTTGATTTAATGATAATGTTGATGAATGTACCCTTTAACTACATTATTTACCTTTGAAAATTATGTTCATCAATAGAGCATTCAATGACAAACATGTTATTTCAAAGAAACATTGTTTTTAGTTCGTAAGCCACCACACAATTTCTCATCATGGTAGATCCTACAGATGTTATTTACCCAGTTATGTACCAGTCACAGACAAATAAAACCAGATCAGTCAGAATGGTAATTTGGTTTTCAAATGTACAAAACATGAAAGAAGACAATGGTTTTATATTAGTTTTGTATTATCTTATACATCATATTTAAAAGTATTGAAATATGAATATTAAAGTGATTGGTTTGATATTTGGTGCAGGGTGACATATTATTCAGGACTGGTTTATTTGTTGAAACCATTCTATAGGCTGACTGGAAATCTAGCAACATGTTCTTTATGTCAACTTGTTTTGTACATGGAAAGTAAAGCAATTAAAGGTAACTACCCAAGAGACTTAAGCAAGGCTCTTATTTATTCTAGAAATAAAACAGTTACTCAAAACAAATGATATAGGTATACAATTATATTGCGGTGACATAAGTCATTGATTGTATTGGTTTGAGGTCATTGAATATGAGAGGTAACGGCCGATGAACAAACAAAAACCACAAAAATCACTGTCAGTAAATTGTTTTCATACTGTTCAGAATCAAGTAATGTACCGTATATACTCGCTTATAAGTCGAGTCCAATTGCAAAGTGCACAGACCCAGGTCTGCCATTGCATAATGTGCTGGCAGATCTTGATCAATACATTGTGTTAGGAGTAAGCAGTATAACATACAACATAGACCCTGATCTGCCAGCTTATTATGCGATGGCAGATTGTGGTCTGTGTTGTTTGCAGTTGGATTCAACTTACAAGCAAGAATATGTGGTATGTAGTCATGTAGTTGTCATTATGATTCTTTGCACCTCAACAATGGTGCTTGTCAGTCTCTGAAAGCTGAAACTTCTAAAGTTGGCAAAGCCAATATGGAAACATATAAAATTTACTTAATACAGGTACTCCTAAATTTGAAATGATCTGAAATGGGCGCTTAAATTAGAATAATCATAGTAAACATGAAAAATTGATAGAATATGAAAAAAAGTTAAGTCTGTCTTCAGATCTAATAGCTTCATCCACAAACTGGTGTCGGAAATGTTTGGAAAAATTAATAAATTATATTTAGTTTTTATGCATCTGATGCATGTTGTTATATCTGATATATTTTATTGCCATACAAAGATAAATATTACTGGTGTGTATTGATTTGTCATTACAGCTCTCATAATACAAGGAATGTATACAGTTTGCTTAGATTCAATCTTTTTAGAGTGTTGTAGCAAATCATGAATGATCATAAATTGTGCATATGCAATTCATAAAGTACACCTTTATTGATAAATTACTGGTGGTATTAAGAAAAATTCTCACATTTCTTTTATTTTGTATAGAAATTATGACTTTTATGAATTCCAATTAGGCTCATGCAAGTGTATTCTGTTTGAACTCATGCAAGTGAATTCTGTTTGAGCTCATGCAAATGTATTCTGTTTGAACTCATGCAAATGAATTCTGTTTGAGCTCATGCAAATGTATTGTTTGAACTCATGCAAATGTATTCTGTTTGAGCTCATGCAAATGTATTCTGTTTAAACTCATGCAAATGTATTCTGTTTGAACTCATGCAAATAAATTCCATTTGATCTCATGCATATGAATTCCATTTGAGCTCATGCAGATGAATTCCATTTGAGCTCATGCAGATGAATTTCATTTGAACTCATGCAAATGTATTTTGTTTGAATTCATGCAAATGTATTCTGTTTCAGCTCATGCAAATGTATTCTGTTTGAACTCATGCAAATGAATTATGTTTGAACTAATGCAAATGTATTCTGTTTGAGGTCATGCAAATGTATTCTGTTTGAACTCATGCAATGTATTCTGTTTGAACTCCTGCAGATGTATTCTGTTTGAACTCATGCAAATGAATTCTCTTTGAACTCATGCAAATGTATTCTGTTTGAACTCATGCAAATGTATTCTGTTTGAACTCATGCAAATGTATTCTGTTTGAACTCATGTAAATGTATTCTGTTTGAACTCATGCAAATGTATTCTGTTTGAACTCATGCAAATGTATTCTGTTTGAACTCATGCAAATGTATTCTCTTTGAACTCATGCAAATGTATTCTGTTTGAACTCATGCAAATGTATTCTGTTTGAACTCATGCAAATGTATTCTGTTTGAACTCATGCAAATGTATTCTGTTTGAACTCATGCAAATGTATTCTGTTTGAACTCATGCAAATGTATTCTCTTTGAACTCATGCAAATGTATTCTGTTTGAACTCATGCAAATGTATTCTGTTTGAACTCATGCAAATGTATTCTGTTTGAACTCATGCAAATGTATTCTGTTTGAACTCATGCAAATGTATTCTGTTTGAACTCATGCAAATGTATTCTGTTTGAACTCATGCAAATTTATTCTGTTTGAACTCATGCAAATGTATTGTTTGAACTCATGCAAATGAATTGTTTGAGCTCATGCAATGAATTCTCTTTGAACTGATGCAGATGTATTCTGTTTGAACTCATGCAAATGAATTCTATTTGAACTTGTGAAGATGAATTACATTTGAGCTCATGAAAATGAATTCCATTTGAGCTCATGCATATGAATTCTATTTGAGCTCATGCATATGAATTCTATTTGAGCTCATGCAGATGAATTCCATTTGAGCTCATGCAAATGTATTCTGTTTGAGCTCATGCAAATAAATTGTTGGAGCTCATGCATATGAATTGTTGGAGCTCATATGTATGTATTTCATTTGAGCTCATGCAAATGAATTGTTTGAACTCGTGCAAATGTATTCTGTTTGAGGTCATGCAAATGTATTCTGTTTGAGGTCATGCAAATGAATTCTGTTTGAGGTCATGCAAATGTATTCTGTTTGAGGTCATGCAAATGAATTCTGTTTGAGGTCATGCAAATGAATTCTGTTTGAGGTCATGCAAATGTATTCTGTTTGAGGTCATGCAAATGAATTCTATTTGAGGTCATGCAGATGCATTCTGTTTGAGGTCATGCAAATGTATTCTGTTTGAACTCATGCAAATGTATTCTGTTTGAGGTCATGCAAATGTATTCTGTTTGAGGTCATGCAAATGAATTCTGTTTGAGGTCATACAAATGTATTGTGTTTGAGCTGATGCAAATGAATTCTTTTTGACCTCATGCAGATGTTTCAAGTAAAAACTTATTGTATGTAAAACAAAACCTATGTACAGGTAATTCCTTGAATTTCAGTATTGTCAACAACTGATGTAATGTATATGATTTACATCAAATCATCTGTAACTGGTCTAATTTTATAAGAATGTAGCCTCATCATTGGATCTGATCATAGCAGATGTTTTTGTTTGGCAGGTTTTTCAGTTCCCTTCACTACGATGGCCTCAGCTTTTCACAGTCTGGAGATCCCTCATGTCTACGCCTTCCTCTTCTACCTCTGTCTGTACATAGCAGGTCTAATGTCACTGGTAAGTTTGACCTCTGTCTGTACATGGCAGGACTAATGTCACTGGTAAATTCTACCTCTGTACAGAGCAGGTCTAATGTCACTGGTAAGTTCTTCCTCTGTCTGTACATAGCAGGTCTAATGTCACTGGTAAGTTCTACCTCTGTCTGTACATTGCAGGTCTAATGTCACTGGTAAGTTCTACCTCTGTCTGTAGATAACAGGACTAATGTCACTGGTAAGTTTGGGGCTTGTGCTGAAATGGTTCAAAGGGATCTGTCCTGTAACTGATCTCTGTTGAGACATATTTACAAACTTGAAATCAGTAGCAAAACAGCATGTTCCTGACCTATTTGTTAACAAATATATATTATTTACTGGCAATTTAGCCTCTCACAATGCCTCCACCACCTTGAAACCCTGAACCATAGCCAGTCCCAAAATCAGCTGACTGTGACAGTTGGTTTATGTAGTTAGAGGCTAGAGTGCCAGTGGGGAATGTCAATATCAAACACTTTTTTTAAAAAATTGGGTCGTGTCAGTTTTTCTTTTTAAACATTAACATTTTAGAGGGATTAAAAAGAATTCTTATCAGTCATCTTTGAAATTTGAAGCTAAAGGAGCATTTAAGATTTTTACCAGAACTCAGATGCTTACTAATTTGATGGTAAAAAATTAGGGATATTTTCTTATGTCAAATTCATGTTTACTGCACATCTTGAAATGGTATTTCACAATATGATGTCAGCATTACCATGTCACATGTTAGCTCAGAAAACATTGCTCAATTAACTCAAGGTCAGATTGGACATTCACTGTTGCTGTTCTGCTATTAAATGATAAACAATTCAGAGTAGAATTTAAATTTTACCAATAACTATTCATCATTGTTATCAAGTGATGAAAAATAAAATTCAGAATACAATTTAAAATTTACCTATATAACTTTTGTAAAGGACAATAATGACGTGAACAAGTGTTTGCAACATGAAAGGAAGATTTTAATATTTATGACCTGTTGTCTTCTTTGGTTGCCGTCTCATTCAAATTAACAATAGAGTCTGAAGACAGAGAAGAAACTTTCAATCAACAACATAACCTTTATCGATGTGTCTGATAGGAAGATTTTATGACTTTTAACCAGCCGTGCAAATTTGACAAATTTAAAAAAAACTCGTATGCATTTTATTTTTGGAATGCTATGTGATAAGGTGCCTTTTCCCATACTTTTATGTATAGTGTTCCTTACTCTGGAACAGATATTTATTTGAGTCTAGTACAACAAAATGCACTCCAGCCATTAAATTTGTTCATGTTATTAGATTTTATCGATACTCAATTGCGTAAAAAATATCCTTTCTTTGAAAAGTTAAATACTCTGACATTTCACAAGCCATCATCCATCAATAATTGGTCAGCTTTGCTTTTTTTGTACCCTGCAGCTAAGATAAGGAGCATATAAATGGTATCTGTCCATCCACTCTTCCATGTTTCTGTCAGTCTGCCTGTCAATGCTCTCACATCCACATTTATTATTCGATGTCAACCAAATTGGCTGTCAAGTTTCATTGCAACAACAGCTTGGACGAGTTCGATGATGAGCACATTGTTTGCATATTTCTTAGAATTATGGCCCTAGGTTGTGTTACCATAGGCATTGCTAATGTACAATCTTGTGAACACACTAGTTTCAACATTTAATACAAGATTTAGCCAAATTTGCTGTGAAGCATCATCTCGGCAACTACCGTATATACCAGCATATAAGCCTATACCAACTGCAAACTGCATAAACCCAGATCTGCCATCGCATAATGCGCTGGCAGATCTGGGTCTATGCAGTTGGTAAGGAATAATCAGTAGAACAAACAACATAGACCCTGATCTGCCGGCGTATTATCGACGGCAGATTAGTGTCTATGTTGTTTGCATTTGGACCCGGATTATACGTGAGTATATACAGTAGCTTTAGTAAATTTAAACATAAGCATATTCTGCACATTTCTTGGAGTTACTGTATGGTCCTTGATTGTTGTAGCATAGGCAATATTAATGCACATCCTTGTGAACGCTGTAGCTTCCACATTTATAATTATATTTCAACCAAATATTTTGTAAAGTTTCATTTCAACAAGATCTCAAATGAAATTAATGATGAGCTCAGTTTGTACATATTTTGTAGATTTATGTCCCTTGATCAAGCTAAACATAGTCTTTGTTAATTCTCAGCCTTGTGAACACGCTGCTGTCTACACTTTTTATTAGATTTGAACCAAATTGACTGTGAAGCTCGATATCAGCAAGAACTCAGATGAGTTCAATGGCAGACCAATAAAAACGCACAGATTCCATATTACACACACTCACACAATGTATCCAATCCACACTTTTTGTTCAGCTTGGCTGTGTGCCAAAACAAGCGATTTCTATTACTTCCTAATATTTAATAATAAGTTCCAAGCAATAAAACTTAGTCATTACCAATATAATATATTTTATTCTTAGGCAATTTTAGATTTAGATTAAAGAAGCTGCCTCTGCTGCAAATCCTCTATGTAACATATAATCCCGACTTTATTGTCTTTTATATACTCTGCAAATTCACAACGGTCTACTCTTTAATAGGCAATAAAAATTCTTTCCTAAAACATACATCATCATATGTTTGATTACTGGTTGTTGCTTGAAAATAAAATACCATTTTATTCTTGTTTATACTTTGCTTCACATAAGGCCAGTAAACCTAACCTTTCCCATCTATTGCAGGTGCTGGCAGTTTTCACAATAACAGACAATGTAGTGGATGCTCTATCGACTTCCGTTGACGTGTTTCAGAATCGTCGCCTTTGTGTTAACTTCTTTACAGCTTTTGTCCTGATGTGTCTCGGAGTAGGAGCTGGTATCCTGCACACAACAAAGGTATGTACAGGGCTGTTTGTTCATATACAGGGCTATTTGCTCATGTACAGGCAATTTGTTCACATGCATGACTATTTGTTCAGTATAGAGCTGTTTTTTTTCCACTTCGCTATGTACCAGAGGATACCTTGTGCAGACTATAATTATAAATGAAAAAAAATCATGCACAACATTGCTGGACAGGGTGTATGAATGTTTCCATAGCCATATATCAACATTGGATTTCACATGGCATTAATATCCTGGTATGTTGTTGTACTTATTCTTTCCCAGGCTGCACCCAAATCAAATCACTCTGCATCTCACATCATGTGTATTGGCTGAAAACATGTTATGTTTTCCAGTTGCACAAAAGATAACTTTCCAAGTTGAGAAATAAGAAGTGCTCTCTTGCCTTAATGCATCATATTCATGCAGAGTGATCGAAATATAACGATGCATGCAAAGGGATTTTCAGCTTGTCTGCACAGCAGTAACCGGTGTGTATTCTCATTTGTGTATCAATCAAACAAGGTCCAGAATCTGTGTAATATCATCTTATTACCTGCCAAACAACTGGTAGTTGTTTTATTCCTCAGAAATGACAGATATGATGCTGAATGGTTTGCTAAATAGATCACAATAGAGCACAATAGATCTTCAAAATTGGCTCTCATGAGACATTCATGTATATTGATTGCTATACATCAGCTGATCAGGAGTGTGCACCACCCTGGGAAAAGAGCAAGTAAAACTAATGTACCAGATTGGCACCTTCACTAGGGAAATTTTAAATTGCATCTGAAAATTTCACATTTTTGGTGGTTTTATTTAAGAGTAGTAATCATACATGTTTTATTCTGGTATCAATGTTCGTTCCTTTGGGCTCAGGATTCAGTGACCCCCTCAGGATTCAGTGACCCCCTCAGGATTCAGTGACCCCCTCAGGATTCAGTGACCCCCTCAGGATTGAGCGATCATTGATCCTATATTACATTTTTTTCTTCTCAAAACAGCCTTATGTACGCCATGTATAAATTGTATCCTTCACAGAAGGATAGGAGTTGAAACAAATCATATAGCAGCTTAAACAGTCATGTGAAAATAGGCTGTGCATACATTTTCATTAACAAAAATCAATATTAAGGACTTTTTTTAATGAAGTTAATTACCTCAGATTTTCTCACTATGTTTTCAAGAGGATATAGCCTGTGCAGGTGTTTGATAAATCATGAGATTGATTTGACAAGAAAATGTATTGCCATATTAAAACCTACTCTTAATGTTGCCTTGTAATTTATATGGTAGATACTGTAATTAACATGAATGTAAATACCATAATTAATGAGAATAAAGATACTGTAATTAATGAGAATGTATATATGTTATTGTCATTTACAGTAACTAATGTTGCCTTGTAATTTATAAGGTATATACCATAATTAACGAGAATGTAGATACTGTAATTAATGAGAATGTAGATACTGTAATTAACGAGAATGTAGATACTGTGATTAACGAGAATGTAGATACTGTAATTAACATGAATGTAGATACTGTAATTAATGAGAATGTATATACTTTATTGTGTCATTTACAGTAACTAATGTTGCCTTGTAATTTATAAGGTAGATACTGTAATTAATGAGAATGTATATACTTTATTCTGTCATTTACAGTAACTAATGTTGCCTTGTAATTTATAAGGTAGATACCATAATTACCATGAATGTAGATACTGTAATTAATGAGAATGTATATTCTTTATTGTGTCATTTACAGTAACTAATGTTGTCTTGTAATTTATAAGGTATATACTGTAATTAATGAGAATGTATATACTGTAATTAATGAGAATGTATATACTGTAATTAATGAGAATGTATATACTGTAATTAATGAGAATGTATATACTGTAATTAATAAGAATGTAGATACTGTAATTAATGAGAATGTATATACTGTAATTAATGAGAATGTATATACTTTATTGTGTCATTTACAGTAACTAAGTTTTAATATATGTATTAAGGGTCTCAATTTGTCTTGATACTTCTCCTTTGTAGGCTGGAATATACTACATTATACTGATGGACCAGTGTATTCACAAGCTGATTTTCATTACTGTAACACTGTATGGGTTATCCCTTGTCATTGTGTATGGTGAGTATATAGTAAAAACAACTCTCTGTGGTCATTGTGTATCATAGTGTATCCAGTTATGTGCTCCACATGAAAAATCAGTTTATAAAGATAATTTGTACCTAATTTGTATTGACTTATATTTTGACTTGAATTGTTGCACTAAAATGTGTACATAATTGTATCTTAACTAAATGAAGTAATACGTCAGGATCTAAGTTACTAAACAAACAGTCATCACCTATCCTATGTACCATGCAAAAATTATTAATTTATCATCATCATAAATTTTACTCAAGTATTTTGGTTAGCCTGAGAGAAAAAAAAAAGCTTGGTGACATCTAAATTGTATTAAAATGGCTAATCTACAAATTCTACATTCACCATATTATTAGACATTTATATTGTGTTTGGAAATGCATGTAAGCTTCTTTTCTCTGTTTGAAGGTGTAATCTTCAATTGTCAGGGTTTATATAAAATTTTCAGTTAAACCCTTTTTTTTTGCATGAATTTTGTTGTATATCTCAAATAAATTTTTGTTTACCACTTTGAATGGTCTTTGTGATGGACCAGAAATTTCCTACTTTTTCATGCTGATCTCTTAGAGAAAAGATGTGCACAGTTTTAGAATGACTCATCTATTTAGAATCAGTTTCGATTGCAAGCTGAAATTAAGTGCCGATCTAAATTTGGGTGCAGCGTCTGTTTACTGAAATAGACTGCAAGCTTGCCAATACACAAAATTTTCATGTCTGAATGCAGAAATGACAAAAATAGCAACCAAAATCCTTACAAGTAAACTCACAATCATTAAAATATGTTGCTTAATAATTTTACGTTCTGAAGTCTGTTGGAGCATTCTGTCATGTTTCTACAGTAATGTTCACTGTATCAATCTGTGAAAGAAATGTGGTCATTTCGACATGGGGTTTTCACTGAAAGACCTCTTATGATGTCTACTTGGTCCTAAATGAAAATTGGTGCCGATCTGACATCTAATATGGCTGCCACCGAGGCCATCTTGAAAATCATGTTATTGCTACTCCTTCCGAATGGATGGTCATATCAACATGGGATTTTCACTAAAAGATTTCTTATGATGTCTAGTTGGTCGTAAATGAAAATGGTGCAGGTCTGACTTCCAATATGGCTGCCACTGCAGCCATCTTGAAAATTGTGTTATTGCTACTCCTTCTGAATGGATGGTCATATAAACATGGGGTTTTCACTAAAAGACTCTTATGAAGTTCTAAATGAAAATGGTGCTGATATGGTCCAATATGGCCACCACAGCAGCCATCTTGAAAATCTAGTTATTGCTATGCCTCCTACATGGGTGGTCATATCAACATGCGGTATTCACTAAAAGACTTCTTATGATGTATAGTTGGTCCTATATAAAAATGGTGCCAATCTGAAGTCCAATATGGCCATAATGGTAGCCATCTTTAAAAGTTTCTTATTTCAACTCCTCCTGAACAGAAAGTTACATTGACATGGGGTTTTCACTAAAAGACTTCTTATGATGTCCAGTTGATCTTAAATGAACATAGTGACATCCAATATGCCTTCCTCACAGCGGCCAACATGAAAATCTTGTTATTGCTACTTTTCATTAACAGAAAGTCATATTAACATGGGGTTTTCACTAAAAGATTTCTTATGATGTCTAGTTGGTCCTAAATGAAAATGGTGCTGATCTGGGGTCTAATATGGCTGCCACAGTGTGATAATCTTGTTATCACTACTTCTCCTGAATGAACGGTCATATCATCATGGGGTTTTCAATAAAAGACATAAAGTTTTGTTGATCTTAAATTAAAATGGTGCTGATCTGATGTCCAATATGTGGCCATTTTGAAAATCTTGTTTTCGCTACTCCTTTTAAAGGGAAAGTCATTTTGACATTGGGTTCATATCAGAAGAGTTCTTATGGTGTCTGCTTGGTCCTAAATGAAAATGACTGATCCTCAATGGTGACTATCTTGAAAATATTGTTATCTCTACTCCCAAATGGATGGCTATATCAACATGGGGTTGTCACCAATAGACTTCTTATGATACCTAGTTGGTCCTAAATCAAAATGGTGCCAGTCATACATCCAATATGGCTGCCATGACGGCTGTTGTGAAAATCATGTTGTCACTACTCCACCGAACGGATGATCATTATAACATGGGGTTTTGACCAAAAGACTTGATGATGTCTACTTTTTTCTAAATGAAACTGGCACCAATCTGACATTCAGTATGTCCACCACAGCAGATAATTTGAAACTCTTGTTATCGCTGAAGAATATCAGAGATGTTTTCAACACTCAGAAGTTAAAATGAAGAAAAGGTCTTATCTTGAATTCCTGAAAATTCTTTCACCCAGTAGAGAATCAGTCCCTTCAAGGGACTCTTGTTTGAGTGGATATAAGGAAATATTTCACTCGTGAAGTGGAAACATTTTGTATTGTCACTCGTGGCTTCACCACTCATGACAATACAGTGTTTCCTCTTCACTCATGAAATATTTTCTCATATCTACTAAAAAAACATAGATATCCTCTATATATTATGATGCTGCCAGCCATCCATCAATCTGTCTGTCTGTTACCAATTTTGTTTTCACACAATAACTTGAATTGCCCATCATCTACAGTTATTAGACTTTGTGGCTGGCTTGTACTTGGGGTAGGGAAGAACCCTATTAATTTTGGGGTCAAAAGCCTCGAGATCAAGGTCATTGTGACAAAAAAAAGAAAAATGTTTCTGTACAATAATTCAGGTTCTTTATCATCTACAGTTACCAAGCTTTATGGATGGCTTGCACTTTGGGTATGGAAGAACCCTATTGATTTGGGGGGGGGGGGGGGGGCAAAGGGCAAAGGTCAAGGTCACTGTGACTGAAAGAAGAAAAATAGTTTCCACACAATAACATTAGTTCTACATTACATATCTGGACCAAACTTTGTGGATTGTTTGCTCCAGGGACAAGGAAGATGCCTATTGATTTTGAGGTCAAATATCAAGGTTACTGTGACAAAGAAGAAAAATGATTTCCACACAATAACATTAGTTCTACCTCACAGAATATGGACCAAACTTTGTGGATTGTTTGCTCCAAGGACAAGGAAGGTGCCTATTGATTTTGAGGTTAAACGTCCAGGTTGCTGTGACAAAGAAGAAAAATGATTTCCACACAATAACATTAGTTCTACCTCACAGAATATGGACCAAACTTTGTGGATAGCTTGCGCTTGCAGTACAGAAGAAGCCTATCAATTTTTGGCATCAAGTGAAATTTAATAGGCCTCTCTCTAGGCATATATAGATGAAATGATTAGAATTTTGAGTCATTTCAGTGAATTTTGTAAGTGTTATGGGTTTTTTGACATTTGTAGAGAGACTTTTTTGACATGTTGGATGTAGGCGTTTTTGGGCTGCAGTTGGGGCATACTTGTTTTATGAACACAAATATAGTTGAATGTTTTGACCACCAGCCCCAAGCACAAAAACTATACTTATAAACAGTTTGTAAGTCATTGTTGAGTAAAATGAGAATCATACAAAATTCAACATTTTCCTTGTCATGGATTGGCTCTATTCATTCAAAATTTTGATGACCTGATAAAGTCAGAGTATTTGATCTGATTTTAAGATGTACTAAAATCTTCTTTGAAATTTTAAGATTTAAATTTACAAAATTTTCCTTTTTTTGCAGTGAGGCAGAAGATTGGAATAGCAGAGAGGGTTATAATGGGTATATGGGCTGGCTGTGCCACAGTTACTTCATCTGTAAGTCATACTGCTTGCAAAATGAGACCTTATTTACCGTATATACTCACATATAAGCCGAGTCCAAATATAAACAACATAGACTCTGATCTGCCGTCACATAATGCACCCGCAGATCAGGGTCTATGTTGTTTGTTCTACTGATTAGTCCTCTGGGTCTATGCAGTTTGCAGTTGGTATCGGCTTATACGCAAGTATATACGGTACCTTATGCTACTCATACAACAACTTATAGAATGTATTGGTATATTGTGGATATTAATAGACAGCCATGAACCATACAGAACAGCACCCAAACTTGAACCTTGCATTTTGGAGATGTAAATTGATTGTATTCATCAGACAACAAACCAGATTGCCAGAGTCCCTTCCAGGCTACATGCTGTGAGAAAGGAAGATGTAGTAGGTGCCTTAAAGACTAAAGTGAGAGCTACTAAAGTCAAATTTTCATGCAGAGGTAATTAAGATTGATATAGTGTTCCCTCATTTCGAAGTCCCTCACTATACAGCTACCCTGCTTATAATGTGGGCATGGGCATGGCCATGGATATGATTAAATCAGTTGAATTTTAGTTTTATTGTTGCTACTTGGTTTATTTCACATGATTGTACAATCCTTGCAGTTGAGGACCAAATTCCTTTATTTTTGTGTGTTTGTGCAGTATCATGACAAAGCCTTGTCATGAGATCCCTCTGTAAAATGTGGCTTACTTGGAACACGGGTCACTTTTGAATCTTCCATGAACAGCATGCTTTCTTTAGTGCCTGAAAATATTGAAAAATCTAGTAAAAGACTCTTGCCTTTTCCATTCCTGGACAAACCAAAGCTATTGATAAACTCCTGGCATGCTGTGAAAAAATCATTGATGTAAATAATTACAGCAAAGGTAAAGCCATGTCTGTGTCAGTCTGCGAATAAAAAATTGTTAGTGAGTCAGCATTCTTGTCAGTGAACGATGCCGATGTTTGAAGGATCTGGTTCTATTCACATTCTACCAATTTATATGTTTGACTCAATGACTGTAAAGATGTAACACTCCTTGTTCATATATCTATATTGTAGGATTAAAAAGTAGATTTCATTGGCAAAAAGACTGTTAAACATACCATGGAAATAGTAAATATTGTTCTGAATAAGTCAGGGATATGTCTCATGGAAAATGATTAACCACATGTTTTCTTTGGTCTTTGGTACCAGTGCTACAAAACACTGTCTAGTCCATTATTTTCATGGTATCAGTTGTTGTGGTTTTGTGAAAAATGATGTTTTAATTAGTACTTAAATTTGTGGATTGGAGAAGGGGTCCTGTAATTTCCACAGAAAAACAATTGCTGAGTCCATGTTAGTGGGTCATGAAATATAGCAGTCACTTTTCTGTGGCCAGCATTGTCAGGATCAACAGATAAGGTTTTGCTTAAAAGTTTAGCAATGCTTTGATTGTGGTGTCAGTGTGCAGACCCTGGCTTTACTGTTGTTCATTGGGTCTTTTTAAATTTGTGGTTTGTAAGCATGAAATTCATTAATATTGGTACTGCATAACAAATAGTGAATTCACTGTATTATCTTGAGTACTTTTGATTAGCTTTGATCTTTGTGTGGCCAGAACAATTTAAAAGTGATAGGGATTTAAAGGTCCTTTTATAATATATGAGTAAAGGATTGATATTCTAAGTGTATTTAAATCAGGAATTGCAAACATGGCATATTTTTAACTCCCCCGGTCACAAGGCCAAATGAGCTTATGTTATGTTCTTTGTCGATTGTGCATCATTCATCCTGCTTAGTGTATCATCCATTGTCCGTCGCTTGTTCACAATTGTTATTTACAACTTCCCAAAAACTACTCAACAGAATTTGACAGAATTTGAAGGAAAGCATCCTGGCATGAAGCTCTTTAAAATTTGCTCAAATAATGCTGATCCACCATTAAATATGGCCATCATTACTAAAAATATAAAAACTTTAAAACAACTCCTTTTTATTTTAACTGCCAAGCAGAATTTGACCGAATTTGATGGAAAGCATCCAGGAATAAAGTACTCACAAATTTGTTCAAATGATATCAGTCGATCATTAAATATGGCGACCATTACTAAAAATAGAAAATCATTTATACGACTTATTCTCAAAAACAACTCAACAGAATTTGACCAAACTTTACAAAAGGCATCCCAGCATGAAGCTGTTTGAAATGTATTCAAATGATGTTGATCTGCCATTAAATATTGCAAAAAACAAGAAGAACCTTGAAATGACTAACCAAAAACAGCTCAGCAGAATTTGACCAATTTTCAATTTGATGGAAAGTATCCTGGCATGTAGTTCTTTCAGATTTGTTCAAGTGATGCTTATCCAACATGAAATATGGCCACCATTACCTAAAAAAGAAAAACATTTAAACAACTTCTCAAAAACCATTTAACAGAATTTAATAAAATTTGACAGAAAACGTCCTGGCATGAATCTATTTCAGATTTATTCAAATGATGCCATTCTGGTATCAGATATAGTTGGCATTACTAAAAATAGAACAACCTTTAAATGACTTCTTCCCAAAAACTGCTCAGCAGATTTGACCAGATTTGACAGAAAGATCCTGGCATGAATGTCTTTCAGATTGGTTCGAATAATACTGATCCACTATCAAGAACATGGCTGCCATTACTAAAAATAGAAAACTTAAAAAAGAAACATCTTCTCAACAAACACTGCTCAACAGAATTTTACCAAATTTGACAGAATGTATCCTGGCATAAAGGGCTGTACAACTTTTACGAATGATTATAATCCACTATAATCCAAAAGTCACACAAAAAATGAAGGAAACCTAAATTAAAAAAAAAACCTAAATATTTGAAACAATGATGAATGGCTCTACCCCAACCCCACAAAAAATGCTTTTTTGCACACAGTTTTTCATTAATCTAGCCCAGTGGTTGAGAAAGTGTGCGAATTATGCAATTTAAAGACATCCGGTCATTTTTTTCCATCATTAATTTGATAGACCCATAATGGCAAATCGTTGTTGGATCATCAACAGCATTAGCATTGCATTCACTTCAATCTTTGCACAGTTCGAAGTCCGTTTGCATGAACCTTTTTTCAGATTAAGATTCTTTTACCAGAAGTGTTTTAGGGTGCGTCAGTAGAGTAAGGGGCCATTGTGTCATGGTCCCCTTCGACAACACGTCCATCATAGCGTATCTCTGATGTAAAGGAGGCTCACATGCCCCTTCTCTTTGTGTAGAGGTGGAACCTTCTTTGCTGGATGCCTCGGAAGGGATAACCCTCCGAGCCAGCCACATTCCTCACAGAGCACTACATTCCAGGGAAGAAGAAAGTATTAGTGGACAGTCTGTCCAGGTCAGGCAAAACAGTCCTCATGGAATTGTCTCAGAGCCTGTCCGTAACAGAGACCCCTTTCTCTTTATGGGGATATTCAAATTTTCTAAAAATTGTATGCACACCATGGAGATAATTTGTAACTGCTTTGTGTCTTGAACCTCAAAAACAATTTTAAAACCTTGAAAAAAACTAAAAACGCCTCAAATTTTAAAAGTTAATTTCACTTCTAACCCTGAATATAGCACTCTAAGTAGATAAATTCATACTATAATTACATTTATAAGACTAGTTTGTAAAATGACAATGAATTATTAGAGTCTTATTAATGAGGATTTTTGTTTTACTTGGAAAAAGCTGTGCTTGAATACACTAATATCCAATGTAGCCTCTAGGCTGAAAAAATAAAAGAGTCTATGATGCACACCAATAATGATGCACACCAATAAATGTATCTAAGTATTAAAATTTCTTTACATATTTAATTATGTGCAAGAAAAAGATTTTGCTTTAAGAGGAAAACCATTTCAAAGTTTATACATTTATTGGCAGAGAATTATTGCTAAAAACGTGATCACATTTGTAATTCTTTGATATTTTGAATCAAGTTTGATATGTTTGGTTAAATAGAGTTTGACAGTTTCTAGGACAGTCAAACCTGCCCTAATGGTCACCTTTATATAGCTGTCATTCCCATTCCCCCCACCTCATGAAATTTCCTCGATGAAAGTCATGCATTAAATGGTCGTCTGCTTTCAGTGGTCAATAGCCAGTTGTTTCCTAACAACCAAACAGTCATTTGTTACTACTTAAAGTGGTCTCTTAAGTGCATCAACAGTACAAATGAAGGATTTGTTTTCACAAGAAAGGCAATGTTTAGATAAAGACATGTCATGTGAATTGATCTGTAAACATGACTTGTCTTGCTTTTATTCACCATACTCCAGTCAATCTGTCAGTGTAACTTAAATTAGCTAATCTGTCCATTGTTGTTTTAAGAATTTGAATAAAGCTACCATATTGTGTTATGTATAATGTTTACATATTTAACTTTTGTTCTGCATAACTTTGTCCTTGGTTATAGGGTGTAACCAAGCTGCTTACATAGAATTCGAGGTCAGGGTTGCTTTTGTTTACAATTTCATACTCGTTTTTCCACTAGAATTACTGATATTTGTCAGGTAAGCCATATGATTTTCTAGAAAATTCTGTCCGGTGACCTGTGTTTATATATAGGAAGTTTGGTAAGCAATATTTAATTCCTATCAGTCTTTAAGGAATTTGGTTTAATAATCAGATGTTTATATTTGTGTTGTAAAAATCAGAGCAAATTGAGAGGAATTATTTATTTAAAATATTCTTTGGAAATATTAAAGTGCTCATAGACTTTAGGACTTTTTGAGATTAATACATGACTTTAGGCTTTTTGTGAAATTATTCAAAGAGATTCTGGATTACATCATTGTGGTACATCAGGACATTTAAGACTCCTGGTACATCCGGACATTCAAGACTACTGGCACATCATGACATTCAAGGCTACTAGAATTAATTCGTAACATTCTATATTTTGGACTTGTGATCAGGACACTTAGGATTATTGGATTATTTTGATTTTTAATTCACAGTATTGTAAGTGTCTTTTGAATTTTCACTTTAATTGTCTAGAAATAAATGGCTTGTTGATTTTACTTATATTGTTATTTTCACTTTCTTTCTGTTATATATTTTTAGGCCATAGAGTCATAACAATTATGAAATTTGTTGTTGGGGTAAATACTTAAGGTAAATAATCATTCTTCTAGCCTGACCTCTTTTTATTTCTTGGGGGGGATGCAGTGATGACCATACTAAATGTATTCATTTTAAAAGAATAATAGAGAACTAATTTTACCTTAAATTTGACCTGTTCAACAATTTTTATCAGTGTTAACTGCATAATAATTGTTTTGGGATCAAGATTGTGGTAAGCTTATCCTATGTATTGTTTATGATGCAAAAAATCAAATTCAGCTATCAAACACTGCTCATTTCTGTTGTATATGTGGATTGTAATTATTGTAAGTAAAATAAAGATGGACAAATAGTTACAATGAACATACCAGATCATCATTAAATATCCATCCATGTTTGAGATGAAAATTTTAGCAGGCATTTAATCATTCGGTTACTCTTTTTTTTAATATCCAAGAATAGATAATGGACCAACACTACAGTCACTATTCCATATAAGATATTCTATTTGTTCAGAATTTGAATAGGGCCACAGGTGGCCAAGTAGTGTAAAGCTCTTGCCTTTACCAATCACTGCCATCTCACCTCTGTCTGTGTGGGTTTGAGTCTTGGGCTCGGCCAATGGGGGTATGTGAGAAAGCTAGCCAGTAGCTTTCCATGGGTCAGTGGTTCTTCCTGGAGTTTTCTTGGGTTCTTCCTCTACCAGTTATACTAACTGCCATGTATAGCCTATCATGTGATGAAAAATGGTATTAAACCCACAATAACAACAGCATCAACATTTTAAGGAATGCTATGCCAAATATACAATAACACAGAACTGAAGATGAAAACTCATGCACATTTGATAGTAAATACATGATGATAACAGTGTTTCAAATTAAAAGGCATCACAAGTTTTTGAACAAATGTGACCTGTCAATCTTTGGGTTGACACTTTCTATATTTGGCTGAGGTATGTTACTTCTGAGAAAGCCGACTCCGGCTGCAAGATGCCAGCACCTGAACTAGCTACCTCTTTACCGTATATATGAGAATGAATGTACTACATGCAAAAGTAGACATTGGGAAAGCTTGAAGAAATCTATGAATTAAACCCTTTTCCACCAGAATTTGTGAATGATAAATTTATACAGTGAATTGTTTAAATTGGAAATTATGCCATTTGCCTGTAATAAAAATAATAATAATAATAATAATAATAGTGTTAATGGTATTCAATATATGGTATTAGTTCAAGAACCAAGTTTGAAAGGTGAAGCTATATTTAAAGGTCACCTGTGTACAATGGCCAGTTTGGCCTTTTTCCAGGGGAGGCTGCTATTGACAGGTTTGACTGTATTGCAATATTAAAGTACCGTAAACATTTGTTCTTTATATGTTATCACATGTATTGTTCATTATTTGAAGGCATTTCATATGTTCATTGCCATTACTCACAAATTATTTTAAATGTATGTTTTGCATTTTTTAGCTTTTAATAAAAGCAAATATTTATATAACTCATATGCTTTCCTCCTGAAACACTTCCAAATTTAATTGCTAAGAACAAAGAAACACATGACCTTAAAAAAAAATCCTTAGAAATTCGGTAGTTGATCCAAGCTTATCAGATGATGGGACTCAAACATGCAACGTTCTGTTCATGAGTCCAACATCTTAATCACTGAGCCACCACAGCTCTATTGGGTGCAGATCTCAATATTTTCCTAGTTATGACTCCAGAGGCAGAGTCCCAGTGAGGTCAGGACAAACCCAGGAATCATTGCTGACTGCACAAATTAACTCCCCTTGTAATACCCAGGAAGTGTATATACTTTAAGGATGGGGTTATGACCAGTTTGTAAGCTGTGAATTAGGACCAAGCAGTAGTGTACTAATGGGGGGGGGGGCAGACAGGGTGGTTGTCCTGGGCGCCAGAGGTCTTGGGGTGCCAAAACAGCTGTAAATAATTCGGGCCTCGTATTCTGGCCCTTTGGGCCATCATTGTTGACATGGGTGCCATTTACTTTTGTATGCCACTGGGACCAAGTTCCCAGGGGCTAGGAGAGATTCAGGGGAATGCAGTTGTATGAATGATTTGTCCTTTTTATGCCAAGAAAGTGGTCATATAATATATATATATATATATATATATATATATATATATATATATATATATATATATATATATATATATATATATATATATATATAAAGAGAGAGAGAGAGAAAAAAAAAATACAATTATACACTTAACAGTAGACAGTAGAAAGTGCTATCCCTGGATCCTACAGGAGTATGCTTAATAAAATTAACAGAATATTTAAATATGAATAAAAAACATTTTTATACAGGTTAGAGAATGTTTAATTTACACTCAGATTCAAACCCAGGTCTGCGGGTTATGGCACCCATCGCTTTGCCTGCACATGCCAACCCCTATACCATTTCGACCATGTACACATAATCAAAAAATGATGCTACAAAATCGCTAGTATAGGCATTCGTACATAGCAGACACACCCGCATATCGACCCAGTAATTAATTCTCATTTAAGTACATTATCACTCCAGATTCCTATGACAGAAATCAAGGTATAGAAATTTTTTTAATTTGTACTATACCGAGATTCAGATCTATGTTAATGTTATCAAGCATTCTCCAGTAGGATCCAGCGATAGCACTTTCCGCTGTGTTTGGTGTATATTTGTATTTCTCTATAATAATCTCTATACATATATACCTTGATTTCTGTCATAGGAATCGATAGTGATAGTGTACTTAGATGAGAATTAATTACTGGGTCAATATGCGGGTGTGCCTGCTATGCATGAATGTCTATACCAGCGACTTTTGGTGCTTCATTTTTTGGTGATGTGTACATGGTCAGAATGATCTAGGGGTTTGTGTGTGCAGGCAAGTTGATGGGTGCCATAACCCATGGACCCTGGTTCTAGTCTCCATAGAGTACGAATTAAAATTTCTCTAACCTGTATGATAATGTTATTTATTCATGTATATATGTGTGTATGTGTATGTGTATATATATATATATATATATATATATATATATATATATATATATATATATATATATATATATATATATATATATATATATATATGGTCTAGAAAAGAAGATAAATGACCCCAGTATTAATAGACAATGTAGAAATGATGTGCTTCAAGGTTTTCTTTCCCCTCTACAGTTTATCCGTCAAATACATTACCTGATCAGGAATATATATATATTATATAGACAAAGGGATGCAACATTTACAGAGTAACTTCGTTGTTCCAACTAGTTGGCCACCAGTATCCCAGATGTAACCAGTTTAAACTTTGCGTGCAACTGTGAACATTGCCTCTAAGAATCCATTGAAATTTATATTTAATTTTGACCATCAGTCATTTATTTTCAGTGGTATAGTATGTCAAAATGTTGTTATACCTTGTGTATACAACTATTTGCATTGTCCCCTGTGAATTTATTTGTATTGTTTAAATTTTTTACCAGTCATTATTGTCCATCTGATATTGATTGGTAACAGTCAGGTTTTCACTGGTATACTTGTAGTGCAGATGTTTTAAAGTCATTGAAGACAACTATGAGACATGCCTGGTCTGCAAAAAATGCTCTTCCTCGCACACATGTAGCATGTGTACACTATGGATAGAAGACATCTGGTCCAACTTCTTGAAAAGACACTTGAAGAGCCGCAAAAAAAGGGCATGCAAAAAAATCTTTCAGGCATGAAATACTAAGTATTCATCCAAATTTTGAATCTTTGACCAGCTTTATGGGGGATAACAAGATGCCCCCCCCCCCCACAAAGATACCAAAAACAGTGCCGATGGCAATGATGACTACAGATCCAATCGACGCCATGCCAAGCAATTCCATTCAAGCTGTATTGGAATTGTGTATTATATGCATCCTGCAGCATGGACATGCCTGAACATTCCAGTCCAACCATGCAAAGGATGGAATTTAGTGTTCAGGTAGCAATTGAAGAAATATATGGAATTTTCCCTCTGTTGGAATGGGCTCCTCCACCAACAGTCAATCCTACTTACAAAGTCAAGGCCTTGGTGGACATGGGCGATGATGGCAACCATCCATCCTTCAGAATTTTACCACAATCATCAAAGATTGCAACCCTGGTAACTCACGGGCCTTTTTTTTTTGGTGAGTCATTTGCCTGTAACTTTCTCACTGCACTGGTACAAATCACATACCGATGTTTATTATTTGGACATACCTAGCCTAGACAAGAATATTACTGCCTTCAGCATGTCTGTTCCACTCTGTTATAAAGTAGACATACAAGTGTTTAACACCATGTATAAGTTAGTCAGGAGCATCGTTTCGACTTCCTCCCAACTCGACCTGGCATCTCTATTGAGCTTTCGTCATGCCAAGAAGGTCAGAAGTTTCCATGCCTGGGATTCGGTAGGCCATATCACCAAGGTACTCAATAGGGCTTCTCAGCACATGATGGCGAATGCCCTAATAGCCTTTTGTAACCTAGACTTGATAAGTAGAGAGGCACTTCTGCATTCTTCTCTCAGACCATGTCATGCGGTAATCCTGTGCTCCCTACCTTTTGGTTCTCCCCTTCAGTTCTGGGGATGAATTGAGGAGGTAAGAATGTAGGCAACACAGGACTTGCCCCTTCAGCTCTCCATGCAAGCCCCTATCTCTGCACGACTCCATCAGGGAGCATACCAGAGAAAGGACGATCAATGCCAGAAAGATCACGGGTAATTTTCAACAACAATGGCAACCTCTTCATGGTCATATGCCCCTGACTTCTGCAGGCAGGCAGGGAGGGGGAGAGTAAGCAAGGTTTCTCTTCCCCCAAGCCTCCTGACAACTGTCAGTGAATTGCCTGCCCTCCCAACTGCTGGTGACCCTCCTGTGGGTACCAGACTCCTGTTTCGCCAGACTTGGATCAATCTATTTCCAAAAAACGATTGGGTAATTCAAGTCATTTCGGAGGGGTTTCAGATCTCGTTCATTCAACCTGCCCCACTTTCAATGCCCCCCTTCACGATGGAGATCCCAAGCGATCCCACAAAGGCAGATACTTTAGAAGGAGATAGAGCTTTTGCTTATAAAGCAGGTGGTGGAGGTGGTCCGAAAACCAGACTGTCCAGTTTCTATTCCAGATTCTTTCTGGTTAAAAAACCTAATGGGAAATTGAGACCTGTCATTGACCTGAGCAGACTAAATCAATTTATTACTGCCCCGAAATTCAAGATGGAGACGGCAAGGTCGGTCTGTCTTTCTGTGCGATGTGACAAATATGTGATCAGTCTTGACCTGTCCAATATGTATTTCCATATACCTGTTCACAAGGTATCATGCAAGTACCTTTGCTTCACCTACCATTGTAGTGTACCAATTCCATGCCCTTCCATTTGGCCTCAGTCTCAGCTCTTGGGCCTTCACCAAGACATTGATCTGTGTCATATCCCTCTTCATGACATCCTTTTCCACTGCGACAGCATCATACCTGGACGATATACTGCCAAAGCAGTTGGTAAGTTTGGTTTTGGTTCATGACAACGAACTTTCTTTACCTCATTTGTAGTTTAGGGTGGATAGTCGATGTAGAGCATTCAGAGCTTGTCCCTTCTCAACATTTTGTTCATCTAGGTATAGAGTTTATAACTCGTATCAACCTGGTTTGCCTTCCTACCAAATGCATCGACAGTATCGTTCATGCATCGGAGAAGGCGTCCGGCAAGACGTTCATTTCAGCGAGGGATTTTTTAAAAAACTCCTTGGCCTGTTCAATGTGGCGGTGGACCTGTTATACCTCGGCTGCCTTTACATGCGCCCTCGACAGATGTCCCTTCTGGCACAGTGGTGCATGATCTTGAGTTGTTTAGATCACCATATTATGATCTCCCATGTCAAGACAGGAAGTGGCTAGTATCAGTAATACCTTTAGAAGCACTCCAACCGGAATTCACAATCTGTTCAGATGCCAGTTTGTTGGGTTAAGGAGCACACTTGCTACTGGACTTTTTGACAGTCAGTGGCAAGTGGACACTGCAAGAGAAGGCTCTTCACATCATACTCCCAGAAATGAAGGCCATTCACAGTGCCTCTCACACTTGAGTAGAACGCATCCAAAAGAAGGCAGTTCTGATGTTGGACAGTTCGGTCGTGGTGACCTACCACTTCAAACATGGTGGGGACAAAATTGGACCTTTGCGTAATGGTATGGGAGTACCATCATTGGTGTGCTCAATATAACATAAATATACAAGTCCAACACAATGTCCTGGCCGACTCTTTATCAAGGAGAGGCCAACTGCTTCATACAGTGGGGTCTCTTCATCTGTCCATCTTCCATCGAGTCAGCACCCTATGGGGCAGACTGATATTAGATCTAAATGCAATGAGGTGGAACAACAAAATGCTCACCTTTGTCTCTCCATTCCCAGACCCAGAGGCATGGGCCATAGACACGCTTTCAATCAGCTGGGAGGGAATATGGGCCTATGCCTTCCCTCCAATGGTTCTTATACTGAAACTAATACAGAAAATGAAAGGCACAGACAAGCCTTGCTCTTATCAGGGATGCCCTGCGTGAAAAGGAGTTTGATACTTCGATCGTGGAGAGGATCGCAACAGCTAGATGGCCATCCACTTTGAAGGCATATGAGGAGACGTGGCGGGTTATCAATGACTGGTGTGACATTAATGACACTGGAGAATGTCCACAGTGGCTATAAAAGGTTGTTCCTACTGGTTAAGGCAGGAAAGCAAAACATAACCCCACAAGCACTTGCTGCTTGGCTAAAGGGGACATAACCCCACAAGCACTTGCTGCTTAGCTAAAGGGGGTTATTAGATCGCTGTAATCTGAACTCTTACAGGATCAGATATGACTCATAAAGATTTTGGCTCATGAAATACGAGTGATTTCCACAAGCCTGGCCTTTGAACGTGATGTCTCAGTTTGAAATGTGGTGGAGTCGGATGGCTGGTATGCCCAGTCTACTTTCTCCAGCTTCTCTTTGCATGACACAGCCTTGCAAAGGAGAGAGCTGAAACTCATCAGGCCACTGGTAGCTGCCCAGACAGTTACCATGTCTCGTTCATGACACCACAACCTCAGCCCTGGGCATGACCTTGCAACTTTCGCTGGATTCGCCTGGGAAACTTTTAAATGTAAGGCAGTAACAATGTGCGGGATCCCACAGGGATCTACCTCGCACATGTATCAACACATAATCTTCAGATGTGCTAAACTCACATTAGGATAAGTTCATCCTTTCAGAAGAGCAATCATTGTGCTTCTTCAGGATAACACAGGTTGAGGTTGGATGCTCAATCATTTCCTTTTCCTTTACCTATTCTTCTATTGTTAATGTGATCAGGTAATATATTTGACGGAGAAAGTAAACCTTTTAGTAAATTATGTTTCTCCAAAAATCCCTCCCACCCGTCCCCGCAATGCAAGCTTCCTGTTAAAGGTTTCCCTCAAGTTTAAACTGATTACATTTGGGATACCACCTCGTGGATATAAGGGGAGTGAATCTGTAAGAGTTACTTCCAATCATTTATATGATATATAAATGAAAAGATGTTTTCTTGTCATTCAGGGAGGGCTGGATTTGGAGGTAGCACAAAGTTATTCCTAATGTTAATGTGATTGGGTAAATATTTTCAGAGAAACGTAATTTAATAAAAAATTTACTTTCTCAACACATTTGTGAATTTGCATTCACAAGGTAACATATGTCAGCTGCCCAGGTGAGTGATATCCAGCCCACTTGGCCCTCATGTTTACAGGAATTATGCAACTGACTATATGAGAACTCATTGATCTTTTTTTCAGGCATTTTTCCTGTACTGTTTTGTGTCTACAATTGATACACGACCAGGATATATTGGGAAGAAGATCCCTGATACATTTGACCTGTTATGTTGGGTCCTTGCTAGCGCCCCCTTTCTTGCAATCCCAGCAGCAGCAATACACAGTTACCAGACAGCTCAGGGATCATTTGGAAAGGTTTGTTACATGTCTTTCTGCATCTTGATAAAATAGTGGAAATCTGTTGAAAGCTTAGGGGAATGTATAATATGAAATCAGGCAAGTTTTAAATTCAAAAACTTCATGCCTTTAATGGGACCATATGTCATTAGAATTCTTTTTGATGCACATTGCTTGAAATATTTGTTATGTTGAATTTGAAATGATGGCGTAAACAGTCTGTTTTATGAGCACAATATTAATTTACAATATTTAATTTTCATGGTAGAGATTGCGTTTTGTTTGCTGTGGCCAGCCGGAGGATGAGTATGAGGCAGAACCATATGATTATCATCGTCCAGAGCCCAGTGCACCTCCATACGGAGAGACTCACACCTACAGCTATGTGGATGATAACTATCCAATGGATGATGTGCCTTACAGTAGGGGCTACGAGGACCCAGAATTACGGCCCCTCAAAGCCAGCAGAATGTAAATTATCTCTCATATTTTTGGTTTTATGGAACAGTCGTGATGAGTTTTCTGAAAGTCATTTAAATAGCTTGAGATTTTCTGGTTTTAAATGTTCATTTTGTAGCACACAGCTAGACCTGTCAGAATCAAGCATTTCTTGTAATTATTGGAATTTATTTTTACTGTTAACTTGGCAAATTGCAGCTTTGTAACATGTCACCACACATTTATGTAAATACAGTGTTCCCATAATGAAACCATAGCTTATAAAATTCCAACTTCATTTTTCGGAGAAAATGAGATCGACATTCAACAATTTGCTCTCAACCAGTATAAGGATTTATGCTGTGCAACAAAGAATTCAGGTCAACTTCATATAAATACTGATTACCTGGTAAAGAAATAAAACAATCCAGCATACTGTACTGTTACAATTAATCTTGTCATAAGTAATCATATAGTTAGTGTAAAAATTTATCCACCACTTATTGCAAAACAATTCAGACTTATGAATTGATGATGTCTGTCCATCTGTTCATCCTGGATAGGATTTGCATTTAGGTCATTTTTACATGTTTCTTGTGGAGTACCACTCCTTTGAGTGAAAAATAGGTCACTGTAACCCTTTATTTCACAGTCCAGTTATTTTGGTTAACCTTTGCATTTAGTTCATTTTCTCGGGCACTATCATCTGTAGAACTTGGTGTATAAAAGCATGATTGAGGAGTACTACAGCCATCGGTGAAAACAAGGTCACTGTGACCTATATTTCATGGTTCTGTAATTTGTGCTTTCATTTTCATTTATCACAGTTTCTCGAGGTTAGGGTTTGTGTTTAGATCATTTTTACTGATACTATTGCTTGTTGGTTTTTAGATGTGTCTCAAGGATTACTACACTTTTCAGTGCAAAGTAGGTCATTGTGATCTATATTTCATGGTCCAGTGAATTTGGTTAACCTTTGCATTTAGATCATTTTCTCAGGCACTATCACCAATAGAGCCACATAACTTGGTATGTAATTGCATCATGAGTATTACAGCATTCAGTGAAACTATAACACTTTGACCTATATTTCATGGTTTGTCATTTGTGCTCCACCTTTGAATTTAGTTCAGTTTCTAATTGTTAGGGTTTACATTTAGGTCATTTTCTTTGTCATTTATTGCTTGTAGAACCACACAATTTAGTATTTAAATTTGGCAATCTGTTCTTCAAAGGAACCATAAAAATTTACAAACTTCAAGATTGGTACACCATGAACAGAAATGAATTTACACCATTCATGGCCTATGAAGCAACCATACTGCTGTTGGTGGCTTTCTTGTTATCAGTATACACAGAATGCATTTAAT
The DNA here is from genome assembly GCA_029931535.1 of Margaritifera margaritifera. Lineage (NCBI taxonomy): Eukaryota > Metazoa > Mollusca > Bivalvia > Unionida > Margaritiferidae > Margaritifera > Margaritifera margaritifera. The sequence continues at coordinate 2,131,186 of JAQPZY010001694.1, read as the reverse complement.
CAACCTATCGATGGGTTCAGGAATATAAAATCACAACATTTTACAGCAGAGGATCCAGTCCACAGTGGCTGTTGAATGATGGGGCTTTTTTTTCTCCATTGATTAACACATCTTTGGTGATGATAATGTTAAAGAAGTAACCAAATTATTAAATCCAAGACTAAAAATGAGACTTTTGAAGGAACATTAAAATATTTTGATCTTCTGGTAGAGATTGTTATATGACATGGAATTTATGTGAACAACCAGCTGCTTCCAGTTAAAGATAGGAAGAGTGTTTTCAGTCTGTCCAGCAACATTGATTATTTTTTGTGCCAGTAGAGGCATGTAACTTACAGCATTCATAATTACATCATTTTGACACATAACTGAGTTTACCAAGACACTTTGGCCTGCAAAGTCATGTAACTTGATTTTGTATGGAGTAGCATACCAATCAGATACAATTAGGTCACTGTTACATATTTTGATGTTGTAGTAACAGGGGGTTTTCATGGTTATATTTATTAGCTTTGCTTCAACAATTTATTTGTTAAATTCAGCTTATTTGCAACCTGTATATAAGTGTTAAGTGTGTATCTGTCTATTGTGTGAACATTACTCCATAATGTTTATACAGTAGATTCTACTTAATTAAAGTCTGCTTAAAATTATCAGCTCAAATTCACCATCCTGTGACAGTTTGGATTGGTGGACCTTTTAAAGAATTATGTTGCTAAATTTTGATAGAAATGTTATTATTTGCACTTAAGTGTGGTGAATTTTTATCATTTAGTGTATTCATGAGGTCAAGTTTTAATTCAGTTTTGGATCAAATCAGTTGCACTGTATTATTGTATTTTAGCTTTCATAACCATGAAGATATAGAGGACCCGACTTGAGAATATGCATTGAAGCTGTTGCCACTTCATTAACAAATTAACTTACCTGGATAATGTCAGATTATTATAAATATTTGCTTTTCTTATTCCTCAGCTGAGTGTTTAGGATGAAATGGAGAAGGACATGGCTAATGCATTTTAATACACTCCATGCACTTACCAATTTCCTTTTCCATTATTACCTAGTATCAGATGTTAAGAATCCATCAATAAATGCGCTTGTAAATATATCATTTGTGTTTTAATTTGAGTTATTTGTACTTTTTATCGCATATTATTACAAGTAGGAGTATATATGTACACCAATCCCTCTTTTTAGCAAGCCCTGATAACTTGCTAACCTGCTTATAATGTCGAGGCAGGTGTTGATCCCATTTTTTATATCACCTCTACAAGGTAGAGGAGAGCTATTGTACTATCCCTGACATAGTGTTGGTGCAGATAAAAGAAAATACATATGAACAGCCTCACTGAATCTCAACCATTCTTTCTTCCTAGGGCCTAGGCAACAGTTTGGAGTGGGTTTCATAGCCTTGGGGAGGGGGCTAAGGGTGCTAATATTGTACATACATGTAAGTTAGTCTTTTTTCACTCTGTATAAATACTGTTATAGCTGGAATCATGGAACTTGGTTAGGGGATGCATCTTGATGAGCCTCACAAAAGTATGTCACTATGACATATTTCATGCTTCACTTTGGTTAAATTTTGTTTTAAGTTTATTTCTCAAACTCTGTTCATGCTAGTGTCATCAACTTGATGATTGTATGCATCTTATTTAGAACCATACAGTTAAAACAAAAGAAGGTTACAGTGCCCCACATTTCACATTTTACTGGCTTAGGTTAAGTTCTTGCATTTAGCACAGGACTAGATAGGTTTTACACCTGTGTACATACTGTATTACCTAGATTCATGACACTTGGTGAGGGGTTGCATCTTGATGAGTAATGTACCATCATCAGAAAAGTAGGCCATGCTGACCTGTACTTCATAACTTCACTGACTTTGGTTAAAGTTTGTGTATTAAGTTTATTGTTTAAGCTCTGTTCATGTTAGAATCATTATGATCAACAGATTATTTAATTTAGTGCACTATTCAGCAAAATCATAAGATATATACATATGTTGTTCTCTTTCAAAGTTATGGTCCACACAAGATTACTGTATCACTCACTTTAATCCATCCTATAAATTAAATAATCACTAAGACTTGAAAAATTAAAAAAATCACTGATCTTTGTATTGTGCACCATGACAAAACATTAATTTCACTACTAATTTACAGCTTACATATGATTGTGAAAAAGAGGACTGACTCTTTGTTTGGCCAACTTGCATAATTAATCAACGATTTAATTTTTGGGGTAGGGGTGGTGCCTTGGATTTTTTTTTAGTCAGTGTATTTTATTTTTTTACCTTAAAATAAGTTTTTTGTCTATAAATCAGAGCCAAGATTTTTTTTAAAAAGCCATTTGATAGCTGGAGACCCCCCTCAGAGATTAAATGGTTGGTCCCTAATTAGGCTTAGAACATATGTGCACATTTCAAAACAATAACTTGGTTAACCAGTTGCTCAGCTTGCAGAGATAAAAAAAAGTCAGCTTGGTTGGGAGGCCTGTAATGAATAGGGAATGAAAAGAAACTTAATGTGGCTTTTGTTACTAACACATGAACCGAACTTTGCCTGACAAATTTTGCAAATATCAAATGACCCTTGACCCTAATGAAATTGGATGAATTCATATCTCTCATCATAAGTTAACTTTTTTCATCAGATATAAAAAATTAAGATTTAAAACAATACCTGTCACACTATCACAAAAGGCAACTCTATCTTTCAAAAAATATGATACAAAAATGTTAATCTCTGGTTTTTATCAACTCATTACATTTACTTTGATATCATATTGTTTTATGCTGTTTATGCTCTGTCACAGCAGGTAGGTAGGTAGGCAAGTAGGTGGGTGGTTTAATGGTATGTCAGCACAATACTGGCCATATAGTGCCAATTAAAAGTTTACATTTTAAATTTTAAAAAGGTTAAATGCTAGTTATGTCAAGAGAAAAAGTTGCAAAACAAAAATGTAGAAAAGGGGCCAACATTTCATTCTCAAGATTGCTTTAGTCTGAACTCATGTTCTGCATGATAATTAATGTATCCTGTGGCTACGGGAGACTACTAAAAGCTACAAAGAGGTGATCAATGTAATCGTTGATTACACTGGTTTTCTTATATAAATACAAAAATAGGCTCCTATTTACGTAACATGAAAATATCATGATCAAAATTGGTAAATGACAGCCTGATATATCTCTGATTTTATCACCGATAACAGCTGTTAGTGCACATAAATTTGGAATCATCATCATGAAATTCACAAAGTTTAATAAAAAATCATATTAAGAAAAATATTTTCTTAATAAATAACACAATATAAGACAAAATATTGATCTGTGAAAATGTTGGTCAATGTCTACTAGTAGCAACGTAAAGAAATAAATACCAATTACAAAAGTCTTGCCAAGTGAAATTCATGTTTCAGTTTTATCATTCTGTAATTTGATTTCAGTGTAATTATAAATGTGTCAATTGAAAAGCATCAATTGACTGCCCAGTGATGCCCGCAAGTGCGGCCAATAGAACCCTAATTCAGTGCTTATTCTGCAGTCAAGTCCATCATTAATTTATTAACTTTAATATCCAGTAATATTAAATTCCATAATGCAGATTTTTGTGTAGGACAAAGGAGATTAGAATTCTACTTTATCAATGAAAGTCTCCCATGCTATCTCATTCATTCACTTAAGTCTGCACCATCTTTGCTAAGTATGCACCACTGCTACTCCGGCAATTTACTATACAATTTTGGATATTATTCCTATGCCAACCTGCTCTGTGGAAATGTATGTGTGTTCAGAGATTAACAAAATAGTTCCAAATATTTGGCCCCGTTACGTTGATTTGTTGTGACGACTTGCTAAGATCAGTGTAATATAATTCTTGATTGTAATTATAAGTAAAAATTCTTAATAAAAATGTAATTAACATGTGCTTTTGCAAAACATTAAATTGCCCATGCTCACTGGAGCACTTCCTTTGTCAAATCTTCAGTTTTGGAGGTGCATAGTTTTTGCAAGACAGGTACCCTGATCTTTTTCACAAGCGATGAAGAGTCTCTTTGTAACTTGTAAAGAAGATCAGAGTACCAGACTAAGTTTTTGCACATTGTCAGGCTCTTCAGTTTCAGAGGTAAGTAAATCTTGCAAGTAGTACACAATTCCATAATGTGTAAATGGAAGTTCAGCCCTCACTTATGTAGAGATTGATGTTTATGGAACCCATTGCTTGTGAGTTATCAAGGGAAAGGTGTATTTTCCATTTCATACAATTGTCATTAAGTGATTGATGACAGGTAAAATTTCACTCATCAGTCTATTTAGGTTTATCTTATTTTGTAAAAAATCAAAATATATGTAGGAAACTGGCTTGTACTGACTATTTATCATTCTAGATATTTAATGGGTTAATTGCTTAAAGTTTTGGATATCTTAGTGCATGAAGTTCATGAACCTTTGACAGTTACTGATTCATGGTGGTCCAAAAAGGGTGGGGGTGGGGGGGGGGGGTCATATGCTTGTCTTTTCCATTGTATAAAAATCTAATTTGGATAATCAGTTCACTTTGTTTCGCTCTCTTCAGGATAGGTGTGTAGGATGTAGGACATCAGATCACAATACAATAATATCAGTTCATTTGCAAGGGTAATTGATGGGGGGGAGAGTTGGAGAAGAATTGTACAAAGATGGGGATTTCAAGAATATATATATATATATATATATATATATATATATATATATATATATATATATATATATATATATATATATATATATATATATATATATACACCTGCCAACTCTTATGAATTTGTGGTAAGGCTTACTGCAACAACCTTAAATTACAGACATTTGAAATAGTAGCAAAAAGTATGAAAATATGATCCTATGATCCTTGCAGTCAAATCCAGATATTGGCTTCTCTGGGTTCAGCCCAGATCTGGGTTTTCACATTAGACTTAGTGGAGTTGGTTAGGGAACCAGACAAATTATTTGAGGTGTACCTCAGATACTTTAATCTACCTAACATTTTCATGCAAAGTGCCCATGGGATCCAGCTTTTATGTTATAGCATAGACTGGTAATGTTGTCCAGCAAACAGAAATGCCTTGATGGCAAAGAATCAGCCTTTTAAAAAGCCCAAACAATTGGCACTGAAGTATAAGAAATAATATTAAGTTAATTGGCTGTGCTTGTGGAAGAAGCAGGAAAGGCAACAACTGCATTTTTTGGACATCATGTTGTGTCAATTTGAATACATGTCAGGAAAGGACTGCTACTGCCATGAGAATATTAAAAAATATATAAAAATTACATCAAGTTCAGAGATTTAGCAAGAAGTAATTGATCTACATAGGTTTTGGAACAACAGTTTCTGAAATTGAACTGGAGGTCATAAAGACCGAAGTGTACTTTACAAACTTTTTAGTTAAATGTAATATTGCCTTTGTATCATTGGACCACACTGCTGACATTTTAAAAAGCATGTTTTCCACATCGACAATGGCAGTACATAATATTTAATTACACCTTACTGAAAATTGGTCTAACTTAAGGAAAAGTATTAACTGCCTTACTGAGAAGGTTTCTGTAGGGTTTGCAGGTCTGTCATAGTCTGTGTGTCCTTTCTATGTACATATTTACAACTCCTCTGTAACATGACTTGACAAAACCTCTGGCTGTTTTATTTGATAGAGGAAGTGAAATATTCAAATTTGAACACAACCCTTATTTATTGATCAATCATTTTAGGTTGACAGTTATGTGCTATAAACCTGACAAAGATGAAAATGCTGTCAGTCCATAAAACTGTTTATAGATAGTATTGTGAGAGGTTGAAACATAAAAGTCACTGGATCTAAACTTTGAAATCAGTTTTTATTTGAATGTGATGAATCCCCTTAGTAGATCTTTAATGCGTGTTTATTTGTGTGAAAGCTAATTGTATACCTACTATTTAATGTTGTACATGTTTATACCTACCATATATACTCGGGTATAAGCCTATACCAACTGCAAACTGCATAGACCCATATCTGCCGTCGCATAATACGCTGGCAGATCTGGGTCAATGCAGTTTGTAAAGACTAATCAGTAGAACAAACAACATAGATCCTGATCTGCCGGCGCATTATGCGATGGCAGATCAGGATCTATGTTGTTTGCATTTGGACTTATATTATACGCGAGTATATACGGTACCTTTTTTTTGAGATAATGAAAATGTTTGCATTCAGAGTAGCCTACCTTTGACTGATTTTCTCCCTCTGATCAGTAAATATAATCTTCATCCAGTTTATCGATTAAAAATGCTATAACCATTCTCCTCAGCTACATTTATACAAGTGTAATGATTTATCATTTATTCGATTGTTAAATATTACCTAGAATGCTTGCACCTAGTTTGTATACTGTGTTGGTTTGATTTAGTATGTATGCATTTAAGGTCAGCTTTTATCATGTCTTATACATTATCTATATACTAGTCAATGTTTCATTACTCATGATGTGTATGAATCTCATGTCGTCATGCAATATATTTGTTTTTAAAGAGATGTTAGGAGTATTTTCCTTATGCACATATAACTAACATTCCTACCTTGTTACTATTTTCCCACACACTATAGTAGTTTAGTTACTTGTATTATGATTCAGTTTGTCTCAAGATTGAAACTTTTTTCTTGTGTATGTTTTTTTTGGTGTGGATTTAATTGAAATTATTGTTTTTGAATGTGTGCACAAATTCAAGAGGTTGGAAGACAAGCAAAGTGTTGTCACCTGTTTTTGCTGCAAATGTAAGAAAAGTTCATAAATCTATCCTACATCCATTGTCTGTCATCCATCCAGCCTTCACCGGGTTATCACAATTTTTGATTACAATATATTTGTCTTGACTGCAAACAGTAGCAACATCACTGTTGTCAATAGTGATAGGATTCTGTGTTCAAGTTTTTGAAAATCATATACATCAGTTGTTTTATTCATATTAAACTTTGCTTCAACATTATTGTTTAAGTTTTTTTCATTAATATTTTAAAATTCCTGGTTTGCCTGTGTTTTCTGACAGTTTAACTTTGCTACAACATTATTGTTTAAGTTTGTTTGCTAATATTTTAAAATTCCTTGTTTGTTTGCTAACATTTTAAAATTCCTAGTTTGTTTGCTAATATTTTAAAATTTCCTAGTTTGCCTGTGTTTTCTGACAGTGGTATCATCAGAGCATCATTCCCAGGCAAGAGCATTCCACAAGGCATTTGTTTCCTTAGCAGTTGTATTGCACTTTGGCAGTAGTGGAATATTGTCAGACATTGTATCCCTGAGAATTCAGAACAGTGACAGTAATTTGTAGGACAAAATTTGTTCGTTAAGACCATAGTACTCTCAAATGGGACAAAAGTTCACATTCTGTGGCAAAAATATAACAACGGGTCAGTTTGTTGACTAACTGATTCTGTTTCTTTTCGTATGACCTTGTATCAAGACTTGATGTTAAGATAGACAATTACAGACAACAATCAGGATTATACCTGCACTTAAACCTCAGACTTGAGAGCACTGCACTTGAACCTCAAACTTGAGAGCACTTGTCAAGGCTTTTATTATCATAACAGTTGAAATATGACTTATTGAATGAACTTTTTTGTTTATATTTTTGAGGTTTCCCCAGAGGCTGGACAGCTTTTTCTTGGTATATTGTGTTCACTTAATACTCATATCAACAGAATCTAGTCAGCCATTGAATGCAGAATAGCTGTAGACTTCTTCAACTTAACAACACATATTGTCTTGAATCAAAGTCTTTTTCATGTCCCAGATGAGTCTATATATTTAAGGTTCTAGTTTAGTATCAGTCTGATTTAATTCACAACAAACCACTGAGACAAGTCCTATTACAGGTAGTTTGACACACCATAGAGAGCACTCCTAGCAAATGCAACAAGAAAACAAATATATCCTTAAGTTTCATCAAAAGTGACTGGGTCTTATTTCTTGGGGTTTTTCTTAGTACACATTGGACAGTTGTTTCCATATTGCTAAGCATTTTAGGATAATCATTTTTTGAATAAATTGTCAGTCCTACATCATGGAAGCAATGAATATATTTTTCAATTACTGTTTCATAATCACCAAATTTAGAATAGAGATTTTATGTAATGTATATAGTATTTTTGACTGAAATACTCATTGGAATTTATTAGAAAATTAATGCCATTGTTTGTAGTTTTTTTTAAGCTTGAATTTTATGCATTTTTTATCATATCATTTTCATTATATATGTGATTTTTCTGCGGACTGTATAGGTAAAACTTTTTAAAACTGGATTGTTTACTAAATACTGTAGATATTTTGTGCAGCAATATAGAACATACATACACTTTTGCTTTTACTTGCATGCAGTTTTCATCACTAAGAGTTGAGCTAAATGTCAGCTTTCCCCTCTGGTTTAAGTTTTACAATTGTTAAGAATTCCTTTTTGTTTATATTGTGATCTTTGCTAGTGAAGGTTGTTTTGATCAGAGCTATGTTTGAAAAGTTAATGTAACCCTTGAATTAATTTTACTGTCATGGTTGCTATTCTGAATAACTGGCCTTTCTTTAAAAACACTTACAGGTAGCTTGACTTTATTTTTGTTACACTGTCAATGTTCTATCTATGTTGCCAATATCATGTTCTAATAGTATCACAATAAAATTTTTAAATCTGCTATTAATGGGATGTATGTTCATTATGTTTATGTACCTTATTGAGTTTTGGACATTTATTAACCAAAGCAACCTGCTATTGAGTTTTGGACATATATTAACCAAAGCAACCTACTATTGAGTTTTGGACATATATTAACCAAAGCAACCTGCTATTGAGTTTTGGACATATATTAACCAAAGCAACCTGCTATTGAGTTTTGATCATATATTAAACAAAGCAACCTGCTATTGAGTTTTGGACATATATTAACCAAAGCAACCTGCTATTGAGTTTTGGACATATATTAACCAAAGCAACCTGCTATTGAGTTTTGGACATATATTAACCAAAGCAACCTGCTATTGAGTTTTGGACATATATTAACCAAAGCAACCTACTATTGAGTTTTGGACATATATTAACCAAAGCAACCTGCTATTGAGTTTTGGACATATATTAACCAAAGCAACCTACTATTGAGTTTTGGACATATATTAACCAAAGCAACCTACTATTGAGTTTTGGACATTTATTAACCAAAGCAACCTGCTATTGAGTTTTGGACATATATTAACCAAAGCAACCTACTATTGAGTTTTGGACATATATTAACCAAGCAACCTGCTATTGAGTTTTGGACATATATTAACCAAAGCAACCTGCTATTGAGTTTTGGACATATATTAACCAAAGCAACCTGCTATTGAGTTTTGGACATATATTAACCAAAGCAACCTGCTATTGAGTTTTGGACATATATTAACCAAAGCAACCTGCTATTGAGACCTTTGAATCCATTATATAAATATTCTCAAGCTCTGAATTCAAAATTCTGATATCAAGTTTGTATGGTGTTTAATGTCACATCAGTACATGATGCAGTAGGTTATATTCTGATGAGGCAATTGGAATAAAGAGCCTTGCTTAGGGACATACGACAGTGGATGACCTGGCCTGGTTTGGGCAGAATCTGAATGCATGAGGGACATACGACAGTGGATGACCTGGCCTGGTTTGGGCAGAATCTTAATGCCCACCCTTCTGGTTGTGATTCTGGCATGCTAACCACTGAGCCACTGTGGTTCCTTTATCTAACATCAAATTATTACATATTACATTAAATTACATGTAACACCAATCTGATACCATGACAATGCTGGTACAAGTATAATCATAACAGTAATGAGTATCTTTTACTTCATTGGATTCCTTATGGGTACTTTGTTCAGTCCTCTGTGGAAATTATTTTTTCATTTTTATTAGCTCACCTGGATGTAAGGCCAAGTGAGCTTATGGTATGGCCCTGTGTCTGTTGTCCATTGTCTCTCCATCTGTCAACATTTGCTTGTTACCTCTCTGGAGGCCATGTTTTTGATCGTATTTTGATCCAACTTGGAATATAAGTTTATTTCATCAATGTCTCTGACAAGTTAAAATATGAGCAAGATCTATGCATTCTAATGAGGTGATCTTGCATCTGATTGACTGAGCTTGTTACCATTCTGTAGGCCAAATTTATGATATTGTTTTGATCAAGCTTGGAATATATGCTTATATCATCATGAACTCAGACAAGTTCAATAATGATCGAGATCCACACATACTAATGAGGTGATCTTGCATAAGATTGGCTGAACCTGTGACAGTGTTGCTTATAGTATGTGGGAATGTGGGATTTCTGTGTTTTACATTACATTCACACAAATTAAGCCACTGGTCACGCTAAAAAAAATCACTTATAGTTACAATTTGGTGCATTTCCAATGATCCAATGCATAATGCAACTCGTAAGTGTTAGGTTTTTGCATATATGTCACTCCGAAACTTCATCTTGTACACATTTTCAAGGACAACCAACTCTCATCATAAACGTAATTTATAATATGTAGTGTTTATAGTTAGGAATCCAAAGTAGTTCTGATAATCCAGCAATTTGATTGAATAAGGCCGACAAAACCCAGTTACGTTGTACACTCATGATTGAACCTGTAGTCTGTAAGCGGGAAAATGTAGAAGAATCAGAAGTCAATTTTGCATTTTTCCCGAAATCATCACAAAGAACGATTTCAAAAAAGTTGAGAAATCCCAACTTCTTCTGAAGATGGTAGTTATTCTATGCCAAAACAGGTATCTTAATATGAGAATGGGGAAGAAGGTTGCGATTCTTTAGCAGCTGAGACTGCACTGCCATTGAAACAAGTGAAATGTGATCACATGTTTCAAGCAAAGTGAACTGAGAAATGTCAATTCCTATCGAAAAATGATCAAGGAATGATGTGTGATGCATAACAAGAATGATACATTCATGACAGGATGTACAAGACGTGTAAAGTCGGGACTATGTGGAGGTCATGAAGGAAGAGGCTTTACAGAAAGACTTTAATCTGGCAAGAAGCACCTTAGTTTCTTTCATATATTTCTCTGTAATTAGTAGAGTTCGAATTTTCAAACATATTTGCAAATAATGTTTATCATTTACAAAGTAGCTAAAACTTTTATTGATTCAATGATGGTTAACCAAACATGGAAAAGTTGAATGGGGTTGTCAGAATAAAGGTCTGAACTTTAAGATGTACAAATTACTTGTTTTGTGTTAGCTGAAATCAAAGTTTAACATCCATTTGCTAAACAGAAATGTGTCAAATGTATTGAATAGGTTTGAGATCTGCTTTTTCAAGTTTTTCATATTAGATCTTCTACAATTCCAACCCTGCTATCCCTGTTAACAGAAGAAAAAATATCACATTTCAGGTAGCCAATGTTGCATTGAGTGAAGTCCTGCTGAACCATTAGTTACAGCTGCAGTGGAAACTGTTTTTTGGATGGCAATTGAAGATATACCCATAAAGAAATATACTAAAGTTCATTCAGCTCAGCATCACAAATGATATCCACATTTATAGCTCATCGAATTTTCATGTGAGCATCTTGAAATGTAGATAAAATTACATAATTCGTTTAGTGCATGAATCATTTCAACACCATTCATATCAACATACAGTGTGCAACACCACTCAATTGATACATGCTGAAACAGGGTTGTCTGTTTACAAGCAAATTTTTGGATGCCGCCATGACCTGTTGTAGAGTCGATTATTTTTAAGGCAGTGATCACCTTTGATATTCAGCTACCTTCTGTCCTAATGTAGTTGCTTCCCTTGCGATTTCTTGAGATTTGCATCTCTATACATGTACTTTAATCATGTCAGACGATCGCAGGCAAGTGCTTTTTCTTCGAATCAAAATATACATTTTATTACTTATTAGACAAATTATATCATAAACAGACATTAAGTAGAAATTTAAAATAGTTTAAAAAAAACTAGATGATGCAGACAATGTTTCTTTACCTATGGCACTCGATAGCTCCCATAACTGATCAGCCCTGTATCAAAAATGGACTCTTCCACACTTGAAGGACCAACATAGCAGATTACATGTAAACAGACCACTCTTTCTCTCCATGTATCGAATGAGTGGTGTTGCTTTGTATGTCGATACTAAAAAATGTTGTTGAATACATTCATGTGTAAAATTCGGTAATTTTGGCTACATTTCGAGATGCTTATGTGAACTACAAATGCAAATATCATTTGTGATTCAGAGCTGAACAAACTTTAGTTTGTTAAATTCACAGCAGTTAAATGAATGCAAATTATTATCAAACCTGTCTATTGCCAAAAATGCTTCCTACACTTCAGAAGTTGCTGGAGAAGAGCTTCAAGAAAGTATTGCTGAAGTAATTTATAAGGATGTAATCAGGGCCGCAAAAGGTATTTGGCACCCTAGGTGAACCTTCAGCCTTGCACCCCCCCCCCCCCAAATTAACTTTCGAAAATGAATATTGTACATTTATTCTTTCCTTCTTTTTTCTATTTCTATATTTAGATGCTTATTATCTTCTATTTTATGTTCTTTCTTTCTTTTTTTATTCATTCAGTTTCCCCCCCCCCCCAATTTTACCGCCCTAGGCGACCAACTAGTTTGCATAGCGGTTAAACCGGCCCTCTATGTAATCAATAAAATCAGAGAGGCAGATATTTTTTCAGTATTTGTTGATGAGTATACATATATCAGTATTTGTTGATGAGTATACAGATATCAGTGTTTGTTGATGAGTATACATATATCAGTGTTTGTTGATGAGTATACATATATCAGTGTTTGTTGATGAGTATACATATATCAGTGTTTGTTGATGAGTATACAGATATCAGTGTTTGTTGATGAGTATACAGATATCAGTGTTTGTTGATGAGTATACAGATATCAGTGTTTGTTGATGAGTATACATATATCAGTGTTTGTTGATGAGTATACATATATCAGTGTTTGTTGATGAGTATACAGATATCAGTGTTTGTTGATGAGTATACAGATATCAGTGTTTGTTGATGAGTATACATATATCAGTGTTTGTTGATGAGTATACATATATCAGTGTTTGTTGATGAGTATACAGATATCAGTGTTTGTTGATGAGTATACAGATATCAGTGTTTGTTGATGAGTATACATATATCAGTGTTTGTTGATGAGTATACATATATCAGTGTTTGTTGATGAGTATACATATATCAGTGTTTCAAAACAAATGGTTGTCTATGCTAGGATAGTAGACCAGACTTTTGAACCTCACATAATATTTTCTGAAAAATATCTGCATTTCCAATCTAAAGTCAGATTCAAAGTTCTTTGTGACTATATGGTGAAGCTTGTTAATGAGGAGGGTTTATCTTTGAGTAAACTTAAAGGCTTCGGTAGCAATGGTACATTGGTAGTGATGGTGCTTTGGTAGCGATGGTGCTGCTATTATGGTCAGGCAGAAACAAAGGGTTGCAACAAGAATCATAGAAAAAGCCACATTGCATTAATGTACATTAATGCTTACCATTTTAATATCAGTACATCACAAGCATTAAAAAATAGACAGTGTCCAAAGAAGTTTGAGAGCACTGTTGGTGACCTTTACTATTATTTTGGAAGAAGCAAGTCGGGTAACAGCACATGTGAATTGATAAATATAGAAGATATTAGGTGACCCACAGGTGAAACTGAAAGAATGTCATGAGATCAGGTGGATTGCTTCCTGTGAGGCCTTGTTAGCAGTTATAAATCATGGTCATCCTTAGTGACTTGCTTCAAACAGCAGGAGGAAAAATCTGGTCATTTTTAGAGCAACTGAATGACTATTTATTTCTAGCCATTTTACACATGTTAATAGATATTCTTTTCTTCAGTAATTCAAATTTCCCTTGTATTGCTAGAGAAAGACAGTGGTATTGCAGCAATTAAGAAAGGTCTCATGGATTTAAAAGACAAAATCAAACTGGCCGAGAAAGAAAAGACTACTACAGAGAATGTAAGGACAGGATGGTCTTCAAAAGAGGCAGTGATGATGCAGTTAAAGAAATCTCATTCAAGAGACATAAGCTAAGTTAAACAGTTGGCCAAAGAAATAGAGAAGATCAGATATTCATTTTGTGAGAAATATTTTGATATTGATGACAGATTTTCCAAGGAGGCAATAGATGTTGTCATAGCATTCCATATTCTTGGAATGAGGCCTTTGACATTTTTATCTGAAGAGCAGACGGAAGAGTTTGGCAAGAAGGAAATTGAAATACTTGTTAAACCCTATAGAAAAGAAGCCAGAAAAGGAGCTGTGTTAATTGGCATCATAAATGGTGGCAACTGTCATGTGGAATGGTCACTAGGTATGAAAACTGCATTACAAGAAATGTATCCTAGAGACAGTAGCAAGCTTATGTGGAAGTTATTGTATTCATATCACAGAGACATTATACCAAATGTAGGAAACTTGGCATTGATAATGCCATACCAGACTGCAGATTGTGCAAGTGGATAACACAGGAGAATAATCAGTTTAAGTAGGAGAAATTTTGAGAAAAGAGATGCAAAAATATAAAAGAAAGAAAAAGTTAAACTGAGGGATAAGATAGAAGAAAGACAATATTGACAGTAATTAATGTGACTGTGTCATTATGTGAAATGATAAACACAAATTATTGCAAGAGTAGGATGTTTGTGCCTTAGACTTTAAAGAGTTGTGAAGATTTTAGAGCATATAAATATTCCTTATGGTAAGTAAAAACTTAGATAATGTCAGGTTTGTAAGTAAGTGAGTGGCATAGTATAATGTCACAATGATGGGCACTTAGTATTGATGAATTTATTTGACTTTTTTGACCCTATGTTATGAATCTATTTGGCCACTTATTTGCAGGTTTTGCCCTTTTTTAAAGTTTCAGTGGGGGAGTTGACGCCTTTTTGAAAAATGCTAGAAGCAACACCATGGTTACCAATCTGATGGCATATTTTTGATCAGATTTTCATCAAACTTAAAATATAGGCTTATATGATAAAGATTTTGCATGATTTTGATAATGATCAAGATCCATGCATATTAATGAGTTTATTTTGCATCAAATTGACTAAACTTGTTACCACTCTAGAGACAGTATTTTTTATCTGATTTTTTTTAGTAAACTTGGTAAATAGACTCGAATCATCAAGATTTCTAATGAGTTTTATTATGAGCAAGATCTGTACATATTGAAATTCAATGCAGTTAGAAATAGTTCTCAATTTGTATGTTATGCAATTAATTTTCTTTTTTTTAACATACCTGTCTGCTAAGGGAAGTAACCAATGATATTGACTATTGAGGTTCCACTCCATAGTTTCATATTTTGCAAAGGGGCAAATTTTTAAATAAAAACTTAATTTTGACATTTAAACAATAGGATCATGTATTATTTAAAGTAGAAGTCAGAAATACTTATGATGGTGTTGATCAGTTTTGTTTAAGCATTCAGCATGTACCAGATGCTTTGGAGCTCTAGCTAGTATGATTACCGCAAAGTTCAAATGCAAAAACTATGTGCTTAGAGGAATGTCTAATTTTAACAAGCAGAAATGTGAATTAAATCTTTGATATGAAATTAAAATAGTTTAGTCAGTCATGTTTTCTTCAGATTTTGTATAGAGCAAGGCAAATTCAGATTTTGTATAGAGCAAGGCAAATTTAGATTTTGTATAGAGCAAGGCAAATTTAGATTTTGTATAGAGCAAGGCAAATTTAGATTTTGCATAGAGCAAGGCAAATTCAGATTTTGTATAGAGCAAGGCAAATTTAGATTTTGTATAGCAAGGCAAATTCAGATTTTGTATAGAGCAAGGCAAATTTAGATTTTGTATAGAGCAAGGCAAATTCAGATTTTGTATAGAGCAAGGCAAATTTAGATTTTGTATAGAGCAAGGCAAATTCAGATTTTGCATAGAGCAAGGCAAATTCAGATATTGCATAGAGCAAGGCAAATTCAGATTTTGCATAGAGCAAGGCAAATTCAGATTTTGCATAGAGCAAGGCAAATTCAGATTTTGCATAGAGCAAGGCAAATTCAAGAACTTAAATCTCCATCTGAGTGTAGTTGTAGGAACGTTTGTTTGTAACAACATAAAAAGGGCAAAAATACCCACATTTTTGCTATTTTGTAAGTTCATAAGCTGGATTTGAACTTTCTGAGTTAAAAATATGATAAAACCATAAGCCAGACAGATGGAGAATTTTATTTTTGATCATGAGAGATGAAAACGGCCCCAGTATTGGGAAGTTTTCACAACAAAGATTGAACATCATGCCGATAATATATGTGTGAGGAAGTGAAACTTTATTAAAACTGGAGCATATCCTGAGAATCAAAGGTTTGGAGTTTTACAGAGTTCTTCCCCTTGCCAAAAATTAGCGAATCAGATAAAAAAATAAATTTCAGAATACAACGATTTACAAAAAGTAACAATAATACACCTTCGGGATTAAAATGAATGATTGTCATTTATAACTGAAGAAAAAGTATAAAATATAAATGTTGTGAGAGAAAATGTACAATTGCAGGCTAACATAAACTATATACAGTGTTGTAATTAAGGGTAATAATTTATTTACACAATTATAGATACTTGTTTGCAAGTAATTATGTTTTTTTCTAATATTGATTTTGTTCCAATAAGAACATGACTGTTAAAGTTATATATTTATTTGCTGAGAATTATTTATAAAAAGATTTCCACATTTGAAATTTATAAATATTTTGAAGCAAGTTTTATATGTTTGGTGAAATAGATATTGACAGTTGCTTGTTTTGTCTTGTTAAAGTGCCTGAAACATTTTTTATCACTTGTATTGTGCATTATTTTATGGCATGTCATAGATTCAATGTCATTATTCACAAAATTATATAAAATTTATATTTTGTATTTTTTGCTTTGAATAAAAATAAAATTCACTCTTCTCCTTAAACACTTCCAGATTTAATTACCAAGCTTGAGAAAACCCATTACCTTAAAAATAGTCACTGTGAATGATAATTTCAATTTGTGTAACAGCCATATAACTCTGCAGACCACAAATGAAAGCGTCATCTGTAAACTTAACTTTTAAAGGCCTTGGATGACTTCGATTATGAGCAAGAGAGTTTTCATATTAATTATACCTTCATCTTTGGAAATAATTTTTATCAGACTTTAGTAAAATAGGTCAAATTGACAAGATATAAAGTTCGGGAGATAGTTTGCATGGATTGTGTTCTTACAGTACTACATAAGCGTAATTGAATGGTCAAATGTTAAGTTATGTGAGCCAGGTGAGCAATATCAGGCTTACTTCTGGTCTCTTATAACACCCAGTTTTAAAGATGATACATGATGTCCAGTTAGATTCACATGTCACCAGCCTATTGTACGTGGTATGTGAAGCCATCGACTTTAATGATATGCAGCACCTGCTTGTCCCAAACTATCATACGTTTTCTCTTTGACTTTTAATATCATCAAAATGACTGATGTCATTGACTGTCATGACTTAATACACTATTTATAAGCACTTTCTATTATTTGACATTATTTGACTGTTCAAAAACCAGATGAGCTTATGTGAAATGTCTGTATCCATTCATCTGTCATCCTTGAGCGGTTGTTTGTTATCGTTACTCATCAAAACTACTTGGAAGAAAGTCATTAAACTTGGGATAGTTTAATTCTGAGATCTGGTTGGTCCTAAATGACAGTGGTGACCATCAAAAATCCAATATTGTCACCATGTTGGCCATGTTGAGAATCTTCTTATCACTACTTGTCTTGAACAGATAGTCATATCAACATGGGGTTTTCACTGAAAGACTTCTTATAACATTAAGATGGGCCTAAATGAAAATAGAGCTGATCTAGCATCCAACATGGTGGCCATCTTAAAAATTTTGTTGTCACTACTTCATCTAAATGGGTCATCATATTGACATGAGTTTTCACTAAAAGACTTATTATGACATGTATAGGTCCTAAATGAAAATGGTGCCAATCTGATGTCCAATATGGTTCATCATTGTGACCATCTTGAAAAATTTTGTTATTGCTACTCCTGCTGCAGTGATGGTCAGATCGATGTGGGGTTTTCACTTAAAGATTTCTTATGACATGTAGATGGTCCTAATTGAAAATGGTGCAAATCTGACATCAAATATGGTTGTCGGGTCGCCGGATTGAAAATCGTATAGCTACTTCTGAGTGGATAGTAATATTGTCAAGAGATTTTAATAAAAGATTTTTGTATGATGTGTCCTGAAAGAAAATGGCGAAGATATGACCTGCTAATATGGTCACAACAGTGGTCATGATGAAAATTTGTATGGCTACTCCTTCTGAATATATGGTCATATTGACATGGTGTTTTCTGAGTTGCATTATTCTCTGCTTGCATCAAATACATGTGAAGAAATCATGGCATTTCAGTACATATCAGAGTATAAAAATTGCAAACAGGTACCAACTACAAACAAATCAGACATAGATTATCTTTTGTTACATAATGTCTAGGCCCTGAT
The DNA here is from genome assembly GCA_029931535.1 of Margaritifera margaritifera. Taxonomy (NCBI): domain Eukaryota; kingdom Metazoa; phylum Mollusca; class Bivalvia; order Unionida; family Margaritiferidae; genus Margaritifera; species Margaritifera margaritifera. Next base: position 2,112,597 of record JAQPZY010001694.1, on the reverse strand, counting down.
TTCACTAAAATTCTCAAAATGTCTCCAGAAATCAAGATTTTATATTATCTTGCTTATGTTACTTCAGACAATATCAATCTTTTTATTGAAGGCAGAGATAGTGGAAAGGATGCAAAATCACTTTGTTTTAGAATTTAACACATGGAAACCTTTTCATTTTTGAGTTGAGGAATTCCTCAAATGCCCAAGTTTCAAAAAATTTCTGACAGTGTTTACACAGATTGAGATTTTGCATTGTATGCCTTTTGCTATTTCTGATAATGCTGGGATTTTGTGAGTGGTAGATATAAAACAATGGATGAACAAAAACTACTTGCTTTAAAAATTGTACACCTAAGAGTGCTTTTATTCTTGGAGAACGAGTTGAAACATTTCTAATATTTGAGGGAATTCTAAATTTTTCAAAAACAAGACTAACATTTTTACAGAAAATGCAGGATATAATCACAGTATTTTAATCCTTTATGCCTGTTTAATGTTCAGTGAGAAACTTGTAATTCCAAACCAAGCAATAAGAAAGATATTGAAAAATCTAAATTGGAGGAAGAATATTTAAGATGTATTGTGAAAACAGAGCCAAGTAGATTATGATTCATACTGTTAGCATGAAATCATAAGCAAAGGAAACAGTTTAGATCCAGATTATCAGCTGTTACTTAATGTTTTGGTAAATCGGGATCTATGGTGTTAGCATGAAATCATAAGTACAGCAAACAGTTTAGATCCTGATTAGCCTGTGCCTTATGAAACAACAGTTTGGACCCTGATTAACCTGTGCCTTATGAAACAACAGTTTAGACCCTGATTGGCCTGTGCCTTATGAAACAACAGTTTAGACCCTGATTAGCCTGTGCCTTATGAAACAACAGTTTGGACCCTGATTAACCTGTGCCTTATGAAACAACAGTTTGGACCCTGATTGGCCTGTGCCTTATGAAACAACAGTTTAGACCCTGATTAACCTGTGCCTTATGAAACAACAGTTTAGACCCTGATTAACCTGTGCCTTATGAAACAACAGTTTAGACCCTGATTAGCCTGTGCCTTATGAAACAACAGTTTGGACCCTGATTAACCTGTGCCTTATGAAACAACAGTTTAGACCCTGATTAACCTGTGCCTTATGAAACAACAGTTTAGACCCTGATTAGCCTGTGCCTTATGAAACAACAGTTTGGACCCTGATTAGCCTGTGCCTTATGAAACAACAGTTTGGACCCTGATTGGCCTGTGCCTTATGAAATAACAGTTTGGACCCTGATTGGCCTGTGCCTTATGAAACAACAGTTTGGACCCTGATTGGCCTGTGCCTTATGAAACAACAGTTTGGACCCTGATTAACCTGTGCCTTATGAAACAACAGTTTAGACCCTGATTGGCTGAAACAACAGTTTAGACCCTGATTAACCTGTGCCTTATGAAACAACAGTTTGGACCCTGATTAACCTGTGCCTTATGAAACAACAGTTTAGACCCTGATTAACCTGTGCCTTATGAAACAACACTTTAAACCCTGATTGGCCAGTGCCTTATGAAACAACAGTTTAGACCCTGAATGGCCAGTGCCTTATGAAACAACAGTTTAGACCCTGAATGGCCAGTGCCTTATGAAACAACAGTTTGGATCCTGATTGGCCAGTGCCTTATGCAACAACAGTTTAGACGCTGATTAACCTGTGCCCTATGAAACAACAGTTTGGACCCTGATTAACCTGTGCCTTATGAAACAACAGTTTAGACCCTGATTAACCTGTGCCTTATGAAACAACACTTGAAACCCTGATTGGCCAGTGCCTTATGAAACAACAGTTTAGACCCTGAATGGCCAGTGCCTTATGAAACAACAGTTTAGACCCTGAATGGCCAGTGCCTTATGAAACAACAGTTTAGACCCTGATTGGCCAGTGCCTTATGAAACAACAGTTTAGACCCTGATTAACCTGTGCCCTATGAAACAACAGTTTGGACCCTGATTAACCTGTGCCTTATGAAACAACAGTTTAGACCCTGATTAACCTGTGCCTTATGAAACAACACTTTAAACCCTGATTGGCCAGTGCCTTATGAAACAACAGTTTAGACCCTGATTGGCCTGTGCCTTATGAAACAACAGTTTAGACCCTGATTGACCAGTGACTTATGAAACAACAGTTTGGACCCTGATTGGCCAGTGCCTTATGAAATAACAGTTTGGACCCCAATTTACCTGTACCATATGAAACAACAGTTTAGACCTTGATTTACTGGTGCTTTATGAGGTGGCAGTTTAGACACTGTTTTACAGGTGCCTAATAAAACAAGTTTAGACCCTGATTTACTGCTGACTTATACAACAACAGTTTAGACCCTGATTTACCAGTGCCTTGTGAGACAACAGTTTAATCGCTGGTTTACTGGTGCCTTATAAGACAACAGTTGTGACCCTGATTTACCAGTGCTTTTTGAGGCAACAATTTAGACCCTGATTTACCAGTGCCTTGTGAGACAGCAGTTTAAACCCTGATTTATTGGTGCCTTATAAGACAACTGCTTAGACCCCGATTTACCTGTGCCATATGAAACAACAGTTTAGACCCTGATTAACCTGTGCCTTATGAAACAACAGTTTAGACCCTGATTAACCTGTGCCTTATGAAACAACAGTTTAGACCCTGATTAACCTGTGCCTTATGAAACAACAGTTTAGACCCTGAATGGCCAGTGCCTTATGAAACAACAGTTTAGACCCTGATTGGCCAGTGCCTTATGAAACAACAGTTAAGACCTTGATTAACCTGTGCCTTATGAAATAACAGTTTGGACCCCAATTTACCTGTACCTTATGAAACAACTGTTTAGACCTTGATTTACCGGTGCTTTATGAGGTGGCAGTTTAGACACTGTTTTACAGGTGCCTAATAAAACAACAGTTTAGACCCTGATTTACTGCTGACTTATACAACAACAGTTTAGACCCTGATTTACCAGTGCTTTGTGAGGCAACAGTTTAGACCCTGATTTACCTGTGCCTTGTAAGACAACAGTGTAGACCCTGATTTACTGGTGCCTTATAAGACAACAGCTTTGACCCTGATTTACTGGTGCCATATAAGACAACAGTTTAGACCCTGATTAACCTGTGCCTTATGAAACAACAGTTTAGACCCTGATTGGCCTGTGCCTTATGAAACAACATTTTAGACCCCGATTTACCTGTGGCATATAATACAACAGTTTAGACCCTGATTTACTGATTTACTGGTGCCTTATAAGACAATTCTTTAGACCCTGATTTACCTGTGCCTTATAAGATGAAAATTTAGACTGTGATTTACTGGTGCCTTATAAGACAACAGTTTAGACCCTGACTTACTGGTGCCATATAAGACAACAGTTTAGACCCTGATTTACAGGTGCCATATAAGACAACATTTTAGACCCTGATTTACTGGTGCCTTATAAAACAACAGTTTAGACCCTGATTTACTGGTGCCTTATAAGACAACAGTTTAGACCCTGATTTACTGGTGCCATATAAGACAACAGTTTGGACCCTGATTTACCTGTGCCTTGTAAGACAACAGTGTAGACCCTGATTTACTGGTGCCTTATAAGACAACAGCTTAGACCCTGATTTACTAGTGCCATATAAGACAACAGTTTAGACCCTGATTTACCTGTGCCTTATAAGACAACAGTGTAGACCCTGATTTACTGGTGCCTTATAAGACAACAGTTTAGACCCTGATTTACTTGTGCCATATAAGACAACAATTTAGACACTGATTTACCATTGCCTTGTGAAACCTCAGTTTAGACCCTGATTTACCATTATTCTAGTATTATATATAGATAAGAAATTCATGGCATTGAGTTTTCCAAAATGCATTCAGTCATTATGCCCCTGCCATGACAGTGATAGGAAGATATTGTGTCCATTCATCAGCCTGTATGTCTGTCATACCTTGGTTAATTTAGCATTTTGGTCAGTTTTTAGGCACTGTGGTGGGGCACTCATGTTCCACAAACACATTTGTTTTATTGCATGTAGTTTGAACTTCATGTGACTACATGCACCTTTTTCTGTCATAAACATAATTTTTGTTTGTATATTATTCATTAGATTGTTTGATTGACGACTGTTTAAGCTTAGTACCATGCGTATATAATATATATATCATCAGTTGGATTGTCATCTGTGCAGTTGATGGGTCTTTGAATGATACAGCATTACCTGTACTCATCAAATATCTGCTCTGATGACATGTTTCACTTTTCCTCATCTGATGACATTTGAACCTTTACACATGTATCATCCATATTACCTACTTTATTTAATGAAATACACCACATTAACCTTTATTTAACTTTTCAATGAATGATTGATAGTTTTTCTTCGACTGGCATGTCACGAGTGCCTTAGAAGGTGATCATTACTTCTTGTTATGTCTCATTTGAGTAGTTGTCACATGTTACTTCATGATTGCCATGCCAGAATGAAACACACAGGTGAGAGTTTTGCTATCAAATTAGCATATACAGTGATACTTCTCTAAACCAGTCCCGTTGTAAAGCAGCATGTTTTTCAGACTGACCACACACTTTGGTCCCAGTCTGATACTAATCAAACCTTTCTAAAGTGGCCTCCTCTACAAAATGGCTAATATTTGTGGTCTGAACAGTCATTTTACTGAAATATTTGCTATAACTAATAATGGAACTTAGTGTGTTACTGTTGATCTGCCTGTGTTTAGTATAGCTCTTATCAGTTATTAAGTTGGCAAGGCTTACTTTGATCAGTTTAAAAATGGCAGTGCGACCTTGTGGTCATCAGTCTGGTCTTGGTAGTCTGAAAACATTTAGAGCACAAAATTTAAACTCACAGTACACATAATTTTGGTTTTTGATTATTGTCACGGAATCGTATAAATCCCTTTTATTAAATACATGTACTCGGGTTTTGTTTTTCAGTGTAACAACGATGCCCGAGAGTGAGTTATGTATACGTTACAATATTTCGAAACAGTGAGTTCGGTTCACCCCATGCCGCACGTGCGAAGTGCTTTCGATGGGAAAAACCGAATGCATCAAGCGTACGGACGATGTAGAGCTGCATCGTCTGTATAAATGCTTCACCGTAAGACTAAATCTTTACATTACGGAACGTCTTGTCAGTGAGCAGTCTACTTAAGGATTTGCACGTCTTCAGCTGTAGAGGTACGTAAATTATTTATTAATTTATGGTGTATATTTTCTAGGTAGCTTCGACTTGCGTAGTACAATGCAAATATTTTCTATTCTTGTTTGTTCTTAATAAGAGCTTTATAGTAGCAATATAAAGAGGCATTTTTAGGAAACGTTTAGTACCATAACATTCTTATCGGACACGTGTAGGTTCACTTCTGAACTTGTTTATTGCTTCGTAATGTTGTGCTGATAATGTAATTTGTATAACTTACCTTATATAATGTCATTACGTGTCATCATATATGCCCGTGTCAATCATACTACACGGTGTTAGATTTATTTTCAGCTGATCAGAGTCGACGAGGTCCCAGCTATAGAGGGGACAATAGAAGTTGACTATAGCAGCTGTAAAGCTAACCATAGCAGCCCGTAGAGCTGAATAAACGGTGTGTTGCTTGAATACCAGGTGATCGGGCGTTGCTGACCCATTGGTGGGCGTGGATCGCTTGATTGACCAGTGCGACTGGCAGCCAAGTATGCTAGTGACGGAGTGTTTTTGAGTCACTCCATATATGTAATCTTTTAGCCGTGGGCTAATTTTGGGTTTTTGTGATACCCAGTGGTTTGGGAGTGTAAAGATATTTTGCATGATATCTATCCCATTTGTTTGCACCACATTTTATTATTTGAATAAAGTGCCTCATGTTTCATTATTTGAGGGTATACATTTTTGCTATATGAGTAAAATACATCATTTTTGCTATCTGAATAAAACACATCATTCTTTTTGTCATCTGAGATTACGGTGAATCATTAGCCTTTATTATTGCACTGTGTATTTATTTATTTGTATTCATATTTGGGTTACATTATTAGGTTCGTGCGGATTATGTTAATTTGTCCAATATTTGGACCCTATACACGCAAGTATTAATCATAACCCTTCTTCCCATTCAAGTCATTCATCAATAAACATTGCATTTTTATCACCATCAACAGTGTTCTGTTATAAATCCGAAATCCAACCCGGTTATCTTGTGACAATTACTTTATTCATAATAAAGGTACAATAACAAAACTTTTACAACCATGTAAATATTGTTTGGTCTACATATTTACAGAATTTCATATCTAAACACTTTAAGTGTATTTTCTGATTTTGAGCCTTGAGTCCAAGTTAAATTGTTTGTGCTCTGACAGTTTCTTGTCTATGGGGTCTGGACGTAGCCATATATACTTGCTTATAAGTCGAGTGCAACAGCAAACAATATAGACCCTGATCTGCCATGGCATAATGCGCTAGAAGATCAGGGTCTATGTTGTATGTTCTACTGATTACTCCTAACAAACTGCATAGACCCAGATCGACTGGTGCATTATGCAATGGCAGATCTGGTTGTGTGCAGTTTGCAGTTGGACACAAGTTGTGAGTACAGATGGTTGGAGTGAAAGTTACTGTCTTCAGAGCTCTTCATGGGAAATGCTATTGTGTTTATGCACAATACACGTAGACTTAATTGCATCAGTTGATCAGTTACTTAAGCACTAACTTTTTTTTTCTTTTTTCTTTAATTGCATGTATCGTTTTATACTTTTATACATTTTACTGCCATTCATAAATTGTTATGACAGATTTTCTATGACACATTGTGGGGAGAACCTACCCGATAGGTAGCAGCAACAAGGGTCTTCTCTTGTTGAACACCACAGAAAGGGCATTCTGCCTGCATGGATTGTATCTCTTTCTACATGTGTGTCTGCTATTCAAGATTCTCCTGCTAGCAGACAGACTGCTACATATGGTGCCAATGAAAGTGTTAGGAAACATGGGTTTTTTCATGCCCCAACTGGGTTCTGAACCCAGTACGTTTTCCGTCAGCATCCAGTTTCTTAGGCTGGACCATCTATGCATTGGACTGGTATCCCTTGCAACTGCAAGTCATGTACTCTTAGCCCATTTCATGCCATGGAATGAGCGAGGATGTGTCATCCTTTAGCCCTGTATACTTGAGCTAAAAAATTGATATATATATATATATATATATATCATCATTTATCATTTATTCATTTTAAAGACATTTATCATAGGTTGGTAAATTGTGATACCTATGCCTTCCACCTGGTCTGTAAGTAAGATAGATCCCATGTGATCATCATGTAGTATGTCAGAAGTCATTTCATCATGTCATATCTACCATAAAACCTTATGTCATATTTTAAGTGCAAAATTCGTAAAGCATGATAATTTAATTTTATCAATTGTTCTTTCCTACCCAGTTAGGTTGCATGTTTCATGCTTGAAGGTATTACTCGTTTCATGTTCACCAAACAAAGTGCAGTCTCCTTTCTACACATAGTTGTAACAGTAGCATTGCTATGACCAAGTGAAGGTTTACGTTCGTTGTTTGTAAAATATATTTCAACAGTGTTTACTGAATGAGCTATTTACAAATATTATTCAAGTGTCTTGACATTTTTAGAAAGATATGAAAATATACTGTTCTAATTTTTATTTTGACTTTGTGTGCTAGTTATAATGAAAATTTGTGATGAAAGTGAAACCTTTGAGTTAAATGAAAATTGTATTCATCAATCAATAGTGTACTTCTTTTTATCAAACACTTTGCTCTTTTTGTATCTGTAAAAATGGAGTGGAACTTCTACAGGTATATTATATAGGCATTAACAAATGTAATGATGTTACATTTATTTGAATACTTTTTCATTTTATCCATTATTGTGGATAATATTGATACCATTTGATTTCATACTGTAGATTTTTGTTCAAACACAAATTGTTAAAAAATATACTAGTATGTGTAAAAGGGATTTGACTTTCTAATAATGCAACTTAAAATTACTGTAATTTTTAATTTATTTTTATATCAGAATAAGAATGAGAAACAAAACCAACATTTCGCATTTAGAAACCTCTTCCACAGGTAAAAAGAGCCATGTAAATAGTGCCATGGAATAGGTACCCTACTGGTCCTTTGATCTCAACTTCTGAAGCAGTGACTGGGGGCCTCATTTGCATATCAGTGGGGAGTCCAGCATAGATTCAGAAAGTGCATAGATACCAATCCCTGTGTAATTCTAGTCTCCGTTTTCATAAACTTTTTCCCAACCTTGAATGAAAATAAAATGTAATGATACAAAAAACAACATTTCTTTTATATTATGTATTCACATCCAGTAATTAAGACAAGAGAAATTCAGTAGGGCACCAATATCATTTAAGCAGAATAAAATATATACACAGACTTTCCATGTAACTGCTACATATATAAATATGGCTGGCAGAGTTAGTACAGTAAAACCTGTCTTGAAAGACCATCTGTCTTGAGAGACCAAATTCTCAATGCACAGCTTTATTGATTACATAGTGTTAAGACCTGTCTTGAGAGACCAGATTCTCAATGCACAGCTTTATTGAATATATAGTGTTAAGACCTGTTTTGAGAGACCACCTGTCTTGAGAGACAATTATTTTTTAGCAGAAGGTGTGATCTTTTTAGACAGGTTCAACTGTACCACATGATGAATGCTAGCTTATCTTATATATGTCACAGCAGGTAAATCTGAAATAACCAACAGAAACGGTGGAGTCTGTAAGTTTAAACAGGAAATATTCAAGACATAAACAAGTCGAATGTACAGTTATGTTATTAGCTATATAGGTCCCAGATGATATGAACATAAATAAAGAATTCTTACATTCAAAAAGTGTTGAAGATAAAAATAAAATTTACATGAAATAAAAAGCTGGTAATAATTACACTCGATAAGATTTACTGTAGCAAATTTTAAAAATTGTTTTTCATTAAATATACCGCTTTTACACTCACTAAGGCACTATCTCTTCTCTCATCTGAACTCCCGATTTTCCTTTTCGAACCCCCTATTTCTGAAGACTGAGTGTCCCCGATTTTTAGTGACAAAGGCCTTGACTGTTACATAGGATTGGCCACACACTTTATGCCCATGCTTCTTCCTCGTTATTTATAGTGGTGTCAATAATGCATGATTTAATGTTGTATGCACAAGGGGACGATTATAGTGCAGAAACGCATTTGTGCTATCCGGGTTTGAAATTAAGTTTTAGCTTACAGTGCTCATGCGTACCTGAATATTTTCTCCTAGCTCTGTTTTGATGTGCTTACCAAAGTTTTCATAGTGATTTTGTTGGAATCGGTCTGTTCATACCACGGGGGCCGCGGGTGGTCGAGTGGTCTAAGGTGCTCACCTTTACTGATCACTGACATTTCACCTCTGTCCGCGTGGGTTCGAATCTCGGCTCGGTCGACGTAGGTATGTGAGAAACCTTGCCAGTAGCTTCCCGTGGGTTGGTTGTTCTTCCCGGGTTCTTCCTCTAACAAATATACTGGCCGCCATGTATACCATATCATGTGCTGAAAAATGGCGTTAAGCCTACAAAACAAAACCAAACCTATTCATGCTACACTTTTCTGTTCATTAAAGTAATATTTGGGACCCAAGTGAAATCTCTCCAATTTTGTTAGGTATAGGTTCATTATGGAGTCGAGAATAGAGAATTTTACGGTCTTTGCACGTTGTATGGAGAGGAGTTGGTGTGACTCTAAGGGCAATGGTCATAGACGGATCACCTTGGCAATCAATAGTCACAGACAGATCACCTTGGCAGTGCCCTTTTTTTTTTTTACACTGATTCTGTTTTTCCATTCTCTAAAGAGTTTTAAAAAATGTATACATGTTAATGGTTATGTCATTTTATTTTGATAGCAGCTGGCTTCAAATAAGACAGGGTACATCCTCGACGGAGACATTATCTGAAAACTATTTAGTGCTACCTTAATGAGCATATTGTTCAGGCTTATTTCTTCGTATTTTAATGTCATACTCGAAACTGAGCGATATTACTCTTATCCAGAAATAAAACTATCCTACGACAAACGTATGATCAAAAAAATTGAAGAGGATGAGGACGACTTGTCTGCCTTTGTAAAAGTCCAAAGAGATTGATAATATTCGTCTGGAAGTTTTGTGATTATAACTAAGGTACAGATTGCTCAACAATCAGGAATGAACAGACTTTGGTAAAACTACTTTACTATTAAATTTTAGAACAACAATTACTATTTTTTTTAAGACCAGTAAAAGCTCCTACATTACTACGTAGACGTATCCTTTAGATCACCGACGACGAAGGAGCTAGGCAGTTAAAGTAGCAACTTGCAGAGGAAAAACAGAAAAGGAGAGATATGGTCCTTCCACAAAGGAAAGAAAAGCTGAAGGCAGAACTGGAGAAGCTGTGGTCCAAGTTCACGGGTGTGACGGCAGCACAAATCAAAGGGCAAGCACAGCGTCTATCAGAGTGTACGACATAAACTTAAACGATTAAGAACTTTTAAACAAATCGTAAGCAGAAGGCAAACAGTAATTCATATTAAGTGCTGACGAAACCGCATTTCTTGCTAAGACGATTTAGAATTACTCGCATGTAATTGGGTCATTTCTTTTGCAGCAATGTTTGTTTTTATGGTGAGAAAAATAAATCAAAAACTTGAACTCGCCAAATCTCGATTTGAGCTACATACTGTCAACCTCCACTTCATAGGGAATTAATGTATCTTGTCTGCAAAAGTTTCAATTCAAGCAATGTCAAAGTACAAAATATTAGTATATGTTTATCTGAAAAATGGTCAGACGTTTGTACTCTAGTACCATGATATTGAGCTGCAACTTAATCAAAAAGGCATTTGATTACTTAAAATTCTTATGATCATTCTTTTCCATAAAACGTATTCATCCTCTGCCGATAGTTAGGCCCACCTTGGCCCAGTAGAAAATATCTTCAGGCTAAAGCTCTCGATACACTGGTACCCACAAACTCTTCTGTTCTCTTAGTACTCACCGCCAAGTAAAGCGCCTCTGCTGTCTTGCAATTCAATTTTGTATATTATCCCTACGTCAGTAAGATCGGCGGACGCATATGTATGTTAAGAGTCAAACAAAATAGTTGCACACACTTGACCCGTTTAATTTGTTTGTTGTGATGACTTACTCAAGTTACGGGCCTACTGATATATATCTTGAAAGTAATTTGAACTGAGTAACAATGTTCGTAACAATCTGTTAACGTGTTTTTGTAAAACGTAAATATGTTCATTGGAGCACTATCAAACTCTTCAGTTTCGGAGGTAAGTAGTTATTGCAAGTAGTCCGTAATCCCATATTGCCTAAATGACGGTGGTTGTTTTCGATAAACATCGGACATGAAGGGTATCAAATTTCACACGCGTTCACTGGATTAAAAGTTGCATCCAGGCTCTCCATATCAATAGGGTTGAAAAGAACCAAGGTAAGTCAGAACGTCAAAACAAACTCGCACAGCTTGAAACTTAAGCGTTTAAATTATATCGTCTCACACACTATTTTGGCGCTACACTATTTTGACGCAGTGTCATAAACTCCCAGTTTTCGAGAGAACGCATCTTTCAATGACGTCACAACCACAACATTAATGTACACTGATCAAGATCGAGTCACACAGACAGAAAAATTTGTACAAAATCCTATCCTTATCGGTTGTGAAATGAAACAGACACATACCATGAAAAAAACGCCATTTCACTAATTCTCTTTTTTTCAACCAGCAAGTCCTCATAAAAATCCTTACTAACTATTCTGACGGGGCAAATCAACTTCCCTGCATAATAGGCATCCAGTGTGCTACTCAACATGTGTTAGCAACGTGACTCACAGCTGATAACTGCATCAGTAACACTGTTTAGAAAGGTGTACAATGTTATACAGTTTCAGGTGGATCTGTCATAACTGATTTTCAGAGGTGGTTATTTGTTATTATAATTTGTGGAAATTTACAAGAAACATATACTTTTACGATATATTTCATAATTAAATTAGTATCCTTTACATTTCTGCTTATTTAAATCAAAGTATTAGGATTTTGTATCTGATAATTAAGCAATTTTAATTTAACAGTAAATTTTCAATAATCTTTTAAGACATTCTTGATATTTAACTTGTTTTGACCAATTTATTTCTTTAAGATTTGTTTGATAATGGCACGAATGATAAATAATGAAAATAAAACCTTCTCCTGTAATTTTATGTCTTCTGTCTTTGATTATTTGCATTCTTGATAAATAAGTTGTGAAGGATGCAAAACAGTTTAGATGTTCCAAAAACAGTACATTCAAAGATTGAGGTTCTGCATGTTCACAATGCCAATTAAGTATTGGGAAAAAGGTCACATGCTGAATCTAATTATTTCATAATTATAACTACACAATTTTATAATAATACCATCATGATTTTTCCAAATTTGATTCTTTTTCCTTTCGAGACAAAATCTGTACCAAAACCAAATTAATGATAAATGTAAAAAAAGTTTAGGAATGCCAAGTTAAATTTCTGTCTGTAATTTTTCCCATAAACTTGAGTTTTCTATGTTCTATTGATGTTCCTCTATAATATAGTTATTTTTCCCCGCGCATATGTACAATGGTGTCACTACTAGAATAGACTTCTGTGAAGTGCGTCATAATGGGTGACGTAATACACAAACTTTCAGACGAGGGGTCGTCTGATTCAAAGCATGCAATTAAGAGTATTAGGGAATATATCATTGTCATTTTTTATGCATGCTTTGCTAAAATAACTAATGTTTCTATACTAATGAGAGGTATCAATATGAAAGGAGTATATTTCTGAAAAGGTGAAAGTAAGTTCTTAAGTGCGTCAAAATAGGGGAGTCCAGGATAAGACCACAGGGTACTGGCTTACCATGCCTAAGGTGTCAACAAATTTGAAACTGATTTAAACTCGACTGACTAATTAGGCTACGAAACTTCCCCACCAGAAGAGGATGAAGTACACAAGTTGTCAAAGAAAAATAAAAAGTAAAAAGTCGTAAATATTTTATCACACACCCACCCTCCCCGACCAGATCAAATACATACTTGTCTGCAGTTTGAATACGCAGGATCAAGAATTTAATATAGTGAATTTTTGTTTCATTTGTTTGTAGCATTGGAGCTCGAAATCAGAACCTCCGATTCAATTTCCCAACTTGAGAGTCAGGGCAGACACAATTTGTTTAAAACAATGTAGCTAACTTACATGGACGTTTACGAATAGGGGGTGGGGTAGAGGTGGGCATGCATACATTTTATGCACATGTACTCAGGCAAATTGAAATGGTCTTGAATCTTTGACTGTTGATTGAAGCCGTGCTCATCAAATATGTTGAGCCCGATACAGCTTTTAAGTCCAAGAAAAGTACAGGTATCCTTGGTTACAAAGCAAGTAGATAGAAATAAATGGAGCAGATCTTTTGTTTCCCCTTGTACCAAAGCAAATATTTTCACTTCTCAGCTTCCCATATGGGAAAGTTTAATGGGGCTAGCAAGCTTTTGCTGCATATATGCTCCACATGTTTGAGAGAAAGGCAAAAAATTCGCTCACCCATGATGTTCATCCGCCTGTCCTCATTAATCGGCATGCCTGGGTCAATGAACCTCGGCGATTGAATTAAATACCTTGGCAGAAGTTTTTTTTCTTCTTCTTGTTTTTATCATATATAGATGAAAATATAAATTATGCTCCTGAAGTGGGTATATCATTCGTCGAGGATTCCTCTCGAGAAAATACTGACCAATCAGATGCTACTTTTTCAGTTTTTAAGATTACTGTCAAAAGCATGCCAAAACTCTGATAGGTGATGTTCGTGTTCCTGATTCTTTTGACAAAAGACACCAGACTGCAATTGGATCGGATATTTTGATGAGTTCAAAAGAAGTTATGCGTAACTTGATACCTGATCATCACATAGAGCCGTGTTGGAGTTAATTATCCTTCGACTCCATTAGTCAAAATCCACTGGTAATCAGTTTTAGTACAAACACATGGTTCAGGAAGTAATTGGTTTACACGAAAAAATTGTAGATAGCGACTTTCCATATTATAGGGGGTTGTAGGATACCAGTGTCGTGAAATATCCATGTTGAATTTTCGAGATCTCAATTGCATGACTATCAGGACAAGATAATGTGATTTAGTGGAGTTCCAATTCACTTTGGCACTGCTATGGAAAATGAAGCTTACACTACAGATCATAAAGGCACTACCTCCTATTCAGAGGATGTAGAGAAATATTTCAGCAAGGAAATTGGGGGTGGGGGTTTACGGCGCGTTATTAGAACCATTTTTTAACAACCATTTCAAAAAAGTTTTGAAATCATCTCTCCACACAGTCCCAAAGAGAGAATGAGCTGAACGAAGGGTAAGTTTGGATCAAAGTTTTTGTGAAGTGGCTCCGTCAAGCGAAGGCAGGAATAATACCAACGTCGAATACGGCAAGAACTCGAGAGTTAAAGACTTCAGAGACAACATCGTAGATTAAAACTAAGAAAAGAAAAAATGTCGATGCCAGGACAAAGTTCAATTATGATTGAAAAAATAGCATTATTTAGGAATATAGTTAAGTAATAAAAATTTTCTGGTGGAAATGATCAATACCTATATGTATTCTTTGGCCAGATGGAACCAAATATAAATAAAATAAGATCTAGAAAACTTAAAACATTTGATTAGGCACTTCTTCAACTGACGGTAACAACCATACTAAGACAAGAGCCCTCACTAGAAGAGGTAAATACAGGTAAACAACAAAAGGAAACATTTTTTCATTTAATTAATTTAAAAGCTATTGCAAACAAAATTTAAATGAATTTTATTCTCGATAAACTACCCATATTTTGCCAATCAAATGTCTTCCACACGCTCTGCGCCTTCTTATAGTCTTTTATTTGGATATGCCAGCGCGGCTTAGTTGGCTGTAAAAGGAATCTATTGGTGGAAGCGCTGCCAGCTGCTCGTGTATTTATACGGGTACACCCCTTTGCACGTACTGAGGGTAATATCAGCGCCAGGCGCCGTGTGCCTTGCTGTGGCGCGGAATGCCTCCTTTGGTATGTTAACTACTAGCTTTTCCAGGCTGCTATTCATAAACTGAAGACTGTCAATAAACTGTACTTGCCTTAGTAAAAAGTCATGTACATTTACGTGTTATTTGGAATGGCGTTGATTGTTTCTGATGAAGCTGTTCCGATCTTCTCCATAATAATATGGACGTCATAGCTGCGTAGGTTTCAAATAACGACTGGTACCTTTGTTTTTTTTTTTTCTTTTTTTTTTTTTGGGGGGGGGGGGGGGTCTTGGTAGAAGCGTAGCTTTAGGTTACACACGGTAATATGGCAGTGATCTCATATCCTATCGCTGCCTAGCACCTTGCTGCAAATGTGTCAGTCTGTTGCCTTTTGGAAGGGCCCCAGGTCGTCTCCGTCCCTGAAAATCTCAGCTGGATAACGAATCACCTCTTCAACTTCATCCAGCTCATTCTCAATGTCTTGGATTAAAGTAACAAAGACTAGGATGTTCTTTCCTGGCTCTGGTATAACTACTCGCTGTGGCTTTTCGTCTATACCGCCGCAATCTTTCGCGTGGGCTTTCAATAGGTCGGCTCGGCTAAAGGCGTTAATACACCGTGGCAGACGTGTTTTTTTTTCCTTGTGGTTATAATGCTTGTACACCAGTCAGCTGAGGTTCTTTATCCAGACATAGTGGAAACGGGCGGTACTGCGACACGCCAAAGTCAAGCACTTCACAACCAGCAAACCACTATCCTGATCCGTAGTGCATATATCCTTCAAGGTGCTTTATTACTGTGGCATTAGCTTGAGCAACCAGCTGCCCGATCTCATCAGCACGCAGTACGACGGTGGAATCGTTTTGGAAATAGACCGTCACTTTTAATTTGTCTGCTAGCACGGCTTGTTCGTCATATACGTTTAGCACCCCTAGTACAGCTTTTTCCAGCTGTGCTGTCAACACAAGACTAAACTTTAGGCCATCCATAGCGGCCAGTTCCTTTTCGATTACAGCTTGGACCCTTGGTGTCATAGCATCAAGAAATATAGAAGAGTCGGCTTTGGGCCGCTTTTGTGGCACAGAGCCGCGATAGCCTTTTACAATAGCGGTGTCTTGCTACTGAGCAGGTCTTTCCTGCTTTACTTAAGCTGGCAGTTTCCTGCAACTTTGTTGCTTGGCCTTACTTTTCTTTTGGGAATTGCCACCAGCTGTCGTTCCGACTGTCGGAACGACAGACTGGGCTGTCGAGAAATCGCCAAGCAGCTCATCCAGCAAATAGTCTAAGGTGTCCTGTTGGACCCGCTCCCGAGCTGTCGTTCCAACTGGCTACTCAACCTTGCGCCTTGGCGCTGGAACAGGCTCCATAACCTTCCGCCTTGGCGCTGGAACTGACTGCTCCGTTGATGTCGTTCCGACTGTCGGAATGACTGATGACTGATTCACCAGGAGTGCATCCAACATATCGTATTCGCTTGGGGTTATTAGCCCTCTGCGAGCAACTCATTCATATGTCAAATTCTTGAATTGGCTATGAGACTTCACATCAAAACTCTAAGAAAGAATTATAAACTGACTTGGGAGTTTAGACGGAACCTCAGATGTTGGTTCCATTGTATACCTCTGTACAATTGGATTTCTGTGTCGACTTCTGAGGATTGGTCACATCCCGATGAATTTTTTGCTTCAGGTGTATGTCATCAAGGCTAAGTAGCGATTTTCATGAACAGTTTGTGTTTACTCAGAGATTCCCACATTCATTCAGACAAAAATTATTGACATAAACTGCCCAGAGCTTTCGCAATAATATCTGTTCTAAATGTATGGGGACCAGCTTTAAGAGACAGAAAAATTCAGTTGTACTGTGACAATCACGCTTCATTTTGAATGCCTACTTCAGGTACCATCAGAGATCCTTTTTTGCAGCTTTCTCTAAGGCACATTTGCTTTTTGTGTGCCTGTTACTAGTTCGAAGTAAAATCAAAACACATCGCAGGCCTAAATAACAGAATTCCTGACATTTTATTTAGATGGAACAAGGATTCCAAATTTCAGTCCTTATTCAGAACAATAACATAAGGTATATCATTAACAAGTAAGAGTCCCATCACGTTCATTTTAATTTTTACATTATTGGTAAAAATAAAATTCACATTCAGATTTTGAATTACTGCAAAAAGACATGTGTCTGTCAGTCCGCAAAGCATATGCAGAAAACACATACCAGCACATTGCTAGTTTCGTGAATATTTTTCTTTATCCCCTGTTCCGGCCAAAGAAGACATGATGGCTATACGTGCACAATTTCTCAGCAAATTATTCAAATCTGCTCAATCCATTAAAAACTATCTAAATAGTTTCAAGCTTTTTCATCTATACTTTGGGTTGGATTATCCTCAATTTGATTCATTCAAATTAAATTTGGTTCTAGAAAGGTTAGCAAGATCCAGTGTCCAATGCCACCAATAGACTTTAGCAATTACACCTGAGATTTTGGCTCAATTGTATTATCTCTTTGATCTATCGAACCCACTTGATGCCGCGGTTTAGGCGCTGTATTACGTTTTACTCAGCCTTTTTTCTGGTGTTAGAAAAAAACACCCCAAGAGCTGAAAGAATATATATATATATATATTCCTGGATTCTAATATTTTATTTCATCCCAATAAATAGGTTTGCTGAATTGACATCATTGTTTTCAGACAATATGCTGCGTTCGGGGAGCGTAGTTTACGAAATTCCGATCGTAGCTATCCCAGGTTCAATACTTTTGCCTACGCACTGCTTATGTAAATATGCTAGACCTTGTGGAGGTCTTTCAAGAAGCCCCTGCCTTTTGTTATAAATAAAAGGGAATGAACTCTCCATCTTACATATCCTCGGTTACAGAGTATCTTAAAAGATTTCACCAAGAAAACAGGCAGAAATCTAGATTTTTATTCCTCACCTAGTTTTTGCAGAGGTTGGGCTTCCTGGACCTTCAGCATAAGTTCCGATCGAACCGATACAATTATCTGGCAATTGGAGCAGTAATGCGTACAATGTATACCTAAGATTTTCCTTGAGAGATAAGCAAATCAGTACCCCCCCCCCCCCAACAAACACACACACACAATTAATATAAAATAAAATTAATAATAATAATAATAATAATAATAATATTAATATTAATATTAATAATAATAATAATAATAAAAATGAGAGAATTGATAATTAAATAGGCTCAAATCTAGCAATTGATTTGCTATTTACAGAACCCTTCCGAATGAAATGGATGACGATAATTTCAGATTCCATCTCAAAATATGTGGATACTGTAAACCACTTTCACATGCAAAGTTTTTGAAGAGCCACAAATGGAAGGTTGATAAATCGCAGCAAGAACAAAATAATCAGTATTTTCAATGTAGATTTTATAATAATTAACGTAGGGACAAATGATCTATATATAAATCAAGGTACAAATTAATTAAATTAAGTCTCCATTAAGGGTCCTTTTCATCCCAACAGGGACATAAGACTGCAACCATCTTCCGCCATCTGGGTCGGTCCTGAGCAATGGCTTGTGCTTCGCCCAAGGAAAGTCCCATCTCTTCCAGATCATTGTCCTTCGCCAGGTTGTCTTTGGCCGGCCACGCTTACGCTTCCCCGCTGGTGTCCATCTGAGAGCTACCTTGGGTATCCGTTCTTGTGGCATCCGCATTACGTGTCCGAACCATTGGATTCTGCGCATCTTGACCTCCAGAGAAATGTTTTTACATCCAGTTTTCTCATATAGGCTCACATGGGAGATCTTGTTTGGCCAGTAGATTTTACGGAGGCAGCCATTGTGGAATGAATTTACATTCCTCATGTCTGTCTTCACAACTCTCCAACACTCGGAGCCATATAAAAGTACCGACTTTATGCTGCGGTTGCTAAGTCTGATATTTGTGTTGAAGCTGTACTGTTTTGATCTCCATATAGGGCGAAGCTTGCTGAAAGCACCTCTGGCTTTATTTAACTTGGCTTTTATGTCCATTGTTGTTACTAATTAGGCTACCATTACAAAGACTTTATTTCGAACTTAAAGTAAAAAAGTAATGCTAAGGTAATTTCTGGTTAATTCTTTAGACCATAAAATTACCAAGGAGTTAACAAAATCGGTGAGTCACAACCTCAACGAATTGTGTAAAGACAGGGGAGTCACAACCTCAATGAATTGTGTAAAGATGGGGAGTCACAACCTCAATGAATTCTGTAAAGATAGGGGAGTCACAACCTCAATGAACTGTGTAAAGATAGGGGAGTCACAACCTCAATGAATTGTGTAAAGCCAGGGAGTCACAACCTCAATGAATTGTGTAAAGATAGGGGAGTGTAATTTGCAATAGTTTAAGGCATTTTATTTTTAAACGACTGGGTCAGAAATGGTGGTTGTACCTGAACCGTGAAGGTATCAGAGTTATCATAACAATTTTCATTTATGTCATTAAAGCACCTGGATTTTTAATTGTCTGCCGCCGATTCTCTTTGTCCTCTTTTCCTTTACTCTAGCTTCTCTCTCCCGTGTAGTATTGCTTGAGATCCCTTTCTTGCCCTAAACAGTGTCTTCAGTAAGAAAGTGGTGAACTTGAGGAATGATATAGCTATATATCTCTTTATTACATCCGTCATATCAATATTTGAGATGAATAATACAAGTTATATCTCTCTTTATTACATATGTCATATCAATATTTGTAGTGACTAATACAATTTAAGATAAATCTGTAATTTATTATTCATAGCTATAGTACCTTTGCAATATATGAAGCATGTGAGATAAATGTACTTTTGTCACATTCACAGCAGGACAATACAAATAAAAACCTACTTATTTTTCTGTTGTTTAAAAAATCCCGATTAATTAGTAAATCATGTTTCCATCTGACCAACAATTTATTGACTTTTCCACCACCACTGACATAGTCCTGAGATTCATAATTCATCATTTTCCCTTTTGGACACGTTCATAGACCATACACATTTTATGTATGTTTAAATACCAAGAATTTTACCAAAACGCTTTACTTGGTGAGGCACAATGTATTGCAATGATTAATTGACCACTGAACATAACTCGTGAACGGAGGGCAACTGTGTGACATTTACTTTTGACAAATACAAGAAGTCACATTCAGACAAGAGTACCGCAAACAGCTCATGATACGCCCGTCTCGTGACTTTTTCCCTACTAATGATTTTGACCTTTGAGCTAGGTGCTTGACTTTTGATGAGCAGGTGTAAACTTGGGTATAGTTTATCAAAATATCTGTAGGGGCGAAAATATGACAGCCTGCATAATGAAATAGGGCAGTGATTTACATTATCCTTTGTTGTGACCTTGACCTTGAGGCAGGTGGTATGACTGAGTACGTGAGACACTGTCTAGTCAACATGCATTGAAGACTAAAGAGCTTGACCTTGAGGCAGGAACATGGCTATGGTATGCGACACACTGCCCAGCCATGATATGTAATTGATTAAAGTTTCATTAAAGTAATTTCAGAAGTTCCAAATGTTTACTCCAAGCAACTATACAAGTGAGAGTTACATTTTCTCTTGTTGTGACCGTCAGCTTGACACAGGAGAATTGGCTATGTTATGCGATACACGATATCTAATTGGCTAAAGTTTCATGAACTTATCTGTAGTCGTTCAAAAGTTATAATTTGGACAAAGATACAATTCACATAATTACATTTTCCTTTGCCGTAACTTTGACCGTGAGGCAGGGTATGGTACGCGACACACCGTCTAGTCATCATATATACTTCGGCAAAGTGTAATGAAAGTATCTCGACCCGTTACAATTTTATCACATGGGCCGGACAATGGACCGACGGGCAAAGGATGTCATGACACAATACCCCCAACTTAAGACGAATAAAAAATTTATAAAACGAGTTTAATAACAGTAGAAAATGTAATAAACTGCTTTTAGTGAGTCTGAGATTTTATTTATCACAGAACTTTGATGACTTTCATATTTGAATTACTTTGCTAAGTGTTAGACCACAGTGTGTCGAACTATTTGATGATAACGTCATGACCCTAATAAAGGTTATACTTGTTTGGTAACAATGATTTAATCTTGTTTAAGACATATCGGAAATTTCAAAAGATATAGAAATTGTGTGAGATATCTCAATTTAATAAATTTTAAAAGAAATTGCATACTGTGTATATGCTAATTGTATTTATGAGGCCCAGTTTGAGGAATTTTTATTTATCTGACTTGTCATACTTTATGGCCTGTTTAATATGAATTTCTGCGGTCGTTATATTATTGCTCTTGAATTCCTAATCCGTCCAGTTCATTACAAGCACCTGTCTAGACAAATCTCTGATGCTAATGAGATTAACTGTAACTGCCGAGGCATATCATAGGTATTTTATTTTTACAGGTGACTGCAGTACAATCATCTCATAATAAAATCGTCATACTGACGATGACAGAGTCCTTCCTAATGGATGAAATATAGATATATTCCCGACCTAGCGAACACACTACAGTAATAGTTTAAAAAAAGAAGTTCTGCACTATTTACATGATATTCCTCTCCAGATAAGTAAATAGTTTCACTCCAACATGTTAATTAATTGTTAATAGGTTTAAAAAATCCTTGGTATCCTTCGGTATGTACATAACGAGGATACAATGCGTCAGCAACAAGCAAACACGCATTCGTCTGCATCTTAGCCATTCGACTATTAGAATGGTGATTGGGCAAAGTATTCAAATCGTTCGGACGACCGCATCACGTAGTAATCTTCCAATTACATTAATATTGTAATTATATACATGTAACTCACACATTACAAGGTCCATATATTTCTATCCTTGTAAACGCTGCATAATGATTGACACTTTTCGCCTACCTAACCTGTAGTTACGGTCTATTACATGTCGGCATCCACTTAACATGCATGACAGCCCAAGACTTGAGCTGTATAATTGGTATATGATAAATGGATTTTATTCATACTCGGAAAGATTGAGGACAGTCTGTAGACAATTTCATGCCCACGCACTTAGAGGTCATGATAACATCAGATCTGGGCTACAAGGAAATATGATCGATGGTTGAGTGATATTACGAGGTTAATAACAAAACTCTATTGAGAAAATCATCGTTTTAGAAGTCACGTCCTTTATAAAACAATAATAACAGCAGAATATCATCAGTAGCAGTTGCAGGACCACCACCACTACGACCAATTACAACAACAACTGATCCTTCTACTACAGTACGTTTAAGACCAAACTTGACAAAGATTGCACTTCTTGTGCACGTCGTTTAAAATAGGAATACACATGTTGCACAAGGAGTTAACTCATTAATGCACATACTCTACAGGCAAGTGTGTACCAGGTTGTGACCAGGCAGTGAACATAGTGTACCAGGTAGTGAACATAGTGTACCAGGTAGTAAATATAGCGCACCAGGCAGTATATATGGTGCACCAGACAGTGACCATGACCATCGTGTACCAGGTGGTGAACTAATCCAGTTTGAATGTATAAACAAGCTATCGGTATATATATAGCATTTGATTAGAAATCATTTAAATATTCAAATTGCCAGGTTTATCTGATGATGGTAACATTAAATGATCAATTGTATCTCTTTGTGTGTTATAGTTCACGTGTTCATTCATTTGCTTCTCCATTTATCTTTATATCCAATCACTATCAATTTATTTTATCAATTTGATGGATCAGCTAGGCTGATTCTTTCATTTGTTTAATGGTTTTTCCCATATTTGTGTTTGTTTGTTTATTAATCATTCATTCGTTCGTTGGTTGGTTCATCCATTCATTCATTCATTCATTCATTTGTTGTCTTTGGACGCACATAAGAACAAGAAAGATGGAGTGAACATAGGTAATAGATTTAAGTAGTATTGACGTGATGCGTTCTAGCTAAGCCACAGTTTTATTTACTGTACAAAAATTAACACTCTACTCTCCATCACCACGAGACATATTATATTTCAAAAACAAATACCCTACCCACCACGATATTTGTTTTAGACGGTATGATTTCTGTCCCTGCAACAAAATACCCTATTTTCATTTTTCAAAAATAAGCAATACACCCCTCCAGG
The DNA here is from genome assembly GCA_029931535.1 of Margaritifera margaritifera. Taxonomy (NCBI): domain Eukaryota; kingdom Metazoa; phylum Mollusca; class Bivalvia; order Unionida; family Margaritiferidae; genus Margaritifera; species Margaritifera margaritifera. The sequence goes on along the minus strand of JAQPZY010001694.1, from coordinate 2,089,365 downwards.
ACAAAAAATAAATAAATTAATAACAGAGGTCTTTCTCTCCGAAATTGAGAGCCAAGCTTTTATGCGTAGTGAACGAAGCGAACACAACTGTACCTATCCTATAGTCCAGTACTTTTGTGGACACAACCTATGAGCCCATTAACAGAGACATCAAACTTTGGCCACTTGTCTAACCTGTAATAGAACTAAAAGATGATTCTAAGCTATAAACATTAAACATAAATAACTAAAAGTTGATTGCTAGACGCTAAATTCTAAAAACAAAATCTGAATTCTGAAGACAACTTTTTCCTGTCCGTCACTCTTTGATTCAGATACTCATAAGATTTTGATTTCCATGCTAAAGCATTAGATGCATGTGTACCAGTTGATAAAATGTAAAACTTTAGGTAAATAAATAACGGATTTAATATTTAAAACAAAAACTAACAAGCAGTGCACCTTTACCCTTGTCCAGCAAATCAGTTTAAAAAAAATTGCATACGTATATAGAGAGATAAAAACATATACTACACAGAAAACAATTAAATTATTTTTATGTACAAACCATTGAGCAACTAAGACAATTACACTTTAAAATTTGACAATGACAATACAGTAAACAGATATAGAGCACAGTGTGATATACAACTCTGGCAAAATCAGTTAAACTGGGCAGTGCTAATGGCAACATCAGGATGTGGAATATCTTATTGGCATCTAACTAATACTAGCCTACCATAATTACTAAAATCAATATATAGTTTTCACGTTTACTTTCAGATACGAAAACTCTTGTTTGAATGCAAGATACCATTACCTGATGATCAATCTGTTAATCCAACAAACAATGATATAGATCTAATTTGTATTACATAATTTGTAATAACTTTAATATACCCTTCTCATCATGATTGGAGAAATATGGATGGAAAAAAACATATCTTAGCTACAATGGCCATGAAGAACACAATAATGTACATCAGGATTTTGGAGAACCTACACCAGATCATGTAAAAGATACTTACAAACGTAAATACAATTACGGAGCTAAAACCGTTTAATACTGGAGACAAATACTTGCTGGGGAAAATAAATTAAAATTTCACAAGTGACGAAAAAGAAAAGAAAGATGGACTTATTTCTTTCTACAAGTGAGCAACAGGCTAACAGAAGAAGCGAATATCTAGACTAACTCAGAGTATAAGGTCCTATGTGATATGTATTTTAGGTGGCAAAGTACTGAATAGAAAATATAATACGCAGTCTGTTTCAACTGTACAAGACACGGTAAAAAAGTTAATTGGAAATTTAATTTTGGGCGAACAAGAATGTGACTCAGATGAAGATTTCAGCAATATATTTCAGATTCAAAAGTTAGGCTAAACTATGCTATTGGTGGTAATGGTATATTTTTGTTACCAAGTAATATGGTGATGAAAATAGATAGCCTAGTAGGTTGCTTTAACAATTTACAATATCATCAGATATATTTAGTGTAGGAATAAATACTGTTATAAATACTCACATAGCAAAATAAAGGAATTCCAGCAGCTGATAAACACTCTATAAGAATTCGTCAAAAATAGATTACAAAATATCCAATGGAAAAGAAGATAACACGAGTAATAATTATACAGACAAGTAGGACAAAAATGGTAAAAGTCTTGTAATCCAGACAACAAAAACTGCGCATGATCATTAAAAACTATAAAACAAGCGTTATAATTATGCATGTGGTTGCAGGAGCTACTGTACTTTTCTTTTTAAAGTATAATATGAACTAGTTAGTTAAGTTATTTGTTTTCACTTTTCTAGGAGTCCTTGTTCTTTTTATTCTTTTTCGTGGCATGTCGACGCTTTGATCAAAACTGCAAATAATAAAATGATAATGATACAATAAGGACACTAATATGATCAGCTAATGAAGAAACAATTTGTACAGCCGATTTTAAAAGCCAGCTTATTACACTGACAATGATACAAGGCAATGATGCTGGTTCTTTCTCTCTTTTTTTATAGCTAACTCAAACAAATAGTTGGAAATACTTTTCATTCTTTGTTTAACTTTGTCAACGAATGTATTTGTACTACCGTTGTCACCACGACAACCATCACTTGTTCCTCCGCCTACTCCTGTCAAACGTTTTTAAAAAAATTGCTATTATGATATCAAGAGTTGTTGCGATCACATTTGTAGCTGTAAAAATAGTTGCAATTGTTACACCTTTTTCTTATAACATTTGTTTTCACCTAATAGTAACTATTCTCTAACTCTGAGATTAATTTTGTTGGTATTTTTTCTAATGTTATTTTTTAAGTCTGTGAAATGTCCATCTGTTTGTGCCCTTTTGCTTTCAGTATTATAAACAGTGTTTTCAATTTTTTTTTAGTTACATCTGTTTTTTTTCTTCTGATATCCCTTTGTGTCTCTGCTGTTTGCCATACATTTTAACGTCTGATTTCATTACTATTATTTCTCATTCAGCTACTTTCACTGCATCTGCGTAACATCTAAATTCTCTTTCGTCTTACAGCGTATATAATCTGGAAGGTGGTCCACTTCCAATTATATCATGGTATTCATCGATTATAGTCTCTGCTTTTCTTTCTTGCTGATCAAATGGTTCATTTGTGTTAATTACTTGCATTTATATTTCCTCTGGGAATTTTTGTGGTTGCCTTTGCTGAACAGTAGGCTCCTAATATTGTTGTAAAGATATACCTGCAGGTTTATCATTTGGTGTGTTCCATTTATTATTATGTCTAATCTAAAGAGGTGAGCAAGACACTTCCGCCTTTCTGCGTAACTATAGAGGTAGGTGCTCACATCTTGTTGGTTTACTTTTTTAAAAATTTGTATAGGATCTTTGCCTACATCTTAATAATACAATGTTCCTTTTTAGTTTATAATTGATGACTGAATAATTTATATTGTGTTTCGTCCATGTTTAAATTGTGTTTGATAAATTCTTTGTACTGAACCACAACGCCTACAAAAGCGTAAGTATGCTGAGCCGTTTTAAATCCCTCTTTGATAAAGTTTCTGTCACAGGATTTTCATTTATTATAGTATGATCGTAAAGGTCATCAAAATCATATGGATCGTAAGCAGGTATCAAATTTCACTTCACCAACTTCTGCAATTTTACATTATTTAAATGGATCAAAACATTTTGAAAACTATTTGGGCTATATAGAAGATACAAATAACAGAGACAGAAGCAAGGCTATTGATAACAGTAGCTAAGCAATACAAACGTTTGCAGAAGAAGAACATAAGCAGGAATTAAAAATGAGTATAACAAATGGAACATACAGGGAAATAACTTGAAAACTTTAACCGAAAAGGAGTTGGAAAATATGGATAGAAAACAAATAAAGAAAATATATGAAATGTTTGTAAATGCAAGAGCAGCTAAAATATCAAAGTCAGTTCCATATATAGTAATACCGATAGTGACATATCTGATGATAACATGTCTTCCAGTTGATAATTTAAACACATTACAGACATAATTGAAAGACAATTACACGACAACAAAATACAACAAGATATTTTACTGTGTTTCTCTTTTTTAGGATTACCTATTTCTGCATTAGAGTACAAGTTTATTAACTTTAAAAATAATTTTTTAAAAAAAGCAAACAGATACACACGAGAGAAGCAAACAAGTTGTAGATCAACTCTCAATTTCGTGTAAACGGAAACCTGAACATTCTTCTTAATATATGTGTACTGGATGTTTTGTAATGGATGCATTTGTTCCATTTACCAAGGGTTGTAACAACTTTATTATTACATGAGTGTCTATCTATTATGTGCTTAAATATTTTAGAGAGCAAAGCGAACAAGTTCCAGAAAACAAGATATAAAACATACGAACATATGTGATTTAAAATCTAATCAGTGATAAAGTTAGCGGTTTTAAAAGCTTATACTTTTATTGTGATGGCATTTTTTCATTTCTAGACCTGTTTTAACTAGCTATCATTTATCTTGTGTGTGAACATTGGAAACATTGTTTATGTTGTTCTAGATAAGAAAAGTCAAAAGAATCACAAGAAACAGCATGATCTATATCTGGGTTTTCTCTCATCCACACCTTCAGGCGTGGTAAAATTTATTCGCCTCCTATATGATTTAATTGATGGAACACCAAACATTTTGAACGTTATATTAGATTTGATGCTTTGCTTCATCGTACTTACAATTCTACCTCTTGATAGCATATATATATATATATATATATATATATATATATATATATATATATATATATATATATATATATATATATATATATATATATATATATATATATATATATATATATCCTGTAGTTTTAGTTGATGTGGTATCTTCGTTTTATGAGAATAAAACTGAAGAAATTTATATGGTTACTTAGCAACCAGAAAAAGGTAACTTCATAAAAGAAGAAAGATATGCGTAGAGTTAAACTTGGAAACAACTTGAAAACGATTCCTAAGAATTCAGAAAGCCAAAGCAGAAAGTTTAAAATAAGATCAAGATAAAACTAAGATAACAATAAAAAAAGTAGCTCAGACAAAATGTATTACTTGATTGGTGGTGTAGTTGTTGCATTCGATATCGGATTGATGTATTCAGAACGATCTGTTTTAGAAACTGCTGTCTGCGATAAGCAACCCGAGAGTAGTGAGCATGGCGAGCAAGTTCCCCCCAAAAAGAGGAACCTAATAGTTATAAAAGAACAGACAAATCTATTTCCAGAAATGCTCTGAATTTTTCGTCAAATAAATGGCATGTGAGAAAAATACCATAATTAACACTATTTACTATGCAGCACTGAATTTAACATTTTGAAATTGATTACAGCATGCTTGTAATGAACATGTTTACAATGTCCACAAATTCATCATTAAACATGGACATCGAAGAAGTCATGAAGTTAATTATTCTGATTTCATTATCACGATTTACAAATAATTATGTAATAGTACAAGGGATAGTACCAGACAATTAATAATTATGTAATAGTACAAGGGATAGTACCAGACAAAATAATGAAGTAAGTAAATTGGCGTCAGTGGACCTAAGGGAGATACATATATTTCAATCTTAAAATCTTTACCAAAGAAAGCAAAGCGAACAAAAAGCCTGAAACATCTAACAGAACTCCCGTTTTTACAAACACTATCCATAAGTCTGAGCTATCTATTTCTTATATCTAAATGGGAGAAAAAAAATAAAAAGTGCATCACCATTTTATCCAATATTACCAGCCACAAACAACGACATTTAATTTAGGTTGCAACTAATCAACGAAATTGAAAATTATGTGATAAAAAATCAGCCTGGCAAAAGCTTCAGGTGGGATTAGTACTAGTTTAGAAATCGCAGGAATGGAAACAAGATGTATTATCTCTCTAGCTTTTAGCGGGTTTGGTGCAGCTTTACTGGGGTTTGGTGCAAAAGCTTTCAAAGAAAAGCTAATATACAGTAAAGTGTTAAAACACCTCTGCCATAAATAAGTCAAACAGTATGGATGATATGGTGAGTAAGGCAATGCGTGATAACTCAAGAGAAATTTAATTTGATAGTTACCGAATGAAACAGATACAAGGGGATTACAAAAAGGCAATCAGGAAAAGAGTAAGCAGCATACAAAGACAAAATATTCATAAACTAACAACTATTTTAGGAGAGGGAAAGAAAAAAGAAAATGGAAGAAAGGAGACTGTTTTAACTTCCACTACTTAAATGGAAAGGTTCATCACCATAGAAGGATAGCCTGAGACAGAAATATATTTTTCAAATCCAATTGATAACAGAGATGGTAAATTATCCATTTGGTTACATTGAATAGATTGTGTCGTTTGCTATTACAATATCTCAAATATTCGAAAAGTAATATACTCTATTACATCAACGAAAGAATGAAACAGAAACTGTTTTAATTCCAGATGGTTTTTATAACCTTAAAATGTCCATGAACAAAGTTGAAGAAGGAATGACTTCTAATAACGAGAATTTAAAAAAGTATTGATATTGAGCTATTAAAAACACAATTAAAAAGTTTTAGTGACACCTAGCAATAACTACGCAGTCTAACTAACTACAACTCTAAATTGCTAGGATATAATAATTAACCAGTGATCTATACAAACAACTACTTAATCGGATATAGTTTGTGGGTTTTTGAAACCTAACAATTTATACATATTTGTAGACCAGCTCAATAACAGTAAAATGTACTACAACGACTATTTATGTTTTCTTTTAGTCATTGCCTGTTAAAATATTTTTCACGGCGATTTTGTTTCATATGCTGTAATAGTCCACATAAAAACCGCAAAGAGGAACCTTACATAAGTTGAATATCAGCATTTAAGATGAAGAAGGGAAAGTTATAGAATTCCATGGTATGACTGAAACGTATGTCTTTCACGTTAAGTAAATAGTGTAAACAATTGCTACAATGATCGGATATATATCTGTAAGAGGTCCTGGTGATTTTAGAATTATATACTTTGAAATAGAAGGAGAAAGCCCTTAAAAAGATCAATCAATAAACAATGACTTAGACGTAAATAGCTACCGATTAAAACTTTGGAAGATCCGGTAGGAAAATCTGATGGAGGTAGTACAATTTTTGTACAAAAACGAATTTAAAAACTCAAATACGTAAGGCTTTGGAGGATAATAATTTAAAAGATATAGAAACATGGATGGAAAATGTAGACAACAAATTGACAAGTGTAGAACAAAGCTCAAATGAAAAAACAAGCCAAATGTCGGAACTGCAGAAATAATAGACCACAACAGGAAGATTTCAGATGCTCAAGATATATTTTCCAGGAGATTAAACACTCTATTCAATGTTTTCAAACTTTACAAACTGTTAAAGAGAGACAATAGATTAAAATCGCAACTTCAACAATTACAGAAAGAATTAAACGACGAAGAATACAAACAGAGCGATGAAGAAATTAGAAACTTTGGTTGATGACTTACAGCTGGTATGATAATATTGGAAATAGAAACTGACTGCTAACGCTAATACTATGTCTCAGTTACCAGAAAAAAAATTATTTCACAGAAATGATCAAAAAGATTGATGAAAACAAAAGCAAACAAAACGCTAATTTGCTAATTGTTTGCTAATTTTGTTCGAATCAAATACGGTAAATAAAATACAAACTACCCATTCTTTTTTGCTAGATTTTATATGTGGGACTTCGGTACATCAATAAAACCATCCGATACGCCAAAATATATTCATACAATTAAAGAAAAGAAAATAAAGGTAAGTGAACAAATTTTTAATATTTTTAAGTGTTATATCGCCTTTACGACGGTAAGAGAAACAACAACGTTTTTGATACTCACAAAGAGAGTTTATCAAACATTTAAATAGCGTTAGCACTAAAACTATGTATTTGAAAGAACCTCATAACATGATTATATGTGGTGTTAAATAGACAACGTCTGTACTAGATTTGATTGAAACTGAATATAAAACAGTATTGCTTTTGTTGTTATTATCTGCCAAACATTTTGTGAACAATAAGACCTACAGCAGAAAATGGCTTCTTAGAGATGACAATATAATTGTAGTATAACCTGAAGACAAATTAGATAAAGGGTTAGAATTACTTTTTAATGTATACCAGGGAACTAATATTTTGTTTCTGATAGATGATTGTGCAAACTTAGAAGATGCAAAGAAGAAGACAAGCAACCTAACCAAAGTTGGCATTCAGTGGTAGACATTACGGAATAACTGTGGTTGACAGTGCAAAATTGAACTCTGTCATGAAATATATTCTTGAAAATGTTTAGATTCATAGATGTCTTTTACTCCAAAGATAAAAAGTCTTTAAAATATTTCCACTAAAAATGAGGTAATGAGATAAGAGACAGTCAAAAAGTTAAAAGGAAACAAAATAAATAAGCTTTTAATGAGGTTTGAATTTCCGTTTAATTACAATGTAGAAGAAGGGGAAACTCCCTATGGTCGAGAGTAATCATAAGGAAAAGTATTTATCTCGTTCGCTAAATATCTTTTATCCATCGTAGCAACTTAATGCAACCTTACTAAACTTAATCTTGTTTATCTCCTGATGGCAAGATCTAATTAAATTATTCTCTTGGTGATTTATAGTTTGGTTAACTAAATAATCTTGTACATTTCTAATTTTCGATAACTGATTTGTTGATACCCTTGCATACTTTCTTTGTGTTTTTGTCAGTTCTGAAAGAACATAACTTATTTCTAAGACTAAATAATTCTTGCACTGGTACGCCATTGAATTCATCTTTCTAATTATTTATCAGTTTAAAGAAATCGTTTTCAAATTCATTGGTTACTTTCTGCCTCAGAAATATATTCAATTCCATGTATAGAGAGAATATTTTCTTTTCCTATGTTAATACCGGATATATATCATCGTGTGGTAAAAAAAAACATGATATTTTAACAAGTGGCGAAGCCACGAGTTAAAATATATCGTTTATGGTACCACAAGATGAAGTATATCAGGTATTAACCTAGGAAAAGAAAGGTTTCTTTTTATTATATACCAAACTTGCTCCAGAATCGAAGCTTAGAAGATTAAATTCACTCTTCAGCACATCACGCCACCTCCATTGTTGAAAATACACCTCACTTTCATAGTAAATTACATTTGTTACATTTTGTAAACTACTTGATCATATCTAACCATAAAGCAAGTCCAATTCAGTAATGTATCACAGCGGGTTTATCATTGTTGTCAAAGAAGTAAGAGGAAATAACTTCATAGAGACGCAAACGGCGTCGAGTCAAATTTCTTCCGCAAAAATTAATTACCATGTCTGAAATATAATGCAGTTTTATTTATTTGTTCTAGCTCACAAAGTGCTCATTTTTGTTGCTGCAAGTATAACTAATGTAGGCCAACACAATCAAGTGTCGCATGGCATGACGGGAAATCATATTTTCACATGTGAAAATATAAGGATATATTTTTCACATGTGAAAATATAGAAATGAAAATAATATGAATATTATTTCGCCAATAAGTTTCTATAGTTACCACTTAAGTATATAACAAAAGATTTTAGCCATGGTTTCTGATCAAAACAAAACCACTTTATGTATCTTTTTTAGTATCTCTGTTTTTGTTTTTCTTCGTGCACAATAATTTAGGTACTGAAGGTTTTGTACCCTTTTTATTTTCTATCAATTTATTTCCCCTGTAATGGAGATAAATCAGTCTCATTAGGAATAGTCTTGCATAGGTGTTGGAACTTCTACATCTACTTCTGAAATTCCACCAAATCTTCCATCAACTCTCCAAGACATAAAATCTTCTTCGATTACTTTGTTTTGTTGTTTGTTTTCCCATTTCAAGATTTTGACAAACATTGGTTGGTACATGGCCTGACAATAAAAATCATTGCCAAAAATTGAACATAATGAATAACCTTGATCTAACTTATCAAAATTATTGTCATACTTGTTATTTGCTTTAGCATATTGTTACGACTAGGCGTAATGTAACAAAAGAAAAGACTCAAACAAGCTTTCAAGATTTAAAATACAAATATTTAATTTCCTAAAATATTAAAATATTTCAACAAACAATCAAAGTGAAAGAATTAAAAATAACTTACAGTATAGAATATTTTTAAAAGTCCTAACTTGTTCTAAAGTTCACTGATCCGGAAGTTAATCCAAATATTTCGAATGAAGTAGATTCCGAATGAAACCTTTACTGTACTGATGTGTTAATAAGAATCAGTTATATCCAAGTTTTATAAATTCCAAATAGTCCTTGAGAATATGGAATAACACAAGTTCTAGAAATGTTTCCGATAATAACACGGAGCTGTATAATTACTAAAGTTGAAGAAACAGTACTAATCCAGAATGTACTGTATGAATATACATCACTAAAGTAGAATATCCACACACCAAAAGAACCAAATTCGTTTATGACATCTCAATCCAGTGTAGCTATGAAGAATGCCAGAATACTGCTATAAATCCTATAATATAGTCTCTTAATACGCATAATTGAAATAATAACCCATTTAATCCTTCTAGAAACAACCTTCTCCAAACCAATCAGAAACTAGGTTATGCGTGACACCGCTTAAAGTACCTCTACACTGACAATATTATCAATAACAAAGTATTGACTATTAACTTAATCATAGAATCTAGGTCAGAAGTTCAAATCTCACGCGCTACCACGTGATATACTAATGCTACAGGCTTTCCAAGTCCAATGTACTCGGTGAAATATCGACCCAATTTACCGTATATGTACTCACAAGACGACAGCTGTTAGACTAAGAACAGAGATCACAAACCAATAAACTATACCATTATTAATATGAAAAATTATATATAATTCCGTAACAATATCTATTCAGTATCATGCTGATTCCTCCTCTGATTCCAGATTCAATCATCAGGAACACATCATAATCTGTTAGCAACTCTAATTCTACCTTACCTTTTTTCCAAACTAGCATCATTGGCTAGTAAAAGTGCACTATAATAATGTACTAGTTTGTAATTATACATTCATACATTTCTAAATTCTTCTAAAATGTCACATAGCATTAAATCATCTTTTTTTTAAATAGTTGCCACGTAAGTAACCAAGAGAATTCAATTTAAAATGTTTCATGATATAATTAACATACTAGTAATCCGCTTCGCTAATTCCTGGTCTAATAGGGTTTCAATTCAATTTTTCTATTGGCGGTAATTTATTTTCATCAAACCTTTCAAAAGAATCCATGTATACATACGGATAGATACCTTTTCTCCATGTTTATTCCTTTGGCTCCTCAAACATGTTTTATTGTTTTTGTGAATTTACCAAGTTGTTCTAGTAACAGTTTTATACATTTATAACTCTCTATGCATCTGATTGTTCTTTTTGCTAAAATGTATTTGCCCTCTTTTTCAGACATGTATTCTATAGGTTCCTTACTAAACAAAATGTAATTTTCTTCATTATTAGTTATTTTTGATAATTCTTGATCTGAATTGTTTTTTTTATTTTTTTATTTTTTTAATTGTTTTTATTTACTATGGTCTTAATTATCAGATGAGAATGGTATCCAGATAAATTATGAATGATTAGTGTTCTATATTTAGGATATTTTGTAATTTAAGTTGCACTGTAGATGTGCAGGACCTGTATTTTCCAGTTAAATGATCATGATCTATTGCTTTGTAGTTGGTGGGTTTTTTATTTCTTCTTTTTCTTTTTTCAATCTTCTTTTCACATGTATGGAATATGCTGGTGGCATTATAATGCTTATTAACTTCACTAATGAATATCATTTTAGAAGCGTTTCTTGGTCTAAGTTTCTTATAAATAGTTTCTGCAATTAATTGCAAATACTCGTAAAATTTATTTATGCAGTCTACTTCTTTGTAAACTATTGGCTTATTGTTCTTGTGAATTGATTTAATTTAGAGACAAAATCCAAATGGTGTCTGTTTTGCTAACTTTATTGACCATGATGTATTCTGGTTCTGTTTACAGCCGATTATTGGCTCCATAATACTTTCAAAGTTACACTACACAAAAAAGTAACTTTTAGTTCATAATTCAAGTTTTTAAATGTAACTACACAACTCTTTTCAGGCATGATGTCTATTTTGTTATCTATCTTACTGCATAATCTTTTGTGTTCTTGTAATGATAATTCAGAATAAAAATTATTCAGGCACTTCTTACAGAGGTATTTTGTATCATGCCTTTTACTTACTTGATACGAAATTAATTTTGACAGATCCTTTATTCCACAATAAGGCTAATTGCTCCCATTAAATATAATTAGCATATCTACGTGACTATCTCTTTCTCTTTATTTCATTCTAGTTGTCTTTATAAATGTGTCTAATGTTTCGTAAACACTAACACATATATTTTGATTTCTTTCTCAGTTATATTTACATTTTGTGTAATTATCGCACATTTATTAAGCCAATATTTGTATTTGTCTAGGTTATATTTTTGTGGCCTATAAGGATTGCCTTAGTTTTTGGTTTATAATAGATTCTAACGCATAAAAAAAATATTTTTTTCTTTTTTAACATTAAAACAGGCTTTGTTATTAAAATTTTTATTATCCATTCTGGCAAATCTATGTATGAGTTTCCTCTTATTGGTCGATATCTATTTATATGTAGCATTAGACAGTTAGACATAAATTAAAAATTGTCTTCAGATTTTAGATTTTATGTTTATAAGGTTTAGCGTCTAGCAATCATCTTTGAGTTTTTAATGTTTATTGTTTATAGTTTATACGTCTTTTAGTTGTATTAGAGGACAGACGAGTGGCTAAAGTTTGATATAATTGTAAATGGGCATTGGTGTTGCGTCTACAAAAGTACTGGATTAAAGGCAAGGTGCTGCGTTCGCGTCATTCACGACACATAAAAGCGTTCGTCTCAGTTTCGGATAGAAAGACCTCTGAGCGGGCAGTTAAAGACTTGGTAGTGGCTCATTGCTGTTATTAAATTATTTTTGTCGCGTGATTTATTTATTTTTTTTTTTTTTTGAAAAATGAAAATAATGTATTTTGTGGCTGAGCTAGGGATCATACTGTCTAATAACATTTTATTGTGGTCGGTGGGATGTTTGTTTTTGAAAAATTGCTTTTGTCTCGTGGAGGTGGGTAGGGTGTAGATTTTTGACAGTGAAAATAATGTTGCGTGTGGCTGAGCCAGAAGCATCACTTCCATGCGACTAATTGAGATGTATAATGATGTTTGCAAAGGTTACTGAGTTCATAAAATAGCGTTTATTTTAACATTAATTCTCATACGCAATTATAGCAACAACAACAACAAAAAAAAAGATTGCATACGTCAGAAAACAAATAAACCGTCACATACAATTTAAAATGGTCCTAACGACTCTGCGGTAAACTTAGAGTAAATGAAGGTATATTTAATTTCTCAGTAAGCATCAACATTTATCTACGTCATAGTACTAACTTGTTACAGCTTCGGCCGACCGTATATAATCGTATTATGACTGGTTTCGTGTTGTACTATTTTTTGTTTCTAGTTTTGTTTTATAGTGCAAGTCTAGCCTACATACACGAGGAGAGACGTGGTCAAAACAGCGAAATCAGTGGATAAATGAAGCTGTTTTGTATTTACTGGATTCTTTTCTGTATCAGGGTAGTTTAATAGATCCAAATCAGACACATATTTAAACATAACCTAAATGTTAGGCCAGATACGAACACCCCGATTAGCACCGCTTGTACGGCTTATTTTTGTTGGACTGTTACGTGTAGTGAGATTCTGTACACTTGCTTTAAGAGTCTCTGTACTAATGAGTTGCGTGCATTGTTCAAGGAATTGTATTAAAAATACTGCTTACTGAAAACGGGAGAAGGGTTCGCGGAGAGAAACGATAACTTGTCAGATTTAAAATAGCCCGGAATTACTTTATGAAATTACTTCACGACCATAAATCCTCGAATACAAATCCAATGACCAACGTCCAATAAAACGTCAGGACGCCAATATGGGCCAAATGTAGTACATATCAAAATAAGACCTGATAATTTGTTTCTACTGGCAAGCTGCCACCTACACACACACACACACCATATTGCGAAAATTGCTTAATCGGCGTGGGAAATATGCGGAGATGAATAAGCATTATGATATTTTATCATTAGACCAATTTGGTGCACCCCTGCTTATGAGTTTTCGCCCCGAAATCTCAGTTAAAACACGATAAAATTATTAAAAATTGAAACAAATAATTGAAACAATACGAATTTTCGATCAGGTCATATATAAGTACATTTAATGAAGCCTACGATATCTCATTTCTCTATGTGGATTGGTTGATGCGCACTCTTGATAACAAGCTTGAGACGGACTCAAAGACATAATTACCCCAGCACCGCATTTACAGTGGGGGCATAAGAAAGGGAGGGTATTTCTAAGATTGATCTGGCAAATTAAGTAAGTTTCTGAAGACAAAGGCTGTAAGAGCGGAATATTTTTCTCCATTCACCTCAACATGAAAATGTATCTGTCTGGTCCGTCTGTCAAAATAGATGTTTCCTCTGTCTTTGTGGTATGAGCAATTTACACCAGTTTACCTGATGTAATTGCCAAATTGATTTTGATTAGGATGCTTAACATTCAGCTCTACAGGCTGAACCGTCTATCACTTGTGCGTTATTATTTTTATTTTTTTTAGATATTTTTTATGACCATTCATGGATATTATGGACCTTCCATGAAGCAGTTTGTATTCTACTCTGCAAAGTTGTAATGTCGAGTCACTGAATATCATCGTTAATATGTCGTTGGGTTGGAACACTATTCTGCAACCTCACAAAATGTAAAAGCGTGTATTTCTAAATGAAAATCTGTCATTAAAGATCAGTTTATGGACTTTCAGCCAGTCGAATGTTTATCATGTTTCCATGGTGGTTTAACGGCCTTTGGTAACTGTTTGGTATTCTCGTCTTTTGCTTTTTCATGTTAATCTACAGGTTCTGAGTAGATAGTAGGTTTGGGATGAATATCAAAAGGAACCTCATTGGTGTTGTTTGAATGGTCTTCAGTATTCTTGTATGTTCTGAATTAAATAAGATGGTCTTCATTCGTTCCTATGGTAATGCTGTAATTGTCAGGGTTGGTTATGATTTTCTTTTCTTATTCAAGAAGATTGTGAGGGTATGACATGAACATTTCGTATCTGATTGGTTTGCTACCAGTCTTTTCACATAATACACTTCTGAAGATTTTGATACTTCTTCATGACGAAGAGACTAGGAGTGAGAAATACAAAGTTCAAAGTTATCGTTCTTGAAATCTGCATGTAAAGTACCTATGGACTTTAAAACTCGCTTCCTTTTTACTGGCTCTTGAATACATACAAACTAACGGTACAAATGTGTCGTTTAAAGCCATAATTACCTGCACAGATGCACGCCAAAATAAAAACAGTTTATTAAAAATCTTGGACGCAAATAAGGAATCCACCTATACAGTTAAAAACAGTGATCTACGGTTATTTCAAGTTTACCCATAACAACAATGCTGTGTAGTGTATTCTATTTAGAACACATCTTAATGATGAAGTCACCAGTTGCGTGCTGTGGTATTTGTTTTTTCTCTTAATTCAAAACAATAATAATGAAAACACTCCTTTCACAATCAACATAGCAGATGTTTCACTATAATTAATTACAACTGTTGTGTATGGACCTCATGTGTGACTAACTGTTATCAGTAAATGGTTTTGAAAATGAAAAACAAAAAACAATTATTTAAAAAAAATTAAAAATAAAATGATTACTTGCATGATTTTAATTCATATTTGTCTGAGATTTTAACAGCTACATTCATGTATACTTCAATTCAGCATACCAACACTCCGGACAACACACACAGAAACGTTGTACGGTTGTACACTCTGTGGTTGAAGATAGATTTATTTACCGAAATGGGATTTCTATTTTAGCATATTTTATTTTTAAAAAGGCCATTTACTAGTCATTTCTATTCCAAATGAAAGGTTATAAAGCATATTGTAAGCATTTTACAATCAAATTTCAAAACAAAACAAATATTTACATAGCAATTTTATTGTAACTTAAACAAGGTCATAAGTAGAAATTAATAATTATAACACCTTATTATCATTTTAATCATTAAAACACCTTATTATCATTTTAATTACTAAAACACCTTAGTATCATTTTAATTATTATGCCGCCTTATTATCATTTTAATCATTATACCGCCTTATTATCATTTTAATCATTATATCGCCTTATTATCATTTTAATCATTATATCGCCTTATTATCATTTTAATCATTATAATTCCTTATTATCATTTTAGTCATGATATCGCCTTATTATCATTTTAATCATTATAACGCCTTATTATCATTTTAATCATTATAACACCTTATTATCATTTTAATCATTATAAACCTTATTATCATTTTAATCATTATGACGTCTTATTATTATTTTAATCATTATGACGTCTTATTATTATTTTAATCATTATAACTCCTTATTATCATTTTAATCATTATAACTCCTTATTATCATTTTAATCATTATAACTTCTTATTATCATTTTAATCATTATGACGTCTTATTATCATTTTAATCATTATAACGCCTTATTATCATTTTAATCATTATGACGCCTTATTATCATTTTAATCATTATGACGCCTTATTATTATTTTAATCATTATAACTCCTTATCATCATTTTAATCATTATAACTCCTTATTATCATTTTAATCATTATGACGTCTTATTATCATTTTAATCATTATAACACCTTATTATGATTTTAATCATTATAACTCCTTATTACCATTTTAATCATTATAACTCCTTATTATTATTTTAATCGTTATAACTTCTTATTGTCATTTTAATCGTTATAACTTCTTATTATCATTTTAATCATTATGACGTCTTATTATCATTTTAATCATTATAACTCCTTATTATCATTTTAATCATTATAACTCCTTATTACCATTTTAATCATTATATCGCCTTATTATCATTTTAATCATTATAACTCCTTATTACCATTTTAATCATTATGACGTCTTATTATCATTTTAATCATTATAACTTCTTATTATCATTTTAATCATTATGACGTCTTATTATCATTTTAATCATTATAACTCCTTATTATCATTTTAATCATTATAACTCCTTATTATCATTTTAATCATTATAACTCCTTATTATCATTTTAATCATTATAACTCCTTATTATCATTTTAATCATTATAACTCCTTATTACCATTTTAATCATTATAACTCCTTATTATCGTTTTAATCATTATAACTCCTTATTATCATTTTAATCATTATAACTTCTTATTATCATTTTAATTATTATAACTACTTATTATCATTTTAATTATTATAACTCCTTATTATCATTTTAATTATTATAACTACTTATTATCATTTTAATTATTATAACTCCTTATTATCATTTTAATCATTATAACTTCTTATTATCATTTTAATCATTATAACTTCTTATTATCATTTTAATCATTATAACTCCTTATTATCATTTTAATCATTATATCACCTTATTATCATTTTAATTATTATAACTCCTTATTAACATTTTAATTATTATAACTCCTTATTAACATTTTAATTATTATAACGCCTTATTATCATTTTAATCATTATGACGTCTTATTATCATTTTAATCGTTATAACGCCTTATTGTCATATTAGTCATGATATCGCCTTATTATCATTTTAATAATTATAATGCCTTATTAACATTTCATCGTTTGCTTCGTGTGCATGGAATTATTGACCGTCATACAATGAAGTAAATACGAAAAAAAAATAGTATCATTCCTCAGAGCTTTGACATTTTTCATACACTGTCAATCAGTAGATGACGACTCTCTCTCTCTCTCTCTCTCTCTCTCTCTCTCTCTCTCTCTCTCTCTCTCTCTCTCTCTCTCTTTGAGATAAGATAAGATCTGTTGCCAAATTCAAAAAAGGCATTTTTATTTTGATACTGGAAATGAAAAAAGAAATAGGAAAATAACAAACTGCCTAAACGATCGATAATTCCCTGCTTCAGTCATCAGTCTAACTAATTTTTGTTACTTATTCTTTAAAATGTTCCATATATACGTGTTTGTTTATAAGATATAATTGAAAGGTCAGACACAAATATGGAATATACAAATGGTTAACCCATGGAATATATCTGCCATGACTATTGCGATCATACTGATTGCAAAGGCTTATTTTATATGCATATTGATAGAAACTATATACACTAACTTGCTAAGGATGACTTTAAATTTGTATTTATTTAACACGCGTTCTCCACGTCACTGGTAACAATCATAGCAT
Source organism: Margaritifera margaritifera (assembly GCA_029931535.1). NCBI lineage: Eukaryota > Metazoa > Mollusca > Bivalvia > Unionida > Margaritiferidae > Margaritifera > Margaritifera margaritifera. The sequence goes on along the minus strand of JAQPZY010001694.1, from coordinate 2,071,467 downwards.
TAGTATAATGTAAAGATAAGTAATCCATCAATGTTAAAACTTAATAGGTAGATTATCTGCCGGCATGAATGATGACCTCTTCAAAATTCCGTATCCTTAAGTAGCTGTTTAGTAGTTATTTTAACAGTGGCTGATCCAGACCCTGACTAACGGATCGGGAGGGGGCTACATCCACACATTAATATATATATATATATATATATATATATATATATATATATATATATATATATATATATATATATGTATATATATATATGTATATAGATGTATATATGTATGTATATATATATATATATATATAGATATATATATATGTATATATATATATATGTATATATATATGTATATATATATATATATATATATATATATATATATATATATATATGTATATATATATATATATCCTTCAGACAAATACGCGTCACATCGTAGGAAACTAAACATCAAATTAGGAAAGTCTCACGTCGTTAACTCGTTGCATATGTGCATCCACAATCTTTAATCTTTATTGATTTTTACGAAATTTGCACCAAAATAAATGCATTATTCGTTCGGTTGAAATTTTAAAAAACCCATTAAAATCTCAAATATTTGCCCGAATTTTAGAAGCCAATGCAAATATCTGTCCTTTTGCATGCACGACCTTCTGACTCCATTCCCTACCTCATGTGGTGCACTGAAGATATAAAACACTCGTTACCATTTACTCATCCTTCTGACACATAAAACCCCAAACTTATTACACTTTCTTAGTCGGTATAGACGAAGATCAGGTCATAAGTTTGCGTTGTCTGCTTGTTTTTTTATAATTATTTCAATGTAGTATCCACTACCTACCTACTGTCTCTGTATCCATCTTCTGTTCATTTTTTTTTTCTCTACAAACACTCCCCCGTCCTCCCCCACCCCCACCCCCGGCCTCCTTACAAATTACCAAGAGTGATAGCAGTATTACAGATATAGATGAGAGATCATATCGATAAAAATGAAATGAAATAAAATAGAATAGTTTAATCAGTATGACTAGACATTTAAACACACACACACACATCAGATCACTTTATTACCAGACCTTAATAACTTCGTGCTGCGTCGGAAATTTGTTTGAAGATTACAACAATAAATATATTTTTCCCAGTCATGCATGCAAAGCTTTGACTTAACACCTTTAAGGAAAACATAGTTTTAGCAAGTACTGTTGCTTCATTACTTTATCATTCTTTCACCGTAATAGCTGTGGACAAGGGATGTGTCAAATCGGCTTTGAGGGAGGAAGTGATGCAATACAGTTGCAAAGTATTATGTATATTATTTAAGACAACATTGACACCCATAGTTATATTGGGGTTTTAAAGAGGCGTTGGGTACTGTGTCAAGGTATGTAGCTTGAGTGGACAAGGGAGCACAGAAAGGTCAACGGTGTGTGTGCGGGAGCGAGGGAGGTGCTCCATCCCCTCTTGGTAAATCCGCCACCGGTAAACATCTTCCAGATTTGAATTATGATTCTCATAATTTAATTTTCTTCATACTTATTATTATATTTTCTGTTCTGAAACATTTTGCTGCATTTACCTTGATGATGTGATCACAATTTACAATATTATGCATTTTAAGTTCAAAATTCCATGAGGCAATATAATTAATATGGAGTATTTTTTTGTTCGATTGTGTCACACCCAGAACCAAGACAAGGTAAGGTCCCAGGTAACACAATCAAGGTGGTAGATCAAAGATAATCCAACTACTGTGCATCAGAGAGAGAGAGAGAGAGAGAGAGAGAGAGAGAGAGAGAGAGAGAGAGAGAGAGAGAGAGAGAGAGAGTATTATAGTCATAATTCTACATCCATCAATTTGTTTTACTTCCAGCTGATTGAAAAAAGAGAAAGATTGCATTTAGCTTTATAATTCCTAATTTATCACATATTACCCCCTCCCTCTCTCCAACCCCTACCTGTGATAATGACCATGGGTCACAAACTCATATTCTCCACAAATGTCATGACATCTTTCTTAATTACTTATTAATTGGTTTTTTTTCTTTTCTTTGCAAGAACTAGTCAAGAGTATGGCTTCCAGAGAACAAGCAATTTTAGACTTGAAGATGAGATCAGTTATGGCAGGAATCTAGTTTCCTTTATAGAGACAGTGAAGCTAGAAATATTAAAAACCATTACCTAGCATGATTATGTACTTCAGTGAAACCTGCCTTAAAGGATATATATATATATATATATATATATATATATATATATATATATATATATATATATATATATATATATATATATATATATATATATATATATATATATATATACAATGAACTCCAGATTTAGGAAACTAACAAGCATTGTACCTTATCATTGTCCTACAACCCAGTTTAACACTCCAGCTGACAAAGAAATTGCAAAAATATATGCAGAAATGGCAGTCTACTACACAGAAAATAACTGTTTTGCATATAAGCTATTAGAATTTTCAAGACTACACTTTCAAATTTGATGGTGATAATTCTACGGGTATATACGATTTTTTAAAAAATAGTCATGCATATTTGTTGGTACTTCTAAATCAGCTTCTAGAATTCCACCATATGTATTTTCATCAATCCAATACATTAAATATTCTTCGACTACTTTGATTGTGTTGATTGGTGGCTGTCTATATAAAGTTTTTGACAGGCCTTAATGGACACGTGGCTGAACCATATAAATTGTTGGACCTTTTGTACATATTGAATGACTTTGACCATGATGTATGGTATTCTCCATAAAATTTAATTTTGCTTAGCTTCTTTAAAATACGCATGATTTCTTTAGCATATATATTTGTTATCGTGCTAATTCCTCCTCTATTTACTGTGGGCATTTCTTATTCTACCTTATTTATTTTCCTGTGAGCATTTCTAATTCTACATATTTTTTTCCCTGTGAGCTTTTCTTATTCCTGTGAGCATTTCTAATTTTACCTTACTTATTTTCCAGCTAGCATCATGACCTAGTCCAGGTGCGCTGAAGTAATTTGCTGGATCTAGTTTATATATATTCATGCAGACATTTCTAAATTCCTAACAAAATGTCACATAACATTAACGTAACTTCCTTTACGTAGTAGTCATGTAAGTCGCCAAGATAATTCATTGTGAAATGTTTCATGACATCATTAACATACGTGTAATTCCTGATTCTCTGAGGTTTTGATACAAAATTTCTATTGATGGTAATTTATTTTCAATAAACCTTTTAAATTCATGCATGTATTAGTACGGATATATATCTTTTCATAAATATTTTGGTTCCATATTTTTGGTGTTGTCACCTCCGGCTCTACTAAACTTTTCCATAGTTTTCGTGCATTTGCCATCGTTTAGATTTTTAAAAGGTTGTTCTAGTGACTAGCCTGTAAACAGAAAATCTGATTGATCATTTTACAACAACTTTTTACAGTCTTTTCAATCTATCTACCATAAAATCCGTCCTAGACGAAATTTATTTTTCATCATTATTTGGTATTATTGCTTCTTTTTGATCTGATAATTTCTTGCTAAGATCTTAATAATCAGATTAGAAACGCATCCAGACAGGTTATGATTATTTAGTGGTAGATATTTAGGATTTCTAATTTAAATTATACTCTTTGTGCCTATGACCTCTAGTTTCAATTTAATTGATCATGATTTCATACTTTATTGGTTGTAACTTTATCTTGATCTCTGTCTTCAGTGGTTGATTCGGTAATTTCCTTTCCACAAATGTGATATATGTTAGTGGAATTATAATGCTTTTTATCTTGTTACGACTCTATGGTCTAGAAAAATGTAACAGAAAGAAAGTGAAACCAACAACTCAAGTAATAATCAACAAGCAATTTATTTCTAGATAATTAAAATGAAAAATCAAAAAGAAACTTACAGTAATGTGTATTAAAATCCAAATAATCCAATAAGAATTAGTGTTCTGATCGCAAGTCCTAATAAAGAATGTTCTAAATTCATGGCTGTATTCTTGAATGATATGATGTGCCAATGGTCTTCAAAGTCCTGATGTACTAGTAGTCTTTAATGTGCTGATGTCAAAATGAAGTACTCCAAAATATCTGTGAATAGCTTCACATAAATTCCAAAATCATCAATTAAAAATCCAAAATCCAAAAGTCTATGAGCACTGTTATAATCCAATCAATATTTAAAATAATTCCTCTCTCAGAATTTTGAATCATTTTTCACAACTGTAATAGCTCTTCACAAGACTGATAGTAATGTCAAAACTGATAAACTGTCCACTAAACATGGTATATATAAAGATTGGTCACATGACAGAATGTTCTAGAATATGTGTCATCTTAATGGAATTTTACTTGTATGGACATGACTTTTTACACATAACTCTAAGGATTTTCCAATTTTATCTGTAAACGAAATCAACCTTGACCTCAAATTTGGTAAACATTTTGTTTATCAAAACTATCCTTTAGCTCAAATCTGAAGTAAACAACCTAACTCAAGGACACTAGTTAAACATGTTTTTTTCTCATAAACAACATTAAGATTTAAACAAATATTAAAGTCAAGAAACATTTATAATTTCCTAAAATATCTATAATATTATATAAACATCATACATAACAATCTTTACTAGTGAATATTATTTTAGCAGCATTTTTGGCACTAGTTCTTCATAAACAGTTTCTGCAATTCATTGCAAATACTCTTAAAAAATTATTGATGTAATCCGCTTCTCTCTAAGCTATAGTCTCATAATCCTTGTTAATTGATTTAATGTAAAGGCAAAATCCTGATGGCATGTGTCTTACTGTTTTTTATTATCCATGGTGTATTTGGAATTTGTCTACAACTGCTTATTGGCTCCATGATGTTTTAAAAATCACAATGTTGAATAAAAGAAACTTATATATTGTGATGGTGGTTTTTACATTTAACTGCTGAACCCTTTTCAGGAATTATATATGTTTCATTATTCATTATACTACATACTCTTTTGAGTTCTTGTAATTTTAATTAAGAATACAAACAATTCAGGAGTTTCTCATATTAGTATCTTTTACATTTTTTTTATTGTCTTTTGCTTATTTGAGATGATAACAATTCTGAGAAATGCTTTATTTCACAATAATTATATTTGTCATTATCAGATATAATTAACATATTTATGTGATTGTCTCTTTTTATTTCTGTCATTGTAACTGAATTTGTAAATTAGTATACGGTTTCGTAGACATCAACAGATAAATTCATTTTCAAATTTTTTAAGTCTTGTATATTTGACAGACCTTTATCTTTAAGGTTATATTTTTGTGCCCTATAACGATAATCTCTTGGAGAGTTTATAACAGAGTCTGTTGCATCGAAAAAATATTTTCCTTGTTTTTGACATTAATATATATAGAAAGTTATTCCGTCATACATATATTATCATATATTAATAAAGCTTAATTACTCTACACTTAAGACAATAAACAGGCCAATGTTTCTTTTTTATATTTAATATACTTAAAATACATATATACAGCATTCTTAGAACATGATACTAAAAGTTGAAATTTACTTCCTTATTACCTGTTATACCGTATATAACTTAGTGTATATAGTTTATTTTTCCTTAATGTAGCCCTCTCGTATGTTTAGATTACTATCTCTTTTGTCTTCTGTCTGTTCATTATCTATCTTATTTGCTTATGGTGTGATAGCTCTGCTTATGGCATTAATAAGTATATTTTTCTATAAAGAAATTCTAAATCATATTTTCTAAATTAGGTTATTTATATTATATTTACACACACAAATGATATTTTCTCACTTATATTTTATATATACAGTTTAAAGCTTACTGCGTATTAGCTGATAGTGAACTTAAGTTCTAATTAACTAACCAAATGAAGTCTTAATTAAATGAACTGCATAGTTAATAATCTCAGGAATGTTGTTTTAATATTTATGTTTTAAAGTGTAATTTAAACTATTTAATGTATACTGTTTAAAGCAGATTTTTCTTCTTTCTGACTGGACTTTTACAAATATCAAATGAACTAAACATTAAGACTTAGTAACCACAGAACTGATGACTTTTTGTTTAATGTTTATTTTTTTATAATGCTTAATGCATACGTAGGATGGTGCTGGCCTAGGATTTTGAAAAAAAAAGGGTTATTTTGGTCTGGGATTTTTTAATTTTTTTACAAAATGGGTATTAGGGTCATAGTGGTTATTAAATAAATGATATCTTGTTTTCGAAAAACAATTACGTGTGCTCCAAGATGTATCTGATGAATTTTACTGTTTTTCGAAGCCTGATTTTTCTATTATGTTGACAAGTGTGTCAAGCCGCTGCACACTTGTGTTAACATTCACATTAATCGCTATCTTCCAGTCCTATTTGACAAAAAAGGTATTTTAATATATTTTCGAATTTGAGTGCAATAATATGACTTCACATTTGGGCCCTAGAAGTCGCATTCCCATACTGGATCTTTGTCGATTTTATACAATGCTACAAATCCTTTGTTAGATCCTAAGCGTAGAAGACAGATGATTTAGTTGATGCCACACCATCTTTAATGACGGATATATGTCGATCTTGAGAGATGGCACATAAGATTGATGAAGGCTTTGATGTCAGGTGGTTCGTTGCGAGATAATAAATTAGTACAAAATTCATTGGAACTTGTCTTTAGCAAACACTAAAATGATAGTAGAATTCTGTCCTTTATGGGCAGGCGCTTATATATGGAGGAGTCTCCAGAATGTTCTCTGAATGTCTATGTTAGTATGTACACAGGTGCATACAGGTTACTTCCCTACTAAAATCCACTGGTCTTTCCACTCAAGATTTACTGTTACTAAATCTACCGTAAATTTTGTTTTCAATTTAAGTTAAAACAAAAAGAGATAATGCACAGACTATTTTCTGTGATTAAACCCACGATGTTCACATGGTAGAATGTCCATTTTATGCAGAGAGAATGGAAAACACTGTACCTTTGTTTCGAAAGATATATATCATCGGAAATAACTTGCTTTATTTTTTAAGAGAAAGATGAACTATCATAAAGATTCACAACATATCTTCCAAAAAATCGAAATGATTCATTACTATCAACACTATTTACTCATGTATTTTTTAGAGAAATGTCAACTTTATTCATTGTAATTAAAAACCGATGGGATACATTTAAGGGGTCGATTGCTTCATAGTAGCATCTAGTACATATAACTAGAATAGTATGCGTATATGTATAGTATGTATGTCTAGTACATATAACTAGAATAGTATGCGTAAATATATAGTATGTATGTCTAGTACATATCACTAGAATAGTATGCGTATATGTATAGTATGTATGTATATTACATATAACTAGAATAGTATGCGTATATGTATAATATGTATGTATAGTACTGCTGATAAAGATCTACAAACATCAGAATATGACTTCAACACAAAAGGGCAATATACTTTCAAAGTTGAGCTTGAAAGTTGATATTCCGACGGTTCAATAAATCTACTATTAACAGGCTTGCACATGCCTTAGCTATAATATGAAATTAAAAATAAAATACATTTCAGAAACTGTAAATAAAAAACCGACATTTTTTTTACCTGACTTGGAAGATGACAAATCCAATCATCTAAGCTACAGTTTCAAAAGGTTTTGAAACTTTTACTCAAAAAGAGATTTTGCATAATATTTCTAATAATACTTGGATTTATATAAGAGTTGGATACAGTAGAAAGGATAACAAAAATAACTCAACAGTTGTAAACTTGCACACCCAGGAGCCCTTTTTATTTCTCTAAAAGGAGTTCCTCAAATTTGAGGAAATCTTAAAATTTTCCCTGAGATAAAATAAGACTAATTTCAAGAGAATGGATGATATAATGAATATATTTTAATCCTTGATAATGTTCCAAACAAAGCAATAAGAAAAAATATTGAAAAGGTCTCGATTTGAGGAAGAAAATTTTGATGTTAGTGAAACATGGGCTTGGTCTAAACAGCTATCATGTGAAGGTTTTAAGACTATCAAGTTTTGAGAAAGTTGTCATGAAAATAGTCTGTATAAATGCGGTAGAAAATTTGGAAAACACGTTTAGAGCAAGTTGGCGCATTCTTTTGTTGTTCCCAATTTAAATTTTATAGGAAATGATTTAACAACCACAATTTAATGTACCGTTGTATAGAAATGATTTAACAACCACAATTTAATGTACCGTTGTATAGAAATGATTTAACAACCACAATTTAATGTACCGTTGTATAGAAATGATTTAACAACCACAATATAATGTACCGTTGTATAGAAAGTACTTGTCATTAAACAAAGGGTGTATGTTGTGGTGCATATTAGGAGGATAACTAGTGCATGAGCTAGAGCTCCCTTGCAGATTCTGATGCAGCTTGTAGGTCATCCATCAATTCTCACGACTTTTGTTTTCCAACAGCACACTGGAAACACACTTACACGAGATTTACTGTATATATATATATATATATATATATATATATATATATATATATATATATATATATATATATATATATATATATATATATATATATATATATATATATATATCCGTTGTCTCATTCGTATATAATCACAAATATATTTGCATTTTTTCGGTGAAAGAGTATTGTGCGATAGAAGATACCCGGAATTATCTTTTGTTCAAAAAGTAAATGTAGTTGTTTTTGCTGAGAGGAGCGTTAAAAGAGGCCCACGAAAAGTGTGGATGAATGAATGATTTACTCCATCCAGCCAATGTATTTATTCTTTCATTTTGATGTTAGGCAATTAATTACAACTGTACTTGTATATTTTCTTGGATTAATTCTAATTTTAATTTTATAAAAGATCATTAGGTAAGTAATGTTTGAATCAAGAAATGTCCGAGGATGATTGTCATCTACCCTAGGGGTTGTCCTTAGATGGTATCCACCACTGTATGTTAATTATATATCACCAAAGCGTTGTGTGGTTATTATTAGAACACGGTTAAGTAGTTGCCAGTTCAGTGTGAGTATATTATCAACAAACCTTTGTGTCACCGTGTAGCCAGGTAAGCAACGTTTAGTGCTCGTAGTTAGATATTACACCGTTCTGGGACAGAACTAGTACTATCCGCCCTAAATCACTTAACCAGTTTTCAGACACTTTAAACCGGTTAATCAGGTTTTCAAAATCTTTCAACTATCATACGACCATCCACCATATTTTTTCTTCTTAAAAAAACCCTAGGTCACCCAATTCATATCCTCCAAAGTTTTATGGAAAAATATAGGCTACAGGCCCAGCTTTTTCATAACTTTTTAAGGACATTGGGCCCAGCTTTTTCATAATTTTTGGAAGACCACTGACCTAGTGTTTCTTGCATAAATCTTTGAAGGTTACAGGCTAGAGTTTTCATAAATTTTTGAAGACCACTTGATTAGCATTTCTTAAAAAAATTTCTAATATCACTGGCCTAGTGTGTCTTAATACACTTTCGAAGGCCACTGGCCTAGCGTTTGTTTAGAAAAGTTTGACAATTACTGGCTCAGCCTCTTTTAATAAAGTTTGTGGAGCAGTGATCCAGCTTTTTTCATAATTTTGAGAATCAATGGATAATCCCTTGCCCTAGGCCAACCCAACTAATTTTTGACCCTAAAGTCTAGGCCGCAGCCGCCTAATTGTGTGACCAATTGTTTGCCGTTTGATCGAATGTTGGAAACATATTTCCACAAATTTCTAACTTTTGGGTTCAACGCCTAATTTTGAATCTAAAAAGCCAAACCACTTTCCTAGACCCCCCGGCAAAAATATAGGATAAAAAGTCAGCGCCTATCCAAAAATTGTATATAAATAAATCATGGAATCCAGAGTAAGAAAAAAGAAACAAGTAGCACACCTTACCCTTTTCTTGTAACCACTTTTAATGCGCAAGCTGATAAAGGAATAGTACATCTATTAAACGCGATAAGATATATTATACAGACAACACCTATTTTACATACATGCCATTAGATATTTTCAAAAACTCCTCTTTTACGTTTGATAATGATGATACATAGTGCAAATCTAACAGCCTATAACAAAGATGTTGGTATAAATAAAATTGACACTGATTCAGCTAAGTTAAACACATATTCAGCAATATTTTCCAAATCTTTTTTGAATTTATGAACGAATCCGCTATCGCTCCTGCCCATATCCACCGCCACCACCTTCACAAAGAGATCGCGCGTACCTTAGCCACCGTTTGTCAATCCTTTTCCAAAACTTGCTATTCTTTAGCCACGAATTGCTGCTATAGCTATTATCGCTGCAGAAACAGTAGCAATTGTCACACATTTTCTTTGAACAACTGTTTTAACCTTTTAACTTTTTGATAAGAGTGAACCTCTGCAACAACTAAGTTAAATACTATTGATGAAAAGGGTAAAGCAATAAGCAATACTGAATAAGTCACGATAAATTTAATATGATATTTAGTGATTAAAATAAATGGTTGGGACGGGACGTGAACGTCAGGACTGCTGAAGCCAGGACTCCTTAGTTAGGACTATTGAATAGAACATAATGTCAGAACTGTTTCAAAAGACTCTTAATCAAACTTCAAGGATTCTAGCTACTTAAATAGCGAATACAAGTTGCATTACTGTCGAAGGAATGTCTGACAAAGAAATATATATTTCAAATCCGATTGATAACAGAGATCGTAAATTATACATTTCGTTACAGAGACGAAATTTTGTGTTTGGTTATTACAATAATTCAATTATCCACAGAAAACAAAACCCACACACAATCTATTCTACTATATATCCGATAAGAATGAAAACAAGAGCATGTCAATACTAGATGTCTTCAAAAATCTTGAAATGTAAATAAAAAAGGTAAGGAAACAATGACTGCAAATGGCAACAGTGAAGAAAGCATATATATCGAATGTCAGAAATACAACTCTAAATTGTTAATAGCTTTGAGCAATAATTATATAGTACGTTTAACCAACTACAACTGTGAATTACTATGATCAAAAATAAAGATTTATAAATACATCTATCGAATCAGATACTTTTTGTTAATTTTTGAAGCCTAAAAACTTATATTTTTCCTCCTACCTATTGAAGATGTATTTTATAGTGTTTTGATTTCATACGATGTTTATTGTCCACATAAACAATTGCAAAGAAGTACTATAAATAGATTAAATATTAGCATTAAATATGAAAAGTCGAACGTAATAGATTGTAACAGTGTGCTAATTACACATACCTTTAGAATATCGCAAGCAAATTAATTTATGTGTTTTAAATAAATGGCAGAAATATCATTAACCACAGGGTTAGTATCTTTAAGAGATAGTGATTTTAGTTTTAAATTTCCGGAGAAAGATGAAAAAGATTAAGCACTAGGTCAAACACTAAACAATGAATAGCAACGGTATTGCAGATTTAGGAGATAAATCTGATACAGCTAATAAAGGTTTTGTAAAAACAAACAACGTGTTGAGTTCAAATGAGTAAGTCTTTTGAGGATAATAATTTGAAAAATATAAAAACATGGAGAAAAGAAGATGGTAACAAGTATCACAGGAAAATCTACTAAAATCTCAGAACTGCAATAACAAATAGGTGATAACAAGTAAAAGATTTCAGATACTCAAGATTTATTTACCAAGAGAATAATTACTCTATCAACTATAAGACAGTAGCAATAAGTGAAAGAACTGCCACAGTTCAATCATTAACAAAAATAAACCTGGATATAGAAGAAAAAGACTCTTGCAATTGATGAAATTAGTAAAAGGTATAGAGCAATATAAAAGGTTAAATAATTCGATGTTGATGATGAAGATGAACTACCTGGAAATACATTGTTATTTGATTTTTGTGATACATCAGATGTCCCTTTTGTGTTAATGTCGATATTGACCCACATTCATATAGAATATTTGGCGATTCTACAAGTTTCTTGGACACATTCTTTGTTTTTTACATCCCCACATACAATATCTACTACTTATGGATTTGACTATGCTTTATCACATTTTGCTGAATACATCAAACAACATACAGGTACTGCTCAGAAAAAAATCCGGTTTCTACACAATTTTTTTTATCCTAAACATACTAGATAGATCCAGATATGGGTTTAAATTTTATGTCGAATTATTGGTAAATAATCAGTCACTATATTTAGAAAGAAAATATAACGAAAGAATTATATAAAGACAAGAATATGAAAGACTAAACAAAGGAAAACATATGATTTAGAAGAAACAATATTTATATTTTACAGTCAAAGCAGTTGCAGTTAATACTAGGAGGATTTTGAAGTTACGTTTTGAAATTTGGGACAGCATAAATATTTACTATTATTAAATGACAGGAGCAACAATAATACTTGTAGGAGCAATTGTTAACGCTTTAGCGTGTATAAGAGGTAATTATCTTCTTAAATGATCTGACTGATGGAAGTGCTGAAGAAATAAGACACGATAAAGCACTTGAGAAATGCAGATAAAACAAAATTTAACTAAATAAATAGGAAATATGGCAACATATGGAAATTATATAACTCCTCACAAACAAGAAAAAACACCCCATACTGTCAATTATCCGAAACCAATACATCATTGTATTACACCAACTACAAGTACTGGAAAACCTAAAGAACACTTACAAATTGTAATACCTAGGCTAGGACTAAATGTTGTAATTGTACCAGGTAGATTTTGTCTTCCTATCATTCGGTGTAAAGGTTAAAGGAGATGGAAATAATTCCATCGTAAACAATCTTGGAAGAATGCTGATTAAGGACATAACCTCTTCTTATGGTAGTGATGATATTTTCAAGCTGAATGATTATAAAACATTTTCATGACGTATAAAGACTTGTGGTTACCAACGTCTGTGAGAATAAATAAAACAGCAATGTATAATGCATTAAAATTGCAGCTAAAACACAAAAACACAGGTACAGAAGCTATTTAGTTTATTGTATACTCACAAAAATTCAGAACACGACTCTATTTTCAGATACTGACAGATCATTGCGCTCTTCCTCAAGATTTCATATTTAGCATTACGTTGGAAAAAAACATTCGAATTGATCGAAGGTGGAAACCAAGATTATGAATGGGAAAATATTCACATCCAATACGACATGATTACTTCTGAGCTATCGGCTAATTCTTTATTACAAAAGTACAGAAATAGAATTGCTTTCTTTTATGATTATATCGCAAGAGAGAGAATTATTGATATAGCTGCTAATACGGCCTTAACAAATGTTATACTTGATTCACCAAGAACGAATGGAGTCTTGATACTCTGCAAAAGGACCAAGAAACCGATCCTGGGAAGTATTTCAATTCAGCAGCAGAAAAATAAATGATAACTATGGAAGGATTGATTACCTAACATGTTTTATTTACAGGGGTATACATTAGATCAGCAATTTACAGAAGCATGTAAATTTTTCTGCGATGAACAAGAAAAAGACACTGGTGTTAGTAATATTAGCGTAAACAATTATTATAACGATCACCATTGTTTGTGATTGGACTTAAGAAGCACACGTGATAACAGATTGCATGGAACAGGGCTTAGATTAGCATATGTTCAACAACGAATATGCCTATAGATAAACAGTAAAAGTCACGACGTCCTGATCAAACAGCCAATAAATATAGCTAAAAGAACGTCATAGTATGATTAGTGTTAAAAATTGCGGAAAGACAAAGTTTTCACCAGAGAAGAAAATGAGCACGAAACAACCAGAACGATTCCAAGAGTACGTTTTCTTTACAGTTAAAGGGTTAAAACTATGCTCTGGAAACGTTTAAAATGCAGGAGCTTCCGGGGATTCGCCCTCTAGACCCCCGCCAGGGGTTCCATCGCACAGACCCTTTGCCTAATTGTTTACGCTCGTCCCCCTCCCCAACCCCCGAAACGATATTCCTGGATCCGCCCATTAGGCTCTCAATATTACCACGTACAATAGTATCATTCTTAGCTGAAAGTGTCTGTTGTGTATCTGTGCCTTTGTCTGTGTGTGTGTGTATGAGAGAGAGAGAGAGAGAGAGAGAGAGAGAGAGAGAGAGAGAGAGAGAGAGAGACGCGAAGGGGAGGGGGGCTTTAGGAGTTGCTTGGCTAACATACTCAAAACATCAACTTGGCTGACGTTTAATCATCCTGGCTTGGATTAATCTTTATTTCCCTATATCCCGTTCCTCTACAATTGTTCTACAGAAGTGTAAAACTCACATTGACTGTATTGTAATCCTTGATGACTGCTTAAATTTGCGTGAAAAACTCATGGTTTGAAACTAAGCAATATAAGAAAGACATTGAAACAAACTCAATTTGAGGGAGAAAATTTGAGATGATTAGTGAAACCGGGGGCTGCTTTAACCATAGAAAAAGAATCACGAAACTCATAATATTGATTCCTTTGGACGTAGAAGCTCATCGTAGAAGATTTAAGCCCCAATGTCTCTAACGTTTTAAATTTATCTGACACATTATCTATTTAAACTCCTTCTAGACACATTTTATACATCTGTAATTCACTTGATTCACAAAGAAGATAAACTGCAATATAATGACGGACAGCAACATTATTTATAACATTGCACTTAAAAGTTTTGAAACAGGTGCTAACTTTAACAATTTTGATTGACTACGTTGAATAGATGCGCTGGGGCTCCCATGTGCAAAGGTATATACAGTGGAGAGTGATTATAAATCTAGAATACCCACACAACTTAATTGTGTTTGGCTAGGTATACAAACTCGTTATGAAGTATGTTACAAAAGGAATGTATCACACTCATCAGGTGTCAACTATTGCAGATAAATACCGGTGTTGTGAGATCAAGGGGTTACAGAGCTCGGAGAGGTTTTCAGCTCCTAAAACCGGTGTTGTATCTGTGACAATCGACACCCGATGGGTATGATTTGTTAAATCCTTCTAACATGAAAAAATGACTTCATGCTTTAAAGAAAGACACATTTCTTCGCCTACGCAAACACATTTAATTTTGTTTATACAACTTGCTAATTTAAAAACTGTCACCATCGCTAGGATATTTCATTCCAAAAAAATGGATCCTCGTAAGCGCCTGTGGAAATTCTTCGACGCCAAGAAAGCTGATTCAAAAACGGACAATATTCTTTACCCTAAGCAGTTTCGAAGATGAGAAGAAAACAAATAGGGAGAATAAAAGAAGATAATCAAAGACAATTTTAGTAAATGACTTCAGGATTGCAGTTATAAGAGTTTAACATTATTTCTTCTGCGTATATAGTGGTATAAACTGTCAGTAGACCAACAAGTTGTTCTCCGACACTTTTTAAAATTATTTTCTGACGTTACTGGCTGTGACGGAATACATACAATAGCAGATTCATTAGAGGATGCTCGGATCCTTAGAAAATTCTAGACTTCTGGCGAATTACAACGAATGCATTCAATTATGAATACTGACTTTTGTACCCAGAAAGACAAGTCGTATCCCTTTTTGTTCTCTGTCACGACCAAATAATATCAGAAAATAACATAAAATTGGCGGAGAGCATTTCGATGGTCTATATATAGTTATTGACTGTATGGAGATATACTCAGTGAGCGGGCGCAATATGTCTATCTGTATAGTCTAAACATAGGTCTGAAACTGCGCTTGCTTCTCCTAGGCTTTGCCTGTTTCATATCAGTGATCGCAGCTCTAATGATAAGGCGAATATCATTGTACAGATTTCTAACGGAAGCACGATGGCTTGTCGTCAGAATCGTTTATGTCAGTTGTGATCAAACTTAGCAGATATCTAACTTTTGCATTTGTTCTACCGAATGTGCGTATTTTATAACCTACAATTTTGAGAGTCGCAAAAGGCCGTATTGCTCAGAATTTTTGATCCCTCAGATAGTGGTATCACAGTTTGCGGGATTCTATACGTTCTATTTCTATTGTAAAACGCATTGCACCATACCGCATGTTTAGTTTCGATAGAAACTTAGAATAGCATTTTTTATATATGAATTCTTTTAAACTATTTCAGTGGGTCTAATCAGAGTTGGTAAAATATAATGTTATCCTAGTGAGCTGAATAGACAGAATGTTATCCTATGTGTTCACTTTACAGCACGTTTATGTAATGAGCTGAATATATATATATATATATATATATATATATATATATATATATATATATATATATATATATATATAATGTTATCCTAGGTGTTCACTTTACATCACGTGTATGTAATGAGCTGAATAGATATAATGCTATTCTTGGTGTTCACTTTACATGACGTTTATGTAATGAGCTGAATAGATATAATGTTATCCTAGGTGTTCACGCTAACCCCGTTTATGTAATGAGCTGAATAGATATAATGCTATCCGGGTGTTCACCTTACATCACGTTTATGTAATGAGCTGAATAATATCCATTTATGCAAGCTTTGTTGAGCCAGAGATTTAAACCATTTTTGACTTTAAAAAATATGCAATAATCAGAAGTATTTAATATTATTCATCTCAATACGACATAAACTAATGTCCATTTAAACGCAGTATTTTCTTAGGCTTAAACAGCTGATTGGGTCCCTAAACTGTTTACCTGATAGAAATCAAATTTGTTCGTATCACATAACTATTTTTCTCTCGTCACGCAGATATCAAGAATGTATTGGGTTCTTTTACCTACTTTGGTATTTTCTTTACATATGTATTTTCGGATTCAGAAGTATACAGTTTACATAATCATGACTGAGAAAATTATCAACCGGGTTGCCACAGAATTGGCAGGAGCAGTAGATGATGACATTTTTATGACATTTTTAAATATACCATCATTCATAAAGACAATGTGGGTGTACTAGTGTCGTTTAAATCACCTTTATGGGGGATAATTTGCATAAAAAGTCAGAATTTGATAAAATACTTCTGAAAGTTTCACAGGTGTAATTTGAGCTGATGTCCATGTCAATATTTATGCGCATATGATTTAAAGAATATATTACAGTCAAGACGTGTCAATTATGACTTTTAAACACCAGTCAAAGTCTTGATTCTTAAATGTTGGAAAGCCCACTCTGATGTGCTAGAAAGATTTCTGACTTATCTTTGTTACAATTACAAATGACCTATATATTCATGTGAAAATAAAGCTTCATTCTACATCCTCAGATTCCAATTTAACTTTCTGTATCCCACAGCTCAGAGCAAAATTAATTGAATCTGATATTTGAATCTTATTAGTTTATAATGTTCCAGCTGAAAAGGTCTTGAACCTTGAACATTTAAAAGAGTGCTGTATATATACATACATATATATATATATATATATATATACATATATATATATATATATATATATATATATATATATATATATATATATATTGGCCATTATATTTAATGATTTTACCCTTTTGTTTTAACTTTATCTTTGTTCTTTGTTTTGTTTCTTGTCCTTTGAGGATACCTATACTTGATTGGCGCTTTATAGCTAGGGCTGTGCTGATGGGCTAATAATCCATGAATACACTACTATTTATACATTTTTTTCCACATATTTCTACATGGAAGAATTGGTTGTTAATTACAAATTACACCTGGCTTATATAAAATGAGAAAGAAAAAAACACACACAAAAAAAAAAAAAAAGGACTGAAACATTTGCACGTTTAAATACAATCTTTGTGTTTCGACTCAACTATGCCATTGCATTTGAGGTACCAATGAGGTACATTTAATGACTGGTTGCTATACAATATGGATAATAAATGCATACGTGGAAATAAGCATATACGGAAAATAAGCATATTCGGAAAATAAGCGAGTACAGGACCTCCAGTATTGTTTTTTTTATAGCAAAGCATAAGCAAAAAATAAATGCATACAAAAGAAAATACAAACCATAAGATTTAAACATTGTTCTTTTCACTCTACTTTCTCCCTAAATAGGTAATTGGCACAGTAATATATCTTTAACGAAACATTTCAAATAACTGTATTGAAACAAATGTAACTAACTATAAGCGATTATAAAAAATAAGTGCATATGACATACACAGTAGATATATATGGCCCGTGAAAGACTAGGTTAAACCAGACAGTCATTTTTACGTTTTTAAAATTCCATACGAGAATATTATTAATCAAAATTTATAATTTATTAGGCAACTCATATCTTTGTGTATGACCATTTAATACATGGATACGATGTTCGTTCAGAACACCTCTCGTTCGCAGAGAAATAGTTTTGGACAAATCATTATAATTACTAGTCAACTCACATTATAAAGACAATTAGCAAAGCACACCACTAATGTGATTTTTGTGTGTGTGTGTGCACATCATAAATATTGGTACAAAGTTACACACTGCATTGAATTAAACAGTTTTAAGAGAGGTGACAGAGATACTTCACGAGTTAAGCATAAGAGGAACACTATCGGTATCAAGAGATAATGTGTATTTGTTTACAAGTTTGGATGGGATAAAAGTGCGGTTAAATCTAGTTGTGTTATAAAAAAGCATACATGAGAATAAAAATGTTACTTTAAAAAAAAATTGAAATATAAACTTGATATAATACAACGCTTTATAAAAGATGCTCATTTACATGTTACAGTGGATGATGATTACATCAGCATAAGCATCATAAACCCTGATAGCACACCACTGTATGGTAGGAAGAAATAATAAATTGCGTATTTGATGTTGTTATCCACAGCACATACGTAATTTATTCCTATTTCACACCAAATTTCTCTTGGCTATATTTGCAGTACAACTTGACGATCTCGTAAATTTTACAAACAAAATCTTCAACAATTCAACAAAAACAGGTATACAATTCATTGAGATTTAATTTAGATTCAAACCAATAAATGATGACTCAGTTTATAAATTTCCTGTGTTTGAACCCACCATTGTAATGGCAAAATTTGACATAAATCTGAAATCATTTATACTTTTGAAAGGATTGAAGAAACCTCACAAATTGCTGAAAATAAAAATACCTGTTGTAGATGGGTGTCACATAGGCATGTTGATAACACCTAAAGACAATTTAAAGGTATAGTTTGATGACGGAATATAGTTATACAACAGAAGAGATAGGGATTTGCTGGAAAGAAAACATCAAAACCTTGTCAACTTACTCAGACAAAAACATCTTTAGTAGAAAGATTTAACATAACTAAAAAGACTTGAATGTGGAAGTATTTCACTCAAAATGAAACCAGAAAATGGTTTTATGTTTTGTCAAAGCAAATTGAGGGATAAAATAACACTCATCACAGATCAATAGACATGACTCTGGTTGAAGCAAGCAAATAAGAAAACAGACCAAAAAGTAAGGAGAAATCTTTTCGGTTACCTGACAACTGATAAATTTAGAACGCTTAAACTTAAAAGAATTACCACAAAAATAGTTAGAATTTCAAAACATAAAACAAGTTTTGAACAGGGCTACCTTCCTAACTATACTGAGGAAATGGTTAAAATGAGGCAATTGATTTTACAAACTGAAAGGCTGGATGGGAGAGGATATGAAGGACACGTTTTACAAAGAAGAGTTATACAACAAACGACATGGCATATATAAAGTTTAACAGATTTCGAAGACCAAAAGAATGGACGGTAAAATATTTGTATTCGGAAATGGAAACGACATGATGACTCGTTTACAAATGACAACCAGCTGAAAATATTATGACATTAAAATAAATGATACACCAATAATATACCTATCTTTCGGAGACATTTTACCTCCGGCAGACCTCGCCTTCAGCGACGATGTACGAAAAGTACACCTCTCCTTTCGAGACGGAGGAAGCACAACGCATAGATAGAAGTTAAAAGAGCACGACAATGTTTCTAAAAGATAATGAGTTTACAGGATTTGATAACCGTAGAAGAAAATATCGCATTAGTGAATGGAGGAATTAAAACATGCACGGCATTCAAAGTAATCATGATCGAGAACCCAGAAGGAAAAAAGAAAGTACATGCAAAAACATCACAGGTAAATAAACAGAATGATACAAATAAAAAACGTGAGAAGGTGACTACAATGTAGACAATGTCATGGCAAGATAATAAATTACATCACAGAAAATATGAAAAGCAAAAACATTAATAAAACACTGAAGCTGATTAAAATCATAATTAAAAAAGCTACAAAACAAATTCAATTAAAAAGACTTCAAACTGGCCTACCAGATCTTTTGCATAATACATATTGATGAAAATCGCTTAAATGTTGATTCCATTATGAGGACATTTTAAATTTCACATTTCAGGATAAAATGTTTACCATGTACAACTTTCACAAACTTATAAAGCAATGTGTTACAAAGAATTACCACAAAATTAGCCAAAATCAGTTAATATGGAAAGAGTTTTTACATCACATGGATGAAGTTAAATCCAGTAGATCTTCAACAGCGGACTTTGAAGATGCATTTTATTTTTAAAATTTTATTTGACATCTATTTGTAATTAAAATTATGTTACAGAAATAAATGGTAAATTCAATATTGTACGTCAGTAGTGAAATCTTACAAATGCAACAAAGTAAATGTGATAGAAAAAATGGAATAATGACATACGAAACACCAGAGATGTAAAGAGTGTGTTAAATCAACTTGAATAAAGGGGTAATACAGTTGAGGAAATAAAAAGATGAGAGAGTTACAAGTGAATGCAGAAAAAGAGTAAATAGAAGATCAATGTATTTGCACACGAAAAGCTAATTTAATATTGATTTGTTCAGTCTAAATAATAGACTTAAGATTTGAAAAACTGTGTAGCACCTTACCATTGTAAATAGAATAAAATTAATTGATCAACCCACCTGAACCAAATTAACATAGCAATGCATCTAGTGAAATAAATTTGTTCTATTCTAAAACTCAGTTGTTCACTTACTAGCCATACAATATGTTTCGTAGCTACACTTTAACAATTGACAGTGATGAATCTATTAACGGATACAGAGTACAGTGTAACAAGACATTTTGGCAAAATCAACTAAAATGGGCAGTGTGGATGTGTAGGATTTCGTTAATGCTTTTGATAGACACATATTTACCATAATTAGTCAAATCAGTATACATTTAATGACTATTTCCATAACAGCAACATAGATATGAAACAATTTAATTTGATATGTAACAATTTTAAAATTCCACTACAGCATGACTGAAGAAACTTCGAGGGAAAAAAAGAAATACTTAATCGATATTGGAACAGAAGATCATAAAACTGGACAAGAAGGTTTTGAGAACCCTACAGCTGCTATTGTGTTGGTTGCTTATAAAAGTAACTGTTACTATGGAGCAGATACTGTTGAATCCTGGAAAACATTTCCAGCTGATAAAATGAATTCTATGATAGACAAAGATGAACATTATACCTGAACGTAACTTTTATTTCTGCAAGATATTCAATTGAATAGCTAGATTGAATCAAAGGATCAGATCACATGTAATCTGCATATTATGCGCACAGGTACACAATAGAACATCTATAACACAATCTGTTCGACAGTATCAGGCACTGTTAAAAAGTGAATGGAGGCATTATTTTAGGTGACACAGATGCAAACATTATGGCACAATTTCAACACTAAATGACAGATTCAAAAGGAAACTTTGGCTATGCCGTTGGTGGTAAGGGTATCGTTATGTTACCCAGTGGCATGGTTGTGAAACGGATAGTATGGAGGGATACAACAACAATTTACAGAACCAAAAGACTCGTTTAAACTTGTATAAAACAATACCATTAAGACGGAGGTAGCAAAGATTGTTATTCCAATGGTTGATAAGCAATCTGTGTCAGCGCAGAAAGAAACTGTAGAGAACAGAAATTAAGACGAACTGAATGAAAATTATGTAGAGAAGAGGGATTATATTTGATGGATCTCGTTGTGCCTGCGACGACGATATCTTCCGAACACGCTAATCGTCAGTGCTGCACATCCCTGTCACGGTGGCACATGGCGACTTAAAAACCTATAAAATCAACCCCCACCCCAAAACAAAACAATATTGAACATGAAACAAACCAACAATAATTTATATTAATATTAATGGCTTTAGGACCTTTACTTTACTTTTGAGATAAGTTACGAATTTTTGTATCCTCTTGATACTGTGTCTGTACCTTTGATCAAAAATGCAAATAAAATCACACTAATGCCAAAACAAGTAATATGATGTATTCATCTATAAAGATAAACAATTTGGCCGGCACTCTTAAATAAGGTACTTATCAGACTATTAATAAATAGAGGATATTTGCTTGTATCGAGTGAATAGCGAATATATTTCATCTTGTGGGTGGAAAAACTCAATACTCTTTCACCCACGAGATTAGATATAACTGTTATTCACTCGGAACAAGCAAATCTTCATTTTATTGTTTGCTCAAACGTATTAGCTAGCAATATGTATAACATTTCGAAGTAGAAATCCCACGCGATAATGTTAGCTGTGTACCGTTTATGTTCTGCTGTTTTGTGTATATTCGCGCGTACAATATATGTAGTAGATAATTCTTTTTCGAAATTCAAAGCGAAAAAGGACATGTAACCTGAAGAACAAAAAAACAACAACATGTCTTGGGATTTGAACCTGGTATTCGTGCGTTACAAATGGCCATACTTGGACTCAAATCACAATTATTATAGAGTCCCCAGGCGCGCATCAATGCATCATTATTCGCTGTGCACTGTAGCCAAAACACACACACACACACACACACACACACACACACACACACACACACACACACACACACACACACACACACACACACATCATAATGCTCATATTCTAAAGAAAGAAGAGTTTCCTTTAAATTAATACCAAGAATGCCTAAATCTAACTCAAGTATCACCACCAAAACGAGAGAGGAAAAATTGCTCTAAAAATAGACTGAGACAACATTCGTGGGTACTGGCCCCAGAAATAATAATTTTGACCTCAGTCCTCTTATCACTAGACCACATAAGTGACAAAAGGGCGGATCAAATTGTTTGGTCATAATGTTATCAATGTCTATTGTGCGCAGTGAAAACATACTTTTCGCAATTCACTCCAGTGAATTAGAAGAATAATCTCTATTGGAAAATGTACTAATTCACAGGCTAGTTTAAAATAATACTAGTGATTACTACTCAAACGAATAATTGGTTTAATTGTCCAAACGATCTTTGATATATTCAAAAACTGATTCGCTTGTAGTAGGTGGAGAAGGAGAAGAAGTAGGAGGAGGAGATAGAGATAAAAAATAAAGGTGGAGTAGTAGGTTGAGGTGGTGTAATAGGAAAATCATTACATTTTTCCAAATGTGCTATAGATAAAGAAAGCAAGTGTTGATATTATTATCGCAATTGCTACACCATTTTCTTTAAACTGTTATCTCAATCTTTCACTTAACGGTAATTTTTGTCTAACTTTATGATAATCCTTTGAATATTTTCTCTAACATTTCTATCTAACTATATTATATGTCCAACTAGTGCGCTCTTTTATTTTCAACAATTTCCAGCAATATTTGCAATTGAACCTTTCTGTTTGATGTCTTTCTTATGTCCGTAATCTCTTTGTAATACATTTCAACATCACCTTTCATATGTTATACTTTTGATGCTAAAGCCTCTACAGTGCTTAAATAACTCATTATGTTTATTTCCTCTTGATAGGTGTGTAATATTTTCACTGCATGTGGGAGCTCTTCGCTTTGAGTTTTTCCGTGGTAATCGTAAATTTCAGTTTCAGTTTCTCTTACCTGTTCATCAAACGACTCATATGTGTCTATTGTTCGCATCTCAGTATCCTCGGGTACTTGTATTGGTTGTCTGATGTTTACTGGTGGTTCAATGCGGGTATTTATGTTGCAGCGCACCAACAGGATACTCCTCTTTGTCGCCTTGATTTGTCAAAAATAATGCGAACAACAAGTCTTTTCCCGTCTGGACTGCTGTGGTGCTGGCAATGTTTTGATGGCTATTTTTCTCGAGATTGAACTGTTTCACCATCAGGTTTAATATAATAGTGTTTTGTTTCGTATTTTTGGGGTTGTATTTCTCCATTCATTATTATTTTTATTATTATTATTATTATTATTATTATTATTATTATTATTATTATTATTATTTTCATTCATCCTAAGGCCTACCTTTATGTCATTCTTGTAGAAGTCGAGAACTTTGCGTGAAAGTTGTCTAAAATTTCGAATTGGTGTTACATCATCTAAATGTACTATACTTTGACCTTCACAAACATTAACACGATTTACAGTATTATGAAGTTAGATTTGATCTTCTGCACTCATTACATCATCATCAGTGTCTTTGACTGAGGAATTTCAAGTAAATAATCAAAACCACTCTCTGCCATTTATCTAGCGATAAAGGCTATGCTTAAGCATACGATGGTGTCGCTCCACGGGAAGGATGCATTGTTGTTGCACGCCATTTTTTAAATACTTAAATAGCTAAAACTGGACAAAGTCTAACTGTAAAACAATTGAGATTAATCAAAGACTAGAATAGCAATAATTACAAGTTCGCGTTATACACCTGACCCCTTTAAATCTGCATCATGAGCTAATCGATTGAACTGCAATAATGTGCTGGGTCAACTTTGTTGTTTTTGATACCGAGATTTATTAACTCCTCGAAAATATTGCACTACATTAACATTTTTCTGGACGTAATAATCCTGCAGATGATCGAATGCGTACAGATTTAAATGATTCATGATATCAGGAACGTGCTGGTAATCATTTCATAAAATACTCGAGTTGTTACGAGAACAGAACTTATCTATCGACGGAATAGCTGTTTCATTTCATTTTTTAAAATGTTCCATGCATTAAAAGAGATAAATGTCTGTTCTATGCATCCATAGAGATACATGTCTGTACTCAGATATATAGTCAGCATATATCTAAACTGTTGAAATGTCTCTGTAAATTTTTCATCACTTACATTTTAGCCAGCCATTGAATCTAAAGATATCTACAAACTTAATTGTTCTTTTGAATGTTATTTCTTTTTCTTCTTTTATGAAAATATATACTATAAAAAAAACTTGCTGAATGAAACAGATTGATCGTCCTTTTTCGGTATGATTGTTATCTCTTCATCTGGATCGTGTTTTACAGTTTTCTTGATGAACGGATAGCTGTCATAACCTGACAAGTTATGACAGAGCCATGGTATGTATTTTAGATATTTAAAATTCAAACTGCTTTCTTTGTGTGCTGGACATTTATATGTACCTGTTAAGTGATCATGATCTCTTACTTTGTTTTCACCTATTACTCTGTCACAAATCTAACATGTTTGTTGAGTTAACATTTATTTCATCCACCTCTGTGTACATCATAGGTTTTGCATTGTTGGTCTTAATTCTCCATATATTAGTTTGACAATCTTACCCAACACATTCTAAAAGATTTGAATACAATCTGTACCACTGTAAAGTACTAATTTATATCTCTTGTGAATTGATTTGAGGTGACTCCAAAACCCTAATATTTGTTTAGCTGCTTTTATTGTCCAGGATTGTACCGTAGACTCTGTGTCCACATTCGGCATTGTACTGAATATGGCATGCCTACATTCTTTGAGGCTACACCATCTGTGTGCCGTTGAATATTCTGTTACTATGATAACTTTTTAATCACAATAAATAAAATACGGAACTTTTAATTGACACAGATAATTTTACATTTTACTACTGAATCTTTTTAAACATAATCTATATTGAGTTGTCAACAATGTAACATAATCTTTGGTGTTCTCATAATTTTTTGGGTGTATTACAAATGAATGATTTTATTAGAAATATATTTTCTCTTTTCGTGTCTGTTTATCTGTAATGACAACAATGTATACAAATCTTTTCTTCCAACATAGAGGTACCTACCAGTTGTATAGTCATTGTGTCCATTATACTGAAATATGATTTCCATGTCAACATGTATTGTTCTCTCCATTTCAGTTATTCTAACAGGATTTATGTAATTTTTCTTCATATCGCTGTCTATCGTTTCCAATTTTTCAATCACATTTACAGATATATTAAATTCATATAAAAAATTTAATATCCTCAATTTTTACCGGACATAATTGAAAGCAATGACTGTATGTATCTAAAATGTATTTTGATGCTCTATCTACATGATTACTTGGTGTATCTAATACAGATTCTATCGCATAAGAAACACCAACAAGTCTTTATTTTTCACGTCTATGCAAGCCTTTTTGTTCTTAACGCAAATCTTTGTATGAGCTTCTTTTGAGCGCTGGACACCTATCTACGTGCAATATTAAATATTAAATACTGTCAAGCAGCCATCTTGTACCTTCGTTTATTTCCTATCCCAATTTGCTATGTAAAATGTCTCATAAATATTAAATGACTTTATTCATTTCTCCTATATTTAATATATTCAAGATCTTGTTTTATATATATATATATATATATATATATATATATATATATATATATATATATATATATATATATATATATATATATATATATATATATATATATATATATATCGTTGCTTTCCACCAGGGTGGGTCTCCTGAAAACTCTAATCGTTAAGTCTATCATACATTCATTGAACCAAACTGTCTAATATTGCGAATGATGACTTTCCTCAAATAGTGTTCACTTTTATTGAAAAAGTTCATAGAACTCTTAATTGTCATGACCGTTCATTTTTTATTCATTACAATTTTATTAAATGATTCTCTAAGTCTTTTCGTTCTGCTTCGGTTATATTTTGCTTTTTCTTACGTCTCAATTTCTTTCTATTTTTTAAACGTATTAAAGGTGGGTGTAGTTTTTCTTACTTTTTTGGTTTTGTCAATCAATTACAGAAGTCTTGATTTTGATTTATTTAAGCAAGAAAAAATTAAATATATATTAACTATTTTGATTTATTAACAATAATTATATCAATATATTTCACTATTTTGTATTTTGTTTAACTCGAAATATTTAAATATATATTTCACTATTTTTACATTTGTTTGACCTCGCTATTTTGCGCTGCAATTACATTACTATTTCTGTGTACTGTTACATAGCTCCCGGTCAAAATCATGCTTAGCATTTGGAACTGTGCATTACACCACAGTTTCTGTGACTGTGACGTAGTAAGCAAGTCATAAGCATGGTTAGGATGTTAACATGTGCATTACACAACTCTTTGTGAGAATTTATGGTTTAGGTTGCAATATGTGTATTACGGCTATGTTTTATGCTGTGATGTAGTCCATACTATCAAAATTTTAAGCCCGAGCGATAGGTACCAATTTGCTTTATAATTGTTTATTTATGAATATTCACTATTAGTATGTGAAGCTTACCCTGCACCACATATTATGTTGACGGTATAGGTAAATTTGCATATGTATTACTAAGGCTATAAATAATTTTCATCAAGGGAAGTAACTCGTAGTAGCATAACTCTTCCACCAACACGCTAATATATTTATCTCCTTTTACAGATATATATGTTGTGTAAAAGAAATTACAAATTAGTGTTTTGTTTGCTAATATTCTTCATAGTGCGAGTGGTCTTTATAATTAAAATATTTTGTCCAGAAATATTGTCTCGGAAAAAGAGGTGTTCCGAGGAAACATCATATTAGTACACTTGATTCATATACCCAAAAAATATAATTGGTCTAGTAAATTTTTAATTTTTAGTTATTTAATGTTTTGGTATCGCTAAATAGGATTTTGAAAATGTGAAAATGATTATGGTTTAATATGGTTCACTTGGTCTAGTACTCACTAGATATCTATCTACCCTGCACTAATATAAACAAGTGTAAGAGTACACGCGTGTAAGAGTACACGCTTATTATCCCAATTTTATAGTATTTCAGAAGCATCAGAGTATCTAGAGAGGCCATGCAAAACAGCTTGCCACAAGAAACAATCCAATCATCTTTGAATATTGCCTGAGAGCTTACGGGTCCTAAATAGGAAGAAAACAAAATCATTGCGGTAAAGGACTGACAACGTAGGATGTGAAATTCGGAAAGGTTGTAGGACAGGACCGTTAGCAAATTAGGATTCCGACCAGAGGAGCGAAAAGACAATCTATTCTTACCCTTTAACCTTTCAATGCTGCGAAAGCCGTTCTCCTGGGTTTTTTTTCCCCCACAAAGTACGCACAACGAAATAAAAAAAACACAATAATATACTTTAATTTACTAATTTAATTAACATTTTTTTTAAAAATCACATTATATGAATTAAACGTATGAATATTGTATAATTAATGCTCAAGTGTTGGCTATAATTCATGTGTTTAACCTAAGGCTATGTTCTCACTTTTCATCCAGGTAACGCACTTAGAATTATAAGTGCTGATACATGTCATATTATTTGATCTAATCAATGAATTTGTCATGAAATGAAAATAACAAATAATCATGTTTATCTAATATCGATGACATACCATATATTCCTGAGGCAAAATGTTTTCCAATTACATAATACAGGACGCTCTGCCACTTTCCAGCGCCAAATAGGCGACACCAGTATAGTGTTGTCAAAAGTCCCAAAAGTCTTATATGGTTGCAACAGATAAACACAGATTTTTGGGGTTTATATGTTCCAGCCATTTTAATTGGGGTAAATCTAGATTTCAACCATTCAAGTTCCAAATGGTTGTTAGTTGTACATTTCTAAAAATAGGCAGTATGTTACTTATATTTTCAGTAGGGCATGGTGCCAAAGTAAATACTAGTATCTAGGACAATATATAAAACAGGGACAGTATATAACACAGAGACAGTATATAACACAGAGATAGTATATAGCACAGAGACATATATAACACAGGGACAATATATAAAACAGGCACAGTATATAACACAGAGACAGTATATAACACAGAGATAGTATATAACACAGAGACAGTATATAACACAGAGACAGTATATAACACAGAGATAGTATGTAGCACATAGACATATATAACAGAGAGATAGTATATAACACAGAGATAGTATATAACACAGAGATAGTATATAACACAGAGACAGTATATAACACAGAGACAGTATATAACACAGAGATAGTATATAGCACAGAGACATATAACATAGGGAAGGGACAATATATAAAAACAGGCACAGTATATAACACAGAGACAGTATATAACACAGAGACAGTATATAAGACAGAGATAGCATATAGCACAGAAACATATATAACACAGAGACAATATATAAAACAGGCACAGTATATAACACAGGGACAATATATAAAACAGGGACAGTATATAGCACAGGATTTGAAACGCCAGAAAACTGCCAGATATCACCCGTTCCATTTTATATGCAAATGAGGCTTCCAGCTTGCCAATATCAGTACCAAAGGAAACGTGAACTTCCCCCCGTCCCCATTTGATATATATTTGGTAATTTTATGATAGATAGTAAAAAAGATAATGTCAGTCAAAAGACCTCTTTTTGCTACTCTTTACTTAACCTTGATTTTCAATTTTAAAGTATGAACATGGGTAAATGAAATAAATTATTGAGTTAAAATTAGTAACAATGTATTTTTCAATGTACTGCGAGCATATACATGTAAAATGTATTCATGTATCTGATATTTTAAAAAAATTTAAAAGCGGTTTAGAAAAAGCCATGCTTCAAATTTTCAATGAAAATTCAAACTACATCTTTAACTTCTCATTTTTCCACACATTTTACTTAAATATCCAAATATATTACACCAATGTACTCCCACATCTTTTGCCAATAAAATGATATCTTTATTTCTTATATTAATGACAGGAGCGGTGTGGTTTACAATGAATGAGCTTCTCTGGTCCCTTCAGCATATCGACCTTATGATCTTACAGTGTAACAATAGGGAACCGGTACTCCTTGGAGGTATTTAGGGAGTTTCCAAATCATCTTGTATGTAAGTCTCGGGTAGCATTGACTGATATTTCTCCAATGAGTAGTTGCCATCTTCAAGGGATGCTATAACGTCACAATTAAAATATCAGGTGTGTTTCATGGGCAACAACAACAACAACAACAACACTTCCCTGTTTAAATATGTGCAACTTGAACCATCAATAATGAAATCTTCACACGGCTTCACCTACATAGGATACAGCCTAATTCAGGTGTTTGGCTTAGGATTATGTTTTCACTTTTTACAGACGGAGCACACTTCGAGTTGCCGAATCATGTCATATAATTTCAACCAGTTAATAAATTTTCATGGCATCAAAATGAGAAAAATCATTTTGCTTGAATTCATTAAAAGTGTTACTTATTCCTGAGGCCAGTTATTTTCCAGTAACTCAACACAAGACGCATTGCTACTTTCCAATACCAAATAGAAGACAGAAAGTAAATTGTAAGTTGCATAACTTATTTTCACTCCTTTTGCCTTGTATATTACAATTCTTGGCAACAAAATATATTTTTAACATGTTTAAACTATAGACAAAAACAGTATGGCCTTGTCAGAAATAGTATACAATGAATACTAGTATGTAACATTTTGTAATAACTATTGGAAATAATATTTTTCATCTTGCTTCTTAAACACGTACTTAAAACTTGTACATAAGAACATACCAACATACAGAGACAGCATAATCTCTATCTAAAATAAATTTCTTTTCTTCTGAGTTTGGAAATTTTCACATGATATATTTTCTACAGCAACAGCGATAATAAAGTGACATAATCTACCTTTTCCTATACCTTTGTACCTGAAAGCATCATATCATTCACAATAACAAAAGTATTACTTTTGAATCCTCTGTGTTACGCTTTTCTTTGTCGGCTGTACGTATATAGTCTTATAATTTAAGTTGAAATGTCACAATTTACTTTATCATGTTATACAGCTATTTCACTATCTACTACGTACTGGATAGCTCGCGAGTGCGAGGTTTCTACGGGAGTTAGACACGATGCGGAAAATCCTGTTGATACCGTGCACAATGTGATCTATCAGACTTAGACAACGGGCACCACGTGCTTTAATCCGATTCATATGAATAATGGCCCAGTCTAAAAATAACACCATGCATAAACACGTATAGCAATTGATAAGAAGGAAACCAAGCATACTTATCTGGAGGAGATCTTAGAAAAATATTAATTCATTTTGAATCAGCCGCCATTGGATCACAGGGGCTCGTTACAAAAGAAATTAAGAGTATCGGTCAATGGATAGACGGCTGGGAGGGGGGGGGGGGGGCAACCTGTAACAATATAACACAACGGAAGACACGACTCCTCACCCCTCGGTATTTCCAACCCTGCTAGCTCGTCCTATTTTTTTGTCTCCTAATATAAAACTTACGCCAGCTGTAATCAAAAATGGATAAATTTTCTTAACATCTCAACAGACCTCGTTCAATTCATGACATATTGGAGAAAATTCCACACTTGGTGGCCGATTTCGAAGACTTATAAAGCAGATGCACGGAAGTTGCCGTTAGCATTCGGATATTATTGGATTACACCCTTGACGGAGAGGTAAGTTCCGAACAGAACATTTCCCGAACATAGGTATATTGTTTTTTTTGTTTTTATCATTTGGATAATTATCTTTATTTACGCTACTATGCTTATTTTACCACGGCAAAATAAAATTATCCATTTCTTCGCTTTATATCGTCTACTTGTATTCAGTGCTGAATTTTATAATAGAGGTTGTTCGAAACTTACGTCTCCGTCACGGGTGTAATCCAATAATATCCGAATGCTAACGGCAACTTCCGGACATGTGCTTTATAAATCTTCGAAATCGGCTAACAAATGTGGAATTTTCTCCAATATGTCATGAATTGAACGAGGTCTGTTGAGATGTTAAGAAAATTGGGGTTTAACGCCATTTGTCAGCACATGATAGGCTATACATGGCAGCCAGGATATTTGGTGGAGGAAGACTCCGGGAGGTGAGATGTGTGAGTGATCTGTAAAGGCGAGCGCCTTAGACCACTCGGCCAACCCGGGCCCCGACGTCTGAACTTCGAACCTAGGATGGATTATTTGATTCCATTAAGTTTAACGGCACATTATGAATCTTGACAACATAGTGCCAATGTCCGATATTATGTGCGCCTAATAATAATAATGACAATAGCTACGAATACGACTATAAGGATGACAACAGCGATGATAATGTAATACTGGTTATAGTAATAAATAGATAAAATAAATAAATAAACGTCTTCATTATACAAATTAACTAAATGGAAGGTAGGATTTTGTAAACTTTCAAAAATTGAATCTTGTCAACATATTTTATTTTTCGGTAAAAATGTACGTGAAACAACAGCAAGAACTAAACTACTTCTACTACTACTGCTTCTATTGCTACTACTACTTATAATGACGATAACGACAACGAAGAAAGCTGCTGCTGCTGATGATGATTATGATAGTAGTATGTGAGTTGTTGTTTGACAACCACCGTAAAAACAGATACTTTGAAAAATATATATCATAACTTCATTACGTTCTTAAGGAAGACTAACGCCTGGCTAATGTGCGCTTTAAAGCAATACAAATTTATGATACTTTTTCCAAAGTTCTAAAAACAAAATTCAAATTTTTTCTAGGCCACCATGCCCATCTATTAATATGTTAGAACCGTCATGTATGGAAAATAATTGGCCAAACAAAAATATAACCTCAATATTAGCATTTTTCCAGGCCTCCATCACACTTTTCAGCAGAAAAGAACACTCTTTAAATACACACATACAAAGTTAGTCAGAATTAGATTAGAGAAGTATTTTTAAGCACGAATAAGGCCCGACGTTGATGAGCTTCGTAACGCGATTAAAATATTTTGTTGATATATGATTCGGAATAGTTTTTTAACACACACGGATCGTTGAGCAAAGTACCGATATTAAGCAAAGGGAGACAATATAAAAAATATACTTCCTCTTTCGGTATGGACTAACTTCATAAAATTGGGAATTTTTTTTAAAATATGAATTGTTGCTGATATATGTTTGTTAGTGCCTTCCATTAATGTTCAGTGAATGAAAAAAATAGGTATATTTCTGACGTTTCTAAATGTTACAATCAAATTTGTGTCGTATATACACGTGATAAAGAATACACAGACGACTTTAAATGTTACAATCAAATTTGTGTCGTATATACACGTGATAAAGAATACACAGACGACTTTAAATGTTACAATCAAATTTGTGACGTATATACACGTGATAAAGAATACACAGACGACTTTAAATGTTACAATCAAATTAGTGTCGTATATAAATGTGATAAAGAATACAGAGACGACTTTAAATGTTACAATCAAATTTGTGTCGTATATACACGTGATAAAGAATACACAGACGACTTTAAATGTTACAATCAAATTAGTGTCGTATATAAATGTGATAAAGAATACACAGACGACTTTAAATGTTACAATCAAATTTGTGTCGTATATACACGTGATAAAGAATACACAGACGACTTTAAATAATGACATTATAGTTGTTAGTATGTCATACACACTGAATTACATTTTTAATCATTTATTGAAGGATGTTATTAATCTATGGTTGAATAGTTTTCAAAATATCCAGAAATCTTTTATTGTACAATGGTTGATATTGGTGTTTGTACATTAGTAGTATGCATATATTAGGTTATACTGATCCTAGGTTATTGTTTCAAATTATAAAAAAAGGATGGGAAAATTTAATAAATTAAGAATAAGAAAAATAAAGACATAAAGTGTTAGTTTATGACCAAGCTAGTCCAATGTACGATGCTGAACAAACTTTTACAAAAAAGATAAAAAAATAAATTTAATTAAACCAAAATATGCCATAATTGCTAAAAGGAAATTGCATATACACACGACAACGTTAAAGTGAGATAAGGGAACAATACTACTACCACCTAGAAAGTAATAGATTATGATCATTTAACTGGAAGTATAGAGGTCCTGGTCTTAATTCCTAATTTATCAGGCTATGATTCCCACATTATCATCGAAGCATAGACTAAAATATGATCGGGATAAAAAAAAAACAAATACTACCAAATAATGATGAAAAATATAATCTATTTAGTATAAAATTTGAGGTTGATGTAGAAAAATATTTTGGTTTCAAAACAATATAGAAAAATATCTGTGTTCAAATGTCAATCTGATATGTGGATAGTTTTAGGTTTATGGGTGATTCATTAAATGACAATTTGATTTGTAGGTAGTATAGTTGTATGGGTGATTCATTAAATTACAATTAGGTAGTTATAGATTTACGTGTCATTCATTAAATGAACTCGCAAACATTAAGTGATAGTGCGTCTTTTTGGGACAATAAAACATTTTAATAAAATGGAAACAACGTTTCTGAGGCAAAACATTTACCCATATGAATATATTGATCACTTTAATAGGTTAAACAAAACCAAATTACAACATATATAACAAATTTATTCAAGTCTTAGAATAAAAGATAATGACTACCCATATACAAAAGATGTCATGGAACACTTTAAATTAAAATCTTTTTGTGATCTTCACCACTATTACGTTAGAAGATACTTTGATATTGTATAATATTTGGGTGAAATTTAGAAATGTTTGCTTATAAAATTATAAACTAGATCCAGGTCAATTTTATGGTGCACATGGTGTTAGTTTAGAGTTAACAGGAGTATAATTGGAGTTATTAAGTGATTATGATATTTTTTAATGTTCTGGTATGAGAGGAGTGATTTGTATGGTACCGAATAGAGGTGTTCAACCCAGTCATGTGTACTATGTCGATGATTAAGGTAAGGTTATAATTGATGGAAAATAGAATAGATCAAGGTTATACATTATATACCTCGATGTTAGTATCATTTCCAGGTGGTCGATAATAATAATAATAATAATAATAATAATAATAATAATAATAATAATAATAATAATAATAATAATCTTGTTTAACGAAGATAGCACATTTAGTCATAAAAGACCCATCTGTCATGTGGTCCTCAATTTTTGTAACAGGCCATGTTTAAAATATTTATAAAAAAAAAAAAAAAAAAAAAAGCACCAACACACTCACGTATGCTCGCACACGTACTCAAACAAATTTAAAATGGATTAATATATGTAACTATAGTGGTCAACAGGTACATATATGAACAAGATACTATACACAGGTATACACATTTCAGCATGTCAGAAGTCATATATACATAGATAGAATTAAACATACACGGATTATCTCTGGATACAATGATACCATTCTGTATTGGGTGGCTTTAATATATCATTCCAGCTGGTCAAGAAATCATTTTTTTAATAAGGTTTTAAACGAAGCAAGGGAATTTGAATTACGTGTCCTCAGGGGTAAGGAATTCCAAAAGGTAGGTGCTGATACAGTAAAAGAGCTTTTGAAATGGTTGGTTTCAACCATGGAATCTGGAGTTCGTTGTTAGTTGTTGATCGCCGATTACGCTCAGTATTTGATGATCTTAATTCAATTAGATTAGAGATATAATCTGGACAAAGATCATTAGAGACTTATATGTCATGATTCCTTTAAAATAAAGAAGACGTTTTTGTATAGGTGCCATTGTGGACGTGAAAACAAAACATTCAATGAGTCGATGTATGCCTGTTAAAAACTTCAGATGGGAACCAAAAACGAATCAAAGTCACCAAAGACAATTTAATGTCTTTGAAGAATGATGAAAGAATGGGTGGTATTTTAGAAGTAGATTTAGAAGTATCAACACATCTACACGATTATTTGAAAGATTAGGTAATATCACCAGAATAAATAATACCGAGTATGGACGATTTGTCACCACTACAAATACAATTGATAGATGAGAAAAAAGAAACAAAACCAACATTACCTAAGTTATTATGCACACTGAAAAACAAAGAAAAATATGTCATTAATTCATATAATTTAACACGGTATGCTTGTTTAGGATTACAGCTGAAGAAGATACATAGGGTAGTATTATTTGATCAAAAATCGTGGTTAAAGCCACGCATTAAATTAAATACAAAATTTAAGACAAAAGCAATGATTTTGATAAAAGATCTGTTTAAAACTAATGTATACCTCTGTATTTGGAAAACAGATGGAACATTTACGTAAGGGGCTAACTGTTAAAAAAAACATGTTCGGATAAAAAATTCAAATATCAGAAAGACTTATCATTTGCAAGGAGAATATTACTAGATGAAAATTTGATTTTGATTTTAGTAAGTATGAAGAATTAAACATCAAATTCACGAACTTTGTTTACGGAGGATTTACAGTGTTAGAGTTATCAAGATGGTGGACGTATGCTTGTTGCTACAACAAGCTGAAAAACAAATATAGTGATATTATTTCGTTATTAATGACAGTTAAGGATTCGTTACACATTCATGTTAAATTAGACAGTGTCTGGTATTGTTATTTGCATGCTAGTTCAAATTAATAACTGCTCCCAGTAGTAGGTGTAATATTAAATAGGGACTGCTCGCCGAGACATAGGGGACGCCGTGAATTATCATAGAAGATATCTGTCGTGTATTCTAAAACTTGCGTGAATAAACCTTGTGTGTAACAGCTCGAGACTTACTGGTTTTTATGACATTGTGTAAGATGGGATCTCAAAAGATACGTGAACTTTTACAGTGAAACAAATTGGCGAAATTCCAGTCATAAGAGAGCTTTAACTTTGGAAAGCCAGTGGAGAAGCCAGACTGGAAACAGCGTTTCGCCCACTTTTGGATTGCCACTAAATTAAATAACGAACGGGAGGCAGTTCAAGATTGTTCATTCACACACACACACACACACACACACACACACACACACACACACACATATATATATATATATATATATATATATATATATATATATATATATATATATATATATATATATACAATAAGGAACGAAGCAGAACAAATATTTACATCGTTTAAGCTTGCCAATGACGAAGATGCCAACAAGTACGTCCCAGTTTTGCAGAAATTTGATGATTACTTTGTTGTGAAGAGCAATATAATGCATGAAAAGGCATTTTTCCACCAACTTAGTCTGAAACCAGGGGAGACCGTGGATGAATTTGTCAGAAGGCTGTATGAAATTGCCGACCATTGCGACTTGGCGCACAAAAGGACGAGGCAATCAGATATTGTCTTGGAATTCGAATCCTTGATAAAGATGTATTCTTTAAGGTAAAAATGGAATCCGACCTCACCTTAACGAAGGCCATACCAACAGCGAGACAGTCTTCGGAACTGGTGAAAAGTCATATACGCGATCAAGTTCAGTCTGTCAACGATTTGGATGAAGTTTCTAAAAAGAACAAGGCATCAAGAACTACAATCAAAATCAACCAACAGAAATGGACCGCGTCAGTGACAAAAACCAAATCAAGCGGGCTATGCGACAGCACAACAATCATGTCACAAGTGCAACATGAAGCACGGTAGAAATGAAAGATGTAGCGCTAAAGGTAAACGGTGATGAAGGTGTAATAAGCTAAAACACTTTGCAATTGTCTGTCGCTCTAGAAGAGTAAATGAGGTTACATTCAACAAAACACCAGATACAGTGCATGTAGAATACCAAAAAACGTTCTTTCTTGACTCAGTTACTATGTGCACTGATAATAATGATGCATGGCACGTGATTTTGAATATTTGTGGGGCCTCGGTTCATTTCAAGATTGACATTAGAGCAGCGACAACAGTTATGTCTGAAAACAACAAGTCCCTTCCAGTGCAACCAAAACTGAGCCAAGTGGAATCCAAGTTGTGCAGCCCGTGAGAGATTCTGGATTCAAGAGGCGAGTTCATGGTACATACTACATATAAGGAAGTATCATACCAGTTTCAGGCCTTTGTCATCAAGGGATGACGAGACAACAATCTTCTTGGACGTGGAATTGCACATGCTATGGAGTTTGTGAAGAGAGTTGAAGAGCTCAACAAATCAGTTTGGGGGCACTTTGGCCTGCTGAAGTGTGGACCAGTAAAGATTGCACTAAAAGTTGATGCCAGGCCATATATTATAGCTGCACCCAGGGGTGTACCATTCCCTTTGTTGTAAAAGGTGAAAGAAGAATTACACCGTATGCAAGGAGGTATCATTGAGGAAGTAACCGAGCTCACAGAATGGTGTGCCCCGATAGTATCAGTCCCAAAGACAAATGGCAAAGTTATGATTTGTGTCGACTTGAAAAACTTTAATGAGGCTGTTAAACGGAAAAGATATATGCTTTCTGTTCTAAATGATTTATCACCAAAGCTGATATTCTCCAATGTATTCTCCAACCTCGACGCAGAAAGCGGATTTTATCAAATACCATTTCATCCGGAAAGTGCTATTCTTACTACCTTTATTACACGGCTGGGTCGCTTCTGTTTTAAACGAGTCCCGTTTGGTATTATGTCAGCCACAGAGACTTTCCAGAAAAAAGTGACAGAGCTGCTGACTGGCGATGAAGGGGCAGATACCAATATGGATGACATACTCATCATGGCATATCCATAGAGGAACATGACAGACGCCTAGATTTGGTACTCGGGAATCTCAATAGGAGTGACATCAAGCTCAGCAAGGCAAAATTGGAATTTAGAAAAAACAAACTGGAGTTCTTTGGTCACGTGATCAGTTCTGATGGCATACTCCCCAGTGCAGCAAATGTTGTCGAATTGAAAGAGCTACCTGCTCCATCAGATATCAGAGCCTCGTCGCATGGGCATGGTCAACTTTCTTGGTAGATTCATCGCAGACTTGTCTACGATAATGTGTCCAATCATAGACCTGCTGAAATCAGAAACTGCCTGGTATTGGGATCCAGACCAGGGTTCCGCTTTCAAGAAAGTGAAGGATATTCTGACATCCACGCCAATTTTAGCATTTTACGACCCAGGAAAGCATACAGTAGTAAGCGCTGACGCCATCTGTTATGGTATTGGTGGCGCATTACTCCAACAACAGGGAAGCTATTGGTGATTCCAGATACCCTTTCTAGGAGCCCTCTCCAAAACAAAGAAACCGCATGTGAAGAGGAAATAAAAGTTTTTATATAGTCGATGGAGGCATGCAGGCTAATTTTTGATACGAAATTAGAGCAAATAAAAGTAGGTTACATGAATGACTGCAGCGGCATTCATCAGAATGGATAGCCAGATAAGATATATAGCTGTCGTCTAGAAGTACGCCCTACTTTTCAGAGACAGATTTATCATGCCTACATTCTTAAGGTCAGAAATTTCTAATAATGTCCACTAGGGTCATTAAAGATTAGCAACGTGGCGTCAGAGAACCCAAGAACCCACACTTGTGTATTGTGGCCCGGAATCTCGATACAGATTCAAGAAAAAATAGAGACCTGTGAATTCTGTCGGATTAGGAAGGCGCAGAGGATGGAACCACATAAAATGGAGGTGGTTAGGATAAAATCTATTTAAAATGTTGCAGAAGACAACCTCTCTATCAAACAAGCCATGGCAGAAAATTGCAATTTA
The DNA here is from genome assembly GCA_029931535.1 of Margaritifera margaritifera. Taxonomy (NCBI): domain Eukaryota; kingdom Metazoa; phylum Mollusca; class Bivalvia; order Unionida; family Margaritiferidae; genus Margaritifera; species Margaritifera margaritifera. The sequence continues at coordinate 2,031,878 of JAQPZY010001694.1, read as the reverse complement.
TATCTGTGAATTCAAACAGGAAAGACACTCGGTAGCAATTTAATGCTTCTCACACTATTTAACTATTATGCATCAAACATAAATTACCTCACAACATGTCATTGGGAAACTAGACATTTGCACGACAGAGAATCTCAGAGATAGTAATATCAGACAATGGGATCCAATTTGCCTCTTCATATTTCAAGGACTTTGCTGAGAAATACGACTTCAAGATAGTATTTACCAGTCCCCACGACCACAAGCAAACGGTGAATCTGAAAGTAGTGTCAAAATAGCAAAGTTCATACTTAAACAGGATGATACATTCTTCTCTCTGATGTCCTATAGAACCATATCGATAGCTGCGACAGGTGCCAGCCCAGCCCAATTGATGATGGAATGCCAGATGAGGACCACCTTGCCGGTTATTGCCAAGAACCTAAACCCCAAATGACCAAACCTGAAAATCGTCAGGCAGAGAGACATTGAGACAAAACAGATATGAATTCTTATACAAATGTTGGCACTCTGCACATTATCTACCAGACCTTGTGGAGGGAGACCGCGTCAAAATGAAACGGCATGGAAATGAGAATAATTGGTCAACACCTGGCATAGTCATTCAAGCCGCCAAATACCAGAGAAGCTGCTTAATGAAAACTCCCCAAGGGACAAACAGGATCAATCAAATTCATGTATAGTGGATGAGAAGCCCTCAGAGTCCACTTCCAATCAATATGAATTCGTCTACAGACAGTGCAACAAAGTTCCCACATTGTCCAGTCAGGACCCATTCTGAGTTCAGCATAACATCTCAAAATAACATGGAACCAGTGTGACCATCTGATTAATCTACTGGCCGAGCATGACCCAGTTCAACCCATCCCCTGCAAGCCAGCTGCACAGTGGACACAACAATGCAGACGGTCCAGTGCGGACGTCTAGTGGAAGAGCCATCCGAAAATCATCTAGATTTATTGATTTTGTCTAAAAAGTGACTTTCACAAACGCGCCAACGCGTAGATAGTTTAGTACCCAATGTCTGAACTAGTGCTTTAGATTTGGACTTGTAACTTTCTTATAATATTCGAATCAGGACTATTTTGTGAAAGTGTACAGTAACCTATAGAACTAACAATTTCAAATTCGTGAAATTCCTTCAGTGGACAGTTAAGATTCAAAGACAGCAACTTCATAGCTTACTATTTTCAGATTTTCCTATTGGCGGAATTTTTTCAATTCATTTTTCCTATCTAGTCATAAGCAAACTGATTTTCTGTTAATCTCAAAAGAGGGGAGATGTATGGTAGTTTGTATGCTAGTTCAAATTAATAACTGCTCCCTTTAGTTGCTGCTAGCCGAGACATAGGGGCACCGCGAACTATCATGGAAGCTATCTGACGTGTATTCTGAAACGTGCGTGAGTAAACCTTGTCTGTAATCAGATTCAGACTTTCTCGTTTTCATGATATATAGGTTTAACGAGCACATGAAAAGGAACATTCAGTTTTATGACTTAAGTGATTACAAACATATAACACTTATCAGATATCGTTCGTAAACAGTAAAAGTGTTAGATTAAAAAATGATGAAATTACCGATAAACCTATTCAAACATTTTGTGGCCTTGAAGTAAACTTTATTCCTTTAGAAATGACATGGATGACCAAGATATTCGGGGGTATTAAGAAATGAGTCTTCCAGAACAAAAATCTTAAAATTTTATATGTACGAAGATTGTTATTTAATCAAAGTATAAATTACAAGGAAATTAATTCATTGATGAGTCATATAACACTATTGTAAATAAGGTTGTTTTGTCTATGTATTACAACAAGATATATAATTTAGTTCATAAAGTTAAAGCTTTACCATATTGTCACTAAAATATTACTATTCTTATCACTCTTTAACTCTTGAGTTTAATTGGTAGTCAAACCGCATCAATAGCTTTTTGCGTTTACTTTGTTTTAGGGTGTCTCTTTTCAATTCATCTGAAATTAGAAGATTTGCGTCAAAAATACGATCTATACCACTTTTGTGTCTACAATAAAAGATAACAAGAAAGTTAATATTCTCAGACATCATAATATAAATAGATGAAACCAATAAAGTTAAGTGTCAAGAACTTTTAGAAAGTGTTGAAAGTAAATGAGCACAAATAGTTTTACAGATCTAGAGCACAACTCTAGAAACAGCATAAATTTTTTTGTTTACAAATTCAAAAGGTAGAGACAAATTACGATTTGACCAAAAGCTAAAACGATTGTTTAAAAAGAAAAGTGTAACAATTATCACCAGTATTACAGTATTACAGTTATAAGTTCGATAGTAACAAATCTTGCTGTATATAGCCAAATTTGTATAAAGTCTTGTTTTTGCTTCTCCTGCGCCACCTATTCATAATGTCCTTTCTGCTCCTCCTACTTCTATTCCACCTTCTGCTCCGCGTTAATCATTGCTTGACAGAATTAAGAAAGTCTTGAAACACTTTGATAATTATTTGTTTATATTGGCCAAACAAGCAGCATTATTGCCTGGAGTTATTTGTTGTGTCGTGAGCAGTCTTTTAAAAACAACTTCACATGTTTTCTTCTTGGCTGATTGTGTCATTTTGCTCATTCTTGCAGTAGTTGGTCTATTGTTTTCAGTTTTGGTTACGGCAACAACCAGGCCTGGGAATTCATAACTATTTCAAAAAGTAAATTAAGCCAGCTCCTGCAACTATCAGCACCAATATAGATGAGTGTTTGTTTGTTTCGTGCTCTTTGTCTTTTAAATAATGTGCAGTTGAAATTACAAGAATATTACTAATGTTATCCTTTTTGCTTAAGTAGTTCTTACACACGTTCTCTTTTATTCACTTATATATCTTTATAATGAATTGCCACAGTGTACTTATCAGCTTTTGTAATGATAACAATGTCATTATTTAAAGCAGTGTTCAGTCCTATTTTAAAGCTATAGGAAAATGTATAAAGTTATTGTTGTATCCAACATACTACCCTTTTTATAACCATATCACTAGACAACAACAACACAATAAAAAAGGAAAAAAAATATACCGTGCGCACCAACATCATGGTCTAGTCTAATGTTAGAATCTGAAATATATTGCTGAACTCTTATCGTGATGTTTTCATTCGAGTTTTAATAGTGTTCGCCTGAAATTAATTTGCTCAAATAACTTTTTAACAGTGTCTGGAACAGTGGACATTTAGTGTGTAATAAATGTGATCTTTTGAATTTGAATACCTAATTAAAATCATATAAAACCTGATACTTTGATTCAATCTTGATATTCCTTCTTCTGTTAAACCAATAATGTCTTCTATAAAGAAGTATATCTATCACATTTCTACATCCACGGTAATCAGTTTGTTTTAAAAGTCATGGAACTTGCTCATCTCAAATTCCCTAGTAACTTAAATCAATCTCTTGCTTCAAGTTTGGCGTCTCTCATCCCTAGCTAATTCAGGCGTTATTGAAACCCAGTAAGTTTTATTGTCATATACTACTGATCTATTTATCTATTTTTACCCATTATTTATCTCCAATCCTGACTTTTATAATATTAATGTTATTACAAATTATGTTAAATTATGTTAGATCTATGTTATTATTTTTCGAATTAAATGCTTCTTCATCGGGTAAAGTTATCACACAGTACAAATTTTCGTATTTTAATGTAGACATGTAATTTATAAACTGATTTCACTAACTCTAGTATACTTTGATCTGTAAATTGCCAATAAGATATTCCGCATCCAGCTGTTGCCATTCATACTGCCCAGTTTAATTCATTCTGCCACGGTTTCAAAGCACACTCTGCTCTGTATTTGTTCATTGAGTCATCCCTGCCAAATCTTAAAACATAGTTATCAACAATGTTAATGGTTTGCATGTTAAATTTTTGTTTTCAGTGTAACAAATCGTTATCTCTTTAGATATTGGTGCAATATAGCAGTTAACTCGAGCGTTAAACTGAGTTATAGGACACGGATAATGAGCACTGCTTTTGTTCTTAATTCTAAGGCCATTATTTAATTGTCACAAATATTTAGACATAAAATAAATCACAAATTTGTTACATCTTAATTCTTTTTACCTAAATATTTTAATCGCGTTACAAAGCCAACCGACTTCATGCGTTAGCCGTGCTTAGAAACACTTTTATATAATTCTGATTAACTTTTATTTGCGTTTTTACGAGTGATTTGTGATGCTGAAAATTGCGATGGTGGTGGTCACAAAAGATACACTAATTTTGTCGTTTATTTTTGTTAGAACTAATACTATCCATAATGTATGCTTCTACAAATTTAATAGATGGCCTTGGTGGCCTAGAAAAAAATATGAATTCTGTGCCTTTAGAACTTCAAAAAACATCATAAATTTATATTGTTTTAAAGTTCGCCTTGGTCGGGCGTTAGGGGTGTTTAAATGCCTTTTTATGATGTTTTGATGTACTATTTGTTTTACGGTGGCTGTCAAAATATAATTTACTTGCAACTTGTAATGAAAAACATCATAGAAAAATAAAATAATATTAGACAAAATAAAAATAGGTCGACACAAACCTAATGTACTTGCACCACATTACTTTTGCGTCCTTGGTCTCCGATTTGTTTTCTCAAACGTAGTGTTTTCTCCAATCAGTGACTATTCACCCTAGCCTCTTGCAGCGTTGTAAACGACGACCCAACGACTGCTGATTCAAGATGAACATTTTCATCCATGATACCCTCAAGATAACTGGACGAAATTTTCTTTGTATTTGTCTTCATAAACATTTAAAAGGAATGCAAAACAAGACAAAAAGTTAAACGAGAAATTTGACTCAAGTAATCATAGAAACATCTTGACTAAAAGAAGCACAACTTTTATGTTCACAATTTTTAATTTAAACATAACTTCAAAAGTGTAAATCTAGCACAAAACAGTAAACATTTATTTGTAAATACACGGACTTTACAATCATTTTCACTTGCTCTAACTACAAAAAAGTCATTTAAATAGTTTACAAACAAGTGGTAAATGAACAATAAGCACTGGATGTAACGCTGACATGTTGATAACTTGGTACGTTTTTCACAATGGTAGTATGTTGATGGTGACAAGAAGATTAGTTTAATTTATTGTATTTTGTCACGTCTTTAGTTAGAATTTGAGTATTATATTAACAAAATATACATGATATTTTCTTGAACTGATGCATGAAATACTGATCACATCTCTATTTTTGCATACTACTTGGATAAGTATGAATTTTTAATGAGAAATCTTCGTTCAAAGCTGCATTCTTGAAAGAAGTCAAGATCGCATCATGTTAATACATTAAATAATTCATGATAATATATAATAAGTACTTATGCATTACCTGATTTTCTAGAAAATACTTGCCAACAAAATCTAAACTTTCCTCCGCAATCAATATTAAATGAAATTGAAGACTTAGCATGAATCACGTAGAAAATAAAATTACAGTCTTTACATTATGGGATATAATTGCCCTAGCTCGAGACTGCATAAAAGGTCAAACCTTAAACAGAGAAATACATGGAATCGTTTGACATATTTCTATGTACCACGTACTAGTAAATTGGACATAAAATATGCTTTTTCCAATTTCAGACTGAAAAATGTTCCAACATACCACAATGCATGATCTTTTGCCGAAACAAGTTGGGTCTGTTCATTCCTTATAGATCGGCAGACCCAATCTTGTTCCATTCTCTTTTCCGTTTATATTCACTTGCCTACCCTCTTGTTGAAGTTGTCACAGTGAATTACATTTTTAACGTGAATCTCTTCCATCGAACTATAGTATACTGTTGTCGGTTAATTCCATTTCCATACAGTCCAACACACTACACGTATTCGAAGGACAATAGCCAACTTTGCAGTTAGCCGTACACCACTGGTCCATTCCTTCCACTCCCCTGAACTCTCCTATGGCATGACACTTCGATTTCACCAGAGGTATCACATCGTCACAAGAACACGTACACATAAATATTATACAATTATTTACTCGGCAGTTCAACTCACACCAATGGTTTATTCCTAAACTACGTTGATAAATACCACTACCTACACAGCGGAAGTTTTCAGAAGACCCATTACACACAGTGTTTTGTTCCTGTTTCCTCCTACCTGGCCAAGTCTCTGGGTCGGGCAGTAGCATGGGAGGAAATATGTATGGAGGGATGTAGTTAGGATAAAATCTATTTAAAATGTCACTGACCGACACGAACTGAGTGTTTCCCGCCACCGTGACTGCTGATGATAGTGGTCTCGCAGAGGTTGCTGTCGGTACTATTATATTAGGTGGATGTATAAAATTTACTATTTTTCCATGGTGTAAACTGTTCATAGCCAATATCGGAACACTGAAGAATATCTTTCCACGTTCTGACCTGGCTTGAATTTGTGAAACAGATGTACTTCTCAACGGTATGGAAGTGGGGAGGAGACTCGTGGTCATTACGGCCGGAAATTTTGACTTTGACACTAAGACTGGTGTAAAACTCAGCTTCGAAACTTCTTCGAGTGGCTTGTACGTTGTAGATAATGGAGTTGTGAACGATGGTGATAAAGTTCCTGAAAATATTTGTGCACTCTGTTTAATGCCTGGTTGTACAGGAGGTTTGTGTGTCATTGTGGGTGTAATTACACTATCTATTGTACTGGTATTTTGCATCCCGGTCACCCTTGAGGCATGTATGGTGATTTTGTGAGGTGGTGCTTCAGTTGGGATTGTGTATTCTTGATCTTCTGTCGTTTGAGAAGACCCGCCATTCTCCTCTACCTGGTCACCGTCGGCCTCTGTCGTAGTGAATATATCGTCTGGTTTTCGGCTGAAAATGGGCACAGAAACGCATGATGGAGAAACCGGATGAAACGGTCTTATCCTTAAACGCTAGTTGGTGCAAGGCAGAATAAAAATTATGACTGTCATTATAAATGCGTGCCAGTAAATTGGATACTGGAAGTTTTTAAGCATGTCTCACTTTTCAACATATCATCTTTAATTATGAGGCGAACAAGTTGATGGGTTTGCCTTTCAGTTAATGGAAATAACCACCCTTTGAGAAATAACTGTGCCTGCCATGCCAACATATCGTTAGATTCTATTTAATCTCATTGTATTTAAGCCGCTCAACATTTACGATGTTCTTTTTCTATTATCACTTTAGAGACAGGATTATTTTGGGCCAAGGCGATTGGAGTAAGGAGTCTTGATCAGAGATACACCACGACGGTCAACCGAGCCTGGTCGAGAGAGAGAGAGAGAGAGAGAGAGAGAGAGAGAGAGAGAGAGAGAGAGAGAGAGACCTTTCGATTAGCCAGTCACCGCGTGGCATTATTTCCACGTCAGCGCAGTTTATATATTGTTCCCTTTTCTCGCCATCTAAACATCGACAGTCATCGTCATTCCATCCAGGGCGCCCTGAAAAACATTTAAATTGCATGTATGTTGGAAATGGTATAAGAGTTTATTAAATTCAGTTGCAAATAACTTTGCTTGAACTCAGTTTAAAGGATAGCTTTGAATTTTTCTTGTTTACTCTTATAACTTTGACTGTCTTCGAAGTAATAAAAATACAGCACCAGGTCATCGGGGTGCGAGGACCTGGGATTTCCATGATACACAAATGACAAAGATAGAGGTACATCGAAAGTCTTGTCACAGATTATAATAGGAATTTGTACATGTTGCATAGTGAAAGCAAGCTAAGTGTCCAAGTCTTCATTCAAATTATACTGACAAATAAGTGATACAGAAATAATAACGCAATGATTATAACCAAGACGATAGTATTGGACAGCTGATTAATGGGATCACTGATGAGCAGTAATTTATTGACAATTTTAGATTGTTAACTTTAATGTAGGTCCTATTAATAGCAACACAAAAGTACGTAAAAATGAGCAAAGCTGGCACTAAAAGAAGATTTTCCACGTAATGCATGTCACGTTATTGTCAGGTAAGCCGGAAAAAATTCTGCTATCCCAAAAATGCAATCAGATCAGCATTTCGTTCAATCTGGAAAAGTAGTCTGGTTGCCTATTGTTGTTTGGAGACGACTGCATTTACATTTTCGGTAGAACAAGTTGCAAATTTAGAAATTCAAAGCATTAGGGATAACTTAATAAGTATGTCTATAGAATAAATCTACAAACGGTTTTATCTCTGCTCCTATTGGAAGTACAGGGCCCAGTGGGGCGTCTACCTACAATCGTTTAATCTCTGCTCCTTATGGAAACCCAGGGTCTAGTGGGAGCGTCTACCTACAATCGGTTTAATCTCTGCTCCTTATGGAAACTCAGGCTCCAGTGGGGCGTCTACCTACAAACGGTTTAATCTCTGCTCTTTATGGAAACACAGGCTCCAGTGGGGCGTCTACCTACAAACGGTTTAATCTCTGCTCTTTATGGAAACCCAGGCTCCAGTGGGGCGTCTACCTACAAACGGTTTAATCTCTGCTCTTTATGGAAACCCAGGGTCCAGTGGGGCGTCTATATACAAACGGTTTAATCTCTGCTCTTTATGGAAACCCAGGGTCCAGTGGGGCGTCTACCTACAAACGGTTTAATCTCTGCTTCTTATGGAAGCCCAGTGCCCAGTGGGGCGTCTACCTACAAACAAATAGGTCGAGCATAACAATAGATTTGAATCTGGTAGCGTTTGAGAAGGTGACGTTTTATTATAAGGCGGACATTTAAGTCTGATACTACATTGCACTTTTCACTTTCAACACTCTAAAGCAAGTTAAATTACAATTGAACCAATGCTTATGAAAGACATATCTAAACAGTGGACACATATTGACCAGCAACAAATGGCGACGGACCACACACTGAGCACGATGTATATATCATCAAACCATGAGTTTACTTGGTTTCATCCAGAGTCCAGACGTTAATAAATATTAGTTCACAGCACTCAGATCAAAATGTTTCGAAGCATGCACGGTTATGCAATCTCGAATGTGTAATATCGATCGGCATCGATTAAACGTCTACCTTCTATCTTTATATTTACAATGATTAAAATAAAATGTTACCCTGGACTAAGTTTCATTTGAGGTTTGTAAACTATTAAGTGTCATAATGTTCATGGAGAGAGAGAGAGAGAGAGATTACACCTGGATTATTTTATTCCAAAGTTTTCTGTAGTTTAGTAGTTAAATCGATGTATCTTACTCTAATTCAGTTTATTGGTGGATCCAATTAAAAAAACACCGGTCCTGGTTTTTGGATATGGAAATAGATTTCATCGAATTATGGACTGAGAAATGGCAATTATTATAGTTTACCTTTCTCCGCGCATCTGGTGCTGTGGCCGAAATAAACTGGTTCTGACGATCAACAGATGCTGGCCGAGTTCAACTTGAAATTTTATGTGATATTTATAATTGTTGCAAAATTATTGGCGAAAAGATTTATGAAATGATAGAAATATGGTCTATGTCCAATGAAAGTAAGCAAGTAAGCAAAAAAGGAAAGAAAGCGATGAACGAATAAACAAAATAAATGTCTGGTCAAATATTTTAAAAAATATATCTGAGAATATTGATGTCTCACACATGTCGCCATATTTTCAGAATACAGAGAGAGAGAGAGAGAGGGGCGGGGGGTAGATTGGCATATTACCTGTTACAAATTTCCATTGGAGAACACAATGCGTACAAGTGACATGTTTCGGAGGAAAAATGTGAATATCATAGATGCCACCGAGTGATCCGATGTAATATCTGTAACTATCCGACTCATTAATCCAGAGAGGGTACTGGTCAAAACAGCTCTGATTCAGTCCCCCTGCCGTGCTGTTTCTCGGGCATAACTTGAATTCCACATAACCCAACAGGTTGCTACTGATGTCAAAAGTAATGTTAAGGTATCTACCCTGAAGATAATGACGTACTATGAGTCCACTAGCATACTTGCCGTTGTCGTCGTTGTCTTGTGATCCATTAAACCGGTCGCCACACACGCCACACTTTCCGCCATGTTTCTCCCACTGCCACTGAGAGAAATAAGCAACAAAATAGAGCAAAAGTGCAGAATAGAAACACTTTAGAAACAACGCTCGCAATAAGGCGATAATTAGGTTGTCAGATGTTTTTTTTTTTTTTTCATACACCTGACATAGGTAAGGGAACTGGTCCGGATAAAATAAACCTCAAAATATTGCGTAACATAACTAATGAGATTCCGTAGCCACAAGATCCACTGCATAATAAAAGCTCAGAAAAAAAGGTTCTCTTGTCATGGAAAATGGTCACTCAAGTACTAGTGAGAAAAACAATCTGACCCTCATTACCGTTTCATTTACCCATCAGCCATGCTTTAATTGGTGCAAAAAATACTTTTTTTTTCTTTTGTTTATGAATGACCATTCTTGCGTTTCCCAGCTTACTGAGTCTGTCATTTATAAGATATGGTTTAAGAACAATCTGTCTGCTTTTGAGCAAAGCGTTGTAATAGATATGTATATGTATATGTAATAGATATCCAATGTATAAAATATCAGCACAGTGATACCGTAACGGTCAGTCTTGTGATCATTACGGTTTTCATTTATGCTAATGATATTGCCGAATCTATTAATTCCCTTTATGTCCGTTTGCAGACGACTCTTTTTTGTATGCTATTCATTAACCATGAAAGACAAAAATGTTCGGTGTGAACTCAATAAAAGAATTTTATGATGATATACCACCAGAGAAAATATTTGATCTTTTGAGGGAATGCGATTTACATAAACAATTTTGACCGTATATTTAAAGATTTAATAATTTGTTACCTTTATCTTTTATTTCATGTACATTGTACAGACATTTTTATATCTTTACTTTTATCTTTTAGTTTGTAGTGCTTCGTGTTTACATTTATTTGGAAGGGTTTATCTTCCTAAAGTTTTTTGTGCAATTCTTTATATTTACATTTTTAGAAGTTAACTTTTAATCGGTACTATGTACTATTATTTTGCTGAAGTGCCGTTAAAACGCTAATAAATCAACATCAACGTGATTCTGTTCATTATCTTACATCATTGTTTGGAGAAACTAAAAGACCCGTTGTAAAGCATACACGCTCTTTTTTTCAAAGAAGCCATCGCCTCAAACTATGATAACAGATCCATCTGGAATCACTTGCGAGAACTAACTTCTACGAAACCAGTATTTCTAAGTCCATGTGAAATTATAGTTAATGGCACTAGTTATACTGATGATCACGATATTGCAAACACACTAAACCTCTTTTTTTACTAATGTTTCCCAAACACTTGACAGGTCTAATTGTACAGAATCTAACATAGATAAACTTATTGCCGTCGTGAATGAAAGGGTACCCGATCATGTTTATTTTAATATCCCCCTAATTACATTAACTGATGCTATTGATATTATCATTAAGATAGACACTAACAAATCAGTGGGTCTAGATGAAATTCACCCCAAAATTCTTAAAATGTCGGCTCTATCAATCTCTGAGTCGTTGAAATAAGAAATTATCTCTAGTATTACTTCCTACACATTTCCAGAGCCATTGAAATTAGCAAAAGAATTCGGATATCCTAAGGAAAATGAAAAGAATGACCCATCTTCTATCAACCCATATCTGTTATATGTTCTTTCAAAACTTATTTAAAAACATGTGAGCAAACATCTTTTCGGATATCTTAACAAGCACACACTCCTCCATAAATCACAATCAGGTTTCCGACAAAAACATTCATGTCAAACTGGATTGACAAAACGTATAGACCAGTGGCTACTCGCGATCTAATCGGGCAAACTTACTGGTGCAATCTTCATTTATTTTTTTAAAAAAAGCATTCGATTTGATTGACCATTCGGTGCTCATTAAAAAACTATTAGCCTACAAGTTTTCTTCAAATTAAAAAACTATTAGCCTACAAGTGATCTTTGTCCAGATTATATCTCTAATCTAACTAAACTAAAATCATCAAATACTGAGCGTAATCGGCGATCTACAACTAACAACGAACTCCAGATTCCGTGGTTGAAAACCAACCATTTCAAAAGCTCTTTTACTGTATCAGTATCTACCTTTTGGAATACCTTACGCCTGAGGATACGTAATTCAAATTCCCTTGCTTCGTTTAAAACCCCATTAAAGAAATTCTTTCTTGACCAGCTGGAATGATATATTAAAGCCTCCAATACTGAATTTTATGAATTTTATCATTGTATCCAGAGATAATCTGTGCATATTGTATTCTATCTATGTATATATGATTTCTGACATGCTGAAATGTGTATACCTGTGTATAGTATATTATTCATATCTCTCTCTCTCTCTCTCTCTCTCTCGGTTGCTAACAAGAATAAATGATGCATTTTCAATAAGAAAAAAGGTCATAATTACTTTTTGGATGGAAACTGTACGTATACTGAACTCGTTAAAGATTTTATCGTGAAACAACTCATCTAATAAGAAAAGTGAAATCTAGTGTGTGCTAACAAGGAAACGTTGACGCCCGACCTTCATTAATCAAACCGACAGTCGAGTGCAGCTCGGTTAAAAACTATTCGGTGACAACATCGGTCATCAATCTTTACACAGTAGACAATTATTTGGCCAGGTCAGGATCATTGTTTGGAGATACTAGTTAGATTTTGCACATAAATTTGAGGAGAAAGTTTCTCCAGATCTAATAAAGAAGCCATTTAACATATTGTATGTATGCTGTAGATAGAAAGAGGTTAAGGTGTAACCTGTTGATGGTTGGGTTCTAATAGTCACAGTCTGTAAAAGTCTAGTAAGTAATAAATAAAGACTACATTACCTTTAAAAAGTTTGATCGACACAATGAATATCGTATGCATTGATATAAACTGACGGAAATAAAACATTGATTAATCATGGTCATATATGCTGGTGTAATAGTGTGGTGTCCTAATTACCATTTCAAGCTTGAAAATGTAAGCAAATAGCGCAATCGAATAATGAAAAGTATGATTAGTTCTTTGATTAGAGTAATTTATTTATTTATTTGTTTACTTTAAGAAAAATGGACAAGTCACTAGACTCTGTGATTAGACAGTAGTGTATATAATATTACTCGACTTGTTTGACAATTTACGACACTTGAACATTCATGTGAGTCCTCTGTTTATAATGGATAAAATCTTGATATAACCTTCGAGATTAGTCGCTACCACTGCAACACTGCAACGGTAATTACAACGACAACTACAACTACTACTACTGCTACTAGTGCCATCACCGCTACCAAAACCTCCAAAACAGACATTACTACTGCTACTTTTTGTACATCATTAAACACATCAACGGCAGTAACAATTTCTCTGCGCATGCTTTCTACAACTATTTTCTGCCACCACTATTACAATAACAACAGCGACCATTACTATTACTATACAATTATTGAATTTTAACACAGTTGCCGCAAGGACTTATCAAGGTGAGAAAAATGATATTTGCAGAAAACGCAGACTGAGGTAAATATCGGTTTTCTGGGGTTGATAAATCCGTGTAGCAACCGAAATCAAAAGTCAATAATTGTTTTATTATATGAGGTTTAATTTGCTGCTATTCTTTTTGCCTAAATGGTAATGAGACTGAGACAATGCTTGATTCATTTTGATTATTATTAAAAAAAAAAAAAAAAAAAAAAAAGCGCACAATAAAAAAGTGCAATAAATGATGTTTGTTCACGCTCATTAGGTAAACTATTGATATAAGTACAATTGATCAATGTCATATCAATTTAAAATAAACAGTAAACGTCTGTAAATAAATAATTATATTTTTCAAGTTCATTGTTGTGTTTAAGCGTTCATTTCTAACAAAATTACGGACAGATTGGGGTGTGGGAGAGGCCGGCTGTGGGACGAAAAGACGGATATACGGAAAATACATCGCCAATGATATTAATGTGTACTGCAAACTTAAGCAAAATTGCATCCCCTGACTATCTACACTGGATATAAGACGACAGTGTCAGGTGAGCCGTTGGAATCTTATAGCACCCTAACAATGACTGTCAGGCTGTCAGGTTAAGTCTGTGAAAATAATGGTAATGGCTTAGTAATATTATCATGTTTTATGACTTTTATGATTTTTTACTCGTTTTTATGTCTATTCATTTATGGATAAATGCTGTAAAATGACATTCTTGTCAAATAGACCATTCGTACGGAATAAACATATGTCAGTGATGAGATTGCGTGCAAAGGACAAGTTATATGTGACTTAATTTGAAGATGTATGTATGGATGGACGTATATATATACATACTGTTAATATCAGTATATCGATTTTATCTATATATCTAGCAATATGTCTGTCTAAAAAATGTATGTATAAAATAAAATTTTACAGTCAAGTTATATTGAAGAAAACAGTAGCTTTCTTCATTAGTCACTGCTAGGTGATAAATAGTCATTACATGTACCACAGCAAAAAACTCCCTCAAGAATCCGTAAATATCACAGTCATTGTGGTCCATTTGCTACGATCGAGACTATTTGTCGCATAGTACCTTTAAATCACGCGGTAAAGCTTAATCCATTCAATGCCTGAAAGGGGTCAATCTGTATTAAAGACTGTGACGCTAGTATGGACTTTTGAGCAAAAAAAGAAAGAAAAAAAAAGAACCAAAAAAAAAACAATAAAAAAAACCCTACACAAACACAGTTGAAGGAGAGAAAAATTGTCATGATTCTTTTTGGTACAAATATGTATGCATTTTGTCTTGTGCTTATGTATTTTAGCCACATGATGATGTGATGTTACTTGCTGTGTACAAAAAAATTATTATTCAAGCACAGCATTCAAGACACCGATGTCATTGATACCATATACAACAAAAGAAGTATCCAAGGTGTCATGGATATGAAAGAACTCAGGCCAATTTAATAAATCATTGATGTCATGAGTATGAAAGAACTCAGGCCAATTTAATAAATCATTGATGTCATGGGTATGAAAGAACCCAGGCCAATTTAATAAATCATTGATGTCATGGGTATGAAAGAACTCAGGCCAATTTAATAAATCATTGATCTCATGGGTATGAAAGAACCCAGGCCAATTTAATAAATCATTGATCTCATGGGTATGAAAGAACTCAGGCCAATTTAATAAATCATTGATCTCATGGGTATGAAAGAACCCAGGCCAATTTAATAAATCATTGATCTCATGGGTATGAAAGAACACAGGCCAATTTAATAAATCATTAATGTCATGGGTATGAAAGAACCCAGGCCAATTTAATAAATCATTGATGTCATGGGTATGAAAGAACCCAGGCCAATTTAATAAATCATTGATGTCATGGGTATGAAAGAACTCAGGCCAATTTAATAAGTCATTGATGTCATGGGTATGAAAGAACTCAGGCCAATTTAATAAATCATTGATGTCATGGATATGAAAGAACTCAGGCCAATTTAATAAATCATTGATGTCATGGGTATGAAAGAACTCAGGCCAATTTAATAAATCATTGATGTCATGGGTATAAAAGAACTCAGGCCAATTTAATAAATCATTGATGTCATGGGTATGAGAGAACTCAGGCCAATTTAATAAATAACTGATGTCATGGGTATGAAAGAACTCAGGCCATTTAATAAATCATTGATGTCATGGGTATGAAAGAACTCAGGCCAATTTAATAAATCATTGATGTCATGGGTATGAAAGAACTCAGGCCAATTTAATAAGTCATTGATGTCATGGGTATGAAAGAACTCAGGCCAATTTAATAAATCATTGATGTCATGGGTATGAAAGAACTCAGGCCAATTTAATAAATCATTGATGTCATGGATATGAAAGAACTCAGGCCAATTTAATAAATCATTGATGTCATGGGTATGGAAGAACTCAGGCCAATTTAATAAGTCATTGATCTCATGGGTATGAAAGAAGTCAGGCCAATTTAATAAATCATTGATGTCATGGGTATGAAAGAACTTAGGCCAATTTCATAAATCATTGATCTCATGGGTATGAAAGAACCCAGGCCAATTTAATAAATCATTGATCTCATGGGTATGAAAGAACTCAGGCCAATTTAATAAATCATTGATGTCATGGGTATGAAAGAACTCAGGCCAATTTAATAAATCATTGATGTCATCGGTATGAAAGAACTCAGGCCAATTTAATAAATCATTGATGTCATGGGTATGAAAGAACTCAGGCCAATTTAATAAGTCATTGATGTCATGGGTATGAAAGAACTCAGGCCAATTTAATAAATCATTGATGTCATGGGTATGAAAGAACTCAGGCCAATTTAATAAATCATTGATGTCATGGATATGAAAGAACTCAGGCCAATTTAATAAATCATTGATGTCATGGGTATGAAAGAACTCAGGCCAATTTAATAAGTCATTGATCTCATGGGTATGAAAGAAGTCAGGCCAATTTAATAAATCATTGATCTCATGGGTATGAAAGAACTTAGGCCAATTTCATAAATCATTGATCTCATGGGTATGAAAGAACCCAGGCCAATTTAATAAATCATTGATCTCATGGGTATGAAAGAACCCAGGCGAATTTAATAAATCATTGATGTCATGGGTATGAAAGAATCCAGGCCAATTTAATAAATCATTGATGTCATGGGTATGAAAGAACTCAGGCCAATTTAATAAATCATTGATGTCATGGGTATGAAAGAACCCAGGCCAATTTAATAAATCATTGATGTCATGGGTATGAAAGAACTCAGGCCAATTTAATAAATCATTGATGTCATGGGTATGAAAGAACTCAGGCCAATTTAATAAATCATTGATGTCATGGGTATGAAAGAACTCAGGCCAATTTAATAAATCATTGATCTCATGGGTATGAAAGAACTCAGGCCAATTTAATAAATCATTGATGTCATGGGTATGAGAGAACTCAGGCCAATTTAATAAATAACTGATGTCATGGGTATGAAAGAACTCAGGCCAATTTAATAAATCATTGATCTCATGGGTATGAAAGAACTCAGGCCAATTTAATAAATCATTGATGTCATGGGTATGAAAGAACTCAGGCCAATTTAATAAATCATTGATGTCATGGATATGAAAGAACTCAGGCCAATTTAATAAATCATTGATGTCATGGGTATGAGAGAACTCAGGCCAATTTAATAAATAACTGATGTCATGGGTATGAGAGAACTCAGGCCAATTTAATAAATCATTGATGTCATGGGTATGAAAGAACCCAGGCCAATTTAATAAATCATTGATCTCATGGGTATGAAAGAACCCAGGCCAATTTAATAAGTCGTTGATGTCATGGGTATGAAAGAACTCAGGCCAATTTAATAAATCATTGATCTCATGGGTATGAAAGAACTCAGGCCAATTTAATAAATCATTGATGTCATGGATACGAAAGAACTCAGGCCAATTTAATAAATCATTGATGTCATGGGTATGAAAGAACTCAGGCCAAGTTAATAAGTCATTGATCTCATGGGAATGAAAGAAGTCAGGCCAATTTAATAAATCATTGATCTCATGGGTATGAAAGAACTTAGGCCAATTTCATAAATCATTGATCTCATGGGTATGAAAGAACCCAGGCCAATTTAATAAATCATTGATCTCATGGGTATGAAAGAACCCAGGCCAATTTAATAAATCATTGATCTCATGGGTATGAAAGAACTCAGGCCAATTTAATAAGTCATTGATGTCATGGGTATGAAAGAACTCAGGCCAATTTAATAAATCATTGATGTCATGGATATGAAAGAACTCAGGCCAATTTAATAAATCATTGATGTCATGGGTATGAAAGAACTCAGGCCAATTTGATAAATCATTGATGTCATGGGTATGAAAGAACTCAGGCCAATTTAATAAATCATTGATGTCATGGATATGAAAGAACTCAGGCCAATTTAATAAATCATTGATGTCATGGGTATGAAAGAACTCAGGCCAATATAATAAATCATTGATGTCATGGGTATGGAAGAACTCAGGCCAATTCAATAAATCATTGATCTCATGGGTATGAAAGAACCCAGGCCAATTTCATAAATCATTGATCTCATGGGTATGAAAGAACCCAGGCCAATTTAATAAATCATTGATGTCATGGATATGAAAGAACTCAGGCCAATTTAATAAATCATTGATGTCATGGGTATGAAAGAACTCAGGCCAATTTAATAAATCATTGATGTCATGGGTATGAAAGAACTCAGGCCAATTTAATAAATCATTGATGTCATGGGTATGAAAGAACTCAGGCCAATTTAATAAATCATTGATGTCATGGGTATGAAAGAACTCAGGCCAATTTAATAAATCATTGATGTCATGGGTATGAAAGAACTCAGGCCAATTTAATAAGTCATTGATCTCATGGGTATGAAAGAACTTAGGCCAATTTCATAAATCATTGATCTCATGGGTATGAAAGAACCCAGGCCAATTTAATAAATCATTGATCTCATGGGTATGAAAGAACCCAGGCCAATTTAATAAATCATTGATGTCATGGGTATGAAAGAATCCAGGCCAATTTAATAAATCATTGATGTCATGGGTATGAAAGAATCCAGGCCAATTTAATAAATCATTGATGTCATGGGTATGAAAGAACTCAGGCCAATTTAATAAATCATTGATGTCATGGGTATGAAAGAACCCAGGCCAATTTAATAAATCATTGATGTCATGGGTATGAAAGAACTCAGGCCAATTTAATAAATCATTGATGTCATGGGTATGAAAGAACTCAGGCCAATTTAATAAATCATTGATGTCATGGGTATGAAAGAACTCAGGCCAATTTAATAAATCATTGATGTCATGGGTATGAAAGAACTCAGGCCAATTTAATAAATCATTGATGTCATGGGTATGAGAGAACTCAGGCCAATTTAATAAATCATTGATCTCATGGGTATGAAAGAACTCAGGCCAATTTAATAAATCATTGATGTCATGGGTATGAAAGAACTCAGGCCAATTTAATAAATCATTGATGTCATGGATATGAAAGAACTCAGGCCAATTTAATAAATCATTGATGTCATGGGTATGAGAGAACTCAGGCCAATTTAATAAATAACTGATGTCATGGGTATGAAAGAACTCAGGCCAATTTAATAAATCATTGATGTCATGGGTATGAAAGAACCCAGGCCAATTTAATAAATCATTGATCTCATGGGTATGAAAGAACCCAGGCCAATTTAATAAGTCGTTGATGTCATGGGTATGAAAGAACTCAGGCCAATTTAATAAATCATTGATGTCATGGGTATGAAAGAACTCAGGCCAATTTAATAAATCATTGATGTCATGGGTATGAAAGAACTCAGGCCAATTTAATAAATCATTGATGTCATGGATATGAAAGAACTCAGGCCAATTTAATAAATCATTGATGTCATGGGTATGAAAGAACTCAGGCCAAGTTAATAAGTCATTGATCTCATGGGAATGAAAGAAGTCAGGCCAATTTAATAAATCATTGATCTCATGGGTATGAAAGAACTTAGGCCAATTTCATAAATCATTGATAGCATGGGTATGAAAGAACCCAGGCCAATTTAATAAATCATTGATCTCATGGGTATGAAAGAACCCAGGCCAATTTAATAAATCATTGATCTCATGGGTATGAAAGAACCCAGGCCAATTTAATAAATCATTGATGTCATGGATATGAAAGAACTCAGGCCAATTTAATAAATCATTGATGTCATGGGTATGAAAGAACTCAGGCCAATTTAATAAATCATTGATGTCATGGGTATGAAAGAACTCAGGCCAATTTAATAAATCATTGATGTCATGGGTATGAAAGAACTCAGGCCAATTTAATAAATCATTGATGTCATGGGTATGAAAGAACTCAGGCCAATTTAATAAATCATTGATGTCATGGGTATGAAAGAACTCAGGCCAATTTAATAAGTCATTGATCTCATGGGTATGAAAGAACTTAGGCCAATTTCATAAATCATTGATCTCATGGGTATGAAAGAACCCAGGCCAATTTAATAAATCATTGATCTCATGGGTATGAAAGAACCCAGGCCAATTTAATAAATCATTGATGTCATGGGTATGAAAGAATCCAGGCCAATTTAATAAATCATTGATGTCATGGGTATGAAAGAATCCAGGCCAATTTAATAAATCATTGATGTCATGGGTATGAAAGAACACAGGCCAATTTAATAAATCATTGATGTCATGGGTATGAAAGAACCCAGGCCAATTTAATAAATCATTGATGTCATGGGTATGAAAGAACTCAGGCCAATTTAATAAATCATTGATGTCATGGGTATGAAAGAACTCAGGCCAATTTAATAAATCATTGATGTCATGGGTATGAAAGAACTCAGGCCAATTTAATAAATCATTGATGTCATGGGTATGAAAGAACTCAGGCCAATTTAATAAATCATTGATGTCATGGGTATGAGAGAACTCAGGCCAATTTAATAAATCATTGATCTCATGGGTATGAAAGAACTCAGGCCAATTTAATAAATCATTGATGTCATGGGTATGAAAGAACTCAAGCCAATTTAATAAATCATTGATGTCATGGATATGAAAGAACTCAGGCCAATTTAATAAATCATTGATGTCATGGGTATGAGAGAACTCAGGCCAATTTAATAAATAACTGATGTCATGGGTATGAAAGAACTCAGGCCAATTTAATAAATCATTGATGTCATGGGTATGAAAGAACCCAGGAAAATTTAATAAATCATTGATCTCATGGGTATGAAAGAACCCAGGCCAATTTAATAAGTCGTTGATGTCATGGGTATGAAAGAACTCAGGCCAATTTAATAAATCATTGATCTCATGGGTATGAAAGAACTCAGGCCAATTTAATAAATCATTGATGTCATGGATATGAAAGAACTCAGGCCAATTTAATAAATCATTGATGTCATGGGTATGAAAGAACTCAGGCCAAGTTAATAAGTCATT
Organism: Margaritifera margaritifera; assembly: GCA_029931535.1. NCBI lineage: Eukaryota > Metazoa > Mollusca > Bivalvia > Unionida > Margaritiferidae > Margaritifera > Margaritifera margaritifera. The sequence goes on along the minus strand of JAQPZY010001694.1, from coordinate 2,010,894 downwards.
GATCTCATGGGAATGAAAGAAGTCAGGCCAATTTAATAAATCATTGATCTCATGGGTATGAAAGAACTTAGGCCAATTTCATAAATCATTGATCTCATGGGTATGAAAGAACCCAGGCCAATTTAATAAATCATTGATCTCATGGGTATGAAAGAACCCAGGCCAATTTAATAAATCATTGATCTCATGGGTGTGAAAGAACTCAGGCAAATTTAATAAGTCATTGATGTCATGGGTATGAAAGAACTCAGGCCAATTTAATAAATCATTGATGTCATGGATATGAAAGAACTCAGGCCAATTTAATAAATCATTGATGTCATGGGTATGAAAGAACTCAGGCCAATTTAATAAATCATTGATGTCATGGGTATGAAAGAACTCAGGCCAATTTAATAAATCATTGATGTCATCGGTATGAAAGAACTCAGGCCAATTTAATAAATCATTGATGTCATGGGTATGAAAGAACTCAGGCCAATTTAATAAATCATTGATGTCATGGGTATGGAAGAACTCAGGCCAATTTAATAAATCATTGATGTCATGGGTATGAAAGAACTCAGGCCAATTTAATAAGTCATTGATCTCATGGGTATGAAAGAACTTAGGCCAATTTCATAAATCATTGATCTCATGGGTATGAAAGAACCCAGGCCAATTTAATAAATCATTGATCTCATGGGTATGAAAGAACCCAGGCCAATTTAATAAATCATTGATGTCATGGGTATGAAAGAATCCAGGCCAATTTAATAAATCATTGATGTCATGGGTATGAAAGAATCCAGGCCAATTTAATAAATCATTGATGTCATGGGTATGAAAGAACTCAGGCCAATTTAATAAATCATTGATGTCATGGGTATGAAAGAACCCAGGCCAATTTAATAAATCATTGATGTCATGGGTATGAAAGAACTCAGGCCAATTTAATAAATCATTGATGTCATGGGTATGAAAGAACTCAGGCCAATTTAATAAATCATTGATGTCATGGGTATGAAAGAACTCAGGCCAATTTAATAAATCATTGATGTCATGGGTATGAAAGAACTCAGGCCAATTTAATAAATCATTGATGTCATGGGTATGAGAGAACTCAGGCCAATTTAATAAATCATTGATCTCATGGGTATGAAAGAACTCAGGCCAATTTAATAAATCATTGATGTCATGGGTATGAAAGAACTCAGGCCAATTTAATAAATCATTGATGTCATGGATATGAAAGAACTCAGGCCAATTTAATAAATCATTGATGTCATGGGTATGAGAGAACTCAGGCCAATTTAATAAATAACTGATGTCATGGGTATGAAAGAACTCAGGCCAATTTAATAAATCATTGATGTCATGGGTATGAAAGAACCCAGGCCAATTTAATAAATCATTGATCTCATGGGTATGAAAGAACCCAGGCCAATTTAATAAATCATTGATCTCATGGGTATGAAAGAACCCAGGCCAATTTAATAAATCATTGATCTCATGGGTATGAAAGAACCCAGGCCAATTTAATAAATCATTGATGTCATGGATATGAAAGAACTCAGGCCAATTTAATAAATCATTGATGTCATGGGTATGAAAGAACTCAGGCCAATTTAATAAATCATTGATCTCATGGGTATGTAAGAACTCAGACCAATTTAATAAATCATTGATGTCATGGGTATGAAAGAACTCAGGCCAATTTAATAAATCATTGATGTCATGGGTATGAAAGAACTCAGGCCAATTTAATAAATCATTGATGTCATGGGTATGAAAGAACTCAGGCCAATTTAATAAGTCATTGATCTCATGGGTATGAAAGAACTTAGGCCAATTTCATAAATCATTGATCTCATGGGTATGAAAGAACCCAGGCCAATTTAATAAATCATTGATCTCATGGATATGAAAGAACCCAGGCCAATTTAATAAATCATTGATGTCATGGGTATGAAAGAATCCAGGCCAATTTAATAAATCATTGATGTCATGGGTATGAAAGAATCCAGGCCAATTTAATAAATCATTGATGTCATGGGTATGAAAGAACTCAGGCCAATTTAATAAATCATTGATGTCATGGGTATGAAAGAACCCAGGCCAATTTAATAAATCATTGATCTCATGGGTATGAAAGAACTCAGGCCAATTTAATAAATCATTGATGTCATGGGTATGAAAGAACTCAGGCCAATTTAATAAATCATTGATGTCATGGGTATGAAAGAACTCAGGCCAATTTAATAAATCATTGATGTCATGGGTATGAAAGAACTCAGGCCAATTTAATAAATCATTGATGTCATGGGTATGAGAGAACTCAGGCCAATTTAATAAATCATTGATCTCATGGGTATGAAAGAACTCAGGCCAATTTAATAAATCATTGATGTCATGGGTATGAAAGAACTCAGGCCAATTTAATAAATCATTGATCTCATGGGTATGAAAGAACTCAGGCCAATTTAATAAATCATTGATGTCATGGGTATGAGAGAACTCAGGCCAATTTAATAAATAACTGATGTCATGGGTATGAAAGAACTCAGGCCAATTTAATAAATCATTGATGTCATGGGTATGAAAGAACCCAGGCCAATTTAATAAATCATTGATCTCATGGGTATGAAAGAACCCAGGCCAATTTAATAAGTCGTTGATGTCATGGGTATGAAAGAACTCAGGCCAATTTAATAAATCATTGATGTCATGGGTATGAAAGAACTCAGGCCAATTTAATAAATCATTGATGTCATGGGTATGAAAGAACTCAGGCCAATTTAATAAATCATTGATGTCATGGATATGAAAGAACTCAGGCCAATTTAATAAATCATTGATGTCATGGGTATGAAAGAACTCAGGCCAAGTTAATAAGTCATTGATCTCATGGGAATGAAAGAAGTCAGGCCAATTTAATAAATCATTGATCTCATGGGTATGAAAGAACTTAGGCCAATTTCATAAATCATTGATAGCATGGGTATGAAAGAACCCAGGCCAATTTAATAAATCATTGATCTCATGGGTATGAAAGAACCCAGGCAAATTTAATAAATCATTGATCTCATGGGTATGAAAGAACTCAGGCCAATTTAATAAGTCATTGATGTCATGGGTATGAAAGAACTCAGGCCAATTTAATAAATCATTGATGTCATGGATATGAAAGAACTCAGGCCAATTTAATAAATCATTGATGTCATGGGTATGAAAGAACTCAGGCCAATTTGATAAATCATTGATGTCATGGGTATGAAAGAACTCAGGCCAATTTAATAAATCATTGATGTCATGGATATGAAAGAACTCAGGCCAATTTAATAAATCATTGATGTCATGGGTATGAAAGAACTCAGGCCAATATAATAAATCATTGATGTCATGGGTATGGAAGAACTCAGGCCAATTCAATAAATCATTGATCTCATGGGTATGAAAGAACCCAGGCCAATTTAATAAATCATTGATCTCATGGGTATGAAAGAACCCAGGCCAATTTAATAAATCATTGATGTCATGGATATGAAAGAACTCAGGCCAATTTAATAAATCATTGATGTCATGGGTATGAAAGAACTCAGGCCAATTTAATAAATCATTGATGTCATGGGTATGAAAGAACTCAGGCCAATTTAATAAATCATTGATGTCATGGGTATGAAAGAACTCAGGCCAATTTAATAAATCATTGATGTCATGGGTATGAAAGAACTCAGGCCAATTTAATAAATCATTGATCTCATGGGTATGAAAGAACTCAGGCCAATTTAATAAGTCATTGATGTCATGGATATGAAAGAACTCAGGCCAATTTAATAAATCATTGATATCATGGGTATGAAAGAACTCATGCCAATTTAATAAGTCATTGATCTCATGGGTATGAAAGAACTCAGGCCAATTTAATAAATCATTGATCTCATGGGTATGAAAGAACTTAGGCCAATTTAATAAATCATTGATCCCAAGGGTATGAGAGAACCCAGGCCAATTTAATAAATCATTGATCTCATGGGTATGAAAGAACTCAGGCCAATTTAATAAATCATTGATGTCATGGGTATGAAAGAACCCAGGCCAATTTAATAAATCTTTGATCTCATGGGTATGAAAGAACCCAGGCCAATTTAATAAATCATTGATGTCATGGGTATGAAAGAACTCAGGCCAATTTAATAAATCATTGATCTCATGGGTATGAAAGAACTCAGGCCAATTTAATAAATCATTGATGTCATGGGTATGAAAGAACTCAGGCCAATTTAATAAATCATTGATGTCATGGGTATGAAAGAACTGAGGCCAATTTAATAAGTCATTGATGTCATGGATATGAAAGAACTCAGGCCAATTTAATAAATCATTGATGTCATGGGTATGAGAGAACTCAGGCCAATTTAATAAATAACTGATGTCATGGGTATGAAAGAACTCAGGCCAATTTAATAAATCATTGATGTCATGGGTATGAAAGAACCCAGGCCAATTTAATAAATCATTGATCTCATGGGTATGAAAGAACCCAGGCCAATTTAATAAGTCGTTGATGTCATGGGTATGAAAGAACTCAGGCCAATTTAATAAATCATTGATCTCATGGGTATGAAAGAACTCAGGCCAATTTAATAAATCATTGATGTCATGGGTATGAAAGAACTCAAGCCAATTTAATAAATCATTGATGTCATGGATATGAAAGAACTCAGGCCAATTTAATAAATCATTGATGTCATGGGTATGAGAGAACTCAGGCCAATTTAATAAATAACTGATGTCATGGGTATGAAAGAACTCAGGCCAATTTAATAAAACATTGATGTCATGGGTATGAAAGAACCCAGGCCAATTTAATAAATCATTGATCTCATGGGTATGAAAGAACCCAGGCCAATTTAATAAGTCGTTGATGTCATGGGTATGAAAGAACTCAGGCCAATTTAATAAATCATTGATCTCATGGGTATGAAAGAACTCAGGCCAATTTAATAAATCATTGATGTCATGGATATGAAAGAACTCAGGCCAATTTAATAAATCATTGATGTCATGGGTATGAAAGAACTCAGGCCAAGTTAATAAGTCATTGATCTCATGGGAATGAAAGAAGTCAGGCCAATTTAATAAATCATTGATCTCATGGGTATGAAAGAACTTAGGCCAATTTCATAAATCATTGATCTCATGGGTATGAAAGAACCCAGGCCAATTTAATAAATCATTGATCTCATGGGTATGAAAGAACCCAGGCCAATTTAATAAATCATTGATCTCATGGGTATGAAAGAACTCAGGCCAATTTAATAAGTCATTGATGTCATGGGTATGAAAGAACTCAGGCCAATTTAATAAATCATTGATGTCATGGATATGAAAGAACTCAGGCCAATTTAATAAATCATTGATGTCATGGGTATGAAAGAACTCAGGCCAATTTGATAAATCATTGATGTCATGGGTATGAAAGAACTCAGGCCAATTTAATAAATCATTGATGTCATGGATATGAAAGAACTCAGGCCAATTTAATAAATCATTGATGTCATGGGTATGAAAGAACTCAGGCCAATATAATAAATCATTGATGTCATGGGTATGGAAGAACTCAGGCCAATTCAATAAATCATTGATCTCATGGGTATGAAAGAACCCAGGCCAATTTCATAAATCATTGATCTCATGGGTATGAAAGAACCCAGGCCAATTTAATAAATCATTGATGTCATGGATATGAAAGAACTCAGGCCAATTTAATAAATCATTGATGTCATGGGTATGAAAGAACTCAGGCCAATTTAATAAATCATTGATGTCATGGGTATGAAAGAACTCAGGCCAATTTAATAAATCATTGATGTCATGGGTATGAAAGAACTCAGGCCAATTTAATAAATCATTGATGTCATGGGTATGAAAGAACTCAGGCCAATTTAATAAATCATTGATGTCATGGGTATGAAAGAACTCAGGCCAATTTAATAAGTCATTGATCTCATGGGTATGAAAGAACTTAGGCCAATTTCATAAATCATTGATCTCATGGGTATGAAAGAACCCAGGCCAATTTAATAAATCATTGATCTCATGGGTATGAAAGAACCCAGGCCAATTTAATAAATCATTGATGTCATGGGTATGAAAGAATCCAGGCCAATTTAATAAATCATTGATGTCATGGGTATGAAAGAATCCAGGCCAATTTAATAAATCATTGATGTCATGGGTATGAAAGAACTCAGGCCAATTTAATAAATCATTGATGTCATGGGTATGAAAGAACCCAGGCCAATTTAATAAATCATTGATGTCATGGGTATGAAAGAACTCAGGCCAATTTAATAAATCATTGATGTCATGGGTATGAAAGAACTCAGGCCAATTTAATAAATCATTGATGTCATGGGTATGAAAGAACTCAGGCCAATTTAATAAATCATTGATGTCATGGGTATGAAAGAACTCAGGCCAATTTAATAAATCATTGATGTCATGGGTATGAGAGAACTCAGGCCAATTTAATAAATCATTGATCTCATGGGTATGAAAGAACTCAGGCCAATTTAATAAATCATTGATGTCATGGGTATGAAAGAACTCAGGCCAATTTAATAAATCATTGATGTCATGGATATGAAAGAACTCAGGCCAATTTAATAAATCATTGATGTCATGGGTATGAGAGAACTCAGGCCAATTTAATAAATAACTGATGTCATGGGTATGAAAGAACTCAGGCCAATTTAATAAATCATTGATGTCATGGGTATGAAAGAACCCAGGCCAATTTAATAAATCATTGATCTCATGGGTATGAAAGAACCCAGGCCAATTTAATAAGTCGTTGATGTCATGGGTATGAAAGAACTCAGGCCAATTTAATAAATCATTGATGTCATGGGTATGAAAGAACTCAGGCCAATTTAATAAATCATTGATGTCATGGGTATGAAAGAACTCAGGCCAATTTAATAAATCATTGATGTCATGGATATGAAAGAACTCAGGCCAATTTAATAAATCATTGATGTCATGGGTATGAAAGAACTCAGGCCAAGTTAATAAGTCATTGATCTCATGGGAATGAAAGAAGTCAGGCCAATTTAATAAATCATTGATCTCATGGGTATGAAAGAACTTAGGCCAATTTCATAAATCATTGATCTCATGGGTATGAAAGAACCCAGGCCAATTTAATAAATCATTGATCTCATGGGTATGAAAGAACCCAGGCCAATTTAATAAATCATTGATGTCATGGGTATGAAAGAATCCAGGCCAATTTAATAAATCATTGATGTCATGGGTATGAAAGAATCCAGGCCAATTTAATAAATCATTGATGTCATGGGTATGAAAGAACTCAGGCCAATTTAATAAATCATTGATGTCATGGGTATGAAAGAACCCAGGCCAATTTAATAAATCATTGATGTCATGGGTATGAAAGAACTCAGGCCAATTTAATAAATCATTGATGTCATGGGTATGAAAGAACCCAGGCCAATTTAATAAATCTTTGATCTCATGGGTATGAAAGAACCCAGGCCAATTTAATAAATCATTGATGTCATGAGTATGAAAGAACTCAGGCCACTTTAATAAATCATTGATCTCATGGGTATGAAAGAACTCAGGCCAATTTAATAAATCATCGATGTCATGGGCATGAAAGAACTCAGGCCAATTTAATAAATCATTGATGTCATGGGTATGAAAGAACTGAGGCCAATTTAATAAGTCATTGATGTCATGGGTATGAAAGAACTCAGGCCAATTTAATAAATCATTGATGTCATGGATATGAAAGAACTCAGGCCAATTTAATAAATCATTGATGTCATGGGTATGAAAGAACTCAGGCCAATTTAATAAATCATTGATGTCATGGGTATGAAAGAACTCAGGCCAATTTAATAAATCATTGATGTCATGGGTATGAGAGAACTCAGGCCAATTTAATAAATCACTGATGTCATCGGTATGAAAGAACTCAGGCCAATTTAATAAATCATTGATGTCATGGGTATGAAAGAACTCAGGCCAATTTAATAAATCATTGATGTCATGGGTATGAAAGAACTGAGGCCAATTTAATAAGTCATTGATCTCATGGGTATGAAAGAACTCAGGCCAATTTAATAAATCATTGATCTCATGGGTATGAAAGAACCCAGGCCAATTTCATAAATCATTGATCTCATGGGTATGAAATAACCCAGGCCAATTTCATAAATCATTGATGTCATGGGTGTGAAAGAACCCAGGCCAATTTAATAAATCATTGATGTCATGGGTATGAAAGAACTCAGGCCAATTTAATAAATCATTGATGTCATGGGTATGAAAGAACTCAGGCCAATTTGATAAATCATTGATGTCATGGGTATGAAAGAACTCAGGCCAATTTAATAAATCATTGATGTCATGGGTATGAGAGAACTCAGGCCAATTTAATAAATCATTGATGTCATGGATATGAAAGAACTCAGGCCAATTTAATAAATCATTGATGTCATGGGTATGAAAGAACTCAGGCCAATTTAATAAGTCATTGATGTCATGGGTATGAAAGAACTCAGGCCAATTTAATAAAACATTGATGTGATGGGTATGAAAGTACCCAGGCCAATTTAATAAATCATTGATGTCATGGGTATGAAAGAACTTAGGCCAATTTAATAAATCATTGATCTCATGGATATGAAAGAACTCAGGCCAATTTAATAAATCATTGATGTCATGGGTATGAAAGAACTCAGGCCAGTTGATTAAATCATTGATGTCATGGATATGAAAGAACTCAGGCCAATTTAAAAAATCATTGATGTCATGGGTATGAAAGAACTCAGGCCAATTTAATAAATCATTGATGTCATGGGTATGAAAGAACTCAGGCCAGTTGATTAAATCATTGATGTCATGGGTATGGAAGAACTCAGGCCAGTTGATTAAATCATTGTCTTCCTCATAGTTTCTCCCGCAGACTTTTACTATTTCCAGGCATTTTTGGTTCAGAATTTTTTTTCGTCAGAAGAAAAGTATCCCAAACGTCATTTATGTTCATATTGGATGTACTATCTTAATTGACTTCAGCGTTGCTTTGGAGGTGTCGTTAAGAAAGCCGGTTATTTTGGCAAATAGTTGAGTAGTTAGTTACTTAGTAATATTGGCTATTTATTAAATTAAGATGATTAGGAACAAAATAATCCAAACAAATATAGAAACAATAGCCAATGCAAAACTCGATTGATCACTATAGGAATCGATAGCCATTCCATATTGTCTCACCAAACCTATATATATATATATATATATATATATATATATATATATATATATATATATATATATATATATATATATATATATATATATATATATATATAATTAGGAGCCATACGCAGGCAAAAGAGTGTTTAAACATACTGAAGGTAGACATATCCAGCAATCATAATTTCTTTGGCAGAGTACGTCCACAATTCTATAATAATATTAAAATATGATCAAGATACGAAGTATCAAAATTGTGAGAAACTTTCTATAAGTGATTGAAGAAAAATAAAGTTGAACCTTTCTCTTCACTACGTTTTGTTACTAACATTTTGTTTCCTTGTTCAGTTTTCATCGTGACTGGTAACAGCCGTGGCGATTTATGACCAACGCCATGAATAATAGAAGTGATCTCAAGAGATTATGATATTTGATTAGTAAAATGTTAGTAAAGCTTGGTATTAACCAAAATAAATATTTTTTTTTTAAAATCTCGATGTGAAAAAAAATTGTACTCCTGATTTTATTTCATGCTCCCTGGTCTAGGTGTAAATTACATCCCAAGCGTAACGTGTCGTTGGAACCACAAAGATGTCCAAAACGGAATTTATTTCCTCCCTTATGACTTACAGTCAGTGGCGGCGCGAGGTATCCAGGCGCCAGGGGGCAATGTTCTTTAGTGGCGCCCCTACCGAGGCGTCGAGGGGCAATGTTCTTTAGTGACGCCCCTACTTTGCCACAGAGAACAGTTTTTATGTCCGTTGCCAACCTCCAACGCTCCCCCCCCCCCCCACCAATCTACGGCCCGGTTACAGCTGAAAAAAAAAAAAAAAAAAAGAAGATAACGACGGCACCTCCCCTTTGCACGGCGGCCGTGGGCAATTGCCCCCCCCCCCCTCGCGCCGCCATAGCTTACAGTGTCTAATTCTTGCTTGAACTTGTACCTCTATGTTAATTGGCAATGCATGAATAAATAAATGTAATTAATTCTCATATTGCCAAGTATTGCGTTATATCTGTAAATTGAGGAAGTAGGGTATAACAATCTTACCCTCCCTGAATTAACGTCACTACCTGGAGACCAGTCTATGTGAGGTTTTATTATGCAAACCCACTAAACTATTTGCTATGTCACATGATAAAGTCATGAAGATTTTACATGACAATTAACGCCATTGATATGGCAAAAGGAAGTGTGTACTAAAGTCAACTACTTATTTTGTTTTTGATCCCACAACTATATTTGTCTTATGACAGGATATAAAGTCTTTGGGAGACATCTTCCGCTTTGACCCATGAACTAAGAATCTGATTAAGGATCAGTTATTCGGATTTATTGCAGATTGTATCATTAGTTTGCAAATTTACATGTCCCCAATATGTTGACATTAAGAGAAAGTAGTTGTTCAACCAATAAATTCTGTCATAATCATCATGTCATATCACGATTTAATACATAAATGTGACGTGTCATATCTCCCTGCCCAATTATTTAGTCCAAAATCTTTATGGCGTGTTGCTTTGTGAATGAGGTCTTTGCCTGTTGTGTTCAGTAGACTGGAATTCAATTATAACATTAATACTCTGTTAGCGACGCAATAGACGCTCCTTTATGCAGACATCAGTTGAAATACTGTCTACTAAAACTATAGTGGCACATTCTTTCCAATAAAATACTTGTTAAATATGAATACGATACAATTTTCTTTCTGAATGTTGCGAGTAATGTCCTGGTTTTAGATCTGCTGTCAAAACGTTTGAATCTGATAAACAATTAAATTAAGTGCAGTAAGACTGGTTCTGTAGCGTAAACTGCTTACTCAAACTGCGCCCAATAAAGACTATCAAAGTTTTCTGTCGCCTACAGTACATGATATGTACATGTATTGATAGCTAAACAGTAGAATGTAGATAAAATAAATCTATTACTTACAAGCCGGTCTTCACCTCTGCTTACAAATCTTTGTGAATGCATGAACTTATCAGAAATGTGTCAGAGTTTAAATTTAACTCGTTAATGCATCTTTAAATATGAAAAAAAAAAAAAAAAAAAAAACCACACACACAAAGCGATTTTTTCTTGCTTATGAAAACCAAAGCGGTAAACTGTCAATGCGCGGAAAAAATGATTCGATTGTCTAACGTAATTAATCTTTTGTATTAGTGTCTACCGCCATGAACGTTAGTTGATTGAGTTGGTGGCGAATTTCGTAAACACAATGGTGTAATACTGAGCTCACTAGTCCCTGAAAACGAATTAAATGTTGATTTTGACAGTTATTTTTGCTGATAAATCCGTCAGGAGCAATCGGGGTCATGGTGGCCATTACTGAGCGGTTGATTAGCACAGCTCAGCATTGAATAAGAGTTTCTATGCGAGTTTTATCAGTCAATCCATAATTAAAACAAGCACGTAAACAGTGTGTACCGACTGCTATATTGTTTCATAACCGCCTCTAAATTCTATTATAAAATCTTTAATCCGTACCGAGAGAAACATTAGTTTACTCAGTAAACGTTTATTGTGGTGTATGAATACAATGACCCGTCAAACTCAGATTCATATACGCACTGTTCGAAACGTACACTACCACCTTTAACATGTCACTCAACTGAATCTGATAATAACCGGTGCAGTTTTGATAAGTATATCTGTTAGACTATGCGAACGATTCACATTTTCAGTGTATACACAACGTTCCGTGAACTGGTGGAAATCAGGAGAAAACACCAAAAGAGACTTGTCGTAGCATACCTGAACATTAACAGCTATAAAAGCAAACGAAATTCTGATAGAAGTCCTTTTTGAAAAACTTGTCGACAATTTAATAATTGGCGAAACTAAACTTGATAACTCATTTTCAAATGCACAGTTTAGGACACAGTTGTATAAGCTGTATAGAGAGGATAGGGAAACTAATGGTTCACATGATGATTTATTATTAATGTATGTACGATATGACACACCATCCAGACAAAGTCAAGAACTAGAATTTTAAAACTTTGAATCTATTCGTCTTGAGATCTAATACAAAAAAGAGAAATGACTGATATGGGAGTATATAGACCTCATTCCTTAAATGACCAAACTTTTCAAAACGATTTTGTCAAGATAGTATGTACTTCCAAAATATTACCATTAACGGTTATTTAGACTACTATTTTTTCTCCGTTGAAAGAAAAAATTCTGCATGATGCGTGTAATAGTTTCTATATGCAATTTTTAAAAACAATCCTACTTGTTTCGTGAAAAATTATATGCGCACTATGACAGATATGTGCCTGACTAATAACCCACATAATGGTAGCTATACTGACAGTTCTTATATTGACATTAGTGATTGGCACCATATCATTCTTACCGTTTTTTAAAGTGCAGCAAAAGAAAATTTAGGCGCACAAAAAGAGCTTACAGATGTGTCAAAAACTTTGAAAGGACGAGTTCATCCGGCACATGGAAAGAGTGCCTTTTCAAGCCGCCCATATATTCGATGATGCTGGTATATATTATTTCTTTACCGTGATAGTATAGTAGCACCTGACAGGATATTAATATTTTGAATATGGATTTTTTCAAAGTGAGATGTAAAAAGGCACTTCAAGAACCATGCTTAATTGCATTTTTGTCTACGGTGTACCATTTCAAGAGGTTATAAATTTTTTTAAAGTACTGCACAACATATATTTTTTGTCTTTGCCAGGAAATGATGTTTTCTTTCAAAGCAGTCACTGAAAATGACATTGAGAAATATTTAAAGAAGATTGGACGTGAAAAATACAACAGATGTTGATGACGTATCCTGCAAAATACTACATTACAGTAAACCAGGTATATTTAAACCTTTGAAAAACCCTTTAAATATAGTTATCGAAAAGAGACAGTTCCCAATCAATTCATATTGGCTAGAGTTACCCCTCAATTTAAAAGGAAAGATCCATTAGACAAGAACAAAACTACCGTTCAGTCAGTATTTTACCCACAATTTCAAACGTATTTGAAAAGGATATATGTGAACAACTAGATTTTCAGAAAGTTTGAAGGCTCCGTTATATTTAATTCATAGTTTTGTTTGAAAAGAAAGAAACTATAAAAAAATAAAATAATAATAATAAAAAAAACAGTGGCAGGGGTCAGGAGAAGTAGGTCAGGCAATCTATTTGAAGCAGAAATATTCTTTTCATGTTGAGCAGATGGGGGACTTTATGGTGGAATATTTTGTATCATGTGATTATTGGGAGATATTGGATTTCTAGGGCTAAGGAAATCAGTACACAGATCTGATTTTATCTCTCAACAAGAAAATTTCTCAAAGTGCACGAAGCCTTATTGCAGTCACATACATGCGCTTTTGGTATGAAGCAAATATAGCAATGTGGTTTCCGGATGGCCATAAAAAACATGACTTATAGAAATAGTACCTACTTGGTTTTTATTTATTATTATTATTTTTTAGTGTTGCCTAGAATGATGCTAAGTGCTTTCAATTGTTTATTTATCCATTGGCTGATATTTATATTACTTTACTGTGGTAGTAGCACCTGACAGGATATTAATATATTGAATATGGAATTTTTCAAAGTGAGATGTAAAAAGGCACTTCAAGAACCATGCTTAATTGCATTTTTGTTTACTGTGTACCATTTCAAGAGGTTATAACTTCTTTAAATTTCTGCACAACATATATTTTTCTCTTTCCCAGGAAATGATGTTTTCTTTCAAACTAGTCACTGAAAATGACGTTGACAAATATTTAAAGAAGATTGGACTTGAAAAATACAGCAGGTGTTGATGACATATTCTAAAAAATACTAGATTACAGTAAACAAGGTATATTTAAACCTTTGAAAAACCTTGTAAATATAGTTATTGAAAAGAGACAGTTTCCAATAAAGTTACCCTGAATTTAAAAGAAAAGATACATTAGACGAAAACAAAACTATCGTTCAGTCAGTATTTTACCCACAATTTCAAAAGTATTTGAAAAGGATATATGTGAACAACTAGATTTTCAGAAAGTTTGAAGGCTCCGTTATATTTAATTCATCGTTTTGTTGGAAAAAAAAGAAACTAGAAAAAAATGGCCGGGGTCAGGAGAAGTAGGTCAGGCAATCTATTTGAAGCAGAAATATTCTTTTCATGTTGAGCAGGTGGGGAACTTTATGGTGGAATATTTTTTATCATGTGATTGTTAGGAGTTATGGGATTTCTAGGGCTAAGGAAATCAGTACACAGATCTGATTATCTCTCAACAAGAAAATTTCTCAAAGTGCACGAAACCAAATTGTAGTCACATACATGCACTTTTGGTATGACGCAACTATAGCAATGCGGTTTCCGGGTGGCCATAAAACAACATGACTTAAAGAAATAGTACCTACTTGGTTTTTATTTATTATTATTATTTTTTAGTGTTACCTAGAATGATGCTAAGTGATTTCAATTGTTTTTTTATCCATTGGCTGATATTTATATTACTTTACTGTGGTAGTAGCACCTGACAGGATATTAATATATTGAATATGGAATTTTTCACAGTGAGATGTAAAAAGGCACGTCAAGAACCATGCTTAATTGCATTTTTGTTGACTGTGTACCATTTCAAGAGGTTATAACTTCTTTAAAGTTCTGCACAACATATGTTTTTCTCTTTGCTAGGAAATTATATTTTCTTTCAAAGTAGTCACTGAAAATGACGTTGACAAATATTTTTAAAGAAGATTGGACTTGAAAAATACAACAGATGTTGATGACGTATCCTGCAAAATACTACATTACAGTAAACCAGGTATATTTAAACCTTTTAAAAACCTTGGTAATATAGTTATTGAAAAGAGACAGTTTCCAATAAATTCAAAAATTGCTAGAATTACCCCTCAATTTAAAAGAAAAGATCCATTAGACGAAAACAAAACTATCGTTCAGTCAGTATTTTACCCACAATTTCAAACGTATTTGAAAAGGATATATGTGAACAACTAGATTTTCAGAAAGTTTGAAGGCTCCGTTATATTTAATTCATAGTTTTGTTTGAAAAGAAAGAAACTATAAAAAAATAAAATAATAATAAAAAAAAACAGTGGCAGGGGTCAGGAGAAGTAGGTCAGGCAATCTATTTGAAGCAGAAATATTCTTTTCATGTTGAGCAGGTGGGGGACTTTATGGTGGAATATTTTTTGTCATGTGATTGTTGGGAGATATTGGATTTCTAGGGCTAAGGAAATCAGTACACAGATCTGATTATCTCTCAACAAGAAAATTTCTCAAAGTGCACGAAGCCAAATTGCAGTCACATACATGCGCTTTTGGTAAGACGCAACTATAGCAATGTGGTTTCCGGATGGCCATAAAAAAAACATGACTTATAGAAATAGTACCTACTTGGTTTTTATTTATTATTATTATTTTTTAGTGTTGCCTAGAATGATGCTAAGTGCTTTCAATTGTTTATTTATTCATTGGCTGATATTTATATTACTTTACTGTGGTAGTAGCACCTGACAGGATATTAATATATTGAATATGGAATTTTTCAAAGTGAGATGTAAAAAGGCACTTCAAGAACCATGCCTAATTACAATTTTGTCTACGGTGTACCATTTCAAGAGGTTATAACTTCTTTAAAGTACTGCACAACATATGTTTTTCTCTTTGCCATTTTATTTGTCAAGGAACAATATGAAAATTGAGGTACATGACGAATTGTAAAGCTATTCTTTCAATTTGTTATTGCTTAGTCCCCTCCCTACTATTAGAGTTTGTTTTAAAATCTCTCTGATTTACCGCGAAGCTGCTTGCATAGTTGGCAGTACAACAGGTAATTTACTGTGGGGCAATTTGAACACCTCTTATTTTTTTTCAGACACATTGAAATAAGGCAAAGAAATAACTTTATTTTCCAAATATTTGGTCACATGCATCTTGCATCTTTCTCGATTTTCTCGCCAAGATAATTAGACAAGAACGTAATGGAGTCGAAAATAAACTCAAAGGATCATAAATAAATTATAATTTCTGAAAAAAGAAATGTAAGTGTAATCTAACAGTATTTCATCAATAGATGTAATGAATGTTATTATAAAGCTTTGTAAAATATTAACATTTAGTAACATTATAAGATAATTTAGATGTCTATGAAATAAGTTTCTTACGCAACGGAGCAATCAGTTTAAGGGGGATGGGTGACGCTGAAATTGCAAATCAATATACGTATAAAATCGACCGACTCCCAGGTGTACAGTAAGGGTCAAAGGTAGAAATCCATTAATTAATCGCTTTAAACGTAATTTAGTGATTGTAAATGTAACCAAAATAAGAAAAAGACTATTATGAGAGGCAGTATGGTAAGTTTTCAACTGCCTCATTTAAATTACACATGGCAATTAACTCTCAGTAATTTTGAACTATTGAAAGTATATTGTAGGTAGTGATACTTAAACATTATTCTCTATACTATTTTTAGTTTATTTTCAGTCCTTTTCGCTGTTTATGTTGAATTTTGTTCACTTATGGCTAATTTGTGTTAATTTTGAGTTATTTTTGCTGTTTTTCGTTCATCTCCGGAATTTAGGCACCGTATCGAAAGTATGGTAGATATCGTTAGTAGTTATTATTATTATTAGATTAGATGTTTAATAGCAATAATTAATATATATGATTTATCTATTAGCTTTGTTCTGATTGATCAAATCTCGAGAAGTTGTCTTTGCTAAAACATTAAATCACCTTCGCAAACTCACGCGAGTGTCATAGGCGGTATGACGTCAGAGACTCGGACTACTGACTACAGAGACTCCAGTGCTCTGCTTAAAGTATGCAGTACACATCACTTATGAGTGACATATTTTTTCTATTTATCCATTCGTCCATCTGTCCTTTTTCTATGCCTCCTTTCGTCTTTTCTTACCTTCATTTGAAATGAATATTTTAGTTTTTAAAGTGTCAGGGGAAAAAGAAACAATCTGAATATTCACTGTTTGTCGTTGCTTAGTTTTTAATGTTTCTAGTATGATTTTCAAAATTTAAATTCATATTAGCATCTCATATAATAAACTAAAATCTTACTTATGTTTGCTAGACAATTTTATTTAGTATTCACTTTAAAGGTGTTTCCCTAATACTAATAAAGCGAAAAAAAATGTAGGAAATATATTAAAAGTAATATAATAAAACAATTACTAACTTTTAATTTCAGTTGATACAACAAGGATTTATCAACATCAGAAAAATATTATTCACCTTGGTCTAAGGCCTATGTGAATAAAGCTTTTCTGGAGTTGATAAATCCTTGCATCAGCCTCATAAAATGTCAATAATTGTAAATTACGATCCATACAAACGAAGTAGGTACAGTATTTTACTTTAAAAAAAAATACTTTTATGCTTTTTTTCCTGAAAGAGAATACAGGAACTGACTTCAAATGTTCAAAAGAAAAAAGATTATTGATTAAACGCTTATTTTGGGTTTAACTTTTCGAAGAGTTCTGGAAAGGGCCCCCGCAATGATGCTATACCAGCATCATTTAGTTATTTGTTTTGAAATAACATATATGGTGATATAGATTGAATTCAAATAAATGGGTGAGACCTGTAGTTGGACTTGTGAATGTAGTCTCAAATTGCCTCCCTTACACGTGGATACAACGTTATATGTCTAATGACTCGCGATTACAGTTATTGCCAAACTTCCTGGATGCAGATCCAGTGGATTTGATTGCATTAGTAATCAAGATACAAAGTACTTTTGGAAATTTCTGAATGCAACGTAAATTAACATCACATGACCTTGTATAGAATGCCAGCACATAAACCTTTTTAGCGTGCGCAAAAAATACACGTGACAATTGGATGTTGCACCGGTCTGAGACTGACACCTTCTTAGCCAACTAAAACTTCCGTCAAAAAAAAAAAACAAAAAAAAAAAACGCATCCCCCACATACACCATCGTCGCAAGCCACGGGCGAGAATCCGCTACGCTCCTTTATCCACCGTGACTGCCTGTGCCGAGGTTTCCTCGTTGTTCACGAGTACGCATAAAGAAAAATACGTCATCAACAACACAATGTAACAATCTTCTTCACATCAGTGAAAGTGTCTGTTTTATCGATAGATAAGTGACAGTCTTTGAAATAGAAACTTTGATTGGTTCATTCAAGCAGCGTGAAGGTCATGTTGGGTCACAATGACAAGAACATTTTTCCGATCGCAGTGATTGGTTACACAGGTTTATGCAGAAATATCCGCAGCCACGGATGATAAAGGAGTGTAGCGGATTGTCACCCGTGGTTTGCGACGATGCACCTGCACCAACATGAGACAATAATTTAGTTCTTGACCGTTTTCTAAGTGTGTCACTTCAGCCAAGTAGGTGTCCTTTCTTATAAGGATTTCGACTACATTTTTATCAGCTGAATACCTTCCGAAATTAATATACTAAACGAGTATGTATGAGCTATCCAAATGAATCTTTCCAAAGCATTTGACTGTTTTCTACATAAACTAATTACTAAAGAATTGAAAGCGTATGGTCTGGGGGATGGGAGTGTTAAACTGATTGACGGCTATTAAGAAATAGAAAGCAGTGTGTTCAAATAGGAACCAGCAAAATCTATTAGAAAGGTGTTCCAACAAGGTTCTATTCTCGGTCTGATCATTTTCAATATTGTATTATGTTTATGACATTGTTTACTTTACAGACAAAACAAAGCTCTTTAACCACATGGATAACAAACTTTCTTATGCACATGAAAACAATAAGA
Source organism: Margaritifera margaritifera (assembly GCA_029931535.1). Classification (NCBI taxonomy): domain Eukaryota; kingdom Metazoa; phylum Mollusca; class Bivalvia; order Unionida; family Margaritiferidae; genus Margaritifera; species Margaritifera margaritifera. Next base: position 1,991,870 of record JAQPZY010001694.1, on the reverse strand, counting down.
TAATTAAAGCAACCGTATAAAAAGAGAGCCTGGAACTTTTTTCGTTGTTACGTTATTTTTTTTTTTTTTTTTTTTTTGCTCATAGGAATTGCTTATAGTGGAATATATATATATATATATATATATATATATATATATATATATATATATATATATATATATATATATATATATATATATGATTTTTATTTTAATCTTTGTATCTTTTGTGTGGATGTTTAATGTTTCATGCTTTTAAGTGGGTTCATGATTATAACAAAAAACATAAACGAAATGAATATATATATATATATATATATATATATATATATATATATATATATATATATATATATATATATTGATCACATGACTACTGAATTATTTAAACTATTATGCCACTCTAAATTTGTATATTACCCACGTTTCATAACACCTAGATTTGAATAGGCTAGCCCTGTGGCACCAACTTATTACTAATGCTCATATAAGCAAAACTACTTAAATTTACTACAAAGTTGTAAAATGGTCGAAACGCCCACTTTTTTGATCAACAGACCAAAACTAGGCAGGGGCAGACCATTCACAATGTGTGAGTATTAAAAGCTAAGACGAGGTCAAATTTAGAAAGGCCCGAAACCATGAAATCAACTGATGGCATTATCGTGAAGGCATCCCAAACCCTCGTATAACGCGGTTGTGAAATCAGACTTCGTTGATTCCGTGATCATTTTAAAGTCAAATTTATACTTGTATGGGTTAAGAATTGTAAATCAAAAATAATATCAGGATTACGGAATCAACTGACTCAGATTTCCAGACCGCATTATACGGGGTTTGGGACGGCTTCACGATATTGCACAACTGATCAATAGTTCATGCGCCAACCGACAGGTGTAAATGAGAAGAATGACCGAAATAGGAGGACTCCAAGAAGATATCCAATCACAATCACAATCTACGCAAACCACCTTGTGCAAAAACTCAGTAAGCAAAATGTTTCTGGCGAATCAGATAATGCAGATAAAGGACATCGCAACATCCAGTCAGGACCCAATATAATCGCTAGGCAAACTAGGTGGTAGCCAAGGGCGGCAAAATTTGAGAGGCGGCAAAAAACTGAATGAATAAAAAAGAAAGAGAAATAGCGTAAAATAGAAGATAATAAGCTTCTAAAATAGAAAGATAAAAACAGATGCAGAATTTTTATTCATACTAATGCACAATAGGGCGCCAAATACCCTTGCGCCGGCCCTGCACCCAATTTGTAAATATGTATAGCCACATCAATGAGTATCAGCACAAGAACATACCCAGAGTGTTTTTCAATTCATCATGGACATCGTTTTTGTATATTCTTCCCAAATCCATAGCAAATCATGTCGCATCCAATATGTACAAGTGCTCCTGTACGGTTGTGCAAAACAAGCCGCCAGCATCGATGATGTAGTTTCAAGGAGGCTTGCATAAAATGTGTGGTGGAAAGATCCACACATCTATGCTGGCAATTTTGACATCCACATTCATCCATCCATGATGACAATTTTAAGATCAACATTCACATATCCATTATGGCAATTTTGAAATCCACATTCTAACATACACTAAGAAAAGCCAGTAAAAAAGGCGCATAGTTCTTGAATTGGACTGACTAAGGTTTCAAGTAGAACAGTTCGCGCTGGAAATGACGTCACCATGGATACAGATTTTTATGCTTTTGTCGATGAACAGATACAAAACTCTCCTTTTGACATACTTGAATGAAAATAATTACCTCATAGAATGTTTGTTTTGAGATTTTACTGCAAAATACACAGCTTTAATGTTCATATTTGTTATTTTTTTTCATGGGGGACTATTTTATATGTGCAGTATCGTGATCTAGCTGATGCGCTAAGGCAAACTCAAGTGCATTGGGTACACTTGAAGTTTCCTATGAAACAATTAGTTAAACAGTAAATCAAATTAATTTTCAGGCAAGTGATAAATAGAATCTCAAATTCATTTTCGTTTCATATGATATTTAAAAAACTCGTTATGATTTGGGGTTTGTTTTCTCTTCAATTTAACGATCCTTGATAAAATGAACAAAATAAAAATCGTAACTCGTTTCATCAATATCATATGAAATGAAAAGTCATTTGTGGTCTCATATTGGCATAGGTATGCATGTCTATTTAGATCTGTCCATATGTATGTTACTATATGTATATTTATATGTATATTATGTGTATGTATGTATGTATGTATGTATGTATGTATGTATGTATGTATGTATGTATGTATGTATGTATGTATACCACTGTTGGTGTATGATGTCTAATATATATGTGTTCTTTTGAGCCGTGTATTGTGAACATGTGATTTGTGCTCTTGAAAAATTGTTATATTTTAAGCTCTGGAATAATTCATGCTTTATAGTCGCTAGAAAAAGCTCATAAGAGATTGTGTTTTATTTTGTTTTACCATGTGCCGACTCTAAATAAAAATTACTTGATTGGTGACCAATTTATAACTGGTGACCCATTTATATCTGATGGCCACAGCTCAATTGGTCTATAATTTGTTGGGGGTGGGGGGGTGGGGGGGGGGGGTTGGTAGTAAGAATAAACTTCAATATCCTTAAACCTTGTCGAATATTTAAATAGAACAATTTATTGAATATCTTTTCTTGTTATAAAATAACACAACATATGTAACAAAATGTGTTAGGTAATTAAACAGCAATTTTCAAATCTCGTGTACGTCACCAAGCTTGTTCAGAATTGAATACAAAAAATTGTTTTTTAGTGTGCACTCAACCGGAGGAGTTTTGTGAATTTTTTGCCAGGCCTTCAAAGTTGTGATTTCATAATTATACATTATAATTGTTCATAAACTTAAAATAATACGTCTTCTCTGGAGTTAGTTTGAACTATTTGTCGGCTTACCACGGAAATCTGTTTGAAGGCTATTTCTATCATTGGTACACTTAGTCTTTATGTCTGGCAAACGAAAATAATGACATTTCCTTTATGCCGATGACTCATCTTTTCAGTGTGCTTAACGCTAACTCATCCGACATACATTAAAACGTGGAAAGAACATTTAGCTAGCGAAGACGAGGCTGTCCAGTTATATAGATTATTTTCAGTTAAAAGTACAAACACATCAAACAACATTTTCTTAAGCAAAGAGTTTAACATGAACGTAAATGTATTCCTAACTTAAATACTAACACATGTCAATCAGTCTCTTACACAAAATATTGTGCCTCGCTTTGTATATAGTACAGCTTGTATGGCTGTAAGAATTAGATGATGATGATGATGACTGCTACTACCACACCGTCCTACACCACCATTGCTACAATAGCAAGAACAACAAAAACAACAACAACTACTACTACTATCACTATTGCTGCTACTATTACTGCTGCTATTTCATTTTCAAGATTAACTGAGAATAAAAGTGATTGCAGACAAATATGGAAACATTTTCGTAACTTTAATTCAAGTTCAAAAGTTCATGATTTCCCTTCAGAATTAAAAACCAGGACTCATACTAGTACAGAACCACGAGATATTGCAAACGACCTAAATACCTTGCTCACATCATTAACTTCAATACTTGGGGAACATTCTTCCATATCACAAGATTGTTTCAGTTCTTATATATTTTGTAGAGTCGAAACTTCAATCTCATATATCATTCCAGATCTCTTACATATGTGTTCAAGATGTTATTGATATTTTAGAGAAACTTGATGACAACAAAGCAATAGGACTAGATGAAATCTCACCAAAAATACTCACGCTATTAGCTCAAGATCACCCCTTCAATTGCTAGCGTGATAAATACAAGTATTGATGCGAGAATCTTTCTAACTAATCTGAAATTAGCCAAAGTTTTCCCAGTCTTTAAACAAGGTGATAGATTGTCAGCAAACAATTATCGACCTATATCAATTTTACCAACCTTATCTAAAAAAAAATTTTTTTAAATGGACCCTCATCTGCTCTGATTTTTAAAGAAATATAATCTTCTACATAACCCACGGTCAGATTTCTGAGAAAAGCATTCATGCCAAACTGCCTTCAAAAAGTTGGTTGATACATGGCTAGCCACCATAGATGGCGAAAAAATAATCCGAGCAATTTATTTAGATTCTAGAATAACGTTTGATTTAGTAGATCGTAAAATATTGATTAAAAAATTCGAGGCATACAAAATCAGCGATAATTCGCTTGCTTGACTTGATTCTTACCTAACAGGAAGACAACAATGCGTTTCTGTGGCCAATGCTACATCAAAAATGGAGTCCCTCAAGGCTCTATTCTTGGTCCTTTGGTCTTTCTCCTTTTCATTAATGATTTACCACTTCCTATGAAAGCCACTGAAACTGATCTTTTTGCAAATGACACAACCTTACACGCCAGGATTGATACAATCCCTTCCCTTGAACAAAATTTACAACAGGACACTGATGCTGTTATACTTTGGTGCGAAACCAACAAAATGCAATTAAACACAGAAAAACTAACCGTGTGACAATTGGATCAAGGCAAAGAATAAAGAAATTAGAGGATAGCAAAATATTTGTTCTGGGAACTAAATTATATAACATCAAAAATCAAAAACTGTTGGGTCTGATTATTGACAGGCATTTATCGTCGGAAAATCAAATAAAGCGCGTGTGTTCTGCAGTATTCTCCAGAATATCATTATTTAACAGACTGTCTTTGTATGTGCCAGAATCTATGCTAAAAAATGTTTTATAATGGATATATATTGCCTTTGTTTGATTATGGTTGCACCATATGGGGGAATTGCAATGCTTCTAATCCTAATAAGATAATTAACTCCAAAAACGAACCGCTTGAATTATTACGAGAAAAGTCCATCCATCCTCACATTTGTTTGTTAATTTACAGATGTTACATTTAACTTATAAAGTAAAGTGCTTTAAAGCTATTTTGACATATACATCTTTTCATAACATGGCTCCACAATATATCAATGTTCTCCTAATTCCAGCTTCCAATAACCATTCACACAATTTCGACATCTAATATTAATTTGCCTAATTTCGAAACGACTCTGTACAAAACATCATTTACACATTCTGCAGCAGATTTGTGGAATATCAATCCCAATAATATTAAACTAACACCAACACTCTCCTCTTGTAAGAACGCGCTTCACAAATGTCTTCTTTCTGATTATGCCATGGTTCAAACAAATTGAGATATCTAACTTGAACGTTCTACTTTCCGATCTCCCAAACCTACATGTTTATCTTATGTATGTTTTAATCTAATGTGTGTATGTATTTTTTATGATTACATGTGAGTTATGTCAGATACTGTAGTAAGTAAGAGTTTTCTTTGTACATATAAGTTGCATTTATAGTTTTAATGTTCTATTTTTTGGATGACTACATTTAAGATTGGTTGATTCTGAACCAAATATATTATGCTCAGAAAACAAAGTTATTATTATTAGTAGTATTATTGTTATTATTATTACTACTACTACTGCTGCTGCTACTACTAATACTACCACTACTACAGCTGATTTTCCTGATGTTTTATTTGAGTTATAACCTTATTATAATGTAGTATTATGAAATCTGTACTTAACCTAATTATTCATATCTTTCCGTCGACCTACATAAAAAGGGTCTGTTGGCGTGATTTTGCCCTCTCATTGTGGAAAATCGTTATATGACAGACACATTACAAGACAGTCGTATGTTCGCCACGGCGAACTGTTTCGTTTCACTTTTTTTTTAAAACTACAAGAAGGACATATGCGACAGTATTTCGCTGGCACGGAAAAATTGCAAGTTGAATACAGCATGCAAGTTTGACATCATTTTCTCTTTTTAAAGTATCTGTACTTACTATACTTCCTTTTTGATTTTCATGCTCAGAAATGGTAATTTTTCAGGCACTAATGCAGCTTTAGGATATTTAAGAGAATTTGTCAAATCGATATACAACAGGATTAATAACATCATTGAATTTTGTCTTCTTTGCAAGTTATATTATTGTGATATATCGAATCGCAGTAGCAAGTCTAATATGGCGTTAACACCAGAACATATGTAATTTCAGAATCCAATGATGCAATATTCTGAATTCAGACATTACATGGCCTGATGATCACTTCTAGAAAATCCCCACGTCAACCGGAAGTGATATTTACATAGCTTAGGTCAGTTTGAAAAATTTTACCTACCAATACACGCCAATCCGCATATGTCAGCAAGAAAGAAATTATTTCACCTACATCTGTACTAAACTGGGACATGTTGATTTACGAGAAGATCATCACTTATGTTAGGAGTGGTTTGTCTTCGTATTGATAAAGTTATTGATGTTGACATCAGTCACTGACCTTTCAAAAAAAATTGTCATTAATGAAGTATTACTTTTCTGTCATTAATCGCAATAAGCCTTTTCCATCATTTCTCAGACAGGAAAATCTTGCTATAAACCATATTATATATTGTTTCCAAGTTATGTCTGTGCCAGTGATGATTTCTGTATTCTATTTGCGAGACAATAGTGTGTTACATGTGAAACATTACGTATATAATACTCACAGTTCAAGACTGGATACCTTGAATGAAAGCAAATGTATTCCATACTTTTGATCATAACATGTCCACAAATAAAGGCGTTTAAAATTGCCCAAGTTTGCTAGGATGTCAAATGCATTCTATGTGATTTAAAAACAAATCAATCACCTTTCGTTAATGACATTAAATGGCCACAAATGTTTATCAGATCACAGATAGCAAAATATGTTGGTGGCGTAAAATGACAATTGTTGAAGAAAGCGATGGAAAATTGGGCTTAAGAAAAGATTGTGTTAAAATTAAAATTCACTGTAACGCTTGGCTGTACTATATTCGTAGCAAGGTTGTATTTCTACAAATTCACAACTGTCACTCTATATTTTGTTGCGACATGCCTTACTTATGAATCACGAGACAGTTAAAACATTCAACGCCAAGGGGCTCCAGGTGACATAGTAACCCGGATATGATGATTTACCTTAAGTGAACGAGACGCGTGTGACTGTTTCAACATCACACAGCCAATTCGCTAGAGGATCAAAATCCATCGCTAGTACTAAGGTTTCATTTGTACGGATAAAAATGGGCCCAGGCATAGGTCAAATGTAAAGGTTAGACAAGAGAGAATTACTCGTATGTGTCTTGCGCTATTAATGTAGACCTAATATTGACCGCTAAACAAATATTTTCTATTGAAATATTTGTTTTCACAATGGTTTTCCAATCAACACGCCGTGCTATTACATGATTTTGTTATAAAATATAAATTTATGAATTCATTTGAAGGGATTGAGGTTTTTCGGACAAACATTTTATTACGACCACCACGTATAAAAAAAGTCATAGTTATTCTGCTGACATTGAATATTCCCAATCTAAGGGCAAAACTGAATTTAATGTAAAAACTCTAGGACAACAAAATATCTAACTATATCATAAAAGCAAAGTGCAATATATATATATATATATATATATATATATATATATGTGTGTGTGTGTGTGTGTGTGTGTGTGTGTGTGTGTGTCTATGTATATGTATATGTGTGTGTGTGTTACGTTTTATCGTAATACATAGTTTATTAAATTTCACAATATATTGAAGCCTTGAGTAGAGAATGTAGTGTGGTTTGATTGAATTTTCAGGTAAATCATAACCAGCTTTCTCTTAATATATGTAATCTAAGAGTCGTAAATAGAACTTGCGTAAGATCTTATATTGCGATATGAATAATTCACTTTTAGGTCAAACATATATATTATTCAGCTTCCAACTGACACAAAAACGAAATTTGATGATGCAATTAAATTGAATTATTTCATTAAAGTATGACCTTGGATTCTTTGAACTCTTGTTGCGAAACGAAATGCCTTAAGATAATACAACTTGGTTAAATGAAATCTGACTTTGAAATAATCTTGTCATCACAACTGAATTTAAAATAGCGGTTCAATAGTCTTAGTGGTAAAAAGGATTATTTTGGACAAATTAGTCAATTTGGACTTTAATTAAGTACAGGCAGTGTGCTATGATATCTCTTATCAAGGTAGCAAACAAGTATATGACTCATTTACAGCTTAGAGTTCCTACAATTGAGTTAATGAAAAATGGACCCGGAGAGAGAGAGACAGAGAGAGACAGAGAGAGAGAGAGAGAGAGAGAGAGAGAGAGAGAGAGAGAGAGAGAGAGAGCTACAGGTAGCAATTATTACACTACATGTCTTCTTGCCCATATTAATATCCGTTTGGTGTAATAAAACAAATTTAGTTTCATATGAAGGAAATTATAGCCACTGAGAAGATTTTATTGTCTCATTGTCGGTATAAAACAGCCATAAAAAATATGACAGATACAGAAGAGGAAAGTAAAATTTACCTAAGCTGGTCTTGTTTATATAATTTCTCTTGAACTGCAATGAAAGACACCTTTCCTCTTATACAATCACATATTTTTCAATCAATTTCCTGTATTACGGTCATTATATGCACCATTAGTTATTAGTCCCATAGAATTAGGAACAATTTCTGCTTTTTAGATAACACTAGGTAAAAATTGTGCAGTATTTGATGCTGTTTCAGGGTCGTTATTATAACTGTATGGTAATTATTATTGGCAAATAAAAAGAAATAGGTAATATACAGCGATTCTTCCTCCTTGAACATTAAAAAAGTTGTTCTTTAAAATACTTGTTTTCAACTAATTGTAACATTCATGAAGTTTATTTTAATACATGAAGTCAATAAACAGTTTAAACCAGTGACCACTATTTAGTTCCCAAAATGACCATTGTTTCCTATTTACGAAAAGCTGATTTTTATATTTACAATTAATTTGCTTTTCAAATTATATGCTGATATTTTATTTGATGTAAACTATTATCAGTCTGTACAGATACAAATACTATTTTTCTAATTGAATTGGCCAGCCAAAAGAAAAGACAAGACATATTTTAAAGTCAGAACAAAAATTGGACATTCTAGACAGAGGGAATCGTGGAAGAGCAGATGGTTCAGCGTCAGACTAGTAATTAAAGGGTCGCTAGTTCAATACCCGCTAAGGCCAGTCCGGGTCGGCTGTCTTTGCATGTCCTTTGCAAAAGCAATTAGCTCCCAATTCCTGTACTATACTATAGCCGATAATGTGCTGAAAGCTGGTAACTTTGTTGTATGAATCAATTAAAAGGGAATGAATATCAAAATTGTACAAGTATGAAATCTTTGCTTTTATAATGACTTAATTTAGACTTCTCTTTTAAAGAAACTATTTTTACGTTATTGTGCGAATTGTTTCAGATCAGCAATGAGACATTAAGAAAATCTGAAGAAAACGCTTTCTACAGGATCCTCTTGTTTGGCGTCAACTCTTGCCTAAGTTAATCATATCTATTATTTAGAATCAACAATAACTATTTTGAAAAGATAGTACTATTTAAAATTGGGATGTATATCAACTTTCTTTGTACACCACGATTTCTAAGAACAAACTTTCCGATGAAAATGTATTTATTGATATAGTGAAACGAAATTGACTTGAATAACATCTATGCATTAATTATTATTATTAGTAGTAGTAGTATTATTATTTGAATATTCGAAATAATTCACTTACTATGTACTACTCTTCTCTACAATTCGCATGGATGAATAGTCTTAATTGGGAAGGGAGTAATATCAACACATTTTAATAGATACATAGAAAAGTCATTCAATTCACTCTATCGTTCAGGTCCGATTCTTATTACAAACTTGTTTGAGACGTAACTCTGAGATTGATTGAGTCTCCTATTTAACTAGCCTTGTATTTGACAAATGCTAATAAATAATCTTTGTTAATTTACCATGTTTATATAATTAAATGCTTTGTGTTCCCTTTTTCTAGGCGCCCCTTGTGGTCGAGTGGTCTAATGCGCTCGCCTTTTCAGATAATTGACGTCTCACCTGTGTCCGCGTGGGTTCGAGTCTCGGCTCGGCCAACGAGGGTATGTTAGAAAGCTTGCCAGTAGCTTCCCGTGGGTCGGTGGTTCTTACCGGGGTTTTCCTGGGTTCTTCCTCCACCAAATATACTGGCCGCCATGTACAGCCTATCATATGCTGAAAAACGGCGTTAAACCCAGAAAAACCACATCCCTTTTCATGTTGCAATTATTCTTGTAAAACCCTACCAGTAGACAGAATTTGAAAACAACCATAACTGTTAATAACAGTACCTTGATTGTTGATATCCTGTGAAGATATCCTTTAAAAAAGACGATCTTATCTGAGATAGCTTTTGACCTCGTTGGCCAAAGTACGACTCAAACACATCGTCATAATTACGGGGTTGATTAGTTAGTACTATTGAGAATAAATGTGGTCTTTACTTACTTGATATCCTCCGCAGTTTAGGTTTTCGTCCTGAGGGTTAACAGTGGTGTTGTAGTTAAACCTCCATAAGCTGGATCTGTGTGGAGGTTCCACCAAGATTGCTCTCCCTTGCACATTAGCTCGCCATAACGAACACCACATAAATATAAAAAACAATAATATCCTCAAGACATAAACAACAACCATCATTTTCCATGTCATAAACAAGTTGACGAGGTAAAGCCTAACACTGAGTATACATCATTTGCAGACGTAGTAAAATAGGTGTACGGAATTTTGTGCTATACATCCGTATCGAAGTTGGTTGAAGCTGCAGTTCTAACAAGACTTAAATGCAGTAAGCAAGAAACGTAGACTCCATAATGCAATACATTCTCGGGAAATTTGTAAAAAAAAATTGCGAAAAACTTCGTGTCTTGAATTGCTTCACTCACCACTCCATGAAGACCCAAACGTATTAAAAGACATCCTGGTACGTATGACTGACTTCAAGATTTCCGTGTCCTAAAAAGACTGAACGACACTTCGAGTAGATGTGAATGGATTTGACAGCTCTACTTTTCTTCAATCATAAATTATGACTGATTATTGTTTCTTGAGTAGTCACGCAATCACTTATTTCTTATCCCTTGTAGCTGATGGTTATAAAGGCAATTGGGAAGATTACAAGTGATAAAAATGGGCCATTAATCTCCGTGACACGTAAAAAGATGGCCTCTCAAAGGTGATTTGCTGAGCGAAGTCGTAAAGGATCATTAGGCAGCTTCTGAATATTTATTAGGCTCAACACGTTTTTCAAAAGCGCTTCAGGAAATAAAATTATAGGATATCTTACGAGACAAAGACGTTGTCGTCATAGGAATTTAACCTGCAGATCTTGCAGAGTGTAGCGGGAGGGCATTTTTCATCAGCCCATATCGGCGGTTAATTCTTCTTCAGGGAGTTCTCTCTAATCCCCGCTCTTGACATAACGAAAAAGTCACTGCTTATTATATTACATTATCCAGCTATTTAAAGCTTGTACAGAAGATCGTGATACAAGTGATTCCTTAAACAGTTGATACACCTTTTTAAATGTTCTAAATCCGTTTCCTGGGCTTAACTCAACAAATACGAGAAGTAACGCCCTCCCACTTCTGTTGTTCCCTCAGGATATGTTTCACTCCCCTCAAAGCTTTGCATCACTCTTATCGGAAAAAAAATTCGAGCAACACAGGCCAACATTTCTGTTAGTTCTTTGCTTAGTCACCATTGTCAAAGATTTTTTAAGGCATTAATTGCCAACGTTTTATATATATATGTGTGTGTGTGTGTGTGTGTGAGCTTGTGGAGACAATTGATTATGCAACAACTATCTGTGTATAAACGTCAAAGGGTTATATATATATATATATATATATATATATATATATATATATATATATATATATATATATATATATATGCATCAATAGTATTGTCTGTGTATAGAACATCATGTCTATGACTAGACTATAATGAATTGAAACCAAAATTATTCACAATGCTTAACTCAGAATGTTATGTATTCCAGAGTCATTTTTTGTGCTTGCCGTAATGTGGAATAAGCAGGGCCGGATTACGACTTTCAGAGGCCCTAAGCACTGAAAAGATGTAATTCAAAATAAAAACATTACTAAACCGTAATTTCTCATTATTTTTATTTTATTTTTTTTTTGGTGCCCCTGTTTTGCTGGTGCTTTGAGCCACGTGCTTAGTCTGACTATTGAGTAATCCAGCACTAGGAATAAGTCACAAGAAAGATGGTGTTACAATTGCCAAAAGAGACGCTTGTGATGCAGTTTCTACATCAGAGACTTATCAATTATATCGTTTGATAAACTTATGTTCTCTCTTAGACAGTATAGACAAAAGAACCGCAAGCGGCACATATTCTCTTGATCTTTTCCCTACCTTGATATTTCAGCTACAAACTTGATTATTGTATAATAAGTGTGGACCTGGGTACAGTTTCATCAACATATCTGTAGAGACTACAAAGTGACATCTTGGACAAAGAAACAGACCGCTGACTTTCATTATCCCTTGTTGTGACCTTGATGTTCAGGCAAGAGGTATGGCAGTGAAAACGCGAGACACTGTCAGGTCAGGATATATATAAAGCTTAAGTTTCATTAAAATATTTTCATTGGTCAAAAACTATACCCTCACATAGAAAGAGATCACTGATTTATGTTTCCCTTCCGTGACCTTGACTTTGAGGCAGGGGTGTACCTATGGTGTATGACACAATGTATTGTCATGATATATAGCTGGGCAAAGTTTCATTCAAATATCTTCAGTTATTCAAAGGTTATCCTCCGGACAAGGAAACAACATTTTACCGATCCATGACCTTGACCTTGAGTCGAGGGGTGAGTGGGGTGGAGTTATGGCTATCAAATGTAATACACCGTCTAGTCATTGAGCAAAGTTCCATAAAGCTTCTCTCCAACTTTTGTGCTATGTACCAGACAACCAAATGTCAAAGGATTGACGGACAGACAACGTCTTAGCAATATATGCTCGACTTAAGACAGGGGTATTAGAAGAGGAAAGTCTTTCATGAATAATACATGCGAATTTATTATTGCAAATATTTATCCTTCTATTGAGTAATTCACATGCTGTTATAAACATTTCTTTTGCTTAAAAGTATCTGTAATGTATGTCCATTAAAGTAAGCTGAAGGTACAATATATATATATATATATATATATATATATATATATATATATATATATATATATATATATATAATATTCTTAAGTGTGAATATATACATTTATTGGTGAAATAGGTTTCTTATTCCTATATTTTCACATGAGAAAACATGAAAATATCAAATTCTCCATCATGCCATGGGAAGCTCGATTGTGAATGCATACAGAAGTTCTATTTGTAACCAGAAAAGCTAGCATTTTGTGGGCTTGTGCAACAAATGGAAAATGCAGGGATGGAAATTATTTTAGCTGAAGGTATCTCAACAACTTTCGTTTCTCTACGAAGTTTTGTCCCCTGTGTTACCTGGACACCGTTAACAAACCGGTGTGCTGCATCATTCATTTGGACTTTCGTTGTGGTCGGATAGGGTAAACTAGTTTATTAAAATGTCAAAAATGTACTTTATAGCAATAGATTCATTCTTTCCAACATTGTCGCTGTCTTAAATCGAGGATATTTTTATGATCAGTCTATACATACGATTTAAATTGATTTGAAATTACGAAAGGCTGAGGGGAGTGCATAGTGATCAGAATCTGTTATGCTTCGACTCAGGAGTAAGTTTGGTATAAGCTTCGCCACTCATTAAAATATCACGTTGTTTGTACCACACGATAAAGTATATCCGGTGGAGAAAAAAAAATATCATAATTGATACAGACAATAACAGATACGGTGCAAACATTTCAACGTTCTCGGGTTTTAAGTTCGCTAACAAGGGGAGTGTGGAGGAACATCGGTTCCAACAAGGTCAAAAATCCAACAGTGTCTACATTCTTTAATAATAAGAAACTCTATCATACCAAATTTAAAAACGGTAGCATGACCAAACATTTGAGTGTACTGACCTAGTGACCCACTAAAGTCAGCTCCACAGACTACGGAGCAACAATGTGCAACAATAGAGAGTTCACACTTTAATTTTGTTTATGAAAAATATTCCCATTGCCTACTATTTTGACACATCCAATTCTGTTGATGACGTTGCAAGGGGCCTTGCAATGAAATGTTCTGTCATTTCTTTGTTTGAACCACGCAAATCAAAGCTGCAAGGGGATGACTGGAAATTAGCATAGCTTTAATACCCGTTGAGATACAGAGTTACAATTTGGAGCACAAATAGAAAACTGAATTTTCTACAACTCTGATCCTTATACCAGATTGTTTATCTGGAATGTGACCCATGTATTTTCGTAAAGTCGTATTTACCGGAACAAAAATAGAGTGTCAATCTTAAATGTTTAAAATGTCAATAGATCCGCCATCAAGCATGGACATTATAAAAATTCCGAAATTAATGTTTTCGTTTTCACTTAGCCGGTTCATAATCGACTTCTTGATAGCACACGAACTTTTACCGAACAAAATTGTTAACACGGTAAAGGCAAACGGCACAATCAAACTGGCATTACTTAAATTCTTTAACATCATCAACACAATTTACCATGCAGCATTAACCTATGAACTTACTGTAGCCTACATCATCCTTTACAAACAGATATTTAGATTTACAATTGGTCCACCTTCAATCATGGGTATTGTTGTAAAGCTAATAATTCCAGTTTATTTTTAGCCTGGTCACAAATGATTACATACTAGCAAGTGCACTTTTACCTTGCAATATTATTACTTAGTTCATAGTATAACTATTTCCTACAGATGGATAAGTGCTAATGGGCCAAAGGAGTATGCCACCAGCATCCTTGCTTGCTTCAACTGGAGCCTGGCCTATTGATCTCAATGAGTGTTATTAAAACCGTAAAAAACTTTGGTAAAATGTCAATCCATTCCCTGGTTTAATTTTGAGTAAAATACTTACACAGTATTGTGTCTACAGTTCTGTTCAATCTTTCAACTATAAATTATTTTTAGCTGAGAAATTTCCTACGACACTTTAGCTTTTTTATATAAACTTAATTTCCCTCATCAAACATACATTTTTAGGTTTTTGATCTCCACAGGTTTCTCTGAAAGCATGGTGTATGTGATCTCCTTTTGGAGGTTTTACTCTTTCAGTCCAAGCGTGTTTCGAAAAGACGTCTATCATCATCAAAATGTATTTTCAGCTATTGTTGTATTTTTCACATACTTGCATGTCAACAATGTCTGTCTGCCGGTGGTCATCGTCGCGACTTGCGTATGCTCTTTTGTCTAAGGTGTTAGTAAACTGTTAAGTTAGCCATTCATTCAGATCAAGGTATTCTATTTTCTGTTTGTCTCATTTAATTTGTTCCTACAAATGATCGATATTTGTGTAAACAACTGGACTTTTATGATCGTAGTAAAGATGTCTTAAATATTGTCGTTTTCTATTTAGAGGCGTAATTTTGGTACATCATTTAAAACGGCATAAAAACATGAAAAGAATACTTTATGTTTGATGAATCGAATCTAGATGCTATCAACATATCAGCAGGACACCCATCAATACAGTTACTTTTATTTTCAGCAATTTGCAACGTTTCTTCAAACGGACGAATGATTTAAGATCGATGTCAACGTTTGCCATTCTTATGGTTGAATCTACTGCAGCTACCTCATATACTCAGTCACAATGTGTTGTTTTAGATCTAACTCTGTTCTCCATAAATTATATCACTGTTTTTGTTGAATCATTATATATCAACTTTCTAAAATTTACAATCTTCAAATTGTACTGTAAATTGAGCAGAATAGAAATTTCTGTACTTACCCACTTCAAAAAAAGTAATTAATTCCTTCTTCATGCTGTGCAGTTTTAACCATCTTCCTATCAGGGTTGACGATGCTTATCTCGATGTTATCATTAAGTGTAATATTAAATCAGCATTTATTTCTAAAGCATTATATTATATCTTTTTATGATTGAACTAAAAATACAGCTTTGCTTTATTTGGTATGTTATTTTTTAACGTAACTAGTTTTGATAACAGTTTTATCCAAACTTGTAAACAAATACATATTAGCTCTTGATACTGACATAATTTCTTCAAGTTAAACTCATTTAATATTTCTATCGCCAGTCTGCAAAATGCTGAATTCAATATAATATAGCTTTATGCCATCATCTATGTTGCAGAAAATTTTTATATAAGTGTTGTGCTTTGCAACATATTTTCGTTTGCGCTCTGTTGCTGCGCTATTTTCTAAATGTCTAGTAATTTGAATGACTTAATGATTTTTAAAAACACCCTTCTCCTCCCAATTTCGCGAGGTCGCTATTTGTATCTATACTCTAGTGTACTGTTTGATAAATTAAAACCTAAACGGTCTAATTGTTGATGTACAAAACCATACACAAAAATGCAGATGAAAATAGCGACCTCACGAAATCGGGAGCGATATCAAACATGCAGAAGTATATACAACACAGTCGTGGGGACCACCATGTTGCTACCATTTTGAAAAAGAATCACAGAGGAGGAGATAACGATTTCATGTCTTTCTCAACCTGTGGTTTTGACATCTAAGGACACCCTCTGGAACGGTGTTGCAAACCGATCGCAGGGTACCCATGCTAAAATCGGGGGTCTGAAAGTGTTGATTGAAAAAGCTACGATCTTGAAAAGGCCTCTAGGATGATCCATGTGAGGTGGTGTTGTGAAAGAACTCGAGCACTCATTGCCAGATGAAAGTGTATATTCTAGTCCCCCAATCCGAGGTGAAGGGTGAAGACTTTGCTCCCCCCAGTACAAACACACGCACACACAGACAGACAGACAGGGGTATCAGAAAAGGGGCAACACGGCCATGGTGTCGTTTTCTTTGAGATGGTTGTCAAAAAGATAAACTTGCTCGAAACCGGAGGTTTCCGTATTATGTCCTGGTTGGCTGGGTCGGCGTTAGTTTAATATGTGAAGTATACAAGTAGCATCAATGAGTACTATTATCGGATGCTGTAAACATAACGTTGAATTACAAAGTTATCAAATAGAAAATGCAGACCTTTTACCATATGCCCATTATAAATGCTCTGTTCGACATTATAAACTTTAGTCTTCAACTCTATAATCAAATGGGTAACCAAGTCTCTTTAATAGCTTTTTATATTTAATTTGTGTTAATTCTGCTACAATTTCTCGTTCAATTTATTCAGGTATTAGGTGATTTTTATGACAAAATACACTCTCTATCCTTTTTTTCTATGCAGTAACACATAACAGCAAACTTAATATTCTGAAGGAAGTCACGAATGATGGCCATATATTTTTGTGCAATTACAAAAGCTGTTCTTTCATAACGTCTGCCATTGAATGCCAACCAGTTTAGTTTAGTTGATTTCTTTTAACTTCATCTAAGTTAGCAGAATCAAATATTTAAAAAAGATTATCAATGCCTTGAAAGTGTATGTATAATAAACTAGAACCATTTGTCTAATTTATCACCAGGGTTTATCACGATTACTTTGTAGTCGTTAAATAACCATTTCCTGTTGTAAGTCTTGTGGACTAAATATATTGGACAGATCGTGATAACATCGTCAAATAAGTACTTATATTCAATTTCTATCAAATCTGGTACAAATCTGTTTTCCGCACAATTTGTAGCACCACATACAAACATATTGTGAGCTTTTTCAAATGCATTACTATTTAAATTGTTATATAATATAGATTTAATTTGATTGTTTGGAAGCCTGTCTACGTTTTCTTTTCTATTTATCCGCAGATGTATGCCTTGTTGAACGTTAGTTAATTGAAAACCACTACCATGTAATCTATCATGTGCACTTCTCAAATCAAGCCATAAGCAATGGTGGCCTGAATAATATTTTTGACACCCACGTTACTAAATTGTTTCTATTTAAGTTTCTTGTTGAAATACTTTATAGTT
Organism: Margaritifera margaritifera; assembly: GCA_029931535.1. Lineage (NCBI taxonomy): Eukaryota > Metazoa > Mollusca > Bivalvia > Unionida > Margaritiferidae > Margaritifera > Margaritifera margaritifera. The sequence continues at coordinate 1,973,911 of JAQPZY010001694.1, read as the reverse complement.
TTCGTAAACCGTATCAATTTGTAACCTTGAGAAACAAAACATATTCGATAATTCTTCCACAGTAATCATTTCTATAGCCGAAATGTAAAACGCTCCTTCTCGTTGTATTAAATATGAAATTTGTCTAAGTTGCATTGGCTGTTACATCAATAATTCTCTGTCTAGTTATATAGAATAAAGGAATTTCATTTCTGCATCTGTCATTAACTGACGACGCCACCGATTTTGAAATATTATACTAGAGACATATATTTTCCAACTGTAATCCTGGTTACTATCTTCTATACATTCAGAAGCTTTTGCCAATGTAATGGTAAATCTCAAATCCTGAAGAAGAGGACTTGGGTATAGTGGACAATTACCTGCCAGTATATACAAGTCAGGTGGAATTCTAAAATGTCTTTCATACAATAGAAGCAGAATAGAGTATAAACCAGTATGTTGTGCATTAGCAGCTTCTGATCTCAACTTGCTCAATTTTTCATTTATGCTAACTTGTTTAATCTTGTTTGTTCTAACAGACATTGCAAACTATAAGTCGTTTACATGTCATGGATATATTGTAGTTATTTAATTTAAAATCTGACCACTATCATAACGAATTGTTATGTCTGTTCTGTAATCAGCATTCTCTCTGAACTGTTTATCATTGCAATACAAGCATCTCCTTTCACCTTTCAATCAAACGATATGAAAAACTTTCAGGAACAATTATTACAATACACTGGTCTACAGCCAAAATGCTTCCGCAATAAATGTTGTCAAACGTTACTAATTCTGGCTCACTGAGAACGAAAATGATGCTTAAAATTGTTGATTGGCTCTAGTTTTAAAGATATTATACTGGGTCAGTATATACGAACCTTGACTTGGGAATGGCGGAGGATAAGTGAGTTATAAAGGGAAGGGATCTCAATTTAAACCAGAAATGACTAAAATATATCTTTGACTGGATCTATGAATAAATCTATGACTGGGTTTGGACAGTACTTGCTTTTTAGGCAAAACAATGAATGATGCAATCTGAAACTGGTATTGCGTCATACTTGATATGAATTGCATCATGATATTCCTAGAAATCATGCATGTGCAATCATAACTAAGCTTACATCACTCTGCTGAAGAAATTACCCTATATCAGCTCTACAAATCATACAGTGTCGTGCTCTCTTATTTGTCAGTGTTTGATTTTGCAAAGGGACACATTTCTGTTTAGCCAAAGTGAGCAGAGATGCCTTGTACTTGTGTGAACAATGCAGATAACTTCTGCTTTGTTTGTGGTGAAGTGACATTTGCATCACAAAAGCGCAGTATAACCACTATGGTAAAGAAAGCCTATCACCTTTATTTTGGCTGCAAAATTGGAGATCAGGACAAGATGTGGGCCCCACACATATGCTGCAACACTTGTGCAACGAATCTTCGCCAGTGGTTGAAGAGGAAAAGGAAATCTATGCCTTTTGCAGTGCCAATGATTTGGAAAGATCCAACAGATCATATCAGCAATTGTTACTTCTGCATGGTGCCTCCAGTTGGGAAAGGTGTGTCAAAGAAGAAAAAGTGGACTGTGCATTATCCAAACATTCCGTCAGCTATACGCCCAGTACCCCATGGAGAAGGACTGCCGGTTCACTTGAGTCAGACGAAGAGAAGGAAGAGGATGAAACTTCTAATCCTGAACCATCAATGTCACATGACCCATATTTTCTCCCCTCCTCCTCCTCTGAACCACACCTCATAACACAAGTTGAACTGAATGACCTTGTCAGGGATTTGGAACTACCCAAGAGTAAGGTAGAGCTGTTGGCTCCAGACTACAGCAGTGGAATATTCTGGCAGGTGATGTTAGGGTTTCCATGTTCCGTGACCGTCAAAATGATCTTGTCCCATTCTTCTTCATGGAAGGTGATCTTGTAGCCTGCAACAACATCGATGGTGTGATGGCAGCTCTCAACATCGTTCATGATCCAGATGAGTGGAGACTGTTCATTGATTCATCGAAGACGAGTCTTAAAGCTTTTTTGCTGCACAATGGCAGTGTTTTGCCATAAATTGCAGTTGGTCATGCAGTCCATATGAAGGAAACCTATGAAAACATGAAATATCTTTTGAGGTGCATAAACTATGATCAACATCAGTCGCAGCTTTGTGGCGATTTCAAGGTTCTTGCTCTCTTGCTTGGTCTACAGACTGGATACACAAAGTACTGCTGTTTTCTCTGCGAATGGGATAGTCGTGCGAGAGATTCCCACAACATCAAGAGAGACTGGCCACTCCGACAGTCATTGGAGACTGGGATGAAAAGTGTTCAGCATCCACCACTTGTTGAATCAAGGAAGATTTAGTTTCCACCCTTGCACATCAAGCTGGGTCTGATGAAGAACTTTGTCAAGGCCATGGACAAAATACAAGCGGCTTTCAAGTACCTCCGTGGAAAATTTCCAAGGTTAAGTGAAGCTAAGATAAAAGAAGGTGTCTTTGTTGGTCCTCAGATTCGTGAACTTCTTCGAGATGATGCATTTCACCGTGCACTGCTTGGCAAGGAAAAGACGGCATGGAAAGCCTTCCAGTTAGTGGCAACAAATGTTATCGGAGATAAACAAGGCTCTCAACTACAGGGAGTTGGTGGAAAACCTCCTCAAGGCATACAAAAGCCTTGGTTGCAACATGTCACTAAAGATACATTGTTTGCACTCTCATCTAGATTTTTTTCCACCGAACTGCGGAGCAGTGAGCGACGAGCACGGCATGCGATTTCACCAGGACACTGCAACAATGGAGAAACGCTATCACGCAAATGGAAACCCATCAATGTTTGCAGACTATTGCTGGACAGTGACAAGATATGCTCCATTTAATGAATACAAGAGACAAGCCAAGAAGCGCCGAGTTGACACTGAATAAGGACTAAACTATGTACTTATATATACATAATAGTTTTTTTACTTTTGTTTCAATATATTTTTTATTTATATAACCCTTTTGCTGTTTTTTTAAAGTGTTACATAAACAGGACAGGTGAAATATTATCATGTAAAGCAACCATAAACACATGAAAATACCTAGGTTTACAATTCATGATTAAAACTCTACTATGTACACAATATACATAGACGTAAAATGTAAAAACTTAAATATCTTGGAAACAGTAGCCAATCCGTTGTTTTAATTGTCATATTTGAATTCAGCACATTACAATCCCTAATAAATAGCACATTTTATCTCTGAAGCAGATGACTTCGAAAAAATTGTAGACCAGTGTTAGGTGCCAACGTAGGTATTACCACTTGCAGTGTTTGTTCAGGTTTAATTCTACTGGAGTATATGTAATACAACGATGTGATGGATTAGGATGTTTACCGTGTGGTATTTTATCTTGCTTTTGAAAATTAAGTATCTACCATACGTTGATATTTTAATGCTTTTCTATGCTAATGCTATTTACTAACTATTAAATCTTGGCAGAAAAAGACAAAAAGAAAAACCCATCACCCCATTTATATCTAACAACATAGAAAATTATACTCAGATTTTTCCATGCTGTCAAGAAGCTGGTAAAAATTACAAAGTGTTGTTTTTCTAGGTTTTTCTATAGTTATGTCAGAATTAGTAGAAGAATATATATTAAAAAAACACCATTCAAATTGTGCTGCTGCTACCATCTTCTATTTAATGGTAACAAGTTTGATATTGCATATAGTTTTAAATTTACATCCAGATGGAAGAAGTACTTCTTTGTGTTTAGATCCAACTTTTTATACATAATTTTCTTCAAGATCATATAAACTTGTTTCTTTTATATTGCAAAGGGGAAGTTCGGATTTTTTAAACATCTAACGTTGATTCATTACCTCTAATCCGATGCAAAAATCACCATAAATGCAAAACAATTCTAATTCTGTTCATGTGGGTTCCATATGTAAGTTGATGAAAAATGTATATGAGACTGTTATTGTTTCTTTGTTTTTTTTTTTGTTTTTTTTTTTGTTTGTTTTTTGTGTGTTTTTTTTTTGTTTTTTTTTGTTTTTGTTTATGTACTGCTGTAAATTATTAATTGTGTTTAAACTGTCTTCATCAAAACCTAACTCAGCATAGCTAAATCCGTAAATGTTAACTAATTTTTGAGGTGAAGTTTCAGATTTTTAAACGTCTAATAACTCTTTCTTATCTTTTTTATCCACCTTTAATCACACCGTCTGTTTCTATCTTGTCAAAAATTGGAATTTGAGCTTAATCTTTTACTTTTGATTCAATACCATCTGGTACAATGCAAAAATCGTATTGAAATACAAATTGAGGGACACGTTTGGTTTACTTCTGAAATGTCTCATATCTCAGTGTTCTAATTTTATGAAACAATGTAATATTGTTTACATCAATTTATGTGTTTATTGCAATTTTGAATGCATTTGTTTCCGTCGAAAACTTTTGTTCCATATCATTAAAGTATTTTCTCATTCCTTTTGTCATTTTGTTTAATTCTTGTACGACACTGATATTTTTAACCAATTATGTACCAAAATATATTTTCACATATGTTTTAGACTTTTCTATTTTAGCAGTAATCTAATTTTTGTGAGATATAAAATCTGATCATTTATTACTTTGATGCTATCTTTTAAATCAAGGATAAGTAAACCATACGCCATTCTAACAGTTTTGATCACACTTTGTTTTTGCTGTCCTCTACTTTTTATTATATCCATTAAAATATGTTTCTTGTGTAACTGTGGGAAGGTATTAATGCTAGCAACTACCTCGATGTGCAAGTCAGTAATGTTTTTGGTAAACTCGTTCGTTAATATTTTAATCTCTTGATCATTTTCTTTGATTTCGTTGTTTAACTCATTTTGTATTTGTTCACGTTGTGATTGTAAGGTGCTATAGAGATTTCTTTATTTCTTCCGTGTCATTCTCTAATGCATCTACCTCACTGTGTATCCTCTGTTCAATTGGTCGCAAGCATTGTTGAATGTTTGATATGTCATCTACTTTTTCTCTTACTGTTTGCAATGTTTGTATTGCATTCTACAGGGTATTAAATCTATTTTTGAACAAGTATTACGCATATAAAACAGCTTCCTGCTGTCAGCAATTTGTATTGGCGGGTCATATATTTTAGTGGCTCTTTCATTTGCACTCTGTTCAAAAGAAAACACTTTGTTGTCTATTTGGTTCTATTGATTTAATATCTTTCAAATTATTATCCTCCAAAGTCGTTCACATTTACCAGTGATATGTGTACTTACAAATTGTCTAATAGCAGCTTCGTTTGCTTTTACTTAAACCAGTAAAATGGTGGTTATTCAGTAGATGTTTGTATATATCTCTGACTATTGAATCTTAATCTTAATAATTTAGAGTTGTAGTTGAATATGCACACTGTGTAATTATTAGATGAGAACATTTGAATTGTATTTAAAAGTCTCAATACAATTAATTTTTTCATTGTCGTTATTTGCTATTATACCTTCTTTAACTATATTCATATACAATTCAAAGTTATAGAAACCACCAGGAATTAACACAGTCATCGTTTCATTTTTGTCTTTGATGTAATTAAATATGTTATTGGTTAATTCGATGGAAATATTGTAATGGCCAACAACAAAATCTATTTTCTGTAGTAAAATGGATAGTTTTCTATCTCTTTTATCAATTGGGTTTGAAACAAAATTAGATTTATTTTTTCAGGTTGTCCTTCAAACATAACATAGCTTTCTATTGTACATGATAAACTAGTGTTTTCTTCCTCTTTGTTATATGCTCCACTATCAATTTATTTTCTTTCTCTACAAAAAGTATCTTTTTTACCACTTTAGCGTTTAGTCTCTCTATGTTGGACACTTTCCTCCCGTTTGCATTTTTCACATCCTTGTGTGTGTTAGACTCCTTAAATATTAAATTATATTCATCAGTGCTAACTTCGTTGTCCATTATTGCCTTATTAAACGCGTAATACATACTGTTTAGCTTAGTAACAACAAAAGTTAGTATCTCGTCGTGTTTCATAACTTTGTTGTCAATCAACTTTTCCTGAAAAGCTTTTGCAACAAACCAAAGTAAAGTTTATACCAAGTCCAGTAAAAAAAAGGCAGAAAGTAATAGTTCCTGTTGATAATCCTGCGACTCCTAAACTAGCTGCAGCTACACCGATCCCACCTGAAACTGGAGACATGCTAACTTCATTCCAGTTTAAAACTTGATATGCTGTTTTGTATTTGTATCTGACACCTCTATAGTGTTCTGTATCTCTAACCAAATCACATTTTAATTTCATCGATCTTTTGTAACCTAAAATTCGTACCATTTTCCTTCTGAAGTGTATTTATTTCTTTCCTATTAATATGACTAAATTAACACTGTTTAGTTACTTAATTATTGTATCTCGTAGGATCCTTTGTGATGCCAATATTGGAATAATCAATTTGAATGCTTCATTAAAATCAAGTTTACTAGGTTTACCTATCATCATATCAAATATCTTTTTCAAAAGTCCACTGGAAAATGTATTAGGAGCTGAGCCAACCGCCGTATGGTAGATAATATTAATTATCTTGTTTGGATCACTTATTTGTTAGTGGAAAATGTTGTTCCTGTTATAACATTTTTGGACTTGGAATTTTGCAATTGATTGAGTATAGTAACGAATTTAAAGGAAAATGACCGGTTTTATTAAATATAAAATACATAGAAAATTCAATCTTTACCAAACTTATCATTTTGAGTACACTTGTAAGAGATATTTTTTATTTTTCTTTTCCGCAATCGACGAATTTCCCGGTGCATAGTATGTCGCAATATTTGCTCGCTCTCAGCCGTGAAAGTAGTAATAGTCCGTATAGTGACGTTGCTTAATCAATTTCGGTTGCGAGACAAGTTGTCAGTTGGATGAAAGTGAATCCTGTTTTGGCAGGTTTTGAAATTTTTCAGATAATTTGGGATATAATTTGATTTCATAAAAAAAAATACACGTCTTAGCAGTATCTTGCAGTACTGTGATAACATTTTGAGTTTACGTAATGAGTCAGTTGATAGTCACCTTGCAGTGGTGAAAAGCGGTAGGTTCCACGAGAAGCAGGTTGCACACATTTTTGATAGTCTTATAAGTTGTTTCCTCGTTTTATCTTCTTAATCTGAATTCATCTGTATTATCTACTATATAGTCCAGCATTGCTGTTCTTTGTGATTTTTGCTTCCAGCAATGGGACCAAATTGTATTGCAACAAGAAATCAGTACACCAATGTATCGGTGATAGACCGGATTTGAATTAGTGACGTCAGTCTCGTAGTCCAGATTATAGACGCAAATATGTGAAATTTATCGGTTAGATCGTTTAAAAGAAGCATTCGATCTGAATAAAATCTGTGTATATATTTCCCTTCAGTTAATATATTCATTCAAGGACAAATGGAAATTAGAGTTCGTTTTCCTTAAACTTGTTGTTCTTGATGTTTTCTTGATCTTGATACTTTCTTGTTCTTGGAGTGGTTTTGATGTATATCAGGTTTGAAAACGTAAGAAACTGAGCTATTTAAAAACAATAAATAGAACAACAATACCAACACCTATCAAGTAATATATTCACTTGTTTGAATTAACTTTTCAGTTGGTTTTTCTTTTCCCATCTTAAGTCTTTCTGCCTTTGCGTTTTTAAAATGTTTTTGACTCAATCCAAGCTGCCTTCCAAATTCAGCTCTACATGGATCTTTCTTCTTGTATGAAGTTACCTGTTGAAACTTTGATTCAGACTTATTTTATCTATATTTTTTCTTGGATCTCCATCCATTTAATTTTCAAATTAATACAAAGTTATTTATAAATTAATCAATACCATATTTTAATTTTCCTGTAAAATAGAAGTAGTCTAACATGATTTTTTTAAGAATTGGTAAAATATAAATAATGGAAACAAAGACATGCCGAAATGTAAAATAGCAAAAGATATAACTGACTTTTATAGAAATAGGTTTTGCTGGAAATCATGTACGAATTAGTATTGTGCGAACCGGAGAGAGGAAAACAGAGAATGAATACTAAAACACTACATTAAGAAAAATATCACGACGAGACAAATTTGTAGTACAAAATTCACATGTCAAAGACCTACAATTTTACAGGCATTGATTCAAAACATCAAATCAGTCACGTCCTGAAGGTTCTAGTGATGATGATTTAGATATAGATCATTCTATTCCTTGAAATCTTTTAAATTGTTTTCATTAGCCGAATACAAGATATATGAAAGAGATCAAAAGGTGCTAAGATGCCATCGAAACCAAATATAATGCAACGTATGATAAAAGTTGAAGCTTTTAAAACAGTCAACTTTCTTATTGAGGAGCTTTTGTATAGAATTAATTAGTTCTTTTTCGTTTCGTTTTCATCTGATTGTCTCTTTAAAATAATGTGTTTGAATGTTATCAAACTAGCACTTAGTGCTGATACAGGTAGTCTTTATCTTAAATTAAATAAACCTAGTTTGGATATTACCAAAATGATACACCTACAGGTAGATATTTACAACAACGTTTCGAATCGACAGTTAACGTAAGACAATAAATACATCGCCCTATTAGTATACATTTAAACAATCAACACAAATGAATCATTAGACAAGCAAGTAAGAGAAGTATGAACTTGACTAGATGATTACCACAAAACAGTTCAAAGTAAAGAAATTCCGCCTGCTGAAAAAGAGTGTTTACTCAACAAGAAAAAAGAAAACTAAGAGGCTATGCCGATGCTGTAAAAGTTGCAAAATCTAAATTATTGTATATGAAAGCTGACTTTGGATTGTATGACAAACAGATAGATGACATGAAAAATACATCAGCCAAGAAACAGATACAGTCAAAAAAGTTAAACTGCAAGAACTTTTGGAAGTAAAAAGGCACAGTTAGTTAGACATTTAACAGATCTGGAGCGTAGCTTTAGAGACAACATTTAAGGAAATAATTCAAAAGTTAGTGAAAAGTTAACATTATGTGAGAGGTTGTTAAATAGTTTAAAGAGAAAGCTGTGACAATCACCGCAGTTATTACAGCTATAGATATGACTGCAACATCTCTTACTCTGCATATAGCAAATTGTTTTAAACGTGTTGTTTTTCCCACTCCGTAGAAACATGTTTCTATTCATATTTCACCTGCTCCTACTCCCATTCCACATGCTCTTACACCCATTCCACCTGCTCCTACTGCAGTTCAACCTACTCCTGCTCCTATACCACCTACTCCAAGCAAATGATTTTCTGACTTAATAAAAAAAATGTTTTAAAATGTTGCGAATTTCGTTTCTTTAAATTTAGCCAAAGATGCAGCAGCAGTATTTCCTGGAATTACTGGCAATGTAGTACGCTGGATTTTATTACAGGTGAAAAAGTTGTTTCTTTATTAGCTGAATATATAGTTTTACTTGTTCTTTCATTATTTGGATTTCTTTGCAACGTTGATAAACGGTGTATACACAACAACAAAAGGATTAGAAAAATATAGCCTATTTTAAAAAGTAAATTTAAACTAGACCCTACAACCCTCAACACAAATATAAATGCTTATTTTTGGATCATGATCCGTATACTTTAAATCATAAGCAGTGGCATGTACAATATTTATTCACATTTCTTCTTTTGTTTCATCGTCTATCTTTTGACAAAAATACTAATGACTGTTTAGCAGATGCTACAATCATCCTTTTTATAACGTCTGTATTTATATCAGTGTTCAATTTGTGTGCAAAACTATCAGACTATTTTTTAACTTATTTTTTATATCCAATTATGCTACCAAATTTCATGATCATATGTCTTTAGGTAATAATAATAGACATTTTCCACCAATAGTACAGTCTAGTTTAACTTTTTATTCTGAAATATATTGTTAAAATCTTGTGGTAATATTTGACTTGAATCATAACCTTGTTCTCCTAAAATTAATTTCTCAAATAAAATTATTGACGTATCGTTTAGTAACAGAGTGTGTAATAGATGTTCTGCCTTGACCTTGATAACCTCATGTACAAATCCCATAATACCTTATGCTTTGATGTAATCTTTCAATACCTTCATCTGTCAATCTGTTGCTATCTTGCTAAAAAAGTAAGCCCAGCTAATATATTCATTTAGATCAATATTATTATGGTTATTATGGTACAAAATTCAATTATCTTTAATTTTACTATAACAAAATCTCCAATTACCAATGTGTTCATCAATTACATAGGTTTTTTATTTCATTAGATACATCCATTTATCTTTTCCAATGATAACTATTGCTAATAATAACTAATAGATTTTTCCTTAAGGTTTTTCTAATCATGATATTTGAGAATATTCAAGATATCACAAATTATGTTTATGTTTTAGGTCTATGTTATTGTTGGTTGCAGTAAAACTTGTTCATGGGGCAAAGGTATTACACATTCAGACAAACAGTTTTCGAATTTAAAGGTAGACATGAAACATGTTTTCTAATTTAACTAAATCTGATAGACTTTTATCTGCTAAATGCCAATAAGATATTCCATATCCAGCTGTTGCCATCCAAACTGGCCAGTGCATTTGCTTTTGCCAAAATCTCGTCACATTTTACTTTGTATTTTTTAACACAGACTTCACTATCACATTTTAAAGTATTGTTATCAAGATATTGATTGGTTTGTAAGTTAAATAATTACCTTTGATGAAGGAGATTTGTATCTCTTTAAATATTGGTGCAATGTCTGTATGAATTGGCGCATTAAAATGAATTGCAGGACAAGAATAAGGTGTTCTATTTGTTAATTTCTTAAATCTGAAGTCCATTATTAAAATGGCACAACTGTTTACACTTAGTTCTTCTAACTAGTTATGGTCAATCTTTATTTGTGTTTTTTCACGAGGTTTGTTTATGGTGGAAACGGCAGCTTCCAATGCATATAAAATAAATATTAGTTTCTTGTTTGTTTGGCGAAACATTTCTAAATTTGATCGATGAATGGGTTAGTAAAGCAAATATTATTTTATGTTTTTGACTTACAAAAATCGTAAACTTGTTATTACTTGAAACATTATTAAACTGTTATAGAGCTAATAGGCTCACGGATCAGACAGAGCTTTGGTTTAGGAGCTAGGCATTTTTTGTTGTTGTGGTTTTTGAAGTTGTAGAAACTGATGTTTGTGGTAGTCAATAATCATCTCGTATACTACTTACACTGATAGAGAATTTTACTTTCGATCGTATGAGATGATAAAGTCTCAGTTTTTGGTTGTTTTCATCGCAAAGATTGAACCTCAAGCATGCGACATACGTGTCAGAAAGTGATTTTTTTTAATACCGTGAATCGTAACCTCTAGCCCTTCTGTTGCTGAAACAAGCCAAAAGACATGGTGGACGAATTATTTGCTTGGGAGGCTTTAATTTTCAAAGTAGTGGATGTACTCCTAACGTGTTACGATCAGGTAATGTATTTCAAGAAGAAATATGGACATATCAGCATACATATGAATTATATATAATAAAATATATATGAAGAGACTGTTGACACTCGGGAAAGACAAACGAACAGGTGTATGATAGTCTAGCAAGCCATGGTACATCTCCTGTGATGGAGAAACCTACAACTTTGCTTTCAACAGATATGTTGTGAGATACCCCAAAGGTCGTGCGAGAGCAGGAGAGGATGTTCGACCAAATGGCCAGATCACGGAGACGAACACGCCTGATCAACTGACAACGAGTCAGAATATGGTCACGTCTAGAGTCTGCAATTGAGGCAAAACGTGTAGAAACGAGAGGGGGGTTGAAATTCACGGTACCGAGATGGACTGTCCTCCGATCCTGAATTTGGTACAACGCCGGGGGCAACCTGATGAGACGGAGAAAGAGATGGATCAGGATACACACCACAGTGTCCAGCACCTCCAAGTGCAAGATGGTGGAGAGCGATGAGGTGGAGAGTTTTTCACAGATGCTCCGGTGGATTTGAGCAGGAGACAGGAGTTGGATACTCACGGAAGGGCTACAGCGTCAAACGAGAGTGTTAGTCAATAGAAGGCAAGAGTGAAATGGCCTGTGAGCTCTGACAAAATAGCATGGAGATAATTTGATGAGGATGTAGACTAACTATTGTAAGTAACATGGGCAGTAGGTGTTGATAGAAAGGTAGAAGGTTGACTTTAGTACTAAAACCATTGAATACCTAGTCATTTAATATGTCTTAATGTAAGACCCATTTTTTAAAAAGTTGATTAATGAATGATTCTGGCAATTGCAGGAAAATCTCAGTTTACCGACACTCTCTTAAATCTATACAAACGTTGCTAAGCTCAAATACTCGTCCGTGAATAATTATAATCTTCTAAACAATCAGCACTCTGGTTTTAGGCAATCAGATTCTGTTCAAATTGCTCTTGCAAAATTACTGACACATGGTAGGATGAATTGAATACAAGAAATCAAAAAGGTAATTTTAATATTGACTGCAACAAAGGGATTTGATTTAGTGGATCACCGTATCCTCATCGCAAAATAAAGACAATGTACTGTTGACGAAAATTTCATAAAGCGACTAATGTGATATCTTCAGAATAAAACATAGATTCTCTGTAGAAGAAGGAAAAACTTTGGTTTTCTAGTTATCAAGGGAGTTCTGCAAAGTCCGGTGTAAGATTGAATTTTGACCTCGTTGAAAATATGGTCAATGTTCATTTTTCAACAGATGAGAGTCACTTTTTAATTATTGAATACTGAACCACACAGAAATGATCAATTGTACAATTAACCAGCTACAGAGTGAAAATTGAACCTGTCGAAAACTGACCCTCCGATTCTCACAACTGCACTATCATCCCCTGTAAACTGGATAACCGAGCCCAGGTTTACTACGTTTGGGTAAGATTGTCTACTGTTTGGATAGAGGATACTGTTGGAAACGTATCAGGGGCGTTTTGGGGTAAAAACGAAACCCCCGCTTGATCAGCAATTGCAAAAGAAAAGCAGGTGGACATAACTTTAAAATGTCTGCTTAAAACGTTTGCATTGACAGGACATACTGAAATGTTAATACAATCAACTTGTTCTGCTTAACGTTAGATATTAGAAAACTTATTTCTACAAATTCTTTAGTCCGTGCATCATTAGGATGAATTAAAGGAAAGTATAATGAAGGGCACACTATCATTTGTACTTTGATTTTCTGTGCACTTTGGTCCATCATAATTATTGAGAAATGAGACAATCGTTTCCCGCAAAAGTACGGGAGGAACGTAACTCTTTTTCCTCTATCTAACCGGAGACAACCGTATTCAACCTACTTTGGTTATCAAGTGTAAAAGTACTATTGACTATTAGTAAATTGACTATTAGTCAACTCAGCAGGAAATACTTCTCAGATTATAATAAATAGAGGATACCTAATTTTTTGTGGATATAAGAAAATATATAACGAGTGAAGTGTAAACATGGCATTTTCACGAGTGGCGTCAGCCATGGCATTTTCACGAGTGGCGTCAGCCATGAGTGAAAATACCAAATGTGTCCACTTCAGGAGTGAAATATTTTCTTATATCCACAAAAAAAGCGTAGATTTTCTTTTCATTATATATTTGGTGATGAATTGAAGAAAGAAAGAAAACAACAAGCGCATAGATCGATCAGATGACTGACAACCGCAAAACTAAATATAGCGTAAGAAATAGCTCGATTTATCCTGTATTTATTATATATTTAATAATGAGACCACTCGCAGAAATACCAGGTTTCCACTACATTAGTGAAATATTTTCTTATATCCACACAAAATGTAGATTTTGGTTTTATTATATGGTTGTTGATGAATATTAGAAAGAAAGAAAGAAAAGAACAAGCATTTATAGTGCATTAATCGATCAGTTGATTGACTACCGCAAAACTGAACTTAACATAAAAAATAGTTCGATATAGAACAAGTCATTACACGTTTCATCGCATTGATTGAAAAAATAATTATACTTGCATAAAGAACAATACAAATTTTATTTCTTACTCCACAAGTTTAATCTAATAAATATTGGAAACGTGTAACAGAACATGCATGATACCAAACCCGGCGTATTAATACAACGAGCAAATTGTAAGTAGCAATCTTCCAACAAATGAAAATCGCCATCAAAGAGACTCTGTACATACTGGTCACAATCTTCTACAAACTCAATATCATCCATATTTTTTTGCAAGTGTATGAACAATTTAAAAAAATCTATTTTATACTTTATTTTCTAAAAATAAAAAGAAAGCATACCAGTCATTTTGTTTACATTGTCAAAATATTTCTTCATGCAGAAGATCTCTGATAAGGGGAGATAATTCATAAAAAGTAGTTCCCTAGATTATAGAAAAAAAGGCTTCCAAAAGTGTGATCGCCACTGTGGCAATATCGATTTTCTCTCACTGATACATATCAATATCTCATTATGGAATACATAATAATATAATATTATTTGCGGCAATTGGCGGGGATTGCAGAACTAATTAAAAGAGGAAGATGCTCCTGAGATATAAAGTCCGCACAGCCCTTAGGCTTTGTTAGCATTTTCATTATAGTAATAACACAAGTAAGAAAACTAGAAACAGTATATCGCATTCTCATATATTTTTATACTGACTAAAACATTTTGTCAAGAAAATGGACAAAATTATTTGTAATCACAGACATCAACATTTGCTTTTTTTACTATACTTATATGGGACAAATCTTAAACTTTCTTTATGTGTATATTCTCTTATGTCCTTTGTTCATTATTCGTGAAATACTTATAGATGTTTCCATGTTTCTGTTTATATCTGTAAGATGAGATAACACTGCCTCACAAATTAATAGCCAGAAAATTTGCATCGATCGAATTGTCTGTGGTAGTAACTTTCCTTTACTAAGAAAAGTAATAGGACTGGATAAGCTTCTTGTCATGTATATTGTCCCTTTATGGGTGATGTATCTGCCCCAACAGTTATTATTTCAAAACTGTGAGTTTTGCTTGCTACCATGAACACCTTATAATTAAAAATGTATATCACCCTTATTCCAAATATAACTATTCCAAAGCTGTTTGTAAAAAGACAGGGTCCTATATTCATGATCTGATTTTAGGTGGGATTTCATTTCAAATCAGATTATGCATTTTCAGACCCTATCCTACACAAACAATATAAAAATAATTCTTTCGGAATTAAGTGATGTATATCAATTGATGATGTATTTAAAACGTGAACAAGGCGCAAAAACAGGAAAAGCAAAAAATATTTACACAAAGATATTTAAATCCCAATTAAGGAGCAGAACCAGGAGTAATCAATGAAGCAGTGTTTTGAAATGCATATAACCTTTAAGAAAGGGAGTATAATCGGCTTCTTATAAAGAAAAAATCTAAAAGAAAAAAAATCATTCACACAAGCACATGTGAGTTCTAATTTATTTTCAGCTGTATGCCATACGTATTGTTTCGAACATCCTTAAAATATCTTGTACATAAGATGCAGGACAAAAATATCCATACATGTAGGTCACTATCCATACATGTAGGTCACTATCCATACATGTAGATCACAATAGCAAGTGAATATTCAAAATTTTTATAATTTCTAAATTAGATTCGTTAAAATCCTGTTTTCACGTATGTAAAACAGGGAGTTTACCCTGTACATATAATAACTACAGGTTCAGATTAACATGACAACGATTGTTGAGGTTTGTCAAGTAACGATTTGTACGAGCAAGGTCCACAACGTCCTTTCCAGTTGCACACACACACACACACACACACATACACACACATACACACACACACACGGCACAAAATAATGTGATTTATACATTATGATTGTCTCAAAATTTAATTTTTTACGCTGTTTTTAGGCTTATTTTGTGATAGTATACGATACAATAAAGGAATGTTGCCTCTGTGTTACTTTCACTGAACTTAAGAAGAGTGAGAAGACGACACATACAATCCATCGTTTTCTTACACTGTTGTAACAGAAACACCACTGTGGTTACAGTATTAGCATTGCTCGATTTTCGAAAGCTAGATTTTGAGTCACCCTGCTTTTGAAGTTGCTTAATTGACTTCTTCCCCTTAATGCATTAGATCTATATCTCTAAGGAGCATATAGAGACAGTTACTGGAACCTAATTTAAATTCTGTACATTTTAATTCTTTCATATAATTTAAGACAGCTTTTATTATAATATATACAGTTGGCAAACTTAGATATCGACCAATGCTGAATTAAATATTGTGTAACATTTACCTAATGGCCTTAGCCCATTACAAGAACAGCTCCATTGAGACAATTTTGTTATGATCTTAGCCCATTACATGCACAGCTCCATTGAGATAATTTTGTTATGGCCTTAGCCCATTACCAGCACAGCTCCATTGAGATAATTTTATTATGGCCTTAGCCCATTACCAGCACAGCTCCATTGAGATAATTTTGTTATGGCCTTAGCCCATTACCAGCACAGCTCCATTGAGATAATTTTGTTATGGCCTTAGCCCATTACCAGCACAGCTCCATTGAGATCATTTTGTTATGGCCTTAGCCTATTACCAGCACAGCTCCATTGAGATAATTTTGTTATGGCCTTAGCCTATTACCAGCACAGCTCCATTGAGATAATTTTGTTATGGCCTTAGCCCATTACAAGCGCAGCTCCACTGAGATAACTAAGATATCGACCAATGTTGAATTAAATATTGTATAACATTTACCTAATGTCCTTAGCCCATTACAAGCACAGCTCCATTGAGATAATTTTGTTATGGCCTTAGCCCATTGCAAGCACAGCTCCATTGAGATAATTTTGTTAGAGGAAGCGAGAGCGTCCTCTTTATTAGATTGTTGGGTTTTTTTACATATGGAAATTTTGGGGCCGTTTTTATTTCTTGAAGTAAGAGAGCACTTCCTTATTGGACTGTCTTTCTCATCAGTATAAAGAAAAGCTTTGCATAAATAGTAGAATGGTATACACGGCATGTACGATGAAAATAGAATGGTGCGCCCGACAATACTGGACGTATTTGCTCCATGGACAGCCTTCTTCAGTCAGACGTGGATTTTATAGTCTGCACAAATGGATCTGACACTTTATAGGGTCGGCTCAAAACAGACTTGTGCAAATTTTCATTATTAATAATGTTAGAAGCTAAAATTAGGGCTACACTTCAGGGAGCACTGCTCGATAGATTTTCATAAATTGTGCTTGATATATTTTTCTCTTGATATAAGTTATCATCATGACTAAATTATATCCCTAGAAAGAAAGAAATTGTATACAATGTTCTGTACCACTGTATAGTCAATAGACAACTTTCGTCGTTTCGAAATTTCCTTCAAGAATTCACGACAGTCGACGTTATACATCCGTAATTATCAGCAGGTGTTGCTTATAGCTCTTATGTGTGCCTATAATTGTATCTGCTTATAGCTCTTATGTGTGCATATAATTGTATCTGCTTATAGCTCTTATGTGTGCATATAATTGTATCTGCTTATAGCTCTTATTTGAGCATATAATTGTATCTGAGCATAAATCTTTGAGTGTAAATAATGTGAATGTTCGCAAAAATAACACTAATGGTATATTTTAATTATATTTAAGGATGATGATGATTATGGTTCAATATATATTTGAAGAAAATAAAGAAAATCACGTTAACCCATAATCATTATTGTCAACAACAACAAACACACCAGCAGCAGCAACAACAACAACAATAACAACAATAATAATGATAATAATAATAATAATAATAATAATAATAATAATAATAATAATAATAATAATAATAATAAATAAATAAATAAATAGATAAATACAGTGAAACCTGTCTTACCCAATAAATGTTGTCTCTGAAAACATGTGTCTCCTAATACAGATAAAGACTGTTTGGAACGGAATTTGGTCGTCTCTTGAAACAGGTGGTCTCTTTAAAGAGGTGATCTTGAGTATAGGTTTGACTGTAAATAAATAAATGAATAAATATATAAATAAATGAAATAGGTAATTGGCTAGTTCTTGCTAACCAGTACACGATTGTTTTGTCATAGCGGATAAGTAAAACGAAATTTCGACTTTTTACAGTTAATCTGCAAAAATGAAATACGGTGGGGTTTTTTTTGTTTTGTTTTGTTTTGTTTTTTTGTTGTTTTTCTTCAATTGGGATGGAAATCGTGCTAACGTATTTAAAATTGATTTTGCCATTTAATGGCATTTTTCCAAGAAATCTCAATTTATCAAGGTAATTTGTTCAAAATAAAAGCAAATATGTGCTTTACATTGTCAACAATTGGAACTAGAAAACTAGAAAAAAGTCGATGGTCAGCCATCGCATATCCCCACGCTTGATGTTTTTCAAAAGACCGAAGCCGAAGTTGATTGCATGTCTGAATTTTATCTTTCCAAGACCATTAAGTTTCCGAATACATATTAACCCCGGGGGAGGCGGCAGGGGGTAGGAGCGTAGGTAAGATCCAGGGGCAGATAGTTTCCAGGTAGTAACCCAGCGATCACATCCAGATAATCTCCTGAGGTCTTGGCAAGACCACGGGTAAAAGGTAGCTGTGAAAATGTATTTTGCCTTTTCAAGACCAGTAAGTGTATACATAGTTGTACGGTGGAGATCTCAATATTTCCAAAGTTGTGACCCAGGACCCACATACAGGCAGGCCAATGGGGTCAGGAAAGACCCAGGACCCACATACAGGCAGGCCACTGGGGGTCAGGAAAGACCCAGGACCCACATACAGGCAGGCCACTGGGGGTTAGGAAAGGGACAAGGCAGATGTTGACTGTGAGAATGTTCTCGTCTCTTCGTGACCAATAAGTGTATACATGGTTATAGGGTGGTTTCTCAATAGTTTCCAAGTTGAGATCAGGGTCTAAGTCCCCATGCCTGAGGCATGACTCCGTAGGCACAAGCGCAAAATCCGTATTATCTATGTTGCATTTGAGTGCAATTAAGATACATACCAATTTTTAGATGGCTATATCATATATTTTGCATGTTATTGAACTTTTGGGAAAAGCACTCTCACCCTTACCACTACTCCCACCCCCAAGGGGCGGAGCCCAAAACAAAGTGTGTCTCGCGGCACTTTATTGTAAGGGGGATCGTATCATGCAGGTTTCGTCAATATTCACCTACACGTGTAGGAGGAGTTAGCGTAAGTGAAGGACGGACGAACGAACGGAAGCGATTACAATATCCAGAACGCTTTATTAAAAAAGCGTGGGCATAAAGATCACAATTTTAACTGGAAATATGGATAAATTATAGCACTAACTTCAATTTATCGATAAACATTAATTTAGTTACCTGAATAATCATAAAAATATAGAACAAAGATCATAGTTTGTGAATATAGCAATGTGTTACTCGTACATTTTCGAATTAATTTATTATCAAACGTTTTTGTAAGAGCCCTTATAATATAATTATCTAGATTTTGCACAGACAGGTAAGCACTGGGTGGCACATGCACTATGAGAGGCTAATCACCCGTAGTGGGCCGTTCGTAAACGTGGTTAGCTCTCTTCGTTGATTATTTCCCTTGCTTTTTGGCAGGTAGATAATTTGCTCAAGAAACAATGTAACATAAGTTGCATATAATTTGCCAGCCTTATCGCTATATGGTGCATATTGCGTCTATGATCACAACAACAACATCAATAATAATAATAATAATAATAATAATAATAATAATAATGGTTTTAGATGTAACAATTTGAAGTTTAAACACGATGGTGCTATAAAGTAAATTTGACGTGACATTAACTGAAGCCGACGTACATGGCCGAATGGCCGCATACGTCGTAAATTGCAAAATCATCATCATCATGAACTGAATTCCGTGCCTTAATATGCTCTAAAATCTGTTTCAATGACATATGCATGCATTAATTAGGTTTATGGATAAGGTGAATTTTGTTGCTTTCAAATAAAAACTCAAGATCTGCACAGATTTACTCACGTTTTGTTGACAATAAGATGGCCTCTGTGTTCTAGACAATATACACTTTTCAAGATGGTCTTTTCTCAGACGCAGTAACAACTTTAAGTTCACAAGCCTTTGATTTGTGGAAAAGACTATTTTCCTACAAACATACATTTTTACACATTCTTTGAAAATTCCTATGGCCGATTAAAGACTTCTTAACTCTGTGAGGACATATCCTTTTCAGGATATAATTCCTTATTTCAACAACTTCTTTTTCATCCATCCTCATCTAAGATCATCAAAGACTTATGGAAGTTACTCGAAACACATACAGTTTGTTAGCATCAACCACGTGTTAAAAAGATACTTTGATCTCTACCAATAAAGAACCATTCACCAAAGTTGAGACGCGGCTAAGTACTGTTTGTTTAATTTCTCACCAAGAAAGACATAACATGGCAGACTTAAGGTACGATCTTTTTTTTTCTGGCCAGCAGGGCCATTTAATTCAGAAAGTAACTGTCCCGTCAGAAATATAATTGGCCCTACTTTTACACTGCAAGAATTTTCTATAATAGAATACTAGGAAGAATGTTCTATAATGGAATACTAGGAAGAATTTTCTATAATAGAATACTAGGAAGAATTTTCAATAATAGAATACTAGGAAGAATTTTCTATAATAGAATACTAGGAAGAATTTTCTATAATAGAACACTAGGAAGAACTTTTCTATAATTGAATACTAGGAAGAATTTTCAATAACAGAATACTAGGAAGAATGTTCTATAATTGAATACTAGGAAGAATTTTCAATAATAGAATACTAGGAAGAATTTTCTATAATAGAACACTAGGAAGAACTTTTCTATAATTGAATACTAGGAAGAATTTTCAATAACAGAATACTAGGAAGAATGTTCTATAATTGAATACTAGGAAGAATTTTCAATAATAGAATACTAGGAAGAATTTTCTATAATATAATACTAGGAAGAATTTTCAATAACAGAATACTAGGAAGAATGTTCTATAATTGAATACTAGGAAGAATTTTCAATAATAGAATACTAGGAAGAATGTTCTATAATTGAATACTAGGAAGAATTTTCAATAATAGAATACTAGGAAGAATTTTCTATAATATAATACTAGGAAGAATTTTCAATAACAGAATACTAGGAAGAATGTTCTATAATTGAATACTAGGAAGAATTTTCAATAATAGAATACTAGGAAGAATGTTCTATAATTGAATACTAGGAAGAATTTTCAATAATAGAATACTAGGAAGAATTTTCTATAATTGAATACTAGGAAGAATTTTCTATAATATAATACTAGGAAGAATTTTCTATAATAGAATACTAGGAAGAATTTTCAATAATAGAATACTAGGAAGAATTTTCTATAATAGAATACTAGGAAGAATTTTCTATAATAGAATACTAGGAAGAATTTTCTATAATAGAATACTAGGAAAAAAATTCAATAAATGTATATTAGGAAGAATTTTCAATAATAGAATACTAGGAAAGCAGAAACCATTGATAAACTATAAAGAGACAATACTTTAATGAAAGACCAACAATGTAAATTTGACTAGAACACTGCATATAATGATATTATTCTGATTCTGACTAGAACGTTAAAAATCGCGCCATATATACAAATACGTATCATAAATGTAACATCCCAATACAACATCCCGGATCGCCGACATATTGCGAGTATAACCGAATATATAATCAGAGCAACGATTGGTACGATTCCCTGAAAACTTTTTTTCGACCAATATCATTTTATGTAAGTTCAGTTTACATACAGTGTCGCTAGGTACCCTACTGTAAACAATATGCACGCTACAGCGCCACAATAGAATGTCTACAAAAACAGGATATCAACCTTTAAAGATCACTTGCACAAGAAATGATACACAAATAGGATAATCAGACAAAATTTACATTATTCGTACTGAAAAAATTGACTGGCTTGGCGGTCTCACTTCTAGAAACTTCAACTGACCCGAGCCAAAATTCGCTGGCCACGGGCAGCGGACTAGCAGCTAAATTGACCGTGAAAAACAAGATTTTGGAACGTACCGTCTACTAATTTGACCTTTCTGGGCGAAAGTGATAAAAAAGAGTAAACTAAACTTTAATCTCTCACTTCCAGAAGTGTACTGGGTAAGCAACTCGGCCCTGGACTTATCTGCCGGGACAGGCCCGGGGTTTTGCTCACATCAGTAAAACACCGGTAACAACGGATTTTTTTGACTGCCCACCGGCCCACCGACGCGGCGGTCGGCCGGGACAGACTCGGGGTTTTGCTCACAGCAGTAAAACACCGGTAAAAACGGATTTTTTTGCGGCGGCCCACGGGATTTGTCCCGGTATGCCCAATGGCCAGTACACCACTGCTCACTCCTATGAACTGTCTTACGGGTTTAAAGCCAAAGAATGTAATTGATAGTTATGATAGTTACACAAAAAGCTTCTTCCATGAAAGAATCATGAAAACTGAAATTATTTGATCGCTCGTCATCCCATATCCTCGTGCCAGGTGTGTGTCAAAAGAACTGGACTAAAGATGATGAGGTGTCTGATCTTAACTCTTCGTGATCATTAAGTGTGTGTGTGTGCGCGCGTGTGTGTGTGTGTATATATATATATATATATATATATATATATATATATATATATATATATATATATATATATATATATATATATATATATATATATATATATATATGGTTCAGATTTCAAATGTGTCCAAGTTAGGACCCACCTTGGGACTCTAAGCCATGACTATGGGGATGATTTGGGATGCATAGGTATTCGAGTCTTTTCATGACCAGTAAGTGCATATATTATCAATGGGTGGGGATCTGAATACTTTCCAAGTTATGACCCAGGAGCACATTTGCCCCATCCTCAGGACATAATCCAGGAGAGTGATCCTAAAACCCGTAAATTATTTTATAGACCTGCCTTCGATCTTTACACGTACCAAGTTTCAGAAATAAATATCCTTTTTTTTTTTTCAAGTACTCCCTATCCCCACCTGGCAGAGTTTGAATCAAAATTTCAAAACCGTTGTCCGCAGATATAGGCAAATGACATACCAAAGTTTCAAACTTGAATCTTGAACGGTGCAGGAGGAGTTCGATGACATCACTGAATCACGTACTACATACGTACGAACATATGGGTGGACGGTATCACAATCTCACCGACTTCTTTTTCCGAAAAGCGCCGTTATAATAATGAATACTTCGATAACTATTATTTACTTTTATGTTTATTTTGTTCATTTTTGGATAATAATTTCCTTAACATTGCGAAGAAAACAATGTTCTGTGCCCAACTGTTATGGACGATCAGGTGGAATATTTCTTTTTAAAATGATCAGCAGTTCGTAAATTAGCTGAGAGGGAAAATAAAGACACAAATGCTGTTGCTTACATTTAACATTATTTTATTTTAAACATTCCTTCCACTTACAGCATACTTCATTAGATTCAATCTTTTGAAATCACTACAATTTATTGGGAAATTCGTTTATCAAGTAAACAACAAACTCAGGTTGTGAGTAATAAGTTATTTATATCTTACTGAATTATTCTACGTACATTCTCGGTAATTTTCTCCATAACAAGTAAAGATGCATTTAAAACAGCACAAAAAGAAAAGAAAGTTCCTTGTGAGCTAATGCAACTAGACACTCGCGGTCTCACAGAAAGTGGTCTTAATAGTGGGCTGGTCTTAATAGTGGGCTGGTCTTAATAGTGAGTTTTCGATTAAGTCTGATGTTAAAAGACATGAATTAAGATATAATTTCTTTATAATATTGTTTCAATACTTATGTGGCTCACTATTTTTACATAATATGTCAAAGCTGCTCAATATAAGTTTTGGAAATATTAATGTTCGTATTTTATTTAACATAATTATTATTTTTATATAAACACATCATTTCCACAATGATGTTCAACAAATTAACTTTGATTTCAACTTAAAATAAAAAGTCATTTCTTTTTTCGTTTTATGTTTTTTTTTATATATATCTGCACTTCACAAAGAGATAAAAATAAAATCTTTTCAAAGTTTGATATCAAGCCTTTTTGACACCAACAAACCTCGTCCTTGTTTATTGAGACACTTGTCATATATGTAACTAATGTATCCATGTCAGGTGATCTGAACAGTGGGGTTTAGTTTAGTTGTATTTTATCAAATGGGACTGAAATAATGTGTTCTTATTTAGAGCAGATCAAAAGATTCGGTTTTGATTAAAAAGTGGTCTAAAAGCGGGGTGATCTTAATGAAGTCATATAATGCATACACAAATGTATTCTACAAATGCAGACATGTACTCGTGTTGAAAGCTGGTGAGATTTTGTACTCTACATTGTTTAAAATTTTGACGGAATCAATAAAACAGTATTATATTATTATTAACCAAATAACATAAATACATCAGTACTGTCTTAAAGATATAATAAATTACACAAAAATGATACAAGAAAAATTTGTGCGTTAAAATGCATTTAAGTAAATAATTTGTCACGTGGTATTTAAGCAAAATGTTCAAAATTGTAGAGTAAATTTATGTATGCATACATGTATCCTGGTATTTCAAAGTAGTACACAATGCCAAAATTAAATTGACTAAGGTACATGGCAAATCAATAGTCAATTTAATAGAGCATTGAATGGAAGTGGTTCGTAGTTCAGCATTGAATAATTAATCCATTGACCCATTGAAAATTGACAATATAATCATTTCAGTGTTTTCAACGGCTGTGACTGATATTCAACAGCTGTTGGGTCCAGTTGTCAAGGTTGAATTTTGATTTGGCCATGTTTTCAAAGGGGTCAAAATTCAATCTTAGACCGGCACTGGTTGCGTTGCTGATTTTGATCTATTTCAATGACCTCCTATTCTGCCATTTAGAGCTCAACTGTAAACTTTCTGGCAGATGGGTAAACATTACATACTTCTTCCCCCATCTTTAAAAGCAGTTAAAACCAAGTTAAACGAAGATATGAGGAATTGAAAAATAATAAAATACTCCAAATCATATTAAAAACCAATAGTTGCTGATAACTACAGCTCAGAAACTGGCTAAGATTTTGCAGTAGTATCTTGATCTAAATATTAAGAAATAAGCATTTAAAATGTGTCTTGGAATTTATGCTGGCATTTATGTTGAATGGGATTTACATGTTGGCGATGGATGTGCAATCCTTTCTTCTAGTTAACATTTCTGACCCTAAGCAAGAAGTAGCTGATTTATGACGTCAAAATTCACTACTTCAATGCTGATGCAAATTCATCGCTAGACTGCTGCCCAAATGTGCGTGAGAACTGTTCCAGACAAACATACAAAACTTTTAAAATTACAAAAAAAGCAGCACTTATTATTATTATTATATATATATATATATATATATATATATATATATATATATATAATTACGTTATCTTCTATATTATTATTATTATTATTATTATTATTATTATTATTATTATTATTATTATTATTATTATACTATTCACTTGATTTGGATTGTCATGCAGCAAAATTCCTTTGGAAGGTCATTATTTACACGCCCCGAGAAATACATACGGCTAAATCAATGTTAAATTACTTGGACATTTTTGGACGAGATCAACCTGAAGTTGTGATTCAGTACAAACCGGATTGAATGTCTCGTGCTGTGAATGTCACAATGAAAAGCAGCGAGTGTTTAAAACAAATTCGTACAACCCTATTATTTGATATGATAGATACGACGTCCTCTTTATTTGACCCAGTTTAGTACCTGGCCACCATTGTAAAAGTCAATAATATTCGTCTGGAAGTTTTTTGATGACATTTAAGGTGCAGAGCATTCAACAGTCAGGATTGAATAGACTTTGGTTAAACTATCTTAGTGTTAAATTTTAGAACAACAATCAATATTTTATTCAATTTGAGTAAACGCGCTTACATGACTACATTGAAATACACTTTAGTTGTCTCCTTGGCCTTTTCGGGTGGTTTGAAAGTTTCAGCTGCTTTCTGAACAATGTTTGGATCAAATGAGCTAAGGTGTTCCATTTGTAGCTTGTTATCCTCTAAATCGTCCTCATGTTCGTCAGTTTCATCACAACATTGTTTAAACGCATCATTTCACAGTCATGTTTGTAGAATGAGGCTAGACATGCTGTCGTTGTAGCTTTGTAACTATGTACGGATTAGATGAAATATATTCCCTCGATGCCAGTCTTGTCTTTTATTTTACTTATTATCACTTGCAAATGTAACTAGCTGAGACCTTCTATTTATCATGGAAGATTCATTCCACTTTCAATTAGATCAATAAATCTATCCGCATTTTGCTCGTTATTTGAATACATGTATGGTTGTAAAGGTCCACCTCCTGTAATCTATAGTTTTAAAGGTCCACCTCCTGCAACGTAGGATAGCTGCTCAGCTACAACTTCATCATTAATTCTTCTCCGCCTTGTTTTATGTGTTCTTGAATTTTGTTGAACTCTTTCAGGAACTGCATTTATACCTTGGCGTGAAACTCCTTCAGGAACTTGAAACACAGGAACTGTAGCAGGTTCATCACAAACTGTTTGATTTCTTTTTTCGTTCGTCTTGACGTGACTAATTTTCTCATATCGAAATGGTGATGGCATGCGGTACAGTTGCATAATTTTGTAGTAAGTGTTTCTAGGAACACGACACGTTTTACAAGCGCATGGTATGTTTCTGTTATTTTCAAGAACCGGAAATACATGTAGCACTGATGATAATTTGAACGTTTTAGAGATGTCACACATATTTTGTATTTTACAAATTCCAGTCCAAGATAACTCCTTTACAACATATGGTTCCAGTACATGAGCCATTTTATTTATTAGGTATTAACGATTGATTGTTTTCAAAATAGTCCATGTTAATATCAAAGCCGTGTGTGGCTATGCAGCTATAACTGAAGGTTAGCGCGCCTTGGCGCTAACTAGCCGTAAGTCAACGAATTCACACTGTCATCTAAATAATGTTAAAAATCAAGACAAGATGGAGCTACTTCGTTGATTATATTTGCATACATATCATGATTGTATTATCTAAGTAATTGCATTTGTTGGTAGTTATCCTCATGATTAACAAGCACTCTTTATACGTATCGAATATCAAATTGTGTTTATTCACGCAGTTCTTTATACCTTTACGGACTTTATTTCTCTTCATAATCAACTTTGAGTGAGTAGAGTTTTTATTTGTAAATTAGCAAACTGTCTTATTTGTGTACCGTTTAATTCATCTTTGAACAATCCAACAACTTTTTTTTGAGGTATGTTATAGATGTTGTCCTTTTGAAAGTCGCCTGTGTCGTAAAAGTGTATGTTCTCTTTCATGTCGTCATAAAAAATTATTTGTTTTAACAATTAGTATCGGTTGAAAAATAGCTTCACCATATCATCATGTTTGTTTTTCAACCTGTTGTAGTAAAATTCATACATTAACCATTTGCTTAACTGTAACACTTTAAATACACTACAGATCGGTTTGGTGAATTTGATCTTTTTGTTTTTCATATTCACAAGGACTAAGTCCTCACCCATTATGTTTCTGGTTGACAATGACAGATTCTTTTGTAACCTTCAATATTCTTTTTCACCTGTACATATTTTCACAGTTATTTGCGGTCGTAATGTTTCCATCTGTTTACAGAATAGGGCTTTATTCATTAATTTAAAGAAGTCCTTCTCAAAATTATTTGTTGAGTTTTGCCTTAATAAAGTATTAGGTTGGATGTAAGACTTAAATCAAGGTTGTTGATTGAAAAGGACGAACCTATGTACTTTTTGTCAGTTTCACTCCTAACTCCATTTACAGTTTGATATTTCTTTAATACACTGCATATTTATGTTTGTTTTTCAGTGTATATAAAAACTTAGGTACAGTTGGCTAAATTACCTTTTTTCTTTCTTCGGGCACTATTTTTGTTTATTCCGGAGCTGACAGGTAGTCTTTGAAATAGTCGTGTAAATATTTTTGTATATCCAAATAAACTTCGAAAACGTATCATGTTTGTTTATTATCGGATATGTTGGAAGAAATGTTTCCCTATCGATTTAATTTCTTTTTTCACGCCCTCTCTGAAGTCTTTTAATGATAAATGTTGCTACATGGCCTAATTATACAAGGTTATTGGGTTTTGGTACATGATAAATGATTGTGCATTGTGTGTCATCATACTCACCATCATCTTTAATTTTCCATCTTCATCTGCTTAGAATTTATGATTAGCTTTAGTGTATCTGTTAGGTAAGGTCCTAAAGCCTCCCATATCTCCAACCCACACCCCACACCGTCACTTCAGCCTTCACCCCATCCACGTGAATTCCACTCTCGACCATGAGAAACAGGTCTAAGTCAGATACCAACTCTAGCTCTAAATCTGACTTTTAAACCTTGCATCATGTGCAAGACCTGAAGTGCTTTACTAAAGTGCTGGGTCCAACTTATAGTTTTTCATACATACATTTCGAAATTCTTCGAGCGGCAAGTGTTTGTTAAATCGAAATGTTTTCGTATTCTTCAGAGAAAATGATCAAGATTTTGCATTTTCTATGCTCAGTTCGTTGTACATAAGTTTTGCGACCCTACGTAATCACTTGTAAATCACCTGAATGCAATCAGTAGCTCTATAAATGATTGATGCGTGTTCTTTGTGAATTGCTTTCAGGTACGTGTAAAATCCAGAAGGCTCAGGTTTTGTAGTTTTTTTAGGCAAGCTTTATTTTGTCTCTGACTTCCAAATTTTCATGTACAATATATTACTTCCTCAGTTTTAACCAGTACACTTTAAACTCGCAATAAGCCACATACAGAACTTTGATTTGATGGTGCTGATAATGTTCTGATGCGACAACAGAACCCGCTTCTGGCATATGTCAACAGTGTTGTCTTCATTGTAACATAATCTTCTGTGTCGATTTAATTTTTCTGAAGTGATTGAAACATGGAAATGAATCTTTGATCCTTGCTTTTATCTATTTGACTCTTTAACTCATTGCAAAGGTATATTACACCTTAATGACTACATAATGATATATTTATGTTCCATCTAAAATGTATCAACATATGAACGTGCTGATACATTTCCTTTTCTTGTATGATTGGTACTCTAATGTATTTCTTTTTTCAATGATTTCATTCAAATTGATTGCTGTATTGAAATCATTTTCAAATTTTCTGATACCTTCAAGTTATATTGGACATCTATCAAACCACTGAATATACTTGTTTAAATTCTATATTGTGGTTCTATGTGGATCCAAAGATGGAGTGTTTAAAATCGACTTGATTGCATACAAGAAGTATATGCTGATAGTATGTTTAACGTTGATGCTTTTTTATTCTTGATCTACATAAGGCATATTTATACAACTTCCACCCTTTACTGGTTTAAATTCATCAATGTTCAAGTTAAGAGCATCGATTTGTATCAAACACCCACTTCGCATTCAAAGTATTCCTTTGTCCAAACGGAGTGTTAGCATGTCAAACAAATCATCTAATACATTTTTTGTTACTAAATTATGAAATAATTCTCTAAATTTCGTTGAGTACTGAAAACTTTGAATTACTTGTTTCACTTGGCTACTTTTCAAGAGCGTATATTGTCACAGAGTAACTTAATGTTTTAGCAAATCTAAATTTGGGTATCCTTCTATCAATAATTGTTACAATGTCATTTTTAACTTGATTAAAGAACAAGTATAAATCTTTGTTATTACCTCCTGTAAATGTATATGAACTAAATGTTGCTTACAAGAACTTACTCTCCTAATTTGATTTTCTTGTTTCGTTTGTTGCAAGCGATCTCCATTAAGTTGCAAACGTCTGTTTGGACGTCTCTCTCTCTCTCTCTCTCTCTCTCTCTCTCTCTCTCTCTCTCTCTCTCTCTCTCTCTCTCTCCTAGGTTTCCATCGCTTTTCAGTCCTTATTTTATTTTCTCCAGCATTTATTCTCCTTAAGCATCTTCTTCTCGTATCTTCCCCCTTCTCCTTTAATCTTTTATTTCTTCGACATGAGGAATTCTCTATCTGAATTGTCTCTAAATTTTAAACTTTGTGCTGTTTTATATATAAAAAATTTGTCAATATTGATACATCAACACTAATCAAAGTATATCCTTATTTTCTATAACTGAAATATTATTTGATTTATGTAGTGATTTTTGTCAATACTGCTACAGAAAAATACTGTAAATAGATGACTTATTTTCCATCCTTGCGAAATTTTCTGATTTATAGAGTGAAATTGTGTATATAACAAATATGCCAAGTAGTATCCATTTTTTTCTTTCTTGGGAAATAAGAATTATGCACCAGCTGGAGTAACATTAAATAAAAACATGTTTTCATTTTGTCTCTTCTGTATTGTTAGGTAATAATGTATCGTGTATCTTTGACTTCACATGAAATTGCATGAATGGATATGCAATTTTTTTTTCGCACTCACTTTCAACTTCTCTCTTGATAGCCTAACTTTTCTTTCCATTCTGCATTCATCAAGTTTGTATCAACTCGACAATACATATAATTATTCATGAGATAATTTCAATTCATTACACTTCCTACACTGAATTTGTAACATATCGCACAAAGGAAAAAGAGCTAAAACATTACCTTCATCTATCACTGTGTGATAAATTTACTATACCAGAAATTCTTCAATATTTGTAGCCAACGATAACTATATTTCCTTTTCTAGTGAATGAAAGTCACCTTGAAAATAAACATTATTTCATACAATTGTTGTCATTTAATTAATGTAAATTAGTTAGTGTTATTTTAAAAATGTATGATAAACTAATTAGTTAAAAAAGTGACAGAACTTATTTTTTCCGACCTAAATAGCTAAGAATGCATAAACAATGTCCATATTCTCCTCATACGGCTAGGTATGTAGAATTTAACAATGCACGTGAAGACCAAGCACCCTGACAAGTTAGATGAATTGGATGTACTAAGAACTGCAAAGACTTTACCGGCAATTGCAAGAAAAGAAGCTAAAGAATAAGAGAAACATCAACAAAAAATATAACAGATTGAGTAAAAAAAGGTTATAGAAGAACGTCTAGCAAAAGCGGATAAAACTGTCAACAGAGGAAACATACAGTTTTATTTCAAACGAATTAAAAATTTTGAATGAAAAAGGTTTCCCGTATGTACCAAAATACTGATAATATAGAAAGAAGAAAAAAAACTCGAATTAATTAGTTGTTTTGGACGAGATGCAAGATGCTGAATTAAAAGAGGACGTAAAAGAATTAAAAAATGAATTGATTAGTGGGGAAAAAAACATTATTTTGAGAATTGAAGAGGTTTAAAAATTCATGCTATGGTCAACATATATTAGCATGATTGTCACAGTCTACCTAGTAATTGTTGGGCCGAAACCTACGACATACAAAACTAAAACAGAAGAACTAAAAGAAGAACCAGTCAGGCTTCAAGTAATAAGTTTACCTTTTCATTATTAAAGTATCATGTAACACTCGATAGTGCTTTCATCGTGTTGTACTGTATGTTACTAAACAAACTCCTACATTTCAAAATCGGGCCACCATACAAATTCACTTTCGTCGAGATGATACGGCTAAGTGTGTCTGTAGATTTTTGCTGAGTTGATCAAGAACTACTTAATCAGTAGTAGTCTTCTGCCAGACAGGTTTCTGCCCTTGTAATTTTAAAATTGAAAAATTGGTCAAAATAACAATAGATAACATATAAACAGCCCTTCATATTCACAATATAGGCATTTATCTGTGTAGTAATGAGATGATGAGTTTTGAAGAAGTCGCTATTTTTTCAGCCATTTTTGTTTCATATTGAGTTATAACTGAGTCATTTTGAGTTATAACTGAGTCATTTTGAGTTATAACTGAATCATTCTGAGTTATAACTGAATCATTCTGAGTTATAACTGAATCATTCTGAGTTATAACTGAGTCATTTTGAGTTATAACTGAATCATTCTGAGTTATAACTGAATCATTCTGAGTTATAACTGAATCATTCTGAGTTATAACTGAGTCATTCTGAGTTATAACTGAGTCATTTTGAGTTATAACTGAGTCATTTTGAGTTATAACTGAGTCATTCTGAGTTATAACTGAGTCAATTACAATTTGCGTTTATGTTTTATTGAGAAGCCATGTGAAATGAAGCTTCTCCAAGCACTTTCACAATGTTGTATTTTAGTCACTTTTCTAGGGAAATTTTCATAATAGAAACTCACTCAAGAAATACTTCTACTGCGCGAGCACGTTCCATCTAATTACTGCTCTCATGTAGAACGTTGCACTGGGATCTGTCATTGACAGAGACTGATCTGATGATACTGAGCGAATGATTTACGAAGGATTGGATTTCGAGTCCATCATATTAACTGAAGGGACACCCTTCAGCTATCAAATAAGGAGGTCATATTCTTTGAACAATTCTGGTATTTGTTACCAGACAGTACAACGTAATAGTGCAATATATTGTTTTATGAGAGTCCATTTCGCAAGAGTTTGAACAGTTTCTGTATGAGCTATATGACGCTGAACCCCTTTCTAGGTCGACTTTATTCAGTGTAGAAGCGATTGAGCGTCAAGGTACCAGATTTACAGAGACGTGAATTCACAATTACATTAGTGATGGGTAATATTAATTATATAGAAAACAAATATGAGTTTGAAAATATATTTTCTGTCTCATTTATTACACACAAGGGAACACACATACACGATATTATTTTTATTTACGGCTATAGACGTTAGTATGAATGGGGAATGACAACATAACAAACAAAACACAGCCATAATTTATATCACTATTATTATAGGTGTTTTATATTGTAATGAATAGTATTATTTTGATATCTCTTCTTACGCACTTCTCTGAAGTCATATAGAGTACTTTACAACAGTCAGCTGTTATACCAGTCTATTCTAAAACAGTCAGATACAAACATTTCATATATATATATATATATATATATATATATATATATATATATATATATATATATATATATATATATCGATTACAAGTAAGATATGGATACATGGATACGGTAATATTGCGATACAAGATCATGATACGTATAAATTAATATAATTATATAAGTACTGGTTTACATACATAGAAAAATGCATTTTTAAAGCCTTTTTATATCAGCCGGCTTATTCGTAAGGAAAAAACAACAACAACAACAACAAAACAAAATTTTGCTAGGAGGTACGGAATCTGCGAGGTAGTTCAATCTGGAATGCGTACCTTCTTTGCCTTCCTGGAATCTTTCCTCTTCAGACTTACTGAAGATTTTGTTATTACTGTTGTGTCTGCGACCAGGACTTATACATGCATAGACTGATAGCTTTTACTTGATAATAGTCTTCCAACTTATATAAATAAGTCTATTTATGCGAGATATTCAATATGTATAAAACTGATATTAAGTGGATTTATACGACATTGTTACAGCCTGAGTAATTAACAAGCCCGTTTGCTGTATATAATTCGTACACAATTACACATTTTAAGTCATTCTACTCCAAAAATGATTACATTTCAATTATTTATTTCATTTAATTACCAAAAAATTCTTTGTTTTCTTTACAGGTAAAATCCATCTCCTCGTGTAAGTCTAAGTGCATAAAGATTCATATCATGGATATCGTGATTGTGGAAGACGTTAGTTGCCTCTTGTTAGAATGTAAGTCTTTGATGCCTTGTACGTATCGTGGTCACACTCAATTTATTTCAGGTTGCATTTATTTAGAATTCGTATGAAAATATATACTAAACCGGTTTTTAGTCGTTATTAAGTTATAAAACATTCACTTTCTTGTGCATTTGAACTGTTTTTGTACTTAGTTATTCAGATAGATAGAAAGATAGATAGATAGAAAGATAGATAGATAGATAGATAGATAGATAGATAGATAGATAGATTTATAGATAGATGGATGGATGGATGGATGGATGGATGGATGGATAGATAGATAGATAGATAGATAGATAGATAGATAGATAGATAGATAGATAAATGGATAGATAGATAGATAGATAGATAGATAGATAGATAGATAGATAGATAGATAGATAGATAGATAGATAGATAGATAGATAGATAGATAGATAGATGGATGGATGGATGGATCGATAGATAGATAGATAGATAGATAGATAGATAGATAGATAGATAAATAGATAGATGGATGGATGGATGGATGGATAGATAGATAGATAGATAGATAGATAGATAGATAGATAGATAGATAGATAGATAGATAGATAGATAGATAGATAGATAGATAGGTATTTCCTTTTTTGTTCCGTTTCCATGCTGAGTTCTTAGTAAATTGTGATAAATGGAAAATTTTAAAAAATCTTGTTTCTGATAGTAGATATTTCCGGAAATATTATGTAGCTACTGGTAACCACCAGTATAAATCAAACTAACCATCCAAGTAAACAAAGCTAGTTTTTGGACAATTGCTCTATTAGAAACTACGTCAGTAGTATAGTACTACACTACTTATGTCACAAATATGACATTTTGAGGGATGGGTCCTCTTTTCTTTCCTTCGTTCCTCCACTGTAATATAGGCTAGGTTTACTAACAATGCATCCGTCTTTTTAATGAATTTTACTACCATGAATCCATTACATTACAAAACCACTCAAAAATTTTGTTTACATTGCATTGCATTACCATGGCCAATTATTTAAAGTAAACAACACCAACACGTAAATTTCGTGTCCGGTTTCGCTTTATTGCTTCTTCATGCTGAGTTCAATTTAAGGATTGACCACTTATTTTGTTTTGACGTTCATTGAAGTATGAACGGAACAAACGCTGTGCATGCTGTATGCGGATCATATTCTAGTTTGCACAGCATTTTTTCGGATCATACTTCAGTAAACGTAAACAAGTAAACTGGTCAATCCTTATAATTAAATTTAGCATCTAATAAAGACAAAATAATGAAAATTCTTTTAAAAAGTGTGTTAAATACACCTTTCTAACCTTGTGTATCCGTGCATAAATGCATGCAAAATAGCAAAAAGTATCCGAAATTTGCATACAGCCAATCAGAAGACGCCAAACAGTTCCCTGAAAACATGGTATAAACTGACACTTGGTCATTAAATCAATATAGGAGCAGCCTCCATTTTACTTTACAGTCCAAGTTCCAAAACTGAAATCCAAAGTGGCGAAATACAAATACGATTAAACTGCAACATTAGTTTCGATTTGTTTAATTACTTTTACCCTTATTTGCCGATGTCGAAATTTAGGAGCATCCCAGACTTTGTTCTAGCTAGTGTACAACAATCGCTTGTAAAGAAAAGAGGTTTTATTCCTTAACCTTTGCAATATTGTCTATATTTTACTGGAATTAACAAGCATGTGTATTTAACAGGATCATTTTTTTTCAGAGAGAGCGAGAGAGAGAGTCGCGATTTGATATGGACCTCATCAATGCACGAAGTGATCAAAACACTAAAAATTAAATCAATTCGGGTTGATAAAGCTGATAGCAAAACTCTTTTTTAAAGCTTCAGACATGCTGGGGGGCGGGGGAGGGAACTGCTTGTGATTACTATCAATGAAGAATCGTTTCTAAAAAAAAAGCAGTTCAACAAATATTCTCGACAAATGTCAAATGAAGGGGACGCATACAAGTTAGACCGTTGTATTTTTAATCGACAGCATCTATGGAAATTTGACAGTTCAATTCACTCAATTTATGTTTTTCTTCTTTGCTGTACCTGTGTCGATCCACATTAAATTCCTTGTACAAAAACGCTTACCATCTCTATAAATCCTAACACTAGCTTAAGTTTCAGCTGAGTGTTTTCCCCTAATTTTTTGTCTACGTCAGTCAAGGACAGCTTCACTGTTTCCATGGGTGAGTATGCTAAAGTCATAACTATTAAAACGAACAAGTTATTTATTTAAATTAGAATTACAACTGAAGAGAATGTTACCTTCTTTTAGTTTTTCTTTCTGGTCCCAATTTCATTAAAAACCTGTAAATACAACTATAGGCATCAATCCAATGTTTGTCTAATCGCGAGACGAAATCAGCTATTCAGTCCCGCCCAAATAATCGACTCATATTGGCCTTACTAGATGTAACAATGCTAAAATGTACATGTCCGAATGTAACTTGTAATGGAATGTCACGGCCCGCGACTCAGACTCTCTCTCTCTCTCTCTCTCTCTCTCTCTCTCTCTCTCTCTCTCTCTCTCTCTCTCTCTCTCTCTCTCTCTCTCCGAGGATTATCTACATTTTGTATTAGTCGAACTTTCAGCTTTACATTTTCGGAGTCTTATAGAGTCGATTTTATTTTCTCCCTTCACATCATTATTTATTATACACCGTACATATGATATGATCACGTCGCCATCGTTGTTGATGTAAACCAGCTTTACGTCAACGTATCTTGCAAATATTTGTCATATAATTGACCTTACGCGAGATAATAGATCGCTCCGCTTACTGAATCACGTGACATGACGACCTGTTAACCTCCGACAAACATTCAGTATTTGGAATAGACTTTGTTTCAATTTTGGTGACATGTTTCTTACAAATGATTCTTATTATCCGTAAAAATGTAAAATTACCAAGTTGTATAAATTATACTGCAGTAGACAATATTTATATTTGTATTTCAAGTTTGTATTTCCTATGTGTGTTATTTCAGTAAATCATTAAAATCAATTTTAAAGTGGCTTGAGAGCATATTCATGTAAAAGGATGGTCACTTCAAAAGATGATATTGTATTTAGTATACAGTCAAATCTTTATTAATTTTAACTGACTTTTGTTTAAGCTGCCGTAGAGATAAATAAATTAAAAATATATAGTAAAATCGTAAACAGTTACTGTTTCGAAGTATACTGGTGTACGTAACAATTTTAAAGTTTTACTCTCTTTTTGAGATGGGATTTTGAATAGTGATGTATGTTGATGTAACATGTAAATACATCCTTAATATATCGAAAAATAAATTATCTGAAACCATTGTTTTTGTATTTCTTTATGATTAATTATAATTTTCACCCCTTCACCACAATGTCTTCAACCCAATGACTGAAAGAAAAGAGTCACTCAAGTGTCTGAAAAGATCGAGACGATGATGCATCATTTTGGGGGCAAACCAACGTTAAAATGTAAATTTTCAAACTTTAAAATGATGCAATCTCGGGTCCAGTGCTTCCTATAGAAGAAAAAACAAACACAACAAAGCCCGAGGTTAGGGGGCTCTCCACTCATATTCTAGACACGTTAATTTGTACAAATTGTTTCAATTTCTTTTTTCTTATTATATTTTTGTTTCAAATTATCGGCGGGACATGCTTTTCTATATACTTTTGGTCAAAAGAAATAAGTGAGAATTGCCAACAATTGTGTCCATGTTCAGCTGATCGTGCCGGCGACCACAAGCCTTTATTCATCCACGTTTCGTCTAGGTTTCGAGAAACGAACAAATCCAATTTAGACGATCTGGATATCAACTGTCAGAATTACAAGGCCCCCATTGACACATTTTCACTATTATCAATAAAAAAAAGTTGACAAACCGTTGCAAAATTTGCAAATATTTGCGATAACCAATTCATTATGGCAACAATCATCTTTTTGGAGGAAAATGGCAGACGTAAGCAATGCCTGGAGGCGTGTCTAATTTACGCTAGCTGATTGGTTAATCGATTATTGTGAAGTGGCGATAGGTCAATTCTATGCTAATGTCGGAAAAAGTAATGCCAGTGGGCTTGGTTAAATTACATTATTTTATTTTTTTCTTTCTGTTCATACAGGTATGCATAAAATAAATCGAAAAGGACCTGGCCAATCAGAATGCTGGAAATCGTAATGAAGAAAATACACAATTAATTATATAATTGCTTACGACGTTAAACCCCTTTGTTCACTAGGAGATCTGCGTTATAAATAAAATGAAGTCATGGCGCGAGACATACAAAGACGCTCTAGTCACAACTTTATACAATGTCATAGATGCATCAGTAGCATGGAAACATGACACATACATAGATAAATAAAAGATAAATACAAGATACATAAAACTGCATCATTAAGATGCACATCTCTCTATTGAAAACTATAATTTTTAGAACATATATAAAAAAAAAAGAGACCAAAAGTTTTATTTTCCTTTATATATGCAGAATAGATTAAATAGTATGAGTTTATCAATTAATGACGTTTATATATAATCTTGCAATTTAAACCTTTTGGATAGGAATTATCGAAACGGTAAGTCCAATATGTGTACTTTAATAGACGTTCCATTTGAGAATTAATAATATCAGTTGACATAAATGAAAAATCTTGTAATTTGTGGAAGTCGTAATTAAAATCTGTAACAACATGAGATGAAAATGATGGATAGCTAAAATTATTTATGTCAAATTTATGTTTGTTCATGCGTTTAGATACACGCTGTTGAGTTTGTCCAACATACTGTATGTCAGACTTTTTTTTACAAGTTATCAAATAAATAACATTTCAAGTTGCACAGTTAGGATCATGACGCATCTTACATTTCTTGTTAGTATTACTGCTATTTAAATAAGTATTTCCATTAATAACAGAGCAGTGCGAATCATTTACAACCATAATCGTGTAATACAAAAAGTAAAAGCGTTGATTTTTAAGTAAAATAAGGTCACTATCTCTCTCTCTCACACACACACACACAGATATAAAAATAGAGCTGTCATTGCTATGTAGCTAACTGCCCACACAATGCACACACACTCCTATATATATATATATATATATATATATATATATATATATATATATATATATATATATATATATATGTATATTTAATTTATAACATGTGTCCATGAGGTAAGTTGTACTTTAGTCATTTTGTAAACAACATATTTACTGCATCTGAGTTCAAGATCTGTCTTATTTACATAGCATTTAACAATTATATTTGAATTTTCATATCTTGACGTGAAAAACGTCAGGTACGCACAGGAGATTTCCATTAGAGTTACTCATATTCTAGAATACTATGTCAGGTGACTTATCCTTATATTTATACATGTTTGGTAAACAAGATTTCATTCCTATACCAAACTTCATATTTATTAAGATCAATCTATCAAGGAATTTATTTTAGTAATCAATGTTACAGTTGTAAAATTCAGAGGAAATTCAGAGAGAGGAATTATTTATTTGAAATATTCATTGGAATTACTAAAAGTGCTCATTCTCATATTGGATTAATACTTGACTTTGGGATTTATGTAAATTTATTCAAAGATATTATGGATTACATCATTTAGGCATATCAGAACATTCAAGACTACTGACACATCAGGACATTCAAGGCTACTGGAATCCATTCGGAATATTCTATATTTAGGACTTGTGATTAGGACACTTAGGAATATTGGATTATTTGGATTTTAATTCACATTACTGTAAGTGTCTTTTGAATTTTGACTTTAATTGTCTAGAAATAAATTACTTGTTGATTTTACTTACATTGTTGGTTTCACTTTCTTTCTGTTTCATTATTTTAAGACCTAGAGTTGTAACGATATATATATATTTTACGTGACCCCCATTTTAAATTTTTACATCAAAGCTTTCACACAAGAAGTGTTACATGATAGTCCTCAAAAGCGACATCGTAGTAATATTTCGAAGGAAGAAATGGAGTCTTTACGTAATCTAATTAACGAATTAACGACGAGAGTATTATTATTACAAAAGCTTATAAATCAAACACTATTATTATTATGAATCAGGAAGACTACGTTAAAGTAATTGGACGTTAATTAAATTCTGAAAAGTACCTCAAAAAATTAATGAAGACCCTTCATTAAAAATTAAATCGAAAATTTTGACATGCATTGATGAAATATCCAAGAATAATAGTTCCGTACATGAAGAATTTGATACATTTCCCCCTAAAATACGTACACTTCAATTCCACATATTGCCCAAAATCTCATAAAAGTCCTTACCATATATTGCCTTTAAATAATCCGGGAGGACCTATTATATCAGGTTGTAATTCATGAACGGATAACCTATCCACATAAATAGATAGTGTTATGCAACCTTTAATGAAATCACATCCTTCATACATATTAAAGATACTACTGATTTCATTAAAAAGTTGAAATCTATTCCACAATTATCTCATAATTCCCTCCTTGCATCTTTAGATGTAATATCATTGTATACAAACATACCGCTTGCAGATGGTATTGAGGATTGTAAATATTTTCTTGACAACAATCCCAATAGTAACAAGCTATCGAGTGAGGATATTTGTAAATTAATAAAACTTATCCTGGCAAAAAAATTTCCAATTTAATAGTACAAATTACATGAAAATAATGGGTACGGGAATGGGTAGTCTTATGGCTCCTTCATACGCTTCCCGTTTAGTAGGTAAATTTGAAAAAAAGATTTTCTTGAAAACCAGAATTTTAATCTTACTATTTACTCAAGATTTTTAGATGTCATCTTTATGTTCTGAAACCATTCAGAAGAAGAACTACAAGAATTTATTCATCGCCTAAATACTTTCACCCCACAATTAAATTTACTTATACTGCATACAGTACCCATGTATCGATTTTAGATGTAAATGTGATGAAAAATTCCGACAGTACTGTCTCTACAAATGTTCATGTCAAATAAACTAATATCCACCAGTATGTGAAATATTCGTCTTGTCATCCCAGGTAATGTAAAAACGGTATACCTTATAGCCAGGCGAAAAGACACAGACGTATCATTTCAGATGATTGTCAGTTACAAAGTTCTATGAATAAATTAAAAACATATTTCCAAAGCAGGAATTATCCTATGCATGTAATTGATTCTGCTTTCAATAAAGCGCGTATTCTTACTCAAAATGATGCTTTAAACACTGTAGAATGTACAAAAGAGAAAAATATCATTCTTTTCACAATACAATATAATATTTCATTACCTAATATAGGCCTTTCAATTAATAAATACTGGTGTCTCCTCAACTTATCAAATAAGAACGCAAGCCGATTCTTGCTTATAGAAAACCTAGGAATTTGCAAGATTTTTTGATCAACACTAAACCGACAGAAAATATAAAAAGATGTTTTTCATCATCTAAATGTAACAGACGTTGGTGCTCTCAATGTACAAATATTAGAGAAAGTGCATATTTTAGTCGCTCCAATACAAAAATACTGTTTTCTATACGTTATAACACTGACTTCATATCAACTGATATAATTTATTTGATAACCTGTAAAAAATCTAACATTCAATATGTTGGACAAACACTTCAACATGTTTCTAAGCGAATGATTGATCACCGCTTTCATATAAAAAAAAGTATCGATCCTCAGTTCTCCTCTAATGTTTCAATACATTTTAATACAAATAATCACTCTTTACGCGTTTTTTTTTCTTTCATGCCAATCGATATTGTGCATGGAGAGATGAACAGACTGATTAAAGAAAGTTACTGGAAGGGGAGTCTGGCAGATATAAGAAAAATAGTCTTTAAACATGTTCATACACCTACAAGTAACATTCACGTACTTTATATAGAAAAATAGTCTTTAAACATGTTCATACACCTACAAGTAACATTCACGTACTGTATATAGAAAAAATTCTTAAATATGTTCATACACCTACAGTAACATTCAAGTACTGTATATAGAAGAAAATCTTAAAGTGTTAACATGTTATGCATTCTAATTAGCGTCAAGTTTATTCTATTTGTGCTTTTGCGATATTGTGTACAGTAGTGTATGTGCGTCCATCCGTGTGTCCGTATGTCCGTTCGTGCGTCAGTTCATCAGTTTGGTTCTACTGGACTCCTTGTAATATATACATACATATATACATACATGCATAGTTATATATGAAAACAAATATACATGCAGACAGAAGGACGGACGGGATGATCAACGAATTTGAGTCAGAAAGGGACTGAAGGAAATGAAAATAAAACAAAAATATGAAAGCTTGTATCTCCTTTTTTGCGCTATCAGGT
Source organism: Margaritifera margaritifera (assembly GCA_029931535.1). Taxonomy (NCBI): domain Eukaryota; kingdom Metazoa; phylum Mollusca; class Bivalvia; order Unionida; family Margaritiferidae; genus Margaritifera; species Margaritifera margaritifera. Next base: position 1,931,824 of record JAQPZY010001694.1, on the reverse strand, counting down.
ATTAATAAAAAAAAGTATTTCCATTCGTAGAATCCACTGAGATAAATCTCCTTGGGGTCGAGACAATACAAAATACACTGTATCTGTTAAAATACGCTGTGCTTCTACTGACAAAGTATGAACTTGTACCTCTCTCTCTCTCTCTCTCTCTCTCTCTCTCTCTCTCTCTCTCTCTCTCTCTCTCTCTCTTGCACTGCATGGACATCAACATATATTGTTTGTTTGCACCAGTGAAAAACACTTAATTATTGACATATCCTCTGTCAAATTTTGTACATGCATATCTTTTACATAGAAACTCCCTTAAAAAATATCCATATAGTTTAGGATCATTAAGGATTATGTGAAGTTATTTATGAGATAGTTACACTAGAGAAACGCGAGATATATCATTTCTGCGCTCTCATACTCACCTCCTCCCTTGACCCTTTATTACATTTTACCATTTCTTGCCCCCTTTTACGATTCCAAATTTATTACGCTTTAGCGTCAGGTTTATAACTTTTAGTATTATTGCATTTAGAGTTAATTTTGTGTTCTTTGTCATTTTTATTACATTTAGCGTCGAGATTTATTACATTTAGTGTGCTTTTTACATTTGCCATTTTTATTACGTTTAGTAGCGTAACAGGCATATCTTGCATGCATAACATTTCAACTTTCAAATGAAATAAAAAACAATTAAGGATTATGCTTGGTGGCAGAAAATATATAAACATACAGACAGACAGACAGGCAGTAGATAGATAGATGCAACTGAATCTATCTCAATGTTCCCGTATAATATTTAGTTGAAAAAGAGAAGAAAAAGGCTGATAATATTCCAAATCATTTAATTATCGCTCTGCTTCCAAAATATACTGATCTCCATGACAACAGTGGCATTTCCCTTATCTGCCTTTTTATTACCAAAGATTTGTTTTTGGATAAATATTGCAACGTCCGAATTTCTGATTTACTGAGGTTTTAATTCTGAATACAATCATCAGATTTGCATTTGTTTCTAATGTCAGAATGCAATTCCGTACATCCTCTGGTACATAAGCAGGCTGCCAACTGGATTAGTTTTTTTGGAATATGGAATATGGATTTTTGGAATATGGATGCTTATTTCGTTTTTGAGTTGCCAAATAGGTGAACTGAAATCTTACCGAAAAGCGCTTTTAAAAATCATCTATATCCTCAACTCAAAATATTTATATTTTCTTGTGTCGGTATACAATTGAGACTATTTGGTGGTGTCGGTATAAAATTGAGACCTTTTGATGGTGTAGGTATAAAATTGAGACATTTTGAAAGTAAACCGTGCTCAGCGAGAGTCAGAACGTGACAATTGGAAAGATTTACCACTGGATTTCCGAGTCTGGACTGCAAAAACTATCCAAAAAGTTCACCAGTGCTGAGTGTATGTAGTCACAGTCTCGTCCATCCAGTGTATGTTTTCAGTCCCTGTACGGAACATGGAGTCTTCTTGTTTAGGGATAACATCAAAGAGTTTGGAGATAAAATAATTTAACATGTCCAAATGCCTGCAGTCATCAAAGGAAAGTGTCAGAGAGTAATTTACCAACTGAAAGAAGAGTTTTGCATTGGGAAACGCCTCTTTTGTCAAAGCAGCTCAAGCTTTCGAAGTTCTGCAGGGATAGTCTAAGCACCACTCTTTCGCTCATCATTATTTCCGATGTCTACAATTACTCTTTTGACATTTATTTGCGGCTCAGACTTCCTGGCCAAATGTGTCAGATGCTGAATCTTGTCACCAGGAAAAGATTTTATCACGACGTTCTCGAGGTGGCATTTGTCTCGTCGAATACATATTAAATTTGCATGTCTTACATGCAAGATATTTCAGCTTTCATATGAAATAAAGAACATTTAAGCATGATGTTAGGTGGCAGGAGATAAATAGACAGACAGATAGATAGATAAATAGATTTTTCCGCATCTCTTAGGTGTTAAAATTCCAAAACCCGATTTTAAACAGTAGTGAATACATGGATATCCAGTGACTCTTAGGACAACAAGCTGTCCACAAATACACGAGAAACCTTTTTGGTTTAATGGCAAATATCTTTTAAACAGTTAAAAGTATAAGTATATAGATATTATTCTTGCAGACACATTAATAAATTATTTAATTAATACTCTTAATAGAGTCTTCGCCTTGATGAAAATTCAATATTCACCCAAAACCCAACAAATGAACAAATGGACTTTCTCTACCGCGAACGAACGAAAACAAATGATAAGTGCAGTCCTTCAGTGTACAGGTACGCGCTATAGTCCCTTGAGCTTTTCTAGAACAATCCTATTTTGCGTAAGTCCTGCCTTTGTTGAATGGTTTAGAAATGGTTCCGTTCCATACAACTTAAACAAGTAATTATTAGGTAACCAGTCAAATATGATCAATATCACGTGACTCAGGGTGTATATTAGCAGTAATAAATACATGCAAATTCTATATAGAGTATAATTTTGTTTACACCGACCCACTCGTGTGCGGATACGAGAAAAATATCCGAAATTTATAGAGAGTATAATTGTTTTACACCAACCCACTTGTGTAAGTTACAGAAAAAATAATTGCAAATATTTACAAACACATTACTATTAGGCACAGCAAATAAGTATTTAATGGCAAAGTAGCACTAGGTCCAAAATAATATACCTGGCACATGCTATATAATTTAAATCTGTAATGTTGCGTGCTTTGAGCGCAATCAGAGATCTACACTAATCTACGTTATTCTACAGACTGACCAATTAAGCATTGTTTAGGCAGAATATATAACAAACAGGACACAAACAAATAATACATTAGACCAATCAGAGAATTGATGATAAGATAATATCGGATGCTATTATACATGTAAAGTTTATAAAATTTATTTTACAGTGTCTTCGTTAACTCAGCTCGTTTGGTCTAGGCGTATTGCATATATTACAAATCTAAACGATAACCTCTTTCAATTTATAAGGTTATGTCTTTCAAAAGCATTCTACCCTAAATTGTTTACCTTTTAATTTTTAGCATATATTTTTACCTTCGTATCAAACAAGATGAAACAATATCTGGTACAATTAATATTCGAAATTAGCTTTGGAATTATTATCTGTACAGTTTATTTAGATTTAATGTTGCTCAGGTTGTTGGTGAGATGTTAAACATTTACCGTACTGCACTCTTTATTATTTATTCTGCTTAAAATCATCAAGCAAGAACGGTATATATATATTTTTAATTTATATATTTTATTAATTTACGAAAAACATGCAAGCATAATATAGCCTAACACCCATTACAAGTGCAATAAATATATGTTCATATTTTACTTGTTCATCAGAAGTCTGATGTAAATCATTCAGTTTTAGCTGTTGTGGGTTTTCAAGTTTTGCCTTTGCATTTCGAGCTTTTAATTGTCTACCATCAGCACTGTGAGTAGATACATATAGAGCAAAAGCAAACAATTCAATTTTAAGAGTAGCAAAGTTTGATACTGTTGCCAGTATTTTACATCCTGGATCATTAGAACGTTCTTTGTGTTTCGATCCAATTGATAAAATATTGTTTTTATTTAGAGAGGATGTACGTGTTTCTTCGAAACTGTATGGATTAGCTTCAAATTCTTTATCAAGATATAATGTGCAACTTTTAATCCAATGTAAAAATTAGTAAAAAGACCCAACATCTAATAGGTTCAATATTCAAGTTTGTACAGAAATACGTATATACCTTATTGTTTTTATTTTAATCACACAGTGCTCTGAAACATCTTCTGTGTCTAACTTGTATTATGGAAAACTTAATGGAGCATAATTAGATCCATTACTGCTTATTCATTTCTGTGGTGTATTTCAGACTTAAACATGATCAAAAACCGTTCCAACTATTAAATCGAATAGCAGTTCCTATGGAAAATGAACATTGGGTAACACATATATAGTTATACTTGCAATCCAATATGCCATTACACATACAAAGAAAAAGGGGTAGCTCATATACTTAGACTTACTATCCAATATGACATGACACATACAAAGGGAGGGGTTAATTATTTGTTGCTTTATACATACTCACACATATACGCAATCACCATGTCATCGCGCATACATAAACAGCGTGGGGTAGGGTCTTTTATTTTGTTTTTCATATACACATAGTTTTTTGCAAACATACCATACCACATACACAAAAGGAGTGGGGTAGGGTCTATTTTCTTTTATACACACATACTTTTATGGAAACAAACAAGCACACAGAGACATACGCAAACATAGAAATAGTGGCAATCAATGACTAGTATCCCTTTATAGAACAATGAAATGGCTCTGAAAAGAGCCGCTGGGTGTTACAAAGGTAGTTAACACATCTTCCATCTCGTTAATCTTCTCCACCTAAAACGTCTTCTCCCACAACACTACGTTCAAAGACTCGTTTGACACACCCTTGTCATTCCGCATAAATCCTTATGAGAATTACCGCTGTGTCTGTTGAATGTTTTATAGCCCACTTTGACTCCATACAGACTGGGTAATCAGGATGAAATAACATACTGTTGGTAAGTGTTGGCGGCTTTACTATAACCCTCATCTTGATTCTTTGAGAACCGATGACAATACTGATGAAACTCAGCCATTTGTATACCCAGTCAATGGACTGAAATGGGTTTTAGCATGTTGGCAAGGGTAGCGCTTTTTGTTCAAGCTCAGTCAATTAGAGCACGTATTATTCATACCATCTATCCCCTTTTTCCTATTCACCAGTCAGTACGCAGAATAAAGTGTCGCGTGATTCTGTTCATATGTAAAATATAACTATTTCCTTAAATCACGACAGGCTATAGGCAACTACAGTTCAGTACAGTACCATGACTGATATGTGTTGGGTGGACCTGCAATTCTTCCTTATACCAATCATGACAGTACCTCTGTTGCTGGTACTAGGAGAGGTATTTGAAAAGTTCTGAATACTTTTTACATAAATGTTTTGTTTCTTTGAACCTGCCAATAAATGCATTGCCGATCGATAGACAAAGTAACGGTCTATAAAACGATGTGCAGCTGCACCAGCAGCACGCTGGACACCAGGATATATTTATTTGTAACGTAACATAGGCAAATGACAGTGACGTGAAATTGTCTAAGAAGGAGAAACAATTTTGCTACTGACCAAAGAGCATGCGGTAAAATCCGGGCGCTCTTAGGTTACTCTCCGACTGATATCAAGGCTAACTTCTGTAAAGTTTACTGGTGTATTTCTATGTCATATCCTACACTTTTGAGGTGGTTTCATTGTTCTCAAGATGGTATTGAATCCATGGAAGATGATCCGCGTTCTGGAAGATTATTGTCTGCGATTGGTGAGCGGGAAGCGGCTGCTCTGAAGGGGCAAATGATGAAGATGCGCGATATGCAGTGGAAGATATTTTTATTATCACGGGCATTATTTCGTCAGCTATTTTTAATATATTGAAAAATCATTTGAAGCTCAGAAAGGTTTGTGCAAAATAGGTTCCGCATTTGTTGGCCGCTGATCAAAAACAGACTCGGGTTTCAACCAACTACTTGCCAAATATGAAAGAGTATCAGAAACGTTCGAATGAGATTATCACAGGTGATGAAACATGGATTTAGTTTTTCGAACCTGTGCTTAACTTTGCTAGTGTAAACTGGACATTTGTATGCCTCCAAAGTGTTGCTAAAGTTGTGGAACACTTGCAAAACACCCATCCGCGCACCAGTTACCGAGGTATTCATCTACTCCATGACAACGCACCGGCACATAAATCCGCCTTCGTGACAAACTTCCTGAAGGAGCACATCATTCAAACGTTGCCACTTCCTCCATACAGCCCAGATTTAGCTCCAAGTGATTTTTAGCTGAAGAAATATTATCAAAGATTGGCTGAGGGGCAGACACTTGAAAGCCGTCATGTGGTTGGAAGTACAGTTTTCCAGTGTATGAACAACATACCAAAAGTAAAAATAAAATAGCATTTAATAATTAGATAATCAGACTGAGAAAGTGTATAGAGCTGCATGGGGTGTACTTTGAGGGGATGCACAGACTTACTGTTCTTACTAAAGTACTTTGTTGTACAGCACACGAATATTCAGAAACTTTTTAAATACCCGTGTTACTATACTACTGCAACTGCTATTCCACCTACTCAATCGATGGAATCATCAGTTCCAGATGATTATTATCGCATGAATGTCAGATTTCATCACCAATGCCCATGCTAGAATACGATGATTTCAAGAAGAAACAAGAAGAATTTCAACGATTTGTAAAACCAGACAGAGAAAAGAAGAGAAACTGAGACATACATATGATGACTGTTAGCGGTCAATAGTTTGTAAACAATGAAAATGTGTATGTATTACAACAGATCCCGATTGAACTGTAAGAGATGAGAGCATTATACTAATCCTATTTGACCAAGGCTAAGAAGAAAAGACCTACACCACCAAAACATCCAAGCCATCAGCAACAGCTTCAAGAAATACAACAAACAACAATAACAACGATAACAAAAGACGACCATGCCAGCCGCAGTGGGACTTGAACGAGGAAAGGATTGAGGAAGCTCATGATGGAAAGTCCATGATTATTTGATGGACCATTTTTAAATTACTATATTCAGGGCAACGCATATCTGACTGAATAGAGATACTCATCACGTCATTTTATAAAAATCCAAATACAACAATAACAACAACAACAACAGACGACAATTAGTGCGGATCTCACGAAATGCAGAAAATTCAAGAAATGTTAGTTTCTTGCTATACTTTGAAAGCTCACCCACAAGTGATATCCGGATATCTTCTGTTTCGAGGATCAATTACATTAAAGTGTATCATCACCAAAATAATGTCGATGCTATTACAAATATCAAAGGATTTATCGGATACATATACTTCTGCGATAAACGTGACAAAGGATTTGACAATCGAGAGCAAGATTGACACCGAGGAGAGAGATGTCATTGCCTGTTTGGTGTCGAGTCCTTGTGTCCCAACATGCAGACACCAGTTTGTGAGTCCAGCTTCTTACAATTGACATCAATGAAAGAATTTCAACAGAAGATAAGAGCTTGTGAATTGTTGGAAGTGTGTCCACCATGAGGACACACTCTTTGTTACTATTGTAAAGATTCACACCTTTGTTCAGGACAGAAACGATGTCTTATTTGTCATCACTTCATCGATTTAGATCATCAGTGTTACATTAAGCAATACGTCAGGGAACAAGGCAAAGGGATGGATGACCAGAATCAGAATAAAAAGAAACGGAATCATCCAGTAAACTTTTTTTGTTTTGTTTATTTTGAATGTTTACAAGACACTGGCCTTCACATCCTTAACGTCAGCGTGACCCCTCGAGCATGTACTGAGTGTATCCATTAACATCTCTTATGGCTCTGTCGAACTGTGGCGTGCTCGCGGGCGGGTCGTCGAGAAAAGATATTTCGTGGACCTAATACTCTTTCCGATTTAACTCAGTTGGTCTTGGACCCCTTTGGCGACTGAGATGAAGAAGATGTAGATCGTTATAGTAACTGTCATAAATAAGCTGCATTAATATCTCACAATATGTCTCGGTAAGACGGGCAGTTTCTTTTGAAACATTTTGCCTAAACAGGAACTGAATACTCACAAGTGACCATGAACGGCGATACGACTATTTAAAGAATCCATGAGTTACTTGGCTATGCTTTTGAGTATGATGCCTACAAAATTTGGAATGACCTAAATGGCTAAAGGATATTTTCTTCACTCTTTTAACACCGAGGAAAATCAATAAGGCTTGCTACAAAGTTTAGTCCAGCAGCAGAAGCCAAAAAAGGGCCATAATTTTGGAACAACCCAAACCGGCAGTTCAACATAAACATAGGTTAATATATATCAAATTAACCATCAGAGTCTCTAGATTTTGATTATTGATGATGCCATTGCTTTTTTGAAACAAGGCTTTAAATGAAGGTACCGTACATATGCAAATCTGTACCATTTTTGCATGTGGAAATAAGTAAGCTCTTTTTATGACTCCATTTGTACTCAAATATGATATGTTTAGATTAAAATGTTTCCTCAAATTCAGTAATGTGACTTAATACAGAGGCAACTGAAAATAGTGTCACATTATCAATAATAATACAAATAAATAATATATATGGAATATGTAACTTTTGGTTACCAAAACGTATGTGTGTAAATCTATATTGCAGAGCAAGAAACTGATTGAATAAGTTTTTAAAAAAGTATTTATCATTGATAAAATAGAATATACTTTGCTACCAAATGTTTGGACTCGTGTTATATTATTGCAATATTTTTTTCCTTACATTTATTGTTACAAAAATAGTCAAGTGTAAAAAACCTCTCTTAATCAAAGATGATCTGCAAAACAAATCGGAAAGATTCTTTGGCTGATAGCTCAATACCAGTGGGATGGATATGTTCTTAAATATACAGTACCAATAATGAAATAACTGTATCTGCCATTATTAATTTTAAGGTTCTAATTTGCATAACTGTAGTTTGCTCAATATAAATGCTCTCTTAACTATATTTACAACTTTAAAGGTCCAGGACCTGGTTGCTAACTTCCCTCAGACTCCAAAATGGCTGCTGAATTTGATGATTTGATTTTGTTCCCTCTCAGAAGAGATGTAAATCAATATTTGACAAGAATGATGCATCTTTTTTGCACAGACGTTTGCTAAATCCCCTGCTGTTACGCCTGATGTGTTCAAACTGTCTACTTTATTCTCAGCATGCAGAGAAAGACTTAATGATGTTGCTAATCAACTTTAGAAGTATGAACAGGACATTCTAGATGGTGAAGTTACCTTTCATTATGATATAAACTGTAGAGCTACTTACTGTCGCCATGCACATTTGAAAAGGGCAGTAGAAAAGCGTAGAAAACTTGTAGTGTTGGTCGTAGTGATGCTGTTCATAGTGGTAAGGAAGCTTGTGTAAGTGGTTCTAGTACATACTTAACTAGATCTGTTACAGGTGAATCTGCATTTTGATTGGATAAGTAACTGCTTTATTTATGGAGTAGTGTGCCACCTAAAACAACGGTCAATATGGCAAATTGTGGAAAGTGCTCTTGATGGTGATTCTAATAAACAGACCATGTACGCTAAAATTCTTCAAGCTGCAGAAGAGCGTAATGACAGATGATTACACGTTTAAGAGGTGTCACCAATGGGGATTTAGTGGTAGTGGAGGCAAAGTACCACAGAAAGAAAAACTGTTATTCTTCATACATCAACCCAAGAAATGTTGCAGCAGCTAAGAAGACTTTGCAGGAGGAAAGTGTATTTACAGAAGCACTTGGTAAACTTATAGAAGAGTTCAGGCCTGACATAGAGGACAAGCGAGTTTTTGCGCTGAGCACTCTTCGTACACGTTTCTGGAAACTTTTAAAAGAAGCAGGAGTGGAGAACTAAACTACATACACATCACAGCATCTGAGGCGAGGGCTCATGAAAGAGTTGATAACTTTGTCATTTGTTCCACAACAGGGTGGCTCTGATCTTGTCTGCGTAAGTGAAATATCCGTTGGTGAAGTGCTTGCAAAGGCCAATCAACTGCCACATAAATTAATTGCTGTTGAGGAGGAATCAGTGCATGAATCAGATTGTTTCTGAAGAGTGCATTGTACATCGTGCAATTGGCATCTTGTACCAGGATATGTCTTTCACCAAAAATCTTAACGCAGAATACTTTTCATGCAGTGAGACAAATTTTGATGCACAGAAAAAGTTTCTTGATCCATTACTGTACAAAGCTATTGGCTTGCTAATGGATAAAAAAAGTACAGAAATGACGAAGACATGGATTTGGATCCACGATGCTTGAGTATTGCCTGTGACACCACAACATTAGCTACATCAATCATGTTACCTAAGCATTTAGGTCTTGTTGTCTATCTCCACCACATCTTTGGAAGCAGGGCATCGATACTTGGTTGCTGCATATCCTATACTGAACATTTATAACATCAGCTGCCTTTTATGTAGATTCTAGGCAGCAACCCTCGGAAATAAATTCATACGTTCCACCAGAACGTACACCAATTGTAGATGGGGGCAAGATCATCTTGGCAGCGGCTGACAACAGGAATCACAATGAACACACAGTTGATGGCAAGAAAACTACCCATGCCGTGACCAGCATTCTTGTGCAGCCACTGATCACATCTGAAAGAGAATCAAGCCGATCAAGCCGCATCAAAAGAACTTCGCAGCGGACACTTGATGCAAGTAGTCTTCAAGGTAAATTTGCACATTATATTATTTACACTTGCACATATAAATGCTCATGCATGCAAATGTGAAACTGTTTTTGTCTTTAGTGAATATATTTCTGTTATGCACTGTAACCCGTAGATGACCTAGCCAAGACAGTTCTCTACAACAAACCAGCTACAAGACCTCAACCAAAGCTCTCCACTTCCATCTCTGTGCAACAGTGAGGTGACAGCACCCCAGACTGTAGAACTCCTGTGCAACATGGCTAGAAGTGGTGTTTCATGGAGTTGAAGCATTTTTTCCCCCATGGGCAGCCTTTCATGCTAAACTATCACCACACCATGGAAAAAATGTGCCAGTCTCACATGTGGTATACAATCTTATAATTATGGCACCATCTGATTTATCTACTGTGTACAAAGTGCTAGTACGATTGAAAGAAGCAGCAAAAGTGTTTGAGATGGGACTCCTTACAAAATCATTAGAAATCACATGGGCAAATCACAACGAATTTGAGGGTATAATTCTGATTCAGGGTGGAATGCATTTACTAATGTCAGCGATTGCTGGAGTAGGTTATCTCTTTGAAGATGCTGGTCTCAGCCACCTATTGCATGAATCTGGTGTGTTTGCAAGCTCAAACAGTGGATCATATGTTATATGGGAAGGACTTTGACAGGGCAGTTTATGGACTTGAGTTGGTCGATGAGGCACCCTGTGCAAAGTTTCTATTTCAGTTCCACACATAGAGTGAAGAAGGAAACCAATCGGCACCATGTGACCTCAAAGATCTGCTATCTGGTCTGAAGATAGCTTTTACTGAGAGTGGAGATGCGAATGATCTGATGCTACAACTCTCTGGTAATCTGAACAATGGACTACTTCCCTTGATTGAAGAGTTCAGACAGGAGGGGCGAGAATTATAACCAACATGTAAGATCAGGGATGACCGGCTTTTCAAGGTGTTGCTCCACCTGAAGATGGACTATGGCATGTTCAGCAATCTGCCGAGGTTGAATTTCTACCACTATCCTTTGCAAAACATATTATGACAGGTATCTGCCGGTGCTACTGCTCTCCATGAGGCGCTTTATAAAACAGGTGGAAAAGGAATTCATGGAGGGAAACTGTGTTGTCAAATAGTCTAAAAGCCAATTCAATGGTGTATGGTTAGACTATATCCTTTAACTACCGAGAACAAGGACTTGAAGGGAGCAGGAGGAATCATTGGCCTCACAACGAAAGGCAAAGCTCTGATTAGATGATTTCTGCACGCCCAGTCACAGCTCTTTATGCAGCTCAATTCCGTGCCTGTATTGGTGGTGGTAGATCTGGAGATGATCAGCAGCATCGCTCAGCTCAAAAGGCTTCACAGAGTAGATGGAATAGTGATGTAAGGAACCTGAATGACATGTTCGATGACATCTACATAGAGCCATTTGATCTCCCTGATACCTCGCCTAAGATGGTGAATATTGCCACTGGTTCAATTGCTTCAGATGCCGTGCAGTGCATTGGAAAAGGATGAAGCCACGGAAAGACTTTTGTAGATGATGGTCTTGCTTCCAGTACCCTGTTTGATCAATTGCTACGTTCAAACATCAAGACAATGTCCGAAAGTAACAGAAAACTCAAGGTAAAAGCCAAGAATGTCTCAATGAATGTAGAGGTGATGTACCTTCGTCTTCTAGCTGTCAATTACTTTAAGAGAGTCCCCCCCCCCCCCTGCAGCGTGCATTGGCTTTTGAAAATTCCCCTGTGCAATTGAGTCAGTGAAGTTGATACACTGATAGACTGTACAAAGTCAGACTTAATGCATACTCTGGAGGACACAGTAGCTGCAGAAAGAATCACATATCTGACCAGTTGTGCAGATGCTGTCATCTACGATGGACGTGCAGTAATTCAGGTCTTACCTGTTACCAGTACAGCTCTGCAGGTTACATTCCAGGATATGGACAAGAACCTTCCGTCTCATGTAATGGATTCCACCAAAGATATTAGGACTGAAATCATTTCCCAAGAGTATATTGTAATTGACAGATACATCGAGGACAGCATCATGTCACAAACAAGAGAGGTACGCAGTGACGGAAAATCCAGCAGTGTTTATCGAGTGCAGGGTGAAGTCAAGGTACCACCTAACCGGAAACAATTAGTCAGTGTGAATGAAAACAAGCCAAATCTTGCATCTTGCTAAACAGATTACATGATAGAGAATAGTGCACACTATCTGGCTGCAAACCAGTCAAGTTTTGTTAATGGTGGGCATGAGAAGGTAGCTGTGGCTGTCTCCTCCAACTCGGTGTCACAATGTTCTGAATTGCATTCCAGTCAAGAAGAAGCAGACACAAAGATTGTTCTGCATGCCATCAATTTAGCAGAGGCTGCAGCAGGTGTCATTGTCTTGTGCAGCCCAGACATAGGTCTTAGTGCTGCTTCTACTCCATCGAGGCAAAACAAATTACTTCATGACTGGAAGGCAAGGAAAACATGCAAAGCTCACAAGGTTCAGCCCCTATCGATACAATCTATGGCAATCTAGCTATGAGCACAGCTCAATATTCTTTTACCTGTCTATGCTTAACAGGATGTGACACTGTCGATGCTGTATTTGGACATGGAAAGAAAAAACCCTTCAGAATCATGATGAAGGATGCATACAGATATCAGGCCATGGCAACATCGGGAGATACCACTGTGCTAAGTGATGATGAAAAGGCTGCTGCAACACAGTTTGTTAATTGTCTCTATGGGAAAAGTAAGTTTAATGGATCTCTGAATGTGCTCAGATGTACAAATCTGAGAAGAGGATTGCTGCTAAGAAGCTTCCAACGACTAATGACAGCTTTATACTGCACCTGCTTCGATGTCTGTACCAAGTGTTAATTTGGAAGCATGCATATATCGGCATGTTTAATATTCCTTTATCAATACACGTTGGCTATGAGAAGAAAGTGAATGGTACACTGAGGCCAAAACTAATGAGACATTAGGCAGCTGCACCAGAGTTGCACGTGAGTGCAATTCTGACCTGTGCTTGGAAAAGTTCTCCTGCTGTACCATGCATAACCAACCCTATATAACAGCCTGTTCATGTGAGGCAACACTTCATGGAGATGCAGAAAAGTGTGCAAATCCATTGACAAAAGAAACTTTTGACTTTATTGAGAGAGTAAAGACAATGAAGATTAAGACGTAATTTGATATATTTTGGCAGGGTAGACGTTTCCTGCCTATGAAGATTTATAGCTCCAAGGACCTCCCAAGAAGAAGAATTGACTGATTGCCAGCATAAGAATGTAGATAATTGCTTTCTCATGAATAGTTGGCCAAATAGAGTCAATTATCCACCTGGGCTGGCAACACCCATAAAAATGAATTTTTCTTTCCATTTTAGAGTTGGAGAGAGAACTGCTAAAGGGATATTGAAGAAGATAGACTAGTATCTATCTTGTGAAGTTAGGTATATTTGTGTGTCGGCCCTTCCTCCTGTTTTTCTTTTTGTGCCTTTTTAAAAAAAAATTTGTTATTTAAAATAAACGTTCATTTTATTGTGGATGTGCATTAATGCTGGCTTGCCTTTACACAAATCAGTAGTATCAGTTGTTTGTGACTTTCCTTCACATACATGTTCAGTTTTGTGAAATTCAGAAGTACAATTATTTCACTTGGACAGTACATAACCGATTATGAGTAATGACACTAGAAGTAATGTCTCATCATGCACGTCACAAAAGGTTAAATGTGAACTAATCAGGGGTTGGAACAGTTGTCTATATGACAATATACCTGATGTTTTGCCTTTAAGAAGTATTACATGCAAATGGGATTTATGGACCAAAAAGATAGGTTATTTAAATGTGCGTGGGGTGGAGCAAGGGGTAGGATATAACACTGCAGATTTCTCAGATCGCACGGGTTTTCTAAGGTGGCATCATCCAGATTCTTTATCGTGAAACCCAGAGCTTCATTTTAAGCTATGTTAACAAATGTCGTACTGTCGGTTTGGGTACCTCAAAAATTAGGTGGGGTCTGCTGCTATACTAGTTAGTCCGATGCACAATATAACGAGTGACAATATGGGAGCGGAGCAGTGGGAGACTTTCTACACATGGTACCAGACTCGCTCTTCTGACTCTTTTGATTCTCAAAAAGAAATGATTCACTAATGTCGTGTATCATGTAAACGTTTTGCGACGTTATTGTGAAACATTTCTACAGTTGTATCAATAGGTGAGACGTAGATATGTAGCAAAACGTTTGCGTTGGTTACGCTAGTTATGCGAAACTCACGACAAGTGGATATAACATGCCAGAAACTTTGAAGAAAAAAAAAGAAAGATTGGTCCTGACTTTGTCGATGTTATAATATGGAAACCCCACAGATCGTGTATGAATTTCATGGATGTCTATGAAACGAATGTGACACGTGTTATCCTAACCTAGAACTAACATATCCATATAGTGGGTTTGTCTTGGGAGATCTGTACAAAAGAATTAATAAACGATGCCAGAACTTAGAAGACCAAGGACGCCGCGACATGGCAATATGGAATCAAGAATATGAACAACTTCTGACAATGGACCCAGAATGTCGTGGGCATCGAACATTTGGATCTTCATGACAGTTTTCTTGGAAGACAGACCAATGCTACACGTTTGATGTACGATGCAGAAAAATGTTAAGGGGAGCAAATAAAGTATATCGATGTGTGTTCGTTGTACCCTTGGATCTGTAAATATTCTCAATTCCGACGGTCTAATCAAATGGAAAGTTCTTCCACCGTGTTACCTCATCACTGCAACGGGCTACGCATGTTTCCATTATGTCGCACGTGTGCTCAAACTTGCAATTAACATGAACGTTGCCATCACGACGAAGAGCGCGCTTTGACAGGAACGTAAGTGTTGAATTGTTCTACGCTCTCGATCGTGGATAACAGTTGTTAAAATTACAAGAAATGTGCCTACCACAGAACAATTCCAACAGGATGGCTCGGGTATAGACATATTTTCAGGTTACGTCAAGGAGTTTCTCAAAATTGATACAAGAGAGTCAAGGATGATGAGAGCAGAATATACGCTTTGCCCGCCTACTGTTATTCTTGGTGGTTTTAGAAGACGTTCAAAGTGAAATGACTAAAATATCTGGAAGGCCCCATTCCCAAAGTGGCAGCTAGAGCAGTATTTGTTGTACACAGGAAAATGAGACTAAGCAAAGAGTTTCAGTTGGTCGTGTGTGAATGTTGACACTGTTACCCATCACAACAACAACCCAGACGGATCGTGCTGTGCAAAAAGAAAGAAAGAAAGCACAGCTTATCATTTTGAAATCGCTATGACCTTGTGTTCATGTGTAGTCTAAGTTTGACAAATTAAACTCTGTTACTATTCTGTATAAAATGGCTTGTGTGATCTGTTTACTCCAGAGTTCCAAACCTCTAGGGTCATAATTGCAATCCCCGTTCTCAAAGTGATCGACGAACGAAACGATAGATCTTCAAAGTTGTAAGAATTTATAGCTTTGCCAACTCCTTAACTCATTGCTGGACCTGGTGGTTCTGTTAAAACCAATTTTATCGAGCGTTTGATCGAACACAAATAATCTGTTTGACCGTCTTCCACAACGCATCGTGTAGTGTTAGAACGAGTAGCTATCGGCTTCTTCGCTACTTAAAGAAACTCAAGGATAACACATTTCGTTTGCGAAGGTCATTCGTCTTGTAGACGACGGGATTGTGTCTGACTCCAGTCAAACTCATCTTCTTATCTTTGATGATATATTGGATAAGATGAAGAGGACATCAAACTTTGGTCGATACGAGAAGGGCATCATCGCAAAACTATTATTATATATATTGCACAAAATGTATTCCAACAAAGCAAAGCTTATAGCACCATTAGTCTTAATACTCATTATGTGGTGTTGTTCAAAAGTCCAAGAGACAAATCATCGCACAAGTATTGTGAGAAGAAGACGAGAAAGTTAAAAGACCACTATCACTACCCCTGGAAAGAGAAGCACTACCAGTAAAATGCGCACTTACCCACGGAAAGCCTCCTCTCCTCTGTTGTTGATTTTGCCAGCAAAACCCGATTTTAAAACACATATGTTTCCCAATTTGTTGAACATGTACTTAAACTAGACACACGGGGAAAAGTGCAAGACAGAACGGTGCAGCCAGTGCACATTGTCCTTTAGATATGCATTATGTATTTGTCAAGCAATTTCCAACACATAGTTCCTCGTGGTTGTCTGTTTTGTTGAAATCTAAATCTTTGAAAGTTATAAAACTAGCACCGAGTGCAGATAGAGGAATATAGATGAATGATACTATCCTGTAAAGTATCTAATTCCGTTTTAAGTCATCTTTCAGTTGTCCATCGGAAGAAATCTGCTAAAGAGTGATGTGACGCTATAAATTACATCATCTGACAATGGTTTGGAAATTTTTAGCTCTGGCATTTACAAAGATTTCATACATCTTCTTTAATTGTTTCTCGTATATCGTTCCCCGAGCAAAGTGTACGATGTTTTGATGAAGTAACATGTATGGTGTTTTAATAATTACAAAACAAAATTAATTTGGAGGAACTATTCAGAAATCCTGGTTATAAGGTAGTTTGGGGTTTTTTAAGAACAGCAAGAGGCATATGTATAGATACTAATGGTATATATATACACTCACATTGTTAAGATTGTTTATACCATTTCATAGGGGACAGGAATTTTTAAAACGTTATAACCGAGAAACCTTATAATCAAATTCATAGTTTTTTGTTCTTCTTCAACATACATTTGTATAAATACATGTTAACATGAAAATAATGATAACTGAGTACATTTTACCGTCCTATGAATGTGTCAACATGCATGTACATGTACCAGCTGGTGAATCATAAAATAATCAGTTTTATGTGAAATCATCTTTGTTCAATAACTCGGTTATTTTCTGGCAATCACTAACTTCACAAACAATATGTTCATGGTACAGCAAATTTATATTTGAATTATTGGTTTCATAGCGTTTGACAGTGTCACTATCAGAATTAACATAATTCAAGAAATCAACATCCGCGTTATCAGACCAAAGTAGGCGTAACGCGCCATAGCAAGGGGAACATCATCAGCAGCATGGCTATCCCTGGTAATGACAGCTGTTTGCTCACCAAACTCTGCCTTAGCAAAACAGTTTGCAACACAATCTGTGGAAACATCGTGCCATGCACAATAAATCATACTGATTGCGGACGGTACATTAATTTCGTGCTCAATGTTTTTGTCAAGGCTCGCGAGGTATCTTTAGATTAGAGCAGGTCGGTACTTTGACTTCTATCCCTCATATTTTTTATATGTAGCTTTGTGTCTAAAGAAACATTTTTTCTTTTTCTGACCGGATAATTTCCAGTCATTTTCACAACAGTCAGGGTTCAAAATGAACGCAAGCGAGATTTACTTCAAGCTGTACTCAATTAGTCAACATACAAATATAGAATGATAGCTACCGGTAAATGATATTTCTAAATCATTTAGTCAAAAAAGTACAAAACAGAAACCTATCTTTTCATGCTTTAATTGCATTGAATCAGCTACCCGTGATTCTAAAGTACCGATTATGAATGAGGTGTGACTATCATGACTTTGTTACCTGGCGTCTTTGTTAGGTCTTTGTTATTTACTGATTATGAATGACGTGTGATTTTCACGCTTTTGTTACTCTGTGCCTTTGTTGCTATGCCTTTGTTATTTAAACGACCGCCATTGTTCATATGGCTTGGGCACTTCAGGTGATAAAAACTTTATAACTGAGTTAATTTTCTCAGGCGGACCACACAAATGAAATGCTGTAACCAATTAAACGTTGTAAGAAAGGAACCTTATGACAAAGCCTTTGGAATACATAGTAATTAGGAATTCGTCCAGGGAAACTTATGTTAAACGTTTTAACAGAGTAAACGTTGTATCCAAGAACGTAATAAACAATTCTTTTTCTGTATATATATATATATATATATATATATATATATATATATATATATATATATATATATATATATATATATATATATATATAATCCAAAGACAAATACGGTCGTGCAGTTGAAATGGCAAACACCCGCGATGGTAGAACAAAACCCACTTATCATCTAGTTCGATAGAGAGAAAACTATGATAGAGTTTTATGAAAGAATTAAATTACAATCCTTCAACTAGAACCTGCTACCACTATAACAGGTGAATGTTTGAGTAGATTAGATAGAATTAGAGACATAGAAAACAATAACATAAATATCTTCTTGAACTATCAGTTACTGTCAGACAACCAATATGAGATATGTAGAGGTATACAATTACTGGAATAAATTTTGAATGATGCGAATAAATTAAGTACGGTAGCTATAGAATGAAATACTGAATTGAATGAATTAGTTCATGAATTAGACGGAAATTTTGGTACGCTAGCTCCAATTAGTTTCATTTCCTTCGTGTTGTATTAGTTTAGGTAATATTCCAGCATCTTATTCCTTCTCCAAATGTTCAACGTTTGCTCGTATAAAGTTGCATACTAAGTTCAAGTTATCTTTTGTCCTTTGTGAAGATATTTTCTCCTGTTCTTGGCTTACTTTGTTTTTATGTTGCTCACCTTCCATATATTGAACAAAAACATTTAGACAATAGACGAACATAAATCTGAATGTAAATAAAGGTAAGTTGTGAGATGACTTTACGATGTTACAATGTGTAGTTGACTAATCTGAAATGTAGTTGGGTAAATTAAATGATAGAGATTAAGTCATTTTCAAAGCGTTGCTAAGCGAAAGACATAACTGAGTTTAAAAACACTGACAGTCATTCCAAACCTTGTAAAAAGAGTACAGCAAGAAATGAAGAGATAAAAATAAAGAGCACGCCAAAGAGTATGATAGTAAGGGGTATGAAGAGAACAAAGAACTTGATAATGCATATGACAAAAGATGGAGAGATGACAATAAAGATTATTTTTAAAAATGGAGATGTGACAAGAAATATTACTTGAAAAAAGTGGAGAGATGAAAATGGGCAGCAGTACAACGAACATTATTGACAAACGTACAACGATAATGAAAACCACATGATATCACAACTGGCTAGAAATAGAATTTTGTTAAAACTAAGAGACATTAACTTTTGACACAACTAATAATAGGTGTACCGTCAATTAACTTCTACTGTAGACGGTTAAATGTTACAAAGCCTGAAGGTGTTCTATGTATTGACTTCTACAGAAAAATGCTTAACCTTCAAAAATCCTGAAGGTGTAAGTGATGAGCACCTTCTTATTGATCAAATAATACCACGTGCTTCCTTCGATTTGATAGAACCTGATCAACAAAGAAAATGTTTCTACGGGACGATTACTAGGAACAAGTCAGCAAGCGAAGACATGTCCAAGAATGATAAAATGTCATCTATTGAAGAGATTGAAGAGCACAACAAAAAGTGGAGTCATTCAAAATGGTTAGCTTCATCATTGGTGAAATTTTAGACATCATCGTTTAATCTATTTCCCCTGTAAAACTTAATTGAATAGTAAAAAGCTGCTCCTGTAATAGCGGATATTGTAACTTGTTTTCGTTAAAGACATAAATGTATCAGCAATAAAGCAAGCAATACACATTCTTATATGTCAATCAATTTTTTGAAAATCTGTCATTTCATCGTTGCCTATTGTTGTCTTCTTTAAATCTACATGCTTAAATCTACACGATACGCTCAACGCTGATAGAGACAAGCCTAACTTGATTGACACAAATCAGATGAAGGACCTAATTCCATTGGATGTAATGTAGTCATCTTTCGATTTTTTTGTAAAATATCCAAATTGTCAATAGGTAGAGTTTTTGCTGATCAGTGATTAAAAGATCTAAAAATTATTTGGAGATCTTAGGAGCTCTGGCATTGACAAAGATTTCATTCCTTTTTTCTACTCTTTTCTCATCCATATTTTCCAACTATTTTAAGTCAAGCTTTTACTGGCTATCTCTTTGTTTGTTCCATTTGCTATTTCTATGTTCAACTCCTGTTTGTCCTCTAAAATTGTTCTGTTCCAGGATAAGTCGATATACTTTTGTCTTCTATAAATTCAAATTCTTTTCCAACAGTGACTTATTCGTGTTCTTCTCTCAATGACTATAGATAAAGGTGGTGAAAATTTTGAACTAAAATAATTTGTTGATCCTGAATATGATGAACTATAGAAGGTAGGTCCTCGTCTTCAAACGAGAATCGATGATCCTGAATATGATGATTTATGGACTATAGATCCGCGACAAATGGATGATTCTAATACTCTTGCCAGTGGTTTTGAAAATCAAAATATGGTAAGTTTATACTGGATAACAACATAAAACACAAAAATTAAATCACATTAGAGAGACTATTCAGAAATTCTGGTTACAAAGTTGGCTCATACTTTATATGCAAACAATGTGTGAGAGGTGTACATAGAGATAGTAATCGTGATATATATATATATATATATATATATATATATATAGATATATATATATATATATATATACATATATATATAATCCATAGACAGATAAGGATTAAATAGATTCGGAGACACAGAGCCTGGAGAAAGTCCAATGTCAGAGTACCTACTCCCCAACTCCTCCTACTCCAGGTGAATCATGTTTTGAAATGATAAAGTCGGCTTGAAATGTATAGTCGATTATTTGCTGAGGTTTTACCAAAAGAGCTGCAACATTTTTACCTAGAATTATTGGTAGTGTCATAGTCTGGTTATTCAAGAGTGTTGAGCATATTATTTAGTTTCTTTCTGAACACGTTATGTTACTTGTATTGGCATTAGTGGGTTCGTCACGAGCATTTTTGGTCAACGGCGTAAACAAAGCAACGAGAAGAGTTAAAAGTTCGTAACCTATTTCAAAGAGCAAACAATACCCGCTACCACAACCATACGTATCTAAGTAAATGTGTATTGCATGATTAATGTTGTTTTTTGACGTATATAAATTGCCTTGTGTCTCTTGAACGTCACATAATATCAAAGAATAAGCTGATGTACTATGGACAACCTCATTATCATGGTCCTCCTCTCTACATAATTGTTACTCACTATGTATTCATGCCTGTCCTCTACATTCGTATGCCGTACTGTTACTGACAGTGTATCAACCTTTGGAATACATATCATAGTAGGAGGTAACCCCACTTTAAGCGAGTCAATGGATTTCTAAAAAGTGTTGTTGTACCCGACTATACTACTTATTTTCATAACCATGTCAATAGGTAACAACAATATACCGTCACCACCAACAACATGGTCCAATTTCACTTTTGAATCTGTTATGTATTGTTGGAATTTACCATGATGTTTTAATCTGTGTCATAACCTTGCTGTTCCAAAATTATCAGCTCCATCAACGTTTTAACACTGTTCGATACCATTGTAACGGACTAGTAATAGATGTTCTGTTTTGAACTTGAGCACCCAGGGTGCATATTACGTATAATATGATACTTATATTCAATACAGGTATTCCCATATCTATCAGACTTTTACTATCTTGCAGCAAGAAGTATTCCAACCTGTTGGCTCTTATTTGTCTACCATATAATTCATTTCATCAACTTATAATATTCTCCAATACTCAACAGTACCTGGCCAATATATTTATTTAGGTTTGTAAGCCGCTAACGCGACAGCTGAAGTAGGTTTCTGAACCATTGGTTTGCAGTTTTGTGACCCTATGTGTCGCTATGAATCAAGTCATTCTGTTTTCCCACATCACCATCAGGCAGAGATATCTTACATTCTGACATAAGATTTTGTACTGGAAACAAACGTGAAATTTGTACAAGGATTTGGCTAGATCTTGAATATTTTTCTATCAAATGCCAGTATGAAATACCGCAACAAGATGTTGCCATCTACACTGCGCAGTTTATTTGATTCTGCTAAAATTTCAAGACACACTGCGATCTGCATCTTTTCATATTTTGTAACACTGTCAAATTTTAGAGTGTTTTTTGAGCGAGTTTCAATGGTCTGTATGTGGAAAATCGAGTTCCAGTGTTGTAAGAGTTTATGTCGTCAAGTTCTTTTACTATGTTAACTTGGTCACGGTGCGTTAACCAATTTAATGTGTTAAAATGAGTTGCTGGACAATTGAAATGTGATGTACTAGATAGTTTTGCAAATCAAAGGTTTATTATTTAACATTACGCAAATATATCGAATATATATATACTGTTTGTTCACACTCACGTGCATGTCTGTTTTTATTTTGATACAAAATTGAACAATTTTGATAACCAAAAAACTGAAAGGCACCAATCATTTACTCGTGAAATTCAAGGCGCATGATCATTCAGAAAACAATCTTAAGTTAACTTAAATGGTTGAAGCTCAACACATAGATAGCATTATCAATCAACACGAAACTCTGAGGTTTTGAAAGAATACTAGTTTCTTGAATATGACAGATGTGGTAAAGAGTGCATTGAAAAATGATGGAGTTAAAACCTGTACATCATGTGAATTTGTATTGATCACGCGACCAGAGTGGAAAAGAAGCAACAGCCAAACACACTGCATTTAAACAACAAAATGGTTCATATAAAATCGTGATAAGGCGACTGCAATGTAGGTAATGCATATCACCAACATCTGCTTGCCACCTTTGTAGGGAATTTGTTCCAATTTGTTCTTGACTTTTTGCGCAACTTGAAGGTAGATTGTTCGGTAACTGTTCTTTCAATTCAGTACATTTTATTTTCATTTTTGTTCCTTTTAGTTTGTTCTGACAACTAATTGATATTTGTGAAAGCAACTGTACTTTCAGTAATCACAGTACAGGTGCCGTAAATGCTGTTCATCGGCTTGGTTGAATCTAACTTTGTTTTATATTAATTGCATCTCTGTTTTTGACAAATTGTTGTATATTGACCAGGTAAAGTTCATGAGATCATCGAATTGTGCAGATAAGTTTAGTCGCTTGCAAATTTGTATATTTATCTACATGCTCGTAGTGCACGGATTTGATCATCGTGATATCGTAGCAGATACTGCTTATATCAATGTTTTATCAGTGAATGCAATCTGTATATATCTTTATGTTTGAAACTTTCAAGCCAACAGTTGTATTATCTTAAATGTTAGTTGTTTTATCAAAAATAATTTTTATCACACTTTAAACCCATCCATAGTTTTAAATAAATACACAAATTTTCTTGCAACAGAGATTGTTGCTTTTATGTTAAACTCATTGAATATCTCTATCACCTCTCTGAAAATTGTTGAGGTTATCTCAATGTAACTTTGCTTCATCATTTATGTTGTTCAAAGAATTTCATTTTGTTTTGTGCTGTGATTTAAATTAACACAATTGTAGCATTTTATCAATTGCATTTAATTTAGTGTAAGATTTGACTATCACGTTATTGTTGTAGTACTTAATTAGTGGTAAGGTATATGAGAAGCCTAGACCATATCTATCAAAAACCAGTAGCTGAGTAACCGATGTCGTGCCAGAATGGTATTTGTGGCTTGTATGTACTAGAAATTACGGTAGGTGGCATTGTGATCTCATACACATATTGGGGGTGCTTCAATATTGGGTAATATCTGTGATAGTGCTAGAGCAATAATTTGAAGTAATCAGTTAATAATTTTATTTATTTTTTTTTTGCGCATCAGAAACAGTCCAGGCAAAAATGATCAAACTATTTTAAATTTTATTAGTAGTTTCGTAACCTCATATATTGCTTATTAGCAAATCCTTAACTTTCGTGTTGTAAAACTTGTATCCTCCATCAAATTGAATATGTTCAGCCTTTCTGTCTTTGAAGATTTCTTGGAAGTCATCGGGTATGTCATCTCTCTTTTTAGTTTGTACTTTCTTAACCCAAGTGTATTTAAAAAAGGACCCCCAACCCCAACCAATAAATCACATATTATGTCAAAATGTATATGCATCTATTATCGTATTTTGTATATACCTGTATGTCATCAGTGTCTGCTTGCCATGGATCACCCACATGAGAAGCATAGACCCTTCGGCCCTTCTCTATGCAAATATTTTTCTAATTTTTTGTGTAATATGTGGGTAATTGTTCTATTGACCATTCTTTCAATTCTGCGTATTTCATTTACTTGTGTTTGTTTAAAATTTGTTCCCATAATTGTTTATATTTGTGTAAACAACCGTACTTCATGAATCGAAGAAAATATACCTTAAATAATGTTCCTTGTCTTGATGTGCAAAGTCCCTGACGTCAGCCATTTTAAACGGCATTAAAAAAAAGACATCCAGAGAAGACTTTGTGCACTTGACAAGTTATCTTTAGGTGACATCAACAATCTGTAAACTTGTATCTTTTATGTTCGAAATCGACAAATCAACATATTTCTTCTCTTGAATGTTATTTTGTAACATAACTAGCTTTGACCATACTTTTATGCCAAAGCTTTTCAAAATATTTGGCAACAAACTCAATTCAAAATCAAGCTGCTTTCCTAAAAAAAGCAGTCTATACAGTGCTGGTATCTGGCATTCCTTTCTTCCATGTCATTTTATAATTTTATGTACCACAATTATAGGATTTTGTTATCTCCATTTATTGTAACAGTCATTATCTTAATTGTATAGTGATTAATCATTTCGACATATCTAAATGTCGTAACTAACTTCATTATAATAAATTAATTTAATCATTATTAATAATTTAGTATAGTTGGTTCTGTTTGGGATCAATTAAAAACGGCACTGTGGTAAGATGAGGTTCCGAAAAATCGTGTTATAAGTTTACTTTGAGATGATTTGAATGTACCGATTTACTGACCGAACGGACACAGTGTAGTGTCCAATAATAATAAACAATTTCGTGAAGGTAAAACATTTTAAAATACAACTCAACTGAGTCGTTAAATGTCTAGTAAAAAGTGATTTAGAAATGGAGGTGAAAATTTAGAGTTTTCCAGTGGTTAAACGCACCTATGTAAAATCAGAGAGATGATGCACACACTATTAGATACCCCTTGTGTGTGTGTGTGTGTGTGTGTGTGTGTGTGTGTGTGTGTGTGTGTATATAAACTGCCATATTATTCGGATTCTACAGAAGACCCGTTTATTGTTCCAAACTGCCAAGAACGTATTTTACGTCGAACGCTACAGCGGTCGCCACATTTTCAGCAGAGTGAAAATCATGATGTCAGCAACAAATAAGGAAACACCCAGTTAAACATCATACCCTCTTTAACAACGGAATATTGATTTAGAGTCTGATTCTAGTTGCAAGTGTATTTACCCCTTATAACTTCCAACATATACTAAGAGGTAATGTTTCCGATTTGTGCATCAGTCTTTGATAGAGGGTATACAGAACTGTTTATAAATGTAGAAGATTCGTTTGGTCATGGTAAATAAGATATTAGTTTAGAGGTTTTGTGGCAATACATTCATCATACTACATTTATTGTACAGACAGATGCACTATTTTTAATTCTTCTGCGAACTGAAGAAGGAAGAAGGAATAGTAAAATATACCAATCCCTTAGAATACGCAAATTATAATTGCATGAGGGCATTGTCAAAATTATCATAATTACCACAAGTCTAGCTTTGTTTACCAAAATAATTTCTTCAAGCCCAACCTTGCGGTTGCCACACGAGCATTGTTTCTTGGAAATAAGTGATATCGGAGATATAGCTAAATCTGAATTTTGCAAATTCAGCTAATATATCACCACACATCAGAACATGTTCGAAGAATATCTATTTATTTATCTATCTACATATCTATTTATCTACCTATGTATCCATCTATATATCTATATATCTGTTTGTCTGTATATCTATTTATCTATCTATCTATGGAACTAAATCTGTGAATATATACGTCGAATACCAGTCCACATGCAGAAAACATCGAAATTCCTGGTGTCTTATATCGTTTTAGATCGTTGTTCTAGCACAGATTAATTTGTCAGACAACATTTCAATCGACGTTTCTATTACAGTACGGATACGGTGGTGATACCAAGGGGTCCAAGATTTTGTACTCCAATATCCGCAAATGTTCCTGAAATAGAAAAGGGACCATTTACATTTCTTTCATTCGTGATTTTCAGATTATATATTTCTATGTATGAAAAAAACAAAAAACAACAACAAACAAAAATCTAATGAATTGACTACTGTAAGAAAGTGAACTAATATTTATGAAGCTGCTTGTAGTGTGGCATTTATTATACAATTCTATACATGTATGTATTTTAAGCGAAACATTTTAATGTCTTTGACTGTCCTCAGTATACCATAAACCCATTTAACCTCTGACCTACTGCTTGTAAATTTCAGTCGTCTCAAGAACAATGGGTGGATGAAAGGTAAAACATTATTTATAACACGAATCTAATAACTTAAATGTGTCAAGGTATCTGCTATCTCAATGTGGATTCAATGACGTAAAGATTAATGCAAAAAAAATAAATAAATAAATAAAAAAGTGGCTAAGTAAATGATGGCAATTAGATTTTATTATTCTGATTCTTTCCATCTATTCCATCTACCTATCTGAGATATTTATGTAATAAATAATGTTGTTAGATGTATACAACTACTTTAAAAAAAACCAGTTAATCTCTTCAGGCAGCTCGTGATAAATTTGTTTCAATAATTAGACTGATTATACAGATTGGAAGAATTTTATCACGGAAACCAAACTGTCCAATTTTTTATCTATGGCATCCTGGACTCTATAGTAAAATTACAAATGTTGAGTTACGCCTAAACCATAACCTTACACAAAGTGGACTTCTCGTGTACTACGTTTGAATTAGAAACACACTCAAATTTACACATGAAGTGAACAAGGTACTGAACTTTTGAGAACTTGCGAGGTTTCATCTAAGGGGTAAACCTATCAACAACTCCTTATCGAGTCCATTGAGAAATAGTTATTATAAACCAATCAGACTCCAATAATACGTTTAAGTTCAAAACGTATTATAACAACTATGGATCCTCAGATTATCACAGATGAACAAGTTTTTATTTACCAAGAGTTTCTTTAATCAAGACGGCGATGTATTATGTCACCTGAGAATGTTTTAAAGATTTCAAGTTAATTACGGTACGCTGCTCCTGTCAGCGTGTATAAAGAACGCAGAATGACAAAATCAATACCAGATGTAGTAGATCAAATAAAATAAAGACTTGTTTTATTGACGCTAACTCCAGTAATCAGGCGAGATTGGTAACTGGTCATAATTAGTGGGATTTAGTAGCTTGTCGACTACGTCAAAGTTTTTTTTTTGTTGTTTGTACATGAGTGCTGCAAGCTAAGAAATTAATCGTTTTCTTGCTCGGTCAATTAAAAACACCCAATAAAACCCTCATTCAAAATAATTCTTATAATTTTACCTAGCATCTGTATTCCCCTACCTGGTTTTACTATTCTGTAGCTGAAATGACCATTTGCGAAAAAGATAAAGAGAATCTTATTGGTGTATTACGTTTAGATTTTAGAAAAGCACATTATCTGGTCAATCATAATATTCTACTACAGAACTGAGAAACTTATGGATCTTTCAAATTTAACACTATCTTTTTTAGCTCATAAATAAACAGCAGATCACAAACCCTCTGTTTTAATGCGTTTAAAGTAACTCATTCCATGTTACCGTAGGAGTTCCCCAAGGGTCCATTTTAGGACCACTTTTCTTTGTACTATTTATCAATGATCTTCCCTTGGTATTTACCATACTGATATGTTTATGTACAGAGCTGCTCAAGCTGTGAAGTTACTAATAATGAAATTGAGGGTAAGCTACATTCTGACGTGTCAAACATTTTAACTTGCTGTACTAAAAGCAATGTTAAATAAATTCTCAAAGGACCAAGGTTTTACTAATTGGCACCACTCAAAAGAAAAGAAGAATGCAAAAGACCCTTTCTGTATACCTTGGATATGACAAGTTTGAATGTGTCACTCGTGAAAAACTTTTAGAATTCACAGATGAGGACATTCTATCATGGAATAACCAAATTAACTCTGTATATAGAAAAAGTTACATCGAGTTATTTTATTTGAAAAGAATTCAGCATTTTTTGAGCCCAAAATCAAGAACTAACTTCTACAATTGTTCCAATATTTGATGACGTTGTTCATCCTACGCCGATGTATTTGAAGGATTCTGTTATTATTACACTCTTGTAATTTTCGTTTATTTATCTTCTTGTTGATTCACATTCAAATTTATATATTTCATAATTCTGTTATTTGTCTCTCTTTTTTAAATTAATTTATTGTTCATTCGTTTGTTCATTCATTCATTTATTCTTACGCTACTTTTTGACTTACCCACTTAACTGCACCTAAATATGTTTGTTCATCCGTTACTTCGCATGTCTTTTGATATCAAGACTGACTGGTGAAATCGCAAACTGAATTACCTAGAATATTAATGGCAGTCGAAATAATAATTATTTAGAGAATAATAACTCGTCAGAAAAATCTGAATGCACAGGTAATAATTAACTTGATACAGGTATTGAAAAATAAAACTCTGAAGAGTATATAATTTTGTACGTGGAAAAATATGTTCAGAGAATTTGTGGATATCAAACTATTTTGTAAGCAATTTCGCATTAAAAAATGCTCTCTCTCTCCCTCTCTCTCTCTCTCTCTCTCTCTCTCTCTCTCTCTCTCTCTCTCTCTCTCTCTCTCTCTCTCTCTCTCTCTCTCTCTCTCTCCAATATACAACATTTATCCCGGCCAACCATGTTTTTTAATTCGTTTTTGAGAAAACGATACACAGATTTCATTGAAACGTTCTTTTTTCTTTAAATGAGAATCGCTTTTCACAATTAAATATGATTTTCTCGCAAAGAATGCCACACTTTTGTGGAGGTATTCAAACAATTTTAGAAGGCCATACAACGATTTGACAAATTCATTCTGTTATGTAATATTTTATTTTACTTTAGGTATAATTATAACATTTATTATTCTCTGAGAAAATTATTATTTTAATCCAATTTATGATCACTTTACTGATAAAGTGTTTCTTATAAGTACTTGGAAGGCAATATAGTCGAGCATTTCCAGCACTTAAAACAATAATGACGATAACGAAAGAAGAATTTGTTGCGACATTTCTTTACTAGAAGTGATATCGTTCATGTGACTACTGGTCGATGATTGTTTCAGATGTTCTTAATATCATTCACATGAGATGAAAAATGTTCTACCTCAATTCGTTGAAACAATGTAAGTGAAGGCATTATTTGCTTGCTTCGTTTAAGTGATCGAGTATATCTATCAGTTTGATCGCAAAGTTGCATGTTACAAATATAATTTCTCTCCAACTGCTAAGACCACACCACATGACCTGTCTTTATCTTTTTAAAGTTTATGCACTAATTTTTTAATTTTTTTTATTTCATATGAAACATTTATTTCATTCATTTTATTTATGAATTTCTCTGGACAATGACCCCCCCCCCCCCCCCGACCAGTCAAAGCATGCATTATCTCGCGAGATGTGGACAGTGGCTGCAAAAAAGGCAGATAGTTTGAGACAGTCGTCTATTATGGAATTATAATGGTGCAGGGGTACCAAAGGTGTTGATGACTCACATATGAATGACCAGTGAGAAGCACAGGATTTACTTGAGTTGCAGACTGTTGGAATATAGTAAATCGTGAGGAAGAGGGGTATTATTTTTTACCCCCCCCCCCCCCACACACACACACCTTCAAGAATGGGAAGGAGAATCCCTAGGAAAGAGGGGTCCAGAGATTTAAAAAAATGTATACAATTTTAATTATGGTGAAATTGTTTAAAATTTTTGTCAAACGTTTATACCTCTATGCGGTCATGGCAGGAAGACACGTGATACACTTTAAGTAACTAAGGAAATGATTACTTTACTTTTGTTACTTTAAGGAACGAATTTTGGGTTTTTACCTTATGCATTGCCAGGTTGGAGATGAGGGTGGGAGGTGGCAGAATATAAATTTGTTTCAAGTTAAGTAACATGTAATGTAAATTACCATCCCAAACCATTGAAGTTGCTCTAGTAAGTTTTATACATCATCCAACAAATAGAGAGATAGAGAGGGGGGGGGGGAGCAAGCCCTCTCTGAGACATTTAAAGGCTCTGAAAAATATCTCTTTCTTCTGCTGCTGTTGCACCTATATTAACACTAGAGTACTGACAGCGTTAATCAGTTACTTAAATAATGGATCGATGGCTTGATAAATAAACCATCCATGTATATTTTACCAAAATAACACCTGTTATGTTTCTTACGTGATGCAATAATTTTAGTCTTTAGTGTGGTATTTTATGTCAATGCATGTTAATAACTACGTATAAGGTAAATAGTTTGTGTCAGTGCACGCTGATAACTACGTATAAGGTAAATAGTTTGTGTCAGTGCACGCTGATAACTACGTATAAGATAAATAGTTTGTGTCAGTGCACGCTGATAACTACGTATAAGGTCAATAGTTTGTGTCAGTGCACGCTGATAACTACGTATAAGGTAAATAGTTTGTGTCAGTGCACGTTGATAACTACGTATACGGTAACTAGTTTGTATCAGTGCACGTTGATAACCACGTATACGGTAAATAGTTTGTGTCAGTGCACGTTGATAATTACGTATAAGGTAAATAGTTTGTGTCAGTGCACGTTGATAACTACGTATAAGGTAAATAGTTTGTGTCAGTGCACGTGGATAAATACGTATAAGGAAACTAGTTTGTGTCAGTGCAGGTTGATAACTACATATACGGTAACTAGTTTGTGTCAGTGCACGTTGATAACTACGAATACGGTAAATAGTTTGTGTCAGTGCACGTTGATAATTACGTATAAGGTAAATAGTTTGTGTCAGTGCACGTTGATAACTACGTATAAGGTAAATAGTTTATGTCAGTGCACGTTGATAACTACGTATAAGCAGTGGCGTCACTAGAGGGGGTGCGGGCCGCACCGGGTGACACCATCACAGGGGGGTGACACCAAAATGGAAAAATGCGAATTCGACAGAGCAGAGCAGACAGAGTAAAGTTTAATGTTTAATGTTTAATGTTAAAATAAAAAATAACATAATTTTGTTGCAGTTCTTAAACGCTGTTACCTCAAATTTTATTGTTTTCTTCTTATGTCCTTTGTAACTTTAATACTTAAATTTACAAACATTACTATAGGCGATTCTGTATGGCCTGGTACAGGAGGACTCGGAGGAGGTCCATGGGGGAAGTCTGGAGGGGGTGACACCATGAGTGGAGGGGGTGACACCATGAGTTTACCGCACTGGGTGACGCCAACCCTAGTGACGCCACTACGTATAAGGTAAATAGTTTATGTCTATGCACGTTGATAACTTCGTATAAGGTAAATATTTTTCATCATCTTCAAAAGTTCGGCATACTGGAGTATTTCATCATCACGCTGTATGAATGCTGTACAAAGTCACGGAGATGGGTGGAGAGCAGAGTGAGATGAGGTTGCACTCACATCCCTGCAACTTTTGGGTCTGCCGTTGGCATGCACATCTACAATTTCTGAGAGCAAGCACATAACTAATTTATGGACAACCATTCAACAAGACTCTTGCCATGATCAACAGTTAGTCAATAGTAGTATATGGGGCCCATATGGGTCGAAAAACGTCCACATCGGCCTTATGGATTTAACCTTTCTAAAATGTCACTATGGGCCTTATGGAAATTTAACATTAGGATGTAACAATAGGCCTGTATGGAAATGTAACATTAATGGCGCTAATAGCCATATGGACCTTTTAACATTAGGATGTCATTATAGGTCCTATGTGAATTAAACATAGGGTAGTTCATATACTTATACTTGCTGTCCAATATACCATGACAAGTGGAGGAGTTATTATATATTTTTTTCATACAAACGCACATACACATTCACACATACCATCGCACATACACATAAAGGTGTGGTGTAGGAGCTATTGTTTTCTTTTTCATACACGTATATTTTTATACCATCACATATAAAGGAAGATAATTGGGTAGGGTCTATTATTTTGTTTTTCATACATACAATCACATGCACAAAACACAAACATAAATAAGTTGGCAATCAATGACTAGTATCCTTTTCTAGAATATTGGGGTGGTCCTAAAAAGGTCAGTTAGGATATCACTGAGAAGTGCTCCTTTTAGTGACCGCACCTCCTTTAGTATTGGAAGTTCCCAACCGGTTTGCGCATGCACCACTCCTCTTTCCCCATCGAATTTGACGCCACTGACCCACAGGCACGGAGAGGCTCGCATCCATCCACCCTTGGGATTCTTGGGGTTCTTCTTGCAGTTCTGATGGTTACTGTTGCTGTTGTTATCGCTGCCACTGCTTCTATTGGAGTTGCTGCTTCTTCTCTCTTTCTTTGTCCTGTCCCAAGACTTCTTTCACGAGGTCTTTGACCATCCTGAAATACACAAATATTCTTTTCTCGCAGTACCTTTGTCCTGAAAACATGTCAAACTCTTTCATCAGATTAAGGAGGTGTCTTTACATGCTCCAAAATGTACCAAGGTAACGGTTTATTCGTAGTCACGCTCTGGTTCATTCTTCTTTCTTCTTGTCTAGTAGAAAGATGACTGGCAAGACGGACGAACTTGCCGCTTTATGTGCTCGAGACGCAAACATGACAGAAAACATCCCTAGGTTTGGTACATAGAGGTGATAAAAAACATCACATGAATAGACGCACGGACAGAAAAGAAAACATCCCTCAAGAGAAAGAGATCCAGAGAGAGAGAGAGAGAGAGAGAGAGAGAGAGAGAGAGAGAGAAAAAAAAATTAATAAATAATCAGAATTTATTTTTCTTCTAAACAGTGAACATATTTACAGGGTTGACAATGTTGGTGAATAAGACATGACGGTTTCGTTTTGACATCGACTTAAACTACGCTTTCAAGCTAGAAAAAGAAAACCATAATAATCGCGAAACCACCATTCTACATTTTGATCGTTTCTAGGTAAATGGGGTCCAAAACAAGACAGTACATGGGTGAGATGTGTCCAAGACTTCACCGAGGAAGAAAATACACACAGTATTGTTCACAAAGGATGGCATCTGATCTTTGTAATCTCACGTTATTGAATATTGGGTCGAAACAGCATTTCTTCTCATAAAGTCTCTGATATCGTTTTAGATGGAGTGTAATCCACGCGAATCAAAATATTCCACCGTGATGTCGTTCGGAAAGTAGACAGCGACCCAGTGTGTTGCTGGTCGATGACTGTCATTGGTGTTGATGACCTCGGCTCGAACTTCTTTGTATTTTCGATGAGGGAGTTCATCTTTGGCACATACATGATTCCATGGGGATGTAAGAGAACTACGTATGAGGAGATAATACAGTTCACAGGTAATTTTTTTTTACCACAGAGATCACAGGTAATGATAGGCAATGCCTTCAAACTTGACCTTTTCTTTAAATTGGTCCGTCAGGTACGTAGCCGTGAAAGAAGGATTCGTTCTCTGATGCAAGAAGACTTCGACGCGTTTGGCCTCAGTGTTGGTCAGTAGGGGGTTGAGAATGGTATAAGAAGTCTTTATACAACTAGTTCAAGATGTTTTTCTCTTGGATAAGAGTCCGAGCTTCCTCCAGATAATAGCCCAACTGTTATTCTTGCCTCATTATCAAATATGTGTCGTATTGTGCTTGACTTGGATGATCGACATGACATCCATGACAATGTTCTAAGGCAATAGTCTGATTCTTTTGGCAAAGTCTTGAGGAAAATATTTCACAAAGGCTTTCTATTATTCGGACCATCGTGTCAATTCTGTTTCTTCTTTTCTTCTAATTTGTCTACTTTTCGTACTTCTCCTACAATTCGACTTTGTGGCTGTGGCTGCTGTAGTTTCTGTTCTTGATCGTTTATGTCAGTGACTACGTTTTTCATGAATGAGCCTTTAATAGTACATGATCACTTCTCTGAGACTGTTGATTTCAAGAGTATTGTCGATCTGCAAACAAGACCAGGTATTCTGTGTTGTCCAGATTTTGAGCAAACAGAATTTCCACACGCAGTTGTCCTGATTTTATATAATGGAAATGTCCCACGCAACTGCCTTGGCCTGGTGTGAAATCAAATCCGCACAAACAACCTCCTGCATAGTGAACGTAAGAAATGCCGTGTGCACTCTTGCTACCCATCTGTCCTGTGGCTTCAAACAGAGTCAAATGGAATCTCAAGTAAGTCTTGTGGGCAAAGTTAGATGCAAAGGGCCTGGTACACAATGCCTCGCCGTCTCGAGTCACTTATATCGTGTAGGTGTTGTTGTGATGAAACTAGATGGGTTTTGATCAAAAGCTCCGTTGAAGGCTCCGTTGTTGAAGATGCCAATGAGCAAACGTTTTAGTAACTGAAGCTGGAACACATGCTCTTTGATCTTGAATCATAGTCCAGCAGCAATGGTAAACGTTTTTGCTTCCATTTGTCGTATGTGATACTTGGCCGTGTTTCCGATCAAAGTCTGACTGATCTCATTTCTTACTCTAGGCAAGACTTCTCAACGTCGCATGTACAGTCTGGCTTCTTCGATGGTGGTTTTGAAATCGTTAGCATTAGCCATCAGACAGAAAAAGGTGCTACTTCGATTCAGTCTGAGACGCACATCCACTTCGTTACACAAATACTTGTCTTGCAACCACATGTCCATGAGCTTGTGCAAACGATCCATCATTTCTAAACTATGACCTTGTTTGGTTTTCTATTTTCGGTCGGCAAATTATTTATTGTGGTATGTATCATCACTATCAATCAAGACTGTGTCGTTAAACTTTCCGAGCGTGTCGGGTTTCCAAACTTTAGAAGCATCTAAGTGTGTGTTCTGGGATTTTTTTCTGCAAGTGAGTAGATTTTTCAGGTAGGCTGGGTAAAGGCAAGTGTCCATGCTGCTGCTGACTTTTTGTTGTTCAGTTACAAATCCACTTCACTGAACAAAGAATACATACAATTGTTGACAAAAGCCACTCTGGCATCTGCGTCAGGATTCGTATAGTCGTTTTTGATAACTTTCACTCTCAGCTACAGGTAACTGTTACTCAGGTCAATGTAGTCTTTGGTTTGCCCCTTGCTTTCAAACTACCCAATGGGAACTGACAACGTAATAAACGACACAGGATGGTATTTTAGCCACTGTGATTCTTGTATCGTCATCATCTTTGTCACAGGATGAAGCCGGGTTGGGACTGGATTAGTGAAGACACTGAAAGCGACTGCGTTAATAAGATGTTTATTTATAAACGCAATTCTATAATGAACAAATCTGACACCATTATAACAAAAAAGATAAGGAAAATTATAAAGTTCCTAACATGGAACTATCAACAACAAGTAATTCAACGAGAAAGATCAAAGATGAATTTAACGAATGGAATTTTAAACAAACGTGAATAGCATCCTATCACCAATCAACAAATAAGAGTATATGATCTACACCCCAATATAAACAAGGTCTTATTAAGTACCAAGGGTGACCAAAGCATGTGATTTATGCACTTATCAATATGATACTCATCAATTTATCAATTCATCAAGCG
This sequence comes from Margaritifera margaritifera, assembly GCA_029931535.1. Taxonomy (NCBI): domain Eukaryota; kingdom Metazoa; phylum Mollusca; class Bivalvia; order Unionida; family Margaritiferidae; genus Margaritifera; species Margaritifera margaritifera. Next base: position 1,895,927 of record JAQPZY010001694.1, on the reverse strand, counting down.
ATATTGGAATATGTATGAATTTATGAATATATCGTTCATATAACGAAAATGAAATGGGAATGCATGAAATTATGAATCTATCACACATATAGCGATATTGAAATGGGAATGAATGTAATTTTGCACAGATAGCAATATTGAGATAACAATGAAATGGAACACGCAATAAATATAACTATCGTGGCGCCCGTTTGACGACCAAGATGTATCTACGGTTCCACCCGCTCTAGTCCATGGTCAAGGAGCCACCACGCATGGTCCACCCCTCCCAGTCTGTTGAAGGATCCCTCGAGAGCCTTCACATTAACACAGACCCGTTGGTCGAGAAGCCTTGGTCCCTCGCATCGAGAAAACCAGTACACTCTTCCGAAACAACGTCACCAGACACAGCGTACATGTCACACGAAACCACACAGAGTTCTGTGACTTCACACCACCAAACCATACATATGGAACAGCTCTACAGCTGAAGTTTTGCTCCCGTAAAGAGGTAAGCTTTCTGACAAGACTCGTCGTAGTGTAATTTGTTTATAGAGAATTCGCTCTATATGTACTCTAGCTGTGACAGATATGCGCAGCAGCTAGGTACGTGAGTTTTCACTGCGGGCAATTTGCAGGTGCAGCATGGGGTGAATCGCGCTCAGTATTTCAAAATAACTAGAGCCGAAAAAAAATAAACAACCCCCGAGTAATGCTCTAGTCGGAAACGAAACCCGAATACATTTTTGATCACATATACATATTGATATAAACGATACAATTCCGTGACAATACCTCCCCCCTTAAAAAAAGTGGCAGCACTTTTAGAAAATCACGTAATTTTGCAAAAATACAAACTGAAACATATTACTTACATTACCAGAATATCATGGAAAGGAAAAAAAACCTGCAAATCACACTCTGCTTAAATAATCGGCCCCTACATTTTCCGACCCTCTGATTGCTTCGATCCGGAAACGATATGGCTGCAGAGTCAATGCCCAACGCATCAATCTTGCGTTGGCAACTTTTGCCTTGTTCAAATATATGAGAGGCTGATGGTCCGTTTCAAGGACAAATTCCCTTCCGAAAAGGTACGTGTGGAATTTACCTATACCCCACACCAGTGCCAAGCACTCCTTTTCGATCACGGAGTAGTTTTGCTCCCTAGGTAGCAATTTCCTACTAGCATAAGCTATGGGTAACTTTACCCCGTCTTGCTCCTGTAGCAAAACTGCTCCTAAGCCCGTGTCGGATGCACCAGTTCTCAATATGAACGATCTATTTAATTCTGGCAACTTTAGGATCGGTGCACTGATCAATCTTGCCTTAAGGGCGTTAAAAACTTTTTCTTGGCATAAACCCCAAGAAACTTTATTTGGCTGCCCTTTCCTAGTTAAATCCGTCAATGGACTAGCTATAGCGGCGAAATTTAGAACGAACTTCCTATAAAAACCTATCAATCCAAGAAACGATCGTATCTGTTTCTTGGTTTCTGGCCTAGGAGCGTCTTTAATCGCTTCAATTTTATCAGGGTGGGGTTTTAACTGCCCTGACCCACTTACTAGATGGCCCAAGCATTCCAAGTTAGAATATGCTATACTACACTTGGAGGGTCTCGCTGTGAGATTTGCCTTGCGGAGTCTGTCAAACAGATCGACTAGTGCCCAAACATGCTCTTCCCAGGTATGCGTATATACAAGAATATCGTCGACAAAAGTATCTACGTTGTTCATGCCTTTCAACAATTTTCGCATGAGACGCACGCACGACGCACCGGCGTTAACCAGACCAAAAGGCATAACCTTAAACTGGAAAAGACCTTTAGGGGTCGCGAATGCCGTTAATACGCGGGCATTTTCAGCGATGGGCACCTGCCAATATCCTTTTGTAAGATCTAATTTAGAAATGTACTGGTGCCCCGCCAATTTTGAAAACAAGCCCTCCATGTCTGGCATCGGTTCAGCATCAAACACGGTGACTTTATTTAGTTGTCGAAAGTCTATGCAAAATCGATTCGTTCCGTCTTTCTTTCGGACCAATACCACGGGGGAAGAATAGGGGGAGTTTGAAGGTTCAATCACTCCCAGGTCTAACATTTTACCTACTTCCTCATCGATTGTCTCCCGTGCGTTAAAGGGTATTGGATATCCCTTTATTCTGATTGGCTCCGAGGTATTCAAGTTTATCTCGTGCGTTATTAATCCAGTATTACCTGGTCGATCTGTAAATACGTCTGGGTACTTACTCAAAATTTCCCTGACTTGCTGACGCTGACGTTCAGGTAATTCTGGGCACACGCTGACCATATCTATTCCCTCATTTCCTACAACCATGGGGTACTCAAGGGGAATTTCTGTGTTGGGGTCACTCGGCTCGTCTTCTATGACCGCAATACATACGACGTTCAAAACGCCCCTTTCAACAGTTTTATGGCATACATCACACGAACGACAGAATCGTGCTATATCACTATTTACACCTGGCCAATAAAATTCTCTTAATACTTTGTCATTCGTCCTTTTCCTACTCAAGTGACCTGCACTACCGGACTCGTGCGCTACTCTAAGTATACGGGACCTGAATTTCTGGGGGACAACCAGTTGGAAACACTTTCTACCATCCAACGTGGTAAATTGCCTGTACATTAAACCTTCCCTACGTATAAATTTCAAACTTGAACCGCCCTTACAATGTTTCGCGGTACTGGATACGATCCTCTCCGCGGTCGCGCTCAAGGACGCGTCATGCCCTTGCTCACGCGTAAATTCATCGCGCGAGATATCGGTCATGGCTTCCGGAAGTTTCAACTTACGTAGTGGCGTTTTCTCCGCCTGCGCCTGCGCCCTAGTTTCGGCCGTTTGTACAATGGGAAACCGGAAATCAGACTGAGTTGGGAGTCTGGAGCCCTCGACATTTCCGATAGTTAGGTCGTATATGGGGTTTTCCATACACAGAGCTTCTACGGTTCCGGTCAGAAAAGGCGTCTCGATTTCTATTCTCGCGACGGGAATGCGATCAATCGTTTGATCTAATAACATGCACGGGGATTTCCAACCAAACATTTGGTCATCCCTAACGAGACTCCGCTTTACTACGACGCCCGTGCACCCGGTGTCGCGTAAGACCGTGACTTCTTGACCGTTGGCGGTACCAGTAGCAGTCGGTACCCTCGCGTCGGGAAAAAGACAAGTGCCGATCGACTGAATAACATCATGACCGATCTGCGCACGCGCTGCGGACTCGTATACCTTATTCGCATTATTAGATGCCGAATTATCACGCGGAAAATCATCGCGCTTACCGCCTCCTGACCATGCTCTGCTTTCAATAGCAACCGCGACTCTCTGGACAAACCCCTTCCTTTTCGGACAATCGGGCGTGATGTGACCCCATTCCTTACAGGTAAAACATTGTCTATCCCTACGATTTGTACCCTTCCCAGATTGAAAGTTTCCACCTGTGTTTGTACCAAGTTTCTCGGGTTCTCTGGGTCTCTGATCTTTAGCTTGATTACCTCCCTTGTTATCCCTTGAAACCACATTCTGGGTACCTCCCCGAGCTTCGGCGAAATAGTCTGCCTGAGTAGCCATATCAGAGATATTATTGAAGGACTTTTCCCTCAGGAATAAGTACAATTCCTTACCACAAGTGTTTAACAGCTGGTCCCTAAGTAAAAAATCGGTAAGACCCTCAAACGTTTTTTGAATCTTACCACATTCAACCCAACGCTGGAAATAATCCCCCGTCCTACTGATGAACTGGGTGAATGTCTCGCCTTTCTCGGGTTTACTATATTTAAACTTTTTGCGGAACCCTTGTTCTGTCAACTCGTATCTCTTAAGGAGTGCCTCTCTCAATGCGTCATAGTTTAATGCGTCGTTCACGGGTAGACGCGAATACACATCTAGCGCTTTACCTTTAAGTAACGCGCTGAGATGGAGCGACCAATCATCTTTTTTCCACTTTTGGATGGTAGCATATCGCTCAAACCTATGTAAATAACTATCTAAGTTATCTTTGTCATCTTCAAAAGGGGGTAATTTAGGGCCTCTTAACTTTGATTCTTGTTGACCATCTTTCTTAGCCTCTAATAATTCAAATTTCCTTCTATGTTCTTTCTCCATATTCCTGTCTTCTAACTCAATGGCTTCTAACTTTGCTTGTTTCTCCCTATCTAACTTTCTTTCCTCAAGTTCTCTTACCTGCTCTATTCTTTCCCTTTCTGCTTCCTTTTCCCAACCTATCCTTTCCTTCTCTGCCTGTTTCTCTAACTCTATCTTCTTTTCCTCAAATAGCATTTTCTCCCTTTTAAATGCTATCTTTCTTTCCTCAGTTTGCTTCTCTAATTCTAATTTTTCCCTTTCAAATGCTATCTTTCTTTCCTCGGCTTGCTTGTCTAATTCTAACTTTTCCCTTTCTATATCTCTCTCCTTTAATCTTTGATCCCTTTCCCGAGACTGCTCCTCCTGAACGAATTTTCTAAGGGCCTCCCCCTCATACCCAAACTGTTTACCCAACTCCACTAGATCTTTGAGTGACGACATGATAAATACTGTTGATAAGATCACCAATCCTAAGTGCACTATCATATAACACATACAATTTTTAGGACTACACGAACCAACTGTATATCTCTTCTCCAAATATATGCAATATGTATATATGATAAACAAATGGTAAATAGAACAAAATATGAGTGAGGTATTCACTCACCCGCCTGAATTAGCTCTTGTCAGGAAGGTCACAATCTGAAACAGATAACTGAAAAATCTTACCAGAGTCAAGACCTACGCAAACTAACGTCCGTACTCCGACTAATCCAATAATCCCACTTCTGACACCATTTGTCACAGGATGAAGCCGGGTTGGGACTGGATTAGTGAAGACACTGAAAGCGACTGCGTTAATAAGATGTTTATTTATAAACGCAATTCTATAATGAACAAATCTGACACCATTATAACAAAAAAGATAAGGAAAATTATAAAGTTCCTAACATGGAACTATCAACAACAAGTAACTCAACGAGAAAGATCAAAGATGAATTTAACGAATGGAATTTTAAACAAACGTGAATAGCATCCTATCACCAATCAACAAATAAGAGTATATGATCTACACCCCAATATAAACAAGGTCTTATTAAGTACCAAGGGTGACCAAAGCATGTGATTTATGCACTTATCAATATGATACTCATCAATTTATCAATTCATCAAGCGATATTGGAATATGTATGAATTTATGAATATATCGTTCATATAACGAAAATGAAATGGGAATGCATGAAATTATGAATCTATCACACATATAGCGATATTGAAATGGGAATGAATGTAATTTTGCACAGATAGCAATATTGAGATAACAATGAAATGGAACACGCAATAAATATAACTATCGTGGCGCCCGTTTGACGACCAAGATGTATCTACGGTTCCACCCGCTCTAGTCCATGGTCAAGGAGCCACCACGCATGGTCCACCCCTCCCAGTCTGTTGAAGGATCCCTCGAGAGCCTTCACATTAACACAGACCCGTTGGTCGAGAAGCCTTGGTCCCTCGCATCGAGAAAACCAGTACACTCTTCCGAAACAACGTCACCAGACACAGCGTACATGTCACACGAAACCACACAGAGTTCTGTGACTTCACACCACCAAACCATACATATGGAACAGCTCTACAGCTGAAGTTTTGCTCCCGTAAAGAGGTAAGCTTTCTGACAAGACTCGTCGTAGTGTAATTTGTTTATAGAGAATTCGCTCTATATGTACTCTAGCTGTGACAGATATGCGCAGCAGCTAGGTACGTGAGTTTTCACTGCGGGCAATTTGCAGGTGCAGCATGGGGTGAATCGCGCTCAGTATTTCAAAATAACTAGAGCCGAAAAAAAATAAACAACCCCCGAGTAATGCTCTAGTCGGAAACGAAACCCGAATACATTTTTGATCACATATACATATTGATATAAACGATACAATTCCGTGACAATCTTGGCGTGTCATGGCAAATCGATTATGTTCCTGCTTGGAACATTCGCAAAATTCTTGGTGTATCATCTTGTCTTTTTGATTCCATAACAAATGTCCAAGTCTCTGACTGTTCTACGTCTTTTTGTCTTGCTGTGTTCGTGTTTTCTTAATGTGTATCTACGTCTCGTCCTGCCTTGTCTTTGCTGCTGAAAGGATGTCGGAGCAACTGTTTCGATAGACGTGTGGTGTGGTTTTATAGACGGTCATATGAGCTCTTTTTCTGTCTGGACTAGCACTTAGTAACGCTTGCTTGGAGTTTTATTTATGGACATCACGTTTTGGAAGAGTTGTTTTACTTGAGACAGGCCGCGACTCTTTAAGACGTGCAATATTTGGTGAACAAAAGTTTCACAATTGGTGTGACAGCACTCCCTAAACCATATCATCGTTGTCCAGCTACTCATCGGTACACGGGATATATGAATTACAACTGACTTGAGAATCCTTTGCGAAAATGAAGTTTCTCCGTGGCTTTACTTTTGGAGAATATAATATTTCGTTCGGGATTTCCTTTTATACCAATTTCACATTGTCAAAATAAAATTTACTGACGGTAAGATAGTGTGTTTAACAAATTCTCTGTGAACGCAATAAGTGTTTCCTCCATTTTGATCATCGCAGCATAGCAGAGGTGTTTCCAACCAAGTTGTCTTTTACCACATCGTAGTACACAAACGTCATATTTAAGCCTTCATTTAATTCGATGGGGTATCGGAAATACTTGTAAAATCGGTTGTTTTTGTTGTTGTTGATGATGATGATGATGATGTCTTTGGAGTAAGAAGTTAGGTCCCTGTTTCTACCCAAAATAGCAAACAAACTTGGAGAAAATTTGATTAGCAGCGTTTTGTTGTCGAGAAAATCAATACATAAGCGACGAGAGGGTGCATGGTAATAGATATTCACACGCATGTTGGTTTTGGTGAGTTTTTTTAGTTGCTAAACTGATGGTTGAAGATATACAAATTATATTGACCAGATGTCGACTATGAAAAAAATATCCTTAAGGAATTCTCATTTCATACACATTCAATCTGGCATTGGTTGCCTATGGTTAATTTTTTTTTCTTCGTAAAATCCAAATTCTTTTTTCTCCAACGCTCCTTGTAATAATTTGCCACGTATTTCTACGATGAAAGTGGTTTGTTTCCCAGTGATATCCAAGACTTGAGTAGGATAAATGATTTCTATCAAAGCCACTTCCCAATGGGCTTTGTTGCCCAGTCGTATGGCTTGAGGTAATTTCGCTGTCAAACAACACGTTGCGTTTGTAGGAAACGCATTCAGAGAACTGTTGCTGGGTAAATTCAAATAATAATGATCATTCATATTTAGATGATTTTTCTCTTCGATGAGTTATCCAATTTCAAATGACTACATACCACTGTCTCAAGAGGTTGCTCTGACTGTGGTTGTTTCTATTGTGATGGCTGGGACTGGAACTACCGTTGCTGCTACTGCTATTGCTTTTACTGTTAGTATATTTCTATGATTGGGAAGAAGATAGCCAATACTGCTGCTCAGTAAAATGGTCCACCATTGCTTATCCCCTTGTTGCAAACTTAAGTTTCCGATAGCGGTTCCAATCATACATCACAATACAGCGATCTAACAGAAAACAGATGATTTGATTTTTAGGAACACGTTTTCCAAACCGCACCCACTGTTTTTGTTGTTGTTGTAGCTGCCTCTTTGTTTCTGTGGCCCCTGCAGTGATGATACTGAGGGTGGTGACACCAGGTCTAACGGCATTTTCATGGATTCTTCTTTTAATAATCGATGGCGTGTAAGGCTGCAATCCAAAAATATAAACTAGGTGGATAACATTTCCAACATACTTTTGCTTCTTTGTTGAGACATTTTCCCACTTTACGTGTTCTTTGGTATGAGTATGTCGTAGACATTGTCTTCTTTCTTGGTCACTCGTTGTAACTGGGTGAAATGAAATGTTCGTATCTTCCAATTCATAGACGGGTGAGTGACGTCCACAAACATGTCCCATCACCGCAAAAAATTATATTGTCCAGTTAGGTAAATATCATTTGTCAAAAATGATTTTCGTTTTCCGATGCGAACATATGTTCTGTGTTTAACACCAAGGTAGGATGACGACAACGATGACTGTGACTGTAATCAACTTCTGGTCTCAGGGTTTCCAAACAATCGAACAAACACTTCCTCTTCGTTTGGGTTGGACATTTGTTCTGGTGCTCATCCGATACTGTAATGGGACGATTGATTGTAAGCTTTCACAAGACGTGGTAATACATTGATGTATTTTAGTGTGTGTTGATGTATAAAATAGTTATGTATACGTTCTTTTAATGTTCTTTGAAAACGTTTAACTACACTCTCTTTGGTTTCATGATTTTAGTCGTGAAAACGTGGATGTGACGTTTCTTAAATTCGTTTCGAAATTGTCGAGTAAGAAATTGAGTGCTTTTTCCAGTTTGCCATTGCAGAGGATTTCGACCATTTTCTTTCAATACGATTTTCAAAGCTCACACTAACTCAAAACCTGTTTTGGGTGTCAAAGGTACAATCCAAGTTCATTTTTGAAAGACATCAATCACACACAAAAAAAGACTTGTAACCTCCATTGTCCAAAACCAAGTGGGGAAACAACATCCAAATTGGTTCGCCATTCATGATCGATACCAGTCTCTACCGTTTGCGTTGAATCGGTTTCTGTAACGTTTATGTCTATTGTTCTTGCACACCTTGTCGTACGTCGTGGATAAGTACACATTGAGTTTGACTATGGCTATGGCAGCACGATACAATGTTTGAATTCCTCCGTAGCTAGCAGCAAGTGCAGGGTTGTAGCAAATGCTAGTCAAACGTACGCCATGCTACACAATAAGACAAACAACAAACTCGATGCTCTTCTGTTCCTGTGGTAATTTTGGTTACAATGCTTCGAGTGTATGTCGTGGATGTTCTAGTGGATGGAGTTTGGAACTCTTCTATCTCTACTCCCTCTTTATCTTTCAACATTTCCTTTTTTTTCTTTAGTTGAGTTCCTCCTTCTCTCAGAACGTAGGCATCGATTGTAAAATTCGATGACGTTGAATGTTGTGGATTGCCTACTACATCTTGAGGCACATTGATTTCGCTCAGTCTGAGGAGAATTGTTGTTCCAATTGTATCAAAGAATCGGGTTTCCTTGATACACAAAACGCTTTTGTTTGTCGTGAGACATGTGAGGAAAATCACTGAGAACGCGTTAAAGTAAACGTGTTTTCCTTTGCATTATTGTGGGAACGCTTTTTTCATTTCCCTTCGTAATGCATTGCCTTGACAAGAAGAGTCATTGGTTCTGCAGTGGTAGTGACCGTCGTTACGGCTGTCTTCGTCATCGACGCCGTATCTACTGTTTTGACTTCGGCCAACAGCACATTCTTGAGGCACTTATAGTGGTGGTGCTGTTTCGTCTGCAGTCTTCTGGTGAAATATTTGAAGATGTTGCAATAATTGTCCTTTCCGTTGTGATTTCTTCCCTTTCTAACAAGGCTGTTTGATCCATCAAATAATATAACTCTTGTTGTAAGTGAACCGTTTCAGTGAGATTAAGAATCTGTGGCAAGTGATGTATCAGCTATTCATACCAACGGTGGAGGGTCCATCTACCGTTTGTAAGGGACTAACGTCTGTTTTGTCCTTCCATAAGGTCAAGTGGTGCAGTATTGATGTCCTTTGAGAATGTAGTGTTCTTTTTATTTCTCCTAAGACTTCACCTAAAAAAGGACCCGCTATCGCTCCTAACACGAGAGCAGCTACTTTAGCTAACAACAAGAAAGTCAGCATCAGAAAAAACTCTTCTAGTTGAACCAGCACTTTATTCTTTTGGGTGACTGGGCTTTTCTTTTTCACCACGTTTCCACGAATGTGACAATGTCGTCCTAATTGCTGTTTCTGTGTCTTCGTCAATGGAATAGTTCCTTTCAACACATTCAAACGACATTCACATACAGGTTTGATGATCTATTATGACCCTTTTGAGGGATCAGTTTTCGAATTGGTGCATTCGCTTTCGTTAACATCGACAACACATCCCAATGTTTAGCTAAACGGGATGGGGGGAGGTAACATTTTTTCCCATTTTGGGGGAGCAGTAATGTGACGACGGGGATGAAGATGATGAACACGATACCGCGAGAACTTTAGGGATGACATCTTGTCAACGTGACTGAAGCAATCCATGTCCAAACATATTCTTTTATACAAGGACTCTTGCCCACTTGTTGTCGGGACGTCGTACGAGCTTTACCTTAGACACTTGACGAAGAGAAAACGAGGGAGTTTTCAACGGTCTACAATGAATGAGTTTCTTGTTTTGACCGAATGACTAAACTTTGTTCTTGATGCATTTGTGCCTTTAGCCACACTGATAACAATAGTTGCCATTACAAGAGTAGCTGGTTTACATGGAATAAAGCTTTATAGGAAGAATATATTAAACAATACTGATTTAAATTTCCTCAGTGATGAAGTTAGCTATCGGGAATGATTCAATTTTGTTCTTGTGATCTTCTACCTCTTTCTTAAATGGCATTTTAGCATTTTTAGACCTGTTCTCTTTGGCTACTATGTACCTAGTATTTGTCCAGTATAAACATTTTCTTTGTTGATCCGGAAAGAAAATCGAAAGAGGCACATGGAATAACGTGTTCTATTTCTAGATCATCGCCAATGACACCTATTAGGTTTAGTGAAGTTTAGTCATCTAAGTTAGAAGTCAGCAGATGCTACACATGATATCTTCAATGTTGTGTGTCTGATTTAATGGTTTGCTTCAATGCTTAAAAAATTATAATTCTAGCAAATTTTGGTATCATACGGTTTCTATCTTTGTGGTACCTTTCTTTAATGTATTGTCTCATGTGCTCTTTTTCTATGTTTTTGTATTCAATTGTACTAATTCTGGCAAGGTTTGCAGTAACATCTTGCAAATTCATTTTTAACTTCTCCACAACTATGACCAGCCTTTTGTATTCATTCTCTTGTTTACCCAATTTGATTTAACTATCAGTAAGTCATCTTGCAATTAACCTGTCTAACAGCTTGAATCGTCTTTATTTAACTTTCCAACCTTCCTTGCGAAGCAAATGAAGGTGAACAAGACGAGAAGCAAGTTGGATCTATTGTTATAAACGAACCTGAAAAGGTAACTTCACAAAAGCCAAAAGATCCACGTGGAGTTGAATTTGGAAGACGACTTGGAAAACGTTCACAAGAGTTTAGAAAAGCAAAAACAGAACGTTTAAAGAAAGCAAGAAGAATCCAAATTGCCCGACAATGGACAACACATCACAAGATGCTGAACTGACACTACATGAAATCACATTACGTGAAAGAAATGTACCAAGCTTTAAAAGCATACTCTATGATATGACATGTGGTGGTTAAACTGTTTTTGGCATCTTGTTCATTTGGTTAAAAAGTGAAACAACTTCTTCAGAGATTATTTTAACATCCAGTGATAGAAGAAGGCGGACTTAGCATTGAACAATCAATCAAAGGACGGCGGCAAATATCCAATTATCAACAGTGAAACCTGAACTTTATCCAACCCTATACAAGAAATGCTTCAGCGTATTGGAAGAATAGGTCTGTGGAAGGCAGTTCAGAACTTCTGGTTAATAATAACTATGTTCATTATGCAGCACTTAAATCTGCGGTTCACAATGGCAGGCATTCAGCTTGCTTTTCGTAAAAGCTGTTTAAGATATAAATAGATCCTTTATTTTTAAAAAAAAGGACATTAAAGAAATTGTCATGGAAATCGTTCCATTTTCAATTAGTCAGTTCACAATTGACCATCTGATAGCACATGGACTAGTACCCAACACAATTGGTAGCACTGTAAACACAAATGTAAAATCGAATATAGATTACTAACTTTCTAGCTAGATAAATAACGAGATATATAGAGAAAATAAAATACAACACAATTTATTACGTGATATTAAGCTCTGTTCTTACTTTTGAGTAAGCTATTGAAGTTTACAATTGCTCACCCGTCAACAATGGATATTGATTATGTTTTCAAGCCAATCACGCCAGTTTCTTTTATCCAGTTCATAATCAATTACTTGATAGCAAATGGACTTTTACGTGACATAATTGTTACTCAATAACAGTAATGAAAATGTACAAGAAAAACTCAATACAAATGAACGGAGCAGACTTTGAAATATATATGATCTTTATTACAACAGACTCTCTCCTTAAGTAAGAAATATATTTTAAATATCCATTCGATAACAGAAATGGAAACTATCCATTAAATTGCACAGAACAGATTTCGTTGTTGGTTTTTACACGAATTGTGATGAACTCAAAACAGTCTCTTTTACTATATCAGTACCAAGATAGAAACAAGGGATATTTCAATTTCTGATACTTATTATAACCTCGAGATGTACATTAAAAAAAATCAACGGGAGAATTAGTACTAATGTTGATGTTGATAGTTTGAAACACAACTCGAAAGTTAAGATAGCCCTGAAAACAACTACACACTATGCATTACAAACTACACTGATAAATCGTTTAGAGCCAATAGCCCGAGGAATTTGCAAGTATCTACGGAATCAGATACATCTTGCGGATTTTTTGAAACCTCAAAATGTATAAATTTTCCTCAGTCAGATCAATAAGTCCAAAAAGTGTGCCAATATTTGAGGCGGCTAGTACAGATTCGTAGGTCCTCAAATACGTAAGACTCTGGAGGATAACAATTTGAAAGATATCAAGACAATGAGGGAGCAAGTTGAGAATAAATAAAATGCTATTGTACAAAGTGGTACTAAAATAGCTAATAAAATCTCAGAGCTGCAAAATAAGATTGACGAGAACAGAAGAAATATTTTAGGTGAAGAAGGACAGTTTAGACAGAGATTTAATACTTTCTCTACTGCTAAACAAGCAATGAAGTGAGTGAGAGAAAGAGCAGTTGAGATCCTTAACTTTACACAATATATACAATCAATTGAGCAAAGGATAAACACTGAGATAGATACTTTGAGGAGTGACATGGACGAAAATCAAGAAATCTCGGGAAAACTATGGCACTTTACAATCTCAACTGGAACCGTTACAGAGTGATTTGAATAATGAAATTGAACATTATGTGCAAAACTCATTATTACATTTTTAATTTCTTTATCATTCTGATCAAGAAATTAAACATCTAGTGAATGATTTTGGCAAAAAAATTACTAACTGGATCAACAATAGCATTGCCAACACTAATACACCGTCAGAAGTGCAGAAAAGGATTGATCTAACAGAAATAAATAATACGATAGAAGACATCAAACAAAAATGAATGTTAATGATAGCACGATTAGATCTATCAGAACTTATGATGTACCGTTGACAGTTTTGAGTGATAGGATCAAAACAATAAAAGCAGTTACATTCATTAAATTTTACAACAAATTTCACGCTAAGGTTAAACGATAAAAACAGATATAAACCAATATGCTGATCTAGAAGTGGTCAATAATATCGTTGTGTTACAAAGCAGTATTGAAGAAATAGATATAAGCATGACACAAATGAGAACTGATTTAACGGGTTCGGAGCAAGCGTTTATAATAGCTACGTATGCATTAAAAAGCAGAAGAAAACACAAAGACTCCCACATTAAATAGTAGCATTGATGCAGTTATAACAGAAAAAACAAATCCTCACGAAAACATTGAGACAGTCCATACTGATTTGAACAGAAAAAGGGCGTAAATAAGATTGCATTGTTTCATGGAATTAGAACATTGACAGAAAAAGCGATATAAACAGAAATGAGATTGATGACAAAACCAAAGTAATGCCTGAATGCATATTGCTTTATGTCTTTTGAATCGTGCCGATAAAGTACACTCTCTATCCGAATGGTACTGTCATATGTTTTTACTGCAGGAAATTATTTATTTCATTGAACTAGCCGACAGTAGGCAAATTGTGAAAGGGTTGTTAAACCTATTTAAGTCTGAAACTATACCTCAGAAATTAATTACCAAGTATGGACGTATCTATGCTCCATCAGATGTTGCTAAATACACGTCACACACAATAGATGATTCACAGGAAAATGTCATTCAAATAAAGGAATCTGGATTATATAAAATTTTATAAACTTGAATATTGAAGATATAATATTTTCTTGTAGTGAAAGTATTGATTTTGTACATAGGGTTGGAGGTAAATAATCAACGTTCTACTTATTCATTAGAGTTTCAACAAGAATCTGAAGCTAATGTATACAGTACAAAATAAAAAGAAACATGTACATACTATGTAGAAGATAACAATATTTTAATAATTGGATTTATATTAAAACTGGATCGTATCTGAATGTATTACTCATAAACACAATAAATGGCCACAGCAGCGGTTATGATTGCTGAGGAAATACCTAACGGTCTACCATTTACAGTAAGCACCTAACTGTTTATGTTATTTCATTCTAATGTAGCCGATGAAGAAGGAATTAGACACAACAATCTATAATGGATTCCTGGAGAAAAAGTTCAGAATTCGATGAAAACAGGTTAAAGACACTTGACAACTTGAATGAAAGATAGAGAGAACAAGGTTTTGTCAATAAGTACTTGAACAACATGCACGATGCTTTTTCTCTATACAGGATCTACTCATGGTGCTGACAACAGACATGATTTAAACGATTCTGACGGTAAGACAAAACTTGTAAAGAGCTGGAGAAAATAAGGCAAGGGGTTAAATACCTCAATACAACACGTCATTTTATCACATACACAACAACCAGCATACATACACAACAACCAGAATACATACACAACAACCAGCATTAAATTAGAAACAAACGTTGACCAGTTCGTAAAACAAATAACAACCAACAAAACAAAACACAAAAAACGCTCCAAATTAAAATGATTTTACCAAGTCATTTCTTCATGTCGTTTGATATGACAATAAAAGAAGATAAGGAGATTTTTTCAAATTAAATTCCTTCAACATTTCAACTACATACAAGGATATGTGGATAAATATATCTATTCAAACAAACACTACTAAAAAAGGCATAAAGAGTACAAAATGAGAAAGTTATGATCAGGTGCAACTAATGCGCATAATAGTAGTTCTGAAGCTGCACAGTGTATAGTGTATGGAAAGAATATTAGAAAACCACTTGACTTTCAGATACTAACAGATCAGTGTCTATTGTCACCGCGTGCTCTTCCTCGGGATTTCAATTTCAGCATTACACTTGCAAAGCAGCTGAAGTGATAGAAGCTGGCAATCATGATTACGAACTGAAAGACTACGGCATATTAGAAATATGCCATAGTCTTTCAAAAATTCTAATGTAACACCAAACAACTCGCATCATGAACTAAGTCGGGTGCATTATACTAATGCGCTGGCCAAGTTTGTAGTGCTTCATTCAGACATTGCTACATTTTTCGAAGATGTCACACAACATTAAAGTATCTTTGTTTCAAGTAAATAGTAATGTTTGAAGGTTGAAGTCTAACATAACATCATGTACATATTGGTGAACATCATCAGATATTTAGGGCTCGTTAAGTGATAAGTAAATTATTTCTATTGGTGGTATAACTGTTTCCATTCAACTTTTCCAAGCTATCCGTGTATTTGCAGATATATTTCCTCAGATATGTAGGTGTCATGGGACCAAATGTTGTTCATTATCTCAACGAACTTGTCATCGTTTAAATTTTAAGCCAACTGCTATAGAGATTGGTCCTTGAACCAGTAACTATCTACAAACCTAATCATTTTTTTAACATGTATTTCCTTACCATCCTTTATGAACCTATCAATAACGAAATCCTTGCTAATAGATCTATATTTTTCATCGCTATACTTTATTAATTTTACCTCATCATCTGGATCATTTTGTTTTAGATTCCAAGATAAGCGATAAACAGACGAATCTATAACCTGACAAGCTGTGAATGATTAGTGGGATACATTTTGGGTATCTGAAATTCAAATTACAGTCGTCGTGAGCAGGACCGCTATACAACCCAGTCAAGTGACCTTGGTCAACGCCCTATCTGCTCTAGTTTCGTCGTCTCTAACATTGTCTTTAAATATTTGTTTCTCGCATATATGGTATGTGTTTGTTGAGTTACAATGTTGTTCGTCATAGGTTTTGCATTTTTAGTCCTTACTTCGTTTGACACTATTGATGCGATTCTACCCAACCAGTTGTAAAACACCTGAATGCAGTCAGTATATCTGTAAATTATTGGTTGGTAGCATTTATCATTTGACTTGACGCACATGCAAAACTCTGATGGAACGATTTTAGATGTTTGCATTTTCCAGCTGTATCTCCGACGGGCAGGATATATCTCTTTGATGCATAGCACTATTACAATTTTGTAGTATTCAGCACATGCTTAAAAATCAGAACACACGAAACCTTTCATTTGATGATGCTAGTTTATTTGACATCTGAACCTTCTTCTGACAGTATATCTTTCGAGTTGTCTACATTGTAAAATAGTATTTTGTGTACTGATA
The DNA here is from genome assembly GCA_029931535.1 of Margaritifera margaritifera. NCBI lineage: Eukaryota > Metazoa > Mollusca > Bivalvia > Unionida > Margaritiferidae > Margaritifera > Margaritifera margaritifera. The sequence continues at coordinate 1,879,369 of JAQPZY010001694.1, read as the reverse complement.
ATTTTTCTGGTGTTTTGAAAAACTTCAAGCATTTTTGGCAGATTTATTTCAGTCTATGGTATTTGTTCATTTGTGATGACAAAAATTTTGATAAATCTTTGTAATGTATAACGTAATGATACCTTCCCTCTTTGTAGTTATTAGGATCGCTTGAAGCTGTCATGATCAACATGTCAACGTGTCTGTCTTTCTCTGTCTAAGTTACTCTAACGAATTTAATATAATTTCTATCAGCAGCACCGTCTCCCTTCTAATATCTCAAACACATTTACACAAGACATCTGTCAAACAAATTTCTGTATCAATCTTGATTACACTTTGATGGTCTATCTACGTCATCATTTGGGGTGTTTAACACAGATTCTGCGGCATAGAAACAAAAGATATTGTCTTTATTTTCCATATTGATACAAGCTTCTTAGCCCATTCAGACAGATGAGTTTCCCCTGAGTGGTTGATAACTATCTAAGTACAATGATCAATATTAAATACTGTTAAACAGCCATCTTGTATTCTGCACTTATTTTCTGTTCAAATTTGATATTTAATATGTCAGATATACGTTTTATGATTATGATGTAATCCATTTAATCTCTTTTCATTATTTTCGTAGGTCTAGTTCTATGGTAACATTATGTGGACTAAACTTTCTCTCCCTCATTGGCGGGTTTCTGTAATTCCTAATCGTTAAATCTAGCTGCACTTTAATAGAACTGAATACTCAAATTTTACAAATGATAGCTTTCTTCATGTACGCTTAAATGGGATTGAAAAAATCACACAACTCGTGATTCCTTATTAATGTATGCTTCCCTAAAATGAATTTCTAAGTCTTTTCGTTATGATTCTGTTGAAATTTTACTTATTCATACGTCTCAGTTCTTTTCTTATTATCATACTTATGCAAGGAAATTGTTCAATCGCTTTTTCACTTGCTTTGGAATCGGTAAATCAAGCATGTAAGCCTTCATGCTTAATTTATTTAAATATTTATATTTTAATATATATTTCACTATTAATTTGGATATGTGAGAAATATTTAAATATATTTCTGTCACTATTTCACATACTTTTACATATGTACACTACTAGCATAAGCTTGACCTATACATTTACAACAGTCATATTTGAATGTACAATTTAGACTAAGCTGGTTGATTGCTGAATCGTAGTAATTAATTCTAGGTCTTTAGATGTAGGTTGTCTGTTACTACAACTGTAAAAGCAACAGTCCGAATCACGAAGAACTAATAGGCTACGATAATTAATGAAAAACATGTCGCACCTACTATTTTGCTATAAACCTTGACATGTGATCATACACCGTACCAGTAAATTAACTGACAAAGGATGTCATTCTGCTAGGGCTTATTGAATATTATATACATCCATACTTAGAGAAAGGATCTTGCATGAGTGATGATTTGGTTCGTGTTACGACACAGTCTGATATACAATTTGTATGCTAGGAGGTAAAAAGGTGTGCATTACGTGACAAAGCACTGTCTGACCAATACTTCGTGAATACCGGTGTTACTTCAACACTGATCTTATTTACATTCTAACCAGCAACATCCAAACGGACGCTAACGTAAATAAGATAAGTAAAAGTTATTCGAATGACTATAATTCTATAGTACAAAGCAGATGTGTTACGTTTAAGTGAATGTGGAATGTGGTTTTACTTGTATTTCGACGAGCTTCATCTAATTTAATTCTCAGACAATGCATATGTTACAGAGGACACTTGATCCTGTTACTCATGAGTGTAGCGTTTTTAAAGGTTACACAGCATACATAGCAAAGATTGAAAGCTAAAAAAAAAAAAAAAAAAAAAAAAAAATAGGCAAAGCCCAGGGGAAGAAGGCACAGCTCCGTCATGTGTGTTCTAGTAGACACTAATGACATATTGCGTCCGCTGGCTGAGCACTTCACCATACAGTGGATGACTATATGTATGACAACAAGCTGCTCTCCGCCACTTTTACGTTATTTTCTGACATTATTAGCCGTGGCGGAGAACAACCATATAGCGGCAAATTCAATGGTAGATAGTCTACACGCACTTGTTAGCAGTTCGCATAGGAGTTAAACGGCCGGCCCGTAGACTGATATATGGTAAATTCGGAAAGGGATTGCTAGCAAACTGTGAGTGTTTGGTTGGGAAACTTCGATGCAATCACAGGCCTTTGAAATTGTATCAATAGAGTGTGACAACATACAAATATCTGATAAAAACACGTAGAAAAAGGAAAACTCCTATAAAAGCTATGAAGTGTTTCTATATAGGTTTCTTCCTTTTATCTATATGTTTTTGTCATATATTCCAATTTGTTCATACTCTACTGATACAATTTCACTCTACTGATACAAATTCACTCTACTGATACAGTTTCACTTTTCTGATACGGTTTCAATGGTCTGTGATGCAATAGATTGATAGAAGAGCGATTCGACTTGTCTTCTGGGTACAAAGGAATGTCTAGACATTTGAATTCATTCGTTGTAAGCCGCTAGAAGTCAAGAATTCCTAAGGATCCAATCATCCTCCAATGAATCTGCTATTGCATGTTTTCTCTCACCGCCTGTAATGTCAGAAAATAAGTTTAAGAAGTGGTGGAGAACAACCTAATCGTCTACTGACGATTAATGCCACGATAAACGCAGCAAAAAATGACAGTGAACTTTATAATTGCAATCATAAACTCATTTACTAAAATTGTATTAGTTTCTCTTGTTTTTATCTCCGTGTTCGTTTTCTGGCTTTCGAAAACTCGTGAAGTAAGAATATTTTCCCTTCATGAATCAGTCGAAGAATTTCCAGATGCGCTTAAGCTAACCCATTCTACAGAATGACAAATCCTAGCCATGGTGACAGTCTTCAAATTAGCACGTTGAATAAACAACATGAAATAAATATGTGTTTGTCTTTTTGAAAGTATGAAGTCAATTATTCCTGGTTAGATGAAGTGGTTTAAATAACTTATACACATCAGGTGTCGATTGTTCTGGAAAAACGCGGACTTTGTGAGATGAAATGGGTATCTGAACACAAGGGGAGCTAAGATCCCGCGAGCTCATAGCCCTTGCTCACGAGTATGATTTACTGACTGGAGGGTAGCGTGCAAGAAGAAATTTGTCATTTTATTGATTTAAATTATGTTCCAATGGATAAATGTACATGTTTCGATCACAAATCACTATTACTCAGTTCTCTGGACGTCACTGACTGACATTGCATATGGCACAATGAGATGTTAGCGTTCTTAGTCATAGCAAAGGAAGCTATACAAAACTATACTACAATGCACGGTATGTTTTTAAATACTGTCAATATCGTTTCAGAAAATAATAATTTGTTTTATTGCAAACCATTTTAGTGATTGCAAATAGCTGCGCAGTATTGCTCTGCTAAAGAGAACAGATCGACATAAGTCTCATTGAATAGAGATTCCCTGGATGTTTTTAACGCTTGGACATCTTCGACTTTATCTAACGCTCATCTCTGTTCCGATTTCTAGCCAAACTTCCGGTTCACAAAAATATTTAAAAGCATACACTATGTAAAATCTATATATTGGAATTTGATAGACGCGTTATCATAAAGAGCTTGCTTGGGATCGCTAGTAAGTGTTGAGCACGATTTGAATGATGAGATTTAAAAGGCTTACAGTCAAAAATGACGAGATGTAAATGACATACAGTCAAAAATGACGAGCAATTACAGAATATGAGATATATTCAAGGAAAAACGAAAATGTACTCGGACTGAATTAATACAGGCTTATAGGAAAGATATCGCGAAAATTCATAGTATCAAAACAGAAAAAGCCTTAATTCGTGACAAATACCCCAAACCTTAATTCGGTCCATAATTTTCTTTCTTTCTTTTTTCTTTCTTTCTTTCTTTCTTTCTCTTAGAATACCAGAGTCTCTAGCTTATGAATTTCAAACACTATTGTCTATTATATTTCTTTTCTTGAAACTGAATAACTTACCTCATTAAAAATTGCTAGACAAATATCGCCAATACCAAATCTAAAATGACGCTTTAACTGGTGGTAGTATCCTTTGCCGTTGTTATTTATTGTCCTTCTGTTAATTCCTAGTCTCAAATGTAGAAGCAAATTTACAACTTAGTGAAGTTTTGACAGTACAAGTATATTTCCTGGGCGTGAATACCATTATTCATCCTTATAAATTTTGTGTTGAACAGCTCATATGTCTGCACAAATATGGTCTAATTGCTGTGGTGTGTGACGAACGTGAACCTTCAATGCCACAAATGACGCAACTCATCGACGTCATGAACACTTAATGTGCAATATTAAAACAGAATAACTCAAGAACTAAGTATGGCATTTACCTGGGGTTTTCAGTATTTTGTAATATGTCCTCTGAACTTTGTAATGTCTTTGTGTCTCCTGGGAATGGTGATCCATAGAGTTGTAGTGATCGATGTCCAAATAGCTGCACATCCGTCACTAGATCTTGGTGAGATATAATTGCATGCAGAGATCTCCTAATTCTGATTTTGAGAATTATCCACACTTTCCAAATTATGTTGAGGTCAGGTGACTATGGTAGCCATTTAAGATTGTCAATATTGTTTTCCTGTTTCCTGGCACGAGACCGTGCATATTTGAGCAAAGTGTATTGTCATCTTGAAATATGAATTGTGAATTTGAAAAAAATGTTTTGCAATGACATGTCATAAATGCAAGCTAAGAGTATTAATTCACTTCTCGCAATTAATAGTTCCCTCTATTTTGATCAAAGCACGCACTACGTGATACGAAATACAATCCCAAAACATGGCACCTATCCTGACAATTTTGTATGTATTTTTAGATATTCGGGTCGGTAAGCTTCTTTGCTAGTTTTCCACGTGTGGATACAGTTTCCCCAGTGATGATAACGTGAGTTTCATCAGAAAATATTACTTCATTTCTATATATTTCAGCCATGAGATATCTCGATTCCTTGCACCACTTCACGAGAGTTTTTCTGTTATTTGCGGATAAAGTCAGTGTCTTTCGAACTCGGTTCTTCTTTAAACCATAATCATGCAGGTGACGCTTATGCCTTTTCATATGCATATTGATTGTGATTATCCATAATGTCTCTCATATTATGTGATCTGTTTTACTGCACCACTTGCAGAAGTTGACGATCTCCACCTTCTTCCTATTTTCTTGTTGTCCATATTTACTCACGAGCAGAGAAATGGTACACTTAAGAACATTGAATATTACTTAAAGTTTTCTATGACTCACCCCCCCCCCCTTATAAAATTATACAGCCAGTTGTCGTTGCTCTGATGACATTTCATGTGGTTTGCCATCGATTGTTACATTGTGACATTTAAGATCTTTGAAGAGCAGGCCACTCCCTTTTACGGGTGCATTGGGTTAAAGAATATCTCTAACATTTGTCTAGACACAAAACGTTTACAAAGCGGACGGCGATACAAATGTTAAAAATCCGATTTATTATTGATTAATTGGTGAGTTACGTTCGTGACGTTGTCAAAATGTGAGTAAAATATATACGAAAAAGTGAATAAGTATATGTGCCGGTATATATATATATAGAAATATTTTGTTTATTCATGCTTTATAAATCAAGTATAAAGATATTACTGATTTCTTGTTTAACGAACACCACCCAACACAAAGTACACCGACTGAGATATTAAATCAGAACTGGATGGAGAATTGGCACTCTTAGGTCCCCAGATTTTTATGTTGAAGGATAGTTCTGAGTAAAGTTAATGTGTGTAGAAACACTACAAGTACTGATTTACATCTGAACATCAATTCAAACCACTATCAAAATAATTTAGTAATCGGGTTTGAAATCTTTGATATTAATTATAACAAGCCATCACTGTGGAGACACCTAAACAATGGAGAAGGGGTCACATAAAATCTTCATTAGAAGCAAGAAGATCCTTAAGGTGGATGATGTTTAGAATACAAACAAGAAAGGAAGAAAAACAGGAAAAGAAAACAAAAGTGAACGGACAAAACATCTTTCTATGTACAGTTACTTTACATAAGATACTCATCAAAAAGTGTTCCCCGCCCCCCCCCCCCAAAAAAAAAAAAAGAAAAAAAAAAATACAACAAAATTAAGCAAACTGAGGACCATACATCGTCCGAGAACTAATTTTGTAAGCTGCAAGTTCTGTATGACCAGTGGGAGGAATATAAAGGCCAATCAGTTGTAACATAAAGCTCTGTAAGGAATTAACATCTGATAACCACAGGTGAATCTATGCCAGCAGTCGAAGGACAATGCTTGTCACAAGATAAGACCGAGCAGGGACTGGATCAGTAAAAGAGACGAAGACCCGTTATCAAAATAAAAGATTTATATACAAAATATAACATAAATATAGACCCACTCTATCATGAGCATTATCTGACACCTAGCAATATAATAATTTTGCTACTCAAATTATACGTAAGAATTTCAAATGAAGTATTCAAATGTTTGTTCACATGTGATTGTTGACATTATCTGATCTTACAACAAAATGACTACACGTTTTCCATTCAATAATATGAAATTAACATAAATTAACATTCAAACATATTTGAAATTATTCTGTTCACTCAACACACTAGATATAGATTTATTCTGTTCACACAACTAATATGAAATTATTCTGTTCAGATTCATAAATGAAATTATTCCATTCAGATAACAGATATGAAATTATTCTAATCACATAGCAGATATGAAATTATTATATTCACATAGCAGATATGAAATTATGCTGTTCACATAACAGACATTAAAATGAAATTATGCAGTTTACATAACAGACATGAAAATGTTCTATTGCTCTTTAATAGAGCGGGAAAAGCAGGAATGAACGCAAATACTAGAGTTCTTCCAACCTGCCGATGAACACCAACGCAGCATCACTTCTACGCAGATGAAGGCAGTATCATGTCATCTAAACGTTGGCTCACCAGACCACACAACGTTGGAATGGGTCGAACTGCCAACATGCAATTACACAGTCATCATTTCCGGGCCAAACTGAAATACCACCAAGCCATATAATGATTAGAACATAATCGTTTAGCGCATTGTGGTACAAACACCACTATACATGTTACGTATGCGTGCACAAGAAAAAGCCTAGTTTAAACGTTATACAATGCTTTACGTTTACTATATACAACATTCATAAATCATACTTTGGTCAATGAAGATACAAATATGACTGTAAGCTGAATAAATCGGATAGCCTTGTACTATTTTGACTGACATAATGTAAATCTATGAAATAATCCCGCATAATCTAACAAAGCAAATTACTCTAGCCATTAAACACGGATGATAGAAAGAAAAAAAAACCGAATACGATTATTACATGCCTCAACAGTTGTAAGATCGAAACTGTCGTGAAGGAGACGACATCCTGACAAGGCTTCGCACTATGTGCCTGCACTGGAAAATTAAATCCTTATACACAATTACGTGAAACAACCCACGGAAGAAAACAGGCATTGAGGTAAGTGAGTTCATATGGCTGACAATTTGCACGTGCCACAGGAAGTCGGGCAAGTGAGTGTGTAAAACTATTCGTGTCATGATAGTTCCATAGAACTAAAACGTACACAACATGTACTATTATACTTCGTAAATGAAACAGTTCCAATGATTGGCTCTCATTATGTCACCTGTCAGGGAACAAACGTCATGTCTCCCTCACGTGATCGTGTTTCCCGGCTTTGCTTGACTCGGTATAATAAACAATGTATAGCCCTTGTTTGGGGGAGATATGAAGATTTGTTCACCCCGCGAAAAGTCATGTTCCACTCGGATTTTGCTCTCGTAGAGCATGACTTGCCTTAAGTGAACAAGTCTTCATATCTCTTCCAAATAGGGTAATAGAAGTATAATGATGTGTGCGTCATTACAGAGCGGGCAACATGACTCATACTATATGTATGTTCAAATACAGTACAATGGGAACTTGGTACTCACAATTCCGTGACAATGATGATACGTAGGCCAAGCAGTACTATCTGAGAACATATGAGTAATTGAGAGAGATGACATAATGTATCTTTAATCACTTCAACCGTTTTTTTTTTTTTTGTTTTTTTTTTCTTTTTTTGTGAAAGCTAGGGGGAATAAACGGTTAAATCCGTTTTCTCTAATATTGCATTTTCTAACCAAATGTTGCAGAGAGGTGAACATAAGTATTTCTAAAAATAATATCTTGATAAAGATTTAGTGGCTTTCATGGGAAATACTTTCTTCAGAATTCTTGGTGCCTGATAAGTTTTGGATATAGTACTTTGCTACTCTACACATTTGTAACTTTATAGACCTTTGTGAACAACTTTACTCCAAAGGTGTCAACAACAAAAAAAGATACACAAATATTACCCCACCCCCACCCCACCCCAAACAATGAGGAAAGTAAAGATTTTGATATGCTAGTAAACTGAGTTTTATTTATTTTAACAAAATGGAGGTTGTATGGTTGTATGCTGTCTTTCTTTCTGAGAGTTGTGTACGAGATCGCTACCTTTGTAGCCAATGTCTACACTCCATTATGATTACCTTTACCTTTTCAGGGAAGGATGCATTTAAATTCAATTTTTTTTTTTAAATTGAAGTATACACATGACGATCTTAAAGTGTATATATATATATATATATATATATATATATATATATATATATATATATATATATATATATATATATTGCCATTGATTGTTGAGAGATTCAGTTCAATCTATCAGGATTTCATTCTTTTTCTTAAATGGTAGTGATCTCTTAAAATGTATAAAGACATAGAAGTAACGTATCAAGCGTACCATGAAAGCGAATTCTTTACACGCAAAACCGTGATAATAAAGGTAGCATTCAATCAAACCTGTTTTAATTTCCACACTAAATGATCAGGGATATCTTTGAGGCTTTGTCTAAACCTGTTGAATAAATTTTCCTTGATCATTTTTGAAGGACAAAATTTACATTTGTACTGAGTCTGTTACACAGCCTCAAGAACTACCTGTCTTAAGTTCACGCAGAGCTAGAACAACTGAATGCTCTTCAGATCTTTCGAAAATGTATTTGGAAAAAAAGAACTCTTTATGACAACCAGCAAACTTCAATTCCTTTGACCTCACTTCACTCTCTATTATGAGAAACACAGGCCCAACATAAGGATTCCACAATGTAATCATAACATATTGCATTCACCTGGAAATTAGATATACTAATTTCATACTGGACAAATTGATGTCTAATAAATCTTGTGGCTCATCGTCCGTATAATGATTTCACGCCTGGAGGCATTTACCTGTCAGAAAAGCGTATGCAATATTGTAAAGTGCTCTGAGGCATTCGCTGATTAAATCATTTTCGATGTATGAAGTCATTTTCTGTTTTTATAAATTACTTTCTCCTTCGCTCCCCTATTTGCGATACATGCATTGAAGCAGGAGTTATCATAAATTACAGTGACCGGATTAGCAAACGGATACTATTATTTTTTAGTTCAAGTGCAATTAGAAGTTTTTAATTTCTTCCATTGGTCGCATATAAATGCAAAAAAGGAACGACTTCCTTTAAAAAGTTTATAAAAGCTTGAAACCGTGGGCAGGATTATTCCATTCTGATATATGTTTTACGCGGGACAGGATTATTTCATTCTGGTATAGGTTTACGGGAGAGAGCAGGATCAGTCCTATCTGGTATAGGTTTACCGGGGCAGGATCATTACATGGCGGTATAGGTTTACGGAATTTTTCCAAACGAAATGGAAAAACATGATGCTATTATATTACATATATTACGAGAGTTGCGGAGTAAAATTGGCTTAAATAAATACCTTCATTTTTAGTGTAAATTTCATCAACCCGATTTGTACAAAAATGTTTCCTAGGTTGTTACCAGATTGTACTAAAATGGGATCAAGCCCACTGAAGAGACGATAAGAACTGTACTTCAAATAACATGTAAGTGAACGAGTGTACGAGACCAAGCGCAATTCGAAATCTGAAGATTTTCCTTGAAAAAATACTGAAAGATATACGTGATAGTTAAATATAGAAATTGACTAGCGAAATATTTCCTTATTTGTACATTCTTGCATTTCTCACACGTGAAAAATGTATCTTTACCTGTTAACATGTAAAATATAAATTTTCTCCTCATGCAATGCGACGCGAGAATTTATGCTCCAAGAGAATTTATGCTGATGGAATAAGCATATTTTGTTTCAATACATGGAAACTGCATTACCTTGTAGGCGTGGTCACTATTTTGGCGGAAGTTATTTGGCATTTTACAATATATTTCCATAGACGGTTTCAAGTCACATTTTACTAAATAAATGAATACATATATATCCCGGTTGATATTGAAAATATTGATGTGTCATCAGTAGAAGTAATATGAGACCCTATTTCTAAAATATTCTCACTTATATTGCGTGAGTCAAATCTTTAGAAAGTATACATGGGTCTGTGATTGTGATATTATTTAATATTTTGTCTATCAGGGGAATGATTCAAGCATTTGGTGTACCGGAGCAATTAAGCTATATGTAAGCAAACAGGTCATGTAATTTACCTTTGCAATAATAGAGGAATTACCACCAGGTTGTTTTGGAAACCTTTTTACAGCAATTACAGCTGGACTGTTATTTCTGGGTCTTGTTGCGGCAAAAGTCAAGTACACAAAGTAATTTTCCATATAAAGTACTAATATTCTGATGTGAGAATTGTCAGATACACCTATATATATATATATATATATATATATATATATATATATATATATATATATATATATATAAAGAGAGAGAGAGAGAGAGAGAGAGAGAGAGAGCGAGAGAGGCTTAGTAAACAAAAGATCATTCGGGTTCTAGGTGTCTTGATCTAAACATCAGTCTATAAAAAAACAATTTAATAATCATATGTTACAGTTGTGAAAACCAGATATAATTCAGAAAGAGGAATTATGTATTTAAAATATTCATTGGAAATACTAAAGAGCTCATAGATTTTAGGACTTTTGGGGATGTATGTGAATTTATTCAAAACATTCCTGACTACATCATTGTGGTACATCAGGAAATTCAGGACTTGTGGTACATCAGGACATTCAAGGCTATTGGAATTCATTCATAACATATATTTTTGGACTTGTGATTATGACATTTAGGATTCTTTGAAGTTTAACTCACAAATTGTAAGTGTCTTTTGAATTTTCACTTTAATTGTCTAGAAACAAATTGCTTGTTGATTTTACTGAATTTTGTTGATTTCACTTTCTTTCTGTTACATATTTTTAGGCCATAGAGTCGTAACAGAGATAGGGGGCTCGTCCGGGTCTGAATTTCTTTAAATTACAATCTAAATTGACTTTGCTTTGGAATTTTCATTGTCCCTGGTAAAGATTTTTATTTCACATTTGAGAAATCTTTAGTGAAACCAACAAGCATTCACACTGTCATCTAAGGCTAAAAACTTTGTTTCAAGTCCTACCCAGGTAGGGTTCGAGTCTATGGAAAAGGACGAGTTGCTTGAGCTTGCCAGACATTATGATCGTTCTGAGGCGAAAGCGTCTTTGACAAAGCAAGAGATAAAGAATATTTTAATTCCATATTTGGTGTGAACGGAAATTTTGAATAATAGGGCTATGGGTTTAATTGATAAGTCTGTATCTGGTATTGATAGGAAATTAAGCGAATTACGCTTAAAAAAGCAGATGGAATTAGAATTAAGAAAGTTTCAGCTTCAGAAAGAAATGATGGAACTACAAATTCAGAAAGAGGAGAGGGAGAGGGAAATACAAATGCTTAGGAAGAAAAGGAGAGAGAGAGAGAGAGAGATTGAGAGAGGAGAGGGAAATGCAGAGAGAGGAGAAGGAGAGACAGTTACAGAGAGAGAGAGAGAGAGAGAGAGAGAGAAAGAGAGTGAGAGAGAGAAGAAAGGAAACTGCAATATAAATTAATAGAATTGGAACTGACAAACCGAGCACTCCCCCACCCCTTAACACACAAGTTCAGGTTTTGATGTTACCAAATATATTAGGCTAGTACTCCCTTTTCAGGAAAAAGAAGTAGATAAATATTTTCGTCACTTTGAGAAAATTGCTGAAACTTGAAATGGCCAAGAGAGCATTGGACTTTGTTATTACAAAATGCACTTATTGGCAAAGCTCGTGAAGTCTACACTTCACTGTCATTAAAGAACAAAGCACTGATTATGATGTGGTTAAGGAATAAATCTTGAAGGGTTATATCAACAAGAATTTAGGAAATGTAGAAAAGAAACTGGGCAAACTCATGTCGAATTTGCAAGGCAAAAAGAACAACTGTTTGATAGGTGGTGTTCAGCCAAGAAGGTTGATCAAGATTACGATAACCTCAGACAGCTCATATTAATTGAAGTGTTCAAGAGGTGCATCTTGAAGGGTTATGAGTTGGTACCTGAGGCATATTGACTAAGGTTGGTGATGTCAAAACCTATCTTGATGAGCAGAAAGTGGAAACTTTGGAAAATGCTGCTAGTAAGGCTGATGATTATTCCTTGACTCACAAAGTTTCATTTGGCAATAAGTCTTCCTCTCAGCAGTTTTCTGGTAAAACTATTTCAGTCTCAAACGAGTACTTCTAAATTTCAAAACAGCACATCTGTTAGAAATCTGACATCTGACAAGACTGATCAGAAATTCTTATCTCTTCCTACGTGCACTTATTGTAAAAAGACAGGGCACGTCATTTTTGATTGCTTCAGGTTGAAAAATAAACATCAGTCAAACAAACCCCAGTCTGATTCTATTTTGGAGACTTATGAACCATTCATGTCAGAAGGTTTTATATTACTTATTGGTGATTTTGCCAAACCTATCTCTATTAAAATATCAAGGGACACAAGAGCTTCTCAGAGTCTTTTGTTATCAGGTACTTTGCCTTTGTCTTGAGAAGTCTTCTTCTAGTGAAAGTGTACTTATTCAGGGAGGAGAGTGCGGCTTTGTAAATGTTCCTCTCTATTGTGTCAATTTGGCATCAGACTTTGTTTCCGGACCTGTGACTGTTGGAGCAGTGACTTCTTTACCTATGGAAGGTATCCATTTATTACTAGGCAATGACCTAGCTGGAGTTAAGATCGTGGTTAATCCACTTGTAAGTGACAACCCTTGCTTGGATCAAAAAGTTGACCCTATTGAAATTGAAATCCCTGATTTGTATCCTGCTTGTGCAGTTACCAGAGTTATCGCAAAAAAAGCTCTTGAGAATGATGTTGATCAGGAAATTATTCCTTTAGCTAACACATTTATTTGTCAGTCTTTTGATGAGGTCACTTTCTCTCCTGATATTGATCAATCAAAAGGTATTGTTCCCAGTGATCCTCTTTTTACAACTCATTCTCTATATTCTAATCAGGGTGAAAACAGGCAATCACTCATTGTCTTACAGGCATAAGATCCTGAGATCTCCTGTTTGTTTCAGAGGTCTATTAGTGAAACTGAAGCCACACAAGTTCCAGTGTGTTACTTTGTGATTGGTCAGTGAGCTGTCAAATTGTGGTTCCGAGGTCATATCGACAGGAAATTCTAAGTCTAGCCCATGAAACTCCATTGGCTGGTCATTTAGGAGTTAATAAGATTGAACACAAGATCTTGAATAAATTGTATTAGCTGAAACTTAAAATGGATGTTTATAAATACTGGAGATCTTGTCACACTTGTCAAATGGTAGGAAAACCCAATCAGAAGATGTCTAAGGCTCATCTGCAACCTATTCCTGCATTTGACGTACCATTTAGCAGAATAACGGTAGACTGTGTCGGTCCCTTGCCTAAAACCAAGTCAGGCAACCAATACTTGTTGACCATAATGTGTGCGTCTGCAAGATATCCAGAGGCAATTCATTTGAGAAATCTTAAAACTGAAACCATTGTAAAAGCTTTGGTGAAATTTTTTACACTTGTTGGCCTTCCAAAATCTGTCCAGTCTGATCAAGTGTCAAATTTTATGTCTGGAATTTTCCAACAAGTTATGCATGAATTAGGTATCAAACAGTTTAAATCTTCTGCCTATCATCCTGAAAGTCAAGGAGATATTGAACGATTTCATCACACTTTGAAGAATATGATTCGGTCATATTGCTTTGATACAGAAAAGGATTAGGATGAGGGTGTTCATTTATTGCTGTTTGCTGTTAGGGAATCAGTTAAAGAGTAATTGGGTTTTAGTCCCTTTTGAACTAGTTTTTGGACATACTGTCCGTAAACCATTGAAATTATTGAAAGAGAAACTTCTTTCAAATGAAGATTCAAAAATGAATCTTCTTGATTATGTCTCAGATTTCAAATATAAGTTGTCAAAGGCGTGTGAAGTAGCAAGAACTAATCTTCACTCTACTCAGTCAAAAATGAAATTAAGTATGGCAGAAATACACAGGAAATGAGTTTTTAGTCTGGTGAGAAAGTTCTGGCTCTCTTTCTCATACCTCAAAATCCTCTTGGGGTTAAATTGTATGGTCCTTATACTGTTGAAAAGAAAGTAAATGACTTAAATTATACCATTAACATTCCTGGGAGCGGAAACAGAAACAACTTTGTCACATAAATATGTTAAAGGAGTATTTTGACAGAGATAGCCCAGTTAATTATTCAATTAATTTGGTTGTACCTGTCCCACACAGTGAGGATGTAAACGATGGAATACAATCTGACTGTGGTGATTCTGGTTTAACCAACCTTCGGAATTCAGAAATATTGAACAATCTGGATCAGAGACTTTCACATCTACAAAAACAGAAAAGAAATGAACTAAAACGGCTATTACATGAGTATGAGCACTTGTTTCCTGATGTTCCTACACAAACAAATAAAATCTGTAGACTCTACACCCGTGAAACAGCATCCTTACAGGATGAATACTCTCAAACAGGAATATTTGAAGAAAGAAATTCAATATTTACTGGAGAATAATTTATAGAACCAAGTAAAGGTAACTGGAGTTCACCAAGTATTCTTGTGCCTAAGCCGATTAAATACATTCCGCATGTGTACTGACTGTAGAAAAGTTAACTGTTTCACCAAAACGGATTCATTTCCAGTGCCAAGAATGGATGATTGCATTGATAAAATTGGAAATGCGAAATATGTTTTACCTTTGAAAAAGATTCTGCAAATTCGACTCACATAAAGGCCAAAAGAAATTTCAGCATTTATAACTCCAAATGAGCTTTGTCAATATAAAGTGATGCCTTTTGGTATGACAAATTCTCCGGGAACATTCCAGCGTCTTATGAACGTAATAACATCTGGTCTAGATAATTGTCACGCGTACATCAATGACGTCATTATCTACAACGACAACTGGGAAGATCACTTGGAAACTATTCAAAAATTCTTCGATTGACTCAGCAATGCAAATCTGACGATTAATTTAAGCAAAAGTGAGTTTTGTCATGCTTGTGTCACTGTTTTAAGACATATTGTGGGACAAGGTCAATTTAAACCTGTAGAAGCTAAGGTCAAAGCTATCTCTGAATTCCCTGTGCCTGTTTGTAAAAAGCAACTGATGCGACTTTTAGGTATGGTTGGATATTATCGGAAATTTTGTTCAAATTTTTCCATAATTGCCGAACCTTTGACAAATTTGTTGAGCAAGAAATGTAAGTTTCATAGGTCTGACCAGTGTCAGGAATCTTTAGACAAATTAAAGGCCATGCTTAAGAATGCACCAGTTCTTTTTGCGCCAAATTTCAGCTAATTATTTAAAATGACTGTTGATGCAAGTGATCTAGGGGTTGGTTGAGTATTGATTCAAGAAGACAAAAATGGTGTGGATCATCCTGTGTGCTATTTTTCTAAAAGTTAAACAAACGCCAGAAAAATAATTCCACAACTGAGTAGGAATGTTTGACTTTGATATTGGCTTTACAACATTTTGAAGTGTATGTTACCTCGGCTCTTTCTCCAGTTATTGTATACAGTGATCACAATCCCCTTACTTTCATCAACAAAATGAAAGATACAAATCGGCGAGTGTTGAGATGGAGTGTAATACTGCAGGAATATAACATTGACATTCGACACATCTGGGGAAAGGACAATTTGATCGCAGATGCACTCTCACGTGTATAAAAGTACTATATTGGTTTATTATTTTTAATCAAGTTGATTGGCATTATAAGACATTTTCCTATGTAATTTTGATTATGCATATTCAAAAGAAAGCTTTATTGCATTCATCTTTCATTTTCCTTATGAGGGGAGGTGTTATGTTGTTATGTATACTGAATTTATAATATTTGTCCGTGGTTGTAATTTGTACTTTAGTCAGATTATGGTCATTTTGTAAAGAACATGTTTACATAGTATTCAGTCTGTAAAGAAGCTATTTTAATAAGCTATTTTAATAATCAGATATTACAGTTGTGAAAACCGGATATAATACAGAGAGAGGAATTATTTATTTAAAATATTGATTGGCAATACTAAAGTGCTCATAGATTTTAGGACTTTTGGGGATTTATGTGAATTCAAAACATTCCTGATTACATCATTGTGGTACATTAGGACTTTCAAAACTTGAGGTACATCAGGACATTCAAGACTTGTGGTACATCAGGACATTCAAGGCTATTGGAATTGATTCGGAACATTATATATTTTTGGACTTGTGAATCCACAATGAAAATCTGATAATAGTTTGTTCGACTCAAGATACCAGAGAAGTCTGTCATTTATCATTCGTTCCATGGGTTTACAAATACCGCTTGTCAGTGATATGGGACGATAGCTGGAAGGGTCGGTATGGTCATTTCCATGTTTAGCTGCTGGCATCACTATTGCTTCTTGCCGCAACGGCTGAAAGTCACCATTTTCCCAAATTTTATTGACAAATGTTTAGTGGTGCATTTGAGAGCTGAATCAGAAATTTTTTTCAGAAGTTGATAGCGAATATTATCTGGTCTTACTGACGAGTAATTGGATCGATTAAAAAATGTCGTGTAGTTTTCTGAGAGCGAAGGGTTTTATTGTAATCTTCAGCATGAGTAGCTTTGAAATTTTAAAGAACCTTTCTTTCAGGTTTTTGATACAGCGGAAGTTTTCAAAATAGTTCTCTTCTTGAAAGGAGTTTCTGGAGAAAGTTTCAGTCAATTTCTGGTAGGGTTACGGCTACTTCATCAGATTTCTTTAAATGCTTGATACAGATGCTTTTATTTTGCAAATGATATTCCGTACCATATTCTATACTGACTATATACAGGAACGAGAGTTCAACCAAGAGACGTAGGATCTCCATGTTTTCTTCTTGCTGTCTCTAATGGTACTACTATCTTTAGCTTGGTATATAGGTACAGATTTTAAACTGTTAGATTGGTATTGAAATTATAAACAACCTTGTTCCGTTCCCTGATTGTGTTTTAGCAAGCATCATCAAACCATGGTTTGTTGGCACGTTTAGGAATCGCCGAAGATTTTAGTAGTGTATCCACAGTAGCATTCTGGAGTATCTTTGTAAATAAGAGAATTGGATCTACCGCGTTTCCGACACGATCAACGATTAAATTTAATTTGCAGAGGGATTGAAACATTTCTAATCTGCCTTGTTTAATTTCCATCTCTTCCCTAGCCTTGAGGTTTTGGGTATTGCTTCTTATGTATATTGGAACGTGGTTACTACCGCAAAATTCGTCCCCAGCTTCCCAAGAGCTATAAAAAAAGAGATGGATCGCAGATGGTCAAATCTAAGGACGAGTAGGATCATGTGGCAGGATGCAGGTAGGTATACGACTCATCATTGAAAAGGCAAATATTATATTTTGAAACAAAGTCTTCAGTTTTCTGTTACGACTCTATGGTCTAAGAAAAATGTAACAGAAAGAAAGTGAAACCAACAAATCAAGTAAAAATCAACAAGCAATTTATCACTAGATAATTAAAATGAAAAATCAAAAAGTCACTTACGGTAATGTGTTTTGAAATCCTAATAATCCAATAAGAATGATTGTTCTAATCACAAGTCCTAAATATAGAATGTGTCCTTAAATGTTATTATGTGCCAATGGTCTCCAAAGTCCTGATGTACTAGAAATCTTGATGTGATGAAGTCAAAATGAAGTATTCCAAAATCTCTGAATAAGTTCACATAAATTCCAAAATTGTCAATTAAAAATCCAAAATCCAAAAGTTTATGAGCACTGTTATAATCCAATGAATATTTAAAATAATTCCTCTCTTAGAATTTGGAATGAATGTTCACAACTGTAATAGCTCTTTACAAGACTGATGGTAATGTCAAAACTGAATAAATGTCCAACAAACATGGTATATATATATAGATTGGTCACATGACAGAATGTTCTAGAATATGAGTCATCTTAATGGAATTCTAACTGTAAACAAAATTCAACCTAGACCTTATAATTGAGAAAACATATTAATCAAAACAACCTAATTCAAGGACACTAGTTATACATGTTTTTCCTAATAAACATAAAGATTTAAGCAAATATTAAAGTGAAGAAACATTTATAATTTCCTAAAATATTTATAATATTATATAAACATCATACATAACATTTCTTACCTCTCTTTACAGGTCCAAAATGTGTTGAAGTCGTTAAAGTCTCCAAGTAAACAAAAGATTCTGGTAACTATTCAATATCAGACTAATTAATTGGAGTTCTTGGGGGGAGATTTATCTGAGTAAAGTGTATGAGTTTTAATCATGAACACACGAACTTCTCTATCCTGCAATGTAGTATTGAGATTAATTTGGCTGTGAGGATTTTTGTTTTTTTATGATGATGGACTCTTCTCGACGGTTTTATCAGTATTTCTTGAACAGTTGTTGTATGTTATGAATTATTTAAGATCAAATCTTTCGTTTTCTTTTAGAAAGGTCTCCTGAGGGCAGACAACTATTGGCTCTTGTTCTTTAAGTAGAAGACAAATTTAATAAATATTTGCCTTTAAACCTCGGCAATTTCATTGTATTTGGGTGTTCCGAGATATTTATGGAAGCGGTGTAAGTACGGGATTTATGTGAGTTTTCTCTGGCGCGGTATCAGGGGGATCTCCAGTGTCAATACAATCTAAACTTCCAAACTTATTAAAGAACTTGATAGGATCGTGAGATCCTTTCGGAACTCTAGTATATTCTTTAATTAGCTCTTTATTTGGTTTAGAGCATGTATTTCCACTGGTGACTGCGGTTGCTACTCTTTTGGGGACCGGATCTAACTGGTTTCTCGGTAGTAGAGCTTGGTTACTGTGTATCTTATGTTTCGCACTGTTTCTGTGAGCACTGGTGCCATTGCTTGCTGCTTTTTTGTGGGCTGGATTTAACTGGTTTTTCGTTTGTAGCTCTGGGGTTATTACTTCCTATACTGTCACACTGATTTGCATTATCTGTTTCACTCTCTGTTTGGGTGGCGGCTTGCACGGGTTTGGAGGCGTCAATACTTTTAACTTGGTTTCAGCTTCTGGCCATGTAATGTCTGTATGGATACAGACAGCATTTCTGGAAGATTTCTTCTCTCTAGCCGCACTGGCGTAGGATTTGCCGGTTGTTTAAAGTAGAACTGTGGCTTCCTAGAATTTCAAGCCTCAGGGAGCTCATGACTTTCGCTTGTTTCACGCGTTGGATCTCCTGGTGTTTCCACTGGTGACCCTCCTAACCACATCTGGGGCAGACTGGTTTCCTTTTTCAGCATATTTGTGGTGACCATACTTGTGGTGTTTCATAGATGTAGGTACAGTGGCACAGTCGAACGCCAGAATGTAATTGCTTGAATGAATCAACCTATGATGAATGCTGATTTGTTTCAATTGTGAGACGTACTAAGATCTGAGATTTCTGAGCATTTTAATCTGACTTGCAGCCATCCAAATGCCTCTGGACGAGTTCAAAGATTTGCATGGAAATACCTGAATACTACGACTAACGGGTGCCTCAATTCAGTAGCCTCGTACACATCATAGCAAGCATCAGGCCTAACCTACAACTCCGAGCCCGCAAGGGGATGTTAGTGGTGAATCTGGTGGAAGTGTGTTTTGATGTTCGGTACGCCATTCTCGTTAAAGTCAGGTACTGGTCCCAGTTGTCTGGTTTATCTTCAACGTATGATGCTAACATCTTGTACAAGGTTCACTTGTGTCGTTCCACCATCCCGCTGCACTGAGGATGATAGGAAGATGTTCGTATCTTCTTAATTCCTAACATAACAAACAGTTCTTTAAATACAGCGCCTTAAAACTGTCGGCTTTGGTCAGACAAGAGCTTACGAAGCACGAAAATATATAAATCAAGTTATCAAGCAACGTTCTAACAACCGTACTGGGTTCCATATTAAACAAATTCAACGCCACAATCTACTTGGTGAAATGATCGCCAATCACAATAATGCACGCCTTTCTCTCCTCGGTTGTTGTAAAAGGTCCCAAAATATTAAGGGCTACGAGATCTATTGCTTATTCAGCCATTATGCCTTGGCGTTTCTCTCGGCACCTCTGGCTGGGATTCTAGTACTGAGTACAAACGGAGCATGTCGCAAAGTGCTCTCGATTATCACCCATCAGATCAGCCCAGAAGTAACGTTAGCGCATTGTACTGAGGGTTTTGTGGACACCTAAATGTCCCATGGCGACTCCACCATAGAACTGTTTAAAGATTTTACGCTACCAGCGGTACGGTATGACACTACAACTTGTATCTGGCTTGCAAAAAACGATCAAAGCATACTCTCACAAGAATCCCATCTGACATTTCCAATAACTTGTACAATCTCTATCTTCCAGCCTCAACCCAATCAATTACTCTGGACAAAGCTGCGTATTGTCTCAACACCCTTCCAAAATGAATACCACTGTCCAGCCTTATAGCGGAGAACTTAATAGTGCGTTGGCTACTGTATTTGCAATCCTAGCAAGGCAAAGTCTTAAACCATTGGCATTGGGTTGGCAAATTCCAGAGCGGTATTTTATTGTGAAGGAAAATAATGATAGCTGTTTCAAACAGAGGGCCAGCTTTCCCTTTGAAGTTCATGAGTCACCGCTGGCTACCGTGATTGGTACCCACTTTGAACTTTCTGCCGTAAAGATAGGTCTTTCAAATACCGAATAAAGTGTGCAGAGGCCAACAGCTCATGACGCGTGACACAGTAATGGCGTTCCGTCTTGTCCAGGCACCGACAAGCGTAAACTACCACCATTTCTTTTCCGTCGATTTCCTGGAAAAGAACAGCTCATATTTCTTCACCACTCACATCTGTATCTAGTATGAGGGGACGATTAAAGTCAGGTACAGTCATTACTGGTGCAGAGACAAGCACTTCAGGAAACACAGCGAATACAGTCTGATGTTCATCTGTCCAGCAGAAAACGGCATTCTTTTTCGTAAGCGGGTGCAAGGGAGCCGCAATTTCAACAAAGTGACCGGCGAACCGCTGATAATAACTGCAAAAGCAAAGGAATCTCCATACTGCAGTAGCTGATTGGGTGGGGAGGGTGACCATTTCTTTACTACATCTACTTTTCAAAATTGGTGGCAGCTCATGTAGCTCATACGGTATGACCAAGTCACCGCACCTTTCAAGCACAGAGCTCAATTTGCTGGGTTTCAGCTCCAGTCTGACTCTTAGAAGATACGTATAGACATGCGCTTGTTTCTAAAGAAACTGCTTGAACGTGCTTCCCAACACTACCACATCGCCAAAAAGGATCAAGAAAACTTCATATTGCAGCCCGTCTAGGACGGCTTCCATCCGATGCTCAAATGTCATAAACCAAACAACATCACTTTGAATTGGTTTTAGGACCTTTCTTGATGCGAACACAATCGCTTCTTCCAGTTTTTATGGTTACCAATACTACTGGATAAGCACAAGAGTTTTCTAACGGTTATATAACTCCATCTTCAACATAAAATCGATGTGTGTGAGAGTCTCCTGCCAGATATGGAATGACAACCATCTGGGTGGGACTCAGATCATTGCGACATTCCCTGATTGCTCGAATAACTCACACAAATGTGAAGATAGATGGCCGCTCAAATACTTCGTGGAACATTCGACATTTTGCGTTAATAATGCTTAACTGGCTTGAATGCACCAAACATCAGTCTGGAAATTTACTAGATCTTTGGTCGGATGCAATAACCGTATTAGCACCGTTACATTTATCGCTTGAAATATCGATAAATGCGTTAGTTATGATTCTGCAACGAGCTCTTACATCCAATGTTCGGCATTCATCCTTGTGTAATAACTTCCGTCTCTGCGGGGACCTTGATGTAGTCACCGAACATAATGCAGTGGTAGATCCAGCAAACTAACACCGAAGTTTCAGTCCCTGCATCATTAATTTGAATTCAGTAATGCTGATATCGTACTTATGATGATAGAAATAAAATCCAAATAAAGGATTCCATCAGGCCTAATGCCAGCTACGATGAAACAATATCTTCTTTTGGCGCCTTTCCAAGCATTCAAGAATTCGCTTGCCCTTGAGTTTCAATCGTGTTATTGTAAGCACTGCTGAGTTGGATGTTAAGAAGGCTGAGCTTTGGTTTTTGTCGACCAAGTGTCTCATACTGCCCATTGCTGATGATACAAAAGTCATCACCCTCGTCCACTAGCAGAGGGAGCTCTATCCCATTAACTAAACATTACATGTACAATTCTGGTTCTTCGTCCATATAACTTACAGGCTTGTGGTCTTCTACACGTTTCGTTTTATTTGTATTTTTGGGCCTACTTTACGCTGCCCAGTCTTCCTCCATCGACGAGTGTCTTTTTAAAAAGGCTTGGTACACTCATATTCATAATGGCCGCAATCATTAAATTCCAGGATTGGACTTCTGATCACCTCGTATCATACTGTCTGTACTGTATTTGGCACTGGTGATCTTCTCTTTTTTATGTTCTTCGCTCGGTCTCTTGTTTTGCTTCTTTAAAAGCTCTAATTTCGCTTAAAGTTGCCTGGTTACAGTTTTATCGTACGCCTTTTCTTGCTCACGCTGTTTTTCGGATTCATCGTGGTTCGTAAAAGCTAAGTTTACAGGCTTTTGCCTTGCACCAGCAAGCAAGAAAGTTTCCTATTCAATACTGATTCTGATTGCTTCTTGCAACCCTCTAGGGAGATGACGCCAGATCTCATGTCTTAGGCCTCAATTCTGAATAGCTTCCAAGAAATGGTCTTTAGAGTGTCGATTGTAAATATTAGGTGGGCAACCAGGGTACGCCAACGAAACAAGTCTTTGTATAATTTTCCTTAGTTCAGGAAGTGTTTCATCCCTTCTTCTAAAACTGTTTTTAAGTTGCGCCTTGTAGTATTCGTCTTGGTTGCGAGGCGCGAAGCTAACTTTCAGGACATCCATTAATTTTCGAAACTCGACCTGGCCAGACTGGACTTGAAGATCTGTCAACACTTGGAGAGCATCGTGCCTGATGCATATTGCTAAGCGCAACTCCTTTTCGATTTCGTTCCAGTGGTTGATCATTACACAATGCTCAAAGCGGGTCATATAGTTAAGAAACGGATGTGAACCATCAAAACTATCTGCTTTAATAATCTCCTTACTGCAGACGAATTAAACTATGTTCTTCTAGTGCCAACTTCTTTAGTCATTCGTGAGCTTGACCTCTATTTTGCATCCTTGACATCGCTTGAGTTCTAGACCGAACTTAAAACATGATCCATGGTTGTACATAATATTTCAATTTTCTCTGTGACGAGGGTGTCTATGGTTTTGTCAAAAATACCCGTCTGCGAACTGACCACTCTCCAGGGACATAAGCTGTGTGACAATCGTAACTGTAAGACCTCTCTCCATCAGGTGCTTCTTCCTTCGTGGTCGCGAAACCAGAAACTTCGGACCTGGCACTGAATGCAAGCAAATTTTCATCGGAATTCTCACTCACATACGGAGTAGAAGTCCTAACGGACTGAGCATCACAATCGATGTCGATAAGCTTCTTATACTTTGCGGCAATACGAGGTCGCTTGTGAACAGCCTGCTGTACTGGCATAGCGATAAGTGTGCATTTTGTGCCTCTTTATGTGGTCATTATAATAATCAGATCATAGATTTATTATGAATCACTTTTAAGTATTTTCCCTGTTGCGGAATACAATGACTATTATTGCCTAATTATTTTGCCTGCTAATAATTATTATACAAGAGCATGCGCACAACCCCATGGGATTTTGGCATAGCGCCACATTTTGGAACGTAATATAGAAATGTCATCAAGTTTTTGTTTAGTGAAAACTTCATAACACAGTGGAGTTTAGTGGTTGGGCTAGTAAAAACAAAGTATATGGTAAGGTTCTTCTTTCATCCATCAAACACACTAAACTATACATTCATGACTCCTGGTTGAGACTGAACTGATTACAAAATCATTAATTTATTTTTACTTCACTCATTAGAGATTATGAAGTCTCAAATTTGTTTCCTTGTCTTGCTTCAAAAAAGTTCATTGATGTCGCTTGTGCTAAATACGTGACCCACTGTCAAGAAGATCACAACCATCCTCTATTTAAGTATACTCCATTTCATCACATAATTATATCTAAGAGGTAGCATTACACCAGCATTCACTCATAAAGATCTATATATGATCTGCTTTATATGGAGACTAAACCAAAGAAATATCTTCTCTTATACAATAAAAATATCTATATAATCATATTTTACTATTATATACCTGTTATACATATTGAATTTATAATATGTATCCATGATTGTAAGCTGTAATTTAGTCAGATTATAGTCATTTTGTAAACAACATGTTTACATAGCATTTGAGTTCAAGACCGGTTTTGTTACCAGCTGGACTGTTCTTTTCATGTCTTGTTGTGACAAAAACTCAGGACCACAATGTGATTTTCCATACAAATTATTCATTGTCAGGTACACACATACATATATATATATATATATATATATATATATATATATATATATATATATATATATATATATATATAAGGAGAGTAAAATACAGATGCAGAGAGAGAGAGAGAAAGAGGAGAGGGAAATACAGAGAGAGAGTAATATGGGAAGGAAATGCAGACAGAGAGAGAGAGAGAGAGAGAGAGAAAGAGGAGAGGGAAATGCAGAGAGAAGAGAAGGAGAGACCAGTTACAGAGAGAGAGAGAAGAAAGGGAAATGCAATATAAATTAAAAGAATTAGAACTGACAAATGGAGCACTCCCCACCACCACCCTTTTACTCACAAGTCGAGGATTTGATGTTACCAGATATATTAGGCTAGTACCCCCTTTCAGGAAAAAGAAGTAGATAAATACTTTCTTCACTTTGAGAAAATTGCTAAAAACATGAAATGACCAAGAGAGCATTGGACTTTGTTATTACAAAGTGTACTTATTGGCAAAGCTCGTGAAGTCTACACTTCATTGTCAGTACAACAAAGCACTGATTATGATGTGGTTAAGGAGAACATCTTAAAGGGTCATGGGTTGGTACCTGAGGCATATCGACAAACCTTTAGGAATTGTAGGAAAAAAACTGGACAAACTCATGTCGAATTTGCAAGAGAAAGAGAACAATTATTTGATAGGTGGCGCTCAAACTTATTTTAAAAAGAATGGGCACGTCATTGCTGATTGCTTCAGGTTAAAAAATAGACAAAAGAATAAAGGCAGAACTATTCCAAATGCTCTTATTTTAAAAAGGTCACGGTTATGCTCATGTATTGAAAATAATTCATTTGTTAAGTCAAATAAACCCCAGTTTGATTCTGATTCCATTTTGGAAACTTATGAGCCATTCATATCAGAAGGTTCTATATCACTTGTTGGTGACCATGCCAAACCTATCCCTAATAAAATATTAAAAGAAACAAGAGTTTCTCAGAGTATTTTGTTATCAGGTACTTTGCCTTTGCTTTGTCTGAGAAGTCTTCTTCTAGTGAAAGAATTTATTCAGGGAGTAGAGTGCGGCTTTCTAAATTGTTCCTCTCTATTGTGTCAATTTGGCATCAGACTTAGTTTCCGGACCTGTTACTGTTGGAGCAGTGACTTCTTTACCTATGGAAGGTATCCATTTGTTACTAGGCAATGGCATAGCTGGAGATAAGGTCGAGGTTAATCCATTTGTAACTGACAAACCTTGTTTGTCTAAAAAGTTGATCCTATTGAAATTGAAATTCCTTATTTGTATTCTGCTTGTGTAGTTACCAAGGCTATGGCAAAAAGAGCTCTTGAGAATGTTGTTGATTCGGAAATTATTCCTTAGTTGACACATTTATTGGTCAGTCTTTTGATGAGGTCACTTTGTCTCCCGATATTGATCAATCACAGGATCACAGTGATCCTCTTTTTACAAATCATTCTCTATATTCTAATCAGGGTGACAAAAGACAATTAATCGTTGTCCTACAGGAACAAGCTCTTGAGATCCCCTGTTTGTTTCAGAGGTCTATTAGTGAAACTGAAGCCACACAAGTTCCAGTGTGTTACTTTGTTAAAAATGGGGTCCTTATGAGAAAATGGAGACCACCTGAGGTACCCGCTGGTGACAAGTGGTCAGTGAGCTGTTAAATTGTGGTTCCGAGGTCATATCGACAGGAAATTCTTAGTCTAGCCCATGAAACTCCTCTGATCATTTAGGGGTCAATAAGACTGATCACAAGATCTTGAATCATTTTTATTGGCCGAAACTTAAAAGTGATGTTTCTAAATACTGTAGATCTTGTCACACTTGTCAAATGGTAGAAATACCCAATCAGAAGATACTCAAGGCTCATCTGCAACATATTCCTGCATTTGACGAACCATTTAGTAGAATAATGATGTGTGTCGGTCCCTTACATAAGACCAAGTCAGGCAACCAATATGTGTTGACCATAATGTGTGCATCTACAAGATTTCCAAAGGTTATTTGAATTCATTCGGAACATTATATATTTTTGGACTGGTGATTAGGACATTTAGGATTATTTGGAATTTAACTCACAAATTGTAAGTGTCTTTTGATTATTTTACTTTAATTGTCTAGAAATAAATTGCTTCTTGATTTTACTTGATTTTGTTGGTTTCACTTTCTTTCTGTTACATATTTTTAGGCCATAGAATCGTAACAATCCAATAGAATTTCAATTACGAGTACGCGTTTCCCACCAGCTGCAATGTCGGATAGTTTGACTTCAGCTCACAAACAACCCTACGAAACTAATCCATGCTATCATAATGTCTGTTGGATACGGTTCAGTTTGAATGAGGCCTGTGAATAATTGGCTAAATACTCGGTTTGGGAAACATCTTTCCAAAACCAATTACCCATAATCAAACAAATAATCACTAAAATCTATAAAATAAATATAAATGGAGACGTAAATACAAATAGCGCAAATCCAAAGCTGGTTACAATATGGATAGAAGGAACAGTTGATAAGGTTTTGTTTTTTGATAAATAATGTGTTACTTGTGCTTAAAATAATAAACAAAATTGTTGAAACGAAGTTTTAGCAACTTGTTAATGTTACAGATTGGATATACACGTATTGCATGTAGAGGTACAGATGCAACAGAGCTTTACCTGATTTAAGTAATGTACAAATATATTTGCTTTCAGTTCATGAGAGTAAAATTTCTTCAATGAAAATGCTTCAGAACTGCCTATTTTTTCAGTTACACACACACACATATATATATATCTATATATATATATATATAAAGGTATTGGACGCCCATAAATAATAAATAATATATAATTTGATATGAGAAGCTATGGTTTTCTTTACTACTTTTATTTCGATAAGTTAGCCAAAACTGCAATACCCATTATTGACAGATGAAATCATTGTTAAATAAGACATTGCTCGCCGTATAAGTTTAATTTTTATTAATAAGTTTCACTCAGAAATGAAGAATGAAGATAAACATCTGATATTTTATTTTGCGTTTCTCTTCTGTCGTACTTGCATGTGTAATGTATAAATGCATTTTACGGCATTCTTTATCTAATTTGTAGCCACATTTTTATATTTTATATTTTTTATAGTTAGGGTTGTATATTTTCAGTTTAGGACATTACGTGCCTTATGTTTCTTATTCTGTTTATCGTTTTTTAATAGTTGCAAACCTGTTAAATGATATATAATTGTTCGTTTGTTTTTTTTCTTTCTTTTTTATGTAATACATTTTTGTAATGTTATTACTAAAAATAAACGGATACATTACACATCAAATGTAAAGTGGCCGAGTGCTTGCACATTTCATACAATTGGCAAGTGTGCTTTATCTTTGTCAACTGCTTTAGGTAATGCGCCTTCCTGTGTATGAAACATAACATTTCCTGCACAAGACGTGATATGAAACTGAAACGACACTGTAAAGACTCAAATATACAATGATTTCATATGTTGCATAGTATTTTCTTGTTTTTGTTTTAATAAAAAGTGCATACAAATTCAAGATATAACTACTTAGACAATCAGGATAAAGAAAATTATCAAACTGAGAGTTATTCATTGTTTCCAACTACTGGCTTTGTTCATATTTAATATCCCCCGCCACTTTAAATGTTTACTAATTATCAAGCGTGATGAACAGTCTCCAAATTACCAATATCTTTAGATGTCGACGTTTTAATGAAAACAAAGTAAAGGCGACAGCTTTTGACTTCTTGGCACAAAGTTGTTCAGGTCACAGTCGCTCAAACACGCCCCTGCTATCAATAAGGTAAACATCTTTGCTGCGCTTGCTATCTATAATAAACTCAGGCAGAGTGATCTCATGAAACGTAGGATAGTTTGTTTGCAGTATACATGTATTCTTTATATGCTCTAGAACTACACAACATAACTTTATACGTTGATTGTACCAATGTCTTTTTCTCTTTATGTCAGTTACAGGGAATTGCTGAGCTGACAGATTAAATATATATTCATCTATGCATATAGAGGTGGAATGATTTAAAATGGATAAAGAGAAGTATAATTTCGGGGAAGAACTTGGGGTTAGAATAGGCCGATTTTAGAAAGTTAACGAAATTACCGACAAGTTGAATATTTTTAAACCCCCTATTTTAGAACAAGGAGATAGAGAACCATTTACACAAAAAGGATACATACAAACCGACAAATGCAAATACACACAAAGAACAAGTGGAAAATTGATAGATATAGATAATCCTATGTACTTATATAATCGGTAATTAAAACATATAAAATACCTTAATATAATCAGAGTCCTTTTGGTACTTTATTTTATAAGTAGAAAGAGCTACAATATGTGAAACTTTGATAAACAAGAGTCTTATAAACTTTTGTATCAAAATATGTATACATATCTAATCATTTGTACAGTTTTTGTGTTTGTTTTACTGTCATGCTTTACCTTTTAAATATATTTATCAACTCTAAAATACCAACTAAAAATCTGAAACCGAATTTCAAAATTTAAAGGCTATTTTGAATAAAATGTTTTGAAAGAGCAAGTGAGAAAGTAAAAAACATGTGGACCATCAGTTCTGAATATTATAGTTCTAAATTTCTTAATAATATTAACATTATCCTTCAATCACTGTTTTAAATTAATCCACAAATGATTTACTTTTCTATATTAAAAAATATACAATTAACTCCTTTCTAATTGACAAAAAACTACATTATCATTATCTAATTGTCTAGCCTAGTTTAAAAATGAATTTGTGCAGCAAAAATTGTATGCAATATTTTAAATTGAAAATACCTCAATATCAAGCAATCAATGTGAGCAAGTAGAGAAAAAAAGTGAATCATTTTATCTGAATGATTAATATCAAACTTTCTATTCCATTTCTATTCTACGCCCATGTTTTCCCCCAACAGTAACATAAGAATAAATCCTGAATCCTTTCTTCCTACAAAATTGTTTGTATATTCTTGAACTGTCACTTTTCATTTCCAATTAAAACTTTCCAATTTTGAGAAAGTTTCCTTATCACTGAGATATAA
This sequence comes from Margaritifera margaritifera, assembly GCA_029931535.1. Taxonomy (NCBI): domain Eukaryota; kingdom Metazoa; phylum Mollusca; class Bivalvia; order Unionida; family Margaritiferidae; genus Margaritifera; species Margaritifera margaritifera. Next base: position 1,849,389 of record JAQPZY010001694.1, on the reverse strand, counting down.
TCAAAAAATGCCCCTTTTAACCATACTTTTTAAAATTCATGACAAGAATAGAAGGAATCATCACATACAAATATCGATAATAGTATGGATGCCTTTTATACTAATCTTTGAAAGAAAAAAAACCGTTTGTGACCTTAACAGATTTGATTTATACAATATTGGTGAAAATGAAACATTTTCAACTGTATCAATTATCAGCTTTTTAGTAAATTCTTTTCATGTTTCTAGTACATTTGTTCGAGAACTTTTTAGTATGATTTTGAAGAAATAAGTGATTCATATTTTGATCCAAAGGTAAAAATTTCTTTAAAAGTTCGATATACGATAAAAGCATCCAGTTATTTTTGTGTTTAATGCATTTTCTCAGCCAACATATTTTCATTGTTTAAATAAGATTTTTAACTTTAATCATCTTCAGACCTCCTTCTTGTACTCTTGAAGAATCCCCCGTCTTTCAACACGATCGAGCCCTGAATTCCAAATTAATCTATTTAAAAAAAACAACAATTGTTTCAAGTTTTGCAGCAAGGAATTGTGGTGGATCAGGCAAAGATTGAAATAGGTGTATAAATTTCGATAAAGCTGGTTATTTAATCATGGTAACGTTTCCATGCAGTGTAATTTGTTTCTTTTTCCAGCTATTAAGACTTGATTATATTTTCTTCATTTTCTCGGGTGAATTTAAATCCCAAATCATATATTAGAAAGGTTCTTGATCCCCATCTAAATTAAAGTCATGACACACTCTTTCATTTGATTTCTATAAATGCCCCATTCCAAATTATCATACCTTTTCTACATTAATTTTAAACAATTGACAATCATAAATAGAAAATTAATCATAAGTAATTAAGTGTTTTATGAAAAGGTATCATTTGTATGCAGTATTATGCATTTATATGGTTACCCTTTGGATAGAAATGGTGAAGTCATCATTTATAGTCGTGAGATCTGTAAATTAAAAACGTTCATTATACAATTGCAATTGTGATAAAAAAAAGTTTTTTTAAAAAAATTCATTGTTTGAAGAATAGAAGACAGAATTGTGATAAAAAGGTCATGTACTTAGCTTTAATATTATATAATGTTTTAATATCAGATTTTTCCTTAGGAATATATCTGAATAATATTCTATATATTTAAATTTCATTTTGAATGACTTTGCAGAGTTAGAAATTGCAATCAGGTATGAAATCGCCAAATTATGGGAACATTTGAGCTTAAAAGTTTCTATTTAATTTTGCATGTCCGTTTTCTTATGCTTCCGTTCTTTGGTTTCCCGTGATTGGTAATGTAGATATCAAATTAGTGATGCAGGTTGGTATGATTCAGGCAATTAGATATTAAAATTTTAGTTCATGAATGATCACATTAAGATATTTCTACAAAATTGTCAGCTTGTGTGATACGATATTCATTTGTTTCTTGACTTTTATACGGGTCTTTATGAATAATAATGATAATATGTCTGTGATACAGACATATAGCTTTTATACTGACTTCACATTAAGATTCATTATCTATAGATAGTCACAAAAGAATATTTTCACAAAACTGTTCGGCTTAACCAATAGTAAGAAAAGAAGATATGTTTTTCAATATGTAAAGGAAGGAAAAACACAGTATAACCTGTGTTCAAACGATATTCATATAACTAAATAACAAGAGTTGTTTGTTAAAGCTGAATGGGCATTTGATGCTATTTCTAGTTCATACAAGAATAATACTAGGAGGTGGGGTGACATTTTGATTCAACAGTAATTTTGATTAAAAAATAAATCGATACGAAGGATATAAAATGGGAAATGATTTAATAGTTGATCTGATACTTGAAAGGAACAGCATTGCATTATATATATAAATATATATATATATATATATATATATATATATATATATATATATATATATATATATATATATATATATATGGACCAAATAACGATGAGCCACAATTTTATAAAAAGTTAAAGAAAAATATAACAGATTTTCAGAATGATTTAATTGTTTGGTGGCGTGGAGATTGGAACTTCATATTGACAGCTAAAGTGATGCCTAATATTGCTTCAGATACGAATTTTATTTTTGTTTTCTAATTAACACTTAGTATTCGGATCACGTTGCTTCAATGAATAGAGTCCTTATTTGCACATACAATCATATTGTGTACAAAACTTAAAATTCGAAAACAACACCTATCCATTTCAGAGTTGAGCTTGCACATTTCATGAAATGGGCATCCACTTTACTCGCTTCATTAAATGTATAATTCGTCAGTACACTTAATGACATTATCAATGTGGGTGCCAGTTCAGAATATCATAAACGGGGCTTCTAATATATAACTGAGAATGGTTATTCACTTACACACACATACACACACAGACACACACACAAATATTAGAATCTTCACTTTTATGCAAGATTGGATTATTTATACAAAAAGATTTTCAATGAGATTTTTTTATTTTATAATTAAAGATAGCTGCTTTTAACTGCATAGCGTTTGTCATAAGTTCTCGGCCTTGTTATGACATCATGCTAATCAAGCGCTTATTGAACGTACTATTCTTCACTTTTTTCTCGAGACAGTTAAAGAGACATGTAATATATTTATTTGCTACGTTCCACTCATAGTTGTTTCACACCACAATTCACTTACACATAATTTTGAACATTTACTGTAATAATTTCCTTACTTAACTTGAAAATATAATCATAAGTTCATAAATTTTACAGGAGAGGGATTTATAGAAGTACCACCCCCTAATCATTAATGTATTCACTTTGTAAGATTACTGAAAGATACACGAATACATATTGTTTCAACTAAGTATTCTGTTTAATGATGTCTTTATCACATTTTTGACGTTAATGAGGCTTATTTTGAAAGTTCTTTACATATGTTTAGTTCGGTTTGATTACTTAACCCACCCAGCTGGAGATATATGAGGAAAAGAAAAATTCTGAAAATTTTCAAAACATTCAGAGATAAAGATGTTTATATCATTAATGCCAATTACCCATTGTCAAACAAGATAGATGAGTATGCATGGCATAATAAGACAACGCTGTCTGAAGCCTGAGAACTTCATGTCTGGAGACTTGCTGGAGCGTGCATAATCCACAAGGGCAGGCCTACTTTGAAACCACATAAATTGAATGAATGTGATCTACGTACTTTGAATTGTTTTTCCTGATGTAAAATAAAAACTAGAAAAAAATGTATGTACATTACATGCTGAATACACTTACTCCCTTCAAAATGATTAATGACATACAACAATGTGAAGATTGTGTTTTCTTCAGACTTCACAAAGCCTTCGTGTGAAGTAGGCTAAACGTCAAAACTCTCCAAAGTACCATTAATAGTGGAAACTGAGTTTCTATTAAAATTACACTGATAGACTTTGTTAATATGTACATGCATTATCGATTGAACAAAAAATTGTTGATATTTAAATATTCAAGCCTGCATTGCCGGCACAATACGTTGATTTGGGATATTTATGGGCGTCAAATGAGATTTGTAAGGGTAATTAGGAGTAATATGCTGAAGCCAGTTCATGTTTCATACACAAATTGAATTTGACTCTTCAACGTGAAAACCCTCGCTTATATGCGCACTGATGATTGCAAAGTACACGCGTGTGCAAAATAATTATGCTACTCAAAACAGCGAACTTATAAATCATGCCTATATAATGACATCATTTAAAACATTTTTGTTTGCATAATATCATCGATATATGTTGCATGCTTAACTATAAAGGGAACAGTCAAAATGATAATTACGACCGGAGCGGACTTAATTGAGATGAAATTTACTTGTCATGGAACGTGGTCATGAATTTTATAAGTAGTGGCTCAACATGCGGAGAATGTCAATACATCGGTCTCGCCCAGCTGAAGTCCAAGAGCAGCGACGAGCTGACATAGAAAAATGATATAGGTTTTCGCCACTAAACAAAGGATCTAACTATAGCTGTCAAAAAGGTTTTAATATAAGTGACTTAAACGCAGCCACAGGGCTTGTTTAAATGTTATTTCCGCATTGATGTCGTAAGATGGTGGCGCTGTACACATTGAATCTGCAAAATCATTTTTCTCGTAAGGAGTGGAAGTTAATAGTTCCTGTTCTAAAATGAGACACTGATTCATTTCGCCAATCTAAATCCATTAATAAGCGCTGCATTGTGCACAACAGGTACATTGTGAATAGAGACTTGTTTGTTGGCAATCCCTGGAAGACACTGATGCCGTTAAAGTGTTGCTTTTCGAACGAATCAACTTATGAGTGAAAAGTGGTCGAGTGTTGAAACTCGTTGTGGAAACTGGGAACACGAGCATTCGTGCATTAGCCGAGGCTTTTGACAGACCAACAAAAGATAATCTGGAATAATGTTTAAATTTCTGATTCTGAGGTAGAGATCGAGCATTTACATATCAAAAACTAGATACTGGGTTCTTGTTGTAAAAAAAAAATCGTAATTTCACAAGAACATGTGAATTGAAACAAAGTTGTTTTTTTTATAATAACCATAGGGCTTAGATCATCAATTGTTCAAAGCAGTATTATACAATTACACGCGATTAGGTTTGTCCAGAAACTTTGAACACGGAAAGTCTTGATCACGGAATTAAATATAACGGGTTAATTCTTATATGTTTACATTTTAATAACCGTCAGTTTCACATACCCAGGCATGGTGAAGACAGGAGATGAATGTGTTTTCCTGTGCTTTGAATACAAATTTTCCAATCGGTCATATTGCAAAGGATTATTATACTGCATTTTTTTTCTATACATTGACCAGGATGTGGCTTTCCTAGTTGAACTGTACTGGCCGATGTGTAATCTTTCTTTACAGTTTCAAGGATATTTTGAACTACAACATATACACTACCTGGTGACGGTATGACTTATGTATGATCTAGCGACGTACTCTGGTACCATGGTTATGACACTGATTGTGATAAAAACGTTTTCATCTGTACTATCCATTATCAGAATTATCATCAGCCAATACAGTTTAACTAGGAAAGTCACATCTTTTCAAGATGAAGAACAGTACACTCGCACCGAGGACATTGGCTTCTGTAGTGTTATGTTTGATATGGACTGTCAGAAGTATCCAGGAGAGTGCCTTTCTCGTGGAGCCACCATCCAGGGGCATCTTGTGGAGATATGGCTACAACACAACTGTCAACCAGAATTACGACCTCTTAAACTGTGGCGGAAAGGAGGTAAGGCTGACATGTTACCTGCCTCCCTGGACTCCCCGAGTAGACACATTGTTGCTCCTTACATTACTGAATCTAAAATTCCAGTCGATCCATTCATAATCACAAATGTTTTAAGATGATGAACAGCACAAACGTTTTATACAACTTTTTCGGGCATTTTTGATTGACCAGCAATGTATTCAAACTTTTATGGATTTTATATATTTTCTTCTGCTAACTGAAATAGAGATATCTTAAGGCTTTGAATACAACATACAAATTCTTTACATGGAGCTAGGCAGGCTGGCGGAATAACTTTTTATTGTTCAGGATTTTAGGAAAAACGATTTATGTACGAACTACAGTTTTGTGCTTAACAGTACATATCCAAACAACATTCTTTGTACTTTTATGCTCATCCAAAACCTAATCCATTGTCAATGCTTCCAAAGAAACCAGAAAACAAGTATGATGGATATCGTACTCGCCTATAGATGCTCCACTCGACTATTTGAGGTTTAATCCAACATGAAATTTTACCTTCTATCATTCAGTATTTCGAAAAATGTCGATCTAAATGAGTGACTGAATATCTCCACTTAGTGGAGTCAGTTTAGAAAATGCCATAAATTGGTTCATTGGTTCTTCTCGCGAGTATACTAAAACATTTTTGTTAGACATCCACAGCAAAAACAAAACTAAACAACCCAATTATCATATATAATGTTTTTTAAATGGCGGCCAGAAAGATGAACCTTTGGGTTTGATGATGACATAAAACTGCGGATCCTCATAATGTGCTTGTTAAAGAGATGAAATGGATGACATTGTTATAATAGGTGAGCCAGGCGTACTCTTCATTCAGTGAAACTTTAGCGTGCGTACATAAATGGTATACAATACCGTGTCTTCGTAGCAACTTAAATGACCCTTTATAGCAAAGCGTTATCATATTGGCAAATCGGAGCGGATAGTTTGACTAAAAGATTTTAAGGGCTAATTGCAAAAACAGATATGTAAATCTTGATAGAATCCTCGAATTGTCTTTCAAAAACAGGCAACAACAAAAAATTAATTACAAAAACACACACAAATAGATAAATAAACCAGTTGCATACCAAAGTAGACTTTATTGATATTAAAACCAAAATTTGCCTGAGATCTATGGGAAGCAAGCTGGTTGAATGCGTTACACTTAGGGTAGTGGTTCAATGGAATGCAGTTTCATGTGACTTGACAAATTATTCCAAATTTAAAAAACATGCCTTGGAGCACATAGGTTGACAATAGAATCCCGACAAGTTGTGCATCACCGTTACCATATTTTGAAAATCTTAATTATCAAATAGAAACAAAATTAGTAAATACATTGAAAGCTTGAATATTAATGCTAATTGGTATATCATTTGTACAATAATTACCTATCTTAGTGTGTGAAATAGAAAATAGGAAAAAATAATAATTTTGTTATAATTTTAAAATGTAACTCTTTGTGTTTTGCTGGGGAAAATATCATTGAATTGGGATCTGAATCAATCATTCAATTTTTTTAAAATAAGATTATGCCACAGATATCACGAACCACATCAATTGAAATTCCTCTGCTTCCGGTAGAGTTCTCGTATGAAACCTTGATTGTCTTGGTTAATACTGAGGGATTGCAAGCCATTCTTCAAACAGAATAGCGTACGACAATATCGTTCAGATTCTTTCTTGAAGTTATAACAACACATTGGCTTACAAAATATAAAATTATACTGGCGTTGCTTAGCTGGAAATACAGATAATGTTTCAGAATGTATTTGTCCAAAAGTTATTGATGAGAAGAAATTGAAAGAAAGTATTTAAATCTATCATTGATGTATTACAAATGGGCTGAAGGAATATTATTAAGGTATGTAGATTTAGACCTACAGAGGACACCAAAACATTGCACGTGTTTCAAATTATCTAATAACGATGGAATTCTCAAAGGAGAGTTTGAAATATAATGAAGTCAAAAAAATAGGTACAGCAAAAAAGGAACAAATAATAAAAAAAATTGAGGTGGATACCAATATTCCTTAGTATTTTAATAGATTTTAGTCCATTTTCAGTCTGAAATATTTATCTAACCACATTCTATAATTTAACAGAGTTGGTTTCTTGATGGTCTGCTTAATGATTCATTCAGTAGTATTCCTTCACATATATTGGGATTATTTTTGTTGGTTTTTACTACGGTCTATGGTAATGAAAGAATACTTACGTTAACCAATATATATATATATATATATATATATATATATATATATATATATATATATATATATATATATATATATATATATATATTCAATGAACATTTACAAAGATTCTTTAACTTAGAAATCTCTATAATTGTCCATATCTTCTACGGTTTTCAAATTACCAAAGAAAAGTACACACATTAACTACGTAGTCTTTGCGGAATTTGTATTTGTTGCAAACTCTGGTTAGGATTTAATTAAAGATGGCACGAAATTCGTTTTTAATTGTACTTGAAATGTTTCTATTCTCACTATCTTGCCTCCAATAGTAACATTTGTTATACAAAACCTATCCAGCTGAATATGTTGACATTTGCCTGAGTTGAATTTTATTTCCGCTAAATCACTCATATGTAAGTTATTTATTTATTTATAATAATAATAATAATAATAATAATAATAATAATAAGTAGTAGTAGTGGCAGCAATATTTGCTGTCTTGTCATCAAAGAATTCTCCTAGTTAGAAACGACATTTCGTCGTGATCGTTTGTTTTTGAATGGACTTAAAATTACTTCATTTGCTTGTTTGATCTTCTGATATTTTTCAATAACAAAATCATTTCCAGTAACAATTTTTAGCATATGGAACTTTTGAACATATTGCTAGAAAGAGTCCACATATAGGTCATATACAGTGCTTGAATATATTGCTAGAAATAGTCCACATATCGGTCATATACAGTACTTGAATATATTGCTAGAAAGAGTCCACATATCGGTCATATACAGTACTTAATATATTGCTAGAAATAGTCCACATATCGGTCATATACAGTACTTGAATATATTGCTAGAAATAGTCCACATATCGGTCTTATACAGTACTTTCACAAGTTTAATTGGTTACGACAGTGAGATTATTTTTGTATTTTGACATATCCACACACATTCATTTCTAAACTTACTGCTTTATAGTTAGTCTAATTTTTAGTATGTATAAGTTTTAGATCATTCGATATCCCAATATTCTTTTTCTCTAATGCTTCCTGGAAAGAACCTCGATACAGGGCGTGCGTACTATTTCGAAAAAGTTCGTATCTACGTGATACACAAATGCCCTCCAAAGGAATGAGGTCAGTTCGTAGGGCAAGTTCACATTTGTATGGACATATTTCTTGAAAATTCCTAAGGTACATCCTTGTCTGATAGTAAATATTATAGCTTCAAATTCTGCATGTAGTCTGATTACAAACATTATAATATGCAATATTCCGCTTCTACATGCATTTTATACGTGTGTGAGTAGCTTGTGAATATTTATACAGTTTATGGTATCTTTTGTGTAAATATTAACTTGTTAAAATTCGGAATATGGCTTGGTAGTGTGTGTATAATCGTATTGGTTATTGACATGAATGCTGACGGCATGTAGAGATATAGGCGACAGTTAGTTTGTGTCCAATATGTAACTAAAACCAAGACAAGAGTTGTTCTGTATAATGATATACGGCAAGAGCAGTTTCTGCAGTTGATATCAGAAGGATGGGTTTATTTTTATTTTTATTTATTTGCCTTTGCTTTTGCCTTGTTGTATTTCTTTTTTTCCAAAAACTTTGTCTTAAAAAATTTCATCAAAATATAAGAAGTTTTGTTAATTTTCTCAGTATATGAACTCTAGGGTTGGATATACAGCAATACAAAGTGGCCCCTTCTATAAATATTTATTTTCTTTCAGACCGCACAAAAAGGAGAAATGATTTCTTAATTGTCAGGGGCTTTCAGACCGCACAAAAAGGAGAAATGATTTCTTAATTGTCAGGGGTTCTCAGACCATACACAAAGGAGAAATAATTTCTTAATTGTCATGGGCTTTCAGACCGCACACAAAGGAGAAACGATTTCTTAACTGTCAGGGGCTTTCAGACCGCACACAAAGGAGAAACGATTTCTTAACTGTCAGGGACTTTCAGGCCGCAGAAAAAGGAGCAATGATTTCTTAACTGTCAGGGGCTTTCAGACCGCAGAAAAAGGAGAAATGATTTCTTAATTGTCAGGGGTTCTCAGATCGCAGAAAAGGATAAATGATTTCTTAACAGTCAGGGGCTGTCATTGTCAGGGGCTTTCAGACCGCACACAAAGGAGAAATGATTTCTTAATTGTGCTGGGCTTTCAAACCGCACAACAAGGAGAAATTATTATTTTTTTATTGTCAGGGGCTTTCAGATCGTACAAAAAGAGAAACGTTTTCTTAATAGTCAGGGGCTCTCGGACCGCATAATAAGGAGAATTGTTTTCTTCTCAGTCAGGGGCTTTCAGACTGCACAACAAGGAGAAATAATTTATTAATTGTCAGGGGCTTTCAGATTTAACAAAAAAGAGCATTGTTTTCTTAATTCTCATAGAGTTTCAAACAGCAAAAAAAAAAAAAAAAAAAAAAAAAAAATGTTTTCCTAATTATTAGGGGCTTTCAGACCGCACAACAATGAGAAATATTTCCAAATAGTCAGGGGCTTTCATACCGCACATCCAGGAGAAATGTTTTCATAATTTTCAGGGGCTTGTAGACCGCAGAAAAGGGACAAATGTTTTTTTTTTAATAAGAGTTGTCTTCAAACTGTACAACCAGGATAAATGTTTTCTTAAATGTCAGGGGCTTTCGGACCACACAACAGGAAGAAATGTTTTCTTAATTGGCAAGAGCTTTCAGATCGCACAACAAGGAGAAGTGTTTTCTTAATTGTCAGTGGCTTCCATACTCCATAGCAAGGAGTAATATTTTCTTAAATCTCAGGGGTTTTCTGCCCATACAACAAGGAGAAATGTTTTACTAATTGTCAGGGCTTATAGAACTCACCAGAAAGGAGCTATGTTTTCAATTTTGTCAGGGGTATTTGAATTGGACAAACAGGATAAATGTTTTCTTAATTAGCAGGGACTCTGTGAATGCATAAAAAGAGATATGGTTTTTTAATCGTCAGGAGCCTTCAGACAGAAATCAACAGAAATGCTTTCTTAATTGTCGGGGGCGTTCAGACCGTACAACAAGGAGAAATGTTTTCTTAATCGTCAGGGGCTTTTGAACCGTACGAAAAGGAGAATGTTTTCTGTAATACCTGGTCTTTCAGATCGCACAAACAAAAGACATGTTTTAATAACTGTCAGGGGCTTTCGGACTGCATAAACATAATAAATGTTTTCTTACTTGTCAGGTGCTTTCATACCACAAAACAAGGAGAAATCTTCTCTTAATTATCAGGGGCTTTCAAACCGCACACAAAGGAGAAATGTTTTCTTAATTGTCAGGGGTTTTCAGACCGTACAAACAGAAGAAATGTTTCATAATTTCCAAGTGCCTTCCAACCGTACTAACAGGAAATATGTAATGATCAAGGACTCTCAGACCACAAAACAGGAGAAATGGTTTCTTAATTATCAGGGGCTTTCAGACCGCGCAAAACTGGAGAAATGTTAACTTAAATGTCAGTGATTTTGAAACCGCACAACAAGGAGAAATGTTTTATTAATTATCAGCAGCTTTCGGATTACAAAACAAGGAGAAGTGCTTCTTTACCTGTCTGGGGCTTTCGGGCCGCACAAAAAGGAAAACTGTTTTCTTAATTGTCAGAGCCTTTCGGACTACAGAAAAACGATAAATATTTTCTTTATTGCAACGGGTTTTCGGACCTCACAAACAGGAGAAATGCTTGTGTAAATTTCAGGGGCTTTTTGGACCGCAGAAAAAGGAGAAATATTTTCTATATTTTCAGGGTCTTTCTGACTGAACAAACAAGAGACATGTTTTCTTACTTGTCATGGAGGTTCAGACACTACAACAACGAGAAATGTATTCTGAATTATCGGGGGCTTTCTTATCGTACAAACAGGAGAAATGTTTTCAGTATTTTCAGGACTTTCAAACCGCACAAACAGGAGAAATGGTCTCTTAATTGTCAGGGGATTTCGGACCGCATAAGTAAGAGAAATCTTTTCTTATATTGTCAGGGCTTTTGGACCGTATATCAAGAAAAAAATGTTTTCTGAATTGTCACGGGTTTGCGGTCCGAACAAACAGCAGAAATGTTTTCTTAATTATCTCAGGGCCTTACAGACCGCACAAACAGAAAAATATTATTTTTGTCGTTTTCAAGGGCTTTAATAGCGAACAACAAAGAGAGATATATTCTTTCAATTGTCAGATACTTTCAGACCGCACAAACAGGATATATATTTTCTTAATTGCCATGTGATTTCGGACCGCACAAAAAAAAACAGGATAAATGTTATCCTAATTCTCAGGGGTTTTCATACCGCACAAACAGGAGAAATGATTTCTTAGTTGTTAGGTGCTTTCATACCACAGAACAAGGAGAAATGTGTTGTTAATTGTCAGGGGCACTCAGACCGCGCAAACAGGAGACATTTTTTTTATCAGGGACTTTTGCTCGGAACAAACAGGAGAAATGTTTTCTTATTTGTCAGATGATTTCGGACAGCACACACGGGAGAAATATTTTCTTAATAGTCAGGGGGTTTTATAGCTCACAACAATGAGACATATTTTTATAACTGACAGGGGCTTCCAGACCGCACAAAAAGGGGAAATTATTTCTTAATTGTCAGGAACTTTCGGTTTGCAAAAACAGGACAAATTGTTACAAATTGTTGTCAGGGGGAGAAATATTTTGGAACTTTCGGAACACTTCCCAGGGATAAATAACTTCTGAATTTTCAGGTGCTCTCGGACCACAGAACAAGGAGAAATGTTTTCTTCATTGTCTGGGGCTATCATACGGAAAAAAGGAGAAATATTTTCTTAATTGTCAGGGTCCGTCAGACCGAACAACAAGGAGAAATGTTTTCTTAATAATCAGGGACTTTCTGACCGCACAGACAGAAGAAATGTTTTATTAATTGTCATGGGATTTCGGACCACACAGCAAGGAGAAATATTTTCCTAATAGTCTATGGTTTTCGGAACACACAAATATTATAAATGTTTTCTTAATTGTACGGCACAAACAGGAGAAATGTGTTCTTATTTATCAGGGAATATCGGGCTGCACATACAGGAGAAATATTTTCTTAATTGTCAGGGGATTTAAGACCGCTCAAAAAGAATAAATCTTTTCTTAATTGTCATGAGCTTTCAGACCACATAACAAGAAGAAATGTTTTTCTAATTCTCAGGGGCTTTCAGAGCCCACAACAAGGAGGAATGCTCTCTTAATTGTCAGGAGCTTTCTGACCGTAGAAACAACGGATATATTTTCTTTATTGTCAGGTGCTCTCTGACCACACAAACAGGAGAGATGTTATTTTTCTTTTGAAAGGGGCCTTCATAACGCACAACAAGGTGAAATGTTTTGTATTTGTCGGGGTCTTTGATACTTCACAAACTGGAGAAAAGTTTGTTAATTGTCAAGTGATTTCATACCGCACAGGAAAGAGATTTGTTTTCCTAACAGTCAGGTGCTTTCAGACCGCATGAAAAGGAAATATATTTTCTGATCCTTCAGATGCTTTTGGACAGCAAGAACAGGAGAACTACGTTCTTAATTGTCAGGGACGTTGCGACCTTACAACAAAGAGAAGTGGTTGTTTTTTTTTAATTAGCAAGGGCTTTCTGACCGCACCAAAAGTAGAAACGTTTTCTTAATTGTCAGGGGCGTTCAGAAGGCACAAACATGAGAAATGTTTTCTTAATAGTCATGGGCTTTCGCATTGCGCAAACTGGAGAAATGTTTTCTTCATTGTCAGGAGATTTCGAACAGTACAATATGGATACATGTTTTCTAATAGTTATGGGCTTTGGAATCGCACAAACAGGAGGGATGTTTTTGTAATTTTCAGGGATCTTCAGACTGTACAAATAGAAAATTGTTTTCTTAACTGCCATGGGCTTTCAGACCGCACAAATAGGATAACTTTTTATTTATCTGTCAGGGGCTTTCAGCCCCCACGAACAGGAGAAATGTTTTCTTACTTGCATACCACACAAACATGAAAAATGCCTCCTTTTGTTGTTAGGGGCTTTCATGCAACACAACAAGGAGAGATGTTTTCTTAATTGTCAGGGGTTTTTGGACAGCACGCACAGGAGAAATATGTTGTTGCTTGTCTGCTGATTTCATAGCCGACAATTATGAAATCGTGTCATAATAAACAGGGCTTTCAGACTGCACAAAAAGGCGATTTGATTTCTTAATTGTTCGGGGCTTTCGTATCGCATAAGCATGACATAAGTTTACTTAATTGTCAGGCTCGTACAACAAAGAGAAATATTTATTTAATTGTCATGCGTTTTCAATGAGAAATGATTTATGAATTGCCACGAGCTTTCGGGCCGAATAAACAGGAGATTGTTTTGTTTGTTTTTTTTTTAGTTTCCTTGATCTTACAGACCACGGGACAAATAGAAATGTTTTCTTAATTGTCAGGGGCTTTCATACCGCACAAACTGAAGAAACGTTTTCTTCATTCTCAGCGGCTTTCATGCCGCGCAAACAAGATAAACGCTTTCTTAGTTGTTAGAGGCTTTCATACCGCAGAACAAGGAGAAACGTTTTGTCAGGAACATTCAGACCGCACAAACAGGAGAAATTGTTTTCTAATGGTCAGCGGCCTTTGGACGGCACAAACAGAAAGAATGTTTTCTCATTTGTCAACGGCTTCGGACAGTATAAACAGGAGAAATATTGTCCTAATTGTCAGGTTTTTGAGACCGCACAACATGGAGAATAGTTTCTTAATTGCCTTGGGCTTTCAGACCGTACAAGAAGGAGACAATTTGTCCTAATTGTCAGGGTCTTCCGTACCACACAACAAGGAGAAATATTTTCTTGAATGCCAGTGCCCTCGGACCACACGACAAGGGGAAATGTGTTATTAAATGCCAGTGCCCTCGGACCACACAACAAGGGGAAATGTTTTCTTAAATGCCAGTGCCCTCGGACCACAAAACAAGGGGAAATGTTTTCTTAAATGTCAGTGCCCTCGGACCACACAACAAGGGGAAATGTTTTATTAATTGGCAGAGGTTTCGGACCACACAACAAGGAGACCTATTTCCTTAATTGACAGGGGTTTACGGACCGTACAAAGAGGGGAAATGCTTCTTTAATTGGCTGGTGCTCGCCAATGACACAAACAGGAAAAATATTATTTTTGTTGTCAGGAGCTTTCATGACGCAAAACAAGCAGAACTGTTTTCTTAATAGTCAGGGGATTTTGTACTGCACAGAAAGGAGAAATGTTGTCTTCATTTTCTAAGTCGTTTGAACTGTACAAACAGGAGAAATGTTGTCTTAATTTTCTGGCGCTTTCGGACCGTAAAACAATGAGAAATGTTTTAGGAATTGTCAGAGAATTTTGCACCGCATAAACAGGGAATTGTTTTCTTAATTGTCAGGGGCTTTTGCACCGTATAAGTGGGAGAAATGTTGGCTTAATTTTCTAGGGCTTTTAGACCGTGCAAACAGTAGAAAGGTAATTGTCATGAGCTTTCGGACCGTACAAGATGAGAAATGAAAGTGTCTGGGTCTTTCTGACCGCACAAACAGGATAAATGTTTTCTTAATCGCCAGGGGCTTTGAGACCGCACAACAAGAAGAAATGTTTTCTTAATTTTCATGGGCTTTCGGACCTTAAAACAGGAATAAATGTTGTCTTAATCGGTCAGAAGCTTACAGGAGAAATGTTTTCTTATTTGTTAGGAGTTTCGAGTTCGCACAAACAAAAGAATTGTTTTCAGGGGCATTCAAACGGAACAAGAAGGAGAAATATTTTCCTAATTGTCAGGAGCTTTCAGACCCTACAAACAGGAGAACTGTTTTCTTAATTGTCTGGGGCTTTCGGAGAGCACAAAAAGGTGAAATGTTTTCTTAACACGCGGGAATTTCATACCGCACAAACTGCTTTCTTAATTGTCAGGGCCTTTCCGACTGCTCAAAAAGGCGAAATGTTTTCTTAGATTAACGGGGTTTCTGACCGTTGAAACAGGAGAAATGTTTTATTTGTCATGGGATTGCATACCGCACAGCAAGGAGAAATGTATTCCTAATTGTTATGGGCTTTCATACAGTACAACAAGAATCAATATTTTCCTAATTGTCAAAGGCTTTCAAACCACATAAAAATGAGGACGATTTTCTGATCTGGCGGGAGCTTTCGGAGCCCAAAAAAGGTGAAATGTTTTCGTAATTGTCAGGTGCTTTCGGACCGCACGAAAAGGAGAGATATGTTCTTAATTGTCATGGGGTTGGAGCCCCCCCCCCCCCCCAAAAAAAAGAAAGAAATGTTTTCTTAATTGTTCGAGGATTTCATACCGTAAATTGGCTTTCATGCCGTTCAAACAGGAGAAATGTTTTCTTAATTGTCAGGGTTTTTCATACCGCAGAACAAGGAGAAATGTTTCCTAAGTTGCCAGGGGCTTTCATTCCTCGCAACATGGACAAATGTTTTCTTAATTTTCATGGGCTTTCGATGCGCACAAAAAGGAGAAATGTTTTCTTATCTGCCTGGGATTCCATACTGTGCAGGTTTTTTCACAATGAAGCAGAATATTTTCTTAATTGCCAGGGGATTTTAGAACGTAGAAAAATGAGAAATGTTTTCTTAATTGTCAGGGTTTTTCTGACCGTACAAAAAAAGAAACGTTTTTTTAATTGTAAGGGCCTTCGGACCGCATAAACAGGAGATATGTTTTCTTAATTATCAGGGGCTTTCGCACCGCCTTAAAATAGGAAAGTTATCTTAATTTGCAGGGGCTTTCGGACCGCACAAGCAGTGAGACATGTTCTGTTAATTGTCAGGGATTTTTGGACCGCACAAACAAAATGAATGTCTTCTTAATTGTCAGGGTGTTTCAGAGCGCACAAACTGGAAAAATGTTTTCGTAATTGTCAGGGGCTTTTGTAACGCATAAAAATGAGAAATATTTTCTTAATTGTTAGGGTCTTTCCAACCGTACAAACAGGAGAAATGTTTCATTAAAGGTCAGGAGCTTTTTCACCAACCAAAGAGGAGAAAAATGTTTCCTGAATGGTCAAAATTTTGTGGACCGTACAAAGAAAAGAAATGTGTTTAATTATATGGGACTTTCAGACCGGGTTATGGAACTGTCAAGGGTTTTCGGACCCCACAAAAGGAAAAATTGTTTTCTTAATTGTCAGTGGCTTTTGCACCGCATATAAAGGAGAAATGATTTATTAATTGTCAGGCGATTTTGGACTGCACAGAAAAGAGAAATCTTTCCTTAATTGTCAGGGGCTTTCGGATCGCTCAAAAAGGAGAAATGTCTTCTGAATTGTCAAGGGCTTTCGGACCTCATGAAAAGGAGAAATGTTTTCATTATATGAACAATAAAAGGTTTAACGTACCATGTTCTCAGAATATAAGTATGTATCTGCGAAATGGGTGTTAGAATCAAAATTTTGCGGATACTCGTTGCCATCTAGCGGGATGCCCATATTGTTCAATAACAATTTTGAGTTTGCAATCGTTAATTGATATATAGAGATAAACGGAGTGAGTTTGATTTTAGTGCTAGAAATCAATAATTAATTGACGTATTGTTTAAGAAAATTTGTACGTTCATATTGATCACCTGTTATCTTTAGAAATATTATAAATATGTATTCAAATGATATATATATATATATATATATATATATATATATATATATATATATATATATATATATATATATATGCAACAAACGCCGCATTAGAAAACTGAAAGCAAGCGGCTTAAACCACAAGGACTCCAAAAGGACAACTACACGCAAATAAAACCATCAGCCGTTTGCAGACACCACTTTATAAATTACAAAATTAATTAATTTGTCTCATTACTCATTCACTCACCTATAATTACTACTGTTTTTTTTTTTTTGTTTTTTTTTTTTTTGTTTTGTTTTTAGTTTATCCTGATGTTATTATTGCTATGGTCATTACTCGCATTACAGAAACAATGAAATATCCGGGATATAATTCACGGTTACACCACTTTACATTATAGCTATAGCTCCTCCCCTTGTAGGTCAATACCAGCTAGTTTACTTTATCATCAGCCAAGCTGAAGCAAATGGGCGAAACATCAAACATTTTCAAGCTTTAATTCCATTAGAAACAGTCATGTAAACTTTTATAATTTGAACGCTTTTTTGTGTTTATTGTTTGTCTTGTCTCTGTTTTGTGTTTGCCTTTGACAAAGACTCATTGAGAGTCGAAAGTGCTTATGATAGTTAAAAACTAGTTTTGCACTGTTCGTTGTCAGTTTGTTGCATTTATCTTAATCAATCCCTGACACACACGCGATCCCATGCTTGGATCCAGTGCACATGCAAGGACTGTTATTCGCTATATGATTTGTATTCTTTATATATATATAACATATGAAAGTCAGTATAATCCAAGTTGCACTAAGGAAGTCCATGATATTATAAATAAATATAATCTTACTGATGCTTGGTGGTCTTTTCGTTAAAATGAACTGTTTTTCACTGAGAAAAGACATATACTGGGAAATTTCCTTGATTAGATCTTGTTTGTTTGTTAGTATTCAAAGATATCGTGTGGTTTAATTACAAAAGCTAACATAACATCAGGGTATATAACAGATAATAATATAATTTCAATATCGCTTAAAATGTCTTCACATAGTAGGAATAAAGGATACTGAAAATTCAATATGCATCTTGAAAAAAGATAATGACTTTGCCAAATTCTTAAAGATAAGATAAGTTTAACGCCGTGACACTTTATTCATCAGATTATTTGAAGACAGTTGGGTTTAAAGACTTTATATTTTTAATAAATCCAGTTATTTGCTGGAAACATTACGAGTTTACTTAAGGGAGGAGATACTAAAATTTACGGCATTCAATAGAAAATAAAAAACTGTGCGAAGAGGAACTAGCCGAAGAAATTACATACCAATGCTGGTGATCAACAGATGAAAAGTGACTTAAAAATGAGAGATGAATTGGAATTATATAGGAGAAATAGAGTTAATGGAAAAGGAAACTAAATCTAGATGCAGATGGTATGAATTCGTGTGAACGCTCTACATTTAACTTTTGTCATTTAGAAAACCTGAATTTTAAAAATAAAACTATTCAACAATTAAACTATGATAATAGAACGCTAATAACAAATCAAACTGAAATCTTAAACGAGCTAACATTTGTATGAATTATTATATCAGTTGTTGGTTCTTGAACGGCACTTTTAACACATTATTGGATATAGTATGCCCAGGAAACGGAAGCTTAGTGCCTTTCTCAAGGACACATTGAGGCAGCCGACTCCGGTTCGCACCAGCGGGGATCGAACCCTCGACCCTTGGATTACGAGTCCGACGCTTTACTACCTGAACTACTGCGGCTCCAAAAAATGACAGATATTTATGTGAAAATATTGCAAGTTTTTGTGATTTCCATATTTTATCTCAAAATCAGTAGTTTTATTAGGAGAACCTATCACTTTTACTGAAATATCAAAACTTGGAAAATTTGAAAAGCAATAAAACTCCTGAACTAAGCGAATATACAGTGGAATTTTTCATTCCTTCTGATCAGATCTTGGTTAATTCTTGTGTGTGTTGTGTGTGTGTGTGTGTGTGTGTGTGTGTGTGTGTGTGTGTGTTTAGAATATGGTTAAAACAGAACAGCTTTCCATTTCACAAAACAAGGGATATTAACCTGTTTACCAAAACCGTGAAAAATAGATCCGATCTGAAAGATTGGCGACCAAATTCTCTCTTAGACATTACTTATAAAAGTTTAAGCATGCATTGCAGATAGGAAGAAAACAAGTTATAGATTTAAAAAATACTAAATGAAGATCATACAAGAGTTATTCCTGGAGATTTCATCACGGAGAAATCACGAATAATATTTTATTTACTGTCGGGAAACGAAAGATTACAGACATCATGATTAATACCATTAATATATTTTTACAAAAGCGTTTGACACATTTTCTAGAAATTCTTAGAATTTGTCTTAAAATTATTTAATTTCTTATCTTATATAAACAAATGGGTGAAATATTTGAAACAGATGCACAAACGTGTGAATAAAAGTCACTATACTAAATTTTCAGTTAGGTTGACGTTGTAATTGTAGAGATCCTTTATCTCCTTATCTGTTTTGGCTGTGTGTGGGAATCTTAGCTATATTAATTATAAATAATAAGATCATTAAAGGTATACAATTATTTAATACCGAATTCGGGCTTTTGCAATATGCAGATGAGACCTCAGACTTCCTTGATTGCTCTGAACTATCTTTGCGTGAAACTTTGCTTACTTTTGATAAGTTTTTCATAGTTTCGGGTTTAAATAAAAATGTTGTAAAAGTAAAGTTATATAAATTAGATCTAAAGCAGAACTCACTTAAAAAATATGTGCTGATATACCTCTGGATTGGGTAGAACATGAGTACTATTCCTTATGGGTAGAACATGAGTAGTATTCCTTATGGGTAGAACATGAGTACTATTCCTTATGGTTAGAACATGAGTAGTATTCCTTATGGGTAAGAACATGAGTAGTATTCCTTATGGGTAGAACATGAGTACTATTCCATATGGGTAGAACATGAGTACTATTCCTTATGGGTAGAACATGAGTAGTATTCCTTATGGGTAGAACATGAGTAGTATTCCTTATGGGTAGAACATGAGTAGTATTCCTTATGGGTAGAACATGAGTACTATTCCTTATGGCTAGAACATGAGTAGTATTCCTTATGGGTAGAACATGAGTAGTATTCCTTATGGGTAGAACATGAGTACTATTCCTTATGGGTAGAACATGAGTAGTATTCCTTATGGGTAGAACATGAGTACTATTCCATATGGGTAGAACATGAGTACTATTCCTTATGGGTAGAACATGAGTAGTATTCCTTATGGGTAGAACATGAGTAGTATTCCTTATGGGTAGAACATGAGTAGTATTCCTTATGGGTAGAACATGAGTACTATTCCTTATGGCTAGAACATGAGTAGTATTCCTTATGGGTAGAACATGAGTACTATTCCTTATGGCTAGAACATGAGTAGTATTTCTTATGGGTAGAACATGAGTACTATTCCTTAGATTTAAATTTCAGCATATAGGAGGTTTAAGTTCAATCTACAAGTGCAAGAATTTAAAAAAAAGTCATTTAAGGCATGAGTAAAGAGAAAGAGGACATTGTTATGATAGGTAAATATAATAAAACAATTGAACATCAAGCGCAAATTTCTTTAATCACATCACTTTCTCGAAAGTCTTCTCTTCACGATAGCAACATACACATATGATCCTCAATCTGTCATGTGGTGGACCCACCGGTGGTTCTTGATGTTTGTCTTATGAAGAAAAGTCTCTTTAACAACCAGCACTGGCTTGTGCAAGAAGCGTATGGGTCGGGGGGGGGGGGGGGGGGGGGGTAGAGAGTATGTCTATTGTTAAGCAAGACACAATATTCAAGTTTATTGTTTGTGTTATTTATGTCTTAAGTTCTCTTTCATTACATGGTCTTGAATACCATAATGGAAGGGAATGTATGATGAATTTATAAAGTATCTTCGGCACCCTTTTTGGAGCATAAACCTAGATATTTTAGAAGGTTCGCATGAGGAATCCACCAGTAACACACGAGAATAACAAAAATCGGATTACTCACAAGACCAGGAAGATCAACTATTGTTGATCAGGCCAGAATTTTACACAACCAGAAGAGTCGCGGTAGCTAGCTATTAAAGCAGACATTCGAGATTCGACGTCTCCTATCCCATGTAGTTTATCTCCATCACTAACCTAATTAGTGTAAGCATTCACTATGCCATTCTCAGAATCGATCTAAATCTGAACACAACTTTATAGCAGATGACCAAGATTCTACGGAGAAGCAAGTGAAGAAAAGTGTTTATAGCTGAATAGAAACTTTCTACAATATTCTCGGACTTTCACTACAAGTGGAAATCCATTTTGATAAGTGCTGTACTCGATACAGCATTAGACTATCAATATTTCAAGCCTTTCAAGCTGCATCAGGCATGTTTTCACCATATATGTCATAGTATCTGTCTTTTTGACATAGAGGTAAGTCTCATCAGCGATAGTGTAAAGTTTTATCAAACTCCAACTTCACGCACATGATCGTGCAACCACACTAGTTGACACACCCAGAAACATCTTTTCTATGCCTTCTAATCATAATATCTTTTTTGATGGATTGCGTTTTGTGTCAGAGTTTCTCTCATTTTCTCTTGCAGCTATTAATATAATCTTCAACATGAGTTATATTGCCTTTACGTTCAATACTGGTGTTCCTTTAACAGCTCACATTGGTAATGTTACCTCTCTACCAAGCATCAGTAAATTGGGATTCTTGTCAGTGCTCGAGTGGCCCGATTCTCAATAGGCCAGCATCACCTGAAGCAAATACCGGTCCCAACTGTGCTGATCTTTCTCACAATACATTGTAACCATAGATTTTAGTGTGCGGTTGAATCACTCAGCATTTCCATTTGCTTGAGGTCACAAGTAGGGTTGTCTTGGTCTGCTGCCGGAAAAAAGTTACACATGCCACGAAAAATCTTGGATTCAAAGCATACAGGGATGACCTGGAGTCGCTCCACTAGGCTAAACTGTTTTCTTAATAGGCTGCAAAAATTCAGTCGTTGTGACAATTTAGGCATATCAGTATTTCGGAAGTGTTCGTTAATGTTCATTACGTTTTGAGGGGGAACAATTTGACCTCCCTTTCGCCTAGATCATTTTGTTTCAAATCAGTGATTTGAAGTCATATATTCATTGTTTATCTCATTTTCAATGGGTCATTTTACACGCATTGGTTTGTGTATTTATGTGCGATTTTGTATATTTGCTTTCAATACAATCAATCTAACGATTGATGATATCAGAAACTGTTCTTACTGCCGCTTCAGAAAAAAAGTAAACATGTATACCACTTCCCACGTGGTGACTGACCTTGTTGGTTGCTGATGGCCGTACTCCAGACATTTGTATTTACATAATGAAATACTGACATGATATGTGTGCACAGAGGTGAAATGTCAGACTTTGGCAAGCAATGAGTGATATAGTGATAGCTGAAACTCACTGACAGAGCTTTCTTACAGAAATAACAACTATAGGATTGTTGAACTTGTAGTTCAATATAATGTGACCCCATAGACCACTAGAAGGTTGAGAATATGACTGTAAATGTGTGTATTGTAGCAAATAGAGAGAGGCTATTCAAACAGTAATGTCCGCGATCAAAGAGCAACTAAATGCCCGCATGAACATGATCTCTTGCTACCTAATGTCAAAGGAGCTAAACTTTAAACACAAATATCTTCAAACAAATATCTATAAACAGAGACATCACATCTTATAGTAAAAATCCACCCCTACTCCATCATGGTGCACTGTTAGAAATAATTTTGATAATTCACTGGAGTTAAATATCAAAAATATGTTTCACTGCGTCGATTAGACATCGATAACATTATGGACAAGAAATGTGATCCCTCATTTGGTCACTTGTTTGGTCTAGTTGTAGGTATGGCCACCAGTCCCACAACGTTTTTTTTTTTTTTTATTTTTTTTGTTTTTTTTTTTGTTGTTTTTCTTCAATATCTTGTTTACGTGATTTCTTGCCTTGAATTAGAAAAGAGAATTATGTTAATATTGATATTTTCCGAGCGAATATAAACAAAACACAGCAGATCATAAACAGTAAGCAGCTGACATTATCGCGCGGGATACCGTAAAAAATCTGTTACTTCAATCTGTTAAATGTATTGCTAGCCAATACGTCTGAGCATAAAATAAAAATAAAATTTCATTGTTCGGAGTAAATAACGAATATATTTCATCTCGTGGATGAAAAACTCGAGTATTTTCACCACTCGATGAAATATGAAATATATCCGTTATTCACTCGATATAAGCAAATATCCTCTCTCTCTCTCTCTCTCTCTCTCTCTCTCTCTCTCTCTCTCTCTCTCTCTCTCTATATATATATATATATATATATATATATATATATATATATATATATATATATATATTTATATATATATATGAACCCTCGACGCGAGAACACATCCCTTTTTAGACAAATTACGTCATATATTTGAATTTCTAATGTCATAAAATTATTGCATGAGACAGTATGGAAATAACTTCAATCTGAAAAATTATGTTACCGCTTCTTTTCTCACTGTCTTAAGCACATATTCTAGAGTATGATATGTATGCAGTTACACAATACACTCCGTTTATAACGAAATGGGATGTAATGAAATATTGGATATTACGAAGAACACCGCAAGGTCCCTTCCGGTGTTTTAGATAATGTTTTATCTCGGTTATAACAAATTTCGGATATAAGATGATTTGTTGTGACCATTGGGCTTCTTATATATAGTGAAACTTCGAGCGAAAATTCGGTTATAAGACGCTGATCTCTGTGCTAGATACAAAGAGCTTTTTAATTTGTAATCAGAAAACAGAACATTGCAGAGTTTTTAAAAACATATGATTTGAGGGTATTGAATATATTAAGTTATTGCTGTTGCTTTGTAAATTTTAGATTCATCAAGGAGTCAATGCTGGGAAGTGTGGTGTGTGTGGCGATCCTTATAAAGGGACGCAAGACCATGCCGATAACGGTAGATTCGCTAGTGGCATCATCGTACGCCGTTACCAGGAGGGTCTTTACGTCAATATTACGTTCTTCACCAGTGGCCGAACCTTAGGCTACGTGGAGTTTAGGTTGTGTCCTAGGAATTCAACAGATTACAGTCTAAACCAGTTCTGTTTTGACATGTTCCCGCTGTGGATTGTGGAATCTGACAGTCTGAGATTTTACGTGGGATCCCGAGGTGGTATATACGACGTGCACGTTCTACTTCCATCGGGTATCACTTGCGAAAAATGTGTACTGCAATGGACGTATGTACAAGGTAGGCCAGGGGCAACCTGAGACCTACAATGTAAGACGTCGGATCAGATACTTATCATAGGGACGAGGCGACGTCTTACTGCTTGAACAAGCGGTGCCGTGGCGCGTGTTCGGTCAGTCGACAGTGGAGCTAGAAGCCAAATTTTCAAGAATATCTCAGATAGTTGGTAGTCCATATTTACACCGTTGCACAGATTAAAGTATAATGGCTTTAGTCGTACTATACTTACTGTAATGCCTTTTTAATTACGGAAGTATATCCAAGCACAATCAAGTGGTTGAGTTTTTCAAACTCTGTTAGGCGCCATTTCAGTTGGTTGAAGAACGAAGGTAGTAGAAGAATATGAAAGTTGGTTAAAATATGAAATATTTTCTTTAACGAAACGAATATGTCTAAGAACATTTGGCCAAAGAAATTGTACATTAACCGACTTTGTCATTTCTCGGCTACCATCACTCTTTATTTAACTTGGCGCATAAAGGAGTTTGGAAAACTCAGCCACTTGATTGTGCTTGGATATATTTCAGTAAGGAAAAAGGTATTGCAGTAAGTATAGTACGACAAAAGCAATCAGACTTTCATAAGTGCAGCAGTGTCAATATAAACTGCCAACCATGTGTGATATTCTTAAAAATGTAGTTTCTGATTCCGCTATCGAATGTCCCCGGAACACGCGTCACGGCACCACTTGTTTAATCAGTAAGACATCGCCCCGTCCGTATGATAAATATAAGGGTCGACGTCTTACATTGTAGCACTAGGGCAACCCTATCCATGACTAGCTTGAATGTATGACACATGATGTATGTCTACCAAAGCTATGAATATTGTCAGCCATTAATCATCAGTTGTAGCAAATGATCCACCTGCTTAACCTAGATATTCAGTCTAACGTTAACAAATCTGTAAAAATGTGCAATATATTTAACATCCTGCATGCAATTCTGTATAATTGCTACATTTATCTTTGAGAGACCTTGAAAGGAAGATTTATTTTTAATATATTTAGAGAGGGTGGGCTGAAGAAACAATGTTGTATTTGTAAGAAAGCAGTTATACGCTGACCAGTTTAATATCTAAAGATTTCTGATCAAAATGGCAAGAAAATAATTGCTAGGAACGTATTTAAACGAAAAAAAAATACGAAAATAGTTAATACTGGATTCATTAGGAATACAGAATTCTCATAGTGAGAGAGTTTATCTTGTTTCATTACATGCATAATCAGCACTGTAATGTTTTCACACGAAACCATTATATATCTGAAACCAAATAACAAATATTGCTCAATCGGTGGCTTTCGGATTCATCGATCAAAAGAGTTAACACACTAGTAGGATATTATTTCTAATAACCATTATATATTGTACTTATATTGGTTGTAATAAAAGTTTCTTACTTTGACCATCATTCATATACAATCTAGCATTCTTACCCCGTTGATTAGTGTGGTCTTTTACGTAAGGAAGACATGCTGTAGTATGCACAGTAATTGCACTCACACTTTCTGATGAACTTCCTCATATAAGAAACGTAAACATGGTTTGCGTTGGCATTTAACAATCCAGAAGAATTTCACTAAATGAATGGGCGGAGATTACTTTTGGTATGTGTCAAAGACGAAGAAGGGTAAAAACTTGGCATGCAGTTTAATTTAGAGGCATATAACGTTTTGAGAAAGAGCTAATTCATCAAGACAACAGAAACAAATTATGTAAGTATGGCATAACCCATTTACTGGATCATCACTTCATGTATTCCTCAGATATCCCGAGATATCGGTTGCTTTTCTAAAGTTATCATCCATTCGTTGGTGGAGGTAGGGCAATATTCGAATGAAGAGGACAACCTTTTTAATAAATAAATAAATAAATAAATAAATAAAACTTGTTTCTTTAATCAAATGGTTGAGTATCTTTTTCTGAGAGACACCGACATATTAAAAGCAAATCACGGAAACTTTAACGGCTGTTTGTGTATGATCACATTATATTCACCCCCACATTGTATCAGCCAAGGCAAAAAACTCTTATTTCGTTGTAAGCGTAACTGAGGCAATTAACTGGTGATAGTGACGGTGGTCCCATATTGTATTCATTAGTTATTTGAAAAATAAAGCATATTTACTACTTTGTTTGAGAAACTGGCGAAGACGCTTGTTAATGCAAGAAAAAGAAAAAAATGAGCTTGTTGTCTTCACGGTCGTATGTAGTACTTGTTTAATAAGTATATTCAATAATATTTAGCAAAAGTAATGATTTGATAAGATTTCTGAAAATTTTGTTGACATTTAAGAATCATAGTCTATAGGCAGCAAGTGGGACAAAGTCCATATTTCTCTTAAGATACCGATATGTGCCAAAAACAGATCATAGTTTTTAATGTAAATTCTTTTTCGAACATCATATACCAGTGTATAGAAATAAAGGTTGTTCTAATAAATGGGATGGCGAGCCCGGGTTGACTGCTTTGGTCTGTCCTTGGGAAAGGCAATTAACTTCGATTTCCCCGGCATGATATAGCCAATAATGTGTTAAAAGTGCCGTTAAAACCAACAACAACATCTAATAAATGTGGGCATACTTGATTGAACGTTTCAAAATATCATTATGTTCATCAGTTTGGTCCTATATCAACCTTCTATACATGTCCGTTTGGGGTAAAGTGAGCCCGATATCGGTCTTAGAATAATACCTGCATTATGGGGAGGGAGGATGAGGATACACCCAGCTGTAAACCCAGCATTACACAAAGATGGTTTAATTTTGGTTCTTTCCTGATACATTGATACCTCACTATAGGTTTGAAAGACATTTATCAACAAAAACTATTTCCATATCGATAGCAGATTTTATATTATACAAAGTTTTCGTGGTAACTTTTATTTGAAGTCTATGTCGTTCTAATATCTGCCGTATTTTTCCTCAAGGTGAATATGTTTCTCAACCGTGACACCTTTACGAATCTGGGGACAATAACAAAATTAAACTATAACCACTTGTTTTGATGTAAGAAGCTGTATAGATGGAAGCTGCGGCCTGGACTAAGACATTTTTTTTTTTCTAAATTCCGTATAGAGATATGAAAATATTATAACTCAGAATTGAAACTCACCAGACCAGCACATCGCAGCTTGGGGTTATTTTGAAAATCATTAAAATTATTAGACCGCTGAAACTGAAGTACAAGTAAATATGGAGTCGTGTGCTAGGATTTAGGGTTGGCTCCTTGCCATACTAGGCTGCAAAACAAAAAAATTCATTCATGCTACATATGAATGACAGATTTATTGCTTCGAACTGCAGCAAGGCATTATTTCCCAAAATAAATATTTGACCTTAGATCATGATCAGAACTCTCAGCAAGACAGTAAAATTGTTTTGACGTTCTAATGAAGTTGCAGAGAATATACTTTTGCATATTAATGTTTCTCTATATATTTCATAATATACTCACAGAGTCAAAATAAGAAACGATCTTGTGGCAAGTGATTTAAGAAATCTTTACTAAAATAAATGCTATAATTGTGGTCATGATTTAAGAGAGGGTGTATAGGAGCTCTAGTAGTAAGTATATTTGAGTAACAGCAGCAATGATCCTTAGGATATTTGTTCTAGATTTTATTAAAAATCTAATCAACGAATCAGAAACTTTGTAAAGGTAAAAAGACTAAAATAAAGTATTTGACTGTATCTTTTGTCTAAAAGAATTCCTAAAGAGCCAAAATGCCTTAAAGATATTTGCCAAAAAATAGTTTATAAATGAACCACATTATATTGAAAAATTAACGGTGGAAAGAACAATATAACAGGAAATTAGCATCTTCAGTAGCTGAAAATCACCTCTCTTTTTACAGACAGGCCACTATATTAAAAGTAGATTATAGGTACTCCTCCATCGAAATAAACTCCGTGATTAAAAAAGGGTTTAAAACAAGGCATGCAAACAAAAACATGTGATAAGACTGACACACAAAGACCGCGTGACGAAGTCACTGTGTATGCAATAAACTCACTAGGAAGTTACATGGAAAATTTAAAAAATAGGCTTGCCAAAAAAATAAATTAAACAGTAATTGTGCGGCTAACGCACAAAGCCGCGTGACGCAGTCACTATTTGTACGTAATATGCGGGGCAGAGAGTACGATCGTGAAGCATAGGTACAATATCTGCAATATAAAATATGGCCTTCCTCTGGAGTAAGTGGTACAGTTACGATATAATTATCGCCACGGGAAGAAATCTACATACAGTGTGATGAGCATTTTGCAAAAATGTATGACAAAGATCAAAAGTTAAACATTTAAATCTACCTGTTTCTTTAATGAATACACATGTAAAATAGTCAAATGTCTTGAAATAATTTTAGACAAATAAATAAAACTAGCTAAAATATATTGAAATTGTTTTTAGTTAAGTCAATCGAAATGACGTCTTGTATAATCGATGAACCAACACCAAAACATGTTAGAAAAAAATTAACCTCTTTAATACTTCGCAAACTAGAAGGGAGTTCAAACATATAAATAAACAAAATTTAATTTTGGGGGAATTTTAAAGTATATATTTGAGTCTCGAAGGACTAACAGACATGGCCAGCAAGGTACCAAAATTTTCATAGTTTTGTTACAAAAAGATTGGGGATAACGAATATGAAAAGCAAAAGAAAATAACGATCGCAGTCGACAAAAAGCAACATTTAAGAGTTAGATTCAAAATTTTTATTTGTTCATGTACAAAATGAAAATGGGATATAAGTTGTCAAAACATGTTCCAGAGTCCTCTCCAGTATAATTATTATGTATTCAACGCATCAAAAGACAACACAAATTCTAAATATAACAATAATAATATTAATAATATAGCATGTAATTCAGTGATGTAAAAAACAATAAAATGACAGAAGAGAGAGAGAGAGAGAGAGAGAGAATGGGGAGGGGACAGTAAGAGAGAGGAATTGGAGTTAAGATTACAGATATAATTTTCTGATATAGAAGCAAATCTACCTGTTTCTTTAATGAATTTTGTTGTGCGAATTAAAATACCAATACTAGTGAAACAGAGTTGAAGTGGTTTATCACTTTTTCTTACAGAAAAAAAGCCTGCAATGATTGTATGTAGATTAAAAGTTACACGCCATTTGTTAGACGATACATTAAGGCGACTTACCGTATGTACTCGCGTATCAGTTGATACTAACTGCATAGACCCAGATCTGCCGTCGCATAATGCGCCGGCAGGTCTGGGTCTCTGCAGTTTGTAAGGACTAATCAGTAGAACAAACAACATAGACTTTGATCTGCTGGCGCATTATGCGATGGCAGATCAGGGTCTATGTTGTTGCATATGGACACGGTTTATACGCATGTATATAGGTAAATAAAAAATAATTTGGTTCTCAATATCTGCGATAGAATGACTAGTGCAACCAGCGAAGTATCATCGGCAAATAAACGCCTTGAACAATTTATGAGTGTGAACATTATCATTGATATGTACAAGAAAGAGAGGTGGTCGAAGTACACATCCATGCGGTACACCTGCATATATGGAATTTAAATTTTAAAAAAGTGTTATGTATAACTACCTTCTGCTGTCTTTAAATAAGTAATTCGAAAACCAATCAAGTAACGCCCTGCGTATACCATATGAATCAAGTTTATGCAATAAACCTTTATGCGAGACTCCGTGGAAAGCTTTAAATGTATCAAGCAAAAACTATTACCATCATCTCTCTATTGTCAGCTACTTTGCTAAGTTTTTGATACATTACTAATCACTGATGTACAGCAGAGTGACGGGTTAGAAAGCCAAACTGACACTGATAGATTACATTAGCAGCAGATCTAATACAAGCTTACTATTAATATTAATTCTGAAATAACAACACCAATGCAAATAGTGGAATAATCTAACCATAGCTCCAGGAACCCAATAGTTAAACAGTACTTAGAAAACATAAATACTCACGTTCAAGGTCATACTGAAATCGATTTTTTATATTTTTTAAACAAGGTTTTCCTCTTACGTTTTTAATATGTATGCAAAATTTGATGTGATCCCAGGAGACAAACTTACAGCCTACAATAAGGTAACCGGGAATGTCATTGTCCCTTTGGTACCAATGGTGACCAATACAGTCCCATTCTGCAGCTCAAAGCTTCAATCATCTCTTCAGCGTTGTACGGCAGGTGACTTAAATAAGCAAATAGCAACAAACAGCAAACAAGGTTTCACAGAAGCAAGGAAACTTGGTGGGTTGGTGTGAGAAAAATTTGTAGATACATTTCATATACTGGATCTGAATCAACTGAAAGTTTAGACGCAGCTGGATCACAACTCCAAAGGATTATATTTGCACATGATGCACTGGGTTATCTCCCGTATACCATTCACTCAGCAATGCTAAGTAGTTTACATCGAAGTTAAGTAGTATTCTCCGGAATGTACAATATGTATCTTTTCTATGCAGCGTTTAATCCAATTATCATTTAATCTGGTAATTGGTATTAAAAGCAGACCTGGTACAAGGCTACTACTAGTAATACTAATTCTCAAACAGCAACACAAGCGCAAATTGTGGAATGATTTCGAGGAAACCCAACGGTTTAATACCGAAGATCTCGAGACGAGCTGACAGATTACAGTAGGGTAACGGGACATGCCAGTGTCCATTGGTACCAAAGGTGACGAGTGTGCCTAGGCCCCACGGGTCGGACAGGATATTAAGTTCTGCAAGTGATTACCCATGCCCACATAACCACCTGCCTCCTCGGTTAAACTCATAGGTAGGAAACGTTCCCTCAGGTACCAGACGTGGATTGGGTCCCTCTGGTCACATGAGAAGACCCATTTTTCCAAATCGCTCCACCCCTCCTAATGTACAGTATGTAGTGTTGGATGCAGGCACGAGTCAGTTGAATTATATGATCTATGGTCGTCTCCCTGGATTGCACCAATCCAGTGGGTTTACACCCTTCACCTTCCTATTTGCCGCCAAATGATCATTGAAGTGGTTGATTAACTATAATTTGTACATTACCAATGTACTGGGGAAACCAAATATGAAGCTTACACTTCGAAACTGTTTGAAATTGCAATGATTATTAAATTGAAATTGAAACTTCTTTGACTTGTTGGGGAAATTGGTCGGCATCTCTTGTACAAAAGGCATGATTCCATATTTGCCTGTATCATTTTGAGTAAATTACGATCAAAGATTTTTATAAACGTTAAAATCGTCGCTAAAAAGGAATAAAGGTAGAACTTGTATTCCTCAATCAGATACCATTAAACTCTTAATATTGCATTACAGTGCTTGGATAGGGGTGGGGGATGGAAAATGACCTAAGTTTTCACAGAATTGTCAAGCAACGATATTAGATCTGACCCTATGTTGCATTTACCAATGAAGCACTGAATTAGCAGAGTTTTGTATCATATTAATAAAGCTTTGACTGACAACTGATGGAGTTATTGTACAATGGCAAATTTCCCCATAGAATCCTGTTAAATTTACTTTGACCTCTACCAATTGAAATGTTGACCATTCTATTGTGCTCCACTGTGTGGTTATTAAATGTAGTCATTATGCATAGCACATACAAACAATGGGAAGAAATAAAAGTGCAAAAGATCTAGAATATAACTCATGAGTTAAGCTAATGGGATATTCTATCCTTGTACCGTATTTCTTCCATGTTCTAATAATGGCTTATCCTCCTATTTCTGCATAAAAAGTTGCCAATTTTGGAATCATATTGTACAATGTTACATAGCGTCCAATAATCGCTCATCCCATTGTTAGTCATCTTTGATAGTCTGAAACACAACTGTAAAGGTAATGAACCCACCTCACTATGAATTTGACTGTAAAACAAGTATAAAGTAATTTTCAAAAAAAATATTGTATCAAATAGATATATGTAGTCCTTTATGACTGTCTAGTATTCACTAAAATCATGTTACCTTTTGAACTGGCGACACTCAGCCGTCGTATTATACACAGCATTAGTTACATATGGAATGTGGCTACAACAAATGGACTTCCGCTGCTATGAAACATGCAAGAGAGTTCACTTAGGCACCGTACAAGTCGGTCCAAGGGTATATTGCCAGTTTGTTTTAAAAATGTGTATAAACACTGTTTCCAAACAGTAACAGTCTCATGATAAACCAAAAGTAATATATTATAACTTCCTATATATCTGGAGCCATATTACTGCCCCATTCGCTGTTCAACACTGATAAAACACACCCATTTACACTCGTGGGTGACAATAGTTATCAGCTATTTTAAACTTGGGATACTCGGTAATCTAATCAGCAGAAATGTATAGGATCGTCATCATGGAGGGAGAAAGGGATCTCTCAGTGGCTCAGCTTTTAACTGGTTTTTACCTTAATATTTATATGAAAATTGTGAACCGAGCGATTGGACACTGCAGTAAGCCAGATTCCCATCTGGCAGAACTCTACAAGTTGAAACAAAGAACAATATGGCTCTCAACATAGCGCACACACAACTGGTCACACAATATGTCGTCTGCAAATAATAAAATTAAGTACTACATTTTCCTGTACCTCTTGCTTAGCGGTGATGTCGTCCCGAATCTTGGTCTAATCAGATACCCTTGCTCGGCCTGCAGTAAAATCAACAAGGGTCGCAATATGATTTCTGTGATAGCTGGACTCATCGAAAATGCACTGATCTGACAATTGCTGAATATAAGCAACTTACCAAGTCTGATGAACATGTCTTTCCGTCCATCTACCTGTGCTAATAGACTACCAGTTTTAACAGATTCCTTTTTGAAGAGTGCGATGACTTATTTGTTGGTTGCAACAATATCAACATAAATAGTCTCCCCTTACCTATGCAACATATCATACTTCCGGATGCAGACCCAACAAAGGAGGATATTTTCTCGATATTTCGATATAATCGTAAGAAACCTTCCAAACACGTTACAACTGCCAATATTAACATAACAGCGTAAGATTCGTGACATTCTGGCGGATAAAAGTGTTGATTTCCTCGTCATATCGGAAAGCAAACTTGATTCTTCTTTTAGCGACAGTCTCTTTCATGTTGATGGGTACAAACTTGATAGTCGCGATAGCAATGCCATTGCTGGTGGGAATATGTCCTTCATTCGTTCAGATACCCCAGCGCGCAGGATGAAAGAACTGGAGTGTGAGTGTTTGGAGCACATTACCTATGAATTGTATCTAAATAAAACTATATGGTCGATCTATAGTGTACACAGGCTTCCATGAATGAATGACAATTTTTTTTAAAGATAATTTTGTAAAAACGCTTGACAAGGGTCTCGTTCAATTAGAAAACCTTATTATCATTGGTGACCTGAATTTTGATACGCAGGACCTTTCCAAATATCGTTGCCTGAGTGATATATGTGATATTTTTTTATCTTGCGTGCCTAATCAGAGAACCTACATGTTTTAAGAATAGTCGTAATCCATTTTGTGTTGATCTAATACTTACAAATAAACAAAATAAATGTATGAATACATTTAATATGTCTGTTGGAATTAGTAATTTTTATAATATTAATTTTACTCAACTAAGAGACACTGTGCATTCTGCAAAAAAAAATCTTACCGCAGGTTAAAAGATTTTGATGTAAAATGACTTTGTGATTGATTTGCACAATGCTCCACTTTCTTTCTTGTCTACAAGTAATGACTCATAATATGTCAACTCTGATTACGATGACTTTGAAAATGCACTTTTGAATGTTATAGACAAACATGCTCCAATAAAGCATAAACATCAACGTAGGTAACCATTACCTTATATGAACAGAGAACCAAAAAAAGCTATATTTGTTAAGCATGTGGTGTTTACAAAATGCACTCGGTACAGACCGTGCACGGCCTGGAAAAACAATAGAAAGCAAAGAAATTTGTTAAACTAATTAAAGAATAAGTCTCTGAGAACATACTTTTTATAAAGATGTGCTGGGGCACTAAATCTAGGAACTTCTGGTGAACTGTTAAGCCAAATTTTTCTAATAAATATTCTGCTGGTCAAGACAAGATCTTTCTTGTTGAAGGTACAAAAGTTGTAAACAATACTAGGGAAATATATGAAATCTCAACAACAACAAAAAATGTATGTACATGTGGTATTAGACATTGGCAAGGATGTTCCTTTTAACCCGTTAACTCCGCAAAATATCAAGGGTATTATGGACAATAGCAACATAGATACAGTTTTTGAATGTATGCAGGTTAACCGTGAAGAAGTGTATAAAATGATAAGAAGTTCGAATTTAAAAAAGATACAGGGGGGTAGGGGGAATAAAAATCCTGTTAAACTGTTAAAAGCTGGGGCACCAATCCTTATTGGCTATGGTACAGATCTAATTACCAAAACACTACAGTCTCATATTTTTCCTGATCGTCTGAAGGAAGCACAAGTAGTTCCGATTTTCAAAAAAGAACAATTCTATTGACAAAAATAACTAAAGGCCAGGTAGCATTTTACTCATCATATC
Source organism: Margaritifera margaritifera (assembly GCA_029931535.1). NCBI lineage: Eukaryota > Metazoa > Mollusca > Bivalvia > Unionida > Margaritiferidae > Margaritifera > Margaritifera margaritifera. Next base: position 1,814,439 of record JAQPZY010001694.1, on the reverse strand, counting down.
CAAACTGTTTGAGAAATCAATCGAGACCCAGTTAGCATTATTTTGGGGGAACATGTTTAACAAATATTTGGGTGATTTTCGACACGTTCATGGATGCCAGACTAATCTTTTACATTTACTCGAAAACTGGAAGAAGGCTCTTGACGAAAACGAACATGTAGCCGCAGTCCTGATGGATTAGTCTAAGGCTTTTGACTGTCTCTCTCATGATATTCTCATTTGTAAGCTAGCTACGGGCTTGTATTCCGTTGGCTCCGTCAGTCTCTTATTAAGCTATATGTAACATCGTAAGCAGCAAATTAAGATGCAGGTTGTCTTGAGTAGCTGTATTAAAATTCAAAAAATGGGTTTATCAGGGGTAAACTCTCAGACCTTTACTCTTTAATACTTTTATTAATAATATTTTATCTATTTTATTAAATATGGCTCTGTATATAATTATGCTGATGACAACACTCTTTTCGTTTTCGTCACCTGACTTTGACACTCTGATTGACACACTTGAAAAAGAGTCACACGTTCTGACTGACTTGTTCCCTGCGAACAAATGCAGGCCAACCCAGAAAAGTTTCAAGCACTAGCTGTGGGTAAAAAAAACATTCTGTATGAAACCTCTACTTAACATAAACAATCATGTAATACAACTGTGAAGAAATTGTCCAACTGCTAGGATCTGATATTGACTACCAACTGCAATTCGATTCACATGTAAAAATCTTTGTAGGAAAGCTTCAAGGCAACTAACTGTCTTGAAACGTATTGGTCAAATGTTAACAAGACTCAACAAACTGACGAATCTTATATACATTTATCTTTTCCAATTTCAACTTCTTTCCCTTAGCCTGGCACTTCTGCAATGATAAGAACACTACTAAACTTGAAAACATACAAGGGCGTGTTCTGAGATTTGTATATGATGATTACACCAGCAGTTACCATAAACTCTTGCTTAAGGCAAAAATGGCAACCCTGAAAGTGCGCAGATTTAGGTCAATGGCTCTAGAGACTTTCAAATTCTAAATAAATGTGCTTCCCAATGTTTTTATATGTTTTAAACACATTGCATACAATTTTAGTCATTCAAATATTGTAGATGTCCAAGAATTCAAATCTCAACATATGGCAAAAGGTCTTTTAGATATGCATCTGCCATTCTATAAAATGAGTTACCAAATCACTTTAGAGAGGAATAAATTTTTAATTCATAATTGTATCCTGGAATGGTAAGTACTGTAAATATAATATCTGCAAATAATGCCCCCCCCCCCCCCCACCTAAACCAAATCTCATGCCATGATGGTGACAACTAATATCTGTGTTACCATTTGTTTTACTGTATTTGCTTTTATGTACAACTGCCCTACTTCAACATTCTTTCTGAAAGTAAAGCTTAATTTGCATCTCAGCATACTTTTAGTACTAAAATAACACTTCCCGTTTAATTTCATTTAATTTAACTTAAACTTTAACTTATAATTTTAGTTACCTACACTTTAATGTTTTTTGTAATTGCTTCCCTAGGGTCCTCATCTTTGGGGGTTTTAAGTTACTTGGATACTAAATTCACTTTGTATTACTGCATTTGTAAAATGCTTTGCTTGCTTATATTTTAAGTTATGTGCAAATCAATTTGTTCCATTTTTTTATGTATTATGCTGTGTTTGCGTGTTTTGTAAAGCATGTTTGATTTGACGTCTTTCTTATTTTTGTGTCGTGTCGGTAAAAAGCTCATTAGAACTTATGCTGAATTATTGCTTCAAATCATGCCGACTATAAATAAATCTTATCTATCTTATATGTATCAGCTTGAATTCCACTCCGAATGACAGCCACAATTTACAATTCTTTTTTATACTAGTACTAAATAAATGTAATCATTCATATGGCCTATTATTGGGTTGGTGTTTGAGGTGCTGCCATACCGTAAGATCATAGAGTAAGTTGGAATTGATTCTAACCCTGCAGAAATGAGTGTTATAAACTGTGTTTATATGGCTGGGCTAGGATGCTGACAAAATAGTAGAGACGAGAACGAAATGAAATATTGGCATATGATAGTCATTTGACTTTTCCACCGCAATTCTCCACCGCAATCGCTGACCATTCAAAGACGGGGACGTGCTACATGTACACGGGCAGTTCTACCCTGGGTAACTCTACTTTCCCGTAAGGCATACAAACAAACATTTCACTTCATATTTATATTGACTGTAGTAGAAAGTCTTTTAAAATGGGCAGGGCTTTGAGAACTCAGCAACCCAAGTGAGACCAGGTAATACTTCAGCATACTTCGATAAGTCCTCTATCTCCAATATTCTTTGGTTCTCTATTGAAGCATTGTTCAAAGATTTAGGAATTAAATTGTATTTGTGCAGCCGAATAGTAATAATTTTTCAGGTTTGCAATTTCACAGTATTGTGAAAGAATTGCCATGTAAATTCTGAATAGCATGTATATTTGTACAGAAAGGATCTAATTACCACAAACATGCATAGAAACAAAGCGATAGTCGAACCCACTATTGTCATTTAAGCACGATATTTCGGTATTGTCTTTTTCAATTATTTCATATTTCCTCCTTAGCAAAGTAGAGGCAGTCCAAATTATAAAATTTTCATTTCTTTCGAATTAAAAATATTGTTGAAATACACTTTACTGTTGCGACGGTCATATAAGGTTCATAACTATCCAGGACTTATGTTAAAGTAATTTCCATCTAATGTTCTCTAATTAACAAAAATATATAAATATAAACCCTTCAGGAACGTACTAATGCATCACTAATTACCTAAAATAGTAACATAATAAAGATTGTACTAGTATTGTATGAAGTGAAGCGACACTGATAAATACTGTGTGTGGTTTTAAGTGAAATTATTTTATGTTTAGTTGGATTATGATCGAAATCTGAGTTGACATTTGATCCCATATCCTGTATATTCCCATAATCGGACTCTGAACTAAATATGACGTTTTCGTTCATAACTATTAACATTGCCACTGAAATATATCATACAACATAGGAAAAATCTGATGTGGGCTATTCTGGACCGTATTATGCGTCAGTATTTAACATCCTAGAGATGCAACAAGTGGCTTTATTTAAAAATCGATTGTTTAGATAAGATATAAAACCCTACTGGCCAGTATAAACCCCTTATTTGGTGACAAAACATGAGCATATTGACACACAATATTCTGTTCTGCGCAGTAATGGGTTGGGGACAAGTAAGCACAAAGGCGACAACAATTATTCAGGTCATTATCCTTTGGGCATGCTCTAGATATAACTGTGTCTGTACTGCAAAATGAGTATTATAGTATAATGTACAGTTATATATTGTAAAGGCGTCTGTTCGTGAAAAATAACTAAATATTTTTTTTAAATGAATAGACAGTGTTTGAGCTAAGAGTAACCAAACAAAACCAGCAAGTTCTGATGTGCTGAATAAGCTCGAAAAATAAGATAAATAAGAATTACCCCTCCACCTCCATCTGCAATGCCAGCTGTCAAAGACGCTACATGCCCCGAACTCTCCAAGCTATGCTGTTTGTCCGCAGGTAGCTCTTCCAAATCTATTCAACATTGTGATTACTGCACTCTATGAACCACCTGACGATGTAGTTTCACCTCAGCTACATAACGGCATGAGACTGTTGTAGTGATTCGTCGTCTCAAGCTGTTAACCTTGTGGCACATAAATAGATGATGATGGCGGATTCATGCCTTATATATTGTATAGATCAATGGTTGCATCCACACCCATCAATCAAATTAAACGTTATTTCACTACAGAGATACATAATGCATTTCTAAAAGGAGTTCATAAATTCGTAGGAGTAAGGATTTTTGCACCAAATTAGAACTTCTGTAACTTTTCTGAGAAATTTGCACAAGCCTTTCATAGGCTGTTTGTTCGTTGCAAACTGGCTCTGTATCGACCGGAAGTTTAGATGTAATAGGACCACAAATGCAGAGGCTTAAATTGTGAATGGTACACTAGGTTATCTCCATGATATCATTCAGCCAGCAATACAAAGTGTTTTACATTTAAGATAATAAGTGTTCTCCATGCAATACAAAGCGTTTTACATTTAAGCTGATAAGTGTTCTCCATGCAATACAAAGTGTTTTACATTTAAGCTAATAAGTGTTCTCCATGCAATACAAAGTGCTTTGCATTTAAGCTGATAAGTGTTCTTCAGAACATGTAATATTTATCTTGTCTATACAGCATTAAATACAAATATAATTAATCTGATAATTGGTATTATTTGAATGCAAACGGTTATAATCGTGTTTATAAATAATGTATTCACATAATTTACTAAGGACACTAAGCGGTGATAAAGGGTTTATTTGATTTATCTCCCTTCTTGAACATATGTATTAGATTAGCTCTCTTCAATGACGAAAGGAAAGTAATCGTGTCCAAAGACTTATTGAATAATATACATAATATATATTAAATCTCATTTGCCATGTTTTTAAGCATTTTGTAATTTATAAGGTCATGACCCAGTTTCTTTGGAATGTCTAATGAATTAATCATATCAATCTATTGTTTGCCAACTAATAACTATTACATGTAGTTTATCATCGCATCTTTCAAAAAATGGTAGCAATTCATGATTAGTATCATCTAAGGTAGAAAAAGATGAAAGCAAACTTATTCAAAACTGTACATTTTTCAATATCGTTCATTGCAACTGTGGTTTTGGTAATTTAGCGGATGAATCGTAACCAAATGTATCTACTGTTTGACTAAAGAGCTCATGAACTTCTAATATGATTTAGGATTCATTTATTGTGATGTTTGTACCATGGATAGACGAGCCGTAACGAATTATTCGAGTAATATGAGTGTCGATGAATCGGCGTGAGAAACAGAGTTCCGAGAAAGAAGCTGTTATTATGTCGCCGCCATCATCTTGATCTTTCTCATTGTCATTATCGTTGTCCATTGGTCGCTTTGTAATCTGAATTACGCGAAATAAAAATTGTGTCCTGTTAAAAATAGACACTTCATGTTGCTACGAGAGAGAGAGAGAGAGAGAGAGAGAGAGAGAGAGTACGGACGGACGGAGATACATTTAGACAGACAGATACAAAGACGTAAGATTTGAAGGTGATCAAGTTAAATTTATACATGTATGGAGCATATTATACAATTTATATATGAGGGGTATTTGAAATGGCAATGACTTAAAAATGTCGGAGAAGGAGAACAATGCTGCTACTGTGCAAAGAGCATACTGTAAAATCCAGGCGCTCTTAGAGAACTCTATGACTTATATCAAGGCCGACTAGGATTAAGTTTGCGGATGTAATTCTCTGACATATCCTACAATGTTAGCTGGTTTCATCGTTTTAATGATGTTCGCGAATCCATGGCCCATGTTCTGGAAGAACGTTGTTTGCGATTGGTGAGCGGGAAGTGGCTCCTGTGAAGGAATCAATTGATGAAGATGCTCGACACACAGTGGATGATATTTCTATTGTCACGGGCATTGATTCGTCTGCTGCTTGCAATTTATTCAAGAATCTTTTGAAGCTCAGAAAGGTTTGTGCAAGATGAGTCCATCATTTGTTGATGGCTGATCAAAAACAGAATCGGGTTGAAATCGCCAAACAGCTACTCGCCAAATATGAAAAGAGCGACAAAAGACGTTTGAATGTGATTGTCTATGGTGATGAAAGATGAATTTACTTTTTGGAACCCGACTCAAGAGAAAATAATAAAGTTTGGATCAGAGAAAACGAACAGAGACCACAAATCGCTTCGACGTAGTCAGACTTTTAAGAGAATTTTATACGCATTATTTTTCGATGCAAATGGCCCGGTCATCCAGGTACCTGTGCCAGACTCAGCTAGTGTCACTGGAACACTACCGAACCATATGTCCACGCACCGGTACCCAAGGTATCCATCGCATAAATCCGCCGTCCTGACAGACTTTATAAACGAGCACAGCGTCCAAACTTTATCACTTCCTCCATACAGCCCTGATTTAGCTCCAAGTACAGTTTGGCTGAATCTTCTTATCAAAGATTCGCTGAGGGACAGACGATTTGAAAGCCGCCATGCGGTTGGAAGTGCAATTTTCCAGTGTATGAGCAACATACCTAAAAGTGAATACAAAATGGCATTTAATAACAGGATAATCAGACTGAGAAAGTGTGTAGAGGTGCATGGGGAGTACTTTGAGAGGATGCACCGACACACTGTTCACTAACAACGAACTTTGTTGTACAGCGCACTGATATACAGAACTTTTAAAATACCCCTCATGCATTGAGAACTTGGATTTTAATTTGCATAGCTTTGGTTTCAATTGACACAGGGTGTGGAAAAGTATACACCGCCGGATTTTTCTCCTGTTCGCACGGTTGTGCAGAATAATAATAAAAATAGTATGAAAAAGGAATTTAAAAAATGAAAACTATCGTATCTAAGAATTATTTTACAAGCATTTTCAGCGGCATGCTATTGAGTAAATGGAAGGAAAAAACAAACTAATCATTTCACTAATTTGCTCTGGCGGAGTAGAGAAAACATCCCAGATGCTTATACTTGTGTTGTGGGGTTCAGTTTGTTAAATTACAGTTTAGTTGCAAGATTTCACACATAAGATCGGCGATACAGGATAAGGTTAACAAAATAAATCTTGCAGCTATTGCTTATGAGTTTAAATGTTTCGCAGCTGTAACAAAAATCATGATTGTTAAAACCCGTCAGCCGGTGATCTACGTAGTTCAAATTAAGCAACTTATGTACGAAAATAAGAGTATTAAATAAGAAAAATAAGAGGATCGTAAGCATAAAATCGAGCAAATCGGAATAGATCAAATTTGCAAACGTGCCTAATTATAATCTAGGCAAGAATAATACAATTTAATACCGACACTTTATGATTCCAAGTAGGAAAATTATTACTTCATGGCATTGTTTGTGGTCGGAGACTTTTTCCGGTCTGTCCATGTGTACAATTAGCCTATTCCTTCCATACATTTTTAAAAAAAAACATATTGTTGGACATCAAGTTGAGTGAAAGCTTCGTCGTTTGAATTAGATGCGAAATAAGGATATTACATTCTCTTCTAAGTTTTGCACGTCTCTGCTACACAGCGCAAAATAGTAATGACGGTATGTCTGTGTGTAAGTGGAGATAACTCTGCACAACGCAAATGTAGGTTGATAACCATATTTCGCCGCGGTGTTTCTCCGTAAGTCCCGTGACATCTCGATTTTTTCATCTAATATAAGTCAACTAGTCTTGATCTCACTATGCTGATGTTTTGGTATAATTTGCAACTGTAGATTTTAAAATATTCCATTGTATATCCGTCTCTCTCCAAGTCCCAAATCTGCAGAAGGAAGATAATGTGAATAGTTTTTATACTTTTAATAACTATAATTATCACAATTGCCATTTAAACAAACAGAAACAGTCACTTTATGCAATAAAACAAAATCTGTCCAAAAGCACTGATATTTATACAGTGTTGTTACTGGATTCTGCCTATACTGATTGTAGATGGTGGGAGATCGGTGACATATGAATATTTGCGCTGTTTCTCAGTGAGCTGCGCACATTATTCTCGCGTGCAGAGTTTCAGAACAATTACAATCGCGGATCTGAATAGTGTGATTTGGCCTTAAAAGAAATTTAATGAGATTAAATTTTACGGCGGTAACAATCAATTTTCGTATGCCTATTTAAATGACATTGACCCAGTGTTGAAGAAGAGCATCAGTAGAAAAAAATCAACTTCGAACACTGGTGACAACCATATTTCATTCAGTAAAGATTTCTTAGTTGATAGGTTCATGAAAAAGGAAAATTAATGGCAGTTAAAAAGTAGTGTTATAATAGCAGTTTTGTACTTTTTTAGATTTTTGGTACCGATCTAGGTCAAAGCCCTCTATACCCCCTATGATTTGTTCCCAACTGAGCGCGTGTGCATGATAGTGTAAACGATTTTGCTCTATCCTCTTGCATACGCGTGTGTTGGTAGCTTTTCGCGTGAAGTCATGGGGGGTGGAGGGCTTTGACCCAGATCAGTAACCATCAAAACTGCTACTTTTACAGACACGACCTTTGCACGTGAGTGTATTACAGACCCAACCTATGCATATGAGTATAGTTTCAAATTATCGTTGCACGCATCAGACCGATCAATATTCATGTTTGTTGTAAGGCTGTGTCAGTCAGGCTGGCCTTGTATGAAATCAAGAAAACGGCTTATTTTGCGTGCGTATCTCAAAGAAGAAATAATGATTTCTGGGGTGCTTAATCTCAAAGACGGAATTCTACATTTCTTGATTTCATACAGCTCGCATTATGTGTTGGTCTATGTGCTCGACCATGTCTTAGATTTGATATCGATGTAAAATCGCGTAATCAGCTTTGCCGACCATGTGGCTCAGTTCGTTAGTATTATCGCGCGCGCAGCTAAAGAGTTATGGAACCTATAATTGTGGAAACACCAAACAACATCAGAGCTATTGAAAACGACATAGAAATAAATGAAATAATAGTCAGAATTGAAGCAATTGCTGTTTCCGATCCTGGTAAAGTAAAAACAGTAATACAAAAAGTTCTCAATTAGACAACGATTTCCCTTATATAAGCATGCCAACTGTGAATCAACTAAAGCAGCTCGCGCAAGAGCGTGGGATACGAATATCAAGCGGTATGAGAAAAGATGACATACTTGTAATGTTGGGACTTTCTCTAAAGGAACCACAGTTGACAGTGAAACAACTTCGTGAAATAGCAGCGCATTATTATATCATGATTCCTACACGGGCCAAGCGGGCTGAAATAGCACAGGTGGTTGGTAATGAATAAGAGCATCGTCACCGTATCACACACACCATTGTTACTGAGGCTGCCGCAAAAGCACGGCAATTACAATTACCCGAGTTTGAGATGCATAAACGTCGTGGTGATTTATAAGATTATCAGGCAATTATTCCGACCGAATACCCGCCAAGCAAAGACGCGGTGCAACCTTTTTCAAAGATGCGTCCAGGAACTGTATCAACTTTACAGCATACAGGTACATCCGCGGTAAAAATAGATATTGTTCTCCGTGTGTATTTGAGTATGCCACTTAACGGTGACAAGGATGGATTAAAAACCACAACATCGTGGCTTCATGGTGACCCACTTATAATCTTAAACTGCAAAGACGCCGAGGCTATTAATGATGAAGTTGACAAAGGTTTTGAAAAGATTCTCCACACATTGGAAAAATTAACAAATGCATGGTCAGGATGGACTGTAGACAGATGCACGGAAGTTCAACTGCATATTTCCATGTTTGATCCTATCTGCGGGTCAAGTTATATTCCAACATCAGCATGTATTCCACGGCGAGCAGAAATCAATGTAAAAAACGATGACAATCGATGTTTTTATTTGGGCGCCTTTGTCTGCGTTGTATCCCGCGATTGATAATCAAGACCAGACGCGTAATTACCGATAACACTTTGGTGATCTTAAGTTTGGTAACATAGAAATTCCTATGCAAAGTACTGACATCAGTAAGTTTGAACGACTCAACCCTGATATCACCGTTAATGTATTTGTTTGGAATAAAGGCTTGCAACCGATTCGAATACCGCCACAAAACAGGTGGTTTAATATTGTTATTATTGCATGATTCAGAGTCGCGGTACCATTATGTATGTATCCAAAATTTTCCACGAATGGTATACCGCCATAGTAAGTACGAGGGTAGAAAATTTCCATACAGACACTGCATGCATGTATTTAGCACCCAACAGTGGCTCGCTGACCATGACTTTTACTGCAGTGGAATCAGTGAAAAGTCCCAGCGTACAATTATGCCAGAAGCCGGCAAAAACATTTTGAAATTTACAGCGGTGCAACGAAAAATGAAAGTCCCCTATATCATCTACGCGGACTTTGATTGTTTGAATGTTTCTGTGGAAACCACCGAGGATCAGTCAAATACAACACAAGTAGGTGAACATATCCCATGCGGTTTTTGTTTCATTATTGTTAGATGTGACTTAGCAAAGGAGCCGCTAATATTGCATCATGGCAAGGATTCTGATTTTAAAAAATTTAAATCTCTCGAGGTTACGGTGAAATAGATTTGAAAACATCTCTACTCGCCCGCAGATATGAATATGATTCGCGATGATATTAATATGTTTTCCACGAGAACTTATTGCTGGATTTGTGATGTTCCATTTGAGACTGAAAGTTCCAAGTTTGTGATCACTATCATATCACTGGTGCGTACCGAGTAACCGCACATAATGCATGCAGTTTGCGGTTGCAAATTAAACCAAATAAAATGAAACTTCCTGTAGTGCTTCATAACCTGCGTGGGTATGATGGTCATTTAATAATGCAGGCAGTAGCCACGGCATCAAAAGCACCAATAAGCGTCATTCCAAACGATATGGAAAACAATATATGACATTTAGACTTGGACAACTGGAGTTTATTGATTCGTTACAGTTTATGGATTCATCACTAGACAAACTAGTAAACAAACTTGCAGCGAATGGTAATGATAGTTTTACAATTACTCGTCGATACGGTGGTGCTTCCGAAAAGTTCAGCCTGCTTACTCGTAAAGGAATCTATCCCTACGAGTATATGAACGACTGGGACAAGTTTGCCGAAACTTAGTTGGCACCGATCGAGGCATTTTATTCGTTTTTGCATCGTGAAAGTATTTCCGCTAACGACTATGAACATCCAAGCAAAGTCTGGTCCGCATTCCAATTTAAAAACATGGGTGACTGTCCAGATCTGTATTTACGCACCGATGTGTTGCAGCTCGCAGATGTCTTTGAGGCTTTTCGTGATACCGCCATGCGTGTCTATAAGTTAGACCCCGCGCACTTTTTACATCGACGGGAATGCAGAAACCACTGCGGCAACCGCGGACACTGTTGAGCATTTGCGGGAATCAAAGAAGACATTGCAGAAATCGGAAAGATCACAGACGAGAAAACCGTCAAAGAATTACTTCAAAGGCTTCCACCACCATCACCACCCGTATAAGAGTCAATGATGAAAACACCAAAGCAACATTTTAATGAATACGGTCGCCAGTGGATCTTTGAAAATCCTATATATTCCGGTCTTTATATACACCCCGGCTGGAAACATTTGATGATTAAAGAACCAACAGAGGGTATAAAACAGATATGGACCAAGTGGCTATACGGGGAGTTTACTGGGTTTAAAAAAAGCCTCTGGTGAGCTGTTTGATTTTTATACTCAAATACTTGCTATGGCTCAAGTTGAAGAAGTTACCCAAGCCAATGAGGCTATGAAAGATCTGATGTATGAAATACACATGGCAAAACAAGGTCCCAGGTCGCGAGCACCTCCACCAATCTCTGAAAAAAGGCAGAAGCGGCAGCCACACCTGAACCTGAATATATACAGGAATAAACGGAACAAGCATATACGGAACAACGACGACAACAACGTGCATATGATCCAAAACAACGTGCAAATGAGCTAGAACAAATGCTTGCACATGAACACCAACTAAAACGTGTAAAACCATAACAAGGACCTTTTGCACCCGAATATATATATTTCTATACCTCCGCGGACACAAATACATACACCCACACGGAAAAACAACATGAACACTCGTATGAATCCGAACCTGAACTCGACGAATTTGCCAGGAATATGGAAAAAACAAGCAAAGAAAGGAAGCTGCCTTGGTGGACCGTGTTACCCTCACGACCTTGCGGATCGGTTGGAAACACTTGTGGGATCAGTTTGCGCGGGCAACAACGCACCAGAATTTATTAATGAGGCCGCATCGATTTGTCAGCGTTTGACCACCAATGATATCATGGACTCTGGGACGTTTCGCTTGTTAATCCATGAACTTGTTGAGGACATCGATGATTTATACGACTAATGCGATAATGAATTCTGAAACACTTAGGGTCTTACGTGAAATCAATACTGCGTTGCAGCGTTTTGTTGCAAATACAACCCCGAGCATTACCTCGATGATTACGATCTCATGAACAAAACTAGAATTTAATGTGACTTTTTCTACACCAATTGCCGCAGACGTATCACGCACACTCAAGATCGCACTTGCATCGTTGCGAGTTTATTACAGTTGGCTTAATATCCGATCACGGCCGTTCGGTTTGAAGACCTTAAATAACTCATTTGCGTTTTCGATGGATGATGAAGTAACCTGGCAAGAAGTTGAACTTTCCGCTGGCGCGTACGACATGGAATCAATCAATGAAGAGATTGGACGGATGATTTTGTTAAACATCAACAAAGACTCTACAAATTTCATACGCGAACATGAGCCTACACTCAGCTCTGTCAATTCGATTAATTTTGCACCTTACGCGGTTGAAATCGCACGGTCGTCAATAAGAACAATTTTAGATTGGCCTAAAAACATTCCCTACGACTAACGAATCTTACGCGTGGGATACCATATCGCGCCTGACATTGTCAATATTACCTCAACGATTCAGTTCAATTTAACCCGTGACCCCATCAGTGGTAGTTATCAAAGCGGAGCTTCCTCAAGCGTAACTGCTCAGGGTTACATACTGTTTGGGTTTTCCCCCACTGTGGAACCTGTTTTTTTGATATCAATTATTCCCGCGGCACCTGTGTATGTTCCATGTTATAATTCCCGGTTGACGCATATTTGTTTTACTCTTGTGGATCAGGATGGGCACATTGTGAATCTTTGCAGGGAGACCTTGACGATACAACTATACATTAGGGATCGACCTGACATTTAAATATAATGACAGTCGTACGTGGATGTGTGATACAAGTGCGTGTTGTCAATTATAGAAATGGCCTTGGTGATATTGTCCAGGGACTGTTTACATAAGCGCCAAAGGTGCTCGGCGGCCTTGTCTTCGCGCGCTGCACCAATTGCTAAACAAGTTGCAATGCGAGTCGTTTATAGCATTAAAAACGTTGATACGGATCGCTTAAAAAATCTGTGATTGCAAGCGGTTCAGTCAATTCGAGATAGACTAAGACGATTAGTAACTCGAGCAGCACCAAAAGCAATTACACTTCCATCGACAGAAACAATGCCAGCACCGGTTAGTACAATTATTAATGAAGCAGCTCAACAACATATAGCTGATTCAGCTATTGCAAATTTGACAGTTTGGAGCGGATTACGGTTGTGGACAGAGCACCGTCGCACAAAAGGGTATTAGACGAAACCAAGAATGTAAAGTAAACACGATGGCAAAATTCAAAGGTACATCCGATCCCGCGTTTGACATGGATCCACCTGTGTTGATAGAACGCGGCACCAAAGATTTTCAGTATTATTCGTACCCTGCTAGGGTCCTTGATCACCCAAAAATAGAAAATTACAAGTAATGGACACGTCTAGGGGTTTTTTTTCCTGTGAAGCCTTCTTGGAAATTGAGGGAAAATTAGTATATAGGCGGACAATGCTAATTATCCCGCCAATACTCTGGTTGGATTTGTCAACAATGGTATTTGGCATTATTCAGCAGCGTTGTTATTCATCCATGGAAAGGAAATCGAATCATTTCTCGACAACGTTGACATTGCCACGACGATCATCGGACTCGCCATTTACAGCGACGATTACGGAAAGTCTGCTGGACCGTCTATGATGTTTCACATGGATTCATCCGACAATGCAGATCATCACCCGCATACAACAGCTGTTGTTGATTCTGATTCTTTTCAGCCGCACCATGCTGCTCACACCACCGTAGTCCTTTGGCGCCAACAATAATTTTAACCTTGCATTTTTACAGCGTCGACAGCAGCATTGAGGGAAACTCATTGAGGTTTTCTTGTGCGATTCCTCTCAGTCACATATTTGGGTTTTGCAGGGATGTTTGCAAGGTTATTTTTGGAGCCAAACACACAGTCATGTTAACCCGTAAAGGTACCGCCAACGATGCAATCTGGCATCCCCACGGTGTTGCTGCTGGTCAAGTTGTGTTGTCAACATTAACATTATGGATGCCTGCTCTAATCCCTTTACTGGCTATAGAAAACCGTTTGTTGTCGTTTAAGGGGTCTGGAGCCGCGTCAATGCTGTCGTTTCTCTTGAACACCACAGACATGCACCCAAGAAGTGATATTCAGGTGCAGTTTACATGTCAAATAAGTACCCAACATGGCCTTAGTGCACCAAAACACGTGTTCGTAGAGTTTCAAAATATGGTTTGAGAAAATAAACAACACCAAAGTGCTAAGATATTTGACAAACTACGAGAGTCTGAGGTTTCTTTGCGGTTAGACGGTCATCAGTAATCCTCTGAATAAATTTTGCTTAACTTCATAGACAATCAAGCCGCACGTGCATACCACAAGCTGTGGTCATGCATGGACCAGCATCAAAACATTGATACCGGTCTGCAGATTTCCCAGCACGACATTTTACTTTTCACTGAAGTTGTTTAAACAGTTTATGGTAGACATGTGCTTTCATGCACGTGTAGGTGTACCCATTCTATCCGAAAATCCTGGAGCCAATTTCACCATCACAGGTGGTTACCGATACATTGATGTGATCCTTTCCGATAAGTTTCTGTTGTTGGAGGGCACAGGTGGCCTAATGAGGGTCCTTGACGTGGCTGTGGAAAATTCATAAATGAACCTGTTATATTTATAAATAATGATGTCCAACCACGAAGTTAAGGTTGGCCTTAGCCCAAAGCAACTTGCAAAAATAAAAGCGCAATACGAAACGATTGTGGGGTCACATTGAAACTTTCGCCTGCAAAATTAACTGTAATTGTCCCTGTGTGGTAGACCCAAACACAACTTAATCAGCTTAATGCGGTTAAACGAAAGAACATCTCAGCGGTGATGCAACTGCAAAAGAAATCCCCGTAGAATATTTCCATTTCTCGCGGCTATTCCAGCGTTGTTAGCGACTGCAGCTCCAGCGGTTGCAAAAGCGGCTGCGTTAGGGGCTGTCGCAACTGCATCCAGGATGGCTTTCAAATAGGCGGTCGGTGGAAAAATCTATGTAAAAAGGAAAAGGTCTTCGATTACCCGGAACGAGTCGCAGAATACCCTCAGGCAGAGGTCTTCGACTACCCGATACAACTCGCATAAGGTCTCGCCGCTAACCAATCTTGATTTTCTCGCAATAGTAAAATCAGTCAAGCATTTCCGATGTGTCTTTATGCAGAATAAACTCGGAGCCAAAGGCTCTCAAACGATGATCCCACACACGAGGGAAACCGGCATTGTTAACCTGGATTAACATTTACGGACCCTACTCAGCCCGATGCGGTGCTGATGTGAATCTGAGCAGGTTTGCCACCAAAGCGATTCGACTGTGTTTACCAGTCGGGTTGTTGCTGACGTTGATCCGCGCGAGCTTGTGATTTTCCAAGATCAAACTGGAAAATTACGCACATCAAAAGTGGTCATTCAAAATATCGTTTTAAAAGCGGATTTGCCTGAGTTTATCAGTCGGGCTGACGTCAACCCAGGCGAGCTTGTGATTTCCAAGATAAAACTGGAAAACTTAAAACGTCTAACATGGACATTCAAGATGTTGTTCTAAGGTTGCTATGTGCTGTTGCGCAATACCTGGCCGTGATCAGTGAAATCGATGGAATCAGAGACTGGCGTGTCGCTTGTCTTGTTTGAACAACAAATGTGGCCTAAATTTCAGATTGAACTGACTACACGTTTGAGAAGAAAATCAACAAATGATTTTGAGAAAGATTTTTTTTTTCAAAATGAAGATTAACAATCGTGTTCCTAAACAGATGAAAGACCCCAGGTAAAGAACAGCAGGAAAATATGTACAGATGATAATTTTTCAAATGCAGAAAGATCTATAATTTTGCAGGAGAACAATTATTGACGATGACTTGGTGTTAATTGGGTAAAGAATACAATTAAAATAACCAAACCAATTTACAGTCGATTTACAGAGTTAGAGTTATCAAAACGGTTGATGCATGAGTTCGACTACAAGTTGAAATACTAATACGCTGATATGATAGAATGAGTATGTTGAAAACTGATACTAATTCTTTACGAAGTCATGTTGAAACAAAAAATATTAACAATGACATGAAGGATGGCTATCTCAAAAACATATCTGGTATCCCACAAATGAATAAGAGAGTTCCTGGATGAGTTCAAGGATGAGTTAAACAGTGTCCAAATTAGAGAGTTATGTGGATTAAGGGAAAAGTTGTATTCATTCAAGACGGATGAAGATGAAAAGAATGTTTGTAAAGGAATTTAAAAATGTGTGCTAAACAATTAAAGTTCGAAATGTACAAAGATTGTTTCTTTAATCACAAGGAAAATTGCCAGAAAATGAATTCTACTCAAGGCATACAATCACGAGATGTATAGCATCAACATTAAAAAGTAGCATTTTTGTATATGACCAAAATTTATTTATTTATTTATTTTATTATTATTATTACTCTTTGGGGGAGGGAGGGGGCGGATTGACAGAGTAAACACATTATCTTATGGACAGGAAAGCACTTGATGGACAAAGGGATACTCAAGTCGCGTGCCACATTTTTTTCTTGTGTTCTTTTTGAAAGTATCTTCAATTTCTCTTTTCATTTCGTCTAGTATAACATGGTTTTCTTCAAACATTTTCCATTCCATTTTTGCTGTAGAAGACAACTAAAAACCAAATATTCTCTCTAAAAGCTTTTGTTACAAACTTTTACTTTCGAACAATCACGCATACTGAGATTTCAAAATGTTTATCACTAAAATCTAGTTTAGTTAGGTTAGTTTTCTTTTTATATCAACAAGGTTTTACAATCATCAATCAAAAACAACGTAGTGTCTCCTTGATAAACATCAACCAATAACTACAACCACTTATCTAATTTATCCTCTGGATCGCTTCTTAATTCTTGAGTAATTATTTTGTTTTAAGTCTTTTTGAACAGCAAAGGTGGAGAGATAATGACGATGTAATCAAAACAGTTATTGTATTCAGTCTCTATCAGATTCAGTGCAAACTTTTCCCCAATTAGTCATTCCACATATTATCATATTATGAGGGCTCTTTCAACTACATTTATCATGCCTAAAAAGAAAATAATTTTGATTGTTTTGAACGCTTGCCTGAACTTCAGACACAAAATAAATGTAAATTTGTGAGCATCTATAGCATCTAGAGTTTCTTTTCTGTTGATTTGCCAGTAGATACCTTGTTGAACCTTAGCTAATTTTGGAACCACTACCATGCAATCTATTTTCATATGTACTTCTCAAATCAAGTCAGATAGAATGATTGTCAATATAAAACATGTTAATACTTACGCTAATAACTTATATGGTTATCAAATAAATACTGTGTGGCTTCTGTAATTGTTTAAATTGAGCACATTGAGAATAAACACTTTTTGGAAGGCCTTCTAAAGTCACTAAGATTTATTTTCTATTGCTAAGTGGGAAAATGTTTCTGCGTCACTTTTACCACTTCTTTTGCACAGTATTAAAATACGTTTCAAACTTAAATTTGGGAGAATGATGCGTAAGGTTCGTTAGAAATGTATTAGCTGCATTGTATTAAATTCTCTCTCTCTCTCGTGTTTTTAATTGTTTAATTGCGCAATTGATTCCGAAGTAATCGTATCGAACTGGAGACAATGGTTACCAGTTTGTAGTCTTGTAATCTTTGTTACTATCTTCAGTGTGACTTCGTGTGTTTTTGCAAGTGTTATGTTAAATCTGTGGAATGTCGCAAGGATAATGTTTTCAATGATCTATTAGCATCTAAAGTCAAGTGGTAAATTAAACTGTTTCCACACACACACACACACACACACACGCGCGCGCGCGCGTGAGCGCGCACGCACGCACACACACACACACACACACACAGACACACACACACACAAAGCAACTGTACAGTACAGTACTATTATTTTGCCCAATACCTGCCCCTGTTAGTAACCGTCCCAATTTTATCAGTCATAATGTCTTGTTGAATCCTATTTGTCCCAACCAAAACAGTAAACCACAAATCCTTGTATGTAATGAAAATATTGTAGTCAACCTAAAAAAAACAACAACAAAATATCGCTACCGTTTTTCGCAAGCATTCTACCTAAAACTGTTTAGAAGTGCTCTCTAAGCATTACATTTCACCATTATATAAAATGACATAAAGAGACTACCCGGAACAATAAATATATTTGAGTCTGGTTTTGTAATTGCTATCTTCTTCTGATTGTTAGGAGTTATGTGTTTACCTTTCGTTGTCATTTTAACCATTTATTGCCTACAAAAGCTTGTAAGCGACATAAACTTTAACACACATCACCAGTGGAATTAATATGTACTCGTAGTTTAGTTGATCATTGAAAGGTTGGTAGAAATCGTCAAGTTTAGAGTTTCGTGGTTTTTTAAGTTTTACATTATTGTCTGGATCAGCAGATGTGTCAGGGTGATTAGAAGCATATGGAGCAAAAAAAAACATCCAGGTTGTTTCAAGTCTCTGTCACCAAGCTTTGCTCTCTCAACCTTTCATTCAAGTAATCCGGTGTCTATCATCTGTCTTCATCGAACTCTGCAGGTTTTCTCTGTAATTATTCCAAGGATATGTCTAAATATTTAATCACTAAATCATCTTTCTTCATCTGGATAACACACACACACACACAGACGCATATATATATATATATATATATATATATATATATATATATATATATATATATATATATATATATATTAGTAGTTGCTTCCTGTACATGCTACACCGTTAGCTATTGCTTTTCCAATAATTATTCCTGCCGTAGCCACTTATCCGCAGGTAAAAGATTCGCTATTTAAGAGGAAGAAAATCGATACTGCTGTTAGTTTTTATTGTATATCCTGACATATAAACTCCTTCTTTGGTTTTCAATTCAATTATTAAAACATTGTTCTTTCTAAATAATATGTACGTGTTTCTTTTACGCTGTAAGTATTAGATTCGTGATCTCTTTGTATGTCTAATGCGTAAGCAACATCTGTGTTGACTACCACTAATCGAATGGTAAAATCAATAAAATAAAGTTCAAAGCTTATAAGCCGGATTTTCTGATTGAATGACATTGTTCTATAGCATCTATTGTGTATAAATTGTATTCTGAAGAAAAAAATAAAAACGTAACAGGGCGTAGTCGAATCCATAAGTAGCAATTTATTTTTAAGATGCTATTTCAGACTTAAAAACGTATTTAAATTTCTTATTAATTTTGTTGGATTACATTATTTAAGTCTTTCTGTCATTATTCCTATTGAAATTGTAGAGTAACATTGTCTTGAATATATTTCTTTATTTTCTCATTTCACTCCCCAAAGCTTCTGTTTCAGTGTATACCCTCTCTTCAATTGGTTGTAAATACTGTCAAACTTTGGTATCGCATTTGCTCTTTCTCTTACAATCTACAATCTTTCTGTGGCTGTAGATAAGGTTCTGAATCTCTGTAGACAATTTCCGTGCATCTAAAATATTTTACCTGTTCTCAGCAATCTGTTTATGTACTTCTGAGATTTGTTAGCTCTTATGTAGTTCTTAGATTTTGTTAGCTCTTCAGTGCCACTGTTCAGTAGCAGTTAATGTATTGTCTACATTTTCTCTCCAGTTTTTAGTATTTCTTGTTAATTGTTATTTCCCAAAGTCTTACGTATTTGAGTATCAACTCGTTTTTGTTCCAAATTTATATTAATTGTATCCAATTTATGTACCGGATCTGCTAGATTGATAACACTGTTAGTGTTGAGATTTAAGTCACTTTTAATTGTATCACCTATCGATGCGTCCACTGTTACTGTTTTTCTTTCAATGCTCAAAGGAACATCAAAATTGCCTAGCATCTCCAAAGGAGAATATCGAGGTCCTCTTTAAAGATATTTCTCTCAGTTTACTCTAAATGAGAAACATATGCTACATGAATACAATAAAAACTGTCACTTTGCCAACTTCGTTTTTTTTTTTGCCGGTATTCAATCGGTTTATGGTACCATTTTGTTATTGCTAGTCATGGCGGCTACGATTGTATGAAACAAAGTCGCCGCCAGAACAATCTTTACTGGTATAAACTGTAGTAAACAAGAATAATGGTCATTAGAGCAATTTTTGGTGTTATTTATTTGGTCTAGATAACTGTCTAACTCGTTAGCTTTCAAAAACTCTAAAACTGTATCAGAGATTTAGTAGATATATGTAAAGATATCTGGCTGTTGAATCCTAACTATTTTGAGTTGTAATTCGTTATGTATACCGCGATTTTAATTTGTGAGTTGTGTTTCAAACATTCAACATCTATAGTTTCTTCGTTGTCGCCATTTGCTGTCATTCTCTCTTTGAATTTATTCATGTAAATCTCAATGTTGTAAAAACCATCAAAAATTAGGACAGCCCTTCTTTCAATTTTATCGATTATACTGCAAAAATGTTTTGAGTTCATCGGAAATATTGTAATACCAAACTTCAAAATATATTATCTGTAGTTAAATGGATAGTTTACCATTTGTGTTGTGAACTGGATTTCTAAAATACGTTTTTTTTTCTCTTGGAGTCTGTGATTTTTAATACAGCTCTCTATTTGCACAGGCAAAATTAGCACAGTCAAAACCCAAACACCTTATAAAGTTGTTTTTTTTTCTATTTAATTCGTATCCTGCTGTGCAGTCACTCTGTGATTTCTTTCCTGTAAATTTCTATAGTATCTCTTTCTCTTTTAATTTTTGTCCCTTACTCTATACAAAGGTTTTCATCAGTTCCACTGTATACATCTTCAGCAAATTTCTGACGTCTTGGCTTGCTGTGCCGCTGATTTTCTTTTTGATTGCTCATTTTGTTTTATCTCTTTGTACCCGTTTTCATCGTTGATTACCAAATATACTCCCCGTACTTTATTTCATTGTCACTGACTGCTTTGCCTATCATTTCGTTGATACTGTTTAAATTACTAATGACAGATGTTACTATTTCATCATGTCTTATAACTTTGTTGTAGATCAACATCTACTTTAATTGTTTGTTTGTTTGTTTGTTTGTTTTGTTTTTGTTTTGTTTTAGTTTTTTGTGGGGTTTTTTTTTGGGGGGGGGGTCACAAATCCTATCAATGTTGCTGCACCAAACCCGCTAAAAAAAGAAAGGAACAACTACATCGGTAGCTATTCCTGCAACACCTAATCCAGCTGCTGTTACACTCATACCACCTGAAATTGTTGCCATACTAGTCTCCACCCTATTCAAAACGTTGTATTCTATTTTGCATTTCTTTATCATGTTGTTCTATAGTTTGTTGATTATAATGGTTTCTAACAACATGATTGTATAGACCTTTTTTTTTTTATCTCGTCAGCTTTAAAAGTGGAAACAATTTTACTTTTGGCCAAATAAGCAAGATACATAAAACAGCTAGAACACTACCAATCAAATAAAAGATAGTGCCCTTTGAACTTGTATCATTTCTTTTGCACAGTGTGATACCAGCATCTTGTAATTTTGTAGACTCTTGCTGATCTTTCGTTAAACGTTCAGCTTTGGATGCTTAAATTCACGTGAACGTTTCCAACGTTGTCTGCAAGGTTCAACTCAATCTGGGTCTTTTGTCTTTTGTGGATTTACGTTCTTTGGTGGCTTTTTAACCTTGTTTTTATTTTCATTTTTTTTTCGCTAGCTTTCATTTAATTTACATGGAAATCTGTTAGAGAGATCAATGTAAATTTGAAACGTAAATATGGCTTGTTGTAAGACATCTTTCAAAATTACTTTAAGTAGTGAATAAAAATTACATTTAATTATTTGAATAAGAGAAATGGATTTAAAGACAAGTCATATGTGTGGAGAAGATAAAAACAATAGCCAATGTTAACAACAGTTTTCCATATTGCAATAGGTGTAAAAAGATAACTCAAAAAGTGGAGCAGAAAACAGAGCATCAAAAGGATAATGCAGAAAGATGGAAAACCGATAATAGAGAAGATGTAAATGAACACATCAGACAATAGTACTAAAATAATGAAAACCGCAGAAGAAATAGAATTTTACCTGCATTATGAGAGAACATTAAATCAAATAAGACTTTAAAAGTACTAGGTGTTCCATGAATTGACTTCTACTATTGATGGCTAAACTTGACAAATTCTGTAGGTATTCATGAGGATGATTAAGCAGAGATCATTTCAAATCATGTGCCACTTTTGACCTTTTTTGACCTTCAACAACGAAGTGATTTCACTTGGTCAAACACCAGATACACGAAAGGCCGTAAAACAGGTCCAAAAATGCTAAGATGCCTTCGAGGAAAGAGATCGAAGAGCACAAGAGAAGGTTCAAACTCTCAGTATGATAACTTCATCATTGTGGAGATTTTGAATTGTATTGTCTAGCAGCTACTCATGTAATGACACACAAGGCACAAATGCATCAGCAACAAAGTAACCAGTACACATTTAACTAGGAATAAGTTAAGTATATTTAGATTCCTCCATATTGTCGAACGTTACCTGTTATTGATTAATGTGTTTGGATGGTATTAAACTTGTAGACAATACAGATTTAAGTAATTTCTATTAAAGCAATAAAAATTAAGTGAAGTATCTAATTCCATTTGAAGTCATGTGGTCATCTTTCAGTTCAATTTGCAATCTAAGTTGTCGATAGGAAGAAATGTGTTAATCATTGATATTACAATATAAATTACAACATCTGAAAATGACTTGGAATTTGTCGCTACTCTAGCATTGACAAAAGGTTGCATATTTCTTCTCGATTTCCTTTTCATTAAACTTTATCAGCTATTTTTCAGTTATTCATTTCCCCAGATATCTCTTTGTATGTTCCATTTTCAATAGCTATGCTTGATTCATATTTGTACTCCTGACTGTCTGAAGAAATGTAGTTATTGGTTTTTTT
Organism: Margaritifera margaritifera; assembly: GCA_029931535.1. NCBI lineage: Eukaryota > Metazoa > Mollusca > Bivalvia > Unionida > Margaritiferidae > Margaritifera > Margaritifera margaritifera. The sequence continues at coordinate 1,791,509 of JAQPZY010001694.1, read as the reverse complement.
ACTCACTTCAGTAAAGTCTTTTATTCCAGTTCTTTGCTATTTAAATAACTGAATATTGCTGAGGGTAATAAGGATTTTGAAATTTAAAAAAATTAAAAAAATTAAAATATTTTTTTTAAGACGATGAAGTAGATTCACAAGTTGAAATATAAGCTGAATATACATAACATCTTGGTTATGATTTTGATGATCAAGGTCCAGGAAGTTTTGATTATAAAGATCTAGCACGTTTGGTACTCAACATCAAGATATAGAACACGACAAAATGAGATTAGAGCAACTATATAAAAAGTATGGTAATAAAGTAGGTCTTTATGTGAGAAATATTAATAAAGTAGGTAATTATTCGACGAATATGATTAAAGATATACACATAATACATACATACATATATATAATCCAAGGGACGATCAGTTCAAATATGAAAGAATTAAATATTGAGGTTTTAGTAAGTACACAAAATGTTCCTTCTTCCACAGTAACAGATACACTTCAGGATAGATTAAATAGATTTAGAGATACTGAAGAAAGTCCAACGGTAGAGACACAAACTAAATATCTCCTGGAACCTACTGTTGAATTACGACAACAAATACACGTAACTGAGGAAATACAGATGTGAACAACAGACAGTAATAAACTGTTTGATTATCGGGTAAGAGAACCTGAAACTATACTTGATTAATACTACAGAAGAATTCAAATAGGAGAACTTCCACCTGCAGTTAAAAGATTGTCCACTACACAAGAAGAAAGATAATTAAGGGCTTATTTAAATGACATAGTAGTTCTCAATTTGAAAATACAACATATGAAATAGATGTTGAAATGTATGAACAGCAGATTGATGAGCTCAAGAATTACATCATTATAAAAATGGACCGCCAAAATGAGTTGGAAAGTGTTGAAAGCATCAGGGCACATTAAATACCGCTAAAGACAATTTTCAGAGAAAATATTGACAAAAATCAATACAATATTATAGAATAATTAGTATTAGTTGAAAGGCTGAAACAAATATTTAAAGTAAATGCTGTTAAAACAGCTGCTATAGGCACTGCAATACGTATTAATATTTCAACTGTTGCTCGGTCTATAGAAAATTTTATAACAAATGTATTTAGTGGTAGAGGAAGTAGTGGCAGTAGTGCTCCATTAGGAGGCAAAAAGGAGTTGTTCATTGCCAAAATTAAAAAAGGTTTAATAATATAGAATATTATTTGTTTGAGTTGGAAAACACACACAAACACACACAATTAACATAAAAACAAACATATCAACAACAATAACAAAAATAACAAATTAGCAGCAGCATTGCCTAGAATTATTGGCAGTGTTATAAGTTGGTTGCTTGAGACTACTGGCCACATTATTTCTGTCTTTGCTGAAAACTTTATTTTACTTATTTTGGCATAAGTGGGTTTGTTATTTTCAGTTTTTACTGGCGGCGCATATAATCATCCAACAATTAGATGTTTATGAACTATAAAAATTGTGTATCAGCCTTTGGAATACTGTTCTTTTTTACATCAGTATTAATGGTGAGGTTTAACCCAAGTTTAAACGAGTAAATGGAACTCTGTAAATTGCTGTATCAGACAATACTACCCAATTTTATGACCAATGTTACTCGGTAACAAACATATACCGTCACAATGTCATTTTGGAGTATGTTATGTATTGTTTAAATTTTATCTTAATGTTTTAATATGTGTCGTAATCGTGCTCTCCTGAAATTAATAACTCCATTGACTTTATAACAGTGTCTGATACAATCGAAACAGACTGTGTACTAGATCCTCTGTTTTGTACCTGTGCACCTAATATGCAGATTATATCAAGACCTTATACCTTGATTTAATCAAGCTATTCCTTCATCTGTTAATCCGTTCCTATCTTGAAGAAAGAAGTAAGCCCAGCCAGTATGCTGATCGTTGTCTGTCATATAATTAATTTCATCAGCTGACAATGGTGTCCAATATTCAATAGTTACTGCTTCATAGTTATATTTATTTTTGTAAGTAGACAGCACAAAAGCATGAGTAGGTACGCAAACACTTTGGTGTACAGTTGTATCTTCGTCTGACACATTATCAAGCAATACTTGTTTTATTTCCATCGAGGTATCTGCAGTCATACTGTGGTGGAATTTAAAATTGTTGCAGATCAAATTAAATTGTCTTACTATCTGTGCTGTTGTCAGATTGTCATGATTTTACTAATTCTGATCTTTTTTGACTGTTAAATGACAGTAGTAAATCCCACAGATTTTGCCAGCAGCACTTCCCAGTTAAGTTGATTCTGCTCAAATCTCATGTCACACTGCGGCCTGTATCTCATCATAGAGTCCTCATTGACAAATGTTCAAGAGTAGTTATCAAAATGTAGTGGCTTGTATGTGAAAAATTGAGTTTCGATACAGTAAATTTTTATCTCACTAAATACAGTTCCAATCTTAACTTGGCCATGGTGTGTTAACTAATTTATTGTATTAAACTTAATCGCAGTACGAGGGTAAAGTGCAACACTAATTTGTCTTTTTAATCTGATGTCCACAGTTACAAAAGCATTATAGTGTCTTTGTCTATGTGTGAACCTAATTAAGTCCATTGTTTAGACTTAAAAATAAATAATGGAGTGATGTGTCTTATACACATCGTCACTGAAGGCATGGGCTGCCAAAAGACAGATCATCCTCGGAGGAGAGGTGTACTATTGATACTTTATTTATTTAATAACATGCTTTTTCAGTAACTTTCCAGCTGTTGATAATTGTGTTAGCAACTAGACTGTCGGGTCGTAGAGTAGATGTCTTAAATACTGTTCTTTGTCTGTCGTTTCCAATGGAAAGATGTACTTTTGGTACATCATTTAAAACGGTATCAAACATCCAGAGAATACTTCATGCTTCATAAATTGTCGTCTTTATCAACTAGCCATGAAAACATCCATTTAATACAGAAACTTTTATTTTCACGAATATGCAAAGTTGTTTCAATCCTTTCGTTGGAATGATTTCAAATTTATGTCAAATTTTGAAATACCTATGGTTAAATCTAAAACAGCTGCTTCATGTGGTGAGTCACCATGTTTTTTTTCGGGTCTAACTTTATATTCTCCATAAATTCTGTTCGTCATAACTTTTGCAATGGAAAATACATTCTAGTAAATACATGTACATACAGCAAGTGCCCACGGGTGCCGGGCTGGGGATGGGGGCGGCACTGTCAGGAGTTTTGTTTTTTTGTTTTTTTCAGCTGTAAATGGGGCTTAGAGGGGGTGGGGGGGAGTTTAGAGGTTGGACTGACATAAAACTGTTCTCTGTGACAAAGTACAGGCGCCACTAAAGAACATTGCCCCAGGGGAGGTAGGGGCGCTACTGAAGAACATTGCCCCGGGGCGGCTCGAACCCTCGAACATAATCCAAGAACTTGTCGTAGCCAGTTAAGCAATAAAAGTAGGTCATTACAACCACAATTTACTTTTTATGTGTGTTGGCATAAGTGATAAAAGTGAAGGCACACATGAAATTGCATGACCGACCATACATGCAACAGTGTCTAGGAAACTGAACTAGAAGCAATAAAAAGTGACTGGCGTACTTTTTCAAAGCAATCATGATCACTGTACAGATCAAACTATAATATGAGAGAGAGAGAGAGAGAGAGACAGAGAGACAGAGAGACAGAGAAAGAGTGAGATCATTATGGCATAAACTTTCACACAGTAACACACTTAATGAAACTCATGATCGCATTACACAACAAATAACTTGCTTTATCTATAGCTTTAAAAGAAGCGGATCAAAACTGCTTTACTCCTTGCAGAATACATTACTGTGCATGAAAATGATTTCATCCCATTGCCGTAAATAGCTTTAATTACCACATAAATTAACGTGAATGCATCTTGAGGTCTACCTGCTATTTGCATCTCAGACTACACAGTGAGGCGTCACGTGACCATATTACTATCACTCAAGATATATTTTTAGACGGGGAAACCCCTATGTACGTTTAAGTTTGACCCTCTTTATACGCAGTTTTCTGCATGTTTACATTGATCACAATGAAAAACAAATTCAAAGTAACATTTATGACAGTTTATAAAGCAGTGCTTCTTGAAGTGTCACCGCTAATTTTAGGTGTTCATGTTAATTATGAAAATTTGCACAAATCAATTTTTGAGCCGGTCCTAAAAAGTGTCTGATATATTTGTGCAGATACTATAAATAATAAAATCCGTGTCTTACTGAAGAAGGATGTCCATGAAACAAATAAGATCAATCTATTTGAAGCAAATCAATGTTATTTTCCTTTTGGAGCAAGCATTTTGTTTCAAAACTGCTGCTTTCTACGTTTCCACTGATCCCCCCCCCCCTCCCCCGCCTCCCCACTATGCAACAGTGTTATGCTGTGCGCATCCATAACAAGAATCGGAAGTCTATTGTAGATTCTTGTTATGCACACAGCTTTTTTACTTTATGAGAGACGTGTACACTATGCTCGTATTATCACATAATTTTGTTTTCCATTAACGTGCGAAAGACTGTCCAATACTGTCGGGTACACCATTATATTTACATCGTACTTTCCTGGTCCACCTTTTTACTATTATGGTACACCTTTCTTTATGACGTCCAGAAAAACAGTTCAACAAGGAAGTACTCTTTTACTTCAGGAAACAGCACAAAAATACCCGTATGTAAGAAACCATTCAAATAAAGAGGACGCTCAAGCATCCTCTAAAGACAAGAAATCAGCAGTATTCTTTTGCGTCATTTAATGACAAGAAATCAGCAGTATTCTTTTGCGTCATTTAATGACAAGAAATCAGCAGTATTCTTTTGTGAATTTCTGAAAGCAAATATAATATGAGTAATTTGTGAGAGATGGCTAGTAAAATTGGACACACAGAGCAAACTAATTTTGTTACGTTGAGTTGACTAGACTCTCAAAGCACATTACAAAAGCGTTTAGAGCTCTGACAGCACTTTCTAAATGCATTCAAAGTGCCAGAGCTGAAGGAGAATCTGGTTCATAAAGCAAAAGAGAGATAGTTTCGCTGTGAAATAGTTAGTGTTCATTTTTGTGAGAAAGACAAAAGGTAACCTCCTTCTTGTGTTATTTCTTCTATTTTAAATTTCAAAGGCAACTCAAAATCCAGAACAAACTAAAATCACAAGCATTTCAATGCATTGGTATCTAAGTCACATAAAAGAGAAAGTTAGAGATCGGTTGAAGACCGTTGCTTTACTAGCCATGAGTATTTGATATCGAATCTATATACCGATAATAGAGTGTGTAGTTACATGTAGAAGTTTAAGAATTCTTGAGCTTGGTAGAAAAAAGCAATGATAACTGAGTGGAGTTGCCTTTGAAAAAGCTACATAGTGAAGTTCAGCGAAATTTACGACATACAGTTAAGATCTCTACAGGGGCGGATCCAGAAATATCGTTTGGAATAGGGGGTGGGGTGGGGGAATGGTGAAGTAAACAAGTAAGCAATGGGTCTGTGGGATGGAGCCCCTGATGGAGGCCCAGAAGTCCTCTGAAGCTCCTGCACTTTAAGCGTTTCCATAGCAAAATTTTAACCATGTAACTGTAAAGATAACTTATTCTAGGAAACGTTCTGGTTGTTTTGCGCTCATTGTTAGGGACGAGCTCACTCCGCTTTCCCCCATACGATCACCCCCGATCCGCCCCTGCTCTAAATGGTCAAAATGAAAAGAAGCAGAAGTAGTAGTATGCGTCTCTAGTTCACGTTTATACTTATACTGAACGTTTTTGTAAAGCCTTTGTACTGAACTTATTTCCAGCTTGTTACACTTTTTCAGGCTTTCCATCTGTAACTGATGCGAAGAACTGCACGTGTATAAATGACTTCCATCAGAGAGAACAGTTTGTCAACTGTGCTGATGTTGAAATACTCCCCCAACCCAAGAGGAGAGAAGCAGATATTAGGTGTGTTGAGGTTATGGTTCAGTTCATTGTGCAACGTGGTGATATTTATTCAAAAACCTAAGAACCAATACAAAAAGAAATTGGTTGCTGTACTAAGTTGCCTGTTGTTAATTTATGGGTTATGGTGTGGGTGGTGGCGGTAGTAAATACCATAAACACTAAGTTCAGTTTGATGGTTCCTATACCCTTGCAGACATATTTATTAAGAATTAAGAACTTATAAAGAATTAGATTGGAAAGGTCCACCATCTCTGCATACATATTTATTAAGAATAAAAAATGTATACAGAATTCAGTACTTATAATTGACACATAAAGACTTCGTAATATAAATATTGCATATACATAATTATATTTTTGCCAAGTTCAGGTAAGTCTGGGCATCTGATGACACTTAAATCTTCATGTATACGGTGCAAGTTTGCAGGGAATCTTAGTTTATTTCAAATAACATTTAGTTCGCTACCTTTATTAACGACGAGTAGACTACATGTGTATGTGATTCTTGCTGCAAAGAATTTTGCAGTTTTGGGAAGTGAATATATGAGAGGTTCTCCAATTTCATAAATGTAAGCGCGATGGGTGGGTTGGGCATCCTATAAAACATGAAAGTAGTCAATAAAATGGAAATTCACTCCATTTCTTTCCTGAAATATTTAGGTTGTCCCATATTTTATTTACATTATACCAGAGTTTATCCTTAGAATGATCTGATTCTCACTGATAAACATAGTTCACTTCTCTCGGTGTATCCACCCACCCCGGCCCACCAAACATCCTAAAAAATGCAGTTCTTACAACAGTAAATATTTACTTTGCAGAACCAATAGATTAGTTCAATACTAGAATTTAACTAAGGCCAAGTAAATAGAGTAAAACGTATAACTTAGAGATTTTAGGACAAAGCAAAATAGAGTTGAAATTAGATATTTATATTTCTATAGGTTCTCATAAGGATGCATTTTCTTTTAAATTCAGAACTGACCAGTCTACGACTACTACAACTGGGTTATTCCCTGAAATAGTTAATGAATCTGTACAACATGAGTCAACAAGAAGAAACACAACTTCAACACCCCAACTGAAATTCCCGACAGCAAGGACGGACCAGACAGGATCTTTACTTACTTCAAGAAAGTCACTGGTGACATCCACAGGCCTGGCCAAGAGCTTGACCGCTCCTATCACATTGTCTACACCGCTATCTATACGTTCCAGTACTGAGATCTTTAGAAAATCTGATTCAAAAGTTTTCTTTTCCATACCAACAGAACCTGGTGCGAAACAATCTACAACATTTGCAATGAAGCCACTGTTAAGTGTCGATAGAAGGGTTACCTCGGCAGCGCTGCCGTTCTTTTCATTAAGTGGACAAGCATCAACAACCCTCATAAACCTGCTATACCCAGGCCTAAGCTTCCCCTTGTTACATATTCCGCGGTCATTCCTCATTGGCAGGGGCCTGTCTGATAGGATCGAAAGATGGTCGTGTGATGTCTATTCAGACAAATTTAGATGCAAAGGAATAGGACTGTACCAACAAAGTGAAGGCATTGAAAGCTGGTGTGAGATGAATTGTCGATCAGGTAACTGCGCATACTTTATGTGTATTTGTTCTTGCGATGAGACCATAAACATCACTTCTAGTTGTCATGCTCGAACCGAATTCCGAAGCGTCGTTGGGATGGACGATTGGTGCGCCGCCAATTGCAAGGTGGGTTACTGCCCACCTAGCGCATGCAGTGTTGCTGACTGCTTGGCTGCAAGTACAGATCAAACCATCATTAATGTAGATAAGTGATTGCTCTTTGGTTTTCCAGCCTGTCACTGGAATTAGTTTTACTCATTACACTCAACAGCGAGTAATTAGGCATTGAAAACATATTTTGGAGATGGGTTTCTGAGATGCACGCAATATTCGTACATTCTGTGGGGTCTGATAATCAAAGTCTGAATTGTGGAGGGTTACTCTTATCAAAACATTAACTCATTCTGATCGGCTTGGTAAAATTTTTATATGTTTGGCCATTCTTACATTGGGTTCCTTTCGACATATTTGCCACTCTTGATACGGTAACATACATCTTCTCTTCTACACATTACTTACCACTCGATTAAGCATTCAGTCAACATTATAACACTGTTAAATGAAGACCCATCAACTCATATCCACCTTCATGTGTAATAATCAATAAATGTTCTAATCAGCACAAAATTTGTATAAATTCTGAAATTATGTAAAATAAAAAGAAATAAAATATATTTAAAAAATCATTCTAAGAAACTAACCCAATTGATAAAGTTGCCTGTGTGGCCCAAATAATGCAGGAAGTGAAGAAGAAACCTCGAGAATCAAGGGTTAAATATTTTAGACATATAGAGGAGAGACTGAATTTGGAATACCATAGGAGCAAATGGTTTGCATCACAGATTGTACTAATCTGTGATATAGACCTGTTGCAAAACCTTCCATCCTGCAAAACTATATTTTGCTTGGAGGATGTATTGGTGCAACATTCAGTAATCATGACTGCAATTATGGTCAAGACGAGGCAAAGTTGAAAATATCAGCAAGGGGACAAATATTTACCCTTGTACCTTGTGTAGCCCAGGCAACAGTCCACATCAGGCAAGACCTACAGATTCACTTTACAACAAGAAAAGCAGCAGGAATGGGTCTAGGGATGATCAATGGCCAGAAAATGCCCACGTTTAACATAAAATCAGATTGAAAGTTAAACTTGACACGCGAGAGATTTGCATAGTCTCAAAATATCACTTTTTGTCAGTCTCAACTTAGTTTCTCCTCAATGCTTCTTTCTCCTTGCAAAAATGGATCTAGTGGGTCCCCTTTGCTGCAGAGTATGTTGTGCTACAATAATTGACAGTTTAATATCTCACAATGAGAGGAAGAAGTTCTTGACGCCGATAACTTCGAGATAAACCATGAAAAACCACAGCATGTGGAAATTGGCCGTATAGGTTTTTTTCCGGACAAATGATCATGTAAGTGTATATTGAGAGAGAAAAATATGCTAATCTTTCCCTTTTTTCGAAGCAGAAATGGTATATTTTACCTTACCTCATTCCCGCACTAGTACATGTTTAATTCCCATTCCTTGGATAACTGAGGTACGAGGATTAAGCCGATGTTTGCACGAGAATGACCTTATCTCAGTTAAATCGGCTTGTATAGGTAGGCATTGTGCCTCTGTATCAACGTCCTCAAATTGCTGCCAATATTGTGACAAACCTTTTTGTATTCATCTGCGGATGAGGCTGTTTGTACTCGCTGTCAAACGTTTTGTATTTCTGTCGTTTATCATGTCATCACTGTATGTAGTTTTCTTACACCAGGCCATTGATAAATTCGGTGTGCAGGTTTACGTGTATTTAGATTTACTGTCCGATATTGATTTTGTCAGTACACTTTGGGAATGATGACAAGCGATTTACTAGTTTTTATTGGTAATGATCAAATCATGTCATTCCATCTTCAGTGTATCCCAACTGTTGTTTCCATGTGGAAAAGGTATAAAAGAAACGTATGACTGTGCACCATCATGATATCTAATGTGTTTTGATACTCCTTTATTTATTTAAAATTTATGCTCTGAGCGTACTGATGTCAGCTTGTGTACTTTTATCTTCTTGCTCATTGTACATCTTAAATGTGTACAATAATGTGTACATCTTAAATGTGTACAATAATGAAGTGACTATTCATATTTACATAATGGTATGAATGTTCTCGCTTATTTCCATGATGTGAAACGTTCACTCAACTTTGTTAACAATGGTATTGTTTGTTTGATATTTTCTCAAATTACTGCTAGGTGTTCGGTTGTTCATTCTTTATGTATTTGTATCACATCGGCTGTTCATTCTTTATGTATTTGTAAGACAGATTGTACTATTCTTAAGACGGAGGAAAGAAAGATATCAATCAGCATAAATTACATTGTATTATAGTCCTTAGTTATTTGTTTTAGTTCATTGGTAAATAAAGTCAGCATTAGAAGTATGTATATATTAGTAGGCTTATAACTGCATCAAACTAATTTTAACATTTAAAATCTCGGCTAAATATTTTGCCAAGCGAAAAAAAAAAACAAAAAAAAAACCCCTTAACAGCGTCTTGTAGCTTGTTTAGCATTAAAAGTGCTGAAACGTTGTCTGCTTACCGAGCTGGAAGTTAGACGAGAGTGGTCTCCCTTTGGAAAGTGAGGGGGGGGGGCGTCATTCATAATTAACTGCTGCAGCGTAAGTGCACACTCTTCCAGGGATGTAACTGCAGGGAGCGTTTGGGCCCATATTATCATCGCGTATTATCGAGAAAGCATATTTAACTTCACAAACAGTTCTATTTCAAATACGTTACCCGATCATAATACGCTAGGAAAATAGTGAAGAGGTAGAGGGAGTTACATCCCTTACCCAAGAGTTGGCTCTGGCTCCAGTCTCCTAATAAATCCGAAGTAGCTTGGATAACACAGAACGATGAACAAATGTGGTCTTAAAGGAAAACAATAAAAATAAAAAATCGCTGCCGTAAATCTAGTAGAAGTATAGTAATTCACATCGCTGCGAACCTGTGGTGGAACCTGAAAAGGTAGTCTCTTACGCTTCTCATACAGGCCAAACCAGATCAAACTGAGCGTTTTGAAATGAAATGTCTTTCAGAGAGAAGCTGAGATTGTCATTTCAGACCTTCATCCCTTGGATGCTTGGATGATCCGAGTCAGAGCAGTTTTGCTCGAACAATTCGCTGGTAACGACTGCTCTGACCCCATGAGCCGATATGCCTAAAAGATTCATATAGTCTAGAGTTAATTCCTTGTAGGCTGAATGGATAACCAAAATAATCTATGATTAAACAATCATCAGTAGAAAAATCGTCATTTTCATCTTTGAGTGATAAGAACAAGAAAGAACTCCTTCTTCTGGTCAGCTCAGCAATGTTTCGGGTATCACTTTGATGCCTTGAATGAAACCGTCCTTGGGAAGAGTGCTCCATTGAGGACAGCGGTTTCAATGCGAAAGATGAGAACTGGTTCTTGGCAAGGAAACCAGGAGCCGTCATAGGGAGAAATCAAAACCAATTTCTCCCATTGTGGCAGAACTGCAAGTAGTTTGGGTCGACTGATAAGGCATGATTTTCACTCATTCTGATTTCTAAGGTTCGGATGGCTATGAGCCAGGTCTTTTACAAGAGATTAGTCAGCAAGACCTAACAAAGTGGTTCAAAGGGTCATTTGTTCAACCACATACAAACCCAAGGTAGGTTCCATTTTGGACAAGGATCAAGGCTTTTGCTTAAGATAAGTAAAACCGACTAGAATGTTGGAGAGGTCTTTGTTCTGAATGACCTTTCAAATTGGAGGAAAGGCATATGCATCAAGAACGTTACAATTCAGTGAGAGGGCAGTGATTGCCCAGGCTTTTGGATATGGGACTAGAGAGAAGGTTGTAAGTAGAGCTTTGCATCACCTGCTTGGTTGTGATACGATCACAATACTTGGGTGGTTCTACAAAATATACCATAATATCCAACATACAGCTAGCACCAATACAATACATATTGCAAAACAGGAGCGGCAATATACTACGTATCACAATGCAGAATCCAACCATGTCCATTTGTCTTTGCATGTAATGTCAATGTCACCGTGTTGGCGTTATAAGCATGTGACAAGATTACTAGTACTACCTGGATATATTCTGCATCTGGTTTATTACTACCTGTGCAATGCTTCTGTATTTAAACTCTGAAAGCCGAAATATTTCCAGACAGAAGCCTTAAATACAGCTGAGAGGTGTATGTTTAAGATTTCGTCCGCCATCTTGATCTTAGCAAAGCATTATGGGAGCATAAGTTTTCTGTGTTGACATTAACTCTACAAATAATCTTTCATACCTGAATCTGTAATAAAAAATAAAAATGTTCAACATGATTCATTTTACATAACCGCATCCAATGAAAAATTATTCTCTGTCATCACCGACACTGTTGGTTTCTCTTACTGAGTAGGGAAACAAGTCTGATAACTGATGTTTAGCTAGATGGATAATGAACAGCGCCGAATCTTTTATACTTCTATTGATGAGACACACTGTTCTTTGATTTTCTTCCTTTTCTCAACTTTAATTCATGTTTACTGTACTAGATCAACTTAAAGTGCTACAATATCGATGTATTGTCACACTCGTGATGTAATATGTATTGGGATATTCTGGCAGTATATCATCAATGAAAATATTGCGATGCTGAAATGCATTGATGAATTGTTATGCCTGTACAGATTAGACTGAAGACTGAGGTATAGATGGACCATTCTGTGTGAATCAGTTGATTATGTCTGAAGAGCGAGTCTGCTAGAACATTGAGCCTGCCTGGGATGTTGCAGACTTGAATGTGGACTTGTCGATGATGACAGCACCTGAGAAAATCTCAAACAAAAGGCAGAGATCTGTGGATTTAGTTCGCCTTTGCATTTGGAGATAATTATTGACAGCAGAGTTGTCGGAGAGAATCAGAATGCCCTTCCAGATAGCATCTACTTTCACAATCGAAAGGCATTCACTGATGTTTTCATCTCCAGGACATTGATGTGCAAGGACCACAACTGAAGGTATAAAGGTATGCATCTCGTAGGTCTAAGTTGACTGCAAATCTCTATCTTCTGTGATACTGAGGATCAACCTCTGGGTCTCCATCATAATCTTGGGTGCCCATATGTGTTGATTGAGAGAGTCTAGGTCGATGACCAGTCTGAGCATTCTGTTGGCCTTGGGATTAATAAAAAAATAAGAAAAATCTGAAGTAAAATCCCAGTGAATGTGTGTGGCGTAAAAGATCTATACTGCCCATTTCTTGAGGAAAGAGTCTATTTCCTGCTGCAAGACTTCTGCCTTGTGTCTTTAGGGATGGTATAGAGAATCCTTGATAATAGGGGAGAGTCAAGGAAAATGGTCAAGAGGCCTTCTATAATGACTTGTAGGGTCCTCTGGGCAGAGGCTGTCCCACTTAGTGGTTAAATGCTCAAGTCTTCTCATGGCATCGTTTTCTAGGGGAAGTAGGTTGATGGGGATACAAACTGGGTCAGAATCAGTCCTTCAATCCCTGCGCTGTGTTGTCTCTTGCTCTGGGAAACTGGATCCCAGCTGAAAAGCATGGTTTGGAAGAGTGTTTCCTTGTTGGTGGTGACTTTGCGGGGCCTTCCTATTTCTCTAGTCCCATGTGAGAAATGAAGGCAGGGCTCTCGGTTGTTGGGTCTGCATGGGTCTTGCCTCCTTATTGGCTTGTTTCTCCTCCATGTGGCCATTAAACAGGAGACTGAAAGACAAATACAATGGTTGGGATCTCAGTGTTGCATTGTGGTGATCTTTAAGGCTCTCTATCCCTCTCTGAAGGTTCATGGAAGCAGCTATGGAACTGGAAAATGTGTGCTGAGCTGCCCTGTTCAATACATAAGACGCGCGCAAGACCGACTTCCCAGTTATGTTTGTCAGAATAGGTCTCAATGGTGGAATCTAGGCTATGTTCAGCTTGTTGTAAGATAGCTGTGGAGACAAGACTGATCACTGAATCCAGATTATAATACTGTAAACTAGTTGTTGTGTGTCTTTGATGGGTTTCCAGTCCATGCATCTTGAAGATGGCTTTGGTATGCTCAACTTTACAGTATCTCTGTTGATGGCTGAAACTTGGTATGGAACATTGGAGCTAGTTTTTTTAAAAGGCAATGGTGAAGTTGGAGTGGGATGTCATAGTGAGAAAAAAGTCCTTTTGATACTTGGATCTTGCAGTTGCCTCTCAAAGCAGTGCAAGATGTCATCAACTCGACTATATAATGGTAACTGTCTGAAGTAAGGCTGGTCTTTCTTTGTTAAAATGTTGATCGATGTGGGAATTCTATATATGTATCCACTGACAGAGCGGGAGGGAGAAAGAACTCTGGGAGTAGAAGCAGGAAGTCTTCTTCTGTGGAGGCGCAGAAGCCAAATATTCCCGAGACATTGTTGGATCAAGTAGGGAAGAAGGGGGTTAGAGGTGTTGGGTGACAAAGAAGCTTGCTACAATGGTAGCAAAGACTGAATGGGGGAAGCAGGTACAGTGTAGTTAAGGACAATAAACCAAGCTGGTAGTACATGTACAGCCATGTTGTGAAATGGTAATCTCCAAGTGTTGGCTTTGAGCAATGTGGATAGTCTGAGATGGACAATGTGTATCTCAGAAGGGAAATTACCATAACCAGTACCATGCACGAGTTGTGATGGGAGCTGGAACCAGTGACTGAATGACCCAGAGCAAATCCATGTTTCCTTTGGTGGCCTGGTACTGGATATTGCTAGAGGCTCAATCACCAAATCTAGTGCTGGTTGTTCTGTGCATTTATGACAAAACCTGGGATGGAAGTGGCATGGTTGAATGTCAGACACAGTTACATTGGGCATAAGTTGTGAGGATGCCTTAACTGGAGTAGACAAATCACGATGCTGGCTTGGATCAGGTCCCAAAGTGAATGAAAGGAGTAACTAGCAAATATTCGGATTTGGCACCAATCCCTCTCTCCATGGAGAGATCACACTCATCTGACTTCTGTCTTGGTAAGCAGATGACAAACGACATTTTTGCAGTTTCATGTTAAAACAAGCAAAAGATGAAAACATCTTTTTTCTTGAGAGAGACAGATTTGTGAGGTAATGGAATGACCCAAACATTATGATTGGGTAACGTATTTGAAGAAGAAATAGCTGCTTCTGAACCTAACTCTAAAAACCCTCTGTTGACATGTGGTACCAACTTACCAAGTCAATGCTGACCATGATGTAACTGTCATGACACTTTCAGTGGTTCTCTAATGAATGCATCAAAGTTGTAAAGAAATGTAATTATTTTCAAAACAGTCTAGTCATATAATGCAACTTGAGGTCAACTGTAGATGTATGGTCCAAAATCTATATGAATATAATGGTCTTTACTTTTGGTTTCATAAATGACGAAGAAAGCAACAAAAACTGGCTTCCACTTGGAAATTCAATAATGAATTGAACATGTTAACGAGTTCCTCTAAAAAATTGGAGTCTTCAAGTTTCTAAAGGCATAGGCCAATCCAATCTGAGTCACATTATCTGCAAAATGCAGTCAACATGTAGTTTGATTTGATTTTGTGGGGATGAACGCCATTTTTCAGCACATAATAGGGTATATATGACAGCCAGTATATTTGGAGGAGGAAGAACCTGGGAAGAACTAACAATGCACGGGAAGCTTCAGGCAAGCTTTCTAACATACCCAAGTTGATCGAACCGAGACCCAAACTCATGCAGACAGAGGTGAGACATGTGAGTGATCTGTAAATGCAAGTGTCTTAGACCACTCAGCCACCCAGAAACCCCTCAACATGTAGTAGCAAAAACCATGTCAAGAAGCTTCATGCTCTTAGTTGAAATGTTTGAAAAAGGTCATAATATAAACCTACAAAAGCTGAATTCATGATCTTGAAAGGGCCATTTTTTTGTGATTTGTTTACTTTCACTCTTTTGCCATTGACAACTGAGAAAAGATTGTACAAAAACATGATTAAAACATGGCTCTGTAAGACAAAAGCCCTTCAAGTGTACATTATTTTCATGGATCATTTATTGATTAGTACTCAATGAAAAATTTCAACATGAAAAGGAAATTTGAAAAAAATGCAGTATACATTGGACAACTGATTGCAAAACAATTATTATGCTCTGTAGCGACGAAGTATTTAATACATAAACTAAATTTTTCCAAGCTACCAGTAGTCTTACATGTCAAAGCCTGATTCAGACATTTTGTTGGTATTTTTTGTGCAGTATTACAATGCAAAAGTGAATTTTAAAAAATGTTTTGTAAAGATTTTCGGAAATGAATTTATTATTTTGAAATCTGTGATTCCTGGGTTATGATCTTTTAAATAAAGAAGTTTAAAATACTGTGCATTCACTATTTTTACATGGGGTAAAATTTTTTTTATTGATATTGTGGTTGCTAAAAACCAAATATTTAAAGACCCCATGAACAATAATCCCTTTATGGAAACAATAAGACTACTTCCCCAATTCATAAATTTAATTATCCATGAAAATGTCATTTTTCCCTAACCATGAAAATTGACACCATTGAAAATAAATGAATTTTAGCAGGTCCCCCTATGGTTAGTCTATTTGTATATTATAATAAAGTTAAAAAGGTTTGCATCTCTTCTTTTGCTTTACAAAAGTCCTTTAACATTAACCTATTTTTCCCATTCTTAATTGACAAATAATAAGATGAAGTTACAGGAAGTGACTGTTCATGATCTACTATTTGCTGATGACTGTTCAATGAATGCCAGATCTGAGTCTGACACGCAGCAGAGTATGGACCATTTCTCTTCAGCTTGTTACAATTTTGGTCTTACAATCAGTATCAAGAAGATGGAGGTGATGCACCAACCTCCACTAGGAAAGCTTTACATAGAGTCTACCATCACAGTAAATGGCCAAACCCTCCTGGCAGTGGACAAGTTCACCTAATTTGGCAGTACACTGTCATGTGCAGTTCACATCCATGAAACCAATGCCAGAATTGCTAAAGAAAATGTGGCCTTTGGTAGACATCACGCAAATGTGTGGGAGCACAGAGACATCAGTCTACAAACAAAACTGAAGTCTACAAAGTGATTGTGTTGCCAACCCTGCTGTATGCATGCGAAAAATGGACAGTGTACAGATTCCATGCCAAGAAGCTAAACCATTTTCACATGGGCTGCCTGAAGAAACTGATGAGGATAAGATGGTATGACAGGGTCCCAGACACTGAGGTTCTCACACAGGCAGACATTTCAAGCATCCACACTCTGCTGATGAAATAATAGATGAGATGGACAGGCCATGTCACCAGGATGTCACAACGACTACCAAAGATATTCTACAGTGAGCTGAAGGAGGGAAAGCGATCTCAGGGAGGTCAGAAGAAACACTTCAAAGATTCCCTCAAGTCATCCTTGAAACACTTCAACATTGACCCCGAGTCTTAGGAAGATCGTGCACAGGATCACTCCACCTGGTGCAGTCTCATCCATACTGGAGCTACACACTTTGAACTGAGAATTGCAGAGGCAGTGCAAAAGTGCAAGCACATACTCTATTGATCAAGCAATCCCAAGCAGCATCTCCTGTCCAGTATGCCACAGACAGTTCAGAGCACAAATTGACTGGATCAGCCACTTGTGTACTCACAGAAACCAAACCAGTTAGTGATGTCACAGTCATCTTCGAACTCAAAGGACGAACAATAATGCATATCCTGTCTAAATTTTTCTTGCATACATTTATTACTGCCTATATCTTTTCACCTTTTACTTTTAGATTTGAAATGTGTTGTATTTTCTTTATTATTTCCTTGGATCCCTATATTAAGACAAATCCTGATTTGTACTCTAAGATTGTAAATCATGTTGTTTGTTAGACCTTCAGGAAGTCATTATGTTGCTTGTTAGACCAACAGGAAGTCATCATGTTGTTTGTTAGACCTTCAGGAAGTCATCATGTTATTTGTTAGACCATCAGGAAGTCATTATGTTGTTTGTTAGACCATCAGGAAGTCATTATGTTGTTTGTTAGACCATCAGGAAGTCATCATGTTGTTTATTAGACCATCAGGAAGTCATTATGTTGTTTGTTAGACCATTAGGAAGTCATTATGTTGTTTGTTAGAGCATCAGGAAGTCATTATGTTGTTGTGAGACCATCAGGAAGTCATTATATTGTTTGTTAGACCATCAGGAAGTCATTACGTTGTTGTTAGACCATCAGGACGTCATTATGTTGTTTGTTAGACCGTCAGGAAGTCATTATGTTGTTTGCTAGACCATCAGGAAATCATTACGTTTAAAAATTTGGCATTGAGCATGTTCAAATCTATAAAGCAAGGTTTACAAAATCTTGTCTGATCAAATCAGGTCATCGAGGTCACAGCTTCATTGTCATGTACACACAGACAAAACAAATATGAAAGATAAAAGGTGTAAAATGAAGCCCTTTGCCAAGTCTCTATCTTCAACACTGTTGGATTCCAGTGAAAATTAACATCAGACACAAACACAAACACTGAATGTATGATTTCCTCTGCATCAACATTCTTCATTATTGTAGAAAAATATTCATATACTTTGCTTCAAATATATCATATTTTGTTTCACTACTGCATGAATGTTTAAGAAACATGGACAAAATAGATATATTCAAGGCTAATTTGATTTCCTGCATGTAGCTAGGGGCCATTACATGTAAAATGGTGTGTTTTTCTGAAAGTACAGTACAGAGGAAATTACTGAAAAAAGTGCTGCAAGTGGCACAAGAGAATGCTTCCTTACTAAACACCTTGATATTTGAGCTAGGAACTTGTCTATTGTATGATATGGTGTGGACCTGGGTAAATCATAATCAAAATATCTGTAGGTCTATTGTATGATATGGTGTGGACCTGGGTAAATCATAATCAAAATATCTGTAGGTCTATTGTATGATATGGTGTGGACCTGGGTAAATCATAATCAAAATATCTGTAGGTCTATTGTATGATATGGTGTGGACCTTGGTAAATCATAATAAAAATATCTGTAGGGGTAACAAGTGAAAGTCAGGATAAGTAAACTGGCCACCGACTTTCATTTTATCCCACCTCTGACTAGTTTCTTAAGTTATCATTGGTCAAAGTGAGTCGCCTGAAGACCTGGTATGAGACTATACCCAGTCAGTGTGAAAATTACCAGGTCAGTATGACTTAGCATGTCATTATGTCATGAAGTCACTTACCGTTTCTCGGCAATGCTTCCACTTGAAAATGATAGGAAATAATTTGCAATGAGACTGTTAAAGTTGTCACATGGTTTGTTAGTGACCAGGTATAAAAGTTATACACGTATATGGACAGAGGGCACTCATTTATATTTTCCCTTGCCATGACCTTGACCTTGCAGCAGGTATCATGGTTATGGCATGTGGCAAACTCACCACTCATGATATCACTTGTTAAAGTTTCATTAAAATATCTTCATTGGTTCAAAAGTTGTATTCTATACAAGGATACAAGTCAGAGTTACATTTTCCCTTGCTGTGACCTTAGAGGCATAGCTATGGTGCTGCAACACACCATCTATGCATTATATATAACTGGCTTAAGTTTCATTACAATATTTTCAGTGGTTCAAAAGTTATACTTCAGACAATGATGCAAGTCACAGAATTACATTTTTCCTTGTCATGGCCTTGACCTTCAGGGGGCATGTCTATGGTATGTGACACACCATCTATACATAATATATAATTGACTAAAATGTTCATATACATATCTTCAATGCTTCAAATGTTATACTCTGGACAAGGATACAAGTCACATAATTACATTTCCCCTTGCCATAACCTCTATCTTGAGGCACCAGGCATGGCTTAGTATGTGACACACTGTCTACATATGATATATAACTGGCTAAAATTTTGAATAAAATATCTTTATTGGTTCAAAAGTTATACTCCAGATAAGGATACAAAGCACAGAATTACATTTTCCCTTGTCATGACCTTGGTCTTAAGGCAAGGGGCCTGGTTATTGTATGTGACACACCATCTAGCCATGATATATACTTGGGCAAAGTTTCATGAAAATCTCTTGAACTGTTACAAAGTAAAGGGCTGAACAAGCAAATGTTAATGGACAGGTGGACAATGATATAATATAACAGGCCATACTTAAGATGGGCATATAAAAAGAAAAACCTCATTCCACCTCATCCCATTTCTCAAGCCAAGAGGAATTTAAAAAACATCTGGGGTCAAATACCTGGCACAATGGCTGGAAAGCAGATTCCAAGCAAACCTATTTCAAAATAAAAGTCTATATTGATCACTAATAGACCAACCTAACGCCAACTAGAAGTTTTAGTGAACAAACGCTCCCATAATACAGCTGTTTTTTGTGGCAGTAGTCATTATCTATTCAGTAATATTCAATAAAACCAAGAAAAGTAGTTCACAGCGACCTATTTTTGGTGCACAACACACCTTTATCACAAGATGATCCCTCAATACAAGTTAGGTTGCAACAGGTGAAATGGTACTGGAATAAGAACACAAACATAATTTTTAAGAAATATTTATGATCAAATAAACACCAAGAAGTTTGTCACAATGACCAATACCTTTCTCCCAAGTTGTTCAGGTTTAGTGGCAGTATCTGAACAGGTATTGAAATTTAAGCCCAGAGACAGTTTTTAACAATATTCAATAAATCTTGGAAAGTAGGTCAAATAATCTTTTTTTAATATGCAACACACCATCATTCCAAGATGCAATCTCACAATAAGTTTTTGGTGTCATAAGTTGAAAAGGTATTGGGTTAGAACCCAGACACAATCTTTAACAAATTTTGAATAAAATCCTGAAAAGAAGGTCATAGTGACCCAGTTTTGGTGTGCACATGCTCATCCCAAGATGCATCCACAGTAACATTTTGAGGTGAATATGTTTAGCAATATGGAAGCTACAGCATGGACAGGGAGAATGAACTGATGAATAGAGTAAATCCTAGAATCATATGGTCCATGGAAGCTACAGCATGGACAGGGAGGATGAACTGATGAATAGAGTAAATCCTAGAATCATATGGTCCATGGAAGCTACAGCATGGACAGGGAGGATGAACTGATGAATAGAGTAAATCCTAGAATCATATTGTCCATGGAAGCTACAGCATGGACAGGGAGGATGAACTGATGAATAGACTAAATCCAAGAATCATATGGTCCATGGAAGCTACAGCATGGACAGGGAGGATGAACTGATGAATAGAGTAAATCCTTGAATCATATAGTCCTTTAAATGTGGGGTAATAATAAAAAGTAGATAAAGTTATTGCAAATAATAGTCATACTCTAACCGGTAATGCTTGGCAGAGTTAAAGAGGAGAGAATATTTACCTAAGGTTAAAAAGTAATGGTCCACTTGACACTAATGGGTATACATGATAACATAATGCAGATTTACTGATGAAGTGTTTATTCTGAATGATGGAATGTCAATTCCTGTAAATCTGATCACAGGTGAAGACATGATTACATTGTACAGCAACTTGGCTTATTAGTTGAATAAATCAACAAGTCAATCAGTAAATAAAAAAGAAAAAAAATCCCCTGAAAATAAATCTGAATTAGTGTGCAATAAATATGTGCAATGAATGTAATCGTTATGACTAACTTAATTTAACAAGTTAATTTACATCAAGATAATGTACATGATTACATGGTTTGTGAAAAAAATACACCCTCCCCCCTCCAAATGTCTCAGGTTTACTTCTATACTGATTGAAGGTTTATTTTTCTATTATTGATCACAGGGTGCCTTATACTAGTCTAGGCTCATGGCAACAAAACCTCTGACATTACAATGACAAGAGCATCAATGTAGGACATTGCTTCATGTAGAAAATAACCACAACTTCTCAAGTTTCAAACTGGCATATCCTGTCAATCAAGCTTGCTAACTGCCTGATGCAATGCTGTTCCCAACACAACAACAATTTCAAAGCCAAAATGAAAGCAACATTGTAACTTCTTGACTGTTTCTCAGTTGTCTCCAGCTAGATCCAGTGTAGGTTCTGTAGCCAGTTAACTTTTTTTAAGCCAACACGACACTTGGCATTTCCTTAATGAATTGATGCACTATGGTACCAATCCCTGAATATCATAACTTAACAAAAGCTGTTTGACTTTAGTATGAACATATATATTGCATCAGAGTGAGAGATAATAACTTGAACATTATGACCCTGCATTCAAGTGTAATACTCAATATTAGCTTAATTTTGTGTACATTTTATAAATGCAAAGTACCTGCAAATTATAGTAAAAGTTTGTGCAAATGTTTAAGTGGATATATGCTATTGATGTGAAGTGTTTAAATTATGTAAATCATGGTGCCTATATTAAAGAAAATTTAAAGCACAATTTAAAACAAAATTAAGATCAATAAAATTATAAAAAGCAAGAGTACCATAAATGGAACATTATATACCTGCCCTTTGTTTAATAGACCTCTCTAAAGGCACTAATAGTCTCAATGACTTTGACCTTTGGTCAAGGTATGTGGTCTTGAACTAAACTTAATGCGCAAAAACCATTATTTTCTTATTTGACTCAACATGACTGTGACTTCTGACTTTTAGATCCCAGAATCTAAACCTTTCTTTATTACCCCAAGTGCAAACCATCCACCAAGTTTGGTCAAGGGACTTACTCTAGAACAAAAGTTACCATCACTGACCCAAATATCCGGACACTAAAAAATAATTACTTTTCTCTATGTCCGGATTATTCATTACTAATAAAAATTATTAATTTTCTCAAATATTTTGTCTGCAAAATTAATATCTTTATTGTCATGACTATGTATCGATGTGCCGAGCAAGTAAAATGTCTAGGTATGTTGCATTATATCCCTGCCTGCCAATAAAGAACACTTGCATCATAATGGTTCAATGTTTTTTTTTACAAATCAAGAATTCTGACTGCATTTCTCATGTGCTGTTTTCTTTGCTTGTAAAACTATGACAGTCTGTTCATCATATACATGTACAGTACTGCTGTTGGTGATAAGTCTCACTAGAAACTTGTATACAAACGTGACCCAGTTCTTATATCAATATTGTTTTATAACATAAAGTATCTATGACAATAGAATGAATAAAAAAAAAAAACATTTATTCCTATTATCTTACCTCTGAAAACTGAAAGATAATTCAGTTTCCTTCAACAATGTCTGAAGCAATCTCAACACTAAACTTCCAAATTTGGCAATCATTGCCCTAAGTATTTAATGGAGTCAAATCACTTAGACTGTGTTTATGAATTTAATAGCAGAATGCCATTATCTCAACTCCAAAACATTGGTAAGTAATACCAAACCGATTACATCCGAAAAAAGGTTATCAAACGGAAATATTCCACTGAATAAAACTGAAACTACAAGGACTTGTGAGACACGTTTGTTGCAGATGCTGACCACTTTTTCCGAAATAACTTTAATTCCAGTTAAGATTACTTGATAAGGGGAAAACAAAGATAATAACCCACATACATATTTATACACTTTATAACACACAAGTTAATCCACTTTTGTGAGAATAGGAATTGATGTGCATGACTGCTTTATCTCCCTTTGTATGCTCTCTAGTGGTAAATGCAGAAGCAGCCTGCAATCAGATGTCAGTTTGATGTAATGCTGATTACCATTGATTTTAGTTATCAAAGTTATTTATTAATGAATTCTGCCAACTGTCTTAAGATGAAAGGTTGTTTGTTTCTTTATTATTACCTTTAACAAGCTCACAGCTCACTTTATTTAAGGAACTACTGGATCACAGCTGCTATTGCTGCCTATTGTCAAACCTTGTCAATCCACATAATTAGCATAATCAAAGCGGTTTCATGGCCAGACAATGGGCTACTCAATCACCAGCTTTTGAGCACAGGTAAAAAAATCTAAAGTTTATGTTCCAACCTGAATTTTTTATATTAAAAATTAAAAATTTTAAAAATATTATGTCTGGAAAATTGGAGTATCCAGTTATTAAGGTTCATTATGGAATTCTGCAAAACCAATATGTTTTAACCATAATAACCTTGACCTTTGACCCTAGAATCAAAAGACCTGTTCCATACCTTAAGTGCCAGCCCTCCACAATCTTTGGTCAAGGTACATGGTCTAGACCTAAAGTTTTTATCCAAAAACCATTTGTCTTCTTTCAGTCACAGCAACTTTTACCCTTTACCCTTAATCCCAAAATTAATCGACTACTTCCTTACCCTAAGTGCAAGCTATCTACAAGGTATGGTCCTGATCTGTGATGCAGATCTAATGTAAATGTACATAAACCATTTTTCTTCTTACAGTCAGTGACCTTGACCTTTGACTCCCAAATATATCGGCTTCTTCCATACACCAAGTGCAAGCCATCCACAAAGTTTGGTCCAGGTATGTTACATAGAACTAATGTGATTACACAGAAACCAGTTTTATTCTTTTGACCAGTGACCTTGACCTTCGACCAAGAAACTGATAGACTTCTTCCTTATCCCAAGTGCAAGCCACACACAAATTTGGTGACTGTACATGGTGAAGAATTTTTCTTGTTACAGTCATGTGACCTTGATTTTTGAACTTTAATCCTGAAATTGATAGGCTTCTTTCTCGCCTCAAGTGTGAGGCATCCTCAAAGTTTTGTAACTGTTGATGGTGAAGAACTGCAGTTACTGTGCAGAAACCATTTTTATTCTTTCAATCACAGTGATCTAGATCTTTGACTCCAAAACTGACAGGCTTCTTCCTTACCCTAATTGCCAAACATCCACAAACTATAGATGATGAAGAACTCAAATTATTGTGAGGAAACCATTTTCCTTCTTTCAGTCAGTGACCTGGACCTTTGACCTTCTGACCCTGAAATTGATACGGTTTTTCCTTCCCACAAGTGCAAGCCATCCACAGAGTTTGGTAACTGCAGACAGTAGATAGCTGGAGTTATTGTGCAGAAACAAAATTGGTAATGGAGGGACAATATCATGATATAATAAGTACCACCTTATGGAGAGCATATACAAATTTGTATTATAAAGTAATGATGATGATATTCTGTTCTTCTTATTATTATTATTATTTCATTCATTCTTTAGACATATATTTCTTTTTGCTTTCATCACTATATTTATGGGACTCCAGGTGTCCGAGTGGTCTAAGGTGCTCACCTTTACAGATCACTCACACATCTCACCTCTCTCCATGCGAGTTCAAGTCTCAGCTCGACCAATGTGGGTATGTGAGAAAGCCTGCCAGTAACTTCCCATGAGTCAGTGGTTCTTCCTGGGGTCTTTCTCCACCAAATATACTGGCCACTATGTATAGCCTATCATGTACTGATAAATGACATTAAACACCACAAGACACAAAACATCACTATATTTACATCATCTCTGACATTGATAGATACCAAGGTTTCTACCAGATTTACATGCTCAATATGTTTTATTCTGCATACATGTGTGAAGAACTTGACTTAGAAATACCAAAAATCAACAGAATTTGTAATTTGATCTAACTGATATAAATGTTTTTGTAAAAATGAAATTGTATTAACAAATAACTGAATCTACATCAAAATATCTCATTCCTCTTTTAAAAATTCCGCATTTCAAAATAAATGTATCAATGCATTTTCAATTTAAAATCCAACGATTCTGTCGTTTAAAGAGCATTCTTCATGCCGAACACAAGCTTGAAAAAGAACAGTTCCTGGAAATCATACATATTTTAAATCTATGCAATACCTCGCATAGTAATGATACAATGTCTTATTCATTTCTAAGAACTAAACTAAGCAAGGTTAAACATGTGACATGTTTACATGGGCAAGAAAAAAAAACTTCATTTGGCTACGCTGCCTGCACTAGATCTAGCTGGAGACAGGAGGGAAATGTGGGGGCTTGTCCACAAGTTACAATGTCACTTTTGCTGGCTTTGAAATTGCTGTGGTGGGTGGAAATGTTGTGTTAGGCAACCAGACATCTTGATTGACACGGCATGCCAGTTTGAAGCACACATCAATGGTACTGTCACTGCAATGTTCAAGGTTTTATTGTGATGGGTATAACTTTTCAGTCACATTAATATACCAATCACAACAACTCAAAGAATCACAAAACTATATACTGAAGCGATAGAAAGATTTTTGAGCTGTTACAGTAGATCTGAGCTCTACTTTATAAGCAGTAGGCTCATACACACTTTCAATGACCACAGATCTAAGGTAAATAGAGAACAAATGTTGGAAAGTGTAAATATCAATATATAAAGTTGAATTAAATGTATACCATATACCTCTTACACAGGAAATCAAGACCAGAGAAGGGCAAATGTAAATGCTGAAACTGTTACATAATGTTTACTCTAAATATTAATATGAAAAGAACAAACTGTTCGCCATAAGCCTTAAATACAACAGGAAATGTAGCTGTAGCTTTAATAATGGCAATAAGCCTGCTTTAACCTGTCTATCTGTCTCTCTCTTTCTCTCTCTCTCTCTATATATATATATTCTTGAGAGTGAACATTTTGCTTAATATATATATATATACCACATTATAACAGTTACCATTCTGGTAAAATTCAACCTACTCCCCAGGAATTATTGATAGTGTTCTTAATAAATCTGTTGAACAGGAGCTTAAGGGACCTAATGGACTGATAGTCTCCAATATCTCATGGCTTGTTTTTTTTGATGCACTAATAATAGACCTGAATATCTTTTCAGCTCTAAAAGGATTAATCCAGGTGATGTCGAATGTATTACAAATAATGCAGCATGTATCTCTATATCAAAAAATTACAAAGCTGATCTAGTGCAATAACATAAAAAATGCATCATCAATACCATAGTGGCTGTACCCCTTAATAAATTGGGCAATGACAACTCTTTCTTCCCATAAACATCTCTTGGTAGACTGAGGACAATCTCAGTCCAAAATGGTCCCACTCTGGACAAGAGGTGATCAACCACTAACAAGCCTTTGAAAAATAAAATGACACACAAAATAGACTTGGTACATGATTTAGCTCTAAACATGTTGCAGATGACAACCTCAGGCAGCGAGATGATGATTTTCAATAGGAGTTCTTGAAAGAGTGAACATTTTGCTTTTGTACAGCAGTCCTGACTAATTTAATCCAGATTTGACTGACCGGCTTCCAGATGGCTCTGTCAGTTCCAATACCTGTCTATGTGACCATCAGATGGCTCAAGGCAGCATCAGCTGCCGGTCAGATTTGTGAAGGTCAGCTATATGAGTCATGGTCTGCTCAACTTGACCACTGTTAGGCTGGGTACTGAAGATAACAGGTAGAGCTATAAATAGGTCTGAAAAGTGAACAAAAGAAATATATGAATAATGGAGACTTCCCTTTAAATTCATATCCAGTCTTTGATGAACAGGGTATGATCTTCCTAAATACTGATTTATTACTGATTATCATATAACATAAAAGTGAATCCTGGTCTCACTGATTTCAATCACTACATACAACACTTTGGATTTTAGCTATCTGGTTGTTAAGAAAAAAATTAACGCAGCAATTATTACAGGATCTATGTGGATGGTTTTGTTTGTTGATCTGGATAATGTAGGAGCTGCATTTCTTGTTATTTTGACAAACTTCAGAACATATCACAACATTATTCTCCTTGGGAATTTTTTTTATAAATGTCTATCAAAAATGTTCAATGTATTCCTCCGCACCAAATGAAAGCTACATGTAAATGCTTGTGAACAACATCTCGTACTTGAATTAGAGTCCAGAGAAGGCTCAGGTTAGCTGGGCCAAAATTCTCCTGCAAGTAATCTGTGGTATGCATTCCCACAAAATATTGTTATACAGTGAAACCCCTAAAAACTGAAAACCCATGGGACCAAATTTAACTTTTGGTTTTCAGGTTTTCAGTTGAATGGGATATTGCAGATGTGAAAAAATGTCTTTTTATATATAAAGTAGATCTACAAGCACATCATCATTGATACCAGCCTTTAATTTTTTGACAAAAAAAACACAAAAATTTTAAAACCAAAATACTGTTAAAAAAATTTTCATGTAATTAGAGAGAGATGGAGAGAATTTTGTGTGTGTGTGTGCATGTGTGAAATAGGGAAAGCGTTTATGTGACTAGAGAGCAAGAATGTAATTATGAGAGAACATCTGTGTCAGTGTGTGCGCAAAAGTGCAAGAAATTAAGAAAGATGTTTGCTTTTTTTAACATTTAATGAAAAATTAGCTGAACAATATATATTCCTTCAAACTACCGTTTTGTGTCGGTCTCCACTGGCAAAGTATCAAAAGCGAGGACACAGGCTTGGCTATTCAAACAGAGGTATTTAACTAAAAATAAAAAGTCCTAGTAATCATTTATACAAAGGAATAATATCAAACATGATTAGATAATTAAGCAGATAAAACATAATCTTTCCTAACTGGCTTATGTACAAGCATTTAGTTATTAACAATTTACCTTAAAAGCTGGCCCTTCTTTAAGGTGCAAAGACTTCAGATTAGCTTATTTTGGGTCCTAATCTGTATTGGCATGTGTGTTGAGTATTGTTTGTACCTCATGTGCCCTTTGGACATTTCTGAGTGACTGACTCTGCAATAAGCCTACCACAGTATTTGCGAACTGTAAATAATCTTGCCCAGTGTGTGTCAGGTGTGTGTTGTACTTACAGTAACTTACTGGAATTTAGCAGCTAAAATACATTTCCAAGTCTTAAGTGAGTTTCGGTTTTATGGGGTCTTTTTTGGTGCAAAATTGAAATTTGGGACTAAAAATTTGTTTTGGTTTTCAGACTAGAGGAATTTTTGTTTACTTGGCAAAAAATGATGATATCAAAGGAAAAATGAGACCACATAAACATTTCGAACTTGAGGGAATTTTAGTATACTGAGGGTTTGGTTTTGAGGGGTTTCACTGTGTGTGTGTATATATTTATATATATATATATATATATATATATATATATATATATATATATATATATATATATATATATATATATATATATATATATATATATATCCTCCCCAAATCAGTCAGAATTACAGGACAAGTCCAGCATAGTCCACTTTTGTCCTAGGAGCAAATCTGGCTCGTCAGGCAACTTAAAAAAATTATACTGTTAATTTTCAACTTCATTACCATGTCAAGTTCTCTGCAGTTTCAGCCAAGTGTGGATTTGTGCATTTATTTCAGTTTTCCTAGACCATTTTGAGGGAAACAAATTTGAACTGAGAAAGAACTAATAAATATAACAAATCAGTATTCATGGCCATTATTATTTTATGGTACAAGTGGGCAGATTTTGCTGCAGTGCACTGGATTGAACAACATTCCCCAGTAACTCCTTTATGACATTTCAGCCCAATTTATGACAATGTTTACTGACTGCTTTACAGCATTCAAATGTGCTGTTCTTAGCTCAATAATACGCATGCAGTACTGTTTTTCTTGCAGTCAGAAAATTCCCAATTTAGCTCATTTATTGATAAATTCTCCCAACTGCAAGGGTGCAAGGCCCCACTTCAAAAGTTGTATATTCCTGCAGTGCAGTCAATGTCTTGGCATATATATCCATTCCTAATCCCTTCATGATTTACAAGTAGTTGGATTCACTGCTGCATATAATTTAGTGTCTTGCACTGCTGAACATCTGGTAATTATCTAACTGTGCACACTCAACCGTATCCAGTACTATTTGATCTACTTCTTGTCAGAACGAGTGAGCTTGGTTATGGCGTGCAATATACTAAACCTTCAAGGGACCCTGTGTGGCCGAATGTTCTAAGGCGCTCGCCTTTACAGATCACTCATACATCTCACTTCTGTCCACGTGGGTTCAAGTCTTGGCTTGGCCAATGTGGGTATGTGAGAAAGCTTACCAGTAGCTTCCCATAGGTTGGTGGTTCTTCCTGGAGTTTTCCTGGGCTCTTCCTCCAGCAAATATAATGGCTGCCATGTATAGCCTATCATGTACGGAAAAATGGTGTTAAACCCACAAAAACCAACAAACTAAACCTTTAGCTGCTGGTCTATGCCAGCTCTCTGGATATGATAGGCAGGTAGCCAAGCGACACTTTTAATTTAAATATAGTTGAGGCTGAGATATACACAACAGTGTGTCAGCAGTCACTGTGACACTGGCTAGCATACATGTTGGTAGATGTTCTTTTGAGTTCTGGTGTTAGTTGAAAGGTTTGCTGATAACTTTTTTCAAAGCACTAACACTTAGTGAAATAATTTAGTCGTGAAAAGAACTCATCTGAGAAATTATTTTACAGGCTAGCTGTGAATCTGTCAGAAATATGAACTTTTTACATTAATAAAAACTAACTTGTCCTGGACAAGTCCTTAAGCAAAATATTTACTAGATCAAGAATTTTCATTTTTCCTGGATGCTGGACTGTGTGATTTACTCAGCCATGCAGGACTTTCTGAAAGTGTATGAGAATTTTCTTGTGAAGTAAGAATTCCAAAGAAAATGGTGACTGAAAAAAGCTCAACTTGATACCCTGCCTGAAGGGTGAAAAATTTTGTGAAACTTGTCTGTGATAGAGCTGATCAATGTCCACCAAAGCTAGGTGGTTTTTTTAATTTTATTTTGCTTTACATTGTGGAAAACAAAAATCCCAAGGCATAACAACTGCAATAAAACATCCTATTCAAAATGGCTATGCATGTGCAGGTTTCCACCAAGCATTGTTTTACACAAGTGCATATATAGCAAAATCAGAAACAGTGTGTGACGTACCTTACTGACTAATGCAATTTATTTAATGAACCTGTGAATGAAACACATTAACACTCATTATTCCTTGTGCTTTTTGTTACACACCTCACTGTTTTATCATATGGAACAAGTCCTACATATAAGGTATTCTTGCAGCTGTAATGTACATATTTGTAATGTAACACATGAAATATGCCTACATGACACAATTACTCCCCCTGAACTTCCTGTCACCCTTTCAAAGTGTGAGAAAGAATAAGGCAATACATCTGCAAAGTTCAAAACTCTCTCTCTCTCTCTCTCTCTCTCTCTCTCTCTATATATATATATATATATATATATGTGTGTGTGTGTGTGTCTCTCTCTCTCTCTCTCTCTCTCTCTCTCTCTCTCTCTATATATATATATATATATATATATATATATATATATATATAGAGAGAGAGAGAGAGAGAGAGAGAGACACACACACACACATATATATATATATACATATATAGAGAGAGAGAAAGAGAGAGAGAGAGAGAGAGAGAAAAAAAAATCCATCACTTGGTTTATACTGTGTAAAGGCTGTATTGCCCAGACATGTACAAACAATGCCAAAGAACACCCTAGCAAGGTGTACAACAATACAGCCAATGGCACATTACACATCTTCCCTGGACCTTTGGTTAAGATATGTGGTCTTGAACTAAACTTACTGTGCTGAAACCATTATTTTCGTATTAGACTTAATATGATCATGACCTTTAACCTTTAGACTGAAAGCCATCCACAAAGTTTGGTCAAGGAACTTTACAACAAAAATTATTCTGCAAAACCCATTTTTCTTTGAGCCAAACTGACTGTGACCTTTGACCATATAATACCAAAATCAACAGACCTCTTCCATACCTTAAGTGCAAGCCCTCCACAAGCT
Source organism: Margaritifera margaritifera (assembly GCA_029931535.1). Classification (NCBI taxonomy): domain Eukaryota; kingdom Metazoa; phylum Mollusca; class Bivalvia; order Unionida; family Margaritiferidae; genus Margaritifera; species Margaritifera margaritifera. The sequence continues at coordinate 1,760,235 of JAQPZY010001694.1, read as the reverse complement.
TTGGTCAAGGTATATGATCTGGAACTAAAATTTATTATGCAAAAAACATTTGTCTTCTTTCAGTAACCTTTTGACCCCAAAAATCAATAGGTTTCTTCCGTACCCAATGTGTAAGTCATCCACAAACCTTGGTGAAGGTACATGGCCAATAGTTGAAATTTTGGTGCAAAAACCATTTGCTTCTTTCAGTCACAATGACTTTGAACTTTGACCCCAAATCCAGATTTCTTCCTTACCCAAGTGCAATCCATCCATAAAGTTTGGTCCCCATCTGTGATGTAGAACTAATGTTGTACAGAAAGCATTTTTCTTCTTTCAGCCACAGTGACCTTAACTTTTGACCCCCCCCCCCCCCCCCCCCCCAATCAACAGGCTTTTACCTGACTCCTAGTGCAAGCCATCCACAACATTTTTTCCATGTCTGTGATGTATAACAATTGTTATGGTGTGGAAACCATTTTTCTTCTTTCAGTTACATTTACCTTTGACCTTTTACCCCTAAATTGATAGGCTTATCCCTTACCCCAAGTGCAAGTCATCTACAAAGTTTGAGCTTAAGTTATCATGCAGAAATCATTTCTCTTCTTTCATTCAGTGACTCTGACCTTTGACCCCCAAATCAACAGGCTTCTTCCTTACCCCCACCCCATGTTCAAGCCATCCACATAGTTTGATAAGAGTTGATGGTTGACAGCTTGAGGTATTGTGCCAAAACCAAATTGGTAATAGACAGATGGATGGATGGCAACCAAACATAATATTCTCTGCCTTATGGAAGGCAACTAAAAATTGAACTTTTGTGCTATTTCATCAACATATCTGGTGCAGGAAAGAATTTGTTTTTATGAACCAAATGAATCCATCTGAAAGAGTTATTTTTGTCTTTTAAAGTACTACACATTTCACATACATGAATACCATTATTATATACACAAATCTGCAAATGTATATCTGGCATATTTCAATATGATCTAAACAAGTTGAGCATGCGTCACATATTTTAAATACAGCTATGCATAATATAGGGACATAATTCTGAGAGACAGCTTTATTGTATAATGACAGGATCTGCTCATCTCTGGCTGAATACATAAGCAAATGTGTGAGCAGCAGAAGCACAATATGTGCATCAAAATCTTGGAAAAGAAAAAGAAAAAACTTTAACACAGGTATCTGGTTACTGATCAATTCCAACCTGTCCAGAGAATATGCTCTCAGTGTAAACAGTAAACCACTTACATTGTCAAGTAGCTCTGAAAGAAAATCCTTTCTGGTTTGGAGTTTTCTAGTAGGTCTTGAATTTGATGGTGCATGGATCATAGGTTTGGAGTTTTATAGAACGTCTTAAATTTGATGGTGCATGGATCATAGATTTGGAGTTTTCTAGTACGTCTTGAATTTGATGGTGCATGGATCTTAGAATTGGAGTTTTCTAGTACATCTTGAATTTGATGATGCATGGATCATAGATTTGGAGTTTTCTAGTATGTTTTGAATTTGATGGTGCATGGATCACAGATTTGGAGTGTTCTAGAAGCTTTTGAATTTGATGGTGCATGGATCACAGATTTGGAGTTTTCTAGTAGGTTTTGAATTTGATGATGCATGGATCATAGATTTGGAATTTTCTAGTAGGTCATGAATTTGATGTTGCATGAATCATACATTTGTAATAATAAATACATCGAAGGAAAAAATTATACATGAATGTCTCGACACTTTGTGTTCTAGCAACTATAAAATCTTTCCAAGAGCTAGCACAACCAATTGTTCTATACAGTATGAGTACCAATTATTCCATACAGTACGAGTACCAATTATTCCATACAGTACGAGTACCAATTATTCCATGCAGTATGAGTACACAATACTTATGTTCTAGATAGGATAATAAGTGCTACAATATACAATCTTAGCCTGGCAAGAACTTTGTTTTTGGTATCTGAAGCTTCAAGTCAGGAGTTAGAAAATAAGTTCACAAGAAATTACCAGTAGAGCTAAAAACACGGTTCACTAAAAGCTTATCTGGAGGTATGACATAGAAACATGCCTAGTAAATTTAACTTGTCTACAGGAACTATATACACAGGGGTTCCATAAAACCTGGAATTTCCATCATGGCAATTACCCCAAAACATAAATTTATTAAACATTTTAGTTATCTCTATATATATAATATATATATATATATATATATATATATATATATATATATATATATATATATATATATATAGAGAGAGAGAGAGAGAGAGAGAGAGAGAGAGAGAGAGAGAGAGAGAGAGTGAGTGAGTGGATCCTACAGAAGAATACTTGATAACATTAACAAAAATTGTAAATACGAATAAATATTATCATACACGTTCGAGAATTTTTAATTCGTCCTCTATGGAGATTCAAACCAAGGTCTGCGGGTTATGGCATCCATCACCTTGCCTGTAAGCACCAACCCCTATACCATCTCGACCATGTACACATCACCAAAAAATGATGCTACAAAGTTGCTGGTATAGGCATTCATGCATACCAGACACACCCAAATGTCGACCCAGTGAATAATTCTCATCTAAGAACACAGTCACTCCGGATTCCTATGACATTAATCAAGGGATAAATTTTCACCACGGTTCATACAGACTGACTTGTTGAAATTTTGTTTCCAGGACTTTTCCAGGATATTTCACAATTTTTCAAAGGAATATTTTTACCCAAACAATTACTCTTTTTAAAGAAATTTTTTTATCACGAGACATAAACTTTGGCTTGGCAAATCAAATCTGTATTGAAATAACTGCAGAAAATATTACACAATAAGGGACCAACGCTCTACTGGCTGAAAAGAATTTCCAGACCTTCAAGATAAGACCATTTCTTTCTTTTAGCCGCTGAGTGTTGAAACCATCTCTGATATTCTTCAGTGATAAGAAGATTTTCAAATATGCTGCTGTGGTGGACATACTGGATGTCAAATTGGCACTATTTTCATTTAGGACCAACAAGACACCATAAGAAGTCTTCTGGTGAAAACCATGTGTTAACTTTCCATTTTGGAGGAATAATGATAACAAGATTTTCAAAATGACTGCCATGAGAGCCATATTGAATATCACACTGGTACCATTTCCATTTATGACCAAATAGACATCACAAGAAGTCTTTTGGTGAAAGCACAATGTTGATATGGCCAGAAATCTAGAAGTAGCAATAAGAAGATTTTCAAGATGGCCATTGTGGCAGCAATACTGGAAATCTGATAGGCACCATTTTCATTTAGGACCAACTAGACATCATTAGAAGTCTTTCAGTGAAAACCCCATAGTGATATGACCATCCATTCAGGAAGAGTAGCGATAACAAGATTTTCAAGATGGCCACTTTGGTGGCCATATTGAAAATCAGATTGGCACCATTTTCACTTCGGGTCAACGAGACATCTTAAGAAGTCTTTTAGTGCAAACCCCATGTTGATATGACCATCCATTCAGGAGGAATAGTTAAAACAAGATTATCAAGATGGATGCTGTGGCGACCATACTGGGCAGTATAAGAAGTCTGCTTTGAAAGCCCCATGTATATAAGACAAATATATTTAGGTGTAGCAAAATCACAATTTTCAAAATGGCCACTGTGGTGGCCATATTGAACGCCAGATCGGCACCATTTTCATTTAGGACTAACTAGACATCATAAGTCTATTAGTGAACATCCCATGTTGATATGATCATCCATTCAGGCGAATTAGCAATAAAAAGATTTTCAAGATGGCTGCTGTGGCAGCTATATTGGACAACAGATCGGCACAATTTTCATTTACTAATAGGTCCATTCTCGTTGGCATCCTTTAGTCTCGGAAGACTGTGGATTTGAGCTCTGAGGAAGTCGGTTTGTTGATGAACAACATTTGTTGTGGCTGAAGAGACCCACTCAGGAGTGACAATCTCTGTTGCATCTGCCACACTTGAAGGTGGTCTCTAGGGGTGCCACATGCTGCTGTATCTTGTCCTTTCTGCTGACTCTTTTCTCCCCTGCCAATTGTGTTTTCCCATGCATCTCTGAAGTTCTTGGTTGAGCTCATACCTCCAGTGACTGCGGTCCTGAGCAAATACTTTTCAGCTGTCCACATTGATGTCCAATGCCTTGTTGTCTCTTGTGCACGTATCTATGAAGCACAGGCGTGTGTGATCTGGCAGCCTTTTGCCAGAGGCCAGTTTGCCATAGAGGAGGTCCTTGGTATCCGTTCATCATCCATACAGTTTACTTGTCCAAGCCATTGTAGGCAAAGTTGTTTGAGCAGTGTGACCATGCTGGAAACATGTGCATGCTCTAGAAACTGTGTGTGTAGAACTCTATCATTCCAGAATATGCCATGACTCACTGCCTCAGAGTAGCGTGCTAATAACACAGGCTTGGTACACTTGTTTTTTGGTGTTCAGTCAACTTGTTGTTGCTCCAGGCCCTCTTGCTCAGATCAGACATCATTGAGTCAGCCTTTCGAATTTGAGAGTTGAGTTCTGCGTCAAAAGGGAGGTTGTCAACGATGGTTGACCCAAGGCATGTGAACTTGCTGACAACCTCAAGTTCATAGTTATTGATGTTGATGAGAGTTGGCTCTTCAACATCTTGACCCATTACTACTGTCTTTTTTAAGCTGATGGTAAGCCTCAAGTCCTGGCAAGCTTGAGAAAAACAATCAGTGAGGTTTTGGAGATGAACCTCTGTGTGGCTTGTCACTGCTGCACCATCAGCAAAGAGTAGGTCATGGATGAAAACTTTGCAGATCTTGGTTTTGGCTCAGAGTCATGCAAGGTTGAAGAGTTTTCTATCTGACCTTGTATGAAGGTAGATTCCCTCGGTTGATGAGCCAAAGGCATGTTTCAGCAGAAGAAAGATTAATCCCGAATAGGGTAGGGGCAAGAACATATCCCTGCTTGACTCCAATACATATCTCAAAAGCCTCCGAGGCTGAGCCATCATACTGAACTGTACGATGCAAGTTTTCATGGAAAGACTGGATCATGCTGAGGAGCTCTGGGGGACATCCAATCTTTTCTAGCAGCTTGAACAATCTGCTTCTGCTGACAATATCGAAGGCCTTTGTGAGGTAAATGAAGGCTATGTAGAGTGGCCTTCTCTGTTCCCCCCACTTTTCTTGCAGTTGTCTAAGTGAGAAAATCAGGTCGATGGTGGACCTATCTGCTCTGAAACTGCACTGTGACTCAGGGTAGACTAGATTCACACTGGTCTGAAGTCTGTTCAGGACAATTCAAGCAACCACCTTACCTATGTTGCTAAGCAGAGAGATGTCACAATAATTGTTGCAATTGCTCCTGTCACCCTTGTTTTTATAGAGTGATGATGTTAGTGTCTCTCATATCTTGTGGTACTTTACCCTCTTTCCAGTATAGACAAAGACGCTAATAAAGGTGTTGAAGTATGATTGTTTTTCCACATTTCACAGCTTCTGGTGGTATGCCATCTTTTCTTGAAAACTTTCCATTTGCTAGGCTATCTATGGCCTTGCTAAAAACATCAACAGTTGGTTCATCATCAAGTTTATCCAAGATAGATAGGCATTCAATGGCGTTGTGGGCTGTATCATTGACAATGTTTTCCAGGGAGTACAGCTCTGAGCAGTGTTCTACACACCCCACCATCTTCTTGTCACGATCATTGATGATATCCACTGTACCTAATTTTGGAGGGGCTATATTTTTTAAAGTTGGATCTATTACCTCCTTTATCCCATTATACATGCCTCTGATGTTGCCTGTATCTGCTGATGTCTGAAATAGCTGCTGCCAATAGTTATTGGCATAGCATCTTGCAATCTGTTGCACATTTCTTCTGGCAGCTCTGGCTGCTTGTAAAGTTTTCTGACTTGGGGCACTCTTGTAGTTGGCAAGGGAGATGCGTTTTGCCTCAATGATGGTTTGTGGGGTTTAACACCATTTTTCAGCACATGATAGTCTATACATGACCGCCAGTATATTTGATGGAGGAAGAACCCAGGAAGACCCGGGGAATAACCACCGACCATACCCACATTTGTCGAGTCGAGACCAAACTCTGGTCTCAATGAATGGGATTATTTCACTCGAGTTTTCCTTGAACACCATTGGTCTTGTTCTGCTTTTTGCTAGGAGGAATAGCAATAACAAGATTTTCAAGGTGACTGCTGTAGCAGCCGTATTGGTCGTACGACCAGCACCAGTTTCATTTAGGACCAACTAGACATTATAAGAAGTCGTTTAATGAAAACCTCATGTTGATATGACCATCTATTCAGGAGGAGTAGCAATAACAAGATGTTCAAGACTGCCGCTGTGGCAGCCATACTGGATATTAGATTGGTTCAATTTTCATTTAGGACCAACTTGACATTACAAAAAGTCTTCTAGTGAAAACCCCGTCAATATGACTTTCTGTTCTCGAGACGTAGCAATAACAAGATTTTCAAGATGGCCATGTGGTGGCAATATTGGACATCAGATTGGCACCATTTTCATTTATGACCAACTAGACATCATTAAAAGTCTTTTAGTGAAAACCTCATGTTGATATGACCATCCATTCAAGAGGAGTAGTGATAAGATTTTCAAGATGGCCACTGTGGCAACCATATTAGATACCAGATTAGCACAATTTTCGTTTAGGACCAAGCAGACATCATAATTAGTCTTTTGGTGAAAACCCCACATCAATATGACTTTCTGTTCTTCAGAGTAGTGATAACAAGATTTTGAAGATGGCCACTGTGATGGCCATATTGGACATCAGATCAGCTCCATTTTCACTGAGGACCAACTAGATATCATAAGTCTTCAAGTGAAAACGTTATATTGATATGACCATCCATTCAGGAGGAGTAGCGAAGACAACATTTTTAAGGTGGCTACTGTGGTTGCCATACTGGATGTCTGAGTAGAAAACTTATTATAAATTGTACAATGTCGCTTTTTGGGGGCACATGTACTGCCCCCCATTCCCCCCTTGGGACCTCAAAACACACTTTCTGAGTCTCAACAACCCACCAACACTTTCTGAGTCTCAACAACCCACCTACACTGTCTGAGTCTCAACAACCCACCAACACTGTCTGAGTCTCAACAACCCACCAACACTGTCTGAGTCTCAACAACCCACCAACACTGTCTGAGTCTCAACAACCCACCAACACTTTCTGTGTCACAACAACCCACCAACAATGTCTGAGTCGCAACAACCCACCAACACTGTCTGAGTCTCAACAACCCACCAACACTGTCTGGAAGATCGGCAGGTATGTAAGCATGATACTAAAATTAAAATTTTTTTTTTTTCTAGCTTGGAATACAATCTTTCTCTTTGACCAAAAGGTATATCTATGTACACAGTCTTGTGTATGGTAAATACTTCAGGTCAAAATACTTGAGATAAGCTGACTAGATTGTACTAACACTTATCAATACCAACATGGTTCACATTTAGTAATTATAACTTAGATTAATTTTAAGCAGTGTGACTTTCACACAAGGTTGGTTATGAATTATATTCTTTATTATCAGAATCTTTTAGCATATGAACATAATTGATTTAATTAAGTAACCTAAAACAAGAGGCCCAAGCGAGCCTGATATTGCTCACCTAGCTTACATAACTTACCACAGATGGCCATTTCACTAAGCAGGCTTAATATATAGTATTGTAAAAACACAACCATCTGTAAACTATCTCCCATACTTTATATCATGTAAATTTACCTGTTCTACTTTAGGCTGATTACAATTCTTGCCATCCAAGACCCTGACGATATAAACATATTGATCAAAATGTATCACAACTGAATGTGAAATGTACTCTGAGGAGAGGTAACAAGCCCAGCAAATCAGATGCAAGATCACCTCATTAAGATGCACAGATCTCACTGGCAAAAACTGTCTAAGATCATTATGATATAAGTTTATTTACCAAGTTGGAGCAAAATCTAATCATAATTTGATCTCAAGAGTGGTATCAACCTCAGCCAATCAGATTACCTCATAAATATGCTAAGATGTTACTCATAATTGAACTAATCCAATATCTTGATGATATAAGACTAATTACCAAGTTTTATCAAAATCTGATCAGAAATTTAGTTGCTAGCATGTTGACAAGCTCAGCCAATCAGATGCAAGATGTGTGGATCTCACTCATAATCATACTTTATTGAGATTTCGATGATATATGTCTGTTTACCAAGTCTGATCAAATTGGTATCAAAATTACAGTCTCTAGAGTCTCAACCTCAACAATTACATTTTTCAAAATTTACCTTTAGTTGGCACTATATAGCCACTATTGTGCTGAGGTGCTACTAAATACATACCTATGACTCAATCAGATGCAAAATCACCTCACAGATACGTATCGGTCTAAATCATAATAAAACTCATCCAACATCCTGATGGTATCAGTTTATTTACCAAGTTTGATTAAAATCGAGTCAGAAATACTGTCTTATGAGTAATATTCATAGATCTTGCTCACAATAAACCTCACTGGATATCTTCATGATATAAGCCTATTTACCCAGTTTGATAAAAATCTGATCATAGACAAAGTCGCTAAAGTGTTGACAAACTCAGCCAATCCAATGCATGATCACCTCATATTATGAAAGGATTTCATTCATAATTGTACTCATAAGAGATCTTGATGATTTAAGTCCATTTACCAAATATGATAAAATCGGATCAGAAATCTGGTCTCCATAGTGGTCATAAGCTCAGCCAACAAGATGCAAGATTATCTCACTGATATGTGCGAATCTTGATGATATATGCCCATATTCTGAATAATCAAAATCAGATCAGAAATATGGTCTCCAGAGTGGTTACAAGCCCAGCTAATCAGATCCAAGATCACTTCATTAGTATCCATGGATATTCATGCATCATTATCAAACTCGTCTGAAATATTGATGATACAATTCCATGCCAAAAATGAAAAAAAAACAGATCAGAAATATGGTCTCCAGGGTGGTAACACCCAATTGTTGATGGACTGGTGGATGACAGAGGCAGAGCTATACCATAAGTTCACCTGACCTTATCGCCACGTAAGCTAAAAATGTAAAATTGAAAAAGAAAACTTAACAAATTTTCAACCTGACTAACAATTACACTGTAAACATATTCAAATATTTAACATTGTGACAAGACAACAAATGTGTGCAATAAGAGGGATACTATGGTAATGGAACATGCCTATTGTGGTTATAAGTACATGTAATAACAATTAATACCTGGAATATTTGGTATGGTAATGGAACATGCCCATTGTGGTAATAAGTAATAACAATTAACACCTGGGGTATTGGGTTTAAGCTGTGGCAGAAGCTAATAACTGGCCTGCTACCAAGGATACAAAAAATCCATGCCCAGCATGCAAAAGAAATAAACAACTATTCACCTATATATACGTATATATGCAGATGTCATCACTACTGATCTACCTTGTCAATGCTGTAAAATGCATATGTACAAAAATGATAATTGTATTTGAGAAGAATTACAAAGCTTTTTAAATCTCCTGCTAATTTAACAAAATGAAATGATAGCTTGTCATTTGTAGTGCAGCTCACAAAAGAATATTGTGTTCCATTTCAAACAATCCCTGCTCCCTCTAACATGCATGAGATGTAAGTCTAGAACTTTATAAGAACAATTTGCCCCAAATCATTTGGTTTTGGGATGGGTTTACAAGAAAACATGTCAATCCTATTCATGCTGAATTTAACTAAATAAAATCTGATAAAATCAAACTTGCAAAACAAATTAAAAAATTAAAACTGTGCATCCAATATGATCACTGCTGATGGAACATTCCCATTCAATTGTGACAGGTTGGGGTAGTATCTAAAAACAAGAGTCCCTCGAAGAGACTGATTCTCTTCTGACCAAAAAGAATTTCCAGGAATTCAAGATAACATAATTTCTTCATTGTAACTGCGTGTGTTGAAACCAGCGGGTATTTCTGCACAATAACATGGTTTCAAAACTTAGCAGCTGTGGTGGCCATATTGGATGCAAGATCAGCACAGTTTTAATTTTGTACCAACTGGACATTATTAGGTGAAAATCCCATGTGAATATGACCATCCATTCAGGAGGAGAAGTGACAGCAAAATTTTCAAGATGGCCACCAAAATGGCTGTATTGTTTGACAGATCAGCATTATTTTCTTTAGGCTCAACTGGACACCATAAGAAGACTGCTGGCGAAAACCTCATGTTGATAAGACATTCCATTTATGACAAGTTGCAATAACAAGATTTACAAAAGAGCTGCATGGTGGCCATATTGAATGGCAGATCAGCACCATTTCATTCAGAACCAACTAGACATCATAAGAAATCTTCTTGTGAAAGCCCCATGCTGATATGACTTGATTTAGGAAAAGCAGTGATAACAAGATTTTCAAGATAGCAGCCACGGTGGCCATATTGAATGTCAGATTGGCACCATTTTCATTTAGGAACAACTAGACATCGCAAGAAATGTTTTGGTTAAAACCCAATACTGATATGACCATCCATCCAGAAAGAGTAGCAATAACAACATTTTGTTAGAGGGCCATTGCAGCAGCCATATTTTTCAAGTCAGATCGGCACAATTTCATTTGGGGCAAACTAGACATTGCATGAAGTCTTCTGATGAAAACACCATTCTGATATGACTTCTCTTCTGGAGGAGTAGCCATAAAAGCTATAACAAGATTTTCAACATGGCTGCAGAGGTGTCTGTACTGGATGGCAGATTGACATCATAAGAAATCTTTGAGTGAAAACCTCATGTCAATATGACTTTCTGTTCAGGTGGAGTAGCAAATAGCAAGATTTTCAAGATGGCTGCCATGGTGGACATATTGGACGTCAGGTTGGCAACATTTTCAATTAGGACCAATTAGACATTATAAGAAGTCCTTCAGTGAAAACCCCATGTTGATACAAACATCCATTCTCAAGAAGCAGCAATAACAAGATTTTCAAGATTGCTGCCATGACAGCAATATTTGATGTTTGAGCGGCACCATTTTCACATAGGACCAACTAGACACCATAAGAGGAGTAGTGACAGCAAGATTTTCAAGATGGCTGCTGTAGCAGCTATATTGGATGTCAGATTGACACCATTTTCACTTAAAACCAAGTAGACATAATAAGAGGTTTTTTAGTGGAAACCCCTTGATGAATTGACGATCCATTCATGAGGAGTAGCTAAAACAAGATTTTCAATATGGTCACTGTGGTGGCCATTTTGGCTGTCCAGGCTGCACATTTTTATTTAGGACCAACTAGACCATGAGATGAATGTGTGTATAAGTTTCATGGCAATCCTCCAACTAGACCATGAGATGAATGTGTGTATAAGTTTCATGGCAATCCTCCAAGTAGCTTAGGAGAAGTAGCGATAACAAACTTGTGCTGATGGATGGATGGATGATGGATGCCTCCTACTATTACATTAACATCTCTTTTCCTGGCACTAGTCCCCAGGTGAATCTTCCCTTCTCCAATTAGTAACTGGACATGTAGAACAAAAATCAACATCATTCCAGTCTGACTCTTTCGCTATTTCCGTCATTTGGAATAGTTCTTTTTCTTGTATCAAGACTGAAGGGCATCAGAGCAGGGAAGGAGATGAGAATGCAATAATAGCAGGTAAGTATTACATGATTAAAATGAGTTTTACCTGTCAAACTACATTTTAATAGCAGTAATACAATACCTACTATTATTGCATTGCTGCATTTACCAGCCCGGTGGGAGGATGATGGCCCAAAGATATGCTATCTAAGTGAACTTACCATTTGCTTTAGTATGATGCTCTACTGCAAACTGGAGGATGTCTTGAGAACTTGCTGGGCAGTCACAATTGGACCTAATGTGTAAAGGCCTTCCCTCTGGTGTGATATTGATCAAAGGTAGAATGAAGAGAAGCCAGAAGGTGGCTTTCTTGACATCATCCTGTGAAGAATGATTAAGAAAGGCCCAAGATGCAGCAACAGCTTTAACCTGGCTTTGATTTTCATGAAAGATCTTTCTCAGTGAGAGATTGATAAGCTCCTCTGATACTCAGAATAATCCACATCTAGATGGTGACTTCCAAAGTATCAGAGGTACCTTTATGAGGGAGAAGGTGATAGTTTCGACCATTTCTATTCCTTTCAGAATCATCCAAATAGAAACATAAGGTCCTAACTTGACAAAGAAGCCTATCTTGATCATCCACAGCACAGATGTGTCCGAGACTGGGGATGTCAAAAGGACCAGAGGCTACCAAAGTTAGCTGATTTCTGGCCAGAATCAAAGGTTGGCAAAGAAAAGAAACTGAATCATAGTTACCACTGAACTGTAAACAACACTTTTCCTCTGATAAGGCATGAAATTTCATCCCTCCTCGCCTGTCTTCAGGGTAATGGTCTCAAAGTAAGTGTGACTAGAGGGTTCATAAACTACAGATAATGACCAAAGAAAGGTTACACATAGGCATTAAAGAGTGAGAGACTGGTCTCTGAAGCTCAAAGTACCTGATCAGTTCTGAAAGATTAGGGTCGAACACAATGGTTGAACCCATAGAGAACTTAAGAGTATTGGTGAGGGCTGTCCTATAGCCCTTAATGGTAGATACCATGCAGTATTTTTCCTTGAAAAAAAAGAAAAGAAATCTGCAATTGCAGCTAAAGTGGAACAGATAGGATCAATGTGTCTGCTACTGCACCAATTACAGAATGTTCTCTACTTGGCATTAGAAACCTTGGAAATCAATTGCCTCCTAGCTTGGACAATGCAGTTGGCAACTTAGCTTGAAAAGCAATGTTTGCGGATAGATTATTTGATATGAGCCAGGTGTGAAGGTGGAAAATCTGTGGATTGTTGTATAGGAGGAACCCTGAGGTAGTCTACCAACAAGTCGAAGAGATAGTTGAACCACAGAGTGGGGAGGGGGGTCCTCTCAAGATGAGCCAGTGACTTTATGAAAAATGTGAGGGATTATTCTGAAACGTGGGAAGGCATAGGTTTACAGATGATGCCACCTCAAAATGAAAGGCATCCACTGCTCATGGCCATTTGGTCTGGAACTGGAGAGACATAGAGGAACTTGTTATTCAACCTTGTAGCAAACAAGTCTGCTATTTGCTTCCCCTACAGCTGAAAAAGTGTCTCTGCTACTGACTGTCTGGATCAGCTGTCCACCGGGATATTTCTCTTGCCCAGAATGTGGCAGACTCTGAAAGTGTTCTTCTCCAAGATCATCCAACATAGGAGATTCCAGACTTCCAAGCATAGACAAGGGGAATAACTATCCTCCTGACATCTGAGGTATGCCAAAACTGACATGTTGTGTTATGTGGTTGCTGCACCCATGTAGTGCTAGAAAGAGAGCCCACATTTCTGGATTGTTGATATGAAGAGAAGAAACTTCCCAATAACACAAGCCCTGCAGAAGTACCTCCTCTGGCTCAAGGTGAGCACCCCAACTCAAATTTGAGGTGTCAGTGTACATAAAGGAGTGAAATTCCAGGCAGAAACTAGTCCTAAAGTTGCAACCAACTCAGGTGGTGACAAATTTGGATCCCAAGTGGATCCGGAACAGACAGAGGGTCTCTATGCAGTCTCCAGTTTGCTAGCAGCAGGAACTGGCGAGGCCACAAATGAAGTCTTTCAAGGGGAACTAAGGACAGTGCTGCATTCAAAGTCCCCAGTAGAGAGAAGATGTGTCAAACAGAGAATGAAGTCTTCTCTAACAGACTTGCTATGAGAGACAGGATCTCAAAAAAAGACTAAGTTCTGACTTCCGACTTTTCTTGGTTGGGGATTAGTCCCAGACGTGTCCCTGTCTTCCAACAGATTGACAAGTTTCTCAGAAAGGCAACTCTGAGGACATTTTGAATCAACCAGTCATCGAAATAATGGATGATAGGAACCCCTAAACACAGAGCCAGTCTGGCACCTATTGGGATGTTGGGAAGAGGTGTACTTGGCAGGAAAGGGTGTGACTTCATAGGGCTGACTGTCTCCGTCCGTGCTTGAAAAGTTTTGGAGATGGACCCACTGACCTTTCTTCACTGATTTAGTTGGGTATAGGACTGCAGCTAGGGTCCAGTACTGCTGAACCAGTGAATCTTGCAAGGCCACTGTAGGAATTAGCCATCCAACTAGCATCTCTGCATCAAGCATGGTGGCCTGCAAAAGGTTTTTGCCAAAGCTCCAGTAAAACAGTGATTCTTCTTTCAACAGATTAAAGGAGGCAGCCAAAGAAGACTGGCATTGGAGGCTCTAGTAATTAGTATATGAACCTTGAGTTCTAAAGCCTAGGGGGATTTAATGGAGATGGACCCAGGTTCCTGCCAATATCCCCACTTGGGAAGCACCCAAAGACCAAGGCGAGGTCTCAAGGGGCCAAGTAGGCAAATGGACCATGTAACTCAGGGTGGAAAGTGGCAACCAAAGCATACAAGAGGGGACAGATAACTCCTTCTGCTGTCGCCTCGTGACAACTTCTGTGTTAACTCCCTAACCATCTCTGAGTGTGGAAGCAACAGAAGGTACGTATTAGATTGTGCCCCGGACAACCTTTCCAAAATGGAGCGGATTCTAGTGTCCGAAGATCCTGAGGGCTTTGTACACAGATCTGGAGGAATGAGGTTCCTGTCTTGGCAAAGGTCCAAACTTCCTCCTAATGTGTCATCTGACCAATAGGTTGAGATGCTATTGGGGAAAAGAGAAGGGTCTGTTGCAACTGGGTCTTCTCGGAACTCATTTGAGCCTACCAAAATTTGGAGTTCATCATCCTGTTTTTGCTCTTGGGGTGATACATCCCCATCCTTTCTTATCTCGCTTCTTGGAGAAGGAAATTTTATGATTGTGGATTTGTTTGCCTGTCACCAGGGGGTGGGGTGGGTAGGAAACGGAACTAACTTGTTGTTCTTCTCGACTTGGAGAAGGGAACTGAGGCAGGGAAACATGGCCAATTCACAACTGGATTGTGTGAGTCCCCAAGCCCCGTAGGAGTTGAATGGAAACAGAGTGAAATGGAGGTGTGCATATGTGTGTGGACCCGATTCCTTACCCGAGCTGTGTGATCAAAGCCCAGAGCTCATTCCCTGTAGGGATTGAATGGTAACAGAGAGAAGTAGGTGTGGGGTGCGGGAGGGGGTCTTAATACAATCACCTTCCGCAGACCAGTCATATAAACTTGTGAACATTCCCCCCATTGATTGAAAGGATGACATAGTGAAAGCTGGGGTATTGACCTGATCTTTTTCCCTATACAGGTGGTTAAGACCTGGTACCCTGTCCAATGACCGGTGCCTTTTGCCTGGGTAAATGGTGTCTAAACCCAGTGCCTCGTGACTATTGACCAGTGAAAGCCACCAGGAGACCGGTACTATTAGCTTTACTTGGTGACCAGTACCTGATATTTTACCCAGTGACTGGTCTGGTGATGAAGACCTGATGGAGGAGTCTCTATTTTGGGAACTCGAGTCCAACGAATGAGATCTCCTCAATCTGTAAACAGGTCTACTTGGGCAAGAAGACTGTGCTTCCCCTGCATTGGGAAGGCTGGACTAGCTACCAGGTGTTGGTGACAATCTCCTTCCCCCATGAAGTGTTAGTGATCCCAAGGAGCTTGTTATTTCCGTATCCAAGAACGAGTCATGGACTACTCCCTTATGGGAGCTGGGGACTTCCCTACATCAGGAAATGCCCTAAACCCCTCTTGGAAATGAAGGGAGTCTTCCAGTGAAAAAAAGGAGGAAACAGGTCCCTTTCTTCTGCCCCTATAGGTACAACGACTTTCAGCTTTCCCATTGCTCACCTGACCAGAGGGATCAAAGAGGATATCCATCAGGTTGGATGAGTATTCCATGCATCTTTTTCATCACCACATTGATCCACACTTTCAGGCATAATGAAAGGCTGAAAGGAAATACAAAAATAAAACAATCAAATGGAACAAGAAATGGGTGGGTACTACTTACCCTAACACTAGTTACTAAGATAGGGATAACAAAAATAAAGCACTGCTTCGCAAGTGAGGTACTAAAAACCCTCAAATTAAACGAAAAGGAAACAGATAAAACAAAATTGAGCAAGGACTGATGTGAACATATCAATTACAACACAAAAAAGTACACAACTGACAGAAGATGCACCAAAAAACTACTTAGAGGACATCTTTGTGACTTTATGGTGTTTTCAGCACATGATAGGCCACACATGGTGGCCTGTTTATCTGATGGAGGAAGCATCTGAGAAGACCCTGGGAAAAACCACGGATCCACAGGATGCTACTGGCAATCTTTCTCATGCACCCAGATTGGTCGAGATGAGACTTGAACTCATGCGGACAGAGGCGAGATGTGTGAGTGATCTGCAAAGGCAAGTACCTTAGACCACTCAACCATCCGGGGTCCCTACTTAGATGAACAATAATGTAGAGCACCTACAGACACATGAGAACTACATGAAGTCCAAGGAAAAGATGGATGATATTATGAATGATGTTAATAACTATGGAATCAGACAAGAATCATTTTGTATTGTATTCTACACCTCCAATTACTAATTGGCTGAGGGAATGTTCACCTTGGAGTGTGGACTAGCGCCAGGAAAGAGATAGCAAAGCAATAATAGGAGGTCATGTATTACTACAATTAAAATATGAGAACTAAATGAAACAAGAAATGGAGCAGTCAGATGGCAGCAAAAGCTTGCCTCCACATATGCAAGAACTGAAGCATAAAAAAAACAGAGTACTGTGAATGGCACATTATATGCCTGCGCTGTGCTTAATAGTCCACTGTGTATGTATGGTTGACTCTAGAGAATATAGACCAATGGGTCTCAATGGCCTCGACTATTGGTCATAGTATGCCGTCTTGAACAAAACTTAAATGTGCAGAAACCATTTTTTTCTTATCAGACTTACCATGACCATGAACAGTGACCTTCAGACCAGAGAATCTATTGGTTTCTTTATTATCCTAATTGCAAGCAATCCACAAAGTTTGGTCAAGTAACTTACCCTTGAACAAAAGTTATTATGAATAAACCCATTTTTCTTTGAGCCACAATGGCTCTATCCTCTGACATTTTACACCCCAAATCAACATGCCTCTTCCATACCTTAAGTGCAAGCCCTCCACAAACTTCGGTCAATATAAATAGTCTAGAACTAAAGATATTTAGCAAAAAACATTTGTCTTCTTTTAATCAGTCATCTTCACCTTTGACATTTTGACCCAAAAAGCAATAGCCTTCTTTCTTATTCAATGTGTAAGTCACCCACAATCTTTGGTGAAGGTACATGGTCGTTAACTGAAATTATTGTGCAAAACCATTTTTATTCTTTCAGCCGCAGTGACTTCAACCTTTAACCTTTTGACCCTAAAATCAACAGCTTCTCCCTTATCCCAAGTGCAAGCTATCCACAAAGTTTGGCAACTGTAGATAGTGGAAAACTCTAGTTATTGTGCAGAAACTATTTTTCTTCTTTCAATCACAGTGACCTTGACATTTGACTTTTTACCCCAAAATCTATAGGGTTCTCCCTTATCCCAAGTGCAAGCACTCCACAAAGCTTGGTAACTGTACATGGTAAAAATGAATTATTGTGCAAAAACCATTTGTCTTCTTTCAGTCAGTGACCTTGACATTTGACTTTCTGACCCCCAAATCGACAAGGTTATTTCTTACTCAAAGTGAAAGCCATCCACAAGTTTTAGTCCAGGTCTGTGATGCAGAACTAATGTTACTGAGTGGAACTATTTTTCTTCTTTCAGTCACAGTAACCTTCACCATTGACCTCTTTACTCCGAAATCAATAGCATTCTTCCTTACTCCAAGTGCAAGCTATATACAAAGTTCTGTAAAAGTATGTGCTGTAAAACTTAACCTATCATGCAGAATATGAAAAGTTAATGGACAGACAGACAGGCAGGATAATACCATGATATGCTCTGCAAAAATGGCTAATGTATAAAAAAAAACTCACAGTGACCTTACTTTTAATAAAAATATATAGTATACCCCTTGGGATGGAAATATGTGCCAATGTTTTGCAACAGAACAACAATATTGTGAATGGCACATTATGTGCCCTCCCCATTTGTAATAATCCTCAATGTAGATAATTGAAATTTGTGTTCAGATACCATTTTTCTTCTTTCAGTCACAGTGGGCTTGACCTTTGACCCCAAAATGAGTTGGGTTTATCTATACCTCAAGTGCAAGCTCAGGGGTTTCAATATGAAACAAAGTTGCAGTTTAAACTGGAAAAGCTGGCTAAATTGTAAAATTTGCCAGCCAAGGAACCGATGGGCAATGCCCCTGGTGGTGGTGATGGGTGTGTGTGTGTGTGTTAAGTCCCCCTTTAACTGAAATGGTGTGGTTGTATGAACTCAATTAAACTGTCTCTACTTGATGGAAAAATGTAAAATTTGTTTGAAATGAATATCTTAGCTACTCAGCTGATAATAGAATAATAAGAATCATGATTGAAGAAAAATAGAGGTTTTATAATATTTCACACACTGAAATCAACAATAATATAATCAACATATGAAAAAGAGATAACTATCACAACTCGATTTATCTATGTAATGTATATTTATCTATGTAATGTATTTATCTATATAATATTTATCTATGTAATGTATATGTATCTATGTAATGTATATTTATCTATGTAATGTATTTATCTATGTAATATTTATCTTTGCAATGTATATTTATCTATGTAATGTATTTATCTATGTAATGTATATTTATCTTTGTAATGTATTTATCTATGTAATATTTATCTATGCAATGTATATTTATCTATGTATTGTATTTATCTATGCAATTTATATTTATCTATGTAATGTATTTATCTATGTAATATTTATCTATGCAATGTATATTTATCTATGTAATGTATTTATCTATGCAATGTATATTTATCTATGTATATTTATCTATGTAATGTATATTTATTTATGTAATGTATATCACAACATAATTTATCTATGTAATGTATATCACAACATTATTTATCTATATGAGCTGAAACTATTATATAAAAATAAATTACACATTCGTTTCTAAAATAACTAGACAAAAAAGACCCACTTTTATTTGATGTATATTCCATGTCACAGTATGTGTGTTGTATTTGTATTCATGTTTGTATTTTATGCTCATCGTGTGCTTTTATCTGTTGTATTGCAGTCAAACAGTAAACAAAATGTTTGACATGTCAACTGTCTGTTACTGTTTGCATATTGTATATGTAAACGTCTGCTAGCCAATCTTTTTTCACCTGTTTCATACTACAACCCCAGCCCCCACATCCATACTGTATAATTTATAGAGCTATCATATGATAATTTGTTGTAAACCATATTTGGCTTTTTATTCAGCCGTGTGTGTGGTAGCATCTGCTGTCCTCTCTTCATTGCCTGAATGTGATTAGCTCTTGATCATGATCGACTCAGCATGAAAGTAGACACTGAACATCTATGGTTCTCTCTGATGGATACTGAATCATGTGTCAGGAAGGTGTTTCCAATAATGCCAAATAGGACAAAGCAAACGTTTTCTAGACTTAGACCTATCTGTAATGACCAGAAGATAATCGTAATTGGATCAATGGTCTCCAACGGAATATGTGGCAGAATTATTAAACTATTAAAATGCAATTTTTCGAAATTCTGGAATTCTGGGCAGCAATATTCAAATAAATGGCAAAAAATTGCTACAATGAGGCCAAAAGAACATGGTTAATGTCTTTTTCGCTTGGGATAGATGAATTTGCCATGTAGTGGAAGGACTCGTAAAGTATTATGATCTATTAAAGTATCTGCAGAAGAAAAGAAAGACCTGTGTCTGACCTGTACTTTATAACAAGAAATACAATGCAAGGAGTATGGCATAAGCTTCCTACAGCATTATATGCGTTGATGATCCAATACAACAAATAACAGCAAGATGTTTAGGACTATTATTTTGCTTGATAATCTTGATTCAGGGAGAGAATGGAAATAATAGCTGCAATTTTTAACCTTCATGTGACCACAAAGTCTCTATTATTTATTTAATGAAACTGTGGCCTGCAGACATATACTGTAAATCATAACATTTTTGCATCATTAAACTTTCAAGAATTAAGTGAATGCAGTATATTGGCAACATAAAATATGTGTGATTTGCTGATTTATAATATGTATAATGTATACCCATGGTGCTATTAACATGTATATCATTTTCACTATATTTGGTTCTCTCGCTATATTCACACAAATTTTATCCTTGTAAAATGTAGTAATTTACTGTAGTTTTAAAGACTAACAAGTATAAAGAAAGCAGTCTGACATAAATTTGCTCATGGTTTTGCCATGTAGCTATAAAATCTAATTACTACCATTTCATGGGCTCTATCATCTTATAGTAAGTGATCTTGAAGGGATGGTTGTTGTGCTGATATAGAGAAAATGGAACTGCTAAAGAAAACCAATAACTGTAACTGGACAAATTTCGGTTTTCATACATGTTAAGTACCAATTAACTGTCGACTTGCTGTACCTACCGATTCTTCTATAACACTGATAAATTCCTCCATCTCCTGTTCCTCAGTAGAGCCAACTGCTATTACAGTGCACTGACTGTCAGTCATAGGGTTTGAGGAGTTAGATCTCAAGTCCATACTGTCTGTAGAATTGTCCATACTATCCACAGTTGAAACACCTGTTCTCCTTTGTGAAACTGAATTCCCCTGCAGATCCTCATCTGATGTATCTACCTTTTTAGAAATATAGCCTCCTTTTCCAATTGAAGACATTGCACTTTTGTATGAACTCTCTTGTGAAGAGACTGCAGTTCTGTATGAGTCTTCAATGCTACTGTTGCTTGATACCATAGTGAATTTATTTGTCTCCTCTTCTATTATCAACACCGGGGATGTGGTATGGTCTTTTTCAAAGTTACTTTGTGCATCTGTTAAAAAAGGACACTTAATAGTTACAGTATTGATGTAAAAACATTGACACCGTCCTATTTCATAAAATAAAACAGAACAAGTGTAACCAAAGTTCTCACACTGTAGTGCTATTTCGACTATATTTTACTAGAAAAACCTGGAATGAAGACTGAAGGATACTAAATAAAATAAAACTACCATAAGCTTCATTTCTGATGATAAGGGCCTAAGTGGGTCTCATATTGCTCACGGGGCTTATGAAGACTCTCTGAATAAGAACTACTGCCACTTGCCTTAGAGAATATTACAATATTTCTACATGTCTAATTCTACTTAACAATCGCATCCTCTTGAAATTTCAAAATTTTGTCAGAGTAATTAAAAATATCAAATCTGATAGAAACTGTAGTTAGTAACAGAACCCCATATCAATGACATAGAAAATATTTGAAAAACTCCTTGTAAATAAAAGGTGCAAAGAATGATGTTTTCATTATGTCAGTAATCATTTATGTAGAATATATTTTTGCTAGGAAACTTTGAAGAGACCTCATCAGTAAAGTGACAATAATCTGCACCAGAATATTAATCTTCACAGAGAACAACCAATGCTACGTTAATCCCTTATAAAAAAAATGAATTAATCAATGCTCTGTAACAGCAGCAAAGAATCAGGCTATTTTCAATGTCCACTAGCATATTTCATATTTTGAATACAAAATATCACTAGCAAGAAACTTCTAGTTCATTTCTGTTCAGTGAGCAATTTACTGGCATATCAGAATTCTAATTAGCAAATTGCTCGCTTGCAAGAAATCAATTTCGAGCCCTGTTCATGAATTTGTAAAGCCATTTTGTGGCCTTCTAAAAGTTCAAGACTCCTCAAAAATATATCATTCTTTGCGAGAAAAAATTGTTAGTTGTGAAAAGTAATTTTCATATTGAGAAAGATAAAAATTTGGAGAAAAACCTTTATGTTGTGTTTTTTTTCAAATATGAAGAAGATATGGTTGGTCAGGATAAACATTGTTTATTAGGGACAGAGCCAGAAAGAGAGGGGAAGGGAGGGGCATTTATGCAGAATTACTTTAAAAATGACAGTTTGCAATTCTAAATTCCCTGGGTATAGGAAAAATTCTTCAGCAATTCTTTCTCCATGAAGGACGTATCAATTTAATTACCACTATGTGCATTAAGGTTCTGCTGATTTTCCTTAATTATTTTAACTTAAACTGCCATTAATGATCCAACTAATTCAATTTGTGACTTCATGTCATCCTTTAAATTAAAATGATTTTAAAAAAAAGAATTAAAAAAAATGAATGGACAGATACAGGAGAAGAGAGAGTAAGCATAAAAATGAATGAATGAATGAATAAATGAATGTACTAGAATAGAGATAAATAGGAGAATTACAAAATATGTTAATGCACAAACAAACAAGAATAAATGAGGATAAAGAAAGGAACATTACGAGAGTGTACGATTATAAGATCAAATAAAAAGCTTATACTTTTCATTCACAAAGTGTCACTTAGTTCTGCATGTGGACATTTCAACTACGGTATAGTGAAACCACGAGTGAAATACAGTAGTTAGCTGTAAATTACAAGAATGACAGCTATTTCTTTTGAATAAGGGTTTAGTGTTTTCATTAGATGGAGCAATAAAGCAATTATCTTCTTAGTATGGTGCACACAATAAACTTTCAAAATATCTGACAAGCCACTAATATCCCCTAATTAGAGGACTTGACATAATGAAACAAGTCTTCATTTTATTTAATCCTAACCCTGCAACAACTGATGTTTATTTTATACTAGGGTCTGTTTTTTTTAATACACAATGCAATTTAAAATAATGATAAAATAATGAAGAGACTTGATGAGTTGGGATATGATCTAAATAGAATTAGTTTACTATCAATAAAAAGCTACTAAATTGTAATTCAGATAAGATGTTGCTTACTGCTCTCTTTGTCACTCTATATATAAATCGATTCTCCAGAGAATCGCTCAGAACTACTCTCGATTTGTTGTATGAATGTGTTTCATGTTAACTTAATGAACAAGTTAGATCAGTATTTTCCAAATAGTGTGCTTAAAAGAACAAAAAAAAACCCAAAAAAACAATGCAAGGGCAAAATGAGCTCTGAGATTTTAAAATATGTAAAATTGTAGTCTTTTATCTTCAAGTGATGTCCTGAAAGTAAGTTGACATTAAGAGACATTATTACCTGTTAAGATAAGCAGTGATAATTGCTTAATGACAAATGGTACCAATGATGTCATGCTAAGAACGGTAACTCTGTTTATCTTTACTCAAACTAAATTGTGTTTTCCCCGTGGGGTGGGTGGTCACTATTAAACATCATAATGAAACTATGATTGTATGTTTAATAATCCAAACAATCAATTGGATATTTTTAATAAGATGACCAGTATTTGAGTGACTGATATTTATCAAAAAATTTTCCAGTATTTCAAAATCATCTGGAATTTCCAGTTCTAGCAATTTACACTGGAAATTTATATTCCTAATTCTTTAATTTTTCCACAAATGATGGACAAGGCATAATCCCAAAATTTGTTCTCAGACTAGAAAAATCCCTACTTGTAACAGTCACCTGATAACCTTCTATTAAAACTCTAGATAGTAAAACAAAGAGTACCATGAACAGCACATTATATGCCCACCACATGTTTAATAATCCTCTCTATGGGCACTAGTTGGGCATCACTGACACTGGAGATTATTGAGCAATGGATCTCAATGACCTTGACCTTTGATCAAGGTATGTGGTCTTGAAATAAACTTACTGCACAAGAACTACTATTTTCTTTTTAGGCTTACCATGACTGTGACCTTTGAAATTTAGACCCCCCAAAAATATATAGGTTTCTTTAATACTCTAAGTGCAAGTCTCCACTAAAGTTTGGTCATGAAACTAGGTCTAGAACAAAAGTTATTGTGCAAAACACCATTTTAAAAAGTCACAATGATCCTGATCTTTGACCTTTTGACCCCAAAATCAATAGGCCTCTTCCATACCTAAAGTGC
Source organism: Margaritifera margaritifera (assembly GCA_029931535.1). Classification (NCBI taxonomy): domain Eukaryota; kingdom Metazoa; phylum Mollusca; class Bivalvia; order Unionida; family Margaritiferidae; genus Margaritifera; species Margaritifera margaritifera. Next base: position 1,736,188 of record JAQPZY010001694.1, on the reverse strand, counting down.
AAATCCTACAAACTCTAGGCTAGAACTAAAGCTTTTATGCAAACAAGATTCTTCTTCTTTTAGTCAGTTACCCTGGCCTTCGACCTCAAACCTGATAAGCCTCTTCCTTACCCAAAGTGCAAGCCATCCACAAAGTTTGGTCCAGGTCTGTGATATAGAACTAATGTTATTGTGCGGAAACCATTTTTCTTCTTTCAGTTAAAGTTACCCTAAACTTTGATCTTTTGATCCCAAAATGTAAAGACTCCTACCTTACCCCAAATGAAAGCTATTTCCAACATCTCTTAATGGCAGATGGTGAAGAACTTGAGTTATTTTGTTGAAATGAAATAAGGAACAGACAGATGAATGATCAGACTGATGAACAGACAGACAAATGTCATCACATCATAGGTTCTTAATAATGGAGGCATAAAAAAGTCACTTAAAGACCTTATTAAAAAGCATGTAGTCTTTTTTTTTTGCAAAAATTACAAAAGTGTAGCCTCCACAAAAGCTAGGGATTTGAACTATTCATGCCACCAACATTGCAAACTCAGAATTTAAAAAAAAAAACAAACTTGAATTCTCCAAAATCAAACATTTGTGAAAATTCCACAATGTTGAATTTTACTCATATATGGCAAACTGTGTTCATACTTATTAGCAGATTACTGTAATCATACGGATCAATTTAAAACTAAACTCTAAACTATAGAACTACACATTCTGAAGGTCATTCACCAGCTTTATTTTTTGTCAGAAATAAAAAGCAAGTGGAGACGGGGTCAAACTGAATGTTTCATAAAGGTGAAGTAAAATCCCCCTCCTTCAAGAGGCCTAGATATTTGCACACAGATTATGATATTGAAAGGATTATCTCAAAGTAATGCTATAGCACCTACAACACTAAATCATGCATGCAAGTCAAAGAAGCATGAAATGTAATCCAAAGTGACCAAGTTAGTACGTTGTACTCGTAACAAGGATCCAAATACAAAGGGCATGACGATATGTCCAACAGTGTACCTAAATAACATCATCCTAAATTAAACTCTCACCATAAGTAATGGATGGATGGATGGCAAGACAGGGGGAACACTTTATGTCACATCTACATTCATGGTGGTGCATACAGGTTAAGAAAAGCTAGACCAAGGCATGAATTATGAATTACATTGAGAATCTTCCATATAATGTATGGCAATAAAAGACACTGTGGAAACCATTGACAAGTCACTGAGTGTCATTCAGACCCAAACAACATTAAGTGTAAAATGTGACTTGTATACTTGCACTTCTAATTCTTTTGCTTAAAACTCTGCAGAAAAATTCATTAATAAATCAACTGAAGCAAATAAGCTAAAATACATCATTTCAAATGCCTCTGAAAACACTATCACAGACTTCACCAGTTTGATAGCAGGCACGTGGCTAAGGTGCTTATAATAAAGTCATATGCATTGGGAGTAGCTGTGTATACATCGAGTTTTCACGGACAATGAAAGCTTTTAAAATAAAATAAAAGAACAACAGTAACTGAGAGTAACTGTGCATCTCGATGAATACATAAATTGGATATTGTGGAAATATCTCTTCTCTATCTCTTCTATCACTCCATATCAGTTCATTCTATATAAACTCCATATCTCTTCTCTATCTCTTCTATCACTCCATATCAGTTCATTCTATATAAACTCCATATCTCTTCTCTATCTCTTCTATCACTCCATATCAGTTCATTCGATATAAACTCCATATCTCTTCTCTATCTCTTCTATCACTCCATATCAGTTCATTCTATATAAACTCCATATCTCTTCTCTATCTCTTCTATCACTCCATATCAGTTCATTCGATATAAACTCCATATCTCTTCTCTATCTCTTCTATCACTCCATATCAGTTCATTCGATATAAACTCCATATCTCTTCTCTATCTCTTCTATCACTCCATATCAGTTCATTCGATATAAACTCCATATCTCTTCTCTATCTCTTCTATCACTCCATATCAGTTCATTCTATATAAACTCCATATCTCTTCTCTATCTCTTCTATCACTCCATATCAGTTCATTCGATATAAACTCCATATCTCTTCTCTATCTCTTCTATCACTCCATATCAGTTCATTCGATATAAACTCCATATCTCTTCTCTATCTCTTCTATCACTCCATATCAGTTCATTCTATATAAACTCCATATCTCTTCTCTATCTCTTCTATCACTCCATATCAGTTCATTCTATATAAACTCCATATCTCTTCTCTATCTCTTCTATCACTCCATATCAGTTCATTCTATATAAACTCCATATCTCTTCTCTATCTCTTCTATCACTCCATATCAGTTCATTCTATATAAACTCCATATCTCTTCTCTATCTCTTCTATCACTCCATATCAGTTCATTCTATATAAACTCCATATCTCTTCTCTATCTCTTCTATCACTCCATATCAGTTCATTCTATATAAACTCCATATCTCTTCTCTATCTCTTCTATCACTCCATATCAGTTCATTCTATATAAACTCCATATCTCTTCTCTATCTCTTCTATCACTCCATATCAGTTCATTCTATATAAACTCCATATCTCTTCTCTATCTCTTCTATCACTCCATATCAGTTCATTCGATATAAACTCCATATCTCTTCTCTATCTCTTCTATCACTCCATATCAGTTCATTCGATATAAACTCCATATCTCTTCTCTATCTCTTCTATCACTCCATATCAGTTCATTCGATATAAACTCCATATCTCTTCTCTATCTCTTCTATCACTCCATATCAGTTCATTCGATATAAACTCCATATCTCTTCTCTATCTCTTCTATCACTCCATATCAGTTCATTCTATATAAACTCCATATCTCTTCTCTGTCTCTTCTATCACTCCATATCAGTTCATTCGATATAAACTCCATATCTCTTCTCTGTCTCTTCTATCACTCCATATCAGTTCATTCGATATAAACTCCATATCTCTTCTCTATCTCTTCTATCACTCCATATCAGTTCATTCTATATAAACTCCATATCTCTTCTCTATCTCTTCTATCACTCCATATCAGTTCATTCGATATAAACTCCATATCTCTTCTCTATCTCTTCTATCACTCCATATCAGTTCATTCGATATAAACTCCATATCTCTTCTCTATCTCTTCTATCACTCCATATCAGTTCATTCGATATAAACTCCATATCTCTTCTCTATCTCTTCTATCACTCCATATCAGTTCATTCGATATAAACTCCATATCTCTTCTCTATCTCTTCTATCACTCCATATCAGTTCATTCGATATAAACTCCATATCTCTTCTCTATCTCTTCTATCACTCCATATCAGTTCATTCGATATAAACTCCATATCTCTTCTCTATCTCTTCTATCACTCCATATCAGTTCATTCTATATAAACTCCATATCTCTTCTCTATCTCTTCTATCACTCCATATCAGTTCATTCGATATAAACTCCATATCTCTTCTCTATCTCTTCTATCACTCCATATCAGTTCATTCGATATAAACTCCATATCTCTTCTCTATCTCTTCTATCACTCCATATCAGTTCATTCGATATAAACTCCATATCTCTTCTCTATCTCTTCTATCACTCCATATCAGTTCATTCGATATAAACTCCATATCTCTTCTCTATCTCTTCTATCACTCCATATCAGTTCATTCGATATAAACTCCATATCTCTTCTCTATCTCTTCTATCACTCCATATCAGTTCATTCTATATAAACTCCATATCTCTTCTCTATCTCTTCTATCACTCCATATCAGTTCATTCTATATAAACTCCATATCTCTTCTCTATCTCTTCTATCACTCCATATCAGTTCATTCGATATAAACTCCATATCTCTTCTATCACTCCATATCAGTTCATTCGATATAAACTCCATATCTCTTCTCTATCTCTTCTATCACTCCATATCAGTTCATTCTATATAAACTCCATATCTCTCTCTTCTCTATCTCTTCTATCACTCCATATCAGTTCATTCGATATAAACTTCATATCTCTTCTCTATCTCTTCTATCACTCCATATCAGTTCATTCGATATAAACTCCATATCTCTTCTCTATCTCTTCTATCACTCCATATCAGTTCATTCTATATAAACTCCATATCTCTTCACACTTATACAGTAATTTTCGATCAGGAATTCTAAGGAGACAATATCAACGCTGAGTGCCGGAACTTCAGGATGTTTGAATTTCAAAGACATTCATGCCTCTTCATTTTACAGATCTCAAATATATGAACTAAAGTGCTTGTGATCCCTCAATGAAGTTGATGGTCACACAAAGTAATTTAGGATCAAAGCAAAACCATACAAAGACAATATGAGAAGAAAAAAGAAAAACTTTGATATGAGTAGATATATGGAAAAAAGATAAGGAGAAAAGAATAAACTTGAGATTCTGAGGGAAGATACTTATTCGTGATACCCAAAGTTAAGCTGTCCAAAAAATACCATTCAGTGGTCCCCCTATTATAAGGTCACCCCTTCTGAAGCAGGAAAGTGGACTCCTAAGAGGGGTGGCGTTTCTAGAGAGGGATCACAAAGATGTGAGGAATAATTACATATAAAGTATGAAAGGTGTAACTCGTTTTTGAATATTTAATATTTTTGTTTAAAATCACAGGCATGTTATGGAATCAATGTGATCAAACTTGTATTAATGTTATTTAAACTAATTATGATTAATCATCAATCGTGGTTAAATTAATAAAATCAGGGTACAAACATCTCACTGTAACTATTATTGTCTGTCCATTCCATTTTTCCACTGCTTTACAAAGTATAGCAAAAGATGTTTTTTTAAAAATCCTTCTAACATCAAATTTCTAAGCAGTGATCAAAGGGCTCTCCCTATTTTCATTTGCTTAACTGCTCTCACTTTCCTTCTAAACTGAGAATGTCTGATGACATTTTGCAACAACTTATTACTTCATAAGCAATTTGTAGTCATTACATGAAATGCTGTGTTTATAAAGGAAGTGTGCTTGTCATGTGATCAACTGGTTTTAGTCTCGTACATTTTGTAATTTATGAGAGAGAAACCACCCTGGCTAACATACCATTTTTACTTTATGGTGACTGGATGTCACACTGACTTGAGCTGAACAATACTGTGCTTCTCAGTTAGCTTTTGACACCTTCATAATTATCGGTAGTTATAATACCCAGTAAATATCAAAGTAACAAAACCTAACATCTAAGGAACACAATGCAGTAAGGATAGTCAGATTATTTACTTCTTTGTATGGATTAAAGTTGGCACACTTTATCGGCATGTTAGAACAAATGTCAATGTGCTGAATTTATAAATTTATAAATATTCAAACTCCATTATGAAACTGAACATGTGGGGTAAATTTGAGTTTTTGCACGAATATGCCAGCCGCTGGCCAGATTAAAGGAGTGGCCATCCTTGAGGGGTACTTTTGAACACAAACACATTGGTGCCAAGTGATTCAGCCCATATTAAGCGGGTGGCCACTGGTCAGAAGGATGTTCAAGAGGGGAATCACTGTACTAGGAAGTGAGAAAAGAATTGGCATAACTGGCATTAGGAATGAAATTACAAAAAGTCTTTGGAAATGACTGGGATATATGAAAAGAATGCAAATGAACATCCACGGGAAGCTGTGTCATGAAAGTGAGGAAGGAAGAAGAAAAGTGGTGCCGAGTTGTTGAAAGGCTTAGGACAGAATCTGATTAAGGCAGGCATGAAGTCTTATGCACCGTCAAGAAGACAGAGTCAGTTAGGTTGCCTATTCTAAACATTGGTACATCTAAAAGATCAGTAACTATGTCATAGGATTGATATTACAAGCATGCAAGTGGCAAGTGGAGAAAAATGCTCCAGGACTTTCGAGTTTACCTTTCAGTCTGAAACAAGTAAGATATAGTGCTTATGTGCATTCTTGCAAAGCATCAAAGCTTTGGATTCTTCTGATCACAACAAATTTTGAATTTAAAATGCAAAGCAATATAAAAATTAAAAGTAATAGTATAAGAATCTCTAACAGTAAGAGGCAACTTTTACAAAGTGTTTCATGGCAAAAACCAAATGATTGGCAAGGGAAAAGAAAAAAGACATATTTGTTTTAAAAAGATTCATCAAAATGTGAAAAAATGACACGTCACAATGCCATCTTTTGCTACTGGATATAGAACTAGGAAATGTTTTATGTACAAGGGCAAAGAAATGAAGTGCTGGAGTTGTGGGTGTGAGATCACCAGTAAGCCTGAACACAACATGAAGTAAATCATAAAGGACTGGCATGGCACTGATAAGCAAGCATCTGCATCATAAGAATCAGTTAACACACCTGAGTTAGTGATGATGTAGGAGTTCACTATCTGTATATCAAGTTCATTTTCTTCATCTGTATGAAAAAACAAAGTCAAAATTTCTTTACAACAAATTAAGGGTAATAATGAGTAACAACACTTACCGTATATACTCGCATATAATCCAGGTCCAAATGCAAACAACATAGACCCTGATCTGCCATCGCATAATGCGCCAGCAGATCAAGGTCTATGTTGTTTGTTCTACTGATTAATACTTACAAACTCCATATACCCCGATCTGCCAGAGCATTATGCGATGGCAGATCTAGGTCTATGCAGTTTGCAGTTGGTATTAGCTTATATGCGAGTATATACAGTACTTCACTAGCAAACTGATATCTCTTGTCAATATACTCAGTCTGATTGGACTCGTTAAAATGCAATTATCTTTTAAACATATTTCTACTTGTAATCTTTGTCTGTGTATGTAGCACACCTACCAAAAGAAACAACATACTTTGGTGTTGATTGACTTTGTGGGAACTGAAACAATAAACATCAAAGGGGGGGGGGGGGGGAGAGGGGGGAGTAAAAGAACATTCCATAAATGAAAACATTGATATTTCCCAAGTGTTGTAATCAAAGAAGATATGTACTGAAACCAACTAGGTAAAGTCAAAAATATAGGTGAAGTTTGATGATGAAAAGTATTGTTACAACTTCATTTATCTTGTATTGAGAAATTACTTATCTGGTTCCAATTTAAATGATGGTGAGTAAATACCTTTTGATCTACAATACTATGGGGTCTTTCTTGCTCCTGGTAAACACCAGTTGCAAAGATTTGCAGTGAACTACAAAAATATATGAAAACAAAGTTTGCAAGTACACATCACTATTATCATGAATTTGTCATACAATTCAGTCAACTAAACATTGAGCTAAAATTGTTCCCAAACCATCGTGTAGTGTATAAAGTTTGAAAAACTGGCAGTCAAGCAAGAAATTTGTCAATACACGTAGATTAGAAAATAAAAGAAACATGTACTAAGGTATGAATAATAAATGCAATTTTCCTACCAAGCACTTCACTGGAGCAGCTAGGACTAGAAGTTGTATAGGTTGGTGTTCCCTCTGTGAATTCTGTGTATGTAGGTGTTGATTCTGACACACTAAGTGGGGAGTTTCGTACTGACTGAACATGGGACTCTGACCTGTCCTCCTGAGACACTGGCTTAAACACGGACTTTTCATCTGACCTGCAGAACATACAACAGAAATTGTTCAGTAAACGAGAGGATTTTGGTTTCTTGAAGTTTTTTTTTTTTTTTTCTGTCAAGAGAAAACAATACAACCAGTGCCAAGAACGAACATTTTTATACTAAATTATGTTTTTCCAAGAATAATTATCCAATCACATTTATGTTAGGAATTTAACTTCTGTTAACTCCCAAATCCAGCCCTCCTAGAAAGATCAAAAACATTTGTTGGTCCCGTCCATATTCTTATAGACTATAATAATAGTATCTAGGGCAGGAAACTTTCCCCACGATATTACTATAATTACCTCCCATCTCCACTAGGTGGCTACCTGTATACCAGATGTTCATAAATACAAGCTTGAGCGATAAATGAGGATTCTCCAAAATGTGTTTGGGCAAGTATTCTTGGAGAAAAATAAATTTACGATAACAATTTCCTTTCTCCGTTAAATATATTGCTTGATCACATTTATGTTTAGAAACTACGTAAGAGGAGGTGGAAATGCAAGAGTATCCAACCCCTACCTTGGTAACCCATCAAAGGATATAATGACAGTGATCCTCATGTCAACGGTAAAACCATTCTTCTAATAAAGGGGCAGCATAACCGAGAGATCTTCAAATATGCTGAACAAATCACCCACTTCAGCCAAGAGGCCAAAGCTTTGAATTGGAAGTCATGCTGTCCCTCCTTTACCGCAAGGCAAAGTCTCTGATGGCCAAAATGAATGCTTTCCAAAGCATGAGCATGATCTTAAAGTTTGGCCTCTTTAGAATGGTCTAACAACAAGAGAGAAAGAACCCAAACAGAAGCACATGAAACTAATACATGGTTCCACAGAAGGTGAACCTGAGGAGCTAGTGTGATGAAGTAAGGTCACAGAGTACTGGGTTTGAAAGACAACGAATGCAGGAAGGCATCTAATATCACCAAATCAAGATTACACAAAGCAGTCAGGGTGTTCACTATAGTGTGGTGAGATGCCCTGTTAATAATGTGGCATACAGATTCTCATGCACATTTGTTCCCTACTTTCTCTGCAAGTCTGAAATGGCAAGCGATGCCAAGTCCAACAAGGAAGCAGTTGCCACTATGTTTCTGTCTAACTTTGAGGTTGCTTGTTACTCGACAATCAACCTTGTAAAAAACTGGGGCAGCAATATTGACCAAGCTATATCATTTTTTGAGAGTTCCATGTGAAAAGCATCTAAATCTTAAATCATCTGGCAAAGAACAATGCAACAGCCGGATTTTCATGGGAAAATGCCTTAGAATTACCAGTGTCCTGAATTTTTTCTGACAAATTTGGTCGACAATCTCATTAATTTTACAGGACTGAGGCAGTAAACAGAAGGCAGGATGGTCATAATCATAATCCGCATCTACAGATGCTCCAAGATTGTATGTGCAACTTGATGACAGTGGGGGAGGGCATTTGGTGCGATACAAAATTCTATAATTCTCATCAAATGCCACCTTGAAACTGAAGTCAGTCCTTTACCATGATGGTTCTGGGTTTTGCATCTCGTTGAGGTTATCCCTGACTTTACTGGCTGGAAAATCTTCGTTTGGAAAACCTTTTACATCTACATATATCATGCCCATCAAACGGGATGATGTAGAATCATCAATGGCAGCATGTTGGTACATACCTAGAGCAAACATTGTGAACTGTGGGCATTTGACTGGACAGCTGGCAAGGTGGTAGAGGGAGTTTGGGTATGCAAAAGAGCCATAGAAGCCAATGATAGGATAGCTATGCAGCCAGATGGGTCATGATAATAGCCCATGAAAGATGGAACAGCCAGCCAATTAGCAGCCCATACTGTTGTGGCAACTGAGCTCAGAACATACAGAGGGATGGCTAGTTGGTCAGGTGGACTAGTTAGAAATCAGGATGTCAAAAGTAGATGTGATGAATGGATGTAGTTGCCAGAAGACTCCCGATAGGTTAGTCAGAAACCCCAAGTGCCATGTCTGACAGGCACTTGTGCCATGTCTGACAGGCACTTTAGCCATGCTCCAGGCTGCACATTGGGCTGCCAAAAGGAAGGAATGAATTCTCCTGGCATGTCCAAGTAAGCTGAAGAAAGACATGGAGAGGCAACATAAGTAATCCACAAAAGCCAACATCTGTGACATAGTTTCTTGAATAGTTCTTCTCATTTGGGTCACTGACTATGAATGAAAAGGTGGTAAAAGGTTCACATCTGTGGTCCACAGTTCTTCTTCCAGCTGATCAGAAGTAACAGCAGCAGATGGGAAAATCTGAGGAATCTTGAGAGGGGGAGGGACCAAAAGAGGCATCACCCACTATGCTAGTGACAGACTCTGTATTAGGATGAAGGCAAAGAACTTCTGCATCCGATGACAAGCTCCCCTCTGCCTTTCAACTGTTTATAAAGCACTGTAGACCAAGTTTCCTCTGGATAGCTTGCACTGGTGTTGAAGGGGTTTGTATTAGTACACTCTATACACTCAAGACCAGTCATATATGTGTCCTTTGACATGTTGAACTTTTTACATTTGGTTCACATACTGGAGCTAATCAAAGAGATTTAGTTATAAGTGGCTCTGTATGATTAAAAGATCTAACTGTCTACTATTGTCCACTTGGGAAAAATGTGTTTTTAAGTTTGGAAGCATGGACTGATGCAGCAAAGGCAACATCATGTTCAACTAAAAGTACATAAAGTACACTTCTGCCTTAATGACCTCCAGTTCAGTTTCCGAAACTGCAAATCAAGACCCGATGGAGGTCAACGACTATGTGCTAGATCTTAAATCAACAAAATCTTTGGGTTTTTTTTAATTCACATGGCAGGAGCAATCATCCCTTCTAACCGTGGGAAATACTCAAGTTTACATGACATAATGTGTAACAAATTTAACAGCTGACTTTCTGCATTTTGGCATGGCCAAGTATCTGAATATTTTTTCAATCCTTTTGTGCCCATTGTTTTGACTGCTGATTGTATCCTTTTGTGCCCATTGTTTTGACTGCTGATTGTATCCTTTTGTGCCCATTGTTTTGACTGCCAATTGTATCTTTTGCCTTCAATGTGATTTTGTTTGTAGGATGGCATTTTCAGGCATTGTTTTAACCAAAAAGCCAAATCTTTATCACATAGGCATTTTCATGAACAACATGGGAGGATTATAGTCTCGTTCAACCAGACTTGTGAGGTTCCGTAAGATCTCTGTATATGGCAGAGATCTTACAGAGCCGTACAAGTCTGGTGGAACAGACTAGGGTAGATCATAACATCTAAGGTCAAGTTAGTCTGGTTCCCTGACAAACTCCACTAAGTCTAACATGAACATTTGAATCCAGACCAAACCCGGCCAAGCCAATACCTGGAAGATACCTGCTGTGACCTGGGGAGTGTCCTCCAATCTGCTAAGACTTGACCTCATATAGTCTGAAACTTTGATCACCGGGTCTGGCAGGCAAAGTTTTGGCTGTCACTGGGATGGCAGGGTGATCTGCAGGGATCTCAATAACTGGTGGCACAGGGTGAGAGGGTTTGCAGCCGCAATGAGAAGACCCATGAGGCGAACAGATTTCTGGGCAAAGATGTTACTCTGCAAGCAGAGGAGAGACACCACTTAGGTGATCCTCTAGGGGAAACAAACTTAAAGGAAGGGAGTTCTGAACCCCTTGCACAGATAAATGTTGTGCTGGGATGGAATAAGTTAAGGTGACAAAGAATATGAGACCAAGCATGAGTAAAACAAGCAATTTATGTCTTGCTACAAAGGGATGCTCACCCTGTATTTTTGGCCTGAAAGGTCTCTCCCAAACAGCTATGGGGACTGATCTCAAGGTATCCATGCTTGTGCCAGGTGCCAGAAGATGTTGTGCACTTCAATTTCAGATTTAAGTATTTCATTCTTAAACAAGAATTCTTAAACATCTTGTATTCAACCAGACCTAGAGAAAGGTACTGTATCTGAGGGGACTTTGGGATGGGAGAGTTGATATGTGCAGTGATCTGATGTACATCAGTTTGGGAGTTAGCATTCTTATTTGCCCGAGTTTCTCCCCCTGAGAATTTTTCAGGTTTAAGTAGAAAGTATTCTGATTTCATTCCAATTATCAATATTTTATTCTTTTTGCACTTTTCACTCTTGCCATAGGACTTTTGAGTACTCTTGCCATGGGACTTTTGTAGTACTCTTGCCATGGGACTTTTGAGTACTCTTGCCATGGGACTTTTGAGTACTCTTGCCATGGGACTTTAGAGCACTTTTGCCCATAGATCCTATGTTCATTTCCATTCGATAAACACAAACATACAGCAATCTGTGTATTGTTTTGCCTCCTTAGTCATATATAGCACTTAATGCAACTGTATTTGAAAATACTCTTGCCATGCAGAGTACTTCATGGAATATTTTATCAGCTTTAACAGACTATTTAAATATCATGAGGGTGTTACAATATCAAACAAGTACTAATAAGCTCATAAACAACCCAACACGGAAGTACGATTCCAGGAAGATCAAGTTTCTGATTTATTAAACAGATCTTTATTTTCTTCATCATAACTTTTATCAGAAAATTAATGTTTTCCAATGCAATGTGTTTGTTTCAAAATTCAAGCACTTTTCAAAGACTATTAAGGGTTTTCAAGAACTTTTCCACTATTTTTCTGGAGCTGACCTAAAATTTAAGGACTTTTCTAGTTAACCACCAAAATTCAAGCAATTCTCAAGACTGTGCAAACCATGTTTTGTTTGAGAGAGCTTTTATCTTTAAAATGCCCAGAATAAGATCCTGATGCGGTTGTGCTGTGAAGGAACTCAACCACTCTTTTCATGAGTTTTTATTTCTAGCAAGAGCCATTCTGTGGCGAAGTGTTGAAGATAACTGCTACTGGGGTATCAGAAAAGGCAGCATGGGCATGGTGTAAGTTTCTGCGGGAAGGTTGCTGGGAAGAGAAGGTAGGTAAACAACCAAATCATTCTCTCCCTGTATTATGTCCAGAATCATAGGGCCAGTGTTAGATTTGCCTCTTTAATGGCTTGTTTTCTGACCTCCTCTATTTGGCTGTGCAACAAAAGGCTGGAAGATAGAGGTTATAATCTGAGGATGGCTTGTGATGATCTTTTAGCAGTACTGCTATGGACTGGAATGCATCTCTTTGTAAGTGTTGAGTACACAAGCCATATGCTAGACCGACTTCTGGATATTTCCATAGGTGGGGTTCTCAATGAAGGCTAAAAACTATGTTTAGATTGCTGAAATATAAAATATAGCCATCGAGACCAAATTGAGCATGGAGCCAATTGCTATGATGTTAAGAACTGGTTGTTGCATGCTGAGAAAGGGTTTTCACTGTGTGTTAATGTGATGGAATGTTCTGGTGGTGATGGAATGCTCTGGTTGTGTCCCTGTGGACTGGGCATACCAGAAATATAGATCACTGTATACTCAGTCGTGATAGTTGATGGTGTAGGTCAAGACTGTGCAGGAGCTGGAGTGGATGTGGTCTGGGGCAGGGGGCAGGCTAGTGTCTGGAGCTGGATTGGATGTGGTCTGGGGCAGGCTAGTGTCTGGTGCCAAAGTCCGGTACAGGCTATCCAGGGAAAGATCACCTTAGCCAGTACCAGGTGTGCCTGTGATGGAATGTTCATGAATGGTCCAGTTAGGCTACCATACCATGTCAGTATTGTTCTGACAGGTTGTGCTGTGATATGTCCTGGTCATGGTAGCATGGGTGACAGTGGGGCTGTAGCCATGAGAGAAGCCAGTGATGGCAGAAAATTGGCAATGGAGGCAGCAATGGCAATACTGATGGCATCCATATGCTTGTGAGTATATTTCTTGGCTCTCTCATTTGCCTGGGTCAATTGCTTGACTGTGACAGTTGCCATCTTTTTTTCTCAAACCAGTGTAAGCACATGTCACATGTATGGTTCAAACTGCAACCCATACAATAAATACAAGTGAGGTGATTATCCCCAGCAAGCTTCAGAATGTATCAATCCCACACACTTAATCTGTAATTAGAGAAAACAACAGGTGGATCAATCAAGCATAATGCTGAAGTTACTGTAACATTGGCACTATGAATTAAGATAAATGACTTATATAAAAGGTAGAAAACTGAGTTTAACTGTAAGAACTATAGACCATTGAGCCGGCAATGAAGATGGTGCAGATAAGCTTATCGTACAACAAAGTTAGACAACTGAAATGCAAAATATTAACCTATGATGACAACAGAGCTTATATATAAAAACCAACGGAGTATACTTCCCTTAGGTGAGAAAACTACAAGGAATCACTCAGTTGATGAAAAGGCACAAAGTGGTTCAGTATTTGCAAGAACTCAGTAACAGCATGCTGACCAGTAACGAGTGGAAGTAGTAACTGATGATTAATGGGATTTGGTGCCAATCCTCTATCCAAAGGGAAACAACTCTCATCTGACTTCCGTCTTGACAAGCAACTTTTGTTGCTAAACTAATGCCTTTCTTGGCTTAGGAATACCGGATTTGCAAGGTAGTGGATGTATTCTTAACATATTATCATCAGATAATGTATTTAAAAAAGAAAATAAAACTGCACTTACAGCATTAAACATTAAAAATACTGTCCTGTTTTAAACCATCTATTGCAGAATTCTGTATAAACTTTGACTAAGGTCTGATTCAGTATTAAGGGATCCAAAGTATTTGATGGTGAAAGAATTGGGATTTTGCTTAGTGACTTTTCACAGTGAAATACATGAGTAAAATGGGTACATGTTGCAACAAAAAAGCAGACAGTAACCTATGCACATGTTCTCTTGTCTGGGAGAACCCTGTTGTTGCAGATATGTTGAGATTATGATCCCGTGTTGTCACTGAAGATTTGCTGCCAGTTGATATAGCTTCTGAGAAGGGTGGTGGTGGTGTGGAGCTTTCAGGGACCAGGTCCGGTTTCCCGCCTACTGTGCCTGATGAAGTAGAAATAATATTTACCATTATGCATGAACTAATCATATAATAAAATGCATGTCCCTTAAATCTAAATAATATGAGCTGTGAAGTTCCCAAAACTGTTACAGACCGCGAAATGGGTAATTTTACAAGTGAAACAAAAATTTAATGCAAATGGAATGCAGAATGAATGCAAATGAAATGATGAATGCAGATTACAGGAAAAAGAAGAATGCAAATGCAAAACAGAGCATAGAACAATGAATGATAAATGAAAACAAAATTAGACATGAATGCATTTAATGAATGGATTTGAAAACCTGTTCACCTGTATTTGAGGTTGCCACTAAATTTCCATGGTTTCTACATGATAATCCAGTTCAGATTCTTTATTTTTTACACTGACAGTTTTTCACAACCTGATTTGTTCTAACAACAGCCACTGATGTAATGACATCATCACTGGAAGATGTATTTGTGTAATTTTTATTTGAAATAAATGAAATAAGAAATAAAATTTGCTGATAAAAATTCTACAACAATATTTTTACATTTAGTGTAGTTGTGGTTATATTTTTATTTATCCTAAACTCAATGCTGTCGTTTGAATATTATGCTTTTTCTTTTTCATTTTTATTAAAGCACACTTTTAATATGGCAAGATATGAAAGAAATAGTTCTTTCCCTTACAAACTACAGAAAACGTAAATCCCAACTTTGGCAAATGCATTCCAAATGAATGAAAATGAATGAAACAATGAACAGAAGCGACAAAATGTTCAAAATTGGAATGCATTTCTCAGACAGCAAACAAAAAATGATGAGATTATAGACATGGTTTGTTACAGCCCAAGTGAGTTGTTTTTCAAGGACTTTTCAAGGACTTCCAAAAGTGTTCAAGGATGGAAATTGAACTTTCTCCATGTCACTTTGTTTATCACTACATAAATAGGTTCAAAAGTTGAAGAAAAATATATATATATATAACTAATTAGTGTGCCACTACAGCAAAGGGTTGTATGTTATTTGATGTATCCAATTTTATCCCATTTTATTTAGTTATTTATTCATTATTTTTGGAAAATAAGATAAATAAAAACAAAGGCCCAGGTAGACTCAATATTGTTCACCTGGGTAATCGACGTAATGTTAGCCTGCAAATGCAAATTCATACATATATGTAAACTGGGATAGAAAGGAAAGCTTAGAGCACCTAGCTCCGGCATTGTCTATTTATGTGGGTGTTACTTGACTTTTTTTTTCAGAACTGATCTACCGGAGTATCAAACCTGGCGGATTCTTTTGCTGCATGTTTGAAGTTGTTCTTTAATATGCTTCCATTTTCTTTTTGGCTGTAATAAAATTGACCAAACAAGAAAAGTATTGTCAGTTTTCATTCAATAATGTACATGTAAAGTGTGATTACTTTGCTGTATGACTTGAGGGATAGCCTAATATCATTATGTCTGGGTTTGTTTGCCAGGGCTCAGATATTTAATTCTTTTTTTTTCTGTCACTATATTTCTTTTGTTTTCAGACAGAAAAAAGTATTTATTTTTCTTATAAAAAAAACCATCAGAAAATACGATATCCCTTTCTTGGCATGAACAGGACATTATTTATGAAGCTAGCACTGGCCCCTGGGTTTCTACCTGTCCCCTGGAGACTAGCCCCTGCTTCATACTGCAACTTAGAAATTGTTCATAGGCCCACCCTTAAAGTATATATAATACACTTACTCTGCACAACAAGGAAAGAAAACTTATGCAGTCAGTATGGATTCCTGGGTTTGTCCTAATCCCACTGGGGCCATTACTTGGAAACCACCGAGATCCCTGCTCAGTGTAGCCTTGGTGATTCAGTAGTTAAGACTCCTGAAAAAAAGGGTGTGGGTCCAATCTCCACCATCAGATCAGGTTTGTGGTGTTTAACGCCATTTGTCAGCACATGATAAGCTATACATGGTGGCCATTTATTTGGTTTGGTTTGGTTTGGTGCTTTACAGCACAGCAACACAAGAAGGTTATTTAGTGCTGAGGTAATTGGAGTAAGGTGCCCTGCCCAAGGACACACCGTGGTAGCTGACCCAGGCTGGTCCGATGGTAGGATTCGAACCTGCACTCTTTCAGTCTTGAGTCCAGCATGCGAACCACTGAGCCACCGCAGCTCCCATTTATTTGGTGGAGGAAGAACCACCCACCCACGGGAAGCTACTGGCAAGCTTTCTCACATACCCATATTGGTCAAGGTGAGACACAGACAGAGGTGAGATGTGAGTGATCTGTAAAGGCGAGAACCTTAGACAACTTGACCCACCCCACCCCAGCCCGAATTGAATAAAGAATTTCCCATACATTTTTTGTTTATAACACCATTAGGTTTATTTTTTTTCAAGCTAAAAATACAAATATAAATTTAAAATAATTTGTGATTATATGAAATGTCATAAAATAATGCATATACATGTAATAACATTAAAAACAACAAATTGTTCATGCACTTTAATATGGCAATACCATCTTAAAGTGTTTTGTTGCTTTGATTACCGTAGTTTTCGTTCGGCAATGAGAGAAAAATGTCTTGTTGAAGATTATTAGTGTTATGTCAGAAATTCACAAACAATGCCTGGTTTGGTTGGGCTGAGTCTGCTTTAAGGTATTTTACCTAAAAGGCAGTATATAGCAAATTCATTCACAAGATAGACAATGCAAGTAAAGCATAAGGACACAATACAACAAACTCATCCACAAGATTCCACTCACTTCATTTTTTTCTGAACTAATCTTATCCATAATTTATTTTATCTACTTATAGTGTTACTTGTTATATTTATATTTTATATAATTTTTTTTCTTCATCTTAAATTAACGATTATTCAATTTAATCCCACAGGTACATTATTCTACTAATTTATATAAATGGTTTTATTGAAATTTATGGATCCTATATTGTAAAACTATGTTTTAATCGGTTTTAAATTTTTCTGCAGATGGGAGAACTCTGTATAATCCCAAACATGTGATTCTCAATTGTCCCCATTATATGTTGTATCCCTTATTTAATCGGCAAGCTGGCAAATACAGGATGTTTTCTATCAAGTTTGGTCACATTCTATTCAATGATTTTGGTGAAAAAGTTGTTTAAAGGTTTTTCTATGTTTAGTAAAGGTGACCATATTTGATGGTAGATTGGTAATATCTGTATAAATTAAAAAGGTCTTCATCATACATGCCAACCTTCCAGACAGAGTGATGGTAGTGAGAGGTCTTTGAGACCCAAAAAGTGTGTTTTGTGGTCCTGGGTGGAGGGTGGGGTGGGGTGAGTGTGCATCACCCAAACAAGTTGACAATGTACAATTTGGAATATATAGAAATATAAGCCTATAGAAAACTACTGCAAATTCTAATATGAATAAATAAAATAAAATATATTTTCTTTGAAGCATTTAATTCTCTTCCAAAAAAAAAATAGCTGGTTGAGTTAGCACTGTCATATATCCATACATGCTATAACACAATGTGTCACGCAAAAAAACACGATTTTGGACCCCCCCAACCCCCCGACACGGTCATGTTTCGAAAAACAAGATTTTCAGCAATCTTAGCAAAAACAATTTTTTCTCTCACAAAAAAAACAGAACGTATATTTCTTGATCACCATAATGTATGCCCGTGATTGGTATGTATAAATAGTAAACAGTCCTGCTCATAGCTCATGTAAAACTATCCTCGGGGCAGTTTATACAGCGGTCAGAGATAAACAGCCATATTTCTGAGATTTACTTAATTGGCTAACAATAGCTAGGGTGATGTGTCGTGTCAAATCTTTTGAGCACTGCTGAGGGAGAGCCCATTAGGCTAATTTGCACAGGTAAAGTACACTAAGTGGAATAACCCGATTTGTCTAAAGTTAAGTACATCAAAGAGATGCACGTTGAAGAACAATTGTTATTACACATCACTGACTGCAATGAATGAGAATGTTTAAGCCATCTTTATTTTGTGATCAGCGACAACGTTTCTTTGAAGTCAGATTTTTACTCCATATATAAAATGCAAAACATGATTATTTTGGTAGGTTGAACAACAGCACCATTCAATCTCTAATGCAGTGTTGCACCTAGGATCCCAAGGTCAGGGGACACTGTGTCTGTCACCCTCCAGATTTGGGGGATACACAACATTTTAAAGGGACAAAGGAAAATTGTAGTACATAATGCACTAGAAGTGCTAGAAAAAAAATGAGATAATCGTATTTGCTTCGACAGTTTCGCCACCTTAACTTTCTCATACATTATTGCAATAAACGTTTTATTATGTGATCAAGTAACTCATGAAAACATGAACATGTTTGAATATCTGGTTAACCTGAAATGAACTGCACCGTGGAAGTTTCAGTTCCGGATCTTGCTCTCGTTTAACTTTAGTGTTCACTCATTATCTACTAGCATTTACTATAATAATTACCCATGTTTTCTTAATTACTTTTCTTTTAAAAGTATTAAATCATTAATCAAATTACAAATTGTGTGTTTGCATAAATTAGTACCTTTTTTCATTAATTTAGCCTGAGAATAAATTAAATCTTCACTGCCATAGGTGTGACTTGAACCTCGAAAATATGTTACAATAGCGGCGGTCAACGACTTCAGCAACGTGGCCGACTACCACAAACCTTGAATGTTTTCATTGCCATATTCATTGTTTTGAAATGGCTATTCCCATCTTACCGATTTTTGCAACTTTTAGTGACTTTGGCCATTGCTAGTGCCAACATAGACGTGGATGCACATCCACGAAGGAAAAGTTTAGTCATATTTGTGAACATAAATGACACTTGCATTACCTTCAAACCAACTACTGAACTATTGAAAGCAGCAAAGACTGCATGTAATTAAAACTACATTCCACTGTCCAATGGATTTTAATGACAGTAACTTGGTGTATTTTTGTATTTAATGTCTGTGAGGTTGTGACCATGTATACATATGTGTGTGGTGATGTTATCTATCAATGCTAAGTCTACCATTTTATTTTGTTTTTGTTGTAAGTATATTAAATGCTTGAGACAAAACAGATGGTATTTTCTTTTATTCAGATTTGAATTTCCATTCATTTGCTATAGGCTGATTTGAAAAGATAGCTTATTCTCATTTAGATGACATAGCTTTTGTGGGGTCACGCACACTGACCCCCTTTGGAACCTCAAAACACATTTTGAGTCTCAAAAAAAACCCAACACTGTCTGGGAATATGGCAAGTATCTATAACATCAACACACAAATACTTATGTGCACACACTCACAACCGCACAGACACTAAATAAGAAAAACATATAAAGTTTCCATCTTTAAAATCCAATGGACAGTGGAGTACAGTATTAACCTGTAGTTGCTGACTTCGCTACTCTCAACAGTTCAATGGGGACTTTGAACGCAATGCAAAGGTCATTAGTGTTCATCTTTGCACTCATCTGAGACTGGATGGTACTATTATTCAAACATCCCTGAAGGTCTTGAATTTTTCTTAGCACTGAAAATGATCTTTCTGCATCTGCCCTGATGCAGGGTGGTGTTATTATATTGACAGATGTCATATACAACAGAAAGACTAATGTCAATAGGTGTTTATAGTATGTGCAAAGTATAAAATGCTCCCACTTGCTGCTTCACTTCACAAAGTTAACCAGGTCTTCTGAAATTTAGCTTTGCTGAGCTTTGCAGATGGTTCATCCTTCCCTGAATCAAAGTTGTTTTGACATTTTGCCTCGGAAAATGAATCAAGCTCCCACTCAAGCTTCGACTTAACCAAGGTAAGACTTGTTTAAGAAGGGGGGATTCTGTTTCATCACATTACATCCAAGGTTCCACAAGATTTTAACACAGGTGCACAAGCCTTGAATCATGAAACATGCATTTATTTACTAATATATATGCATTATCATATAGAAATTAACATTCACATAAAAATGTCAAATGCTATGTACCATAGTTACTTGTCTATGAAACAGTCACAGTTTTAACACTGCTGTCTGAAAGTTGTCATACTTATCAAGAATAGGTTCATTGTAAAACTGTTCAAATGTCCTAGCATTAGAGCATCTAGCTGCCCTAAAAATAGTTTCCAATGGCACAACATTAGCACTGACCTTTGATCCTACAGACCCTCTTATACTATGTGGTGCATTAAGTTTACAATCAATTCCTGCTCATGTCATAGCAATCCTCAACCATTTACTAATAGTGTTCCATGTGACAGGTCGATATGGCTTCACATAACATATATATAACTGTTTATTCCCCTTGTGAATCAATGATGTTCTTCCCAATATTCATGCAAAACATTTACAACACATAGTCTCCTATCTGGAGGATAAGCCTTTAAATAGTCAGCAGGATTAGGCCTACCTGGCCTACTTTGTTTTAAGAAGTCACTATAATGTAGTATATGATCCAATTTTTTAAACACCAAAGCAATATTTAGTAAATGCAATGATTGCTTGCAAATACTAATGCAATAAGCATAACAAGATTTAATATCAAATCTTTCAATGTAAGAGGTTTAAAAGGAGATAACTTCTGAACAAAAGTCAAAACTTTTGAAAGATCAACTAACAGAATGCTTTGGCCTATATGGCCTTAAATTAAAAAATGCCTTTCATGAACTTTACAACAAGAGAATGTGCTCCCAAAGGGACACCATCTATTAACATGTCTATAATTGAAAGGGCACTTCTTTATGTATTGATAGCATGTGCTCCCAAAGGGACACCATCTATTAACATGTCTATAATTGAAAGGGAACTTCTTTATGTATTGATAGTACTATACCCTAAACCAGTCTCAAACTGTTCAGTCATAAAGTCTGGCTGAACTGAAAAAACCTTCCTCTTATAACTGTATAGAATCCTCTATGTATGAATGTTGAATATTGTTTTTTAGTTCCCTGTCTCCAAGATGCAAGAATGATGTCGGTAGCTTTCCTTGAAACCTGTCTGCTTCTAAAAGACCACCTGATAATCAATTTGCTATTAACACTATTCTTTTGCAGTGGATGGATTTTCTTTGTATGTGGTAGGGTTAGTTCTCTCTTTGGAAGAATCACTAGAACATCAGCATTTCCATCAGAATGTGTGTTGGCCACAATGTTGTCACCATTACCATTTCTCCTTCATCTGAAGGCATCTGCCTGTAAGGCTAAAAGGAGGAAATGTATATGAAACAAGAGTTCCTGGAAGGGACTGATGCTCTACTGGCTGAAAAGAATTTTCAGGAATGAAAAAGAAGACAGTTACTTCTTTTTAACTGCTGAGTGTTGGAACCATCTGTGATATACTTGAGCAATAAAAAGATTTTCAAGACACCACAAGAACTCTTCTGGTGAAAACCCCATGTTGATACAACTTTCCATTAATAAGGAGTGGAAATAAGAAAATTTTAAATATGGCTGCTGTGGTGGCCATAATGGATGTAAGTTCAGCACCATTTTCATTTAGGACCAACCAGACATCATATGAAGTCTTTTGGTAAAAACCCCATGTTGATAAGACCATCCATTCTGGAGTGGCGATAACAAGATTTTTAAGATGGCCACCATGGAAGCACCATTTTCATTTGGGACCAACTAGACTTCATAAGAAATCTTATGGTTAATACCCCATGTTGAAATGACTTTCCATTTAGATGGAACAACGATAAGATTTTCAAGATGGATGCCATGGCAGGCATATTGGACGTGACAGCAGCACAATTTTCATTTATGACCAACTTGACATCATAAATACTCTTCTGGTGAAACACCCTATGTCAATATGACCATCCACCCAGGACAGGTAGTGATAAGATTTTCAAGCTGGCCACCACAGTGGCCATGTTAAAGATCACATCAGCATCATTTTAATTTGGGACCAACAAGACCTTATACAAAGACTTTGAGTGAAAACCCCATGTTGATATGACCATCCGTTCTGGATTAGTAGTTACAACAATACTTTTATGATTGCCATTGTGGTGACCATATTGGATGTCCAAGCAGCATAATTTTCAGTTAGGGCCAACTAGTCCTGGGATGAATCTGTGTGTAAATTTTCATGGCAATCCTCCAAGTAGTTTAGGAGGAGTAGTGCTAACATGCTGATGGACAAAAGATGAAGGACAAAAGGCCATTGCATAAGATCTTCTGGTCTATGACCAGTAGAGCTAAAAAACTGAGACCAATCTGCGGAAAAAGCATTTATAAATGAAGCATCTGGGTCTGGTCTCCAGGAGGCATGGACCTGTAATTGTTTATTTTGCCTAGATTCAACAGGTCAATATCTGCATGCCTCCATAATTTTCTCAATATGTCAGTCTCTAGCTTCCATTCAACTTGTTCACTCAATAGTCAGGGACTAACATCTGCTATATTATTTCTACCAGGTATATCTTCTGCTGACGACTAAATTCCGCTTGTTATGCACCATTCCCAAATTGTTTTGGCTAGTTCATTACTTTCAAATGACTTTATACCACCCATGTTATTAATGTAAAATACAGAACTGGTATTGTCACTCAAAATTCTTACATGTTTTGAGCAATATTCATTACAATTGATTTGAATGCTATAAGAGCTGCATTCATTTCAAGGAAAATGATACCTTTTGCTGCTTCCGATCTGATCCATTGACGGCCTATTTTTGGTCTAAATAAACTGGTCCCGAACTATGGGAAGATACATCAGTAATAATAACAAAAGCAGGACTGCCATGTGTAATCTTCCAATTTTAGTGTTTGAAGGTAATGGATCTACCAATGAAGTTCTCACTTCACAAACTAAGTAATTCTTCATAGTTTCCTAAAATTTCTCTTTTGAATTTTGAAGTACCCTTATTGTTTTTCTCCCTAAGTTTTTGTAATAAAGTGGTCAGTATTGTACTGCTGAGAAGTTTAAGACCAGAAGTCCTATAACATGCTCTATTTCTAATTGATATTGAAGTTTTATTGCATAACGACTCACATTCCTGTCTGATATGCTCTTCTTTTCTTTCTGGTAAGGCTACTATAGCTTTTACAGAATCAATCAAATTCCCTAAGAATTCTAGTTGATGTGTTGGAGTCTATACTGATTTGTCAACAGGAGGTAAGAATCCTAAAGTGGATACTAATTCCTCAGTCTATTTCACATTCTTAACACAATTCTCTTTATTGTTTCCAACTAAGATTGAATCATCTAATATATATATATATATATATATATATATATATATATATATATATATATATATATATATATATATACCCTACACTGATGTGACCTTGGTATCTCAAAGTGGTATATACTGATTTGAGCTGCTTTGTGAAGAATCTTGGGACACAAGCAATTTCATTTTGTAAACAGGAATACTGGAACAATTCTCCCCTCAATTCAAATCTAATTGTTTTTGTATATTCCTTAGCTACTGGTACAGACTAATATACATGCCTCAAATCCACAGATGCCATGGAGCAATTTGGAGTAACAAGTTTAAGAGCAGTTTCTGACGTGTCCATTATAAAATGGTGATATTCAATATGCTCATTCAAATCATTCATCATTCATTTTTTGCCTGATAAATATTTGTGAAATAAACTGCTCCTCTTCTGCTTCAACTTGTTTGACAAGTCCCATTGACAACAAAATGTGTATTTCTTCATTAATAATGAATATTTCATGATCACTGAAGCTCACTGGCTTTGGTGGAATAGCATTTTTAGATTCTAGAGGACTATTTGAAACAGTGTCTAAAACTTTTTCATTAGATGATGTTTCTTACCATGCTTTTATGAAACTGTTTCCATCTACTTGCCTGAAAAATGGCACTGCCTCTGTGTTTAAATACCTGATCTACCTGACCTGGTATTGAAGTTTTCTGGATGTGCTAGCTTCCGGCTTCAGCTGAGATGAATTTCTATAATAGCCCTTCCATGGCTCTGAATCCTCTCATTTAACTTTTTCTGCCTTTGGAATATGGACCTCCCCTGCCCCTGTATCTCGTGCTTCTGGCACTACCAAACCCTCTACTTGCTTCAATAGTGTTTTCTATTCTATTTATATCTTGGATCTCTTTCAGACTTTTAGAGATATCAAGGCCATGAACACTGTTTATTGCATACTAGCAGATGTGAAGTGTACAAATTCTTTCCCGATATCTGGTTTCTGTGCTTCTCTACATTTCACATTTTTTTGCACAGTAAAAGTTGTTTATTACATTCTTGGATACAACGTTTCCTTGGTTAGAACGTTTGAGATTAATTCTTCCCCGCCAAATTCCTAATTACTATGTATTCCAAAGATTTTGTTTTAACGTTCCTTTCTTACAACATTTAATTGGTTATAGCGTTTGATTTGTGTGGTCTGCCTCAGAAAATTAGCTCAATTATAATGTTTTTATTACCTGATGTGCCGAAGCCAGATAAAGAATGGCGGTCATTTAAATAAATGAAAAGAAATGTTTTTGTTTTGTACTTTTTTGACTAAATAATTAAGTACCATCCTTTAGCTATCATTCTATACCTGTATGTTGACTGAGTACAGCTTGAAATGACTCTTGTGAAAATGAATCAAACTTCTTGTCAGAAAAAGAAAAAAATTCTCTTTAGACACAAAGCTACAAATAATATGAGGAACAGAATTAAGGCGTTCACAAAAATTGAGTATGAAATAAATGTATTGTCCACAATCAATATAATTTATCATGCATGGCATGATGTTTACACAGATTCTTTTGCAAACTGTTTTGTTAAGGCACAGTTTAATGAGCTAACAGATGTTATTACCAGTGATAGCGATGCTGCTGCTGCTGATATTCCCATTGCTTTGGCGTGTGATGCATTACGCCTACTTGGGTCTGGTAATGAGGATGTTGATTTTTTTTATTATGTTAATTCTGATAGACACACTCTCACATCAGTGATACCAGCAATTGAGGATATTGTTTGCAAAATTAGTGATTGCCAGAAAGCAATTGATGTTTCTGCTACTAGGAAGTAATGAGGATGACAATGATTTAGTACCAGCTGTTGTACCCAAAGCCAGTGAGGTTCTAATTTGCATTTCAGAAATTAGACTGTACCTACAAACTCAGTGTGAGACACCTGATATTCTTTATGTGCATTTGCATGTCATTGAAAAACATGCGAACAAAAAATCTCAGATTAATAAAAAAACAGATGACTATTGACAATTTCTTTCCATCCAAATAAATAAAGGACTAATTTACTAGTCATTAAGTTACCGAACAAAGACGATTTCACATAAAAGTAATTTTTATGATTCACCAGCTGGTACATGTACATGTATGTTGACACTTTCATTTGATGGTAAACCTAACTGGTTTATAATTTTTTTTCTTCATGATAACATGAAAGTATATAAATGTAGGTTGTGTCTTGAAAATTTGATTAGCATTATATAAGAGTTCTGACAGTAATTATACCAGTATAAATTGTTTACTACATGTATGTCCAACATCACGAACATGGACAAGTACATAAACATTTTGAAAAATAAACAATAAATTGGATATAACATTCTCAGTTATAACATTATAAAAATCCCAGTGCCCTGTGAAATGTTATAAACAATGCTTACTGTATATTGACATGTCTTTGCAATGCAAAGGATATCTTCAATTTCTTAAATGGTAATACTGGTATTGCAACTTTTGTCTTTGCTACAATGATCATAGCTACTTTGACAACAGTTTGCTGCATGTATTGCATTTTCCTGTCATCTGTTTGGATTCTTTGCTTCAGTTGTGCCCAAATTATATTCATAACCTTCCCTTGAAGATGGGCAATTGGTGGGCCTATGTATATCTGTGATTATTTCACTGTATCAGTCTTCCTCTATTCCTTTGTCAAATACATTAATTGTGTCTGCTAAGTTGCTGTTTATCTCAACATGGACTTTCTTTTGTTTCTTGAGTTTTTCATGAATAATAAAAAATAAACCAATTCTGACTTTTCTCCTTCATCTTTCTTGATGTTTTTGTACCGGGAGCAAGTTAGTACATGGGCAGCATGCATCTTGATCGACACTACCAATTATATGCACATCACCTTGGCAACTTGCACCCTCGTAAACATTACTCTTGATCATGATATTCCTCATTTTGCCAAAAGTCATCTCTCTCATTTCATAATTCGCACACCCTGTCATTTAATCTTTCTATCTTGGCCCCTTGGACCACTTGGCTATTCTGAATCCCAGTCCATTATAACATCAGAGAGAGTAGGCTCCTTTGTACCCTTTCCTGTGCTACAGTCACAACTAGGTGCGTTTGTATCATTCGCATTTGCCTTCGTCAAATTCACAAAATACTTTATTACAATTATCTGAGGTCTTCAATGCAAGTCATTTACCATTACTTGATGATGGTGGCTTTGATTTTTCTGGCTTATCCAAGCCTGCAGCTGACTGCTGTATGATCGCTTCCACCATCTTGAAAATACTCTCAAACCCAAACACCAATAATTGTTGAAGGTTTTGCCTATTTTCGTGAAACAGTACACTAAGTTAGTACATGAGCAGTATACATCCCATGTGATCCCAGAAGTGGTATGATGAAACAGAATCCAACTTCAAAGAAACATTGCCACTGGTCATGAATTAGCCAAAAATCCTCAATAAAGATGGTTTAAACATTCTCATTAAAGCCAATAAGTATATAAACTTTTGTTTCTTCAACACCTGTCTCTGATTTACCTAACTTCAAATGAATTGGGTTGGTCCACTTGTGTACTTTACCTATCCAAATTAGCTTAATGGGTTCTCCCACAGCAATGCTGTAAGGACTAACAAACACAAAATCACCAGCTATTGGGTTTTCTGTTAAATGAGGAATCGGCATCATTGGAACAAATTTCAAAGACCTTCAAGCCAGGATCTTTTCTGTCAAATTGGATTTTGAGAAGCAGACATTTAAAGGTTTTTCTATTTTTAGTAATGGTGACCATATTTGATGGTGGATCGGCATCATCTGAACTAAGTTCAAAGACCTTTAAGCCAGGATGCTTATTCAAATTTAGGCAAATTCTATAGAGCAATTTTTGACAAGAACTTGTGTAAAGGTTTTTCTACTGTTAGTAATGGAATCAATATTTTATGGCAGATCAGCATCATTTGAATAAATTTGAAAGAGCTTCATGCCAGAATGCTTTCTTAAAAAATTTGGTCAAACTCTGTTGAGTGTTTTTTAGAAGAAGTTGCAAATAGCAAGTGTGAATGGACAACACACAATGGATGATGCACTAGGCATGATGGATAACAAACAAAGGATGATACCATAACCTCACATGGCTTTATAGTCAGGTGAGCTAAATAATTCTTAATTCAAAAGTTATATATTGTATTAAGTTTTAACATTTTGTATTTCCTCAGACATATTCAACGAGTTATGGAAAAAACTAAGGAGTTTTTCAGAAAATTAAGGAATTTTCAACGAGAAATCCAACTTTTTCAAAATTTAAGGAGTTTTCAAGGCAACTTCTCAAATTCAAGATTTGTCATGGCTGTATCAACTGTGTAGATGAAATGCAAATGAAACATTAATGAAATGCAAACAGAACACAAACAGAAAGCAAACAGGATGCAAATGAAGTGATATGATGACTGAAATGCAAACAGGAATGGAATAGAAAGGAAAGTTAAATGAAATGCAGAATAAATGCAGAATGAACTGTCGATTTGGTAAAATTACCCGCTTCATGGCCTGTACTTATGAAACAAGCTCTTTTGAAGACCTAATTACTCTGAATGGGTAAAAAGAATAAAAAACTGGATGGTACAGATGAATATGGTTTAACTGAAGAAACAGGATACACTGGAAAATACCTAAATTAAACATGGGGCCATAACCCTGTCAATTTTGATGGAAAAAAAAGTGAAAATTGAATTTGACCTAGGTCTTTTTGATACATTCCAAATTTGGTTTAATTCCATACAGTCCTTCAAAAACTGTCCAGAAGAAACATATTCATGATGTAAGATTAAGTTCTATGTCTGACTGGCACCACAAGTCAGTAAATATTTACTGAAAATGGTCAAACTTTAACTTGATTCATGAAGCAAGGGCAAAATTTTTTAAAGTCAACTGGGTCCATAAATCTGAAAGCTTTTGACAGAAAACAGCCAAAAATCAAGGTTATTTTCTTGATGGTAAAGATCATTTACTTTCATGTAGTCCTGAAGAAAAAAAGGTTACCAAAAGCTGAAACAATATTCACAATACAAGGGAATATTTCTAAGCTAAACTGGGAGCATAATTCTATCAAATTTTGATGGAAAAGGGTGAAACTCAAATGTGACTTAGAATTTTGTTATAAACCCAAAGAAGGTGGACATCTGCTGGGAACTAAAGTCAAAATGGTAGCCATTAAGTATCTCTTATACACATGACTTTCTGTACATTCATATAAGTGTAAGGTGTTTAAGTCTGAGAGAAATCATTACATTTTTATAAATTTGTGTTGTCTTGGTTACCTAGTATAGGGCCTGACTGGTCTTCAGATTCACTTTTTCCTCTTCCTACTGGTTTCCTTTTGGAGGGTGACTGCTTCAAAGCTGAAAAAATAAAACAACATTGAGCTAATTCAGGATCAATGTTTTGTTGTTGTTGTTATACTGTACCTACGAATCTACTTTGAAAAACTCCAGATCAAACATCAAAAGGTATCCCTGCTTTCTACATGTTCACTGTGAAGAGGCCATTCAATGTCCTTTCATTTCTTCAAAGAACTAGAAACAAGTCCATATCCCTGTAATTATGATGCAACAAATGGGCAAATTTTTAAGTGAAACATGGACCATAATTCTCTAAAAAAAAAATATTTTAAAAAAAGTAAAAATACAATTTTTGTCCTAGATCTTCTGGTTTTATAGCCGCATACCAAATATGGTTCCAATCCATGCAGTTCTTCAAAAGTTATCGAGTGGAAACATAATTTATGATGGATGTGACATGATGGATCTGACATGATGTGATGGGAGTCAGGACATTGTTTATTCATGTCTTACTAGGGCAGTAGCTACACTTTTTGTTTTGCAGTTTCCAAAACATTCACATTCATTTTTGAATTGACTCCTTAAACATGTAGTTGTACAGTTAAGGTTACTTACACAGTGGCCACTATGGTGTGAATACATGACCACTAGAATGTGCTCTCCTGTACATTTTATAGGGGTTGTTTCAAAAAAGCTTTTAAATGTTTTGCACTTTGTCATTTTTTAGTGAAGTTTTTGAAACAAAACAAAAAAATTCAATGGTTGTTTTACTGGTAGTTTATTAAATATATTTACATATTAGCAATTACCATAATGTAATCTAAGTATTCCTGTCAGTTCGATTTTGGTTTGGTTTTGTGGGGTTTAACGCCTTTTTTTAGCAAATGATAGGTTATACATGGCGGCCACTATATTTTGGTGAAGGAAGAACCTGGGAAGATCCTGGGAAGAACCACCAACCGATGGGAAGTTACTGGCAAGCTTTCTCACATACCCACATTGGTTGAGCTGAGACTCAACTCACGCGGACAGAGGTGAGATGTGTAAGTGATCTGTAAAGTCAAGTGCCTTAGACCACTCGACCAACTACAATGTCTAGTTTCTGCAGTGCGCATATTAAGTCATATGACCCAAATACATGGTGTAATGACCAATATGGCAACATAAACCTAATGTCCTACAAAAGTTATTAAACAAAAACTAAATTGAAGGGCAAAGTTCTAAGTCAAATGGGATCCATAACACTGTAGAATTTTGCCAGAAAACAGGAAAATCAAACTGCTCCTAGGTCTTCTTAATGTAGAGCCTCATACCAAAGGACATGATAGAATATTGTCACCTTTCGAAAGAATCAATCATAGCTGATTAAACTTACTAATTCTTATGAATTAAACTGGATCCATCGTGGTGGCCATATTGGAGGTCAGATCGGCACCATTTTCATTTAGGACCAACTAGACACCATAAGAAGTATTTCAGTGAAATTCCAATGCTGATATGACCATCCATTGAGGAGGAGTAGCTATAAAAAGAATTTCAAGATGGCCAATGTGGCAGCCATATTAAATATCAGATGAGCACCATTTTCATTTAGGACCAACTACCGGGTAGACATCATAAGAAGTCTTCTGGAGAAAACCTCATGTCAATATGACTTTCCATTCAGGAAAAGTAGCAATAACAAGATTTTCAAGATGGCTATATTGGATGTCAGATTGCAACCATTTTCATTTAGGACCAACAACCGGCTAGACATCATAAGAAGTCTTTTAGTGAAAACCCCATGCTGATACGACCATCCATTTAGGAGGAGTAGCAATAACAAGATTTTCAAGATGGATGCAGTGGCGGCGATATGGGATGTCCGAGCTGTACCATTTTCATTTAGGACCAACTAGACCATAGGATGAATGTGTGTGTAAAGTTTCATGGTAATCCTCCATGTAGTTTAGGAGTAGCAATAACAAACTTGTGCTAATGGATGGATGGATGATGGACAATAGACAAAAAAACATCCCATAAGCTCTTCTGATCTATGACCAGTAGAGCTAATAATGGTTTGTTTTTCTTATTTTCTAGAAATATAGGGTCTCACTTTTGATGAATTTTGTCAAAATGCTAAAATAATTTCCTATTTAGCATACTCAGACAGGATTTAAAGTATAAACAGCTGTGTGTTACATTCCAAAATGCGTGCACCATAAACAATCTCATCATGAGCAGGTCACTATTTTCTGATGTCCAAATGGACTCGCAGAAAGTAATGTTCAGCTTTTATGGCTATACTGTAGTTTGGTTGTTGCCTTTTTTTGATGATTGTTCTTTAGCAAGTATATACGTGTATCAAACAGAAATATTACATAAAGAAGTCAGAGAATGCTATGATATTCATACATTGGTGCAGAAATGACTACAAGTCAGATGGCTATATTTAGAGTGGTTACAGATTTAACCAGCTATGCAGAAGTTGCAAACGTTCCTGGTCAAAAATGACGAAAAATTAAAGAATTCATAGGAACAAAAAGGTTGTTCATGACCCATTGCCCAACTTGTACTCACAGCTCACAACAATCTACACAAATACAGTACAGATGAAAAAACAAACAAAAAGACAAAACAACATTGCTTGATACATGCATATATAGATGTATATGAAGATAAAGGCATCAGTAATAGAGTAGGTATTTATATCACCATTTGTCATCAAGGGTCACATCTGATGGATATGGTTAAATAGCTATGATGTATCCATGTCTATAGTATCCTATACTGTATTCTTATAATGTCCATGTCTATAGTATCCTATACTGTATTCTTATAATGTCCATGTCTATAGTATCCTATACTGTATTCTTATAATGTCAATGTCTACAGTATCCTATACTGTATTCTTATAATGTCCACGTCTACAGCATCCTATACTGTATTCTTATAATGTCCATGTCTATAGTATCCTATACTGTATTCTTATAATGTCAATGTCTACAGTATCCTATACTCTATTCTTATAATATCCATGTCTACAGTATCCTATACTGTATTCTTATAATGTCGATATCTACAGTATCCTATACTGTATTCTTATAATGTCAATGTCTATAGTATCCTATACTGTATTCTTATAATGTCCATGTCTGCAGTATCCTATACTGTATTCTTATAATGTCAATGTCTACAGTACCCTATACTGTATTCTTATAATGTAGGACACTGACCTAGATAACTAATTAACTATCTGGGTTGACATCTCACACGGTACGACTAAGTTTACTGGAAGGCCTATTATTACCATGCTAAATTAGTGGTCACATGGCAGTAACAAGTGAGGAAAAAAATGTACTTTGAAATTTCACAACTGAGAATGAGAACAGCATGCATTCTAAGCAATGAACTAAGCCATCCTACAAATATGCTAATGACAGGTAGCTAATATTACAGAGTTGGCAAGGGAATCAAGCCTATAGTTAATTTCATGAAAGTACCATCGTAATCAGTAAATTTCTTGACAAATGGTAACTTGTTGTCTGAAATCAAATAAATAACAAGCTAAATAAATCAAATGAAATACAGGCTTTTTTAAATACTAAAATAAGGGTTAAATATGAAAAAAATTATTCTCAACTGTTAGAAAATATTTTCTTATATTCAACAAATTCAAAATTGATCAGTGTAATACAAATTTTAATATTCTTTAAAAAAAAAAAGTTTCTAATAGTTAATAATCTTCAACATGAAAAATGTATTGCATTATTATTATTTTAAAAAATATAAGGCCAATTCTAACCAAAGAGAATATTGTTTTTATGCCATAAATTGATTTAATTATATCAATTGATAATTTTATTGATTTCTATTATAGCAATTTGATTTGTAATACTTATACGAAATCAAATTTTCCATACTACTGATGTTTCCTTCTGGAGAAAAGTAGAAAGATAAGGAAGGGAGAAGGATAATGTTTAATAATGACAAGAATTCAGTACTAAATAATGCTTCAAAGTCAAATGTAAAATCAATTAAATCGGCACCAGAGGAGTGATACATTGCTTATTATAACCAATACTTAAAAGACACAGAGTAATTACAATATTTCAAATAGACAAATATACTGGAGCTATCTGCAATTGGTGCATTGCAATTGGCCCACTCACTACAATTCACTCAGCAAGGACCTTAACAGAGGAACTTGTGTTTGGAAAGCAAAGTTAGGATATTCTGATGCTATAACTCCGCTAAATCTTGATGTGAAATGCTAGTAATTCAAATTATTTAAGGTGTTTTCAATATAAAGGTGCATGATAAACTTGAATGAAATCCAACATTCATTCAAAAAGTGATGCTTTGGAGACCAAAGTGGGGAGGAGGAATAATTAGGGTACATAACTCTTCTAAATGATAATGGGGAATGCTGGAAATTAAACTCATTTAAAGTCTCATCAAATATAAAGATGCCTGTCAAGTGTGGCTGAAATCCAACAACCCTTGGTAATGTAATGCTGCAGATACCACTAAGAAGGATGAACAATCAAGAGCCATCACTGTTCTAATGAAAATGTAAATTGCTGAAAATTAAACTCTTTCAAGGTTTCATCAGACTATAAAGCTGCAAGCCACATATGGTTGAAATCCAACAATTCATGGTAAAGTAATGCTGGAACAATTTGTATCCACTGTACATGGAAACATGATGCAGTTTGTAACCAAATTTGAGAAATCACTTTAAAAAGATTCAAATATATTGGAGACTTTCAATAGTCCTTTTATCAATCTTAAGGATACGCCGATGCTTCAGAATCGTGATTTCTATCAGGGATTATATTGATGGATGTCCTGGTGTATTATATACCAGACTTTTTCTCCAGGACATCCATAATTCTACCATTGGATGGCCTAAGGATTTCCCTTTATCCTACCTGTATGCCCAAAAAATAAACCCCTGTAGTCCCAACCATTCTGAAATGCAACTTGTATCCGTCACAAGGGCCAGTTAATTTGTTCCTATTAACCGTCTTACAATGCTCAATAAAGAAAACTATGCCAAACTCATGTCATTTCCTGCATAGTCACCACTAATATAACTGCAAAGATGTATGAAAAGCAATGAACAGACTAAACAAACCTTGGAAAGTTGTCCTGAAACCTACATATATATTCATAACAATATATGGTAACAATGATGTATATTGTAACAATGAGGTATACAGTAACATTGATGTATATGGTAACATTGATGTAGTTACATTGATGTATATGGTAACATTGATGTATATAGTAACATTGATGTATATGGTAACATTGATGACCATTGATTAATCAGGAATTTCATTTGATATCTGGTTTATGGTCTTCATTTAGCAGACTTATTATCTGTAAGTCATAAAAAAAGGTATATTACTCCAGTATTTCCATTTATATTTAATATATAAATATAAATAAAGTACTATTCTTCATTCATGACTAGCATACATGTTTTCTACTGTCCTGTCTAAAAAGGCCTTAACAAGTGGAACAGGATGCAATTCATGAATGCTACCCAATTAATATTTGGTTTGAAATTCTGTTAAGGATAAGATTTGTTTCCCAAAAGCTTTCTAAATATTGCTAAAATACATAAAAAAATATAAAAAACTTTTTTTTTTTTTTAGAATTCTTTTAACTTTGCATCCTAATAGCTTTCTTTGCACAAAAATGGCTAACATTTTATTAAATTTATACAAGTTTTCCAGTAAGTGCAATGATGGGACTTTCAGGCTTTCAGTATGTGACTTCCAAATTTCCAAACATGGAAGTCCAGGACTTCCAAAAATAAAAAAATTAATGGAACCCCTCTCTATATAATACATCGCAGCATCTAACAATTAATTTTTCTAATATTTTTTTGAAACAAGCAATTCTGTAGTAAAAGAAAAACAGGGTCAGAATATCCAGCATTTAGCACATGATTCAAGCTCAACTTGCTGCACATCCCGGCCAAAACAAATATTATGAACCATAATAAATATTACCAACCAAAACAAATATTACCAACCATAACAATGCAGAGCAGCAGATTTTGAAAACCAAAGTCTCTCAAAGGGTCCGATTCTCTACAGGCCACAATGAATTTCCAGGAATCTAAAATAAGTCTGTTTCTTCTGGCTTTTTATTCTTTTTAACTGCCGATTACTGAAACCATCCTTGATATACTTTTGAAACTCCAACATACCAAATTTGGTAACAAAAATATTTTCTCATGTGCAAGTTAATGTAAGTGCAGCACAAAATTCATTGTCATGACCTTAAACCTTGAATCTAATATAATGGATAGAAAATCACTGAACTTGTCTCAGACAATGTCATGATATACCCACATGCTAAGTTTGGTTAAATTTATAATTAATATTCTTTTGGAGAATCCCCCCCCCCCCCATCCACTCCCACCCCCCTAAAAAGTAACTTAAGTGGTATCATCCAAGGCATTCATCTGATATGTCCACAAACAGGGTTTGATAAAAATCCATTTCATACTGGTTTGTGTTATCATCCTCACAAGACATTAGTGCAAAAAGCCGGAGTCAAGACCTTTGATCTTAAAATCAATGTCAGAGAGCTGCCTATCAACTTGTTCATTGGAATGCAACTATATACAAAGTCTGGCAACAATTATTTTGTATATGTACAAGTCACTGTATTCATAACCTCAATTCAGAACAAAAATGCAAGCAATGACCTTTGACTTGACACCAAGGTCAATTCAAAACTCCTTTACAGAAGTGCAGATATGTTGATGGTCAGATCTACACCATTTTCATTCAGATCCAATTCAATATTGCAAGAAGTGTTTTAGTGAAAACCCCATGTCAATACCACCATTCATACAAAAGGAGTGTAGTGATAACAAGATTTTCAATATGGCCACTATGGTGCCATGCTGAATGTCAGATAAGCACCATTAATATTGCTACAGTGGTCATATAAAGATTTTCTGGATGGCCATCAGAGCGGTCATTTGGAGGCTGGATCTGCATCATTTTAATACAGGAACAACTACATATTGCAAGAAATGTTTTCTTTTTTTTAAAAAAAAAATACTGGTATGTCCATCCATTCAGAAGGAGCTGTTGTGATTTGTCAAATTCTGGGAGGTCACATAGGCATCATTTTCATTTAGGACCAACTACATATAGAAGTCTTTCTGTGAAAATCTGAAGTCTGTAAAACCATCCCTTAAAGAGTAGTATATGGATTGGAGGTCTGATCATCACCATTTTCATTTAGGACCAACTACATATCATATTAAGTCTTCTAGTGAAAACCCCATTTCGCTACAACTATGGTATCCATTCAGGAGAAGTAGCTATAAGAAGATTTTCAAGATGATTACCGTGGCCATGAAAGTGGAGGTCTAATCCATACTCTTTTAGTGAAAATCCCATGTCACTATGACTATCATGTTCAGGAGAAGTAGCAATACAAGTTTTAAGATGGCCACCTGGGTGGCTAAATTGGAGGTCTAATCATCACCTTAATTTTCATTTAGGACCAACAAGATATCATAAGAAGTCTTTTAGTGTAAACCCACATGTTGCAACAGTCATCCATTAGGAGAAATAGCTATAACAAGATTTTCAAGATGGCCACCATTTTTATTTAGAACCAACCAGACATGACAAGAAGTCTTTTGGTGAAAATCCCATGTCACCATGGCCATCCATTTAGGAAAATTAGCTATCACAAGATTTTCAATATGGCAGCCAAGTGGGCCATATTGAATGTCAGATCGGTCCCATTTTCATTTAGGACCATCTAGTCATGACGTTAAGTCTTTTGGTGAAACTCCATGTCAGTAAGACCATCCATTTAGGATGAGTAGTGATATTAAGATTTGGTTAGAATGAGAGTGTGTGTGTTTGTTAAAGGGGATGTGTTATTGCTCCGATAAAAGCTAATGTTATTGCACTGACGTGTAACGTGGTCAGGTGTCCTTCTTATAATATATACCCATTCTAATCACCCTAACCTAGCCTTGGAGCAGCAGTAAGGGGCAGTAACCCCCAAAGTGGCAAGAGAATTAATACAAAAACAATTATGCAAAATAAACTGTTTATTCTCTCTCTATCTCTCTCTCTCTCACACACACACACAACTACAATGTAACTGTATATATCAGTATTCACCAATAGAGACAACTAACAATAACAATTATAATGAAGATGAATTGGGTATTTATGTGACCAGTTCTGATTTGA
This sequence comes from Margaritifera margaritifera, assembly GCA_029931535.1. Taxonomy (NCBI): domain Eukaryota; kingdom Metazoa; phylum Mollusca; class Bivalvia; order Unionida; family Margaritiferidae; genus Margaritifera; species Margaritifera margaritifera. The sequence goes on along the minus strand of JAQPZY010001694.1, from coordinate 1,698,930 downwards.
AGTTGAAGAAACATTAGTTAATTTTTTCTATATTAGTAACATTGATATCTTTAACTAATCTAAAAATAGCAAATCTAACAACACTAAATTACTAAAATGAATCTTCGGTATAAATTGAATAATTTCACCAAGAAAACAATTCCTAATGATACAACTGAGAACCGTCGGTGCCTGATGCAAAAAACCTTATAAAGAATAAGAAAATACTTGTTATATTGAAGAAACTTTTAGAATAATATAACCAATAAGAAACATATCAGTTTTGATAAATAGCAACAAAAAATATAAACTTCTTCCTTTTGCACATACATGTATACGCTGTAGTACACAAACAGAACATGTCACTCATATATATGGAAAGTTGATGTAATTTGATGTTTTCCACTGTAGATGATGTAATTATCATTTTGCATTAAAAACACAGTAAAGATGAAATGATATAGAAAACAAAACTGTTCGTACCCATATAGCTGATAAATTCGGAAAAATATTAAATTCTGACGTAGGACTGATTTTAGTCAAAACTGAACCTAGTCCTTTAGCAGAAGCTTGAAAATAATTGATTTTTCAAACCCATTCATGAAATGCATTCACATTTCATTCCATTTTTGTGTATCTTTCATTCTTCCATTGTTTTGCTCTTTGCATTTGTGTTCTCCATTTCTTCAACATGCTTTCTTCATTTCATTTGTGTACATTATTTATTTTGTTTACATTCATTCTGCATTCTGTTTTTGATTCACTTGTAAATTCCTTGTATCAGGGTCTACAACAAGGTTTTGGACAAAAAAAGTCCAAGAAGAAAAAAATGTAAATTTTTTTTACAAATTGTTGTAATGGCCTGAAAATCCAATATCAGGTCATCTACATATGAATACAAGCATACATACCAAATTTCATTTCTCTACCTCAGGTAGTTTTTGCTTAACTGTGCTATGTACAAATACAGCCCTCCAAGAAAGATGAAAAAATGTCTTCCCATCTATATATCTTATAGACAAAGGGAAGTAACTCTTACTGATTACTCCTCTTGCCCCCGCTAGGATGTTTACCAGTTTAAGCTTGAGTGAAACCTATAACAGGATGCTCACATTTACAGGGAAGGAAAGGGAAGGAGGGATTAATAGTAATGTGATCAGGTATTTTTGGAGAAACAATTTACCGTATTTGCCGGCTATTAAGTCAATGTGGAGTATAAGCCGAATTTGCTATTTTGTCAATTTTCCATTCTTCATCCATATATAAGTCAATGTGGAGTATAAGACAAAGCCAGATCAACACCTTGGCTTCGTCTTTTTCGCTATTAACATCCAGTTTCATGAATATTAATGGTATCACTATGCTATTTCAGATTAATTGGAAATATGATTAAGATCGTCTGTACATGTATTATTTATTGGTACATTGTATGCAACAATATGAAACCCTGTTGTTAAAAAGTTAAGTGCAACTTGTATTCTTACAGCAACAGTAACCTCATTATCAAATTACATGTACAATAAAAAATGAAAGAACTCGATAAAGACTTGTTGTTTTTAGTGAATGCATGTATGTGTATGTTTGTGTGTGAAAGAGAGACAAAACACTGTGTCAGTGTGTAAGAACATATGCAATCAGAGCAGTTTTTATTTGTAGCTTTTGGAGAGAGAGAGAGAGAGAGAGAGAGACACACACAGAGAGACTCAGAGAGAGAGACACACAGAGAGAGAGACAGAGACAGAGACAAAGAGACAGCAAGACAGAGAGAGGTTACAGGGTGATTGTAATCTGCATTGTTCAGTTACCTGATGATTGTGATCTTACTCATGTACAGGGGCATTACTATAGGTACAGGAAGTGTACATGCACTTACTGATAAAGGGTAATCTTATTTGGTGGGAATGGAGAGGTCTTTGTACTTACAATGAAAACAAAACAGCATGCTAAATGGTCATTCTTGGGATTTAAACTAAATGGAGTTTATATAGATATAAATATTGTGAATATTTAAATATAAATTATATATCTTTGAAACTGAAGGAGTATGTATGTATTTTTATAATTTCCAATTACTATTTTACTACGGTTTTCTCTCTTTGACAAAAGTTTCAACTAAACGGGGGCAGTAAGGTACATTAAGCAAATTAGCATGAAGAAGGGCTGGAATCTCTCTCTCTCTCTCTCTCTCTTATCAAGTCATATTTTATTTTGATCACAAGGTGCAAGAATAATGTGCGATGGAATACTTATGTCCATGTCATGGTTATTTGTTTTCTAACTTGTGTATTCTAATATACACACATGTAAGCAAATTTAAACAATATACATTACTAGTGCATGCTGCTTTAGCTCAATTATGTCTGATGCATGTGCATTTAATACTGACAATCATGTAAATATTTTGGAATCCTTCTGAATGTCTGGTCCTATATTTTTTCATACATGATCTCTTCCCCAAAACTGAGAATGATTTTTTTACACATTATTTTTTGTACTTTGAAAACTATATTTTTTCACATACAAAAAATTACATTAAATACGATAAAGCAATTTCAATGACATAATCCATATATAAGTTGATTCGGAGTATAAGACGAAGTCCAGACTTCCAAGTCAAAAAGTATTGACTTGTAGGCCGGCAAATACAGTACTACAAAATTTCCTTTCTCCATCAAATACATTATCTGATCACATTAACTTTAGGACAACAGGTCAGAGGAGGAGGAAATGCTTGAGCATCCAAACTCTACCCATGTTACCCTGTAGAAACACAAAGGACTGCTCTACTGAAAGGATGAACGTTTCGTAACATGAAGGCAGCACAAGTGAAGATTATGCATTTTTACTAATGTGAGGGAGATCCCTGTGGGATCCTGCGCCTTTCAATTGCCTAATGTGTAAAAGATTCCTGGGTGAATCCAGAGAAAAATGTAAGGTCATGCCTGGGACTGAGGTTGTGCTGTCATGAATTGGGCATGTTAACTGTCTGGGCAGCTACCAGTGACCCGATGAGATTTAGCTATCTCCTTTGCGAGGCAATGTCACATAAATAGAAGCTGGAGAAAACAGACTGAGCATGCCAGCCAACTGACTCCACTATGTCTCAAATAGAGACATTATGTTCAAAGGTCAGGCTCGTGGAAATTGCTTAGACTTCGTGAACCAAAATCTTCAGGAGTCACACCTGATCATGTGACAGTTCAGAGTATACTTATCTAATAATCCACTTTTGCTGCTTTTAGATGCAAAACCAGGTTGTGTTGTTAGTACAAAATGAATGGAACTGCATGTAGTTTGGACCCACTGACAGTGCATGCAAGCTGAAGCTAGTGCTATCAAGAAGCAAGTCTTGAACAATAACAACTTCACCAAGGTCGAAGACATGGGCTCAAATTTGGACAGGAGAGGTTCCATTTCGGGAATTAGGTGGGCTAGCAGGGCCTGGATATGTCAAAATTGGACAACAAGTCAAAAAGATCCTTGTTGTGACCAATATCATCTCTTCCATGACATCTGAACATATCAGAAATCATCGAACAGTATCCCTTGATTGTGACTGGGGCAAGCTTTCTGTCCTCAAAGAGGACAAAAAGTTAGCCAATCGAGGGATGGAGGTTGAGAGAGGTGTGACATCATTAACATGACAGTGGTCAGTGAAAACACAACACTTCACCTCATATGTCTTCGAGATCCTCTCCATGATTGAAACACAGAACTCCTTTTTGTGCAGAGCATCCTTGACAAGAGCCAGACATGAACAAGGAGTTTCTCCAAACAAGGATAAAATACTGACAACTTCGGCTGCTTGGGCAGTGTGGGGGTAATTACAATATTGCTGGGTATGTCTGTCACTAGATCATGCAGATTGTTAATGCAGAACCTGTCCCATTGGAGATGGGCAATCAGAACTATTTTGAAAGCTCTGCCCCATATTTTCTAGATTAGTTTTGGTATTAGAATTGTAGAATGGGGAAGGCATACGCGCATATCCCCTCCCAGCTGACTGAAAGAGCATTGATGACCCATACCTCTGGGTCTGAGAATGGAGAGACAAAAGTGGGCAGTTTGTTGTTCCACCTCAAATAGGTCTAACACTAGTGGGTCCCATAGAGCGCAAACTCAATGAAAGACTGATGGCTGGAGAGACCACACTATATGAAGCTATTGGCCTCTCGTTGATAATGAATTGGCCATGACATTGGGTCTGTCTGGGATGTGTTGGACTTGTATTTGTATGTGGTATTGAGCAGAGGTATTTCCAAAGCATAATGCAGTTCTCTGATGATTTCGTTTTCCCTTGTTTCACAAGGTAGTTCACTACAACTGAACAGTCTGACATTATAAGAACTGCCTTCCCTTGGATGTGCTCCATCCAAGCATGGGAGGCGTGGAGAATGGCCTTCATTCCCAACACATTGATGTGATGAGCCTTCTCTTGCACTGACCACTTGCTGCTGACCGTCACATAGTCCCGTAGCAAGTGTGCCCTCCAACTGGTGTCTTTACAGACTGTGACTTCTTCCTAGTTGTAGGGCTTCTAAAGGTATTCCTACTGCTAGCCACTCTTTCTTGCCTTTGAAGTAGGAAGCGTTAGATTTCAGTCAAGATCATAATCTGGTGATCTAAACGACATCAGATTGGGTGCAACTGTGCCAGGGCATACGTAAAGGCACCCAAGGCAGAGCAGGTCTACTGAAGCAGTGAGAAGTCCAAGCAGTTGAAGAAACTCCCTTGCCAAAATGAACATCCTGGCTGATGACATCTCCAATGCATGGATGATTCGGTAAATGCATTTGGAAGGAAGAAGAAATAGATTAATATACATTAGAAACTCCATACCTAGATGAATGAAACAGTGAGAAGGGACAAGATCCAACTTCTCCATATTGACTAACCACCCTAAACTGCAGATAAGGTAAGGTTGTTCATATCGTAAACTAAAACCGAACTTACCAAGTGTTTTTCAAAATATTGTCCAGGTACACAGCCAATGCTGTGGAGAAGGCTGTCCTGAAGTGGGATATAGCACATTCTAACATCTTAGTGAAGGCCCAGGGACTTAGACTGAGGCCAAACAGAAGGGTATGGAATTTTGGTACACTACCCCACGGTAGCTGAAACAAAGGTACTTGCCAGAGACTGTGTGAATAGGTATGTGGAAATACACGTCAGAGAGATTGAGACTTTTTGCATATTTGCCGTGCCACACAGACAGATGAATGGACATTGCCATCTCCATCTCGCACTTTGGGGCAGCAATAAACTGATTGAGCCTGCTCAAGTCTATGACTGGTCTCAATTTCCCTTTGGCTTTTTGTAACCAGAAAAAGTCTGGAATAAAAACCCAAGGATTCCGGTTTTCAGACTACCTCCACTGCCCACTTTACGAGCAAATACTCTATCTCCTTTTGTAACACATCTGCCTTCATGGAATCGTTTGGGTTCTCCATCATGACAGGGGCCAATGAAAGGGAAGGGGATGGATAAATGATTACGAGCCCCTCCAAGACGATCTGAATCACCCAATCATTTGTCAGAAAGAGGTTGATACAAATTTAGTGAAACAGATGGAGTCTGGCACCCACAGGAAGGTCATCGATGGGCAGGAGAGACAAGAAGTAATTGTCACAGGGTTCATACAGCTGTTGGTAAAACAAATTCCAGACCTTTTCCAGACTTTTTCCAGACTGTATTGCAATATTTTCCAGACCCCTCTGGCACATGTATTTGAAGTCTGTATCACTATAAATGAGCATGTGGTATCCGCATAATATAAAACAGTATCCACCAATCACAAGTGAGTGATAGGTCACATGTCTTGCCAACTACACTGAACCAGCAGGGCCATCACTAGACCAAACGGCGGCCCATGCGACAAGTGTCTTTAGCAAAATAAAACACAGCAACCCAAAATTCCATACTTTTTTCCAGACCTTTAGGGCAAAATCTTTATTTTCCATACTTTTTCCAGGTCTGGAAAAAGCAATCTCTTTTTTACCATACTTTTTCCAGACTTTCTAGGCTTTGTATGAACCCTGTTGTCAGTTGGCGGGAGGCTTGGGGGAGTAGAAACTTGTTTTCTCTCTCCCCTCCTAGCCTGCCTGTGAAAATTAGGGGCATATGGCCACCTATAATTCACCTGGCCATGAAGGGGGCGCTCTACAGATAATACGTGCTTCTGAGAGAGTGACAGGTGCAAGATGAAGTATTTTGCATTTGCAACATGCACAATGGAGAGAATGTTGGCATACCTCTATACTACTTTCATGTACTGTGGCTGAAATTTCTTGACATATTTTACTTTGGATATCGGACATTATCTAAGCACACAACAGACAGAAATGGCTGCTCCAAAGTATTTAAAAAATCAGCCTGAATTAGTCAAAGTACACTATTTTCATCAGTTATTAAAATAGGGAAACGAATTTTGCCAGAGTAGGCAATACCAGCCTCTGAAAGTACAATGAATGAATTACAAAATATATAAAAAGTAAAAAAAGTTATCATCTTTTTTTTTAATTTACCTTTGAAGTCCAGGAAGTGAAAATGACCAAGTGGAGTTAGCAGTTTTTTGAGAGGTTCACATCTTAAGTAAGACCAAGCTGTATACTCTATAACCCAAATTGCACCCATCAATCATACACCAAAATAAAGGAAATTCAAAGTTATTTTAACAATACCTAAGATATACATGGTCTTTTTTAAATAGCCAGGACAACCAGTGAGGAAAACCGGGGTAATTCTTTTTCTTTAAAAATCAAACCCTGTGCAAAGTACGAAACTGGAGAGTGCCACCAAAAACATTGGTGTTGTTGCTGAGAAGAACCCTGCAGTCTTTCTGTTGACGACCATTCCTTCTTTGGTACAGCCCCTGATGGGGTCGTGAAGAGATAGGGACTTGCAATAAGAGTTGAAGTGTCAACTCCTGTGCTGCCTGCTTTCTTACCTCTCCAATTTAGCCCCCAAACACAAGGGGGGAACCAAAAGGGAGAGAGAGCACATGGTTGCCATATGGTAGGATTTTTGAGAAGAAGGTCTCTTCTCATCAGATCAAGGTTGCAAGAAGACATTTGGGCATTTGCCATTTTGTGGTGAGCTGCCCTGTTGACTACCTTGGCAATATGGCACACTGATTCCCAGGCATGGTCACTCCCTGCCATATCAGCTAGGCAAAAGACTGCAAGAGATGCCAAGTCAAGTAAGTAGGAAGTTGACACAATATTCCTGACCAACTCAGATCTGGCATGAAACACTCATCTGTCCCCCTTATAACTGAGGGGAGCAGACATATTAATGGCAGTAATGTCAGAAATGTTAACAGCAGTACTGTCTTTATCTAGATCAGGCACATCCGAGTGATAAGCATCAGTATGCGACTTATACCCTTGAGTGAGAAAGTTCCTGGCAACAGACTCACCGAAAAGACGGCAGTCAAATTAAAGGAGTAGAGAATCTTATCCAAGACAGGACCAGTGCTTTCACCAATCTATGCCGATTGCAGCAAAATTCTGAAGGATGGATGTTCATTATTTTCATCAACATTCAATGAGGCCTTGACTTTATACATGGTATTGACTGCTGGAGGAGGAGGTTATTCAGACAGAGGCAAAATTCTGTAGATCTATTCAATTGCCACCTTAAAACTGAAATTTGTCCTTTCCATGATCAGATTAGTGTTCAGGTAAGTATGTGTCATCCTCTTCATTAACGGGGGGGGGAGGGAAGAGTTCTCCTCCTGTATGCTCGTCATCTAGCGATATAACATTCCGTACATTAGTGATGATGTTATGGCCCCACCACGTGTAATATTGGGCCTACCTGCCAAATATGCAAGTAGACCCAGTGATGTCATATCCAGCACAGAGCGTGGTCCAGCTGGGGGATGTTGGCCTGGAGTAGTATAGTCAGAATGAGCTGGGCAGGACATGTGGCACCAATTATGATGCTGGTGTTCCTTGTGTCGATATCATGGATATGGTTTGTCCAGCTGGATGGCTAGTGCGGTCTGCTGGGCGTATCCTGCCTTCACTGTTGGAACTGTCAAGCAATGTATGGTTTGCCAGTCCGAAAAGATAGTCACACCTGTCAAAACTGTACACTGATTGGCTGGACGGCTGGATAGGTTGGTTGGCAGCAGGGAAGGCATATAATATATGATTTGCCGGCACAGTCAGCTGGCAAAGTCAGAATGTATTCCCGCATGCCTGATTTCAATGGCTCTAAGTCCATGCATGGGCGGAGATGGTCAATTATGTGCAATGGGCTGCCAAATCAGGTCAAAAAGTCTCTGTTTCCTCCAAATTGCTCATCGACAATCTTGAAGACAGAGCTTGTTGTATTATACATATCATCAGCGATTTCAACAGAGCTTGTGTGAAATCAATTGCTGTAGCTTTGACAGGATCTGATGTAATTTTCACTGTAGGTACTGTTCTGGGTATCTTAACAGGAGGTGGGGGTGGCATTTCAAATGAACCCATAAAAGTCGCAAATGATTCCAAATTCGGACGGATACTTAACACTTCATGTTTAAATGATTTCAAACGTGCCCTTTTCTCTTGGCCCCTGAACTGCCTTTTTTTAAAACTCTGAACCATACATCTTCTGCCCACAAAACACACACAGCATCGGTATGACGATGAACATTTTGTACAGGCAAGTCACATTTTGTGATTATCCTCTGTGACTTTAGAGCACCTGAATTTCTTGTACTTGCTTGACATCTCTGAAATGATAGAGAGAAATAATAAGAGCAACAAATAAACAAACTATTCAATTAGACAAATTCGTGTCACTGAGATGACCTATAAGAAATGCATAAAAAAAACTCATGTTTAAGATCACAATACAAATACAGGGGTGAAAACTACATGTGTTACTGTTCGATATCACACGGATAATAACAACCAGCAATAAATATGAATAAATTTGAATAAATTCATCTGAAAATACTCGAATGTTGTATACACCAGGTATATCAACCTTTTGACTTACTACACCAATGAAAAAAATGTTCAATGGTCTAAATTTATGATAAATTGCATTGGATTCTTGGAAGCACTGTTAACAGTTTGAGCGAAAGTTTAAAGGCACTGTTAACAGTTTGAGCGAAAGTTTAAACCGGTAAACATCTGGTATATGGGTGGCTTCCTTGCTGGTGCAAGGGGAATTAATCTGTAAGATATGATACATAGATGAAAAGACATTTTTTCATCTTTCATGGAGGGCTGGATTTGGAAGTATCAGAGGTTATTTCCTTATGTTAATGTGATTGGGTAATGTATTTGACGAAGAAATTGAAAATGGCCTGAAAATCTAATCAGGTCATTGAGTATGACCATGATAAAGTGTGTAAACTTTAATAGTTCATAGTTTATGATTGCATTACAATGGGTTTGGGACAAACATACTTATAGATGAACCACATCACTGGGGGTGGGGGGGTGGGGGGAAAGAAGCATAAAAAGTAGGGAAACTGCTGTTGCACTGGGGAGGGCATACAAAGTGGGGAAACTGAAAACAAAAAGCAATAGCTTTTTATTCCTGTATTAAGTGAACTTCAAGTAGTAAATTTGAAACCGGTAAACTTACAACTAAAATGCACACAAAACTATCAGCCAAGAGATAATTGTGCCCAAATGACTTGTAAATATGTGAAAAATAAGATGCAAAAGGCATTATGTACTATGCATAAGGCATTATATATTGACAGCAAGGATCCTACAATACACAGCAAGCAAAAAGAACAATATGCAAATGAATTATTCAAGAGAATTATGTAATAAATGGAAGTATTGCAAAAGCAAAGCCATTTTCATCAATAAGAATGCTTATGTTTCAAAATTCAATTCAGATTTGGCACATTTTATCCCTTCCAAGATATTCACATGTAAAGTACAGATCACAGGCTGAGATGCATCTGGACAAGCATTCAAACATGCAGTGACATGAATATAGTCAAATGAAAAGATTACTCAAAATTATGATTATTTTGGAGATAAATATGGAATATCGATATAGAATACTGACAACATTGTTCATTGTTTCAAATGAAACTGCAAACAAAATCAACTGAACTAGCAACATCTTGCAAAAAAAGCACAATTATGTGTTACATGTGTTATTGATTAGCTGCCTGGTCAGTGATAATATACATGAATAATTGATTAGCTGATTGATCAGTGATCACATACATGAATAATAATGAATTGTTATTAAAGATAATGCTACACTGCTGATATCTTGCACAATAAAACTCAGTTTCATATGATCCTAATGACAGATCTCAAGCATGTCTATTACATACAACGAACAGTCCAGCTGTAATAGGATTTAAAAGGAGAGGTTTGCATGAAGTAAAAAGAATGAACATAAATGAATCTGAATACATGGCAGACCATAAGCAAGAAGGATACTATGAAGTCAACATAAAGAATATTTCATCAAGAAATTAGGAAATAGTGTAAACAGTTTGGTGAAACCACAATACTACAAGTTTTTTAAAAAAGAGCAGTTAACTTCTGATGACTGATACCAGAGTATTGAACACGCATTCAAGTCAAGAAAGCCAATGGGGATTTCAATCCCATCCACTTCATGCAGAACCACTAGGAAGTCCAGCCATGGAAATTTAACTCATTAAATGTCATTGATGCACTTATTAATACTGAATCAACCAAATAATTTGACAATTTTGGTCACACTGGAAGACCAATTAATCATACCATCTTCTAGTGATTCTAGATTTCTGGAGATAATGAGGGTGAAATGGTCTTTAAATAGCATATAGCAGGTATTTTTTCATAGAGTGCAAATTTTAGCATAGTGGTTGGATTTAAAAGTTAAGCTTAGTGTATATGCATCCTATATTATGCGAACTCCTTGAACTGTAAATATCATATTTTTTATGATATTGTGTGATTCACTGAACAATATAACCGATATAACATGTTTTTTGCACAATATTTTACCCATGGCTGAATTGGGAGTTTTTGTTTAATTCTGGCATGTTAAACGTGTGTGATGTCATTGGTGGCAAAATGCAATCTTTTACTGCAATCTGTTATTGTGATATAGACGGACAGCATGGTCAAGTGTGTAACACTGAAGTCAAGTATGTAGCACTGAATTGTTTCAATTAACAACAGGCACAAAGTGTCTGCAGTTAAAGATAAATGATTTGTTTAATCTGCAACTTTGTGATCAAAATTATACTTGCAGTCTTTCCAGCAACCCTCTGTGAAAAAAGTAGGGATAAAGGAGGGCTACTTTTTTTTAAAAAGTTGGGAAAAAGTAGGACTACTTTTTGTTTTAAAAAGTAGGGAACAAGTAGGGAAAAAAAGGATATTTTGTAAAGATAAATAGCATTTATGTCAAAGATATAAAGAATGTTTGAAAAACTCTCCCGCCATTTACCTAATGAACTACTGGTATATCATTCTTCATAAAAAAAAATTGCAAAAACTGCTGTTTTTGTTAAGTCACTAATATTTGATGTAGAACACACTTGCTGGGAAAGCTTGAAGAAACACTTCAGTAAAGTGACCATAAACTGCACCAGAATATTAATCTTCATAGAGAAATATGAATATTATATTAATCTCTATAAAGAAAATAAAATGAATGAATTTGTCAAGCCATTTTTGTGGCCTTCTGAAAGTTCTTGATTATCTCCATAAAATGTATCATTCTTTTCAAAAACTCAATGACAAATAAGACCTGACTGGTCAAGATAAACATTGTTTATTGTGGAGAGAGAGAGAGAGAGGGGGGAGGGGGCATTTAAGCAAAATTACTTTTGAAAAAAGTTTGTGATTCTCTATTTTTTCCTGAAAGATTCTTCAACAATTCATTTCCCAAGAAGGAAATATCAATTTAATTATTACTATGTTTGTTAAAGTTTTACTGACAATTGATTTGTTTCTGAATTATTGTAACTTAGCCTACCATTACTGATTTAATTAATTCAATATGCGATTTCACCAGTCTTCATGTAAATGAACATGAATTTACAAAAGGAATGTACAAAACAATTGAATGAGCAGAGTGAAAAAGTATAAGAAAGAATGAAGTAATGAACAAATCAATAAATTAATCTATAGGAAAAGATGCAAAGAAGAGACTTACAAAATATATGAATGCATAAACAACAGTATAAAGAAATTAACATAACAAGAATGTAAGATCAAATATGAAACTTATTCATTTTCATCCACAAAGTGACACTCCGTTTTGCATGTGTACACTTTAACTATAGTGAAACCAGGAAGTGAAATACAGTTGTTCGGTGTAAATTACAAGAATGATGATCATTACTTTTGAATATGAATTCAGTGTTTTTATTAAATGGACCAATATAGCAATTATCTTCTTAGCATGTCACCCTCAAGTGTACACAATAAACTTTCAACAAAGCAAACAAGCCACTAATCTCCCCTAATTTGAGGATGAGACAATAAAACAAGTCTACAGTTTATTTAATCTGCAATATCTGGTGTTTTATTTAATCTGCCACATCTTTTATTTTATCCCTGTCTTTTTTGGTACACATTGCAATTTATGATAGTGAAAAGATTTAATGTGTGGATATGAGCTAAATGTAAGTAGTTTATTGATAATAAACTGCAGACCTGACAACCCTAACAAGATCTTCTCAGTAAGGCAGTCAAAACTTTTCTGCAAGTTAGACCCATTTTCAGTAAGGTGCAACAAAATATCATGTGCTCCTATTGTCAACTTGGAAATCTGTATAAAAAGTTCAGAAGTGTGATCTGAGACTGATGTTGCATTGGTAAACATTATGTTCAACTAAAAAGTTTGTAAAGATCTTGATTATCTCCAGAACAGTTTCAAAAACTGTAGTTCCAAAAACCATGAAGCTCAAAGGCTTCTTGCTAGATCTCTCAACCTGACATAATCTTTGTTTTTGTGTGGTTTTTTTTCAATTTTAAGTGGCGATTGCAATTATCTCTCCCACGATGAGACATACTCAGATCACTACAACATGATATCCAATAAACATAATTGTTGCCTCTCCTGCATTTTTTTCAAGAATCTGAATATTCCTTTTTATGCCGATTGTTTAAACTTTTTAAGAGGCTTAATGTCCCTTTCGGCTTCGGTTTTTGTTTGTTGGGCGCCATTTCTAGAAAACACTATAAGCAACAGCTTGATCATGCAGGTATTTTGCATCAAAAATATGGGCAGTTTACTCCTGTAAACTTAGACTGGTTCCCTGACCAACTCCACTGAATCTAAAATATGGAACCAGAATCTAGATAAAACAAGGACAAGCCAGTATTCAGATTTGACCACAAACGATCTCATTTTCGTAACTTTTGCTATTATTTCATAAGTCCATAATGTAAGGGTCATTTCAGTAAAACTTGCAGTTAAATCTTAAAGGTTGGCAGGTCTGAAACTGGAAAGAATAACCTCTCTCTTTCTCTTATTTTCATGGATACTATTGATCAGAAATACCTTTAATTGGTCTAAATCCTATGCAGCAATTCGATTTGCCATTCCATTCTCTCTCTCTCTCTCTCTCTCTCTCTCTCTCTCTCTCTCTCTCTCTCTCTCTCTCTATCTATATATATATATCAGGCAATTCACCAGAAAATCACTTAAAACAACCATTGGTTTGTTGCAGGAACATATTTCATGTCAACTTAATGAACAAATGTTAGATCAGTATTTACCAAATAGTGTTTTTTAAAACAACAAAAGCACTGGAGCAAAAATGTAATGGTGACACGAGTACCCATATTTGATAGTATATAAAATTGTAGTCGTCTGTTTACAACTTGTGTCCTGAAAGTTGACATTAAGAGACATTATTACCGGTTGAGATATGCAGAGATAAGCACTCTTCAAGTGGCACCAATGACATCACACTAAGAATGTTACCATATATACTCATGTATAAGCCGGGTCCAAATGCAAACAACATAGACCCTGATCTGCCATTGCATAATGTGCTGGTAGATCAGGGTTTATGTTGTTTGTTCTACTGATTAGTCCTTACAAACTGCATAGACCCAGATCTGCTGATGCATTATGCGACAGCAGATCTGGGTCTATGCAGTTTGCAGTTGGTATCGGCTTATATGTGACTATATACGGTAATTCTACTAATATATACTGATATTCAGCTGCCTTTTCCTCATGCGGTAGGAAGTTCGTATTTAAAATTGTAACTAAACTATTTTATGTTTTATAAACCAAATGACCAAATGGACGTTTTTAATAACATACTTTTAATGGTATTTTATCACAAACTTTACTTCCAAAAATTTGACAAAACTTGACCTTTAAAAAACTGCCAATTTAAATTCTGTATAATATTTTGTATTGCAAAGTAATCTGAAATACATCCAATTTAACTCATAATGTACAAGTAATTTGAAATTCAACCCCATTAACTCTTTAAATGGACAAGTAATTTGAAATACATCCCATTTAACTCATAATGGACAAGTAATTTGAAATACATCCAATTTAACTCATAATGGACAAGTAATTTGAAATTCAACCCCTTTAATTCTTCAAATGGACAAGTAATTTGAAATACAACCCCTTTAATTCTTCAAATGGACAAGTAATTTGAAATACAACCCCATTAACTCTTCAAATGGACAAGCAATTTGAAATACAACCCCTTTAACTCTTAAAATGGACAAGTAATTTGAAATACAATCACTTTAACTCCTGAAAAGGATATTCCACCTTATAGGCTATTTAACTGATATCATTCTGAATTTTCTTTTTCAAGACCAAGAAAACAGATTTGATTTTAATGTGACAGTACAAATTATACTACTTCAAGTTTATATATACTAACTGTGGTACATATTTTTAATACTGAAATGTCTTACAGAGTTATAGATTGCATGTATCTACAGTATATATTTTTTGTCAATTAAATACTTTCAAGGTTATTGGTTAATCTTGTTAAATGGAGAAATACAACCAGTGAAATGTTAGTGCATGTTCAAGCTGCTAAAATAAATAACTAATTTTGCACAAAATGCAAAACTTTATATATGGCTAAATATTTTATATCTTTTCCATCCAAATCCAATTCATTTCATGAAAACTACTAAGCTAACCTACTATACAGTATATACTATATAATTGTAATCAAATCAAATTTAAGTTCAAGTTTATGTGTACACATCTGACTGCTATTCAACAGGCAGATGAAGAAGAACCAATCCCATACAATCTAACAGTTTATTTATGAGCATATTCTTTGAATCAAGCCTTATTAGCTAATGGGCACAATACAAAATGTAAGGCAAGGCACACGAGATAAAACAAGTGTAAATCTATAAGAGGACTTCCTATTGTTCTGTTTTAAAGAATGAAGTCATATTTACCTAGTCCGACCAGTTTACGAAACCTCTGAGAAGCTTTGAAAGTGGGTTGTTCCACTTCATGGTAAAGAAAGCAAATAGAAAATAAAAACAACATTAAGAGAAAGAGAAAAGCAATTGGTCTGACGACTTTTGTAATTATTACAACAAATACAGACAAGAGATCTCCTATGACCTTTACATCATGAAACCAATATTTTCTTCGGCAGAAATTCATTTAATTATTATATTACGTACAAAGAGTTTTATCATTATATCATCTCCCTATATCAAGAAAGATGCATAGTTCTCGCTTTCCTTGAAGCTTCAAATAAATACACCTCTCCCTCGAGAACTTGCAAGCACCAGGGTCCATAAACATCAACCTTGGCATAGGTGAGGGTGCAAAATAGTGAGGTGGACTCAAATTTTGGTTAATAGTGTGCATGTGTGTGGGGGGGGGGGGGGGCGGGGGTTCTAGCAACTTTTGTTTATACATGAGAAATATAATCTTGATTGTCCTACACAAATATTGATCTCATTGATTTTAATATTTATGGATATCTGAATAAGTCAATTCAAGTAAATAAATGATGACAAATGTTTAATATAGATGAAGTTGATATGCAGTACTTACAAATTCGTATATCAGTATAGTTGGAGTTGCTTCCCTTTTAAGTTCATACCATGTGTATCCAATGCAAGCAAACACCAACAAACTACAGCTTCATGGCTAGAATTACAATCATAAAACTACCATAGCCAATCCTTTCGGTACCAAGATAGTGGTTTTAAATATCACTTCATTGATAGCACATGAAAATGACTGTGTACAACACTGTATTATGCGTACTTATAAAAAAGATGGCACGTCAGTTCCAAGGTCCTGGAACACTACATCCAGATCAAGAAAAAACAGTTGACAATAGAAATAGAAAAGACAACAATCTGAGCATTTCATTAAAACCTGCAAGTTTATTTTTGAATGTACCACTGCAAATTTTGTGGATCAATCGTAAGATAAGGCACAGTTGTCTGCAGTGTGTGATTTTAACAAGAAATTTGACTGACCCTACACACATCTTACTGTGATGTCTGCACCTTTCATGTATTGTAATTGCCTCAGATGATTAATCTGTTAATTAGCTTGTGTTATCATGCCAAGGGACATTTTCAACAACTGTCGAAATAAATCCAGTTTAACTGCTAAGCACTTAATTAGGTTCTCATGGAAGGACTAGCAGAGATTGCTGTGACAGTTAGTTGACTCTTTACACCTCTGGATAGAAGACAGTATGTCACATTTATAATGATAACAATGAAATCAAATTAAAATAAAAACTGAAAACACAAATTTCACTTGAAAAGACTTCTTTAATTCACATTTATTTCTTACATTGTTGCCATGAGTGTAGGCATTTCACAACATTTTCATTCATCGATATTTCATCGTATATTGTGTTATTTAATAATATTTTTTAAAAATTTTAAACTGTAAAATAACTTGTGGTGCAAAATTAATTCATTAAATATTTACTGTCAATAAAAGTGAATGCAAGTGAAATAAGCTGTTTTAAAATATACCAAAAAAATGGTGTATAACCGAGCATGGATTTCTGATGACTATGTTGATCTGACAAAATCTGATGCTATGTAACCAGATTGAGACACTACTAAATCTGGTTTCCTAAACTGCCTAATTTTAAAAACAAGAGGCCAAAGCAGGCTTGAGATCACTCACCTTGCTAACATCTGCCTTGTAGCCAAATGCAAGAGTAGTTGGCCAAGAAATCTGGTCAGTAGGATGTTTTCTGTAGAAATTTCTTCCAATGCTGCTGAATGCATACGTTATGAAAACAATAGTTTCAAGGTTTCCCGTTTTTTTGTATCTGCATCCATATTTAATGCTACACCGGCATCATTTTACTGAAAGGTCTTTATGCCAGGATGTTTTCTGTCAAAGTTAGTCAAATTTTGTTTAGCAATTTTTGATGTAAAGTTGTTTAAATGTTTTTCTACTTTTAGTAATGTGTCCATATTGGATGGGAGATGGGCATCATTTGTATAAATTTAAAAAGCCTTCAAAGTAGGTTGTTTCCAGTCAAATTTAACAAAATTCTTGTTGAGCTGTTGAACCGGTCTCTGAAGCTCAAAACACCTGATGAGATCAGAAAGATGGGGGTCTAACCCAATGGCAGGATCCCTAGAGAACTTGACAGCATTAGAAAAGGCTGCCCTATAGCCCTGAATGGTTGACTCTGAACATTCTCTCTCCTTGAAAAGAAAGAGAAGGAAATCTGCAACTACACTCCAAGGGGGACAGCTAGGATAAACACATTTCCTACTGCACCAATCACAGAAGATTCTCCACTTTGCATCATAGACCTTTGAAGTAGATTGCTTCCTAGCTTGGACAGTGCAGTTGGCAATCTTGCTTGAAAACTGATCCTGGCACACTGATCGCTTGAGATGAGCCAAGAATGAAGTAGGAGAATCTGTGATCTGTTGTGGAGGAGAGACCTCCTGTGCTGTGACAGCAGGTTCCTCTGTGGAAATCTCCTGGTCTTGTCTACCAATAGGTCAAGTAGGTTCCTGAACCATGACCATTGGAGCCACAGGGGGGCTACCAGGATGAGCAGAGCAGTCGAGATCCCGACTTGGTAAAGCAAATGCAGGATCAATCTGAAAGGTATGAAGGCATATGTGACCAAATGATCCCACTTTAGATGGAAGATGTCCTAAGCACTCTGATCTGGGACTAGAGAGACATAAAAGGGAAGCTTTGTTGTTCAGTCTAGTAGCTAACAAGTCCACCAAGTGACTCTCCACTGATGGAAAAGTGACTCTGCAATCGATTGATGTAGAGACTGTTCCATGAGGACCGCATGACCCCCTATGGACAGACTGTCTGCCAGGATATGCCTTCTGCCTGGAATATGACGGACTTGGAGCGTGATCTCTGTAGAAGCTGCCCATTGGAGCAGACCATCACATAACGATGCCTTATGAGGCTGACACACCCCTGTAGGGCTAGAAACACTGCCTACATTTCCAAGTTGTTTACATATGAAGGGTCATTCCTTCCTTGGACCAAGATCTCTTAAGAACTATGCCCTCTAGCTCCAGGTGAGTGCCCAACCTGAATCTGATGCATTGGTGTACAGAAAGGAGTGTGATTCAGAGGTGTGAATTGGGACTCTGCTCAGAAACCAGTCCCAATTTAGACACCAACTCAGGTGGTTAGAGGATCCTTGTGTGGTCTCCAGTTTACCAGAAGCAGGAACTGGACCAGGTAAAGTCTTCCTAGAGGAACCAAGTCCACAGCGGAGTTCAGAGTTCCCAGGAGAGAGAGGTAAAGGCGAGCTGACAAGGCCTTTGCCACAAGAGCTATTATGAGGGACAGGATTTTGTTCATGATCCTGTCCAGAGCAACCAAGGCTTGTGAGGAAATTCATCCCCATATATACAAAGTCCTGAGTCCTGAAATGGGATGAGATATGATTTCTCCAGGTTTTGGATAAGACCCAGACATGTCCCTGTGGACCAAAGTAGGGACAGTCCTTCAAAAGAGATTCTCTGAGGACATTGTGCATCAACCAGTTGATGAAATACTGGAGTCTGGGGATCCCTAAAGACCTCATGTGGCCTACAACTACCCCCATCATGCTGGTAAAGGCTCTGGAGGCAGAGGCAAGGCTGAATAGAAGAGCTCAAAATTAAAATATCGTCTGGTGGAGACAAAACTGGATGATTAAGTGTATAAAAGATGTTTTTGATCTGCTATTTCGCCTGCACATGTGCTTAAGGGTGAAAATTGGCTTTCTTTTTTTTCTTCTTTTTCCTTATTGGACCCACGATTTTTGTGTCCTGGCCCTTTTTACTCCAAATCTCAAATTTACCCTACTTTTTGCAAACGTTCATCTGTCCATGTGCAGTTCAGACCAGTCTGCTTTAGATCTAACTGCAAAAAGTCTCAAATCCGGACACAAATTTCGGCCTAAAAAAAATATTCTAAAAAATTATGCTTTTTCCACTGTATTTATTAACACAAATAGAAAGTCTACATTATTTGGTATCACTGTAGAACTACATCTGTCTCCTTTTCTGTAATACTACCCGCTGTGGTGCATCATGAATGATGCTGACATCACAGAGCTCGGAACAAGGGTACTACTTCATGATGCATAAATGTGGCATGCAGGGATAACAAGTTAAAGGTTTTTCTACCTTTACAGACTGTGAAACAAGTAATTTTACCACTAAAATGAAAATGGAATGCGAACAGAATGCAGTTTTCGCAAAATTACCCATTTCAGAATCTGTAATAATGCCAGCCACATATGATGGTGGATCTGCATCATTTGTATAAATTTTAAATGATCTTTACAAAATTTGGTTGAAATTGGTCTAGTGGTTTTAGATTATAAGTTTACAATAGCAAATCCTGATGCATGACACAATGGATGATGCACTTTGGATGCTGGGCCATACCACCAGCTTGCTGTTTGCCAGTTGCACTAATAAAATAAACGAGTTACATTTACCTGCCAAAATAAAAACAAAAGTGTTACAAATTGTGCATAAAATACCTGTCAAGTTTCTTGTTTTGGATAGCCGAGACCTTGACCTATCGAGTCCAAAAGTCATCAAGAGCAACACACATGTGAATTTGGTAAAGGCAGGCTTGGATGAACACAAATTATTCAGCAAAACTAACTGCCCATGGATTGCAGTGACTATGACATCTGACCTTTAGTTGCTAAAATAAACATGCTCCTTTGTGTCATCAAGTGCAGCATATCTACAAGCTTTATTGAAAGAATATGCAGTAGAGCTGAAGTTATTGCCAAACAAAAAAGATCTTACTTCCAGGGTTACAGTGACCTTGATATCTGATCTAAATCAACAGGCCTCTTTGTTTCCCAAAGGGGAACCCACCAGCGTGGTGAAGGCATCTTAAACAGAAGTCAAGTTATCAAACAGAAACCATTTTGGTTTGGTAGGTACTGTGGCATTGACCATTGACAATGCATCTTTAAATTGATAGGCTCGTTTTTCATCTCATATGGCAATCAAGCTGCAAATTTAGTGATCATATGTGAAGTAGAGCTCAAGTTATAACACATAAACCAAACTGTTAACTGAAC
Source organism: Margaritifera margaritifera (assembly GCA_029931535.1). Lineage (NCBI taxonomy): Eukaryota > Metazoa > Mollusca > Bivalvia > Unionida > Margaritiferidae > Margaritifera > Margaritifera margaritifera. The sequence goes on along the minus strand of JAQPZY010001694.1, from coordinate 1,678,451 downwards.
AAATTATTAAGAGACAGATATGAATAGAATACCCTCTGCATTTGGTGTAGGGAGATATATGAGAAACCTGCATTTGTGGATACCTCCATATAAAGAACATTTCCTTTATATATTTAATCTCTATATAAAGGACACAGGTTCATAAAGGTCAAAGGTCAAAATGGTCACTTTAATGTTTTTTTTTACAGAGAGGTATCAATATAACTATATTCACAAAATGTATTAAACAGTAGCGTAGGCTCATTCAAACACAGTTAATGTTTGATCAATTTTCGGACATTTTGGAAAATCAAATCCCATTCCTAATATCTCTACAAAGAACTGTGTAATTTGAAGTCACTTTTTTTATAAATTAGAAATTTAAATACCTAATGTAAAATGTCTTTAATATAAATGACATTCACAAACTGAAGTACCAACAACAATGTATGAAAAATGAAATAATTTTAAGGCATTACAAAAATCTCAATGTATAAAATTTATGAAACATGAAAATGTCCAACCTAGGTCAAGACCTCAATGGACCCATACTAAACACCACTAAGAGGGTCATCTTATAAAATGAAGTCCATTAGGACAAAACTAGTTTGGTAACATCAGCATTTTTCACTACGGCCGATTTACATTATTCAACCTATGACTTATTACAATAGGAAAATTTCTGGATGTAAATTACATGAGTAGTATTCTACCTTAATTTTCATTTTCAGCAATGTTGTTCATAAGCCATACAAACAAAGTTCCAACTGACATAGTTTTCAACAAAAACTAACATGCAAATGTAACAGAATCATATTCATATAAATATCACTGTTAATTTGGACCCTGACCTCATGAAAAAATCTCAAACTTCTGCAGAGAGTATTCCAAGTTGATCTACATTGGACTCTGATACACACCTACGTATAAATACATAAAAAAGCATTATTATTTTTCTATGACCATATTCCTGTAGCACACGGGGGTCTATCAAATATGTTGGTCGTTCTTTTCTTTATCTTAGTTAATAGTACAATAAAGAGACAGAATCTACCAATACAGAGATAAATGGATGGACAATGCAACAGCTATCAAGGACTCCTGCTCATTTGTCTTGCAACACACTAATAATCTTACCATTGCAAGTTGGATGCAGTTTCCATACAAACAAATAGTTTCTGAGTTATGTCTTGACAGGACTGTCTGATTTTAATAACAATAAGTATTAAATATTTGATAATAATGTCTACAGGAAAAAGACATGGTACAAAGCACTACACCCAGGTATTGTATATCTTACAGAAATGAGTGATCAACTGAGACCAGGTGCGCAGAGAAAACTATCTGAACACACACAAAAATAAATTCCACACTTAGTAACATACTTACGAGATGGGGCTTTTTTAAACACAGTGTTGGCAAAGAATTTTTGAAAACGGTCAGCATAAAAACTTGGTCGGGTTACAGAAATTGTGTTCTGAAAGATAGAAAAAGGAAGCCATATGAATTACTGTCTTATCCTCCTCTTCTAATATTGTTAATAGATGTGCGCTTCCCTGTTGGCCATGTTATAGTTCCAAGGTCAGTTGTCTTGGCCCAAGTCTGGGTGTATTTGCCCCTGGTAAAACCCGAGGGCCTATACAACCAGATATGGACCAAGATGACTGAGCAAGGTCCAATAATAAGGCCAACAGAAAAGCATGCAATTATTTAAATTTTTATTCATCAAACCTGTCAAAGTGGCCACCTATAGTAAAAGGACAAACCAGCCTTTGTACATAGGTGACCTCTGTATGGAGGTTCACATTTCAAATTAGTTTGTTATCAAATACCATGCAATGAATACCATTATTGTTACTATTATTATTATTATTATTATTATTATTGTCATTAACAAATTTAGTTTAGTGCACTATTTAACAAAATTTTTAAAAATACATACATATACATGTTGTTCCTCCCACAAAAGATTACTGTATCCAATTCACTTTAATCCATTCTATAAACGAAAAAATAATCGAAAAACCTTAACAAAAATCTCTGATCTTAGCTTGTTTTGTGCACCATGACAAAGCACTAATTTCACTACTAACTGACACCTTACATATGATTGTGAAACTGAGGACTGCCTCTCTGTTCAGCCAGCTTGTACAATTAGGCTTAGAAACAGCTTCTAACTCTTCTAACTGTCAATATACCCTCCAGTGACCGCTTAAAGCAGTAAGAACCCATAATTTAGTAAGGAAACACCTGGCCGATAACTGCAGAAAGCAGGTGACCATTATATACATGACTTTTACATAGGAAATTTGCCAGGAGGAAGTTAGAATGGCTGTTGAGACTAGGTGACCGCTATATAAAGATGACCTTTCAGACAGGTTTGACTGTATACTATAGTATCAGAAATATTCGTGGGGGACCAATTTTTGTGGATTTCATTGTTGCAACAAACCACAAATATAAATACCCAACGAAATATTAGCCACATTATGAAGATGAGACACACACACACACACACACACACCCGCTCATTTTTATTAATGTGTGTCGTTCCTAGAGATTAAGGACCGTACTTGTATTTCATAAATCAAAGTCAATACTGTAATTTGGTAATAAAATATTAGCTTTTACACGTGTTTATTTTAACCCTTTGAAAAAAGAATTATAAAGCATTACATATTGCTTCAATGCACACGTATCAATAAGGTATCCGATAGCTGTAATTTCCACTCACTGCCTTAAATCGATATGTGAGATAAGGATAGAGAGAAATGAGAAAAAGCATAAGGTATTCAAACACTAGTAATGCTGAAAATGAAAGAAAGAATAATACAAAATACTAGTATATGAAAATTAAATTTACTACTTATTCAAATCGATTCTTCACTCAAGTACAACTGTTGTTGAAAAATTTAAATCCTCCTGAAACCACATTGCACTTTATCCATGCATTTTTAATCCAAAAGAACAACAAGCCTGTAAAATACTAGAACTATTGCTTGAAGCACTATTATTAATGAAATACTATATATATAGACTAATTACAGCAGATTATTAATGAAATACTATATATATACACTAATTACAGCAGAGTATTAAAGCTGACACTTCACTGATTTTCGGACAAAGCCACTGTATCAACATCGTGTCAATCAAGTCTCAAGGTACACACAAATGTTTGTCAGATAAATAATCCCCAAATTGCAGAATTAAACAAGTCCAGCTTTCTAAAAACCACTGATAATTAGGTCCCATCTTTCACTCATTGTCGCATGAGCTGCAATTATCCATTCAGCCCGAATTGGCTTGATTAATGAGGTTGCAATCAGTGATCATCACCAGTAACATCTTCCTTTTTTTCGTGATGGCCTCCATGACCTGTTTAGCATACCAGTTGTGGAAGTGTGAATTTAATTCTTCTTTGTACTCTTTATTTATTGTCAAGTCTAGTGGTTGATTTTGGTTTGTACATGAGGCAGGCACAAACAAACGCATGATTCCACTGTCTTTCAATTTAGTAGGCATCTTCTCGCGCATTGATGGGCTCTAAACACATCAAATATTGCTATTCTCTGCTGATTGCATTGAGCAAGAAGCAGACGGTCATGTGTTTTGTTCCCTTTATGGACAGTGGTTTAAGAGATCATACAGGTGTACTTTAATAACAGATTGACTTAGTGTTGTTGGCTGCGTCGGCTTCCTTTGATGTTGATCACTCAGATGAAAACATGGTGTAAATCATTGATCCTGACATGGGTTTTTTGTGATCATAGAGGCGGTTTTATTGTTTTAGTGTTGTTGGCTGCATCAGCTTCCATTGATGTTATTCACTTCGACAAAAACATGGTTTAAGTATTAAACTTGTCAGGTCTTTGATTTGTGCTCATACATGTGGTAGTACTGTTTTAACATTCAAGTGACCGCCGTTTGCATCGGCATAGTTTTATTCTTTTGTATTCTTTATTTTGGGTATTTGTAGAGGTTAAACCACAAAATTAAACACTTAGTAATATGCAAACTTTGACAGGCAAAGCCACGAATTTAAGTACCCACGAAAATGTCTTTTTTTACAAAACCACGAAAATTGAGCCCCACGAAAATAAATGATACTACAGTATCCTTATTTAATGTAACTACACAACCCAAGCACTGTATTTCTTGTGTAATACATTCAAAACAGCTAAAACCATGCCATGGCAAAACAGGCTTTATACATGGCATTATGCAAATCCTATATGGCTCTATCTTGTTTAAACACTATATAAAACCCTGTAAAGAGTCTATGTTGCCATGGCATTGTATGAGCTGTTTATATTATATTAAACTTTATCTCCTGCAACATGATATTTACCTAGTCCTAACATTGTCATTATTAACAAAACAAAATTCACCAAATATTATGTACAGAAATATACAGACAAATCTCAGCAGGTAATGAGAAAGGTTCTGAACTGTGATGGAGATATTACTATTAACCAGCTAGAATTGTGTTCATTGACACACATGCCTGCCACAGTTACTGAGACACAAACATCACCAGACAGATGTACAGATGGATAGATGTACAGACAGACAAGGGTAATGTTATATGCCCCTTCAACATTTGTGGTGCAGCATAGAAAGTCCTGAGTCGGTGAACCTATTATCAAGTTTATCAATGCTCACCTTATTTGAATGATTTACAAATTTTCAGATAGGAAGAAAACATCAACTCCAAAAAAATTTCACTTTCAGAATCCAAAAACAAGGGGGTGGAAGGGCTTTTTCCTGTAAGGTTATATGAAAACAGCATTCAAATTTGTCCCCATCAGTGAGATTTGTCACTCAGAAGTGAACACTTTTAATATAAAATAAAAGATCCCCCTTTTCTTGCACACACACACACACATATATATATATATATATAGACAAAGTCAGTGTAGCCTGAAGAAATGTTGGTTATAGTGAAGTTTTTGTCTTGTTAATATAGTTGAGAACTTGCGCAGATGCATTCATTACCAAGTTTCATAACTCTACCATGAACAGTAAATGAGAAATTATATTAAATGCAAAAATTAACCATCAAAGTCTGTGAAGCCATGAAATATAGGTCACAGGACTTTTTTTGTAGAGAGGGTGTAATACTCATAGAGATGAATCCAATAAGCTAAACTAAGTTTCATCAGTGTTCCAAGCACAGTGCCAGAAAGAAAAACAAAACAAATGTAAAACAAATATTGATGAAGGGTCCATGAAGTGTAAATGATACTATCACAGTATGAGTGTAGTACTCACACAGATGAACATCTTCACAAAGTTTCACAACTTTAACATAAGCAGTGCCCAAGAAATGAACCAAAAAACAACTTGATTTTCAGTTTGTAAAACATACGTGCCCCCACTACAGACTAAACCCATTCACCAAGTTCATGACTCTAAAATAAACAGTGCATTAGAAATTAATTTAAAACCACAAATACACCATAGTCAGTGAAGCATAAAATATAGGCCACAGAACCTAAGAAGCAAGACAGGTTGAGATGATATGTTTACTGACTTAACATCTGCAGATTTTCTAAAGGTAGGCTACAAAATCAGTGATGAATAACTTACAGCATCAATAACTATAGATTTTAGTCCATGTTCCATTTTCTTTCTCAGCCTATAGCATTGCAGTATATCAATGATACCTAGATATATCATCAGTCTTTCTCCTTTTGCATTCTTACATGGAATCCCACCAGGTCTGAAAGGAAAGAGTTCTACTGTATAATATATGTTGGAATACAAATCCTAAAATGGTTCATTTTACCAAATCTGCATTTCATTTGTATTCTGTTTGCATTCCATTCACTTTTACATTTCAATTATCATTTCATCTTATTTTTGTTTATGATTTCATAAATGTATTCAAATTTTGTTTTTCTCACTACCACCCATCACTTCAATTCAATTTTGCTCATTTGGAATGAAACAGAAATGCATTTACCAAAGTCAGATATATTGTTTTTGAACGTTAAAGGGAGAGAACTACCGCTTTCATATTATGTCTTCTTTAAAAAATTGTTTAATGGAATAGATAATGCATAAAATACAATAGATACCATTGAATTCACAATAAATATAAATATAACCACATCTGCAATAAGTGTAAAAACATAGTTGCAGAGTATTTGTCAACAAAATGTAGTCTTTTGGGGGTAAAACTAATTTTAATTATGTAATACTTACCTGCTATTATTGCATTCTTATCTCTTTTCCTGGTGCTAGTCCTCAACCTAAGCTGAATATAACCTCCTCCAATTAGTAATTTAAGGTCTAGAATAAAAAACTTTATCCCAGTCTGATATCTCTGTCTACTTCAGTCATTCACAATATTGTCATTCTTAGACTTGAACTAAGACTGAAAGGACATCAGAACAGGGAGGGAGAAGGGAATTGGGCAACAACTGCTGGTTAAGTATTACATAATTAAAATTAGTTTTACCAGAAAGAACTATATTTTAATAGCAGTGATAAATTATCTGCTATTATTTGCATTGCTGAATTTGCTGGTCCAGTTGGAAGCTGATGGCCTAAAGATAAGATGTCAAGTGAACTTACCATTTGTCAGTAGGGTGCTCTACTGCAGACTGGAGGATGTTTTGACAACTTGTTGGACTGACACAATTGGACCTAACAATTAAATTCCTTCAGTCTGGTGTGACACTGAACAATGGTAGAATAAAGGGAAAGTGGAGTGAGACCACCAGAGGGTGGCTATCATAACATTATCCAGAGAAGAATGATTAAGAAAGGCCCAAGATGCACTAATAGCCCCGAACTCATGGGCTTTGATTCTCATGAAAAAACGATCCCTCTCAGTGAAAGACTGATAAACTCTTTTGAAAGAACAATCCACCTCAAGATGGTGGCTGCCAAAACATCAGAGATACCTTAGAGAGGGAGATAAATACAGTTTTGACCATTTCTTTTCCCTTTTGATTTGGCCAAATAGAAATGTAAAACTTTAACCAGGCAAGGGAGTCTATCTTGATCATCGCCAGCAGAGATACAACTGAGACTGGAGATTTCACTATGAACAAGGCTTCCAAAGGTTGCTGATTCTTAGCCAGAAACCCAAGTTGGCAAGGAAGAGACATTAAATCACAGTTACCATTGAACTGAAAACAACCCTATTCCACTGACAAGGCATGAATTTCACTCCTCCTGGCTGATAATAGGGAGAGGAGGAAAACTGTCTTAAAGATAAGGTACTCAAAGGAAGCTTCACTCAAGGGTTCACAAGAAGATTTAGATAATGACCAAAGAAAACACAAATGGTTTTAGACATTAAAGAGCAAGAGACTGGTCTTTGAAGCTCAAAGTACCAGATCGATTCTGAAAGATGTGGGTCTGAACCAGTGGTGGAGCCCACAGAGAACTTTAGAGTATTGTCGAGGGCTGCCCTATGGCCCTTAATGGTGGATACTGAAGTCTTTCTCTTCAAAAAGGAAAAGATGAAAATCTGCAACTGCAGTTGAAGAGTACCGATTTAACAAAAAAGTGTTTCGTACTGCACCAGTAAATGGAAATTCTCCACTTGGCATCTTAAATCTTGGCAGTCGATTGCCTTCTAGCCTGGGTGATGCAGCTGGAAACCTTGCTCAAAAAATGATTTTTGTGGATAGGTCATATGATAAGCCTGGTGTGAAGGTGGAGAATCTGAGGACTGTTGTGTTGGAGGGACCCTCTATGCTGAGACAGCAGACCCCTCCTCATTAGTAATTCCATGGGGTCATCTACCAACAGGTCAAGAAGGATGTTGAACCATGACTATTGGGGCCACAGGGGAGATATCAGGATGAAGTATGACATTGAGGTTCTGAGTCTGTGAAGAACTTGAAGGATCATTCTGAATGGTAGGAAGGTGTAGGCATACAGATGATCCCACTTTAGACGGATTGCCCATGTCATCTGGTCTTGAAATTGTGTGACATAAAAATGAGGCTTGTTGTTCAGCCTCATAGCAAACAAGTCTATGAATAACTTCTCCCACTGACTGGTGCAGAGACCATTCTGTGAGGACCACCTGATCCTATCTAGACAGATTGTCTGCCAGGATATTCCTCTTTCCTGGAATATGGCAGACTTTGAGAGTGATCTCTGGGGAGACCCTCCTATGGAGGAGGTTCCAGACTTCCAAGCAAAGAGAAGGGGCATGAGTATCCCCTTGACATCTAAGGTACATATTGACCAAAATATTGTCCATGGGAACTATGATGCAGTGACATCTTGTGTGGTTGATGCACCCTTGAAGGCTAGAAAAACAGCCCACGTTTCTAGGCTGTTGATACGAAGGAAAGATTCTTCCCCAAAGTTTTAATGCCAGGATGCTTCTGTTAAGTTTGCTCAAATGTTATCAACAGTTTGGGAGAAAAAGTCATATAAAGGTATCTCTACTTTTAGTATCAGTGGCTTTTCTATTTTGAGTAAACAGTGGCTGTATCTGAAGGCATCATTTGTACAAACATGAAACGTCTTCATGCCAGGATGCTATCTATCAAGTCTGACTAAATTCGATTCAACAGCTTTGGAGAAGAAATCAATATTTTGGTTTTGATATTTTTAGTAACAGCAGCTATATTTGATGGTGGATCAGCACCATTTGTAAAATTTAAGAAGGTTTTCATAGCACAATGTTTTCTGTCAAATAAGAATTAATTTAAAGATTTTTCTATTTTCAATAATGGCAGCCATATTTATCAGTTGAGCAACTTTGAAATCCCTCCAAGCCAGTATGGCTTTTGTCAGATATGGTCAAATTCTGTTGAGTGGTTTTTAAGTCCCTTAAAAGGTTTATCTATCTTTTGTAATGGTGGCCATATCTGAGGACAGATTGGCATCTATTGTACAAACTTGAAAGCTCTTCATGCCAGGATACTTTCTGTCAAGTTTGGTCAAATTCTATTTGTGGGTTTTTAAGAAGAAGTTGTTTAGAGGTTTTACTATTTATTGTAATAGTGGCTTTCTATTTTTAGTAACAGTGGACATATTTGAAGGCGGATCAGCATCATTGATACCAATTTGCCAAGATGCTTCTTTTTAAATTCGATGAAATTCTGTTCAGCGATTTTTTAGAAGAAACCATTTAAAGGTATTTTAATTATTTTTAGTAACCAGGTCAGTTAGCCAACCCACCCATAAACATGGTCACATTTTAGACTGGATTCTTCATAGACCTGATGATTATATTTTACAGTCTTCATTGGTGTCCCACGAACTTGCATCAAATCACCTCTGCATCATATGACATCTTTAAGTATCAGTCCCTAATCCTCCATCTTTGTTTGTTACTAAGAGAAACCTCCATTTGATAAATAGAACCCAACTAATGCATGACATCCAAGCAAACCTAATAACTTTGTTACCTCCTACAGCAGAACAACTTGATAAGTGCCTGCGTTCATTGCCTGACAAACATGCCTCAGCAACCAAGTGCAAAGTATCCATTCAGAAGTGTTCTCCATGGTATAGTAAGAGAATGCCGTAAGGCTAAGAGACTCTGACTTTCATCTGGTCTTACTATTCATAAGCAAATCTATGAAGCCACTAAGAAGAATGTCACAAACATAATCCATGCAGTGAAATCAACCTATTTCAGTACAAAGATAACTGAAAGTTGCAGCTGCAAAGAGCTCTTCAATATTACTAACAAGCTAATGTCAAGGAACAAATGTACCAATGACCTTCTCTCTGGTCAACCTTCTGGACCGGTTTGCAAATTTCTTCTATGACAAAGTACAAACCATTAGAGATCAACTTGACAACACAATTTCAATCGACTCATTGTCACCACACACCTGTGACACATAATTTCAAAGGCAACCTTTAACAGCATTTGAGCCTGTCTCTAGGGATTTCTTACGTACAATCCTGATGAAGAGCACCCCAAAGTCATGTGAACTTGATCCAGTTCCTACATCACTGCTGCTCAAGTGCTTAGATTCAATATTGCCTTCACAAACCAATGTTATTAATACTTCTCTCTTATCCAGGGAATTCCCATCATTTTCAAAACTACCATGATTGTAAAGCCTCTGTTGAAGAAACCAACACTTAACCCTAACAATTTAAAAATTACCGCCCTGTTTCTAACCTCCTAATCTTAGAAAAAGCTGTTCTGTCCCAACTTGTATCTCATCTGAATTCAAATAGTCTTTTAAGCAATGTACAGTATTGCCCTCGACACAGTACTGAAAATGCCCTTCTGAAAGTAGTTAATGACCTTCTCTCTGCTTTGAATAGTGGAAAGATTACAGTTCTCACCCTCCTTGACTTATCTGCAGCATTTGACACAATAGACCATGAGATATTACTTCCCTGTCTCCAGCATGTATTTGCCATTTGCGATACAGCCTTACTATGGTTCAAATCATACTTAGTCGACAGGAGACAAATTGTGTCCATAAATAGAAAACATTCCAACTCAGTTGATCTATGTTTCAAGTGTCATAGTTCATCATCTGGTGTCTCACCAACTGTACCTTGATGACACCCAAATATACAAATCTATCCACCCAACTGAAGTTGATGCTACCATCCAAGTAGCGCTGGCAGATCAGAGTCAATGTTGTTTGTTCAACTGATTAGTCAATACTGCGCTGGCAGATCAGAGTCAATGTTGTTTGTTCTACTGATTAGTCTTTACAAACTGCATAGACCCAGATCTGCCGGCGCATAATGCGCTGGCAGATCTGGGTCTATGTAGTTTGCAGTTGGTACCGGCTTAAATGCGAGTACATAACGGTAGGTTAAAGATGCCATGGAAACAGAAAAATTCAAATCAACCAACTCACAGAATGTCATCACTGTCAAAATCTAGAGACTCTTGGTTCTCAGCATGTATAGATTCCATTGGAGTTGAATAAATAAACTTTGTTCGAAGAGACTTCCCACGGGACAAACCAGAACCTGAAAAAAGTCATCACAATTACAAATCAAAAAGAATGTTTGGAAACATCAAGTGTAGAAGTATGAATGATACGACTAAAATATATGATCAGGATTATTTTATAAAGGTACAAAAATCAATGATGCACTTAGTGTCAGTAAAAAAAATATATATTGGGTAAGAAGACTGCTAAGCATTTTGTGATCCTTGAATTATCTTTAGTACAGGCAGTCTTTCTTCTTTGCTATGTATCAAACACAAGTAACAATTATAAAGTATATGGTGACAGACTGAAGAGCATTATCATGAACATGGACTATCAATATGGCCTCTTAAATGAATCAAATGAATGAGAAATTTGACCTTTTTGATTTATACCAGGCACATAGCCTTGACATGAAATGTATAGGTATATTTTAGCACGTTTTTGACAATATCACATTTATAGATACTACTGAAATCCAAAGACAAAGCAAATTTAAACTATATCTAGTGGAAAATTGATTGCAATAGAGAATTAACAATAGTTCCTCATACATGGTGTCACAAACTGACAAAAAAATTCATTACCACTTGTCCCATATATTGATCACAATATTTTACATGCAAATAAAAAATTCCTCTGTGCACTGCTTCCCAAGATTCAATATTATCAATCTCAACAGGATATGGACGAACCTCTGATCTCCCAATCTCTTTCAGGCATCATGATTTACCAGTAAGAGGGTTACACAAAGACTCCATGGACCTCTGATCTCTCAATCTCTTCCAGGCATCATGATTTACCAGTAAGAGGGTTACACAAAGACCCCATGGACCTCTATCACCTTCTTAAACACAATTCACCAGGGTTGGTTGGAGGGGAAGGGGCAGTTTCTTGTACCTTTAGTAATGCTCACATAGTCACATTTTATGACAAATCACTCAGATCTCTTGATGTGTCTGCCCTATACACAATCATGAGATACATGTATTTGTCACAGAGTTTTTTGACAAAAATTTCAAAATGGCATTAGTTTATAGACGGAATATGCATAAAAAATACATATGCAAAGGAGAAGGCCAAATCGATAAAATGAACTTTTAAAGATGGCTGCTTAACACTTTCCAATTTCAGATAAATATAAATATTTTCAATATGACTGGCAAAAATGATGGAAACAAGCAGTTCTGTGAATTTACTCTTTTCTTTGTTTTAGTGGATTTCATGGTTGTTACAAAATCGCAACAATATAAACCTAGCAAAACGGTGATCTTTCTGTGGAAACAATTGGACTCCTTTCTCAATCCACAAAATTAAGTAAAGTGAAATTTCTGAAAACAGACACTCATGGGACTAACGGAAATGTTCGTTTTTCAGAAGTGATGATGGAGAATGTATTCCAAGTGCCATTTTGAATCAATACCTACATTATGAGGGTATGTTATTGAGAAGGAATAATTATCATTGCAATTTTATATATTTATTTCTTACAAAGTCAACATATCATATGATAAAAGAACAAACAAAAGGTTCACAAAATTAAAGCAGATACACATATACATCAATAGTATGACGTATTCTGAAAATACATGTATCCGTATCATATGATAAGTATAACAACACAAATTAATGGAGATGCACACTAACTAGTGTTACTTGAATGACTTATTTAGGAAAGCATTCACACAAGTCACTGTCTTGAGAAATATTGATCAAGCATTGTCTGTTTACACTGACCACGCTGCTGAACTATGGTACTCTTCATCATTGTTTCTAACTTTTGTATACTTTCGGGATAATGATTGTCTTTGTGAACTGCTAACACGACCTTAAGTCTTTCCTTTGCCCTTTTCACATCTTTTGCAGATTTCCCCTTTCCATTTAAGGATTTGATGGACAATTCCTGATAGAATAAACCAGTCTCACTGCAGATGAAAATATAATCCAGAGGATATTCTGACACTATGTCAGGAATACCATCATGGGCATCCTCTAATGTCCTCGTGACCACACTAGCACTTTCCCCGAACACTGATATGCTTTTTATGGAATAAAGAGTTCTGAATTTATCCAGCCATTCAGTTGATGCCTTGAAATGAGGAATGTCCAAATGAGATGCAAATTCAGATGCCTTTTCCTATGATTGGACCCAAAATAATAATTGCCTTGGATCATGCTTGCCAAAACCAGTCATAAACAAGTTCATGTAGTTTTTTCAAATTTGAACATTTTCTGTGATGAATTCAGATTCTTGTTTTAGAATGCGAGACTGTAGATTTGCTGATACCGAAAGCTATTGCTATTTTTTGGGGGGGATGGCTTAGGAACTGCTTCCCACTGCCTTATCTTTAAGAGACAATTCAACACGTCGTTGCTTGGCTGGTGGTTTAGACAAGATGTTCAGTGAATATGAAATGAACTTATTAAATGACCTGACTGAAATTTTCTTTACTTTTATGCAGTAAATATATACAGGAATTCTTTGTAAAAAAAAAGGAATTTTTTAATAATTTTGAACGATTGTGATTGCCTTTGAACAATGTTTTTGATCTCTGTAACATGAAAGCATTAAATTTAATAGCACATCTGTAATTGCTTGTTTAATAAACCTATTGTGAGGTTTTAATTCATAAACAAACAATCTGCTTTGAGATAATTTATTTAACAGATCACTCATGACCAAATAATTAACCATTACACCCAAATTAACATGACAACTTTTCAATTATCATATTAACAGGTTCACATTTCTCACGACGTGTAATTTTTACATGTAGCATGGTAAAAACATCTGGTTTTCAGAGGTACATTTACATTAAATTTTCAAGAATGGTTCCGAGAATGTTTCTGGTATCTGGAATTGGAAGTTCCAGTTTATTGAGGTTTATATAACAAAGAATTTATAAGAAAAAAATTTGTTCCAAATCAAAATGGTTGGTTTATAGAAAATTCTAGATTGGAGAAGGTCCAGTTTCCAGAAGTTTCAATGTACTTATGAAAATATGATCATTCACAAAACCATGAAAACTGATATCGATGAAAATTAATGCATTCAGTGTATGTCAACAACCTACAATGTTTTCATGTAACTGTTTAGACCTTGTCACTAGTATCACTATGTCAGCTTTGATAATCTGGAACTGTTATGTATAATTAACCTATTATGTGTGTTTAACCTTCCCCATGATAGTAAGATGCACTTTAAACTTCTGGTCAACTGGTAAAAAACCTTGTTGACTGACATCGAGTTCAAGGCCAGTCTTGTTGACAATTATTCACAACTAGTTTGGGGTTTTTCCACAAGAACAATGCACATTCTGTTGTATTGTGGGTTATTAGAATATGCGTATACAGTGGTGTACTGGCCATTGGGCATACCGGGACAAATCCCGGTGAGCCGTCCAAAAAATCCGTTTTTTACCGGTGTTTTACTGGTGAGAGCAAAACCCCGGACCTGTCCCGGCAGATAAGTCCAGGGCCGAGTTGCTTACCCAGTACATTCCTGTGTGTATATAATTGGGTCTTGATACGCATTTATTTATTCCTGTTTTAAATTCAGTCCTTGGTAATCTGTTTATGATCAGAGTTTATAGTTGTGCTGTAGACATAATTCAAAAGGAATTATTTATTTGAACATTCATTGGAGTTGCCATAAAGTGCTCATTAACCTTTGGATTTATATATATGACTTTTGGATATTTGTGGACATTCTCAAAGATATTCTGGACTATATCTTTGTGGTATAACAGGACATTCAAGACCATTCATTCGGAACATTCATTCATTCGAAGCATTCTATAATTTCTGACTTGTGTTTACGACATTTAGGATTATTTGGAATTTAATTCACAAACTGTAAATGTCTTTTGAAATTTCATTTTAATTACAGAGAAATAAATTGTTTGTTGATTTTACAAACATTGCTGGTTTCACTTTCTTTCTATTACATTATTTTAAGAGTCGTAACAGAACACAAAGATTTTTTTGCATACCTATCAGGTGAGTTTGAACAGATACAAACCTAATCAAAAGCTTTTTCTGAACATATATCAATAAAGCCATTAGTGATGGGCTGAATCGCAAATGGCCCCAATGACTACAATTTGCTCCATAGAGCCATAAATAGAGGTCTTTGTGTTAGGAAATAGCAAACCAATGTTAGAAGATAAGCATTCAGGGGCCAAGACTCCTCTGAATTATTACATGAAATGCTTGGAATCCAACTCGTTCAAGGACTCAAGATGTTACGTTGATCAAGAAGGGCAATAACTATGTCTAAAATGGAGTAGATGAGACAAAATCCATAAAAGACATCAAAGCCTATGAAACAATTATCATATCAAAATGCACCAGAATATGTTGAATGGTTCTTGAGTTATGGTGACTACAAACAACATACCATGTAAAGATATGAAGTTGACTAACAAGAGCCTCGACTTTGTCCAAAATGGAGCAGAAGAGACAAAACCCATCAAAGACATAGATCTATGAAATAATTTTCATGTCAAATTACATCGGAATATGTTTAATGGTTCTTGACCTATGCAGATTAAAAGCAACATCCCATGAAAATGATATGAAGCTGTTTGAGAAGGGACATAACTCTGTCAGAAATGGTGTACACAAGACAACACTCATAAGAAGCACATATAGGTCTCAGATAATGTTCTAACCAAATTCCATCAGAATACATTGAATGGTTCTTGAGCTATGCTGATCACAAGCAACATTCCAAGTTTTCATGTGAAGACATGAATTTGCTAAACAAGGGGCATAATTATGTCCACAATGGAACAGACAAGACTAAACCAATAAAAAGCACTTATACCTCTACGAGGCAATGTTCATACCAAATTGCATTAGAATATGTTCAATGGTTCTTGAACTATGCTGGTTACAAGCAACATACCATGTGAAGATATTAAGCAATTTGCCAAGGGCCATAACTCTATTGGAACTGATACCCACTCAAAAAAATGCAGCATCTTGATCTACGAGACAATGTTTAAACCAAACTGCATCTGAATATGTTGAATGGTTCTTGAGCTATGCCGATTACAAACAACATTCCATGTGAAGATATGGAGTCAATTGTCAAGGGCCATAACTCAATCCAAAATAAAGCTGACGAGACAAAACCAATAAAAAGGCAGATCTAAGTCTATGGGACAATATTCATACCAAATTGCTTCTGAACATGTTGAATGGTTCTTGAGATGTGCAAGTTACAAGAAACATCCCATATGAAAATTTGAAGTTAATAGGCATGGGCCATAACTCCACTGAAAATGGAGTTGACGTGACAAAACCATAAAAGGCACATCTAGGACTTAGCAACAATGTATACACCAAATTGCATCAGAATATGTTGATGGCTCCTGAGCTATGCTGGTTACAAGGATCTGCTGTTGAGCTGATTTAAAATTGATGGATCAAGTTAATTAACTCCATCAAAATTGGACCATATACCTTGAAAAGGCACATCTATATGTAATAGGCCCCTGATAGATCACCATAGTAGAGATATCTCTGCCTACTCATTAGCATAGCAATTAACTTAAAAATCAAAGTCTTTCCTATGGAAAAAATTTGAAAAGTATAATAAAATCTGAGTAAGTGCTAAAACTTTCATGAAAATTCGATGAGAGATTTAGAAGTTACAACAGTTTGAATTTATATATGTTATATTGTTGCAATGAACAAGGTGTCAGAGCTGGTCTGACAAGCGAGGTGATAAGCTTTCAGCCTGACTGATTATGTAACATTCAGACCTAGCCAGCTGTATCAGTGGTCAGCAGGTCATTGTTAGATGCAAAGTTGTTAGTGTTTGACTGATACATGAGTGGAGTCAGAGAGCCATAAATATTCACCTATTAAAATGGCATCCAAATATCTGTAAGGGTTGCAGAGTTTTGGTGGTTACAACAAGTGTGAATGGACAGACAGATGAACAGACAGACATATAGAAAAGGTGATTACTATAGTGCTTCCACATCTCGATGCAGGGCCATAATCAATTATGATACAGGCTGCTGTTCCAAAGAATAGCTCATGTCAACAGAATGTACAAAGGTATATATCAATAAATCGATAACATCAATATCAATGTAATAGCAACAATCCACCACCATATAATGAATTTTATTACATAATAATGATTAATAGGTTAATAACTGGTGAAGAATTAACACAGTGAAGCTCTAGTGCAAGATTATACAGAGAAAGAAACCATTTTTTGACCAACAAGTCTGACCAAGGATGGTCCTATTCAGTTATACATGTACCATCTATGGGAAATTTCTCCCCTTATCAATATTTGGGAATCTCTTATTTTAAAAACTTCACAAGATAAATTTTTGCGATTTTTAAAAAATGTGAAAAATCAAGCTGCAATGAAGTTCTAATATATACAATATCTGAAATCAGACAGAGCAGTCTGGTGTATGATAATGTGCTGTATTCAAAATCAAGGACTTGGCACAATTCTTGTTTGGGATCCATAAAAACCTCCAAATAGTGAGGACGCCTGAATGGGAGACTTTACATGTACAGTTTAAATTTAAATGGCTGTTTAGTCAGGCATGAACTGATATTGTGTGCAATTTTTCACAATAAAATCCAATGAATTTTAATCCAAAACACATTATTTGAACCACTTTCAATAAATCCAAGCTAAAGAACAACCAAACGTATGTAAAGTCTGATACAATTACATTATTCAGTTTCAAACTACAATACCTGAATGGCCCTACAAATTAAGTCATTTATCAAATCTCAACAGCATCCTAGCTGGCGTGGTGATAATACAGTAGAAAATGAACAAAAGAAAATAAGTAGGTCAATTGTGTTCAACGACAAGTCAGGTGCATCTGAACTAGTTAAACTGTGATATTAGTAGGGTTAGTACTAACCACCACTCCGTTGTTTACCATCAGGGTCACTGGTAGCAGTGTACTCGGATATACTGCCTTGCCCCTGGTACGCACCTGTAATGCCATCTGGGCCAGCTACGTTTTCTGCCAGCTGCAAAATACATCAAAAACTACCTCAGTCTCTAAGAAGGCAAGTTCAAAAAATAAAATGAAATGTTTCAATAAATGCCTTACACCTCTTGCATGTGCACTGCATTTCTTATGTTATAAACTCTAACTTGCAAAAAAGGAACAAACATACTGTGTAGGCTGTTTTTCTTTCTCCATCAATCTCTCCTTTCACAAGAATCTTATTTACTGGCTGGAAACTACTGCAGTTTACCTTTCTCAAAAACGAGCAGAAGAGTACTACGTTTGTCAGATCTGTTATTACAACGAATATTCAAAACACAGACAGGATCATTGCTTTAACTTTTAAGTTATCAGCACTAGACCAGTGGCGTAGCAACCACGCAAGCAACCCCCACAAATGCTGGGGGGGAGGGGGGTCCCGGCCCCGGCCCAGTGGGGGCCCAAAATTCCCATTAAACAACTTTTTTATTGGGAGGGTGCCCCAGAATCAAGTTTTGCAGGGGGAGGCTAGAATTTCTTGCTAGGCCACTTGCACTGGACTTACGATCTATTCTGGGACACAAGATTTGGCATTCATACTGATGTCTCAATGCACTGAATATTTGCAATCATTACTTTTGTTTTCATCAATTAATCCCCCATATTTAACACAAAAAAACTAAAAAAAAACAAACTATAAATCAAACGACGGGGGAACTTCCCTCCCCCATGAATTTTCACTTCCAGAATAGACCCTATGAACTTTGATGGGCTAATTGAATTGCACTTTGAATGTTCATTCTGAGATTTTGAGAAGACTAATGCCTACCCAATACAATATTATAGTTTATTACAATACATGTAATTATTCATAATGCCTACCCAATACAATATAATAGTCTATTACCATACATGTAATTATTCATAATGCCTACCCAATACAATATTATAGTCTATTACCATACATGTAATTATTCATAATGCCTACCCAATACAATATTATAGTCTATTACCATACATGTAATTATTCATAATGCCTACCCAATACAATATTATAGTCTATTACCATACATGTAATTATTCATAATGCCTACCCAATACAATATTACAGTCTATTACTATACGTGTAATTATTCAAAATTCATCTCTCTACACTTTAGTCTTCAGTTACAATTTATGATAATTATAGTCACTGAACAGATATTGATCGATAGGATGTTTTAGTTGTGGCCATGTGTTTGTGAGCCACATCTGCCACAAGAAAAGGTCCACATGAGATATCAAGCAATATTATTTTCATAAACCGTCTTGCATACACTTTCTTTGACAAATCTTCTGTGGTATGGGGAAAAAAAGAGAAATAACAAATCGTTTTAATTCACTTCCACAAATTACATGAAAAGTTGTTTTACAATCTGTACTAAGAACATGTGAATCAACATGACAGGAAATCACATCGATGGCAATATGCGTTTTTGACATCTTATCATTCTTGGATATGTTATGATATTAAAAAATGTTACATATATCTTTAATGTTAATTAAACCAGAAATTAAAATGTAATGTTAATATAGCATTATCCATCAATTGGGAGAGTTAATACCAGGTCATATTCCACATAAAAAAATATAGGCCTATAATGATTCAATCATCAGATTAATTAATTTTGATTTTCAAATATTCTAGGAATGACATTCCTGATAGCATTTCTAGTATCTAAAATATAATTGTTTCATCTGAGCCTTATAAAAGATTGTAAAGATTAAAACAGCTGAACTATGCAGCAGAGCAGCATATCACAATGACAACTATTCATTGTTTTTTATATACTAACTCAAGTTCACCATATTAAATCTATAGCCTTGTCCAAAGCAGTGGATCCAGATTCTGGTACCAACATGCATTTAACATGTACTAAACACTGCATTCATAGGTTTGAAGTATGTTATCTTATGCTGTGTAGTAGGTTTTACACACACACTACACATGTGTACATACAAAAGCTGTCCCCAAATTTTCTTGAAAAGAAACTGAAATAAAGTACTCTGACTTTATGATGGTCTCTAAAGAAAATAAAAGTACTCGAAGTACTGCAGAGGGACATTTTTGATGAAGTCAAAAAAAGGATGAATGTAGCGGCATCTACAAAGAAGCAACCATGTGAGATGGTGCATGATTGAACTGATTATGGATGGATGGTAGTGGGGTTTATATATTTGTGTGGGAATCAATGTTTTTGATTTTGTGAAAAATTTATTTTTTTGTCAGTTTGTAGATGTACATGCAGTAAGTTTTCATACTGTCCGATTTTTTTTTTGTTTCGAAATTGTGGTTTGAAGCAACCATGAAATACATGAAAATAAGTACACTAGAAATAAAAGTGATTTTAAATATCATGAATATATTACAGAAAGGGATAGAAGATGGGTGAACATAAAGGTAGGATAGTTTTCAAGCTTTGGTAGAAACAAGTTGCAAACATTTTATGTGGAGCCTGATAAAAAAAAATCAACAAAATGCTGTTTCACTTACTCTGCCAGGGCATATTCCAAATACCTAGCAAAGTCACTAGAGCAAGAAATGTAGGTCACAGTGATTTCTTTTATGTGTGAACATTAGTCCTAAAAATGATTACTCTTAAGCAATCCAAGCAAAAGTGCACAAAAATGTTCAACACAAAAACCTGACAATCTTTTGTGTATAAAGAAAATCCCTGTGACCAGCTGTTGCAATTGGTGTTGTACTCCTGTAGATACAACAGTATCTGACTGTACATACAACAGTATCTGACTGTACATACAACAGTGTCTGATAAACAGGACTAAATTCAAAACCTTAATGTAACAACTGGAGCATTAAAAACAGATCACTGTGACCTGCCTGTGTGAATCACAAGTAGTACCTCTTACAGGGTGGATTCAGCTATTAAGTTGCATGACTTGTACATACAACAGTGCCAGAGAAATGGAACTAAATGCAAAAATTCAACCTAACCACTAGAGTATGAAAAGCAGGTAATTATGACCTATGTTTGCCTGCGGTGAGTAGAACTTTTCAAGATTACTGCACCAATCAAGTTTTATGACTGTACATGCAACAGTGTCAAAGAAATGTAGATAAATGCTATGCTGTTGCTGCCAACAACAGTCAGAAAAGTAATATCTATGTCTTGCCTACACTAAGTAATATCTATGTCTTGCCTACACTAAGTAATATCTATGTCTTGCCTACACTAAGTAATATCTATGTCTTGCCTACACTAAGTAATATCTATGTCTTGCCTACACTAAGTAATATCTATGTCTTGCCTACACTTCACAGGATACACAAGAGTAATGTGAATGGCAAATTATATGTGTGCCCCATGTTTAATAGTGCTCTATATAGAGGAAACCACTTTTGTTTTTTCAGTCTCATTGACTTTTTAACCCCAAAAAGTATAGGCTTCATCCTTACCCCAAGTGCAAACCATCCACAAAGTTTGGTCCAGGTCTGTGCTGGAGAACTAATGCAACTGTGCAGATTTTTTTTTTTCCTTTCAGTCACAGTGACCTTGACCTTTGATCCAAAAACTGATAGGGTTCTTCCTTACATCTAGTGCAAACCATCCATAAAGTTTGGTAACCGTAGATGGAAAACTCAAGTTATTGTACAGAAACAATTTTTCTCCTTTCGGTCACAGCGAATTTGACCTCTGACCTTTTAACCACAAAATTGATAGATTTCTTCCTCACCCCAGGTGCAAGCCATCTTCAAAGTTTGGATGGTGGAGAACTTCAGTTATTGTGCAGAAACCATTTTTCTTCTTTCAGTCACAGTGACCTTGACCTTTGACCTTTTTACCTCCAAATAGCTAGGGACATTTCTTAACCCATGTGCAAGCCATGTACAAAATTTGGTAACTGTAGATGGTGGACAACTTGAGTTATTGTGCAGAAACCATTTTTCTTCTTTCAGTCAGTAACCTTGACCTTTGAGCTTTTGACCCTGGAATAAATAGAGTTTTTCATAACCCGAAGTTCAAACCATCCACAAAGTTTGATAACTAAATAGTGAATAACTTATTGTACGAAAACAAAATTGATAAAAAAAAAGATGCACAGATGGATATCATCACATAATATGCACTGCCTTATGGTGGGCATATAAAAAAAAAAAACTTATGTGACCTATGTTACTTTTCCTTTCATTTACTGTAAGCATGGCAATCTTTACTTTTCAAGAAATGCCAAGGTACAGGTTTTAGAAATATTCTGAAAATATTTACTGTATATTTTGACAGAAAAGGTTGATATCAAGTAACGGGCGCTGTCTTCACATGACACAGAAAATTGGATTTCAAACTTTCTTCATCAATAGTGCATTCACATTTAGGGACAATTGTTACTAGAATTTTAATAAAAAAATGTTCCACAGAACCACAGGGTCTCAACTGCAACCTTTGCAATCATGCATCTCCCTGTATCTGATCTGCAACAGCTTTAATACAGAACTTTAGCACAAGACCTTAATATTTATGACACCACCTCTATTGTCATCATCACCAACAAGTGACCACTACAGTATTCCATGCTTATGCTGGTGAGATTACAAGCATGAGATAAATCTTAAAATAATAAAGTTTTTGTGTGAAGTGGAAAAAAAAATGAAAATGAAAATATACCATCAAACTCGATAAAATTTTTAAACAATTTTATTTCTATATTAAAAACTGAATTAAGCATGACATTTTTACCAATAAATGAAATAAATTACAGTTATCACAGCAAGTGTACCGTATCATGAGCATTTAACAGTATGGCATCCTTGTTCAAGCAGTAAATTTGCCTCAGTCCATGTTTCCACCATGACAACAATTCAGTATTTGTCTACACAGCAAAAATGATGAGAAGGACATGTTATAACCATCAGTCATTGTTAGTCATCAGTTGGTAATATGCATTTTTCTGAAAAATCCCCAAATTCCATGTTTTGATATTCCTCCAAGGGTGACAATGATCTTCCATGTCAAAAACTGCTTTGAAAAAAACAGAAATAAAGGAGGGAAACTTCAATTTCAAAATGAGATGACAATGACATAATGACCTTCTACATATTTGAACAAGTGGCTAAAAAGACTTCCAGTCCTGATAAAATCAAACTTTCCAGCACAAGGGCAAAATGTAAAGAATGACAAGTGCCCTGGTACAACAAAAAAGAGGAGAACCTCCCCTGAAATACTGTTTTATTCTATGTTATTCTATAAAATTCAGTCCATTTCAAGTCATGTTGTTGTTCCTAAGAAGGATGGTGCAGATGACAGGTAATTGTGATGTCTACAAACTCCAACATTGGTTATTTCACACACTGAAGAGCAAGCAAGATGGCTACTGTGGTTTTGTAACCTGGATACAAGTCTTCCTATTCAACTTCAAGTGTCATGGTGTCAGCATCAACCATCTCACAGGCAATTAATGGCTTTCGTAGTCACAGCTGTGTCTGGCATTTCAGTTTCCTGTGGAGGAAAGTAAAGAAATACCATCAACATTTATAGTCATAAGACATTTATGGAAATTGTTCTAGTAATATTGTTCAGCTATGTACCGATGAATTCTTTGGTATTTCCCAAAAAGACTGACAGTCACAGTTCAGAGATTAGTCTTTGGTAAAAATTCAACCATGGAAACATGAAGATAACTTGATTTGTGTCTGTAAAATGTGTATGTCCCCACTGAAGACTGCAGACCAAATAAGTTCAAGTCCCCAAAAATTTAAAACTTCATAAAAATTTGAAAAATTGTTACAATGGCATGAATTCCTTATCAGCTCATCTACATATCCATGAAAACACGATTACTAATTTTTTTTCTTCTTCTAATTCAAGTGGTTTCTACTTAATCATGCTAACATGTTGTTTACTCTTTGAAATCCAAGTCCAAAAAGTAACCAAAAAATATGTAAAAAAATTTAAAAATTGCACGAATGGCCTGAAAATCTACTTAGGTCATCTAAATATAAATACAAAAAACCCTACCAAATTTAACTTGTCTACCTCAAAGTTGTTGTCAAAGTAAAAGTGCACAAGTTCAAAAATGTACAAACCAGAGTACTGTAAATGGTATATTATAAGCATTCCATGTGGTAAATAGTATTACATGTATTATACTTTTTTATATGTAAAACCCTATTTCATTGGTACCCAGGTACTGAAAGACATAATCTGTTAAGTCATGTACCATGCCACTGTTACTAAGTGACACTGCCTCATAATATGCAAGCCAGCCACAAAACAAGCTACTACTTAACTGTAGGCAAGGTGTATTACATAGAAGTGACACTTCTTCGAGTCAATGTGATCTTGATCCATAAACTTTTAAATCTGGAATCAACATATGTCTTCACTGTCTCAAATGCAAGCCATCCACAAAATTTGGTCAGAGTAAAAGACACACAACTCAATTTATTCTGCAAAAACCAGTTTTCTTCTTACAGTCTCAGTGACCTTGACCTTTCATGTATTGACCCAAAAATCAATAGAAGCTTTGGTTTGTTGCATAGGATTTAAGTTATTTTGTGGAAACTGTTTTCCTTCTTGAAGTCCCTCTGACCCAAACCTCTGACCTTTTAACCTCAAAATCAACAGGTGTCTTCCTGGTCTCAAAATCAAGCCATCTACAAAGTTTATTCAGGGCAGGTGATACAGACTTTAAGTAGTTTGTGGAAAACAAATTTCATTCTTTTATTCCCTGCAACCCTGACCTTTGTTCTTTTGACCCCAAAATGGTTAAGTGTCTTCCTTGTCTCAAATGCAAGTCATCCATAAAGTTTGATAAAAACTATTTCCTTTTATTTGAGTCAACATGTTCATAAGATAGCTAATACAAAATTTTGACTTTGAACCTGATATAATGGATGGAAGATCACTGACCTTGTCTCAGACAATGTCAAGATATAACCACATACTAAGTTTGGTTAAATCTGTAAGTAATATTTTTTGGGGAAAAAAATGAAGTTATTGAAGTGGTATGATTCAAGGTATTATTAAGATATATCCACAAACTGGGTTAAATGATACAAATTCATTCATCATTATCTTGTGTTATCATGCTTAGAAGCCAGAACAGCTAAAAACCTAAGTTTAGACCACTGATCTTAAAATCAATGTCAGAGTGCTAAACTATCAACATGTTCGTTGGATGACAACTAAACACAAAGTCTGGTCAAAATTCTCTTGTACGATGGTTATTTAAAAAGTTCTGAATATAAGTGCACTGTACAAGAAAATTCTTTATTAATGAACAGTAGGTCAGTGCATCCACTCAAAGTACACCCCACACACCTCTACACACTTTCTCAGTCTGATTATCCAATTATGAAATGCCATTTTGTATTCACTTTTGGTATGTTGTTCAAACACTGGAAAACTTCACTTCCAACCTCATGGTGGCCTTCAAATTGTCTGCCCCTCATCGAATCTTTGATAACAGGATTCAGCCTAAAATCATTTGGAGCTAAATCAGGGCAGTCATGATGATGGATGTATGTGTCTATGCGTTGTCATGGAGTAGATGGATACCTTGGGTACCAGTGCATGGACGGGTGGTTCGATAGTGTTCTACAATTTTTGACAACACTTTAAAGGCATACAAATGTCCAGTGCTACTAGCAGAGTCAGGCAAGGGGGCCTGGACAACAGGGCCTTTTGCATCGAAAAATAATGCGCATAAAAACTCTATTGACAGTCCGACTATTTCGAGCAATTTGTGATCCCTGCTCATTTTCTCCGATCCAAACTTTTTTAAATTTTTCTTTAGTCGGATGCAATAAAATAAATCCATGTTTCATCTCCTGTGATAATCTCATTTGAGCATATCTGGTCACTCTTGTCATATTTGGAGAGTAGCTGTTCGGAGATTTCCACCCAAGTCTGTTTCTGATCAGCCAGCAACAAATACGGACCCTTTCTGCACAAACCTTTCTGAGCTTAAAATGATTCTTCAATATATTAATAAGAGCTGACGAATTAATGCCCATGACAATAGAAATATCTTCCACTGTATATCGAGCATCTTCATCAATTGTCCCCTTCACAACAACTACTTCCCACACACCAATCGCAAACAAGAATCTTCCAGAACATGGGTCATCTTCCATGGATTTACAAACATCTTTAAAATGTTGAAACCACCTCAAAATTGTAGGATAAGATAGAGAATTACATATGTAAACTTTATCCAAGTCAGCCTTTATATCAGTTAGAGAGTACCCTAAGAGATTTTACAGTATGCTCTTTGCTCAGTAGCAGAATTGTTCTCCTTCTCCGACATTTTTATGTCACTGTCATTTACTTATGTTACACCATGCATATATATCTGCAGGTGTCTGGTGTGCTGCATTTGCATTAAAAGTTCTTTTTTAGAACTTTATTTTGTCTATCAATTCACATTAAATTTATTGACAGGTTCAAAGAAACAAATAAGTTATAACAAAATATTCAGAACTTTTCAAATACCCCTCGTATAAGTAGAAGTCACTGTGTTCATAAGCTCAGTGAAGTACAAAAATGCAAGCAATAACCTATGACTTGACCACAAAGTCAGTTAAGTTTTCAAAACTATTTCATAAAAATGCAGATACAATAATTATCAGATACACATCATTTTTCTTGAGAACTATTTAAATACTGCAAGAAGTGTTTTTAATGAAAACCCATGTCAATGCCACCATTTATACAAGAGGAGTAGTAATAACAAGATTTTCGAGATGGCTATGGTGCCATGTTGGAGGTCATATGAGAACCATTTTCATTCAAACTAGCAACATATTACTATAGTGTTTTAGTGAAAACCCCGTGTCGATACAAGAATAAGTTTCGGAGAAGTAACCACAATAAAATTTTCAGGATGCCATCATGGCAGCCATTTTGGATGTTGTATCAGCATCATTTCCCTTAATGAGAACTAGTGATAACAAGATTTTCAAGCTGGCCACCATGGTCATCATTTTGGAGGTATGATCAGCACAATTTTTATTTATTCAGGCAGGACCAACTAGATATCACGAGAAGTCTTTTATGGAAATTGCCCATACTACTATGACTATCAATGCAGGAGAAGCATCTATAACAAGATTTTTAAGATGGCCACCATAGTGGCCATACTGAATGTCAGATCATCACCATTTTCATTTAGGACCAACTAGACCTCATAGGAAGTCTTTTAGTGAAATCCTCGTGTCACTATGACCATCTGTCTAAGAAAAGTAGCAAGTTTTTCACATCATTTGTACAATGACTGATACCTAAGTTAACCTGTCAATGAAACTGTTTCATATTTTGGAGTGAAATGGAAAAACAATAATCAAAGTTTCAGTGAGATCAAAAAATGATAATCATCTGGTAGTTGGGACATTCAGTTCCGAGTTAATCAGCACATATAAACAAGAGATGATAAATTGAAGTTTGTATTTGTCTGTATGTTGTGAACTTATATTCTAAACATAATGCTGAAAGTCACCGAAATTAGCTATAGGCTCACCACACTCTGCACTCATGTAAACAGTAAGCCCATATCAAAATTACTGATTCAATACAAGAAGTAGAAAACTGGTCTGTAAAAATATTGATGATCTCACCAACAAACTTCAGTATGGTTAAAAACTTACAAAGATCTCAGCAAAAGCACTAATTTCGTCACAAACCTGTCCTATTTGTTGTGGTTGCTGCATCATGCTCTGATCAGTCAGAGCTTGTTACAGCTTTATGTGTAAAATTTAGAACTTCATCTTGTAATCTTGTTTGTTGATTAACTTTTCTACATTTCACTGTTCTATCTACTGTACTCTAGTCTAACTGAACATATTGAAACTTATGTAGCCATATTCACAGATTTCAAAGTTACATGACCACTTGAGCATTTCTTAAACACATTCAGGTCATCAATTATTAATGAGGTGAAACTCCCTACAAAGTCAAAGTTTAAACAAACAACGAAAATCACAACCTAATTAATAACACCCATGTGTGTCTTGGCCTGTATTAAAAGTGCAAATAACAATGAACAGAATGTAAATAATTATAATATACAAAAAGAGCGAGAGACAGAAAAATGAGGAAAATGCTTTATCACACAGTTATGGTCATGAGACATGAAGTGGCCTTCTATACTTTGTACTTAGACCTATTTTGGATTTTAAAAAATTGCACTACAAGAGCACAAATGCTTACAGTTAGACAGTAATAAATATATAGCAAAAAAATTATATAAATTCAAGCCCTGAGGTCAACAAAATTGCCTTCCAGGGATCATGCTAAAGACTCTACCCTACTGTAAAAGTGCATAACAGTAATGAATACAATGACCAACTTTTCAAAATTTTGCAGACAATCAATTATCTACAAGGGTGTTATGGCAAAAACAAGAGACAAGAAAGGTCAATACAAGAAAATCTGTGCATAAAAGAAATAACTGAAACAAAGAAGGAATCAAAAGTCTTACCTTGACTCTTCACTCAGATTGCAACTTGACCGTATGGCATTCTTGGAAACTCCGAGCTATAAACAAACCCACGCTGTCATTTTGGTGTTTGCCGAGGATAAAAAATGAACGCAAACTGTAAATGATTACCGTGAATATGCCCACCCCATGTTTAATAAGTCCTCTATTCAGACATTAGTAGATCATGGCTGAAATGGAAATTACTGACCAACAGGTATCAATGATCTGGACCTTTGGTCAAGGTATGCAGTCTGGAACTAAACTTACAATGCAGGCACAATTATTTTTTATCAGGCTTATCATAATCAAGACTGACCTCTGACCTTCTGATCCTAGAATTGATAAGTTTCTTTATTACTCCAAGTGCAACACATTTACAAAGTTTGGTCAAAGAACTAACTCTGGAACAAATGTTATTTTGCAAAACCCATTTTTGAGCCACAATGACCTTGACCTTTTGACCCCACAAACTTTGATCGAGGTACATGGTCAAGAACTGAAGTTATGCACAAAAATATTTTTCTTCTTTCAGTCGAAGTGATACTGACCTTGAACTGTGATCTTTTGACCACGAAATTAAAAGGCTTGTTTCTTACTCAATGTATAAGTCACCCACAAACTTTGGTGAAGGAACATGATTGAGAACTGAAATTCTGGTGCAGAAACCATTTTTCTTCTTTCAATCACAATGAACTTGACCTTTGACCCCATAATCAATAGGCTTCTTCCTTACCACAAGTGCAAACCATCCAAAAAGTTTGGTCCACGTCTGTAATACTGAACAAATGTTATTGTGCGGAAACCAGTTTTCTTCTTTCAGTCAAAGTAACTTTGACCTTCGACTTTTTTACACCCGAATCAATAGACTTCTTCTTTATCACAAGTACGGTCCAGGTCTGTGATGTAAAACTAATCTTATTGTGTGTAAACCACTTTTCTTCTTCCAGTCACAGTGACCTTGACCTATGACCTTTTGACCCCCAAATCCATAGGCTTCTTCCTTACCCTAAATGCAAGCCATCCACAAAGTTTGGTAGCTGTAGATGGTGATAATCTTAATACAGTAGTTCAAATATGATATTCAACTATCTGAAATACACTTCATGTATTTTCAATTCAGCATTTGACAAGTTATATTTGCAAATTAGGCTGAAAAATAAAGAAATATTTTCTTGAAACTGCCAGAATTTTTCTGGGGATTCTGATACATGCTAAGACAGTATTTACCTCAACATCTCAGTTAATAATTATAATGATTCAATAATGATTTCATTACTTGCTTAGTAAAAATGGATCTAAGTCATATATTTTCCATTTTTGTTTTACATTCTCAATCTGTAGATAGCAAACAATATTTAACTGAACAGGTGCTATATTTTGTATATAACGAAAGTGGAAGAAAAAAAAGGTGCTTGAGTCAGGTTGAATGAGAAGGACACAGACAATGATTGTGATGTGTCGGGATAATACACTTACCAGGTGAGCCAGAGCTGGTATGTTGATATCCTTGTGGTGGCAATGGGAGTGGGTAAAAATTTATATCCACTCCGCCCCCCCCCAAAAAAAAAAAACCCTGCTGTTTTTAATTTGATAATGGTGGTGTGCATATATAGTTATTTTTGGAGCTTCAATAACAACATAATTTAAGAAACTATTTGGAAATTTTCAAAGCACAACCTGACAATTTTATTGAAAAACCTACATAAAAACAATAGGATAAGAGCAATGCAGAGAACCAATTAACTGTACTACTGCCACATATTTTGAACACCAAAAAAAGAGAAGAACTTACCTTTTCTCTGGCTGCTTTATCTAAATTGTACATTGCTAATAACAAACTGAAGTCCATAATTTTAAAACTTTCAAGTACCTGAAGAGCAAGAAAAAATAAGAATCAGGCATGGGATACTGACAGTAGACATTCATGTATATCATTGGATACTGACTGTAGATATTCATATATATCATGGGATACTGACTGTAGACATTCATATATATCAAATAAATATTTGTATCCAACCTAAGACATTTGTAAAAATTTGTTTTTTAAGAGCAACAAAAGTGTACTAGGGTGTTCATTTGGATGTAAAACAGTAAGATTCCCTTCCTATGATCTGATGCCATTGTAGGGAATTAATGAGTGTGTATTTGACCTACAATTTACTCTGTACGACACTGGGGTCCCAGGTGGCTGAGTGGTCTAAGGCGCTCACCTTTACAGATCACTCGCATCTCACCTCTGTCCGCATGGGTTAGAGTCTCAGCTCAACCAACATGGGTATGTGAGAAAGCTTTCCAGTAGCTTCCCGTGGTTCAGTGGTTCTTCCCGGGCTCTTCCTCCACCATATATACTGGCCACCATGTATGGCCTATCATGTGCTGGAAATCGTCATTAAACCCCCAAAAACAAACAAACTGTATGTCACTGCTCAAAGGTCAATAATCTCTTCATAACCCATGTCTCCCAAGCAGCCTAAATTGTCCATGTTTTCCTACAATTTGAATCGCATTAGACACCACATGAGACTAGTTTAACCCAAATAAGACTTAGCTCAAAATGCTAACAGGGGAAGTCAAAGAATATTAGCAGGCATATAATTTAGACTGCTTTATTGAACTTGCTTCTTATGAGCTTAAGAAAAAAACTAATGAAAGCATACAGTGTAAATGGTGCATATTCTTGCACAAATTTGTAATTGACTAACAAGAGTCTCCTGAAGAGACTGATGCTCTACTGGCTGACAATTTTTTTTTTTCTTTAGCAGTCAAATTTTGAACCCATCTCTGATATTCTTGAGATTTTCAAGATTGCAGCCACAGCAGCCATATTGAATATAAGATTGGCACAATTTTCATTAAGGAAAAACTAGACATCATATGAAGTCTTTTGGTGAAACCCCATCTCAATATGTTGATCAATTCTGATGGAGTAGCGAAAACAAGATTTTCAAGATAGCTGTCATAGTGGTCATATTGGATGTCACATCAGAAGAAATCTTATGGTGAAACCCCAATGTCAATATGACCATCCATCCAGAAGAAGTAGCAATGAGAAGATTTCAAGATGGATGGCATTGTGGCCATAATGGATGTCACATCGGCATCATTTTTATTTAAGACCAACTAGACACCCTAAGAACTTTTAAATTGAAAACTTCATGTTGAACTTTCCATTTGGGAGTAGTGATGACAAGATTTTTAAGATGGCTGCCATGGTGACCATATTGGATGTCAGATTGGCACCATTTTCATTTAAGACCAACTAGACATCATAAGAAATCTATTACTGAAAACCCCATGCTGATATGACCACCCGTTCAAGAGTAGCAATAACAAGATTTTCAATATTTTCACTGTGGCGACAATATTGGATGTCTGAGTGGCACCATTTTCATGTAGTACCAACTAGACCTTGGGATGAATGTGTGTATAAAGTTTCATGGCAATCCTCCAAGTAGTTTGCGAGTAGCAATAACAAACCTGTGCTAACAGACAGACGGACAAAAGGCCACCCCATAAGCTCTTATGGTCAGTAACCAGTAGAACTAAAAAGGGAGCTGTATGAAGCAAACATGCCCATATAAAGTAATCTACAACGAGAACATTTTCCCTAGTGTCTCTAGGAACGTCAATTTGGTACGCTGCATAGCTTCAACTGATGATGATGTAGAAGATGTCTTTTTGCTAAATTCTTGTACATCTAAAGAGCTTCACAACTACTGAAGAAAGATAAAATTCTCTAAAGTATGTTCTGCTCTGACAATTACTTACCCGACAATCTCTTGTAATAGTTTTTGTAAGAGCTTCATAGGTGTCCTTTTCCAAAAGGAGTCCATCTGGATGCAGTTCCATAAAATCTAAATCTTTTAATGTTGGCCTCTCTTTTTGTCTCTCCTGTTTGGAGGCCTTCCTTTTGTATGTGCTACCTTTCAAGTCATATCTCTCATGTAATACAATGTCTGTAGGTAACAAGTTGTTCATGACAACAAACCGAATATTCTTTCCTCCACACTGCAAAAGAAAGAGATGTAAGATAGCCCTGCTTATATACATACATATTTTCAGAAATAGCTCTGTTTTAGTATCTGGCTAGAGGCTGCAGACGTCAGGTGCAAATGAAAAGTATTTTTTTTATTGTTACAACACTCATTATTTTGAAGGTCTATCTCCAATTTATTTTCTGCAATACTCAATAATCTAACATGACATATGCACATTGCCTAATTCCCATGTATTTGCACAAATAACTTTTTTAGTTAGGACTATTCCACAGAAATGGAGAGAATTGGAAGATGCTCCTTTAGTACAACCACCATCCATGAAATTTTTATCAGAAATACCACATACACGTGTAAGAAAATGCAATAACACCAAAATCACCCACAAACATTTAATGTGCTTTCCAAGTCCACATATTATTCATGTTGGAAAAAATCTTACCCAGTTATGTATTCATTAAATACCAGTCCAAAAACAAAAAAGGTCCCTAATAAACTCAATACAATTTGTCTCAAATACAATATCCCATTTTAGTTTTTCAAAGTCAATATTTCTCAAAAAGTTTCTTGTGAAAAGTATCTCTATGGCCTTATTTGCAGAATGACTTAAGAGATAGCCTAGTATCATATGTGTGGGTTTGTTTGCCAGGGCTTGGAAATTTTGTTTGTTAATTTGTTTTCAGACAATAAATGAAATATTTTGGTAGGTTTTCAGACAGAAAAAATTATACACTTTCTTGGTATGATAAGGGCAGCATTTATGCAACCAGCACTGGCCCGTGGATTTCTCCCTGACCCATGAAGACTAGCCTCAGGTTCTTAACTTCGAAGCTATATATATATATATATATATATATATATATATATATATATGGATTTTTGAGTCTGTCCTTACTCCAATGGGGTCATTACATTGAAACCACTGAGACCACAACCAAGGGTAGCTGTGGTGGCTCAGTGGTTAAGGCATTGGACCTGTGACCAAATGGGTGTGGGTTCAGTTCCCACCATCAGTTCAGCGCAGATCTAATACCTAATTTCTCAATGTTTTAAGGCCATGGTTTCTTTGCTCTTAGTAATTAAATCTGGAAGTATTTCATGAGAAAAGCAGGGTTTTTTTTCCTTTCTAAAAGCTAAAAATACAAAATATAAATTTAATATTAATTTGCGACTAATGATGCATATACATATGATAACATTAAAAACAACACATTTTTCAGGCATTTACACACAGAAATACCATTTTAATTCAATTTTGGCATTTGGTAGACCACATTTATACATGTATATAGAATCCAGATTTTCCTTTTATCATGTTTGCAAGTACATGTTTCTATATCTCCTCTCAGAGATCCTTGCTTTAAATCATTAGTGGTCATGGTATTCTTTAAAACAAAACTGGGGGTTCATCATTACAGTCATGTTACACCTTCCACTTCAGCTTCAGCCATCTCTCATCTACAAAATTTGTTTCCGATTATTTATTTAAGCACATATCCAGCATATGTGAGGTGGCCATGTATGTGGTGTCAGATTCAATGCATATAATATCAGTACTCTCAGCTCATGTATCACGTATCGTCTCCCAGATGCTCAAGCTTTGCTCATTCTGTTGTCTTGAACTCTATATTATTGACAGCAACTGACTGCTGACATAGACAACCCCGTTATAACAAATTAGATAAATAATTAAATGCTTATTTCTTGTTTGTGTTGTGATAATTATATTTAAATTTTGTTTATTCATCCTCATTAATTCTTTTCTAGCTGAAAGACAGTAAAGACAGATGCAATTGTTTTCTCACCTGTTTTGGTACTAGTGCATCAAGTATTCAAGTCTTCATTTTGATTTATTTAACTAGAAACATTTCAATACATATTTAACTATTCTGCATGTGTATTTAGCATTTTAACCTTTGACCATTAACCGAAATTTTAGCCCACCTGCAGTCTGGTCTGTCGATCGCTGGCTTGATTTTTGGGTGCATTTGACTGCCCCCAAATCACATGTATCTTTTTTTCTAGCGGTGAATTGGGACAGTTGCCACAGCAGGCTTCTTAAGTCAAATCAGCTGGTAAATCACTGAATAACATCAGAGATGTGAACTTGTACACTTGGTACCGATTTGATGTCATACTCCTTTTCACTCAAGACCAAGCTACCCAATTACAGTCATACTTGGCAATGAATTGACAAGAAAGTAGATAAGCTCAATTTATACAGAAAAAATGTTCACCTCAGGCAAGAACCAAAGAACAGACCTTTTATTCTGAAATCCAATGTTATACACCTAGACCAAGCGGACTCAGTTACTTCACGATAAAATTAACTTTATACCAGCATACTAGCAGACAATATATGGCGTTTACTACACTCAGCTCAAAACAGTTGAAGCCGCAGTGG
Source organism: Margaritifera margaritifera (assembly GCA_029931535.1). Classification (NCBI taxonomy): domain Eukaryota; kingdom Metazoa; phylum Mollusca; class Bivalvia; order Unionida; family Margaritiferidae; genus Margaritifera; species Margaritifera margaritifera. Next base: position 1,643,716 of record JAQPZY010001694.1, on the reverse strand, counting down.
CTCAGCGGTTAAGGCATTGGACCCGTGACAAAAAGGGTGTGGGTTCGATTCCCACTATCAGAATTGCCCAAATCAGCGATCATGGTGTGTCATTGGGCAAGGCACAATACTCTACTTGCCTTGGCACAATATAACCTTGAAAAGTGTTGCTGTACTATAAAACACCAATACAAACCAAACTAATTATCTTAGTCTGACTGATCCAGTAATATTTACAGTAGTGTATACATTGACAGTTCTGGAAATAGAATTTCTTGATGTGTTCATTTATTTATTACACATGGGTGACACCACGAGGAAAGAGGTGCAGTAATAATAAGTTTCACTATGATCCAGCAATCTATTTATGGACTACTAAGCAGCAGCAGCAACAACAACAACTGTAATAATAATAACAACAAATTATTATTATTACTGATAAATAGGGTACCCCTTTCGCCAAGGCATATGTGTTAAAAGTGATCTTGTGGGAGGATGATTACCATGCTGTTTATAGATCCTGAGGGCACACTAAAAAGATGAAGAATTTTTTCTTTTACAAAACCAAATTGACTTGAGAATGCCACCTCAGTGTACATTATACATTTGAATACTGTGCAGTACAGAATGTCCCCAGGGTAGTACTTGCCTGTAAAGCCCATGTACAGCCCAGTGTACATGTTATGTCTAAATACTGTGCAGTACATAATGTCCCCAGGGTAGTACTTGCCTGTACAGCCCATGTGCAGCCCAGTGTACATGTTACATCTGAATACTGTGCAGTACATAATGTCCCCAGGGCAGTACTTGCCTGTACAGCCCATGTAGAGCCCAGTGTACATGTTATATCTAAATACTGTGCAGTACAGAGTGTCTACAGAGTAGTACTTATCTGATAACAATACAGCCGAGTCTATATAATACATTTTAATACTGTGCAGTACAGAACATCCACAGGGTAGTACTTGCCTGATAACAATACAGCCCATAAAACTTGGGAAGAAGAGTTCTTGGGTTCTGATTAAGATTCTGAAAATCAGCAAGATAAAGAGCAAGGTTATTGGCAGACAGTTTGTTCACTATCATAGTATGAATACATGAATATTCCTAACAGAATATTTGCTACAAAACAGATAAATTTGCCTCTGCATTCACTGTTATAAAATTGCAAGAACATTTTCCCCATGCTGAAGCAGTTGTCATGTCTAAAATAAAATTTAAAGCGAATCAGGAAAATAACAAACTAGTTCTGGCAAAACACATGTAATAAATTGTTTTTCTGATCATAATTACCTATAGTATTTAAATACCATAAAACACATCAAATCCAATTCATTGTGAATAGCTATTGTGGCCTGTTAACATCTGTTGTGTCATTATTATGGACAGCCCATTATTTGACCTTCATTTTACAACGGCTCCTTCATTTATGGTGCAAGCATTTGGTTGTACTTGATGAAATTAAAGCGAGGCATGATTGTAACAAAATTTATAGAACTTGCAAAACTATTGTACCATATAATATCCAGGAAGCAGCTTTTGCAGGAAGTCAGCCTCTTTGTGTTGAACTGTTTTGATGATAAATTCATCATCCTGTGTGATGTAAAAGATACTCCCACTAGCACCAGGATTAGAGAGTTCTTTTAGAGCCTCATTACACAGGGACAACTGAAAAACAAAGTGATATTCTGGACTACAATCACAAAGAAACAGATAATAGCTGAAACAAACAACTTAATATCCATGATTACTATGGCAATGAGAAAGATTAAAGCCAAAACACAAATTAGTATCCTGCATTAATACTGAAATGCAAAATATAGTCCTCTTGCTCAAATTGATGGAGCAAATAGATCAACCAAAAGCTACACACATGAAAACTTGTATTCTCCTCAATTTAGTACTGCTCTTTGAAGGCACTAGTCTAAGACGGGTATAGCACATCTGACTATAGATAACATCAATCAGGTCACTATAGCCTTGAATATAAAACCCCAAAGCCCATTTTCATTTAGGACCAAGCAGACATCATAAGAAGTGTTCTGGTGAAAAACCCCATGGTATTATTACTTTTCATTCAGGAGGAGCAGCAATAACATTTTTTAAATGACCACTATGGCTGCAAAATATTGGGCATCAGATTGGCACCATTTTCATTTAGGACCAACTAGACATCATAAGAAATCTTTAAGTGAAAATCCCATGCTGATATGTCCATCCATTCAGAAGAACTAGTACCGTATTTACCGTATATGTTGGGACACCATAAATTAATTTTTAAAGTAATTTTTTTGTGCACTGTAAGTTCTGGGACAGATCGTTTTTTTAGAGTCGTAAGTTTTGGGACACTTTTTGAATCATAATATCGATGCTTTGCTGGTAAAAAAATGCACTCAAATTTATATTTTATTAAATAAATAAAATAAAAACGGCTGTCAGTGTTGTTTGTTTACACTTTTGTTCTTAACTGCAAACTTTTGAAGAACAAAATTTGATAAATCTATGGGCAATATAGGAGACTAGATGTTTGCACTATGTACAAAATACGTGCAAGTCGGAGCAACCCGTACTTGAATTATATTTTGTTTTGCTGTATAAACACTGTTTGATGCAATAAAAGTTTTGAGTTGATTTATATTTGCCTTTTTCATAAGCCAGATCTAATTCCCAAGTAATATTTCCTCAGTTATCTGCCAGTGCAAATCCCTTAGCTTGTAAAGGCTGCCTCACTTCGTTTTCCCATCCCTTTGATCGAGCCGCAAAGTTGATACTTGTTCAGTGCCAAGTAGAGTCCTATATTCAGCTGACATAATTTATTTGAACTTCTCAAAGTGTCACTTACAGACCCTGACTGTTCCACTGTTTCAATTTATTTTCAAAATTCCTGTGAATACTGCTAAAAAGAAACCAAAGCCAGCTTCCCTTGGTCGGCCGACTTTGTATATAAAAAATCTGCACACTTAAAAGAATCCAAAGTCGGCTACCAGGGTCTGCTTGCTTTGTAATAAAATAAACTTTGTATTTGATATCCTACTGGTAAGTTGAAACAATGAGTTTATTGCTCGCTACCAGATGTGTTTATTCACCGCCCGGTCTTCTATTGTTTGCCATCTGCAATCATAACTGATACAAACAGGCATTGATGTCTGCAGGGTAAATAGTATACACGGCATTAATTGTCTTTAAGAATACGTTCTGTATCCCATGCTAGCGAAAATATTGTCATATGCTCTCATGGTGAATGTATTTCCTAATAATGATTTTTATTTGTGAAATATAATTATATTGTTAACCTGGATATAATACACTCTTGGTTATTTTGCACCATACACCGGATCATGCATGAATTGCTGGTGCCTTCAAGCAATCGGTTATTTCTCTGTCTCTCTCTTTCTATTGTTTGTGATTTTGCTATATCCAATTTTCAGTTTGATAATATACCGGTATTCAAACTTCTGAGGACAACCAAACATGATTCGTTTATTATTATTCACGTCAATAAAACAATGTGTCAATGACCTGACAAAAGCAATACACACGACCGGTACTCTACATTACCGGACCATGTGGTGTTAGTGGATACGTTAGTGATAGTGGATACGTTAGTTTCTTTTATGCAAAAATTGCTTATAAAGAACAAAAAAGAGGAATAAATGAGAACAGTACAAGGTTAGTTTCTTTCAGTTTATTATCAAATACACGTTTAATTTATCAACCTTTTTGTAACATGAAGTGCTGGGGGGAGGGGGGCGGCAAGTTCAACACAATTTGTTTCGGTTCTTAAGTTTTGGGACATATGATCTAGTTGAAAAACAGTTTAACCATAAGTTATGGGACAGGAAAAAAATCATTTATTTTATCTTGTCCCAAGATATACGGTAAATACAGTAATAACACGATTTTCAAGATGGCCAGTTTGGTGGCCATATTGTATGTCCAAGCGGCACCAGTTTCATTTAGACCCAACTAAACCATAGGATGAACTAGTGTGAACAGTTTCATGGCAATCCTCCACGTAGTTTAGGAGGAGTAGTGATAACAAACTTGTGCTAACAGATGGATGTCGGGCGATGGACAACAGACCATCCTATAAGCTCTCCTGGTCTATGACCTATAGAGCTAAAAAATGTAAAAGATGTTTAATGGTTTGGACATGCCAGTCTTTGGAACTAGTATCAGATTACAATGTATTTCCTTATTATCAACCTGTACAGAGTCAAGAAATTCGTAAAATATACAAACCATGAAATCCTCAGGTCGAATGTTAAACAGTTCCCTAAAGTATCTAAAAGCAATTGGTGCATAGGTTTTAAACCTAAAATCACTACAGTGATGGGCTGGGGTCATGTTGCTTCCCTCACTGGAAAGAAAGTAAAAAAGAAAATATTAAATGATCACATACAAACATACACACACATAAATTTCCCGTAATTGTGTAAATCTACTCAGACAAAAGATGCATCATTTTTAAAAAAGACAACCAAGGACCAAATTTCTAGAACTAAATGTGTAATACCCTAGTGTACCTTGCTAAATGTGTAATACCCTAGTGTACCTTGCTAAATGTGTAATATCCTAGTGTACCTTGCTAAAAGTGTAATACCCTAGTGTACCTTGCTAAATGTGTAATACCCTAGTGTACCTTGCTAACTGTGTAATACCTAGTGTACCTTGCTACGATAACTGTTAAATAATGACATACTGAATTACAACTAAAGTTTTTCTGATAAATAAAAGAAACAGAACAGCAAAGAATCCTGTTCAATTATGGCCCTTAAAAATCAGAACAATATTCTTACACTTAAACACCACCACAACACTAATTTAATCATTCACAGGATTGTAAAAAATCTACTATCATATTTGTTTGAGAAAGCATCATACAGTACACAGGTACACTGTTATATATTACTCCTACACTATAGGGACATTTATCATAACATGTTACTGTTGATAAGGCGGGTATGGTCATGGATTCCAATTTTATTATGTAGTGGTAAAATTATATGCATAATGTACTTCATTATAAGGCAGTATACTTCATGTCTCCCAAGGACAGCGTTATAAAGATATATATATATATATAATCTTAGATCATATTGTATGTGCGCAATTGGCTCATTTTAAAAGCTCTTCTTCCAGTTCATACATGCAAGTCACTGCACTAAATTAGAGGCAAATTAATTGATGAATCAAATGTCAGTAATCATGTTTATTTAGTGAGCAAGGTATGAAAGCATGCTTGAATAAATTGAAATAAAATGGGCTATAAGCTAATTGAAACACAATGACCATTTTTTTTATATAAAACTGGTTATTTACGTACCTTGGGAAAAAGACACTTTCCACCACCCCAAAGTCCTGCATGAGGAGATCCCTATCTGGCTTAGATGAGAGACCACCTATACTTTGACCAATCCCCAGCTGGATGGCCTGCTGCAGCTCTGATGTAGTTTTCTGTAATGTACACCACATCATCCTCATTACAGATTGCACTACTGTACATGTTTTATTAAATTTTTGTCCCCACAATTTTGCAAAGGAATAGCAGGAAGTTTGTGCCTCTGCCCCACTCCCCATCACAATTACCTGTGCACATGGTAGTATATGCAGTCATGTAATCCTCCAAACACACCTTGCATTACAGCATATGACTGAATTGAATGTAGTTATGCTGAGTTGTAGAATTTTTAACAAATTCATAAAGGTGGGTATTGAAGAGGGTAGAGGATGTAGCAGAAAAAAAGAAGAAATGTGTTGATGGAACACTGATGCCTCACAAGTGCCTGAAAGGACCTATACACAAAACTTGATCAAGGTACAACAGACATACATATGGGCAGAAAGCTGGACAAAGGTGACACTATATGACCCTACCACTGTCATGGTGGGGCATAAAAAAAGAGATGGAACCCTTCTAAAATATTCCCTTCCTAAATGGAGGCCAAGAATCCCTGTCTGATTCCATAGTCACAGCCAACATATATAGAATATATTCCTCTTTTGACTTGACAAGACAACATGTCATCAAGGCAGGGAGGTAGGAAGGAATCATTGCATTAGTAGCGGCTAAGTGTTACATAATTAAAATTAGTTTTACACCACCACCCTACTACATTTTAATAGCAGTAATACAATACCGGCTACTATTGCATCGCTGTATTTGCCAGTTAGGAAGGAGGCTGATGGCCTCAAAACAAAAACTGGTATAAGAAAAATGCACTTCCCCTTATTGGAAGAGTGTTTCCTACTGAAGGGCGGTAGATGGCATGGCCACATGTTGTGCTGTGACACTTGCACCCAACGAGTAAATGCCTTCACTCTGGTGCACCAAAGATCCAAGGTAAAAAGATGAAAAGGTGGAGTGAAATTGCCAGAAGGCAGCATGCATGACATCATCCAAAGATGAGTGATTCAAGTAGGCCCAAGATGCAGCAATAGCCCTATCTTCATGGGCTTAATTCTCATGAAAGATAAATCCCTCTTGGTGAGGGACTGATAAGTTCTTTGGATAGTGAGGACAATCCACCTGGAAATGGTGCCCGCCAAACATCAGAGGAACCCTTGAGAGGGAGAAAGAGACAATTCCAACCTTTCCTTCTTAAAGAAGCCAAATAAAGAAGAAAGTCTGCAACTGTAGTTAAAGAGGGACAGCTAGGATAAACGCATTTCCTATTGCACCAATTACAAAAGATTCTCCACTTTGCATTGTACACTTTAGACGTGTATTGCCTCCTAGCCTGAGTGATGCAGTTCGCAACCTTGCTCGAAAGCTGGCTATCATGATAAGCCTAGATGTGGAGATCCTGACTTGGTGGAGAACCTGCGAAATTATTTTGAAGGGTGTGAAGGTGTAACCATACAGAAGATCCCACTTCAGACTTAAGGTGTCTACTGCCCATGCCCTCTGATCTGGTAATAGAGAGACATAAAGAGGGAGCTTGCTGTTCAGTCTCGTAGCAAACAAGGCAACTACATGCATCCCCCAACGGCCAGAATGAAAATGGTTTTAGGCATAAGATATTCAAAAGAAGCCTCACCCAAAGGTTCGTAAGGTGTTTTTGTCAGTGCCCACAAAACACATGAAAGATTCCATCTTGGTGTCAATGAGTGAGACACTGGTCTCTGTAGCTCGAAGTATTTAATAAGATTCGACAAGTGAGGATCTGAATCAGTGGATTGACCTTTGGAAAATTTAAGAGTGTTCAAAGGGTGGCCCTATAACTCTTTATTGTAGAGGTTTGAACAAGATCTCTCATCAAGAGGAAAAACAGAAAATCTGCTACTGCAGCAAGAGAGGGTTGGCAAGGACGAACGTGTTTCCTAGTGCAGAAGATATTCCACTTGCATCGTAGACCTTCAATGTAGTAGAATCTGATGATTGGTGTGAAGTAGAGTACCTCTGTGTTGCGAGAGAAGATTGTTCCCTTGAGGTAATACCCTTGGTTTGTTGATCAATAAGTCGAGGAGGTCGTTGAACCATGACCTCTGAGGCCACAGAGGTGCAATCAGGATGATTTGTGCTGTGGATGTCCTAATATTGTGCAGTACTTGTGGAATCAATCTGAAGGGTAGGAATGCGTAAGCGAACAACCGAACCCAGTTCAGGCTGAAGGCATCCACTGCCCAGACTGCTTAGTCTGGGACTGTGGAGACATAAAATGGGAGCTTGTTGTTGAGTTTTGTTAAAAACAATTCCACTCGAGGTGTCTCCCATAGATTGAATAGAGACTCTGCAACTGCTTGATGTAGAGACCATTCTGTTTGGACTAACTAGCCTGTTCTGGACAGGCAAGAATGTATAATCCCTTCTGACTCTGCCCAACGTAGAAGGTTCCAGACTTCCACACAGAGAGAAGGAGCATGAGAACCTCCTTGGCGTCTGAGATATGCAATTACTGATGTGTCGTCTGAGGTTACTATTATGCAATGCCCCTTGACATGTTATATGCACCCTTTTAGGTCGAAGAACACTGCCTTTTCATTTCTAAATTGTTAATGTGGAGGATACTGTCTTCCTGTGATAGATGGCCATGGAGAAGTACTCCTTCTGGCTCTAAATGATCCCCCCATCCTGAATCTGACGTGTTGGTATACAGATAGGAGTGGGGTTCTGGGGAACTCCCCTCAGAAACTTGTCTTGATTGTACCACCGCTTGAGGTAGTACTGAAATGTCGACCCTAGAGAAATTTGATCTGACATTGCTTCCTTGTGGGGTTTCCAAACCACCAACAAAAGAAAGTGAAGAGGATGTAAATGAAATCTCACTAGGGATACCAGGTCTGCCGTGGAATTCAAGGTTCCCAGAAGAGAGAGATACAGGTGAGCCAACAACGAAGCTTTGGTCTGTAATGTCCTAAATTCCATGATTTTGTGTATCCTATCTGGGGGAACATGAACCCAACCCAGAGAGGTAAGGAAATGCATTCCTATGTACATGAAATCCTGACAGGGAATGAGATCAGATTTCTCTAGGTTTGGAATCAATCCTAACTAAGTCACTACAGACCAACAGCAGGTCATGTGACTTAATAGGGACTGTTCGTTGCTGCTGTGTAGCAGCCAGTCATTGAAATACTGGATTAGCAGAATCCCCAAGTATCTCAAGTGTGCAGCTATTACTCCCATGAATCTGGTGAAGACCCGGGGCGCTGAGGCTAGACTGAACGGCATGGCTCGGAATTGAAATACTTCCTGTCCGATCGAAAACCAGAAATATTTTTTGTGCAGAGGAAAAATCGGGATGTGGAAGTATGCATCCTGAATATTGATGGAAACTGCTCAGTCAGCCAGTTTGATAGCCTTCCAAGCTGAAATTGCAATCTCCATCTTGAAAGTTTCCTGTAGCAGAAATTTTTTTAAGGGGGAAAGATCTATAATAAGACTGTTTTCCACCCTTTTTGGGGACCAGAAATATCCGGAAGTAGAAAGTTGGCAACTGGATGTTCTGAACCCTCTCTACTGTGCTCTTCTGAAGAAGGGTGTGCACTTCTTCCTTTAATTTTAATATGTTTGAATGATGGAAGAAGATGGGTGTCCTTCAGAGAAGAGGCAGTTCTGTGAAGCGTAAATGTAAACCCTCCTTCACTACAGAAAGGACCCACCGATCTTCTGTGATGTTCAACCAGACCTCTGAAAAGAGGGCCAATCGAGCACCTACGTGTATTTAAAACAGAGGTATGCACTGCAGGAGAGGCAAGGTGTCCCTAGGGACGACCTCTCTTCTCTCCCCCCCCCCCTTGCCTGTTTGGGAAAAGGAGAGGCAAAAGTAGTCTTCTTTGCCTCTCCACTTACCCTGTCTTGATTGTGAAGCAGACTTATAGGGGGGCTGGCTTGTTTCTTGTTGTGGTTGTGTACCTTTTTGTTTAAATTGTGGCTGACCCATGGCTCAATTAGATTGTGTGTGTGTACTGGCCGGTTTTGATGGGCCAGCAACCACTGCAAGGGACCTATGCTGTTGGTCCCTAAAATCCTGAGAAGCAACAGTGGGAATGAGACCGCTGAATAAGGTCTCAGCATCGGGGTGCAGCCCTCAGAAGACTTTTGCCGTTTTCTAGCAAAAACTTTGAAGAATCCAAAGCTACATCTTGACGGAGGTGAAGAAGCTCTGTTGACAATGCCATCACTGTAGACAATGCATGTCTCAAAGTCTTAGCCACAGCCTCTAATAGTCGCTGCAAGGCAACAGGTGATAATGATTCTTCCTTCAGTAAAATGAAGAAAGCTGCTGAAAACAGGTCAGCATGTGAAGCTATGGTCACAAATGACCTGGCATTTGACTGTAAAGCCTCTAAGGATTTAACAAAGAGGCAAGCAAAGGAACCCACTGAAATGCCTGCTTGTGAAATTTTGGCATTTGGGGGGGGGGGGGGGTAACTGGCCAGGCAGATGAATGAACCTTATAGCTCGAGGTTGATATCAAGGGTCTCAATATAGCAAGGGGACTGACCACCCTTTATTTCTTTTTGCCAATTCTTGACCTTTGATCAGCTGCTGTGCTACTTCTCTGAGCAACAGAGACTGAGGATGTAGCAGCAAGTCCATTCTGGGTATTGCCCCTGACAGTTTCTCCAATCAAGAAAAAATCTTAGCATCATTTGAACACTTGGGCTTAGGGCACACGTCAGGGGAAAGAAGGTGGTAGACTTCGTTGACAGGCATATTGAATGACCAAGTCTCCTCCTCCTCGACCACTTGTTTATGCTTGGTGAGAAGGATTTGGAGATCCTCCAAGGGGAGGGTATACCCTATCCTTCACAAATTTAGTAAATTCCTGGGAATCAATGATAATCGACAAAGCATCACCATCTTCATGTTCCAAAGCTCGGTGGGAAACAGGAGAAATGGACGCGGATGATCCCTCAGTGGGGAAGGCCGGGAAGGAAGGACACAGATATTCTGTGCCTCAGCCCGGGAAGCAACAGAACTGTCTTTAATGGATATCATGTCAGAAGAGCAAGAATTCTTCTCATTTCTTCTTGGCCACTTAGAGGAAGGGGGACTAACTCTCTCCTTCCTTGGTGATCCTTTCTGCAGAACTGTTGAGAGTCATCCAACCTCATCACTCATACATGCAGGAGGTCACAATGACAATATCCATGGTGGTATAGGTTGATCTCTCCCTGGAAGGGGAAGTTCCACATAACAAAAGGATTAAAAGGGAACATGGGAAAGGAAGGGACACTGGTCTGATTTCCTATCACGGGAGCATACATACAAGTGTGGTTGGATAAATATGTAATGTAGTGGAAGGGAGATATTCAAACCTATTCCTGGTGCTCACCTGACCTTGGGTACTATGGGAATCTTGCCCCTCCCCATAAGGGGAGGTACAAGAAGTCTCCATATCAGGGTTCAGTTTAACCCCACCAGGGGCATTACTGTGCTTAATCTTGGGACAGTGCTTCCCTTCCCTCTGATTGCCCTTTACGACAGAAGCTGCCTTCTCTTACAAGACATGCTATCTTGTCTGGGAATAGTGCTGCTCTTCTCTTTTTTCTTTGGAGGAGTGAACACGATCCCTTGAGAAATAGCTGTCACTGCCTCTGAAAACAAGAAACTTTAATATGATAAAATATAACTTATGAATTATAATAACAACAAAGGTTGCTACTGATTTGAATTGAAAAACAAGAATGTCAGAGTTTATTTGTTTCATTCCGTTTTACAAATTATAAACACAAGAACATCATTGTTGGGTTATAGTAATGTTATAAAACTTAAACTGAAACATCTGGGGTGCCTGGAATCTCTACTAATAACCAACTATTATGAGATTCGGAGTTGTGACCACGATATTGCATTAATAACAATAATCACAATAATATCAGGACCACCGTCAATTGTAAACAATGTTGTGTAAACTATGAATGGCAAATTTTCAGAGAACCTGTAATAATGACAGGTAAGTTATTACTGACATTAAAATTGAGTTTTGGTCATCCTGTAATGGCTCACAGGGGTCATGGTAGCAACCCTACTATCTTTCCTCTTTGGCAAATGGGATTGACAATCAATTCTCGATGATCTTGAAGGAGAGTGGCGACCCTCCTCCTTTTTATTGGACAAAACTGGAGGGTACTGGAAAGGTCTGTGACAGACCTTGAATCCCAGGCAGAGACACCCACGATGTAATGGAGGGAAAAGAAGACTCACTACCAGGTAGTTTGGGCCCCCAAATCCCATAAGGATTTAACAGAAACATAGGAAAGAGGGGGATGCCAATCCTATCCCATTCCCTAGATGGGTGAGTGAAACTAAACTCCCTAAAACCATAGGGATTGAGCAATATCCTAGAGAAAGGAGGGGGTATCAACCCAATCCCCGTCCCTAGACCATCGATAAAAACCCAGTGTCCAGTTACTCGAGCAGCATTGCTGGTGCCCAGTCATTGGTCAAAGTCCAGTCAGGTGAAGAAGATCTGACAGATGAAATTCTGTCTGGCAAACCAGTCCTCGTCAGATCAATAGGAGTGAGAGTGCTGCTCTTCCCTGTCTTCGGAAAGGTGTGACTGGCTCTTATCAGTCACAGGCACTTTATCTCCCTTGATAGGGTGCTGCTCATCCCTGCCAGGAAGACACAACTTGCTCTCAAGGCACCAGCACTTTTCCTTCCTTGGGAGGGGCCAAGGATCTATTCCTAATAGGCAGCGACAATATCAGAATGAGCGTCAGGGATCCAAGGCCTTTTGGCATCAGGGATCCAATCCTTTGTGTGTAGATTTTCTTAAGATCAGAAGTGATCCAGACCCTCCTAGGAATGGAAGGGGTTGTCCAGGGATGAAAAGGAGGAAGAGGGACCTCTCTCCCGTGATAAATGCAGTGACTTTCTGCAAAGTCCCACATTGCATCTGTCCACAGGCAAACAAACAGGACACCATTTCATGCATGTACAATTAGTATAAGATAGACAGGTGGGGCCAGTGTCCCAAGGGGTCTTCTTGTGCCCACACTTACCCACACCTTGTGACATATTAATGTGATGAAAGATAAAAATTTACAAACACAGTATAACCAGGAACCAAAAATGGGTAGATGACACTTACCCTGATACTGGTACCAAGAAGGGGGAACAATTATCAGAAGCACCGCTTCAGTAAGCAATGTGTAAAACCCTTCAATTTCAGCAAATTGGAACACAAATATACACAATTAATTGAAAGGACTGGGGAGAAAAAGACTCAACACAAAAAGGTTATGTTTGACCGAGAGAAAAAAACGGTTGAGCAAATCAGTTTGTTGAGCAAATTGATCCATGTATACTTGCATGATAGTCCTAGGAAAAAGAGGAATATATTCCATATATTGACTAAGGAATCTGACTGAAATTATGTTCTTGTCATTTCTGGGCTTCCAATTACTAATCAACTCAATGTGACCTTGCTAGATGTTTTAAAAAATGTTAAAATGTAGAACCAATTGTTAAAATATAACTTGAAGAAGAATGCGTAATGTCAACTCGCTCTCTCTCTCTCTCTCTCTCTTACATTTTTCATCATTCAAACTTCATAGCTTTATAATTTATATTTTGTTTTCATTACGACTACCAGGGATCTGATTGGCCAGGTCCTTTTGAATTTCTGTTTTACACCTGTATGAACAAAAAAAATTAATTTTGCACAACCCACTGGTATTACTTTATTGACAATTCACAGAGAATCATGGATAAAATGAATACCAAGATACTTGTTTACATCGACTAAAGGGGTTAATCAGAAATTTGCAGTGTAAAAAGATTTATGCAAATGAAGATACTTAATTCAACATAAAAAACTTTGAAAATATAAAGCTTAAAGTTTGATTGATCAAAAATTTAAATAATCTTTAGAGAGAGAGATAGAGTTGGAGCCATGACATCCCTCATTATTCTCCTACAAGTAACATTTTAACAACGAGACCTACATTTTAACATTTTTTAAACATCTAGCAGTTCGACTAATCACATTTTCATGTTTTGTATGAAATTGTACCCAAAAGAAAGATTTATCTAAGTACACATTCTGTTCAGTTCCAAGCACAATTTAAATAAATAATTTTTTTATAGACTTCAGTGTTTGAATTTTAGCCGACTCCCTTTCTTAAATAGTGGAAGCTGTATTGGTCAAAAAGTTGGACAAAATAATCAGCTGACACTTTGCTGTGATTCATAAAGAGCTGAATATGTTTTGGGAAAGAAGTCATGGTCAATCAAGCCTGATAAAGCTGAGGAGTAAAACATAACTGGATACATTGAAATGTTGAAGTGTAGCCTGATCGTTCTTTCAATGCTTATTTATCACGATTGCAGCAAGGCTCTCTCTCTCTCACTCTCTCTCTCTCTCTCTCATTTTCATAGATGCTATTGATCAGAAATAATTTATTTAATTGGTCTAAATCCTATGCAGCAATTCGATTTGCCATTCCATCGAGTCACTAAATTGTTACTTCATCTTCATTCTTTTTGTCAAGAAAACATTCTTTATTGATAGTAATAACAAGCACTCGCCCTTCTTTGTCTTTTACTGGGGTTTGTTATCAGCTATTATCAACACAAATTGGTGATTTTTATACTGAGCACATTTGTCACTTTGTGGTTTGGTCTCAGGTCACTCTCCCCCTCTCACTCTCTGTGAACAGTCTTCCTGCTAGGCATAGGCATACACATTTTTCATTACCCATGTGTATTGCATGTGTATTACCCATGTGTATTGCAAAAATCAGGAAAACAATAACTCATTTTTTAAGAAGCAAAAGTTGTGCACTACTGTGGTTGGCGCTAGTTCCTAATTTCAACATCAGTAAACATGGGCACACGAATCAAGCAACAGGGCCTGACAATTTTGTTTCTGATCCACCAGTCCAGAACCAGTAGGATCCTACACTGCCCAGGTCTGCATAAGCCAAGCAACTGTCCAGCAACTAAGGCTGACATGTGAATATTTACTATAAAGCATAAAACATAAACAAAACACAGGAAAATTAACAAAATGCAAAACTAAAAAATCAGGCATCTACATACTTTAATGCTCACTGAATCATAAATTATTTATTAATTTCATTTATTTATTTATTTATTCAATTACCAAAAATGTCAGAAAAAGATATATTTACACTTATCATGATTCATGATTTTCAGAAATCTGCTTAGCATCGAATTTTTAAAAAAATAATGGCATTATTTGAAATCAAAAATCTGAACCTCTGCAGCAAAATGATGACTCAGAGTAGTCTTACCTTTGATTTGTCCTAACATTTATAATATCCAGTGATTAAGTAGGGGTCAGCACTTGTTCACCTCTCTTCACAGGAAGAATAGATACACAGTCCTCACTTTATTTTTATTGTAGTTGGCATTCTTTTTGAACCTGAAATATTTGCTGTCCTACATGTACTGCACTAGTTGTGGACTAATTCCATCCACTTGATTTTGTACCATCGATAAATCAATACTTAATTTCATCTTACATTCGGTAAGCCCATAGAGTAGATGCTTGGCTTTAGCTGTGTTAAGGAAAGACAAACATATGACTGACAAAGATCAAGCTTAGACTGGAGCTCCGCATATTAGCCACTAAATTCGCCAATTTCAGGAGGTTATAACACCAGTTTCTCACTATCCAATGATCGACTTCTGCTTGTATCAATGCACTTGTATGTCTCTTTTGAGACATTTTAAAGTTTAAGCAGCACATTGTATTAAATGTATAGGAACAATTAAGAAATATTTAAGGTCTGATGGGCTAGTGCTGTAATATATGACAGGTCCAAAGCAAAGAAAGATCAGTCCTGGACCTTGGACCACCTTAATTTTCAGGCCCTGAAGCATACAGGAAATTATTTTGCACTTTTAATCATTTGCATATTTGTCCACTATGGATTTAATTTTGTTTTAACTGACTTAACTGTCTGACAGAGGCTGTAGCAGGATGATTTTACCAAATAGGGATAAATTTGTGCCAGTCTGCATGGAAACGTCAATTCTGGATATTGATCGCTAATTTTAATGTATTCATGCAAGGGAAAAGAGGTGGCCTAAATGAATATATTCACTGGCTTTTCTTGACAGATTTCACTTTATTTATACATGTAAAATTTGTTGATTATAAGGATTGATCAGTTTATTTTTTTTAAGTTCAATGAAACATGAACCAAAGACATGCTGTGCAAACTTTCACAGACCATACAGTTTGCACAGCATTTTGTTTTTGCTTCTTAATTCACCTAACTTAAAAACATAAATGGTCAATCCCTAAATATTTTTGGAGTTTTCTCATGCTGAATCAAGTATCATCAGTCACAGCATTTTTTTAAACTGTCTACTTTACTTTTTAAGTACAAAGGATCAGCAATTTACAATACACTGTCCTCATTGTAGATGTAAACAAACATGGCATAATTTAGCTTGCAATTAATGTTACCAATGATTCACTGTGAATGGTCCAAAAAGTAGGCATGGCCAAATGATTTTTTTTATTTGGTTCATACAGGTATGAACCAAAGAGATTCAAAAGAGTCTAGCCAATTATATTTCAGGAAACTGTAATAAAAAAAGACAAATTTAATTATCACAAATTGAATAAAAGGGTTTCATGGAAACAGTGTCTCACCTGTGCATCGTGTTTTGACAAACCCATACAATATCTGACCACTAAAATCTTGAACACAAAACTTTAAAATAGAAACATAACATTGCCAATGATTGTGCTGTAAATGCCAAAAAAGTGATACCTAAGCCCTGCCATGATTTTGAAGGAGACAAAAATAGACAGTCTTTTTGAGCCATCCCCACCTTGTTCCACTCTGCTTTCACTACAACAATATCAAATTACAAATTTGTGTACCGTATAAGTTACCTCCCTTTCTAGCAAAGGATTCCCTCCCCATGGCAGGTATTTTACAATACAGTATATAGTTGAATGAGCACTTTTATGAGTTAAAACTGATTATAAAGCAATAGTTTTCAATGGATTCATATAAAATTGTGCATTTATATAAAATAAAACCAGGTAATGTTTTTTTATATATATATCTTAACTGTTATCAGCTAAAAATGAACAAAGAGTTCATATGTTTTTACTCTGCATTATAAATAGCTACTGTGGTAAAGTAACTCCTTGATAGAAAGGGAAACAATCTGTATGATGCTAAATGAGTCAATATACCAAACATTTCTGTGGACTATGGACTAATTTTGTAAGCACAAATCTATTCTGTCTACCTTCTTGTATGTAACTTGGCCTTTTTCATCAACACGCCGGTGTCCAATTTTTCTCTCTTTTTCCCTAAAAGTTTGTCCTCCTAGCGACTTGGAACGTGCTCCTTTTGTTGCTTCTGCCATGGATGCCTGCAATATTATATGAAGTTTGGTAATATTAAACACTGAACAACTTTATGTTCTAATAATAATTTTGCATAAAAAAATTTACAAATCCAATCTGAATGGTGCTACCCAAAAATGGATATATATGTATATATATATAGGTTCTGAAAAGAAGAACGTATCTCAATTGAGAACTCAAATAATGACTACTTCAAAGATACATGTACTTATGTTTATTCAAATTTTAACTATTGACAAATTTTAAAACATTTTTTTACCATTCACATCTCAAATAATATTAAACATATCTTCTTAAAAATCTATTATATTATAGACTTACAGGTATTTGTGAACCATGTCAGGTTTTTTTTCTATATAGCTTAAATTTGAAATTACAAAACTTTTAAATTTAAGGTCTGCTACTTTTTTAAAAAAATAATCTTATCTATATATTTAAATATCTATAACATGATACAACCTGCTTTATCATAAAACTCTGCAAAGGGTCATTAAATATATTCTGTACTTAGCTTAACATGTATAAACATAACATTTTCTGTGAATGTGTTCTGAAGATGACTTAAATATTTGTTATAAAATATATGTTCAAGTTTGCTTAATGTAAATCCTTATATCAAATTTGATTTAAATCCATTAGGTCCTTTAAAAGGTACTGAATGCAAACAAAATTTGCAATGGGCGGATTGGATGACACAAGTAACACCACAGTACATACCCCTCCATAGATATAGCGGGTGTATAATAAAAGAGCCTTCACAGTATGTTCTGAAGTAGTCAGCTCATAATTAAAAGTATGAACCTAAGTCAATGCAACAGTACATGTATATAGGTATTGTACAAGTAGATGGTTTCAATTTTAAAATTAAGCAGGCTGCTAGCAGATATGTATGTATGTATGTATGAATGTATGTATGTATGTATGTATGTATGTATGTATGTATGTATGTATGTATGTATGTATGTATGTATGTATGTATGTATGTATGTATGTATGTAGGTAGGTATGCATGCATGCATGCATGTACTGTATGTATGTATGTATATATGTATGTATGTATGTATGTATGTATGTATGTATGTATGTATGTATGTATGTATGTATGTATGTATGTATGTATGTATGTATGTATGTATGCATGCATGAATGTACTGTATGTATGTATGTATGTATGTATGTATGTATGTATGTATGTATGTATGTATGTATGTATGTATGTATGTATGTATGTATGTACATGTACATGTACATATGTATGTGTCAGGGGTAGAAAAATGCATTGCCCAGGACAAATAACAGTTGATGCTGGGCAACCATTTTTCCAAATGTGAAAGCCCGGTCAGACAACCAAAAAATATTTTAGAAAATGATTATGTTCAAAGTTACAATTCTCCCTTGTTATAACGCGATAGTCAGGGTCCATAACCGCTGATTGTTATGCACCAAACCGCATTATACCAAATACCCTGATATATATAGAACCACGATATACTGAGAATAACGTAATATATGAAACCATGGTATAGTGGGCACTATCACATTTTTTTAAATAATGGTCTTTTGAAATGGAAATGAAGATATAAGACTAAGTTTGACCTTGTTTTGTTTTGTTTCAACCCATATTGTTATACATTGGTATGATTTTGGTTGTGGTGTCCACAGTAGTACCACATTATATCCGGAATCACATTATAACGGGGGAGTGCTGTATAATGAAATTTTATACATTTTCCAATGAAAAGCATTTGATCAATAAATTGTGCCTCTGTAGTTGAGTGTTAGGTGGTTGCTATCAGTTACGAGGCCACACTAATCCACATTTGTCTGCTACTCATTATCTGAATAAGTAATCACAGTTCATACTACCTGCCCCTCAGGGCAAAACCTTAAAGAAACAAGACTCGCAAATGTTCATCTTTTGTCAACACACCAACATATGATACTGGTTTCTTTCATCTTTGGCCTGCCACACTGAATGCCTATGATTTTGAATTACACTTTCTCATTGGTCTGTGCAATAGCTGCTTCCAATGACTAACTTCAGCTAAAGGAATATGACAAGTTTAAGAATCAAACCAATCACACAGTAAATAACTACAGTGTAATTTACCAGGAAACCTCAAAAATCTGCTGGGCAACCAGATTTTCAAAGCTGGTTGCCCAGGGACAACCATGGATTTTCAAAATTGTTCTACCCCTAGTGTATGTATTAGCATTTAACAGCACATCAGCACAATAATGGCTATATGTACCAAAAAAAAAAAATTAAGTTCTAAAAATGTAAAAAGGAAGAACTGCACACAAACTTTAGGCAGCTAATGAGAAAACTGATGAACAGAATGTATTACTCTTTATAATTTCTAACTTTGTTTCTCATTTGATGTGCCTATTGAATGCTAACACATGTAAAGCTAAAATCATCAGATTTGTTTCTTCCATTTTGGAGAAGAATTACCTAATTAAGTAACACTTGACTGAAGCTTAACTAAGGCCCTGTGGCTAGAATTCACAGGAGTTTGGAAAGCCGATTACAACCCTAATTTGAGAATTATGGATGGTCAGATGTGATAAGCACTGTTTGAATGGATCTTTATTTCAATTACTGGCTTATGAGCCCTTTCACCCATTAAAGTAACATGGCCACATGACTCATCATTTGGATCCAACCCTGAGTGGCAGGATACCATAGACTCAACATGGACAAGAGATATTATTGATTAAATTTATCAAACCAATTAAAGTTTCTGATTCTGTGATAGATTAAACTAATGCTAAAACATTCTTAATTGAGAACATGATAAAAGATGTGTGAAAAATTGCCCCATTTTTGAATTACTGAGTTTAATTCATCACCGCCCTTCACAGTTCCCTTTTTTTTGCCATCTACTGTGATAGCCCTGTGACATCATCCAAGTCAATATTTAAAGCTTCAATTCCAGCAACAAAACAATCATTGTGGTTATTCTCAAATACTCTGACCCCATAGTTGGTAATACAGGCTGACAGTAACATCTCTGGTCACAACCAGGAAAGTCTCAGAGTCTGGTTACCCTAAATCTTCCAGTTTTGTGTATATTTATTTTTGTGTGTTTCAAATTTTTGGCATATCCAGAAACATAGAGCTTTGATCTGTGGATGTTGTCTTTTGTACACGTTTTTGGTTTTGTGCATCTGTCATGTTGTCATTTACAAGTCTGAATTGAAAAGAGACAATGACAGATTAAATTACTATTATATATCGGGCATACCAGTCAAAAAGAAGTATTATTCTAATTACTTGTGTACAACCTGTATACATGTATCTTTGTGACAGTGCATAGAAGAATAATCGTTATTGGTAGAGTCAAACCTGCCCTATTGGTCACCTTTATTTGATGGTCACCTGGTCCCAGCAGCCATTCTCATATACCCCCCCCCCCTCCTGTTGGAATTACCTTTATAAAAGTCATGTATTAAATGATCACCTGCTTGTGGTCAATGCCAGGTGTTTCCTTACCAAACAATGGTTTCTTATTGCTTTAAGCGGACACACAAGCATATCTACCAATAGCACTCTATGTATGCAAATGAAGCATTGGAAGAACAGGACGATTTGTAAAACCTAAGAGTTATCTGGGTAGAGATTCTCCCATTCATTGGTAAAGTGTTCAAGTTTTCACTCAAATGGGATATTGGAAAAGAGCATAAATGGCACAGCATCATTTTCTGCACGAAAGCTGTTGAGGAAAGAAACTGAGCCAAAATCAGTCCTTCTCTTCCTATGTCTTGTCATCAACTGCTTTGGAAAACTCTGTGCTTTCAGAGGAGTAAGGAGAGATTCCTCAACTGGAATGCCTGAGAGGGATTATTCCTACCTCTTTGGAAACATACGCTGGAATCTGGATTGTTGGACCTGTGCAAGGTTCGCCTCTTTGGTGGCCTGTTCACTGACCTCATCTATGTAGCAGTGGAATAAGAGCTTGGAAGATAGAGGCAGAGATCTGTGGGTGGCCTTGTGGTTGACTTTTAGTAGCACAGACATGGATAGAAATGTGTCTCTCCCTACATGTTGGAGGTTAAAGGAGCAGCGATGGAATTGGTGGGCGAGTGTTGGGCTGCCCTGCTGAGTACATGAGCCAAACGTGAGACTAACTCCCAAGCATGTCTGTCAGCATGGGTCTCAATGTCTGTCAGAATGGATCTCAACAGAGGGATCTAGGCTGTGTTCAACTTGCTAAAATATAGTCAACTATACCAGGCCGACCATGGTACCAATAGCTACTATGTTGCAAACCAGTTGTTACAATGGTTTCTGGTCTGAGAGTACAGAGAAAGGTTTCAACATTCCCAGATCTGCAATATCTCTGTTGAAGTCTGGGACTTCTGTGTTGAAACCAGCGTATATTTTGTACAAGTTAGATGGGGAATCATCATTGCAAAAAGGCCTGTTGATGCATGGGTAAGATACCAACCCTGAAATGAATAATTTTACCAAATCTGCATTTCATTTGCTCCATTTGCATTTGATATGCATTCAGAATTCATTTTATTGACATTCCATTCATGTTTGAATTTCAGCTACACGTATTTTCTCATCATTTTTCATTTATTGACTTTGGAATGCATTCTAATTTTGCATTTATTGCTTCCATTTATTATCTCCTTTTGTTTGTTATCATTTGGAACGAAATGGAAATGCATTTACCAAAGATCAGGTTTTCTATTTTCAAGGGTGTTAAAGGGAGAGAACATCATATCTTGTCTTATTAAAAGTGTTCTTTAATAAAATTACAAATGTACCAAATGTAAAAGACAACAATTAAATTTACGGTAAATAAATATGTCACTGCAACTGCAATAAATGTAAAAATATGGTTGTAAAGTATCTGTCTGCAAATTTTATTTCTAACTTCATTTTTTTCGAGTAAAAATTGTACAGATACAACCAATAGTGATGATGTCATCACATCAATGGCAAATGTTTATGTCTGCCTTGACCAGGTTAACAAGAACAATGTCATGGCTTGATCAACCTGAAAACATCTACCCTTAAGCAAATTCAGACAAAATGGACTATCACCACTGTCCACACATGACAAACTGTCATTTCTGATTAAAACGGGCTTTGAGAAAGTGGAAATGATCAGCTGGTCTTTTTCTGCAGTTACATGTAGTTATATGAATTAAATGTATTTAGTGATACAAATGTGCTCTTGTGTTAGGTTTACTCAATAGAACAGTACATATGATGAACAAATTTAAAAATGCAATGAGAACATTTTTGTTTTTTTTACGAAATGACTGATGTTTGACTAAGACTCAGTAATTGCTTTCACATTAATACAGAAAGACCACTGTGATGAGACCACCTGTCTTCAGATCAGATTCATAATGAACTGGTGTACTGATTATACAGTGTCATGACCTGTCATGAGACCACATGTCTTGAGAAACCATAATTTGTTGGCAGAAGTGGTGGTTCTTCAAGACAGGTCTTGAAAGACCACCATTTCTGCCAAAAAATAATACTCTCTCAAGACAGGTGGTCTGTCATAACAAGTCATAACACTATATAATCTATAAATCTGTGATAGGTTTTACTGTATATCTATAAACAGACTGATTACAGACTATGTCAATGCTAATGTTCAGAGTGAGGTAACTGGAAATGATACATGCCTACTCACAAAGTAACATCGTGATTTCAATGCATTATCAATGTGACCTTATATCATAAATTTGTATCTGTATCAATTCTGTTTCTTTATTGGCTTCAAATGTCATTATCATGGTAAAAAAAAGTGTCAACTGTTTGAAATATTAAGAACCCTGGAGTTATTCAAATCTTTTGTCAAACCACCCTCTTGGATTTTCTTTTTAATTAAAAGTGCTAGTAAAATCTCACAAAATACTGAAAATTCTTAGTACTGCTATGCACATCTAAAATCACCTGCAATAAAACACAGGATTTCAAGTTTCTATTCAACTCTAACAGACAGAGGTTGCTCCACCTTATCCATTCATGCATGAATCGACAAGGATCATGTAGTGCCATTATTTTCCTCAAAATGCATTAAGAAATTAACTGACTAGCAAAACTCTCATTCCATGGCAAATCTTTAAAAAATAATTAAAACAAATTGTCTTACCTCAAGAGGGTCTGTCTTTGACTTCTCAAATCTTTTTTCTTTATCTACAAAAGAAAATATAAAATGAAATAAAACTAGAAATGTGTTCATGGAACAAAGATGCCCCACCACACTGCCTGAAAGGACCTACAGTGAACACAAACCTTAACCAAGGTGTGATGGATGGATGGACAAGGATAACACAACATTATATGTCCCTACTAACATCTTGTGGGGATACAAATGTTACAGCAGGGCCTAAGGCTAGTAAATATTTAATGATTTTGGTAGTCCTCATAACACCCAGAATTTTTGTAAATGTACTATAGCCTGACAAGTTGCGTATGTCATGGGTAAATGCCTGTCTTGTTGGAATTTGAATGCACAACGTAACAAATGCATTGTGCTAGTTTTTCTTTCTAACCATTCTACCCCTAAAAGAGATCATTTGACCAAGTTCTGTTCGTTTGTTTTGTGGGTTTAACGCCATTTTTCAGCACATGATATTCTATACATGGCGGCCAGTATATTTGATAGAGGAAGAACCCAGGAAAACCCCGGGAAGAACCACCCAAACACCGGAAGCTACTGGCAAGTTTTCTTACATACCCACATTGGCCGAGCCCGAGACTCAAACCCACGTGGACAGAGGTGAGATGTCAGTGATCTGTAAAGGTGAGCATCTTAGACCACTCGGCAACCCGGGGCCCCTTGACCAAGTTCTATGAATGTTAAAAAACATGCTAGTGACATAGCATGTGTGTCAAGCTATAGTAGTCACTCCCCTCAAAAGGGTCTTTAAGTGTAACTGAATTCAAAGGCATTTCCTAAGTTTCCATGAAGCAAGTGAATGTACTTCTTGCATAAAACAAACACTACTGATCAAAATCAGCTACAATGTCACTGAATTATGGCAGTAAATGTCATCTTTTGGTGACAAGTTATATTACAATGTCACTGAATTATGGCAGTAAATGTCATCTTTTGGTGACAAGTTATATTTCATGGGGACTAGTAGATTTTAAAATCAATATATCCTCCTGGCTACCAAACAAATAAAGTTAAATTCAAGTGATGTACATTATTTCTCCAATGATTGTCCTGGGTAAGCAACCTTCCAAGAATTTTGTAAATTGAATGGATGGGCTAATCACTTGACAAAGCCTTCTTAAATAAGATTTGAATTTTTTTTTTTTAAAGTGGGTGGAATGGTAAACTCGAGAGCGCTGATTTTTTTCAAGTACATACATGTAAACTATTCGAACATATCTGTATTTTTCAGGGAAAATTAGGCGACCATTTGAGAATTTCTAGTGCCAACCTAGTAAATGTTTTTTAATTCTAGTGAATTATTAATACACTCGTAAAACTTTCTTTGTCCCAAGCTCTAATGATTCTGATCCAACTGTTCTTTATGTATGCTTTTTTCTATAAAGTTAACATGTTTTTTGACAACGAGTAACTAAAATATTCTTATTTCATATTTTGGTGATGGAAAACATAGTGCACAGAATTGGCTGTGGTGAAAGCCCAATCCTAACCAACTGCTTGAAACCTGTTGGATACTGCCAATCATACCTATTGTACCTGACATCCATAGCTGTACTTGGGCATCAAACAGCGAACTTATTACTGACAGAAGGGTCAAGGAAAGGTATTGCACCATAATATTATCATATTTTTCATGCAGAACCTTAAACCAGTTCTACCTGAAATAGTAAAATAGACATAATCCTAAACAATAATATAAACTTTGTGCCTGTTTACAATCTAGAACCTATAAAACCAAGGGACATGACAGAAAAGATGCATGCTGCTGATTCTATAATAAGAAGCACTGCAACATGTGATGTAATTCTCCTAAGGTTTAACCTTAAGAAAAAGGACACTGAACCTTGCGTCTCTATAAATTAGTATGCAAGGTCACACACTGAGAACAAGACCAACAATTTGTTCTGATTCACGTTGTATTATTTTCTGACCTTACTGACCCTGGTGGAGAACAACTGCACAGGGCCAACTTCAATGGTGGACAGTATGCGCCACAGTTAGTCTTCAGGCGGCTTGCAACAAATGAATTTAATTATTTCGACTGACCTTGGTGGATGAAAAGCTGAATCCCTTTTCTAATTAACTGCTGCATCAAATCTTTTCAAACACTCACTATTGCTAGTAATCCTTCTCTGAATCAACCACATACTACATCAGTTTAGCAGCTGCTGAACACCTATGCGAACTGTTAAGGTATGCATGTAGACAGTCCACCACTGAATTCAGTTAGACAAAACCTTGTTCTCTGCGATGAACAGTAATGTCGGAAACTAAAAATAACAGAGAACAAGTTATTGGTCTAACTGAATCAAAAAATTACCAAGAGTCCCTTGAAGGACTCACGGTACTAATTATACACACTGGTCTACAATTTTCTCGAAGTCGTCTTCTTCAGAGATAAATGTGCTATTTATTAGGGAGTTTGATGTGCTGAATTCAAATATGACAATTAAAACAACTGATTGCCTACTGTTTCCAAGATATATAAGTGTTTACATTTTACGTCTATGTATATTGTGTACATAATAATAATAATAATAATAATAATGAGGACTTTGCATAGCGCCTAATCTTTAGAAGCTCTAAGCGCTTTACAACATTATATAACACCTATAACACATAGTAGAGTTTTAATCATAAATTGTAAACCTAGGTCTTTTCATGTGTTTATGGTTGCTTTACATGATAATATTTCACCTGTCCTGTTTATGTAACACTTTAAAAAAGAGTAAAAGGGTTATATAAATAAAAAAATATATTGAAACAAAAGTCAAAAAACTATTATGTATATATAAGTACATAGTTTAGTCCTTATTCAGTGTCTACTCGGCGCTTCTTGGCTTGTCTCTTGCATTTATTAAATGGAGCATCTCTTATCACTGTCCAGCAATAATCTGCAAACATTGATGGGCTCCATTTGCCCTGATAGCGTTTCTCCATTGTTGCAATGTCCTGGTGAAATCGCTCGCCATGCTCGTCGCTCACTGCTCCGCTGTTCGGAAGAAAAAATCTAGATGAGAGTGCAAAAAATGTATCTTTAGTGACATGTTGCAACCAAGGTTTTTGTATGCCTTGAGGAGGTTTTCCACCAACTCCCTGTAGTTGTCTGCCTTGTTGTTTCCGAGAAAATTTGTTCCCATTAACTGGAAGGCTTTCCATGCCGTCTTTTCCTTGCCACGCAGTGCATGGTGAAATGCATCATCTTGAATAAGTTCATGAATCTGAGGACCAACAAGGACACCTTCCTATATCTTAGCTTCACTTAACCTTGGAAATTTTCCACGGAGGTACTTGAAAGCTGCTCGTGTTTTGTCCATGGCCTTGACAAAGTTCTTCATCAGACCCAGCTTGATCTGCAAGGGTGGTAACAAAATCTTCCTTGATTCAACAAGTGGTGGAGGGTCAATACTTTTCATCCCAGGCTCCAATGACTGTCGGAGTGGCCAGTCTCTCTTGATGTAGTGGGAATTTCTCGCACGACTATCCCATTCACAGAGAAAACAGCAGTACTTTGTGTATCCAGTCTGCAGACCAAGCAAGAGAGCAAGAACCCTGAAAACGCCAAAAAGCTGCCACTGATGTTGGTCATAGTTTATGCACCTCAAAAGTTGTTTCATGTTTTCATAGGTTTCCTTCATATGGACTGCATGACCAACTGGAATTGATGGCAAAACACTGCCATTATGCAGTAAAACAGCTTTAAGACTCGTCTTCGATGAATCGATGAACAGTCTCCACTCATCTGGATCATGAATGATGTTGAGGGCTGCCATCACACCATCGATGTTGCTGCAGGCTACAAGATCACCATCCATGAAGAAGAATGGGACAAGATCCTTTTGACAGTCACGTAACATGGAAACCCTAACATCACCTGCCAGGATATTCCACTGCTGTAGTCTGGAGCCCAACAGCTCTGCCTTACTCTTGGGTAGTTCCAAATCATTGACAAGGTCAATCAGTTCAACTTGTGTTATGAGGTGTGGTTCAGAGGAGAAGGATGGGAGAAAATATGGGTCATGTGACATTGATGGTTCAGGAGTAGAAGTTTCATCCTCTTCCTCTTCCTCGTCTGACTCAAGTAATAATGATTCTGGTGCATCAGGAACCGGCAGTCCTTCTCCGTGGGGTACTTGGCGTATAGCTGACGGAATGTTTGGATAATGCAGTTTACTTTTTCTTCTTTGACACACCTTTCCCAACTGGAGGCACCATACAGAAGAAACAATTGCTGATATGATCTGTTGGCTCTCTCCAAACCATTGGCACTGCAAAAGGCATAGATTTCCTTTTCCTCTTCAACCACTGGCGAAGATTCGTTGCACAAGTGTTGCAGCATATGTGTGGGGCCCACATCTTGTCCTGATCTCCAATTTTGCAGCCAAAATAAAGGTGATAGGCTTTCTTAACCATAGTGATTATACTGCGCTTTTGTGATGCAAAAGTCACTTCACCACAAACATAGCAGAAGTTATCTGCATTGTTCACACAAGTGCGAGGCATCTCTGCTCACTTTGGCTAAACAGAAATGTGTCCCTTTGTCCCTTTGCAAAATCAAACACTGACAAATACAAGAGCACGACACTGTATGATTTGTAGAGCTGATATAGGGCAATTTCTTCAGCAGAGTGATGTAAGCTTAGTTATGATTGCATCATCCATGACTTGTAGGAATAACATGATGCAATTCATATCATGTATGATGCAATACCAGCTCCTGATTGCATCATTCATTGTTTTGCCTAAAAAGCAAGTACTGTCCAAACCCAGTCATTGATTTACTCATAGATCCATTGAAAGATGTATTTTAGTCATTTCTGGTTTAAACTGAGATCCCTTCCCTTTATAACTCACTTATCCTCTGCCATTCCCAAATCAAGGGTCGTATATACTGACCCATTATAATATCTTTAAAACAAGAGCCAATGAACAATTTTAAGCATCATTTTCGTTTTTTTCAGTGACCCAGAATTAGTAAAGTTTGACTACATTTATTGCGGAAGCATTTTGGCTGTAGACCATTGTTATATGGAACAACTGTGAACCAGTCTAGAAATGGGTGAAGATTTAATAGGGTATATATGGGTTTGGGGGTCCATAATTGGTTAATAATGAAAAGTAAAATTTTTAGTAAAACATTATTTTGAGAGTTTATCCTATCTGTAACATAAAAAAAATAGACACAAGATTCTATTGATGCAATTTTAGTATTTGTATAGACTTGACTTTGGAACAATCAATAACAACTGTAGCACCTGATTCATTAGGTGCAGAATAGATAACACATGTTTCATGTACATGAAGATCCAAAATATGGCACGGCTCATGTGGTTTTCTTAACACAGAAGCTTGCATCAAGGAGGTTTGATCATGAGCATTTAGAAATTTTAAGTTATTGAATTTTTAACATCATGATGTTTCCATAGGTTTACTATGGGAGTTGAATTAGTACCGTGAGTCCTGAAGGGATTGACGCTTTACTGTCCAAAGATAATTTCCAAAAATTCAAGACCATTTCTTCTTTTCAACTGCTGAGTGTTGAAACCATCTCTGATATTCATGAGCAATAGGATTTTCAAATTAGCCACTGTGGCAGCAATATTGGATGTAAGGCACCATTTTCATTCAGGACAAACTAGACACAATTAGAAGACTTGATGAAAACCACATGTTGATATGATCATCCATTCCGAAGAAAAAGAGACAAGATTTTAAATATGTTTATTGTGGCAGCCATATTTGAGGTCAGATAGGCACTATTTTCATTCAGGATCAATGAGATATCATAACAAGTTGTCATGGAAAACCCCATTTCAATATGACTTTCCAGTTTAAGAGGAGTAGCAATAACAAGAATTTCAAGATGGCTGCCACGGTGGCCATACTGGAGGTCAGATCGTCACCATTTTTATTTAGTACGAAATAATTACTTAGCCATTATCTTTTGTACCTGGCTATCCCAACTGCCAGTGTGTGACCTCTGACCTTTTGACTTTGCACTGACATAGTTATGTGATCGACCAGTGATGATGGAGTCTACTGGTAGTGTGTTATACATATTTCAGTCATTTCCACTACTAGAAAAAAATATAATGTCTGAGAAAACTTTGATCGCGCTAACGAAATGCTGAATTTTTCAAGTTGTTGAAAGAGTAGTCAAGTTTTAATATTCATCCCTATGTATGCCCCTACCCTTATGAAAATCGTCTACTTTCCGTACTTCTATTGAAAGCTGTAAACTTTGTGTACAAAGTGAAGCATGTGAACTATCAATGGGGAACAGATTGCCTGGGTTGCATAATTAGTGCTCACTTGGCTTTAATGTATATGTGATTCTACCAGCAGTAAGACAAATATACTGTCTAAGACATATTCCGCTTTATAGTTGAAATCTACTTCCTTTAAAAATGAACATGTTTTTGCTAAGTTGAAAAAAGAAAGAAAAAAAAATTATTTTTATGTGCTCCACACAGGCATTACAGAAACAATTCAGAACCAGTCTACTAGGGACAGGAACTGTTCCAGCAGCCATTGCGACCAATGCAGTGATGTGTGGCTGAGTAATGGGATTAAGGCTAACGTGTACACAACAAGCTGTTAATTGATTACCTAACTGTAGTAATCTGCAGAGTTTAGCCTAATTGCGGGATGTTTTTTGAGGTGTTATAAGTAATAAAGTGATCAAAGGTGGTCCATGATGGCTTTCGAGTCTTTGGTTAAAAATTGGCCTTCCTTTGGTGGAGGTGAGATAAGAAGGAAAGACAGACCAAAAAATGATTGCAGCAGAAACAGTTGAGGAAGTAATGCAACACTGGTTAAACATATAAATTAGCATCTATGAACAACATCAAAAGTGTAAAGACAAACTGTATAAAGCAATACACGCTTCAGATGCTAATGAATATCAACATTTCTTTGAGCACTGACATATTACATTTTAACATAAGCAAATTATTGTGAAAAATGAACACACCACCTTTAAAAATTTAAAAAAAAAAAAAAAAAAAAATTACCCAGTGCCAGGCTAGCCCCATGTTAGCCTGGCCACAAAGATCAGATTGGTGTCACTAATGTTGATTCTGATAGAGGGATTTCCCCAAAGAAAGAGCTTAAGAAATGAGTTCAACACAGAATAGAAGACTTCATATCCTTGGGTGGGAATTGCTGGATCAGATGGCAAGTTTTCCATATTGCTAGATTCTGGTTCAGATCTACTTAGTGGGGGGTTGGGGTGTAATTCCTCTGGCACTATTACAATATAATATATTTGTTTTTATAGTAGTAGCAGTAGTTGTAGTTTGATTTGTTGTTCTTATTAATTTCAAGAAAATATGACGAGTAATGAAAGCTGCATTTTATCCATGAGTTGCTCTTATATTTACATAGTATACTCTGAGTAAGAGAAAAATAGTTTGATCAGTAAACCTTAACCTAATTGGGTGCTGCCCTATTAATTTCTCTTTTTTTTCTGTCTATCCAAGTAGGAAAAAGAGCAATTTATATTATTCAGTTTTGAAAACATGTAAATAAAAAATGTTGGAATATTCCTTCATTTATATCTGAAATATTTCTCCAACAACAAACAAACAGTTTGTGATTGGAATGCATTATACGTTTAATTAAGCGGTGATATTTTTTAATCAGTATATTACTGCATCAATACACATTCATTTTTTTTCTTTTGGATCTTGACTGACCACTTTTAGGAGAGTGCAAAATTTGATGATGTGAAGGTGGAGTGGCACAATTTGTCGAATGATTTTTTAGACAAGTATTGGCAAAAATTGCCTCCATTGAGAATTTCTACCCACTTCTCTCAAACTATGCCAAAGCTGCCCTAATGCTAACAGTGTCTACAGCAGGGAAATAAAACACATTAAACTTCTGAACAATATTTTAGCTCTCTGACGCTGACAAACACACTGATATATTTTTCTTAAAGGAAAGGAATATGTATTGTCTTAGTTATTCTGTCATGATTATTTAAAAACACATCAGTGTCTTGACTCTTGAAGAATTTGTCTTTGGTAATTCACTTAATTAGGATTCAGGTAGATTTGCATCTTTTTATACATCCATTCATAAATTTTATGTTCAGACTGTGAAAGGTCATTCTCTATGATGAACAGAATCAAGAGTGTGTGACGGAACAGATTGATGCCGAATTACCTTATGACAATTACTACAGAAGGACTTTGCCTAAAAGACTTTAATTTTAATGGGGCAATCAAAATATATGGGGAAGTGAAGAAATGAAGGGTATCATTTATTTAAATTCAAAAGACAAATGTGTTTGATATTAAACCATGTTATAACTTAGGGAAATAGAGAATACTATGTAAATATTAGGGATGAGCATTGCCAGGAAAAAACATATTGCAATATATTGCAATATGGCATGTCTATATTGCAATATGTATCAATATGTATTGGTCATTGACAGCATTTATGATTTCTAATGTTAATTGTGCATATTATGTACTGAAATAATGAGCAATTTCCTTACTTGTAATAAAATATTAACAAGAAAAGAAAAACATCTTGCTTTTTATTTCACCAAAACACAGACTAAATATAATAATCACATAACTGATGTAAAAAATAATACACCTATCAATATGAGTGAAAACTCTGAACAGCAGAAAACAAAAATACTTGGAAAAGAGGAAAAGAGTTACCGAATTATTTTGCCCAATTGGTAAGGTCTACAAACTAAAATGATTAATATATTCATATCTTGCATTACAATGATGACAAGGGACAAAATAAGCAAAAATACATGTAATCACAAATTATCTTATTGACAAATGTCTTGCTTTGAGTAGAAAAATGAATAATATAGTAAATTAATAATATCAATGATTCCAATACTTTGTTGGTTTCAACATGACACTAATTACTCAAACAGGCAGCTGAAATAAATTCGCATAAGAACCAAATTTGGCTGACTAGAAAAAAAAATTTTTTGTGAATAGCAAAATAAATCTAATAATACAACTTGAGAATTGATGAAAACACTGTGTTTTCGTGAATAACTTTGCAACACTGTCAAACTGTAAATTTCTCCAAAACAAGAGAGAACACACAATATTTAATGTGACTAGATGAAACAAAGTCCTTTACAACTGGACAAAATTGGAGCTGGTCTCTAGCATGTCAGTTTATCTAGCTCTGTTTGGAACAAAAGATCAGCAAATGAATGTTTTTCAAGAAAAACACCATTTTGTGTTCAAGGACTCTTAACTGAATCCATCAAAGTCCAGAGTCCATAGTGTTCACAAAGGAAACATTACGGTATGGTCATGTTTCTCGTGAGAAATAGTAGCATATCAACATTCTCTGTACTGATTGCTGCCCTTTGGCTTGAAACAATATCTCATGCAGAACTAAAGACCCTTTCAGAAAGGACATGTTGCTGGTATGCAGAGCAACTCTATTGGATAACTGGATATTGTAACACATAACTCTGAAGTTTCTAATCATGAGAAATAAAATATGCATTTATTGTAATATATGACTCTATTGCTCTAGAAGTCCAACTGGCGGTTGTTAATGCAACTTTAGATGCTAGGGACAAGCAGGATTTTACATCCTCATTGACTCTGAAATACATATCTGGGATAATTCTCTCATGGAAGTCTTGTCTAAATGATACAATATATTGTGGGCCAAGCACTGAAGCCATGTTTAAGAATCCCTTTTTTGACACAACACTCTACGGACGCAAGTCGTAAATGATGAAACTGGCAATAACACGAGTGATGGATGTGGCTCTTGGTGATGAAGATTTGTATATAGTCTGTGCACACAGCATAATCGTAATCACTGGTTATTGACCTGAAACATTCAGTACATGTTTACTGGAACCTTTGGCTGTTTTGCCAGGGATTGTGTCACGTTGTTACACAGCCCTAAAGGATGGTGATGCAGTAAATGAGTTGATCAGTTTGTCGTACCACCTGCATACTTGATTTGGTTTTGAGGCATATTACACACAGCGACAGTTTTGTCAACTGTATTGGTGCCAAACTCCCATTTATAGTGAAAAAATATTCCAAATAGAACTCTTTGCTCTTGGGTTCTTCACGAGCTC
This sequence comes from Margaritifera margaritifera, assembly GCA_029931535.1. Taxonomy (NCBI): domain Eukaryota; kingdom Metazoa; phylum Mollusca; class Bivalvia; order Unionida; family Margaritiferidae; genus Margaritifera; species Margaritifera margaritifera. Next base: position 1,610,669 of record JAQPZY010001694.1, on the reverse strand, counting down.
ATACTTAGAAGCTGCCATATTGGTAATTACACTAAGCCTAATAGAAGACAGTGGTGTGCTCAAAGTCAGTTCCAGAAAGTCTCACGTAGGTAAAGAAAAAAACCGATATACCGGTATTACTATACTCGTATCGCAATATACCATATCGTGCATTGTGTATTGCAGTTTACCAGTAAATCAGTATATTATTACACCCTTAGTAAACATATGTACTTCTTTTATATTTTATTGATATTAATATTTTCACTTCTATGATGATAACGAGCATTTTTAAAAACATTTTATGATATCAACACATGCTTACCCCAATGATATAAAAAATTCATGGGGAAATCACTGCTTATGAAAGGAAGAGCAGACTGGTCTCAATTTGTAATTAGTTACAACTGAAGTCAGAAGGGTCACAGAATAAGTTCTGAAAAACAATATCTCACACTATCAAATTTCAGTTGTTAACATTGTCAGATTTTGATATAATGAGATTTTATTTTCTTGTCTTTTGCATTATATTAAATTTTCGGGGTTTTAATCATATACCCATATTGATCCTCCTGATCTAGTTTATTATTGTCGTTCTGTAGGATTTTACTATCCTGCATGGTTCAAATTGGTCTGCAACATACAGAATCATCTGCAAAGACGCAAATATCACAATCAATCCCATTCATGATGTACAAGGAGAAAAACACGAGACCATGAAATGTGCCCCAAGGTACTCCAGAAGCTAATGTAAACCAACCAGATTTGGAACCATTTAAAAACCACAAGATCTCAAAAGTATAAAAAAAGTGTCTATTCAGCACTGAGTTTTCATAATGAAATAATTTACTCTTTAACAATTTATGGAGAATAGTATCAAAACCTTTAAAGCGTGTCATTTTGTCCACAAGTTGGTTCGACCCTGGTAATTTTTCCCCCACTATTCATTAGGGGTGGTTATTTAATTAAAAATCATAGTGCAATATTGAATGAAACACTGCAATATTATTGTGATATATTTATTTAAGAAGAAGCAAGAGACAGTTCTTATTTTGTTGAAATTAAATGATTGCAAAGACTAATAAAATAATTAAAATAATTGCTAACAAGAAGCAAAAGATCATAAGGTGCTAAATGTCCTTGCCTGCACCTGCTTTGGAGAAGCCGACTCAATGTAATGTGAGAAACTTATAGTTTCACCAGAAAACTTAGTGCTAAAATACACCAATCATCTGGTGAATCTTCCTATCTGTTTTGCTCTGTAGTCCATAATCCACTAGTTAATTCCTTTTGATGTTTGTTATTAAACAGGATACTCACAAACATTAAGGCAGTATCCACAGGTCCCTGTGGTCATACTCAGCCATGTTTGATGAACTTGTTAGCTGTGCAGTCTTGTTGGGACTTACATATGGCATGTCAAATCGTTGTGATTTCAAACGAAAAGCAGCAATGATATAAAATATGTACAGAACTTAGTCATTTCATTCATCAATTTAAAATTTATAACCTCATTGTCACCAGGGGGTCCATAACACTGTCATCTTCTGCGTGTTACAAACCAAACGGGAGTTTCTTTACTAACACAGCGCCATATTTGCATGGGCGCATCTATTTTTTTAGACAACATGTGATGTAGTTTGCCGTCTTTGATAAGCTCTAAATAATTCCTTAAATTTCCGTAACTTTGGGAGATAAATCCCTTAGAACACATGTAAGAGTCACACATTTTTATTTTGTTTAATTTGTTTTTAGAAACATCAAAACTAGACGTTGCAAATATTGGATGCAGAAAACAGTTTTTCCTGCAAATGGACTGTTCTAGAAGCCAGAAATGGACAGTGAGCATTGAAATGTGAACAAGTGAGCATTCATATGTGAACAAGATGACAATGTTAGGGGCCACCTGGCAACAATCAGGTTAGAAATTATAAATTGATGAATGAAATGACTAAATTTTGTGCATTTTATATATCATTGATGCTTTTCATTTTTTAAATCAGTAGGGGATTACACACAAATGGCAAAGACTACAGAGTTATTCCAATGTTAGCGCATGCCAGCAACAGATAAACGTTTAACAAGTCTTTCAAGATAAGTTATACCTTGTCTATTTTTAAACTTTTTGGTACTGAGGCTTGATCACAACAAGGTTATGGAACACTGTCCAGACAAGTTTCCTCCCTTCACATTCTGCATAACACAGCGAGCACCACTACCCAATACTCCACTACAAATCCCTCCCAATATGACCCTGCTTCCTGTGGGCGAAATGACTTCGGGTGTGAACTGGATTTGGCCATCTGGGCAAAACGTTTCGGATTCAAAAGCTTTTTAAAAGTTCTGTACAATAGTACCTGCTTGGTCAGCCTGATCTAAATGCTGAGCCAAATCATCAATAACACAGTTCTGTTTCACAACTTCAGTTTTTAGAAATGATCCGCGATGTTAGAACAGACAATATGCTCAAACATTTTAAGATAACACTGAGTCATAAATGAATAATAAATAAATATTTAAATAATGCTTGAATAATCAACTCAGTTTAAGAACCTACTTTTAATTCGGTGAAAAATCTATCAATTAATTATTATAACAACTCACCCAGTCCCTCCATTACTTCAGCAGTTGTTGAGGCCATTTTCCTTCACAAAATCCTCCGAGTCTATTATAATAAACTGTCTATTATCGTTACATGTTTAAATGATTTCAATTAATGTAACTCCAGCTACATTCAATGTAAATTCAACCAATATACACGAAACTCGGAACATGTAATTCGTTTCTTATGCATGACACTAAAACAAGGGTGGAATAAACAAACAGCGCAGCCGCACAAAACCGGAAGTTTCTTGTTGCAAATATTAATAACCAAACTGCTCCCCAGGCGGCAGTCTTGTTTCCCTCTTAGTTTGCCGACGTCACCGCACGCTCCTCACAACTCATAGTATATATTAATAATATTAAATACTTTATGTTATGGTGGTAACTCGGTTAGTTATAATATATTATTATTCTCTGAGGCCCTCAGGATGACCAAACTATTGTAAATACAACAACAACAAAAATAGTAAATCATGCTTAAATACAATAAGTATGAAACCACCAAGTGTATATGATATGTATCAACAGAATAAATTGGGGTGCATGTATTTCAATATTTACAACGAAAACAGCCTTTCACAATATATCGCTGCCGGAAGGATGTTTAGACCCCTGATCATCTAAACCTTGGTGTATCGTCTTGGCGCATTAATATACACGAGCACATTGACTGGATCCTACCTGTTAAGCAGCGGGGGGGGGGGGGGGGGGGGGGGGGGGGGGGGGGGGGGGGGGGGGCAAACCGACCATTTTTGTCGCGACCTCATTTTGTGAAATCGACACTTCTATCAAAAATGGTCGATTTGTGAAATCGAGACTTCTATCCAAAAACAGGGGTCCGGCCATAGTGCGGGTAAACCTAGTAAGATTACTCAACCAAAGATTTGATCGAGACCAATGCGATATCTTGTTGTAGGGTCATGTAGATGGATCCAAATAAATCCATGAGGTTTTTTTTTGAGCATGTGCAAAGAAATTTTTAAACTTGTTTAGGTCCATATATCCGGAGCACCAAGTCCAGTGAATATTTTGAATCGTATGGGTATCAACGCCGTTGAACACGACTAACAAGTTACAGTTATCTCTGATCACTTTAGGGATTTGGCAGTATCGCTGCGTCACATAAACAATATCCGTATTTTTATGTCTGCCTCGTGAAAATATCCTGGCGGGATTCTTTTGATTGTCAAGCATGACATCGTCATATACTACAAGATTATTAATGCTGCCATCAAGATCTTCGATTGATGGTGCTTCGTCGATGTCTGTGATAAACTCAATGAAGTCTTTACCGTCCAATGCTTCCCCTGCGCTCTCGTTGAAGTCCTTAACGACATTATAACATTGCTGGTCATCTGAAGATGGTGCTACTAAATAAAGCTTGTTCCATTTTAGCCATCTCATTATTAGGTTGAGTAGCAACTGAGTTTTACCAGATCCAGATGGACCAACAATAATTGCCCTGATTGAATTTGGCAACATAGGATGATGCTTGGTTGGTTCTTTTTCCTGCGTTGCTGAGAAATCAATTACATCCATTATATAAATATATTATGGATTCATATTGTGTTCGATGTAGAAAAGTCACTGATACCACTGGACTAAAAAAAATAACGACAAAAATAACAGGCTTGCACTTACAGGTACGTGCGTGAAGTGCGGTACAAAGAAATACAAGTTTGTGTCGTCTACATTCCAGGGTGGTGATATCGCTGCTGCACTTGGGAGATTACCAGGAACTCCATGGGGAAAGTATCCTGGCGAAAAACACCTTCCGGGATATAATTATTGTGGTCCTGGAACTAGACTTGATATCAGACTTCACGAAAAAAATCAGTCAAAACCAGGCGAATTTCCAATAAATGCGATTGATCAAGCGTGTCATACTCATGACGTTGCGTATAAAAATCAAGATCTACAACAACGTCATATAGCAGACGTCAACTTGATTCACGCGTTAAAATCTGTAAAAAATAAAAATATGAGGGAGTCGCTGGCCAACTGGTTGATAAGATCGGCCATGCGTGGTAAACTGGCGTTAGGAGCAAATCTGTCATAGGCAGATTTACCAGGAATGCGAGTATTCCAAGATAATTAAAAGTCTGGTAATGGTAATGGAATCAATTTATTATAGTCCAAGAGGATATTGGAAAGGTACAGCAGCGATTAGCAAACTCGCCAATGCAGCGGGTGTCGCTCGTGACGTTGCTGCAGATTGGTTGTCCAAACAGGCAATATGGCAGATTTATCTACCCCCACCTAAAAAAATTCAATACGGACGGTTTGATGTTAGCACTCCCAACGAGGTTCATCAGGCAGATATTTTGTTTTTACCTCATGACACTATTAAAAGACGTACATACAAATACGCGCTGACAGTCGTTGACGTTGCGAGTAGATACAAGGAAGCGGAGCCGTTATCAACTAAAACAGCAGCTGAAGTTGCAGATGCATTTAAAAAGATTTACTAGCGGGGACCTTTACGGTGGCCACAGTTGTTACAGGTTGATCCTGGAAAAGAATTTCTTGGTGTAGTATCATCGATGATGAAACAACATAGTGTCAAAATTAGACACGGACACACCGCAATACATCGTGATCAGGCAATTGTCGAACGATTTAATCGAACACTTGCTGAGCGATTGTTCGGATATCAGTATGCAAAGGAATTACTTTCTACTGATACTCGATCTCGTGAATGGGTTGTAAGATTACCAAGGGTAATAGCCGCATTAAACAACGAAGTCACGCGTGGAATTTCTATGAAACCTGTCGATGCAATAACGAATAAACATATACGGTTTAGTGGCCGGAGTGAGAGCACTCTGCCCTCACAAAAACCATTACTCGGTAACGTCACGGTCAGGTATTTATATGAACCTGGTGAACTTGAAGGTGGTAAAAAAAGAGCAACTGATCCAATCTGGAGTGTAACTACCCATAGGATTTCCAGCGTAGTAAGATCTACGGGTAGGCCCGCAATCTACAGACTAGAGGGGGCTCCGACGCGTGGATTTTTCCGTGAACAATTACAAGTAATTCCTGAAGATACACAATTACCACCAGGATGGATTCGCTAGCTGGCTCCTCGACGTCTGTTGCATTCAAGACAGGTCAGCATGACATTTACGCGTATATGACCCAAACTACTATTAATTCTGTCCACGGTAAATTGTCGTGGGTCATTAGGAGAATATTGCCAGCGCATTACTGCGTTACACTGAGTGCAATGATTGTTTTGTTGTTGTTTCAGCATAATGACGTATTTTTTTGTCACTTCGCTGATATGCATCTAGTTTTCTCTTTATTATAGTCTTGTTAATATTCCCCTGATAATTTTCTTTTAAGGTATAAATCATCCTACGTAATTGAGATATTTTTGTTACTCGAGATACTGCCAAATATCCTAAATTTGACCATTCGACACGATCATCGACGATCCAAACAATAGTGTCTGAAATTGTCAGTCCTTGCGACGAGTGTATTGTTATTGCATATCCCAATGTCCAGCATGTTGGTTCTTTTAGGGCTTCTTCAACAACGTCGATATCAACAGTGACAATGTCATTAAGAACAAGTTTTTGTGTTTCTTGGCGTCCGGGAATAACAACATCAATATTTTGTTTGCGAGTATCCGCTGGGCGATAACACAACGGTACTGGTAGATTTGGAAATTTTTCTTTGTGGAGCGAAAATAATTTCGATTGGAGTGTATCACGAACTATTTTCCTAGATGCAACGATCAGATTATTAGGATGCCATAACTTCCAAAAATCGTCGATGGTAGTTTCTGGAATACAACTGCGTATCAGCGCGCATTGGATTTCATTTGATTCAAGCCTCATCATGACTTTTAATTGTTTTAACGATTCATCGATTGCCCTATGATCTTCCAACATTTCTTCGTAATAATCAACATGGTCGAGTAGCCAACAATGGGGTGATTTCCCTGTGAATGGTGGAGGTTGACCATGATCACCGCACATAATAATCGCAGTTGATCTTGTTTTTAGCCAATCAAGAAATGGTTGCAACGTTTCTAAGGACACTGTGCATATTTCGTCCCAGATAATGATCTTGGAAATATGTTTCTGCCCCATTCGCGATGGATGCCATTCATCACCGCGCCACCGAAAGAAACTATGATAAGTACAGCTTTAACACCTCAGAGTTTCATCTCCCTGGCGAGTCGATGGGTCGGAGTTAGTACTACGAGATCACACTGTTTGAGTAATTCAATGGCACGCGTTGTCTTGCCAGAACCACCAGGACCATTAAGATAAACTGTCTTATGTCTAGATATGGGATCATGAACTGATGGTGCCAATGATTTGTCGGACAATTTCTCATTTTTGTAATACTCTGCAGCGGGGTTGTAATCCGCAGAATCGGAATAGTGGTGGATTTGCTCGTTTTTGATTCTCCACGTGCCCCAATCAGCTTCATCTGAAAGGTTTCCCAGTGACATTGTCCCGAATCTATCTACGACAGCCTTGCTGATATAAAACGAATCCGTTTCAACTCTGACAGCTTCATCAGTAAATCGAGTTATCATCGATAAGAGGTTTATTGAGACATAAGCCAACATCGTGGATCTCAAATGAGTAAACTGTGGTGAATCGCCATCATTGTAACTGACAATCGTGGCACGTTCACTTCCGTTTCGTCATGTTACTCGCTCCGTACTCACGAATGTTCCTCTCTTCATTGTATTGTTGATTACAAAATCCAATTCTGCGTTATCCATGATCAGCCGTGTGCAACATCGTTTATTACCAGATGCGGCGCCGTTTGTAAATTTACCGATAATCTTTCGTCCAATGTCTTTCGAAAATGAATTGTCTTTTTTGTCTGCTTGTTGTCCTGGTAGCCAAACATCTTTTTGTGGTTTATATGAAATTACTGCTTCGCTTACTGTCAGACGTACCAGTATCCGTACATCGAGCATGTACTTTAATAGAACTATAGGAGCCCAACGACGCCTGGTAAAATGACTACCAAACCAATTGGTAATAATGGGGTGGGCGCGCGTGTCAAATTCAAATGATTCAATCAAGGCAAATCCAGTTAGATCATAATCAGGTAAATCGCCATTTATCGCAACTCTGGTCATTTCGTGTGTCGGATGTCAGAATCGTGAGAAATAAGGGCTACATTCACCAAGTCTAAGAAAACTAGCAGGATAACATGCAACCATGTCAACCGAGATAACGTCATTATGATCGTATGTTGTATTCCACAACCCTCCATGTTTATATTCGATACAAGAGTGCTGAACATCCTCGAGAAATTCCGAGGGTGTCGGTTGCCATGAGTTTTTCCGCCAAGCAAAATGAGCAACGATCGATGGTACCGTAAAACAAGTACAGGGTAATTTATTTACGAGATCTGTATCGGAGTGCGCGCACTCTACGGTGTATTTTAATGCAACTTGTTCCATTTCCGTCTGAAGATATCGTCTGCGATAAATTACCCCAGATGGCAACACGAACTGGTCAAATACTCCGGCCTCATTACTCCGAAACAGCCATACTGACACAGGATCAGTCTTGCTGATATTATAAATTTCTTCCATCATATCGCCACTGTAAATCCTAACTTTCCTCTCGAGGGGAAACTTTGTTATACCCGTAGTCCACGCGTGGGCGTTGTGGTAAATTATCACCATTGGGGCTCCCTTCGTCCTATATTTACCAGAATCGTATAAAATCTCATCGGTTAATGTTTGAACTTTTATTGGAAATTTTAGTTTCTTTTCTAGTTCGGCAATATCCGCTATCCGCGCTCCCGGCGTGTTTACACCTTCGGACCACTTGTTTATTGTTTTGAGTCGCATATCTGTTAATCCCTTTCCTCGTAGCGCGTTCATGAAATACTCTGTTACTCGCTGAGCTGCACAGTTTAAGACAGTATCACACGGCCCGGAAGTCCTCATTGGCGCGAGGGAATTAATGTCAGGCTCGTTCAACGGATAAATCGCATAAACAACTGCAGTCACAGGGTATGACCTTTCATAATACGTCCTGTCGATACCTGTTAACATCCCTGGTCTAGAATGTCTATCTAGTATAACAACATCGCCATGTTTTGATTCTCGAACAGGATCGCGTTTATCTCGGATGATCCACTTAGTGACGTTGTCACCAGCACCGTCATCAGCATCGGACGACGCCGTAATAAATTTGATTCTAAAATAATATCGATGCAGAACGCTTCCGTTCCGGTCCAGATAACCAATAATTGTCGCTACCCGCTGTTCATTCATCATGGCGTCGATGGAGATATCGCCTTGATCGATCCGAAACGTCGACCAAACGTGCACCGCTCTATCATCACGAAACTCCCTCTTGGCCTCGCTTGTGTAATCGTGTAATTGTAAATCTAAGGGTATTCTTGGGCGTTCTCGTTTATTCATTAATCGGTCAAAATCAAACCTGCCAGAGGGAATACTATCAATCATGGCTAATCTCGAAAACTCCTCATCAGTACTCCTGCTCATCATATAATTAAGGCAAGTATGTATCTAAATTAAATATTATCTTAAATATTATATAATGACATTACGAGGCAAAGGTAATTGTAAATGGTTGATGATTGGATCAGCAACTCCATGCGGAAAAAAATTGCTATTGCGAGTATTGTGCCTATCACATGCAAAGTGTGCGTCGGGGGAGTTCAGGGCCAAAACCGTGCATAAAATGTGGAGTTGGAGTTTGAGGCCAAAGCGAGCTTTGTGTTTCATGCGATGGAAGAAAATACAGAGCGCTGAAACAGTACTACGATAAACGACAGGAATATATTATAAAAGACGCTCAAGATTATCTCAATAGACAAATCCCCGAATCTGCCATTGGTAGAATTATGCCCGAATTATATATATATATTAGAGAAATAATATTACTATATAAATGGAACAAGTGAACGTCGAAGATTTTCAGAGACATCCTACTTTTAATGATTATGAGGCAAACCGCGCTGGTGTAATCAGACATTACGTTGCGCACGGGCGGGGCGGACAAAACCTATCGGTTATCCTCAGAATAACGGTTATTTACTGATTACCGTGCGGTGTCTTGGACAATCGGTCTACGGCCGATCGCGTGGGAATAAAAAATATTGCGCTCATAGATTTATCTACGAGTGTTTTAACGGCTTGCTCGGTAAAGGTCTTGTCATAGATCATATTAATGGTGTTAAAACTGATAACGGACTTGAGAATCTTAGAGTTATAAATCAACAAGAAAATGTTTTGGCTGGCCGAAATACGGATAGAAAGAATCTTCGAAATCCACAAGGAGGGCGTGCCACCCCCAGACGTGTTATTGGAATAAATACGCAAACAGGGGAAGTAACTGAATTTCAGTCATTATATGTCGCTAGAAAACATGATAATATTCAACCAAATGCTGTCAGATCTGTAGCTAGTAATATAACTAAATCAGCGCGATCAAAACGCTACGGTGAAAGAATTCAATTTCGGTACGTGGCCCCGGGATTCCAAGGAATCCTGTGATCAATCTTCAACAGATTTACTAAATTACTTCATTGTCAATGTCCCTGGACATTATGTGCACGCACACCGCCCTGGACATTGTGTGCGTATATCGATTGCTGTGTTAATGTAAATATAGATCTTTTTTAACCCGGCGTAGTAAACGGATCAATACTGCTGTATCTGTCTTTGACTCATTCACGATTGGCTATCTCATCCACGCCCTCTCCAAGTGTGTTTTTTTTTTTTATTATACCAGTTCCGAACACTAGTAAATAAGCAAGCGCCGTAGTGTAACGGTTAAGGCGCCCGCAGATCGTCCCAAGAACAAGTGGAAATCTCTCTCATGTTCGAATCACGCGACGGACACTTTGTCGGCGTTTGTAATACAAATTATTATAATTGGGGGGGTCATTGATAATTTGCTACTCACCCAACTCCGAACTTAATCCTCCTCTGGGTTTGCATTGGGGGGGGGGGGGGGGGTGGCGTGCACACTGACAATGATCATCCGCACACCCGCTTGGGGTAAAATATTCATTACCATTGTATCATCAGCCACATTGCCATTGTATATATTCATCAAACACATCAGCGATTACCATTACCATTGTATATATTCATCGAACCCCCTGGACCTTCTAAAATGTTAATGACACTCTAGGGGTTCATATGGGGATCATGTACCATTGTATATATTTATCTAATGTCTGGATCATCCTCTGGACCTGCTAGAATGTTAATGACACTCTAGAGGTTCATATGGGGATGTATTCACACGGCGTGTTTACACGCTAAATCTGTATATATTACCATTACCATTGTATATATTTATCTAACCCTCTGGACCTGCTAGAATGTTAATGACACTCTAGGGGTTCATATGGGGATTGTACCATTGTATATATTTATCTAATCTCTGGATCATCCTCTGGATCTGCTAGAATGTTAATTTGACACTCTAGGGGTTCATATGGGGATGTATTCACGCGACAATCTGTACACATCTTCTGGACCTGCTAGAATGTTAATGACACTCTTGGGGTTCACATAGGATGTAATTGTAAATAGTTGTAAATAGATGTTGTAAATATTTTTTTTTAAATCGGTTATTTAAAGAAATATTTTTATTATTTATATGAACCAAGAAAATATTAATGCGATTATTTCTGCGATTGAAAAATTACAACAGAGTGAATTATTTTGAAAAAGAAAAATCTGCGAACGCAGATTCGAGTGCTAGCACTCCGGGTATTCAACTTACTGATTCCCTAGCAAATACAGAAAGAATTATAAATGATTTTGAAATATTGCAACAACGACGTGAGGAAGGTAGGTATACACTAGCTGCAGAATATCGATTTATAAAACTGTTGCAACAGGCAATGACAACGTCGTTAGCCGGTTTACCGGTGAATCATCCGAATCATCCTTTGGATGATCGGGATGATAAAATAATTGCTGAGTTTGTTCCACTTGCAAACGCAATAGAGAAAGTTAGATCAGAGTTGTCTCAATAACATGAAGCAAAAACAGTTATAAGTGAGCGTGTAAGACAGTTAAAAAAACTTATGGCCCGATAGTGATATCGATGCAGAACGCTCGCGTTCCGGCGCGGCGGCGTGTGTGTACACTGCGGCGAGTTAAAAAAAATATTTTTTTTTGTTGAAAAAAGAGAGACGCGGCGGCGTGTGTGTACACACCGGGCACGCTGATTACATCACTACATCATTTACAAAGTTGTACTTAGAGTGCCCGCACTCAGAGTACCCATTCACGTGGTTGATTACGCGCGCACATACAAACTCACTGTTAATTCTTCACCGCGTAAATCCAGCAAGTGATTATCTTGATCCACCAGTGAAAAGTGTATGCGCGACAATGACGGATTATGACATCGTAGATAAACGGGATTAACAGGTACTGATACAATCAAACTACCAGGAGATACTTCCGGGGAAAAGCTATAAAGAATGTAACCTTGTTGAGCTTGTTTGGATTTCAGTGAATCTGTCTTTGATAGACCCGCTTGATAACTTCCGTCGACAGCGTCACATACAAGGTTTACAGAAATCGTTGACGTAATATTGACTATACCTGGCGATATGTGACGGCCCGATCGATCACCAACACCGCTGTTATGCCGCAGAATCGTTGATGGAGGTGCTATTACGTTCCATGCGGCTTGGATTTTATCAAAGTGATCATCGATGATCGATTTGAGTTTCTTTTTCTTTTCATCGAGGTCAAGACCGGGTATCTTGAATGTAGGTAAATCATCTTCGGTTATCTTAAAGTATTCGAGAAATTTATTTCTTATGTTTCGGTATGGAATATTAATCCCCCTGCCCTGAAATTCCTCTACGTTAGCGATCACCATGTTCAAATGCTGGATTATCGCTATAATTTTTTGCAGTAAATTATCATTCGGATATTCAGACAGGTATTTCTCAGATAATTTTTCTAGATTAGTTATATACGCGTTATATTCCTCATTAATTTTATTAATAACCAGGTCCTCGGAAATATCATCTTTTGGAGCTAAACTAATGCCGTGCATCGTCAACGGGTAGTCGTAATTTAAATTAGGTGTGAAGTAGGTGATTTTAGATTCAATCCATGTTGATATTATTTGATACTCAGGAGTTTCTATAAACTTTTTGATGTCTGTCGAATAATCAGATCTCTTTGGTTCTGGTGGTCCAACATGAACCGGTGGTGTGTCAGATCATCCCAATACGGTTCTGATCGACGATTGATATATATCAACGGCATAATCCGGTGTGGATATTTTAATGGCAGCACTGAGTGTTGGTTCGTGGACCGTTATTGCAATTTTGGATTCCTTTCCTGTAATTGACTTGATTCGCCGCTGAAATTCATCGTTGATTTGTTCAATCTGATAAGCTCCCGTTGGAATACTAACAATGTTCCAGTCAGGCGTTCCATCGGCGTTGTTTTTGTATGAAAATACCAGTGAATTATTGGCATCCAATCCGCCAAATGATTTTGATCTGATGTTTGGCAAACTATATTACACTCGTAATTGTGCCAATGCGATCTCTAAACTCGATTTACTCGGTAGATTCGGGGAAGTTATCGGCGTAGGAAAAATAATATCAAATTCTGGTTCCCTTGACACCGCTGATATCATCGCAGTTGTCGACGGAGTAGTATTAACAGAAATCTGCCTTAACAATGTTATTATCTCCTGATCCGCTGTCATTATTATCTACACAGATTCTAAATAACCGGCACGCGTCATGATAAACAGCACTGATTGCATTAAACTCATCATCTGATATAACTCCATCGTTTAAACTTTTTGATATTAGCGATGACATCTGCGCATGTGCATTCGTTGCATTTGATAGTAGCGTTGTATATTCGTGTAGTTTATTAACCGCACAGGTTGACAGTCGCTTTGCAATAATATTAAGAACACCAAATACGCCGACGAAAATAGTAACGCCAATTCCGATGGCGGGGGCGGCGATCGAGATCGCTGACAACGTACCGATTAACGTCATTGTTCCAGCAACCACTGCGGATACCGCGTAAACCACATTATCGATAACAACGATACGTCTGCTATACTTCTTTTGTTTTATCATGTAACCGTCGATGATATTTTTCAATGATGCCTGCCATGCACTTACTTGATTATACCTGTAAAATTGTGTACGATCATCCAGATCAAACTTGTGGGGCGTGTTTACACGCTGACGATGTCCCTGGACATTCAACGATGCCATTTTATACTAACACAAATCTGTCTAAAACGAATTTTCCAGATTCAGATAATTAATTGTGGTGTTGCTGCAACGAATTCCAAACACCACCAGTACAACACTGCGTTTAAATCTTTATCTTCTGGATCCAATATAAATATTTCCTCGGCATTTTGATTTAACACAATTGACACTGATTCCGGAAATGTATCGGTTGAATGACGCCATGGGTATGTAGTAAATATACTAAATTTCGCAGCGCTAAACACTGAGAGGCTGTACACGCCAGTAGCTTCTGCGGTATGTTTGATAGTGTTATTTTGTTTTGACCATGTTGCTGATCCAGATTTTACCGTATGTACACGGAAGGGACGTTCGCGTTATGTGCTCTCTTGTAATTTGTTGATAGTTTCCACGTTTGCTTTGATTTTGGTAAGATCGCTATGAATATCAGCTAGCTTTGCGTTGACCACCTTGGGATTTCCAAAGAAATCCTCAGTGACTTTATTTATGTTTCTGCGAAAATTAATAAACATTCCTACGTGACTATCATACTCGGCTCGCAACTTGTCTAGTGTGGTGCTATGACTAGAATCATGTTCATCTACGTATTTCTTCGTTGCAGCGTTATCGTCTGATTCTGGTTCTCTCAGAAGAACAATTTGATTTCCGTTCATGTTGAGTTCACCCGTCATTGTATCACCGGTTTTAGCAACGCAAAGCGCTCGCACTCCGTTGATCTGATCTCTGATCGTTGTGATTGATATACTGGAGTCTCTGATTCTTCCGGCATCAGTAAATACAGGTATGTTGTCTGCGACAGCACCTAAAACCCGTCGGATAATATCAACCCACCTGATATTACTCGTCTTTAGCCGCCCATGTTGATCCTGAAAAACAACAACTTCATCCCTGTCGACCCCGGTCAAGTTCATAAGATCATCAAGCTCGTCGTGAGTCACGTATTTTGATAAATCATCAGTGGTTTGTGGACCTGGTCTGCGTTTGGATCTTCCGTAAATATCAACCATTATAAACCTGAGCCTGTTTCTAACAGTCGCGCATGGTTGACTTTACCGGCCGTATATTCATGTACGACTTTATGTAGCGGTGGTGAACGAGATAGCTGACTACGAGACTTTGTTATTGCTTCAAGAACAGCAAGTACTTCTGGACCAGAAATTGGTAAATCTGTTGTTGTTTGTGTCGGTAACGTTGAATACCACGGAACACGCGGATGAATGTATTTCAAAAATTCTACTGGTGGTGCTAGCCCATATGAATCAAAATAGATAACACTATGTGGATCAATCGCATAAGCAACCCAGTGAGTACCTGGACCACTCGTGGAATCAAGATTAATGATACCAGTTTCAACGTCGTTTGGTCGCTAGTAGTTGATCTCACATGAAAACACCTCTGAAATTTTTAATATTTAATTGTTGTACAGCATCAAGTAAATCAAAATTAGACATAGGAATTATGTTCCTGGTAATCTTAGACCCAGACCACTTATGATCCGCCATAGATTGGTTCCTGGCAATCTTAGACCCAGACCACTTATGGTCCGCGTTTTTTTTTTTTTTGTGGATGTTTTTGAACGCCGGCGTCCGTGGTCATTGCGTCGTATTCCATGACCTGTTGCCTTTTTTAGTGCCATTCCAGCAGCTGTCCCAACAGCGCCAAGTGCGGCTGCTTTTGCAACATCTGGGGCTGCAGCTGCGATTAATGCTGGTATAGCTGCAAGAAATGGAAATATACCACCGATTGCTGACATATCGTTAATCGCAGCTGCGGAGAGATCAAGTCGTATACCAGTTTTTGATTTCTTAGCGTCGTTGAAACGTTTCATCTGACGTTCAGTCAATGATAGTTTATTTGGGCCGGTGTCTGCGGCCGTTTATTTCAGCAATATCGTTGTTCCACATTTATTTTTTGAGGTCGCGACAAAAATGGTCGGTTTGCCCCCCCCCCCCCCCCCCCCCTGCTGCTTGTTATCTGCCATCAAACCAAAACAAGAGATAAATAACCAGACTGTGTAAGGAGGTTCAGAGCATTTGAAACTTCGAGGAAATGTACGAATGCATGCCATTCGGATCATTTAGGCTATTTAGGAAACAAGGATTGACAGACAAGTAACGAATGATCGAATTATTTGTTAATTCGTAACCTCTCGGTCAGTCCTACAGTCAATCCAATCGTAGAAATAGCTGAAGTAGTCCGAATAGATTGGGTTCCATTTTTTTCCGATGCAATTTCCGGCAAACAAATTGTATTCTTTTCTGTAAATTACTGCGCCAACATACATCTGAGGTATATTTTAGTGTCGCAGAAATAGCCGAGATAGTTCTGAATGGATTTCGAGACGCTTCATTTTGACGTTATCCGTCTATTGTGACGATTGCCGCGTGCTACGTTGTAACGTCGTCAGCCCTGCTCTTACGTCACATGACAATGACTCCTAATAACAGAGGATTAAAACATATTGTCGAAACAAATATGCAGTCAGTTGTGAAGGTATATTTCCTCGTAAAGCCTGCCATATTCTTTGTTTGGCTAAAGTGGTGAGTGTCTGGGTGCAGGAAAGACTTGCGATTATATTGTTTGAACTTCTAATTGGAAATTTTGTCTGGGGTTGCAAAATTTGATCTGAAGTTACGGGGAGGGGGAATATTGTGATGTTGTGAGGATATGATACAGGAAAAGCACTGGAAACCGAAAATAATCTCAAGAATTTGCCGCTATGTAAAACCGTCCAGATCAATATCACGTGACCGTTTGCAGCCAATCACATGCCAGAAAAAGCAGTGAATTATAATACTGTAAATTTGGTGGTAAAATACCACCTTGAGAAAACCATACACTTTGATAACTGCATCACACTCAACTTCATTTTCTGCGATATTTTCTTTACAATGGCTTTAGTGCAGAATAGGACGATTCGGGGGGGGGGGCCTCCCACCCACCCTTCCCCAAATTATATTTCTGGATCCGCCTCTGAGATTTTACGTAATACGTAGGAAGAAAAAGTCACAAACTCTTTACTTGAAGAGATGGGGCACAGAGCTGACGACGTTACCGATGACTTCTGAGTCGCCATAAATAATTTTTTTTTTTTTTAATTATCCTCCTTGTTTTGGTTTTAATTTCAATCTATCATTCGAGAAGGAATGTAGGATTCAGTCAATGTGTGTTGTAATATGGACCGCTTCGGCACGCTATGGGAATTAACATTACGTTGTAGGTTTACATTGGAGGCCGTTATAGCCCTCTACGGGAATTTAACAATATCACAAATTTGTGTGGATGTTTAAAGACGGACATGTTAAATAGTGATCTACTATCCAATACTTAGTAATCTACTACCCAATATTTAGTGATCTAATATCCATCACATAGTTATCTCATAGGGGTGAAACGATTAACCGATGTATCGATACATTTTCTATATCGATACCCATATCGATACAAGAGGGGAAGAATCGATACAAAACTATACTTACTCTATGCAAGTTACTTTAATCTTCAGCAGTCGTGAATAATTTTTAGTCATTTGCCTTTTCATTCTTTAAATTGAGAATTCATCTGAGACAGCCGTAGCAAGTACATGCACTCATTTCTGTCAGTAACAAAATAAAAACTATTGACAACACCCACTCGCCTTCTGCAAATTAACACAAGGTGATTAACTCACGTGGTTCGAAATCTGCCCTCTTCCCCCGCCCCAATTCCATGCTAATTAGTTTATCCCGTCTGCATCCTCAGCCACTGGTAACATATATCAACGGAAAGAAGACATTGCAGATCTGTTCCCCATGTATGATTTAAGTACTTTATTGATTATTTAATAACCACTTTTACGCGAAATTTATCGGTTGCATCGCATCTTGTCTACTTCGATCGAATTGAAGGCTACACTTCCGGTGTGTCACACAGTGAAATATATTACATTCAATTTCGATTAGTAGTTATTGTTTGTTCAAGTCCAGGGTAAAACAATAACCATCAATCATAACTAACTGTAGCGTGTTCACTGCGTGACATACCGGAAATATTGGCATCCAAACTCTATCCAAATAAATACAAAGCAGCACAGAAACTTCACACAAAAGTGTCTATTAAATGATATGTAAAATACTTAAATCGTGCATGGGGAACAAGTTTGGAATGTCTCCTTTTACGCTGATATATGTAATCAGCGACCGAACGTGCCGATGGGATAAATTAGCACAGAATCGGCAAGGGGGCAGATTCCAAACCGCACGAGTTATAGCCGCCATGTCGATTTGTAGAAGGGGAGTGGGTGTTGTCAATAATTTCCCTTTTCACTGACAGAAACAAGTTACCCATATTATCTACTATTCAACACCCCACACTGTACTATCCAATACCCCAAATATACTATCCAACACAACATATGATGTGATCAAAACTCTACACCTACTAACCAACGAAAAGGATAGTATGTAAAAGAAGGTGTATGAAATCATTTACTATCGCACACAAGATGGTAGGAGTACTAATTCACATAATATGCTTACACACACACACACACACACACACACACACACACACACACACACACACACACACACACA
Source organism: Margaritifera margaritifera (assembly GCA_029931535.1). Taxonomy (NCBI): domain Eukaryota; kingdom Metazoa; phylum Mollusca; class Bivalvia; order Unionida; family Margaritiferidae; genus Margaritifera; species Margaritifera margaritifera. The sequence continues at coordinate 1,592,265 of JAQPZY010001694.1, read as the reverse complement.
CACACACACACTATCACACCACGCCAAAGGGTAATAGTGTTAATATGTACACTATACTAACACACATAATATACTTTCATACACACACTATACCCACAAACATACCATCACACACAGAGGGGTAGAAGAGATTTTAAGTTTTAGTTGGTTGTGAACAGACATAGATATAGACATACACAAACATACACACAGAGTGGCAATGATTTGAGTAATATCTCTTTTTTTGAAGAGATTTGGGTGGCCTGGAAAGGGCTGTTGTGTTTTGTCCTGGATCATTGATGTTGATCTATATCCAGGACAACTCGACACAGCCGGTCCAAATATTCCTTTGTTCTTCGGACGGAGCGATTTATCCTAAAAGGAGGCTCGTTGGCGTACATCTGCCAATCCTCCACTGGTTCTGGTTCTGGTTGTAGTTGGTGGTGGTAGTTGTGTTGCTGTTGATGGTCTTTTTCCCTCTGCGGCAGTCTCTTTTGCACCCTCATCTAGTTCTAGCCTCTCTTAACTTTCCAACTTTGCAATGCTGGCTAGCCATTCTTCTCTTTTCTTTTTAACTCTGCAGAGGATCGACGATGAACGGCAAGACTAATTGATTTTGAAATTATAGACGAATATCGGCGTCCCGAATATCTGAACAGCAGCTTATTCAGAGATTATACCTATACATAGGAATGGAGCTGCTATATACAGGATTGATGGTGTGCGCACAGCGCACTAATTAATTAAATATCTGGAGTGGAAAAGGCTGCACGGACTCGGCAAGGGAGGCGCGAAGCGGAACGAAAGTACTGAAACACCATAAATGTACATGATCAAATTCTGCCCAGTTAACTAAATCGGGCTGTCGCTAATAACCAATTGTGTGTTAGCCACATATTGTAATTGAGATCATGTATACCAGTTACAAAACTTTTCCTATTCGTTACCATTTTTATAATTTCGTGTACATATTGTACTGTCAATTTTCCGAAACTGCGTCAAAACTCAATATCTAATTAAAGTAACTCTAATATTTGGTGATCATAATTAGGTGTACATTATAGCGAATATTTTTGACCGGTGTTCAAATGGATCAAATTCGATCCTTATTAATGGAGTTTGGATAAAAATGGGTTTCTAGTCAAAGTGAAACCCTTATTGGCATCTTATAGGCCGAAAACGTGGACCGGGGTATTTCCCCTACGGCAGCAGCTTCCGGGGTGTCATTTACTTCTGGGGCTGCGGCTCACACCATGGCATGTTTCTGTTCATTGATCGGGGATCCACTAAGGGAACCATTGCCATAGATCGTCTACCCCCAATGCTCTGGCCTGCTCCCAGCTATTTTCATCTTTTTGCTGCTGTAGTTCAAGCTTCTTGGAGACCACGCCTGATAATAATGTTGTTGCTGCTACCTGCTGTTTGTATTGTTGTGGTGGTGGTTTAGGGGTGGGGTCATTGTTATCGCGGGGGTGGCGGCTGCTTTCCATTTCTTGTCTACTGCGATGTGGTTTCACCACCACCTTCCTTCGCGTTTTCTCTCCCTTTGTGCACTACTGAGGGTAGGGGTTGAACGCTCTTTCCTTCCCCACGTTCTTCTTTTTTCTTCTCCTCCTCTCTTCCCTGCCTTGCCCCCCTGTTGTAGTGGTGGCAAAGAAGTTTGCTTCCCAGCTTCAGGAGCAATCGAAGCTGTATGTATCGTTGATCTTGGACGTGGAGATCTTGGCCTGGGTTCCACGCGGGGGGAGGGAGGGAGGAGCGCTCGGTATCGGTTGAGCCATCGTGGTACGCTGCTTACGTTGATCCGGCGATTTTCCTATCTGTCCCGGTCTTCTTGGTGGGCTATTTCTATTGCTTCTGTCGTTCCAATCCTCCTCCCATATTAGCAGAAGGGTGGTCCTTCTTGCTTGATCCCTTAGGCAGCACCCTAATGCAATACTAAGGCCTAAACCTTTGATTGCATTCAGGGCCTGGGGCGGTATCGTGACTTCCACCTCTAGTTTCAGTAATGCTACGTGTTGCGTTGCTCTGTCTAACCGAGAATGATGGCAAGACTGATTGATTGATTTTTGGAATTTTTGTTACGTATATCGGCCATTTGGCCATTCGCGTAACTACCCCGAATGCGTGCATAGCACGCGTATTCAGGGATTATACCTATACATAGGAATGGAGCCACTACGTACAGGATTACTGGTGTGCGCACAATGCACTAATTAATTAAATGTCTGGAGTAGATAGGCTGCACGGACTCGGCAAGGGAGGCGCAAAGCAGAACGAAAGTACTGAACCATACATGATCAAACTCTGCCCAATTAGCTAAATCGGGCTGTCCCTAAAACCAATTATGTGTTAACCACATGTTTAATTATGACAATTCTATCAGTTCCAAATTTCTTTATTTACCTAATCCATTCAGGTATAAATTTTGCGTATATAGTGTAAATAATAATTATTCCAAAAATAATACCAATCCATGAGTTAAAGTTACTCCTTTCTCTTTCGTATCACGCACATTTCTTCCGTATTCATAGTTATATTTTAGACGGTGGTTTGAAATCAGTCGAATTTGCGATTTTAAAAGTATAATCAAAAGGGGTTTTCGAAAAGCCAAACAGAGAACCCCATACAGTCAGGCAATTTTGATCAGTTTGCAACTGGACCGGATTTCCTCTCTCTCTCTCTCTCTCTCTCTCTCTCTGAGACGGCTGCTTCTAAGGTTGTAAGCTTGCTCACCGGCTGTCTTAGTCTTGGCAGGCTGATTCAAATTTTATCGTATGGTGCAGCTATCCCAGGGGAGTCGGTTCACGCTCTATGACGGCTTCCTCTCCAGTCTAGGCACCCGCTGCGTCAGGGTACTTCTCGGTAAATTCGTTGAACTTCCTAGTTCTCCTCGACTTCAGTCTGGGTCGGGGGGTGGGTAGGTCGGCTCACTTCTGTGACGGGCTGCCCCGTATCTGCAGCTACGACCCGTACTTTCTTTATATCAAGTAGTCGGCTGGTCGTTCGGTGCACGTGGCAGCCCGTAACAAACCACAGGTGGCCCCTTCCCGCCTCCTACCACAGCAGGTGCAGCTCCGATCTTGAGATGTTGCTGGCTTGACGGCTGGTTACTGACTGGCGAATTATGGTGGCAAGACTGCTTACGTACTTACTTAATTTGGATTATACTCGCGTTCGGTCATTCGGCTTTGTGCGAGTGGTTAATGGGCGCACATCACATTTATTAATTATTACACACCACTCCCTCGCAGCATGGTTTCCCTACTTTGAGGGTTCACTGAAGGCGCGATATGGGAGGGTGTGTAAGTTATTCGTCAGATGAGTTGCCGGACTGTGAACCCATCTGACGCATTACTGCGAGCACCGCACGCTGATTAAGTGTATGTCTGGAGAGGCGGACTGCACGGGCTCGGCAAGGAAGGCGCGAAGCGGCATGGAAGTACTGAAACTCCAAGAACGGACATCAAACTAAATCGGGCTGTCCTTAAAACCAATTATGTGTTAAACATATGTTTAATTATGACAATCCTGCGAGTTTCAAATTTCATTATTTAATAAATCTCCATTCAGATATAAATTTTGTGTACATAGTGTACATATTAGTGTTCAAACATAATACCAATTGGTGATCAAAAGTTACTAATTTCCATTTAGTATCATGCACATTTCTAACTTTCATAGTTTTATAATTTTTCGGCGGTTGTTCCAAATGGATCAAATTTGTGGGTTTAAAAAAAAAAGTATAATCGAGGGGGTTTTTCAAAAATTGTTAAAGGAAAATCCATACAGTCAGGCAATTTGATCAGCAGCATCTGGTCCCCGGTTCGTCTTCCTGGTGATAATGCAGGTCGACTACGTCAATATAGGGCCTCCAGGTTCGTCTGCTCTGTGCTGCTGTGTCAGCCATCGCAATATTTGATTCCCTTTCGTTTCCCGAACTAGTGGGGTTCATTGTTGGCGCTAGGGTGATATATTCTCAATCCTGTCACCGGCTGCATGGTGTTCCCACGTACGGGGAGTTTCCAGGCCTGCAAGGTCTCTTCCCTAGGGGGTTGGCTCTGCCAACCACCAAAACCTCGCCTTCCTCTTCCATGGGTCGATGCCAAGCGTACCGTTCTCCCTTTCCCTGCCGCTGTGCCCTCGTGGTAGCTCGCTCTGCTATACTGTATGCTGCTCCACGTAGTCGGCATTCTGGCGGGGGAGTAGGTCGACATGTATACAGTTGGTCTGTAATTGCAGCTTGGCCCAATAATTCCAATTAATTATTCTTGTAGTTGAGTATTCATCGCTGCACGGGCCAACCGTCTCCTTCCGTCCTCGTCCACAGCGGCTCTGCTCTTTCCCCATGCTTTCTCCAACGGCTTGCTGCTGACGCTGAATGGTGGCAAGACTACTTAATTATCTTGAATTTAGTTCGTGTACGGCCATTCGGCCATTTACGAACCTTAAATGGGTGCACCGTGGGTTGCTTGGCTGCAAAACCCACTTAACGCATTAATGTGTGTACTGCACGCTATTTACACACCACTACCTCGCTACATGGTTTCCCCACTATGGGGGTTCATTGAAGGCGCGATATGTGAGGGTGCATAGGAATAGAACAACAATGTTTACAGGATTACTGGTGTGCGCACGGCGCACTACTTAATTGAATGTCTGGAGTAGCAGGATGCACGGACTCGGCAAGGGAGTCGCGAAGCGGAACAGGAGTAAATTAAAACGCCACGAACGTACAAAATCAAAATCAGATTCTGCTCAGTTAGCTAAATCGGGATGTCCGAATCAACCAATTGTTTGTTAGCCACATATTGTAATTAAAATAAATCTAAACAGTTTTATAAATTTTCCTAATTTCTATCACTTTTAGAATTTGGTGTACATAGTGTACATTATATTTTCCAAAAAGCTAGATCAATACCGGGTTAATACATTTTGTGATCTTAATTAGGTAATATCGAGTAATCAAGTGCGAATAAATCGTATTTGCGTATTAAAAGAGTTATTTTCGAATTGGGTTTTCTGAGCCGAAAAGAAAACCCTTCTTCAATAAAGGCAATTCTTGTAGCCCTTAGAAGGGCTGTTGGGTAACTTCTGTTACTCGAATCAGGAATGGCCCGAGTAAGTCGGGCTGCGCAAACTTGCGGTATAATGCGACCCTTGGAGCTGCCTGGATTGATTAGGTCTGCAACCACAAGGTTTCTCATCGACGGCCGGACCGTGATGGACTAGGACTTGATTTTCCATGCCTCAATCCATTCATTTAACATCAGCGTAGCTAGTGGTAAGGACTCTGATGTTGTCAGCTGCCTTAGTGAAGCTGGATCTCTGCGTCTTATTTAAACTTCCGTCACATTTGAATCTCTTGGAACATGCAGTGACCGTCCGGAAATCTTAAATGTATTGTATCGACGCAACTCTATCCTCAAGAAACTCACCCAGTCCATAATCATAAGCTTGGTCTTAGAGGTACGTCAACGCTAGTTGTTTGGGCGTGGGCGATGGCGGTTGCAGCTTCTGATGGGTTTTCTTCGTCATCGCTATCGTCTCCGGCTGTATTGTAGGCGTTTCTTGCTTCTGTAACACATGCTGCGTCGATGCTGCTTGGCGTGGTGGGTGGGTTTTCGTCCCTTAGGATTCCTGTTTCCTAGCTACTTCTTGGGCCTTTTGCGTTCTTTTTTCTTCCTTTCTCTCCTCCTACCTTCCTGCCTTGCTTCCTACTGTACTGTTGCCACTGCTGGTGGTGGCATTGAAGTTTGCTTCCCGACTTCAGGCATTTTCGAAGCTGGGAGAAGCGTTGTTCTTGGAGGTGGCGACAGTTCTGTCCTGGATACAACGGGGCGGAGGGCACTCCGTATCGGTTGAGTCTGCGTCATATGCTGCTTCTGTTGCTCCTGCGTTCTCCATCTCTGTCCTGGCCTTCTTGGGGGGCTACTTCTAATTCTCCTATTGTCGTTGAAGTCCTCCTCTCGAATCAGTAGAAGAGTTGTTTTCCTAGATTGAGCCCGTAGGCTCAACCCAGAAGCAATGCTAAGGTCTAAGCCTTTGATTGCATTCAGGCCCTGGGTTGGTATCAATACTTCCATCTCTAGCTGTATTTCTTATAGCGTGTTACTCGTTGTTCTGTTCGCTGAAGACTGGTGGCAATACCGTTAGTTACTTAGTTCTTGGATTAAAGTCGTATGCGCCCTTCGGGCATGCAAGACTATGTACCCCCACAGCGTGTGAAGCACGCATAGGGGGGTTAAGTGGTCAGGTGTGTTGACAGATTGCAACCACCTGACTCTTTTTTAAGTACACCCCTCCAGCGCAGCATGGTTCCCCACAATTAAGGGGGTTAATTGAATGCGCGCTATTGGAGGATGTGTACAATTCACACACCCCAGAAGGATGTGTGAATTTTAATTTGGTCAGTTGTGTTAACAGTTCGCAACACACCTGACACTGTGCTGAGTACACCCCTCCAGCGCAGCATGGTTCCCCACAATTAAGGGGGTTAAATGAATGCGCGCTATTGGAGAGTGTGTACATTTATACCTGTACATAGGACTAGAACCACAATGTTTACAGGTATATATGTGCGCGTTGTAGCGCACGTTGTTGTTTGAATTGCTTCAAGTACACAGTCAGGAGTAGCACAGGCGGCACGGACTAGGCAAGCGAAAGCGCGAAGCGTGACGGAAGCTGAAACGCCAGGAACGTAAATACATGATCAAATTCTGCCCAGTTAAACTAAGTCGGGCTGTCCCTAATACCAATAAAGTGTAAGCCACTTGTTCAATTATGACAATACGTAGAGTTTCAAAATTTTTTCCATTTAACACGAATATTCCAGTTAAGAGAAATTTTGTGTACAAAATGTACATATTATTTCCAAAAACAATACCAATCTTTGAGTAAGAATTACTCATATCTTTTTTGTATCACGCACACTACAATTGTGGGTTGTAATTTTTTAGACGGTGGTTCGAAATTGATCAAATTTGTGTTTTAAAAGAGTATAATCAAAAGGGGTTTTCGAAAAAAAGGCCAATTGAAAACCCCATTGATTCAGGCAAACGAGGCATGATAGCCCTTAAAAGGGCTGTTTTTTTCTCCCTCGTAAGTAGTCTGGTATGCTGACTACTCCAGCCGTCGTTGTGCAGCATTCCCCGGGAAGTCCCGCTCCTCCGTCAGCTGCATGTAGTTATTTTGGAGGGCGTAGATTAGGTCGCAGTAAACATCCTGCTTCCCTTTCTTTGCCCAACCTGTATTATTTGGGTGTAACAACATGTGAAATGAGTGACCGGAATACACCCGCTGGTTTCGATTTCCGGTAGCTGGGTGGCTCCCTCTCCTCGCATTCCTTGATGGCTGGCCTCTCCCATTTTTCTTTTTGCCGCCTTGTGCGGCTGATCTGATGTTGTTGATCAGGATGGCTTGCCTCTCATGGTAGCAATGGAATGGGTGGTGGCGCCTCCCCAGGCTTTATCCAAGATAATCGCCTCGCTGGCCTGGTCACAACTCCGCCATCCTGTTCCTTGTATGTTGGAATGATGTGACTCTCTCGACGGCTGGAACCTGAATGCTGGGTGGCAATACTGGCGAACGCACCGCTTTATATGCTTTGGACACGAACGTGAAGGAAAACATCCTTCCAAAGTAGAGACGCGAACGTGAAAGTAAGCATCCGTAGGTGTGGCACAGAGTACAAGTCACGAGAAATCACGCAGACTGAAACAAAACTCTCCTTCTTATGTTTATTTTTTTTTCACACTAACCTATTATCATTGGTACCGAGAAACTTATGATACACAAGGGTAGGAGTGTTTATACATGCATTATACCCACAAACACACTATCACACTGGAGTGGGGGTTTAACTTTTAGTTGTTAAATATATTCACAAACATAGAAACACATAATGTATTGGCAATGATAGAGTAGTATCTCTTTTCTACGAGATGTGAATGGATCTGGAAAGAGCCATTTTTGTTGTTGTTGTTGTTGTTGTTGTTGTTGTCCTAGACCGTTGAAATGTTAACGACGGTATCCAGGACGGTTATGACTCACCATAAGCCTTACTACAGCAGAGGGTCTTTTCTTTTTGTAAGAGACAGTGACCTCATCTGTCTTCATATTCCATTCCTCCACCTCTTCGCCCTGCCTTTGTTGCTGTTTCTTGTCCCATTCTGGTCTTTCTCTGTTTATTTCCTCTCGCATGACTTCCTCATGGAGGCCTTGCGCCATTTTCAGGAAAATATTTCTTTTCTTGTCCAAGCTCCTCTGGATCAAGTGGTGTTTTACCCTGTGCATATGCACCAGGGCTTCGCGCAGTTTACAACTTGCAATCATTACAGCTGTTGACAAGTCAAAGATAGATGGCACAACTGACTAAATGATTGACTACGTTTGAATTATCGTCGTTTATCGGCCTTCGGCCATGCACGACTATTTGGATGTACGCATAGCGTAATAATTAATTATGGCACAATGTCTGTTAAGAGGCCAAGTTCGAAAAGGTTTGTCCGGAAGCGCAAAACGGCAGCGGAATCATTAATTGACACGGCAGTTACACTTTCTTTGTCAAATTCTGCTCAGTTCTTTTAAGTCGGGTTGTCCCTATCGGCCAATTATGTGTTAGCCACACATTTTAATGGTAAAATTCTATCTAGTTAAAATTTAATTATTTCATTCAAATTTATAATTTAATGCACATAGTGTACTTAATGTTTCCAAAACAAATGTAAATCAATATGGAGTGTAAGTTACCCTTCAATAATTTAGTGATCGTACTTATTTTTCCAAGTTCTTGCTGATATTATCGTTTTGTTTTAGACGAAGGTTTGAAAAAGGTTACATTTGTATTTTTTTCAAGGAGTTGATATCGAAATGGGTTTTCAGAGCCAAATGGAAATCCCCATACATCTAGCCATTCTCGGAGCAGCGGGTCCCTGGTGATTACTTCTCATGGGCCTGGGTTGCAGGTGTACCAGGTCATCCCCTCCACCCTCCATGTTTCGTCGCCAGGCTTCCTGCTCGACCTCCAAACTTCCAATCGTTGGGCCCTCTTTATCAGGCTACCATGGAAGAGTGGATTGACTGTTTACTGCGCAGGATTGATCCGTATATGGCAGGTAGTCCCCGTCCTTCCTCACGTGCTGAAGCTCGATGTTGGAATAGGGTGATCTTGCACTCCACCGTACCAATCCAGGGAAACCACAAGCAGTTCCCCTCCCCTCCTCATCTTCAACGGCTCGGCTCTGCGATATTTACTCTCCGACGGCTGGTGTCAGACTGTGACTGCTTACTTAACTTCAATTATAAACGTGTTCGGCCCTCTGGCAATGTATGTCTTTTTAATCGTGGAATGAGTGCACAACACACTATTCCATGATTTACAAAAGTGCACAACACACTATTCCACGATTTACTGTGTGCACAACACACTATTCCACGATTTACTGTGTGCACAACACACTATTCCACGATTTACTGTGTGCACAGCGCACACTATTCCACGATTTACTGTGTGCACAGCACACGATTTAATTAGTTGTGTCTGGACGAGGCAAAGGAGGAAAAGAACGTAGCCGGAATCGCTAAGTGGCAGCGGAAGTGTTTCTGAAATGCCATAAACGTACCTTTGATACAGTTCTGTCCAGTTATATCATTCGGGCTGTCCCTATCAACCACTTGTGTGTAAGCCACATATTGTAATTGTAATCACGCTATCTATCAGTTTAAAACTTTACCTAACCTATCCAGTTTTAAAATTTAGCGTACATGACGTACTTAAAATGTCAGAAAAAGTGATAAATATCGGGTGAAAGAAACCCATTTTTATTTTAGTGGTCTTAATTAGGTATACAATGTTATCGAGTAGGGGGTCGAATGGATCAAATTTGACCATTTAAAAGAGTTTTAGTCGAAATGTGTTTTTAAAGCCAAAATGAAACCCCACATGCAATTGAAGTATTATTTTAGCCCGAAAAGAGCTGGGAAGTCCCCCTGGCTGAGGGTTAGTGATGATCAAATGTGCATGTGGCTCGTACGTTTTTTTGTGTGGGCCCGGATCGATAAGGTCATCTACGATTAATTTGCTCTGCGATGTTTGGTAGGTGACGTTCGGTATTTGTAGCTTGTGGTGTTCTATAAATAGATTGCTAATCAGCGATGCAAGAGGGACCGGGCATTCGATGTATTTCTCCCCCATCCGCTTGATGTTGTGTACTGCTTTCTTTATTCGCTGTTTGTTGGGCATATCTTTTAAATCTTTGGTTGCTTGTTATGATCATCCTGTGATCTTTGATGAAGTGCTGAGCCACTTCTATGTCAGTCCAGATGTCGTCCACTTCCATTTATTTAGTCTGCTCCCATGCGTATTGGCTTGTTTGTTGGTAAACCTGGGATTTGTTCATTCAACTCTTTTCGCGCCCTGGGGTGGTGATATTGCAAGTGGCGGGGGTTGATTGCTCCCTGCCGCCTCTTATTTTCGGGCCGGTTGCTTAACCGGTGTAGCATAGCTTCTTTTTCCGCCTGTATTGCCTTTTGTCTCTTGTTTTTATCCTGTTGAGATGGTGGTGGTAACGGCGGTGGTGGTTGCTGAGGTTCTGGATCTTTATATGGTGTTCCGGTCTGATTGCCTGTCATCGGGGTCTGCTGATAATGCTACCTCTGATGCTGCAATCCTCCTTGAAGTCGTCGCTTGGGCTTCTTATTTCTCTTGTCGCTTTCTCCCATGGCAGGAGCAGAGTCGTTCTCTTCTCCTGCGCTCTCAGGCGACAGCCCATTGTGACTGTCAGTTCTAGACCTTTGGACGCGCTAAGGTCATGGGCGGGGATTATATCAGACGCTAGCATCATTCTTCTTGTTATATGTTGCTCCTACTATGTTCGCCGCAAGACTGAGACCGTGACTGGTGAACCCACCGCTTTATGTGATAGAAGCACGGACGCGAAGGAACATATCCCTCAGATTCAGTCCGCGGATGTGAAAGAAAACATTTATTTTTTTAAAAATTTAAAAATCGACAGAAAGAATGTAAGAGCATTTCAAAAGATTTTTGTTTGTTTCCAAAAAAAGAGCTAATACCAGTTTTCTAAGTCAAGATTTTTTAATAAGCCCAGCTCACTGAAACATCAACAAAACCAATGAAAGCGAATGATTAGGGGTAGACCCTTCCTCTTCATTTACAAATACCAAATATTAAACATGAACGTATTTACAACGCTGACGACGTTGCGGAGTAAGACTAGACTTTCAATGATCTACTACAGTGTCATTTTACCATCGATACACACTACGTTTCTGTCCTAAGAGAATACATAAGCATAATGTTCAGTAAAGTGACGAGCAATCGTCAACCATGACTGTATCTTTTTTCTTCTTGTTTACCTGTGGTCTGTAACTGTTGTTCTGGACAGAAAACATCCTGTTCATCTATCTCCATAGCTTCATGTTCCATCTTTTTTTAACAGTCTAGTTCACTTCTCTCACACTGTTGATTTCCAGAGTATTATCGAATTCTGCATACAATAGGACGTTCACTGTGTTAGTCAGAGCTAATGCAAACTGATGTTCCATACGGGGTTGGCCTGATTTTATATGGTGGAAATCTCTTTCGTCGATGCCTTAGTCTGGATTGATATTAAATCCCCACAAAGCATTTCCTCCTGCATAATCGTCGTAACAAAATGCCGTGGCTACTGTTGATTCCTAACTGTGACTTCAAACAGAGTCAAGTAAGCTCTCAAGTAATTTTTCTGGGCAAAATTAAGTTCAAAAGGTCTGGTACACAACGTCTAGCCATCTCGGGTGACTTCTATATGGACACACTGAAATGTTGGAACTCGAAAGGATTTTGATCTATAGCTCCACTGAGGGCTGCATTTCTGATTATGTCAATAAGCAAATGTTTAGGTAGTTGACCTTGGAAAACATGATCTTTGATCTCTGATCGAAGTCCATACGCAGTGGTGAAGCTTTTGTCTTCCAATCTTGGTAGAGGATATTTGGCTGTTGTTCTTCTCAGGGTTGGACTGATGTCGCTTCCCACTTTATGTAAGACGTGCACACAGCGCACGTAAAGACTGACATCTTCGATGCAGATTTAGCAGATGTCTCTCATTTAGTGCCGCACAATAGAAGTTACAAATATTTATTTTGTGTACTTGTCATGTCTTCAAAATCAGCTTGGGTATTTTCTTTGACTTCTAAATCAAGTTCACACTTAGTGCGAGCTTTGGAACTAGTCTTGAAACAAAGCGATACCCTCTACGATGGCAAAAAGACAAAGACACTGAATTTCTGAACCAAGCTTTTAAAAAAAGAATTGAAAAAAGACACATTGATTTTTTCACCATTGAAAATTCTAAAACAAAAGCTAGTGTCGTAGAACGTTTTCAAAGAACTTTGAAAGAACGTATGTGGAAATATTGTACACATCAACATTCTCTCAAATACAGTCAAAGGTTATAATCAATAGTACCATCGTAGCATCGGATGTGCTCCAGAAGAAGTAACACCTGAAAACGGAGTGATTGAACGTCAAAAACCAGAAAAAAGAAAGAAGTGTTAAACACCGAAGATATGGTTTGCATTGTAAAAACAAAACGCACTTTTGACAAAGGTTATTTACCCAAATGGGCGACAGAATTGTTTCGTGTCACTGGACAAGTGCGTAGACGTGATCATCGTGTCTATAAATTGGACGACATGAACGGAGAAGTGTTAAAAGAAACTTTTTACTTGCCTGAGTTACAACGAGTGACTAAGAAAGAACACGACGTGTACGATATCGAAAGCATTCTCTATCGAAGTACACGTAAAGAGAGAAAACGTTGACTTCAAGAAGTGAAAGTTCGTAGGAAATTATATTCACCCGGTTTACATTCGCGGATTGCTGTTTCACAAGTCACATTTTATATAAAGAAGTAGAAGGTATCAACATGCCGTTAAACACAGCTACATCGCCTTCTCAGAGTTCCTCTCTCCAAGAACTACAAAAACAACTCCTGTGGGTGTGGTGTGGAGAACGTGTCCGTAAAAAATCAAATTATCTTTTTCTGCCAAATCTTTGTGGTGTATTGTGTCATCGGAGCAGCTATTGGAAATTTGAGTTTGCAACAAGGAGATAAATAATTGTGGAAAATTTCACGCAGCAGTTGTATTGATTATCTTCTTCCTAGTCCGTCGTTGAAATATGCCTACAGTAACAACAACAACGGTAGTCTTGCCGCCAACGCCAATCACTACAACAATTCTTCAAATCACAGTACCAGCCCTCTTCTGGAATATTTGGAGAGAGAAAAAACGTCTTTTGACTACGAGCGACACCTGAGAGACCAAAATCATCGAACTTAGAATAACCAATTTTGTTTACGATTACCTTGTGACAGTTCTGTGATTGTGTTTCCCAAAAACACCTTGTGTTGTTTCACGGCCAAATTACCTCAGTTCATACAATTGGATCAGGATCTCATTGTGAAGTTTTGACAGATATCATTCACCCTATTCAAGCCATCAATATCAGCGAAGGTCAAAACACTTTCATCGTCGACGATCTCAAGGAACAAGACCAAGAACAGTTGCACAAAAATGATCACGGCTAAAAACCACCACCAGTCAATCCTCAATTGAACAACTATACCATGACAATTCCAATAGGATATTATTTCAATGTTCAATATATTGTCATAACGATTTCAGCTATTTTCAACTATCAGTTTGGCAAAGAACTGGAGAAAGCTTGCCAAAGTGTACTGATCGAGTACCATAAAATTGCTTATCGTCTTAAATTTCTATTTTCTGACGGCAAAACAGTGTCCATTCCTTTTTCTCCCGGTTTGTGTGCTATTCTGGGTGGATACACCTCTCCCGCTCCTATGAAAGACATTCACAACAACGATCGATTCTGCAAGTATTTTCGCTACCCTATCGAATTGAACGAAGGACTGAATTTGCTGTTTGTGTACTAGGATGTCGTCGAGTACAACGTCGTGGGAAACTACCATAGCTGCTTACGATGAAGGAGGAAACATGTATCACCTTCACCGAGAATTTGTACATATTCATTATCTTCATGTCAGCAAATCGCATTATGACAGTATCAATATTAGTATAAACGGAGATCTTGAACAAAATATTATATTCTCCAAAGGAAAAGTCGCCATGAAACTACATTTCCGAAACAAATTCTCCGGCGAATTGTGACAGATGTATCCTGTATACCAAGGAGTTGCTCCACAATGAAGACATGGTTCAGGAGATATGTTAAAATCAGCTTTTAGTACGGTAGCACCCATCTTAAAGCCAATGGTGACTCGAGGATTGTATGGTTTAAAAGATGCAACTTTGATGCAAGGAAATGAATTTTCCCAAAATGTACCCATCGACAAACAAAGTCCTAAAGAAGCCTTAACGAAGCAGGAAAAAAAAAATTGTTGCTTCAAACTGAGAAAGATCTCCTAGGGCGCAGAGACACCCTTATAAATTCGCGAAGAGGATGTTTTTTTTAAAATATAGAATAACAGCAGCAGCCACAGACCACAAGTAAAGAAGATAAAAATACAGTCAAAATGTCAAGATGAACAGAACAAGAAGAACACTTAGTCTCCTGTTTTGTTCGTGACTCAGCTGAAACAAGTATTGGCCTAGCCACAGAACATTGTTATGGGTGTCAAATCAATCATCCTAGTCAGAAACAACAAGACAAATGTTGTTGGATGATGAGTTCAGAAGACAAGTTGAAAGAGTATCTGGAAGATGGAAGGGCACTCATCTCAGAGGAGACGATTTTGATAAAGCGGTATAAAGACTTGCGTGACCATTCCTTGCCTCCATTGACTTTTCTGGAGACCAATTCGCCTTTAAGTTTTCTCGCAACAGAGTACGGAGACTACCCGTTCATCGACTTACTTGACAGATATTTTCAAGGAAAAAGTCAAGTGTGAACCAATCACTTATCATTACCTAGGAAGAAAAAATGGATTTCTAGGACCTTCATTACCTTGTGACTCACAGTTTGTACACAGCTTCATGGAATCCAGTGGTATGTGTTACAGATGTACTTCCACATCGAAAATGTAAAGATCTTCAAGCCTATGTCATCAACACAGACGACAATCATTGTCCAGGAACCCAGTAGGTAGCCGTCTAGTTTCCAACCATCACAGTGTGGAATATTTCGATTCTTGTGGATTACCTTCTCTGGAAGATGACATCATTGACTTTATTAGAAGATATGCTCTAGTGACTCAATTCAATAATGTGTGATTACAATTATCAGATCCCATTGTGTGTGGACAATATTGTATGTATTTTCTTTATCAACGCGATCTTGGATTTCCCTTAGAACATCAAGTGACTTGTTTTGAACGTGAGTACTATAGAAACGATGATAAAACAGAAAGGTGGTTTTGTGAATAGTATGGATATCTATTTTCTTTATTTCAGAAACGTGGCGTGCATCTATCGGAAAATGACACTGTATTAGGTCACTGGAAGTAAAGTTTGACTCCACAGCGTTGTTAACATGATAAATACGTCATGTTTAATTTGTCAGTTTGTATTCATGTATGGGTTAGAGAAGCTTCTTCTTACTAAAAATGTTCATTTAGAAAACAACGGTGTTGACTTGTTTATTTGTTTACCCCAAACATGTGTTCACGTTTCTCTATCGATCTTTGTAAAAACAGAACGTTTTCTTTCACGTCCGCGGACCGATGTCGTCTAAAATTGCTACACTAAGCGAAGACCTGATGCATATGCACAAGTAAGACACCATCTCATCGAGAGGAAAATGGAGAAGAAGATCACCATTTTCCTCAAGATGGCACAATATTAAGTGGAAGTTATCCTGCGAGAGGAGATCCACAGGAAAAGAGAAGAATGTGAAGAGAAGCAGCTGCAGGGAGAAGAGGTGGAGGAGTAGAAGATGGAGGCAGATGAGGTCATTGCCTCCTACAGAAAGAGAAGGCCCTGCCCTGTAGTGAAGCCCATGGCAAGACCTAGCCGTCCTGGATATCGTCGTTGTTAACATCTCAACGGTGCAGGACGACAACCCAACGGCCTTTTTCAGGGCCATCTACATCTTTTAGAAAAGTGATACTATTCAATCATTGCCAATTTTTGTTTGTATGTTTGTGTATGTCTTTGTCTTCCACAAGAAGCTAAAACTTAAACCCCTTCTACTGCAGTATAATAGTGTGTTTGTTGGTATAGTGTGTATGTATGAACACTACCTAAACCTTGTATAATGTTATGTATATTTCATTTATAATATGTGTATATGAGGTAAGTTGTACTTTAGTTATTTTGTAAACAACATATTTACAGCATTTGAGTTTAAGGTCAGACTTGTTTACATAGCATTTAGCACTTAGATTGGAATCTTTAATGTCTTATATGAGAAAAGTCACGTATGCAGAGGAAATTTATATTAGAGTTACTCATATTCTAGAATATTCTGTCAGGTGGCTTATCATCCTAGTCAATAAAAGTATCTGTGTATGATGAGCTTTCAAAGAAGCCTGTTTTAGTGAAAAAAAATGAATAGGGACACGGCTGATGCCCAGCATCTAATGGTGTAAAATATGATGCTGACACTAATAGTGACCATTCTACTAACACTGAAAATGTAAATATGGATGACTCGAATATCAGTGTTAATAATTTCAAGAGAACTCTAACTTTTATTGTATGGAATAAATCTG
Source organism: Margaritifera margaritifera (assembly GCA_029931535.1). Lineage (NCBI taxonomy): Eukaryota > Metazoa > Mollusca > Bivalvia > Unionida > Margaritiferidae > Margaritifera > Margaritifera margaritifera. Next base: position 1,575,592 of record JAQPZY010001694.1, on the reverse strand, counting down.
GATTAAGATCAAATTTTAGCGGATACGCAGACTATCTTGACATAGAGGATTGTTTTCATAATTTCATACATAATCTGGATTAAGATAAAATTTTAGTGGATATGCAGACTGTCATAGATAGTTATAAACATTTTTCTGTACAGAGGGATAAGCATAATAATGCAATACGAAACTCAGGGGATTTAATTATTTTTGTAAGCAATTTTGTTGGCTGATTTACTAAATGTTGAATATATTGACATGGAGAGTAGTTCAAAAAATATATTATGGTTAAAATTTGCAACAACAAACATTGATCTTGACTCTGATATAATTTGTGGCCTAATATATGTCACACCTGAGAATTCGTCCGTGCATTCTAACGAGGAGACTTTTCATATTGCTGAAAATGCAATAGACAAATTGAAGTTAAAGTATTTTACGTGGGGATCTCAACGACTATACAAGTTCTGAGCCAGGTTTCATCGAATCCGATGACTCATTTGAATTACTTGATAATTTTGACTACATCCAAGATGTACCTTTGCCAGATGGAAGTAATATGGATAACAGTGATATTAATGGTAATGGACACAAGTTACTGAATATTTGCAAATCTACAGGTTTGAGAATTGCGAATGGTCCTTTTGGCAACGATGAAGGAGTTAGCAACTTTACACGTATCACCCAAAATATGGCAAGCACGATTGACTATTTTCATTCAGATTATCCTATTATGATTTTTTTCTTCTAATTTTGATATCTTAAACAGAGTCGAATCAATTCACATGCTACTTTCACCAGACTTGTCCGGGATTGGCAATATTTCTAGGAGTGATCCTAATACGCACAATATAGATAATTATGCTGATAAATCTAAGCCCTTGACAAAGTTAATATGGACTCAAGAAAAGCAAAATGCATATCAGGAATGTTTGCGTGAGCAATTTCATAGCTTTTCATTTGAGACTCTTTGCCATATGATCGAAACGTCTGATTTTGATAAAGCTATGAAAACATTGGTTCAGTCTCTTTAGAATGCAGCTGAAAGTGTTTTTATGAAGAATACTGTATTACAGCCTGGTAACAGTTATAAAACACAGCATAACACATCCACAAGACAACCATGGTTTGATACATCGTGTCACAATGTTTAAAAAAATGGCAGTTAGAGCACTAAGAACGTTTAGAATTGTTCGATCTCGAGATTACCTTGAAAAATACCTCAATCAAAAGCGTATTTATAAAAAGGCTACATCTTATAGGAAAAATTATTACAAAAATAAATGACAAGTGCAGCTTGGAACTTATTACGAGACAGGCAAAATTTTGGTTCCAGTAAAATTTCACACGACAAGTGGTTCCATCATTTTTTAGATGTTTGTAATCCAGTATTACAAACACTGACACGTAAATTTCATACTTCTCAAAGTCTTGAAGAGGAAACACTAGATAGTTAAATTCAGGAGGATGAAGTAGGAGAAGCTATTCATTGCTTAAAGTTTGGGAAAGCAGCAGGTAAGGATGGTTGTGTTTCTGAATTTGTTAAAGCAGCCGAATGTCATCTTGCACCTCTGTTGTCTCGTCTGCCTAATGTAATGTTTCAAGGCTCCTACTTCTCTATGGACTGGTGTACATTAATAATTCTACCCTTGCATAAAAAGGGGACAAAGATAGCCCAAATAATTATAGAGGGATTAGTCTACTACCGGTAATAAGTAAGGTCTTCACATCGATCTTGAGTGAACAAAAAAAACTGATGAACAAGCGGGTTTTAGAAAAGACTACAGTACAGTAGATAATATATTTGTTTTACACACACTCATATGGAAATATCTTCGAAAATGCAATGACAGATAATATTATACACTTCGTATATTTTGAGAATGTATTTGATAAAATAAATAGAGAAACTTTATGGCATAAATTTCAAAAATTGAAAATGAGCAGCATAATGTTAAATATGCATAAAACAATATATATGGAAATAAAGACTTGTGTTAGAACCACAAAAGGACAGACAGGTGCTTTCAATTGTCCTTTTGGTGTATGTCAAGGCTGTATTATGTCACCATTCCTTTTGTCTTTATTTGTATATGACCTTCAAAGTGCACTGTCCAATAACAGCTATGGTGTAGACATTACTGGCATATTAAAACTATGTGTTTGCTATATGTCGATGATCTAGTTATATTTTCTGAAACACTAATTGAGATACAGCGCTTACTTAATCGACTTGAATCTTATTGTGATGAATGGGTATTAAAAGTTAATTTGGACAAAACAAATGTTGTGGTTTTCACCAAAGGAGGTTGCCTATGGAAGCCCGAAAAATGATATTTTGAGAATCACAAATTAAAAGTGGATTCATATTATTAATGTCTATATATTCTCTTTGTAATAAAACTGTCTATACTCAACATGATCCATCTTCAGGGTGGATTATTATCTAAATTTGATTGTTAAGTATACGGACACTTACACATATCCAAGTGACGATATTTCGAATGATGACATTTTCCAAATATGGTTCGATTAAAGAATTCATACAAATCTTGATTGTTACCGCCGTAAAATCTATACTGATTCTGATTTCTCTTAAATGAATCTCACACTCTTTAATTGATAACTCTGTTTAAATTTTGCTTATTCGAATATACGTCCCAATTCTTTTCCACTTTGAACGTGTATTTAAGAGGCTTGTAATATTCTTTTCCAAATTATCTTGGTATTAGTTCCTATATTTTAGAAGTCTTCCTGTTGAATTTTTTTAAAACAAGAATACTGTCAATATTTAATAAACTAGTTAGATTTACTTAACTAGAATTATTTCAATATATTTAAATATGTCGCTATTTTGCATTTGTATTAAACAAACTTACTGCTTTGACCTTTATTATACACCCCACCCCACCCCCACCCCCACCCCCAAGTCGATGAAGGTGATCCGTCGCTCTTTTCTACGGTAAACTGGGATGATTATCGCCTTGGTTTCAAACTTCAGATCAGTCGGGATGTCATTGAATCACTTTAATTACACAGTTGAGTGTATCCCTTTTTTGACCCCTTAGGTTGAAACGAAAGGCTGTAAGCTCCGTAAGTAATTCAAACTGTACGTATAATGAGAATATTCTTAGTAGATTTGAGGTGTACCACAGATTCATATGCTCTGTACTTTGAAGTAATTTCAACTCATACCCTTCAAACCGATTTCGTGCTCTGCAATCTGAAGTAATGTCAAAACATACCCTAAAACGCCGATTTTTATGTCATAGTCCCTCGCCTCTGACCTATTAACTCAGTCCACTGTCATACTTGAAAGAATTAATCAACTAGAGAGCGCAGGTGTGCTCAGTTTATATAGAAGAAAAAAATTCTCCTCAGGCAAGAGTCGAACCGCAGACTTCTAGCTGCAAAATATAACTCTGCACTACTGACCTTTCTTACTAACAATGTGAAGATTATATGCATACTAGCAGACTACAAGGCCTGTCGAGAAGGGACAACAATATTTAAATATCTCATATGTAGTTTCATGTAGGTATTATTTTAAATCAATCAGATTTGCTTATTTTCAAAACCAAAATTGAAACATTTATTTTAGCAAGATTTGAAATCAGTTGCCACGATTTCATTTAATAGTTTTGATTCTGTGCAGTATATCTTAAAATAGTAAAAAGAAACATTAATATCACAGTCTTGATAATGGTTCAGACCATAGGCTAAAGTAAAATATATGGTACTTCTGTTGGATCCATAGTAATGTGGAGTTTTGTAGGTTCAACATTTTCTATCTGAGTATGCCATTCGGGGAACATATTATCTTTTGTATCCAAATACTAAATTTAACCCTTTTGATTCCATCTGACATTCCGACAATCCTGCTCCGCGCGTGAAGTGAAATTATCGAATTTAGCCGTCAAAGTTTAAACCTATAAGCCAGTTTAGTTCAAAGGTCATTAAGCCTCGAGTGTAAACTTCATTTTCTGTCATAAAATAGATAATGTTGAAGTTTCTCCTTAAATTTGATGTCACTACTCATTCAATTACCATTTCCTGACGAAATATACCTGCGGGAGAAGTATGTGTCATTTGTTGGGCCGATTTATCTCTCCTTTTAGTAAGGATGGGGGTTGGATTACAAATTTGGAAAATACCAATAATACGTACCAATTCGTATTACGCTGTAAATATCTTTTAGTTTAACGGTGTTCGATGGTTTTATTGCTTGAGTTATGTTTTCTTATTTTGAATATACATGTCATTCGGGAAACCTTGTTTAATCAACAATAGTTTAATGAAAGAATAATTAAAGCTGCATTTTTGTCGACGATATCGTGCAGATTAGTTTTTGACCTAGTTCAGGAGACGCTTTACCATGGAGACAACTCATAACTGACAAGGAAGAATTTGTTTGAATGGGCGAGAATATTGCGGTGAGACGAATCGAATGGGATTGAAATCGAATGGTAAAAGATTATTTCCGACTGCATTATATGATTGTATAACCATCGAATTTAGTTATAAAATCAGAAAATACCATCATATAGAACGAATATTAATAATATTAATCAACGTTTCCCTCTTTGCATATGTATGACTCTTCCGCTGTTTGGCAATGCAAGAACCGCATCATTGGGTAATGTGGCAAGCTTTGTTTAGATACAAAGAGGGCTGCGACAATGTTTTCCCCTCTTCCCGTTTGTTTTGTTCCTTCTGCAGAACGCCATGAGAAAGGATAGTAAAATAACAGGAATCAAAATATATGACACTGAATTTCTGCTATCTCAGTTTGCAGACGATACACAAGTTTTCTTTGAACCTTCCCTAGATGTCTTGATTGCAAATCCTAATTTTACTGGAAAAATTTGGAATAAGTTCTGTACTGAAAATAAATTTTTATATATCTGAATGTTTACACTGGGGCCTTTAAAAATTCACGGATTCAAGTAAAAAGCATAAGACATAAAGTGATCGAAAGACATCATTTCCGTCTAGGGTATACAAGTTATGGTCACATCGAATAAAGATCTAATAGAAGTAAATATTAAGCCAGTTGTTTCATCAATTAAATATATCACAGACTTTGAAATACAAGGAATTAAAAATGTTGGGTAAAACTGTTATAATGAATTTCTCTAAACATACAGATTTTTCGTGTACGTTACCTGATCCAAATCTGAATTTCAACGTATCTTGCATAACTTTCTTTCAAATCGAAGCCGGATAGAATTGCGAGAAAAGTTGAAATAAAAAGTTTACAATATGGAGGTCTGTGTCTTCCTCACGAAGAAAATCTTTTAGGTTCAGTGTTATCTCGACCCCAAATCGCGCTCTAAATGGAAAATATTAGTTAAAAAGAGCTGGAACATGTGGGTGTTAAATTATTTTTCTATTGTAATTTGAGACCTAATAAGAAAGTACTATCTGATGTAAGAGAGATGTTAGGAATAATTTGAAAAATTAGTGACAGTATCTATTCGCATACTTTACGGCGCATTTCGCATATTCAGACTGCTAAAAGTACAATATATTATGAAGATTATTAAAAATCCCGGCTTTTTTACAGGTCATATTGCTAGAAATGGTGAGCTTATTCCTACTGTGGAGTTTGTAAAATCATGAAAATCCAGACTAATTTTCTTGTATACTATGGTCTTATCAATGATATTCCTAAGAAATAGTCAAACCAAATGAAAACAGAAATGGCATGCAGACATATCAACTTATATTCTATACTATTAGAAACTTTACAAAACAATAAAACAACTCCAGCTACATCTAGATCTATAAAATTAGTCGTCATGAAAAATATAAATCTGTCTAGAGCCAAATTTTGTGTGTATTCCATTAGACATTTGGGAGGACAAAATATATTTATGTTCTTTCTAAAGTATTCTGGAGTGAAAATTACATAACTTTCAAATAATATATTTACAAATAAGTTTACCAAGAAATAATATATATATATATATATATATATATATATATATATATATATATATATATATGTATATAGATAAGTAAAATCACCTGCATGCCACTTCTGTAACAATGTATACATATATAGCTTTTATTGACAGCAAACTACATATACTTAACGACAAATGGATCATTAAGTTATCGAAAGTCGTGCTACATTTTGTATTATATTTACATTGTTCGTTTTCCCACTATCAATTTGTTTCATTGTTCTTATTCTTTCTTTCTTTCTTTCAATTACAACTATTTAGATTTCCATGTTCTCTCTCTCTCTCTCTCTCTCTCTCTCTCTCTCTCTCTCTCTCTCTCTCTCTCTCTCTCTCTAAACAAACAATCAAAAACATTACTAGGATACTAATATAAGCCACAAACAAGATTCTTTCCCTTTTTTCCTCATTTATAATATAAGTTTTTAAGTATGAAAGAGAAAGAAGCATGAACAGGGATATTGTCATAAGCTTCCAATAAATATCAAATTAAAACAAACTATACATTTAGTAATAGCCGATATACTGTTTTTTTAAAATGTTGGATTACAATTTGTCAAACTGTCTTCATCTGCCCACGGTTTTCTTCCCGTTCACTACACCGCATATGTCATATTGCTTTTTATTATATACTTTATAAATAGTCCCATTAGGTTAACGTTGCTGCCACAGGTCAATATACAGCGGTATTGACCGTAGTTAAGTAAAAATATTCACCGCTTCCTTATATGGTAAACACGTGCCCGCATTCGATGAACTACTTCTGGCTACGGCTAAATAAAAATGGCGATAGAAACGTGGAACGCTGACCACGTCATAATTCTGATGCCGACAAAGACTGTAACCCTTTCATCCTAACATCAATGCTAGAAAATCAATAGGTCTAGCTCTCATCAAAATAAAACACAAATTAAATAAAGAAAATCTGAATATATCCAAAGATTTATATGGCAAGGAAAAATAGAAAATAAATATAATTTTTTTTTTTAAATATTGAAAATGGACGGCTAGTGATTCGCTAGTTGCTGTTGTTTGTACGAGAGAGAGAGAGAGAGAGAGAGAGAGAGAGAGAGAGAAAGAGAGAAAGAGACAGAGAGTCAAACTGACCTATGATACAATTTATTATACACCTACCAATTTTCTACCCAAGAAAGAGCCAGAATTTTACCGTCATTTCCTACAAGCAGGAAAACGATACTATCGTTTTCCAAACCCGTTATGACCATACTCTCAAACGAGGCTGAGACTACTTTATCCTCGAGGTTTCCTGGTGACAATAGCAGCGCCCCTAGCGATGGATTGTCAACACTAGCAGTAAACAAAGCTCTCACAGCGACATTAGTTAAAAAAAACTTGCGTTTTATGTAAAATAACTGAAAGTTCTAAACCATGTTTTTGTCACAACAACAATAAAAAAGCATTTTTCCTTTATTTTGAAGTAGTAAAATGTTGCCAAAATGTTCGTCTGAAACAAGATCATATTCGGAAATCGCATACCAAAACATTACAGTTGTACAGTACAACCCATTTACGGAAATTCATAAATGGTAACGTTAGTGAGTTTCACGCGTAATGGATGAATTTGAAATTATAAATGAGTAATATTCTCTGCAACAAATCTGTACCATCAAGTTCCAACAATTTCTCCAATCCTGTTGCAAATAACTGTCAAAATAATGTTGTCATTCCCGTGTCAAGTTCCCATCGGAGCCTCCAACAATGTGTCACCAGAAACAGTTCAACAGCATTCAACCTGGCCTCTGAAAGAAACTTCCAGTCATTCAGCTGGTGAAAACTTCCGTGATGCAAAATTTCAGAACTGCACAATACCTGTAAATCACATACATGAGTGGTCTGCCATCAAGCGTCGAAGAATTCGTGTTATTGACAGTGATGGTAGTCAAACTGAGCGAACGTTGTTTTACAAACTTCATTCATAAAACTAATATTCATGCGCATGTCAGCCTTTCAAAAAGTAATTCGGTTTATGCTTTAAGATGAAGTTCGTATTATAGAGGTTGAAATGTTTAGCAATTTCTTGTGTTTTTCAACTACATATAGTGATTTTATTAAATTATCTGAAAATTTAAAGGTATATAACAAAAATATTATTATCACAGTAATGCGATTTTGATTGCTAGATCACGTCTCGTTGTGATAATGCTATATATGTATCAGTCAACAACTGCCCTTTCACGGAAACAGTGCACTTTCATCCACTCTGAATGGCATTGTTTTATCCTTTACCTGGAATTTAACGGAACACAAGCGACATCTAAATTAATCTATATCCTTTTTTGGAAGTATTATGGAAGACCAATTGACCTCAATACCCTGGCAAAAATCATGACGCACACTACACTTTCAAAATTACCCCATTGAGACAATCACAGCAGCACTGAGATAATAGAAACAATACTGTAACCTTAGACTGAATTTTTCTGGCTCATCTTTTCATAATGTATCTTCAATTTTCTTTGATGTATCGCGTCTTTTTTCCTGATATTAATATTTCATTGTGTTTCTTTGGCTACATGACATAACATTCCATCCTCTTTAATAAACTTAGTTTCGTTCAGTGTTGAATGAAAATCATCCCATGTACGCGCGCACCTCCATAGCAGCAAAGTAGTGTGTGAGGTGTTCAGGTTACATTTATTAACTGAACGACGTACAACGTGTTCATAAAAACTTTGAAATATTTTTTCTTTCAATTGTGTTATTTCAATAACATAACAGTATGATTAATATGCTCGTTTTTACGTATATAATAAAAAGGTTATTGACTGAGTATTTGAAAATATTGGGGCCTCGTTCATGAGGCGTAGAATGCCATCGCAAGCTCTGGAATTCTGCGCCACATGACCTCGGGTCTAATTTTTTTCACTACTCGGTTAATAACGTATACTTTCTAACTGAACTCGACTACAGAGTTAGTTGATACAACAAACTTCTTAATATTTTTCTTTTTTAACAGTGCAGTTTTAGTTTTTATTTTACTCAAATGATGCCATATTCTCATGCCAGAACTTCCAGTGTCATAAAAGAGGGAACGACGTTTATTAGTCAGAAGACTTTGATTAAAGCTACGGTATGCCATTTTAGCCATAAATATGTTAACTGCGTGCATATGTTTAACCTTGACATTATGAGGTGGGTAAATAAATTTTAAGATCTTAATCCACAAATAAACATTGGTGTTATCCAGCTAAACACATGGCAAAATTGTGTGACTTCAGGTTTTAATATACACTTTGTATTCAAGGATTTTGTCGCTCTAGTGCAATAATGCGGTTGTTTCTGAGGTGCCTTCCATGGCAACCATGTAGAAACCTACTGCTGACTTTTCAAAATGGTTGATACACTTTTAAGTAAACTTGGTAGAAACGTATTTAGAGAATATGATATGCCAAGTTGTGTTCAAGTTGGCTTCTGCAGCAACAATTTGGCTCCCAAAATTCATCTTTCCTTGTGTTTAAACAACACACACACATACAGACACACAGCAAAATTACATGTTATTATATGTACTACTGCATTGATTTTATGTCTGTTTGTAATTTATCAATGTATGTACTATGTTAAGCCATGTGTTAATGCATGTACTACTGTATTGATTGCATGCATGTACTACTGTATTGATTGCATGCATGTTCTACTGTATTGATTGCATGCATATACTACTGTATTGATTGCATGCATGTTCTACTGTATTGATTGCATGCATGTTCTACTGTATTGATTGCATGCATGTTCTACTGTATTGATTGCATGCATGTACTACTGTATTGATCGCATGCATGTTCAACTGTATTGATTTCATGCATGTTCTACTGTATTGATTGCATGCATGTTCTACTGTATTGATTGCATGCATGTTCTACTGTATTGATTGCATGCATGTACTACTGTATTGATTGCATGCATGTACTACTGTATTGATTGCATGCATGTTCTACTGTATTGATTGCATGCATGTTCTACTGTATTGATTGCATGCATGTTCTACTGTATTGATTGCATGCATGTACTACTGTATTGATTGCATGCATGTACTACTGTCTTGATTGCATGCATGTTCTATTGTATTGATTGCATGCATGTTCTACTGTATTGATTGCATGCATGTTCTATTGTCTTGATTGCATGCATGTACTACTGTATTGATTGCATGCATGTACTACTGTATTGATTGCATGCATGTTCTACTGTATTGATTGCATGCATGTACTACTGTATTGATTGCATGCATGTACTACTGTATTGATTGCATGCATGTACTACTGTATTGATTGCATGCATGTACTGCTGTATTGATTGCATGCATGTACTACTGTATTGATTGCATGCATGTTCTACTGTATTGATTGCATGCATGTTCTACTGTATTGATTGCATGCATGTTCTACTGTATTGATTGCATGCATGTACTACTGTATTGATTGCATGCATGTACTACTGTATTGATTGCATGCATCTACTACTGTATTGATTGCATGCATGTTCTACTATATTGATTGAATGCATGTTCTACTGTATTGATTGCATGCATGTTCTACTGTATTGATTGCATGCATGTTCTACTGTATTGATTGCATGCATGTACTACTGTATTGATTGCATGCATGTACTGCTGTATTGATTGCATGCATGTACTACTGTATTGACTGCATGCATGTACTACTGTATTGATTGCATGCATGTTCTACTGTATTGATTGCATGCATGAACTTCTGTATTGATTGCATGCATGTACTACTGTATTGATTGCATGCATGTTCTACTGTATTGATTGCATGCATGTTCTACTGTATTGATTGCATGCATGTTCTGCTGTATTGATTGCATGCATGTACTACTGTATTGATTGCATGCATGTACTACTGTATTGATTGCATGCATGTACTACTGTATTGATTGCATGCATGTACTACTGTATTGATGTACTACTGTATTGATGTACTACTGTATTGATGTTCTACTGTATTGATATACTACTGTATTGATGTACTACTGTATTGATGTACTCTTGTATTGATGTTCTATTGTATTGATGTACTACTGTATTGATGTACTACTGTATTGATGTACTACTGTATTGATGTACTACTGTATTGATGTTCTACTGTATTGATGTACTACTGTATTGATGTACTACTGTATTGATGTACTACTGTATTGATATACTACTGTATTGATGTACTACTGTATTGATTGCTTGCAATGTATGTTTGTAATTTGTCTTGTTGTATGAATAATCCTGAATGTTATTTAAATTATTGTTTTAGATAGTCGGTAGTAAAAGCTCAATAGAGATTGTGTTTCAAACGTTGTAAGCATATGCACCGACTTAAAACAAAAGTTTTTTAATGAACTTGAACTTAAACGTACCAATCAAATCAACACGGTTTTCATACATTTTATTAGCTATAACAGCGGTACAGCTGTCTAAAATATAATGCGTACAGCTGTCTAAAATATAATGCGTACAGCAGAAATTGTATAATTAATCCAACATAAATTTCAAATAAATATTGCTATCACAGAGATTAAGAAAAATCAACATGTATATCACAGACAGAGGAAAAAGTATACAGGCGACACAAACCAAGGATGCACCGTCCCACGTCAAGGTACTCTTGCTACCCATCAACAAAACTGAAATATGGTTTAGGACGAATATAAAGTAGAACTGAAATATGGTTTAGGACGAATATAAAGTAGAAACTGAAATATGGTTTAAGACGAATGTAAAGTAGAAACTGAAATATTGTTTAGGACGAATATAAAGTAAAAACTGATTTGCATTAATACTCAGTTTATTTGGTCGGATCTGCTTAGAGAGGTTGAAGTAAAAACCCTACATGTATTATTCAAAAAGTAAAAAAAAATAAAAAAAATAAAACAACTCCAAAATATGGATAGTATTAGACAGTATTACTAAAGTAACTACAACGAATTTATTACAATTTGTATAGACTAATTGACTGTATTAACCTATCCTTTCTCTAGAGAATAAAAGAAGGAATATTAAAATCAACTTCTAGAAATAATTATTGCCTATTTAACTTTTAGAGACGCTGAGAACTTATACAATTATTTTGGAGCCAGACAAGACCTGGTTTAAATAATAAGAAAGACATTATCTCGTTAGATTTTGGGGAGCAAATTTTAAAGAACGGTGTACCAAGAGATATATAACCAAAATTCTGGAGGAAAGGAACATATCCTTTAAATATCACGGTTACTTGTTTTCTTCTCAACACTTCCGCCCTTTCTTCTTTTTCTGAACCTAACCACACAGGGTGGGGTGGACCCAACTTCTAAAACCGTTCTGTAGTTATAAGCAATTTTTTACACACAAAAACAAAGGGTGGCTCCTTGTTGCATATACTATAGGGGAGTTATATGTAATTCGTAAGCTGCACGAAGTATAAAATATTATATCATTTTGTAAGCGATGATAAATGTATCCGTAAATAGCAAATAAGTTTGTATGTGAAGCGAAATAAGGCATGCATGTATAGAAAACAATATGATTACAAGAACCGAAGATGTTTTGTTTCAGTGTGAAAGAGTAATCAAAATGATTTTTCGATATGTACACAATTCAATGATACTGCTGAAAGAAAATGTTGATAAGGTGCTATGCTGAATAATAAAACTTAGCTGTTGCTGTACCATCACGGTATTAATGTCTGATGCAGCCATCCACGGTTAACTGTCATTGTTGTTCACTCCAAACACGACCTAGCTCAAACGTTATATTGTGATGTAAAAAAATGGCATAAAGGTGCGCATATGCAAGCATATATATATATATATATATATATATATATATATATATATATATATATATATATATATATATATACTTATCTTATGTTTACGTATCTAGAGAGAGAGAGAGATAGAGAGAGAGAGAGAGAGCAATCACTGAAAATGCATTAATAAGAAATATTGAATCAGTATATTTACAATCTCTAAAAATGTAAACAAGAATAAAAGCTCGTGCGCACTAAACCTATTTTAAAGTAAAAATTTAGAACCAAAATATTATTATGGGCTAGAATATATAAATCATACATTGATACAATTTACATGTATCTCGAAATTTATTAATTAGATTGAATTTCCATGTCATGTATGAGAACCATTACAAAAAAGGTACATAGAAAATTTCTTAATATACTATCTCTCCAAAATATTTAAATATGAACAGAATAAATACATATACTAGTATAATGACATCATTACCGTATATACTCGCATATAATTCAATATCAACTGCAAACTGCATATACGGCAGATCTGGGTCTATGCAGTTTGTAAGGAGTAATCAGTAGAACAAACAAAATAGACCCTGATCTGCCTGCGCATTATGCGACGGCAGATCAGGGTCTATGTTGTTTACATTTGGACTCGGAATACGCGAGTATATACGGTAACTGAATTACAAGTAAAACTGATGTGCGAAGGACGGATAAGTTTACAAGAAGACTGAGTATGTAGTGAGTACAATATTGCATAGTTTATATACTCTACTTGGTACAAAGTAACAAAAATTATTAATTTTCGGATACAAATCAAAACAAAATTAAGTATAGGCAGCTTACTAGGTACATGTACATCATATTTATACAAACAAGAGTCACCCAAATGTGCTGTCACTCTACTGGCTAAAAAGAATTTCCAAGAATCCATGATAAATCAGTTTCGTCAGTCCTTTTATTCTTTTAAACTGCTGAGTATTGAAACAATCTCTGATATTCTTCAGAAACTCCAACATACTGGTAACAAACATATTTTCTTACACGTATGAGTTTGCATGATCACAAGATACATGCAAGTACAGTTCAAAACTGTTTGTTAATGGGATGTGACTTTAAACCTAATACCATGGATAGAAGATCATTGAACTTGTCTAAAAGTATGTCAAGATGTACCCACATGCTAAGTTTGGTTCAATCTATAAATTGTATTGTTTGGAGAGAGAAAAAAAAAACAAGTTATTGAAGTAGCATCATTCAAGGTATTCTTCATATATATCCAAAAACTGGGTTTGATCAAATTCCATTCATACTTGCTTGTGTTATTATGCACATAAGCAAGTACAGCTAAAAAGCTATGTCATGACCTTTTGACCTTAAAGTCAATATCAAGAGTGCTGACCATCAACGAATTGTTTGGAATGCAGCTAAATACAAAGTCTTTTTAAAATACACGTATACATGAACAAGTCACTGTGTTCATAAACTCAATGAAGTACAAAACTGCAAACAATGACTTTTGAATTGACCCCAAGGCCAATTAGGTCTGGTTTTCGAAACTCCGATACAAAAGTGCAGATATGTTGATGGTCAGATCCGCGCCATTTTCATTCTGAACTAATTAAATATTGCAAGAAGAGTTTTAGTGAAACCCCATGTCAATGCCATTAAATATTTAAAAAAAGAGTAGTGGTAACAAGATTTTCCAGATGACCACTATAATGCCATTGTGATGAACACCATTTCTATCCAGAATCAGCTTTATAATTCTATAGTGTATAAGTGCAGACTCCATGTCTATACGACCATCCATGCAGAAGACATAGCCATACAAAGATTTCCAGGATGGCAATTTTGGAATATATATCAGTATCGTTGTAAAAATAGGAACAACTATTTATAGAAGCGCTTTAAAAAACACAAAAAACGTCGTAGCTGTTATGAGATTTTACAGATTTTTGGAAAATCAAACTGGCATCATTTTAATGTCGGACCAACCACATATAGCGAGGTGTGTTTTAGTGAAAACCCCATATCGATTCGACCATCCCTTAGAGAGGAGTAGTGAAAACAAGATTTTCGAGATGGCAGCAATGGCTATCATGGTGGAGATCTTGTGAACACCATTATTAATTAGGAGCAACTATATATTATATGAAGTCTTTTAGTAAAAACCCCATGTATATATCACCATTTTGTTAAATAGAAATTGCTATAACAATATTTTAAAGATGGATACCATGACGGCCATATTGATAGTTTGATCGGCACCATTTTCATTTAGTACCAAGTACATATAATAATAATTCTTTCAGTGAAAACTCCATGTCGTTACGATTATCCATTCGGAAAGAATAACTCTAACAATATCTTCAAAATGGTCACCATGGCCGTCAACTCGAGTTCTCGTCAGTACCATTTTTTTAAATGACTAACTAGATATCATAAGAATTGTTTTAGTGAAAAACCATGTCTATACGATCATCTATGGCTACTTAAAAAATATCTTGTTATAGTAACTTCTAATGGCGGCCACACTGGAGATCTAATCGTCACCATTTTTGTTTAGGAACAAGCACATATCATAAGAAGTCTTTGGTGAAAACCCCATCTTGATATGACCATTTGTTTAGGAGATGTAGCGATAGCAACATTTTAAAACTGGCTGTCACAACGGCCATTTTGAAAGTCCGATTGGCACCAGTTTAATTAACGATCAACTCTGTATCGTAAGAAATCGTTAAGTTTAGACCCCATGTCAATACGACTATCCGTTCAGGAGAATTAGCTATAACAAGATTTCCAAGATGGTCACCATAGCGGCCATATTGAATATCAGACGGCATCATATAGGATCAACAATTTATCAAAAGAAGTCTTTTAGTGAAATCTTGCTACGACCATCCATTTAGAACAGTAGCGATAAAAAAATGTACAAGATGGCTGCAATGCCGGCCATATTGTATGTATGTATGTATGTATGTATGTATGTATGTATGTATGTATGTATGTATGTATGTATGTATGTATGTATGTATGTATGTATCTATGTATGTATCTATGTATGTATGGAGTTTAACGACACATCAGCACAATTCTGGCCATATGGTGCTGAGTAAGTTTGTGTATCCAAACAAAGCATATACACTACAAAGGCAAAAGTGAGACAAATCCTTAAAAGACAAAGTGAAAGTTAAATTGCTCTCTTTAAAAAGTCCAAGAACTTCTCAGCTGGAACATCATCACTAGACGCCTCTCAGGATGCATGTCAGGGCAAAAAGGTTGCATATAGGCACCATTTTCATTTAGAACCAACTATACAATTGCTTAAGAGAAGTAGCATAAACAAGATTTTCAAGATGGCCGCCTTGGCGGCCATATTGGATATTAGATCGGCACCATATTAATTTAAGATAAGCTAGACATCACATAAAGTCTTTTAGTGAAAACTCTATGTTGATAGGACCATCCTTTCAGAAGAAGGAGCAATAATTACATTTTTCAAAATAGCCGTTTTGGCAGCTACATTGGATATCTGATCAGTACTTTTTTCATTCAGGACCAGTCAAACATCATAAGAAATCTTTAAGTGAAAACACCATATCGATACGATCATTCGTTCTGGAGGATTAGTGATAACACGATTTTCAGGCTGGCTGCCGTAACAGCCATACTGGATGTCACACAGGCGCCATTTTAATTTAGGTTCAACTAGACATCGTAAGAAGTCTTTTAGTTACAACTCATGTAGATATGACGATCTAGTCGGGAACAGAAGCGATAACAACATTTTCATGACGGCCATATTGCATGTCAAATCGGCACCATTTTCATTTGCACCAACATCATAAAAAGTCTTTAATGAAAATCCCATGTCAATACGACTATCCTTTAAGAAGGAGCAGCGATAACAATATTTTCAAGATGACTGCCGTGACGGTCATATTGAATGTCAGATCGGCACCATTTTTAATGAGGACCAGCTAGACATCATAAGAAGTCTTTCTGGTGAAAACCCCATGTCGATACGTTCAGAAGGAGTAGCGATAACACAATTTTCGAAATGGTTATAATGGCGGCCATTTGGAAATTTTTTCAGCGCCATTTTCATTAGGCCCAACTTGACACCATAGGAAGTCAATTAGTGAGAACCCCATGTTGATTCAAGAGGAGTACCTATAACGAGTTTATCAAGATGTCTACTGTGGCAGCCATCCGGTGTGTCAGATTGGTAATATTTTCATTTAGGACTAACTTCACATCATAATAAGTCTTTTGGTGAAAACCCCATATCGATACGACCATCCGTTCAGAAGGAATAGTGATAATAAAATTCTCAAGATGGTTGACGTGACTTCCATATTAAAAATAAGATCGAAACCATTTTTACTTTGGCCCAACTTGACATCATCGGAAAGACTATTAGTGAGAACCCCCTGCCGATATGACAATCCGCACAGGAGAAGTAACGATAACAAGATTGTCAAGATGGCCACTATAGCATCCATATTGTATGTCAGATTAGCACTATTTTCATTTAGGACAAACTAAACACTGTAAGACGTCAGTTAGTGAAAACCTCATGTCGACATGATAATCTGTTCTGGAGGAGAAGTAATAACAAGTTTTTCGAGTTGGCTGTCGCGGCGGCTGAACTCGATGTCTGAGGGGCGCCATTTTCATTTATGACCAAATACACCTTGGAGTGAATATATGTGTAAAGTTTAATTGCAAACCTCTCAGTAGTTTAGAAGTAGTAGCGATAAGAATCTTGTGACGACAGACGAGACGGATGGTGGCAGACCATTGCATATGCTCATCTGGTTTATGGCCAGTAGAACTAAACATTTGGCGTGTCGTATCGAATTCCTCTTGAAAGTGCGTCTTAAACATATATTCCCAATTGTCCAACACGGCCCGGAAAACAATGTACGGATATTAGATTGATTAAAACAAATACCAAACAGCAAACAGAAATCAGATGTTATGATGCTTTTGTTTATAGTTCTTGAAATTCAGTGCATCCTTCGATGCAAAGACCATGACGACGTCGGTTTAGCTTAATTTGTTGTATCAAAGTATTAAAAGATGAACGCTTCAGTCACGTCTAACAGATAGACAGGCAGATAAAATTCAAGATTGAATCATTGTATCATGCTTGAATACACAAATAAAATTCAATATTGTATCATTGTAGCATGCTTGAATACACAAATAAAATTCAATATTGTATCATTGTATCATGCTTGAATATAAAACTATTAGTTGACACCAAAATCTAATTCCTTCGGGATTGGTGCCGTGCTGTAATTCTATCTGTATCATTGGTGAAGAATGAGCGGCTTACATCCGAAGTTAATTTTTTATTTATATGATTTATTGGTAATGCCTGACTCATAGAAATCTTGATGTACTTTCCATGGCAGATATATCAGAATAGGTCAAACGAAATATTATATTAAAATTAAGCATTCGGGTCGATTACTAAACAAAAGGCGGATGGGACCCAAATATGGCATCATTATGTTCGACACATTATAAAAAGATCTAAATGAAATGTCACTTTCACCGCAAGCGCTCTTCTGTCAAAAACAAACATAAACGAATCAAAGTCTAACGTGATACTTGTCCTTGGTGAAACTCGCGGTCTCTTGCTCGGATTTCCTCGGCCAGATCACCCCTTCCACATCTCACAAACGCATTACTTAAAATGGTAACCTGGAATAAATTTGGAAAAAAAGTTATACATGATTCTGCAGGAATCTAAAACTTCTTGTGAATGTTGCTTCCTAAAGTACGACCCATGTGCATACTGAAAACGTTGCAAGTAACGTGTAACATAAATACAACCGCGGTACAGCTTCTTTTTTATTCTTGATACTTACCACACAAACTTTAACAAATTCAGCAATTCTAGACCTTCAGAACTTCTTAAATGGTGCACCGTTGCTATTTTTCATTGCATTCCTTTCACAACAACCTTGTTGACAACGTGCATCTACAACAATCAAATACGTTACAAATTGATTGTTGTTAGACATATATTTTCATAATGTATACAATTAGAAAATTACACACAGATTCCAACCGACAACAAGAGTACAGTGAACGGTATATTATACGCACGTCCTGTATTTCATAGTCCCCAATGTAGGCACTAGTAGGGCACGGTTGCTTCGGGAGATTATCACAAACGGGCTCAATGATCTTGCCCTTTGGTCAACGTATACGGTCTTGAACTAAACTTAATGTGCTGAAACTATTATTTTATTATTTGACTTATCATGACGTTGACTTTGACCTTTATGCCCCAAAATATAGAAGTTTTTTTTTTTACCCTATGTGCAAGCCATCTACTAAGTTTGCCCAAGGAACATACACTTGAACTAAAGTTATTATACACACACACAAAAATTCTTCTTTCAGTCATGGTGACATTTACTTTTGACCCTCAAATTAATAGGTCTCTTTCTTATCTAAAGTGTAAGCCATCCAAAAACTGCGGTGAAGGAACAAAGTCGAGAACTGGCATTTTTTTGTGTAGAAACCATGTTTCATATTTCAGCCGAGTTACCTTAACCGTTGACCTTTACACCCAAAATAACTAGGATTTTTCCTCATTCCAAGCGCAACTTAACCACACAGTTTAGTCAATGTCTGTGATGTAGAACTAAGATAACTATTTTTCATTTTCCAGTCACAGTGACCTTGACCTTAGACTATTTGATTCTAACATTGAAAAGCTTCTTTACTCCGAATGCAAGTCATCCACAAAATCTGGTCCAGGTCTGTGATGTAAAACTCATGTTATTGTGCGGAAACGATTTTTTTCTTTCGGTCACAGTGACTTTGGACTTTGACCTTTTGACCCCCAAATCGATACGTTTTGTCCTCATTCCAGGTGCAAGACATCCAGATGTAGAACTAATGCTATTGTGCGGAAACCATTTTTCTTCTTTTAGTCATAGTGATATTGAACTTGACCTTTTAACCCTACAGTCAGTAAGCTTTTTCTTTCATTATCCAAAGTGCAAGCCAGCCACACATTTTGGTAGAGGTAGATGGTGCAAAACTAAAGTTATTGTGCGGAAACGAAAAAGATAACAGACGGATGGACGGACAACGCCTTTTGGCGGTCGTATAGAAACATATCGGAAAAAGGTATGTATGTATTAGCGCGAAACGGCACCTCAGCACAATAATGGCTATATGATGCCATATAAAACCAAAGTTCTAAAAATTTAAAACTTTACTTTTAATTGGCACCATATAGCCGTTATTGTGCATAGGTGCCGTTGAACGATGATACATACATACATATATAGAAAAAGGATAAAAACGATGAGAGATTTCTATTTCAGCGGTATTAAGTGTTGTCTTTCATAACATCGTTAGATTTATGGTGAAAAATTATATGTGCTATTTTCAAATTACAGAATAAAAATTACAATATCAAATATCTAAGAGTAAAATCATCCACCAAAATTAAATATTTTAACCTTGATACTGTACAGTAATCGTGTCAAGCCATAGCCTGACGCAAGTGTGTGTGTGTGTGTATGTGCGTGTTTGTGAATATAATACAATATACAAGTCAGCCAATGCGTTCATCATCTTATAACTGCTTAAAAAGTAATATTCAATCAGCATGTTGACATATTTTACTTATATAATTTTCATAAATAGGATACTATCTCTACAGCATGAGCAATCTGACGGTTAAGCAAAGCTGTTAATCCCAAACTTAGAATCCTATCATAGCAGAAATTATGTTATGAATGGCTTCGTTGACGTCTGTTCTTGTACTCAGACCTTTATATGTGCTCCATGAGATATGAAAAAAGTAAACATTTGAGTACCAGACCAATGACGCAACCTAATATTAGATCATTCATTCAGCACGCGACAAGTTGCATTGATGAGCAAATAAAAAGATTCGTTTCCTAACTTATATAAGGAAACTACACAGCAAAGATTTCCAGTTTGGCTGATCATACGGAACAGTAATGTACAAAGCAGGATATTCCAAACTTTAGAAAACTTAATGACTCAGTCAACTTATATCCTAGACAATGTGGAAATATACCTTGTCTGTAGATTTAGGCATCTTTTTCAGCCATGTCATAAGCATGTCGAATCTGGCGTCCTCTTCAGGTTGATCGTACACGTTAACGTTACGTTGAATGGCTTGTATGCGAGCCTTGCTGACGTTGAGTTGGTATGCCACAGTTTTCCACTCGTCCCCCATCTCCTCAGCCAGCTGCCGCATCAGCTGCTCATTAATTGGGTCTCTATCATTCACGATCGTGATCGGCGCACGTTTAGGAGATTTGTTTGGCTCCACATGGTACTGAAAGTTACAATTTAACATTTCATTTTACTTATAAACGTTTTTGTTTAAATGCCAAAGCGTTTAGCGCGTGGTTGGGGACATCAATATGGGTGACGTATCTCTAGAGTAATCATTTTGGCAGTTCAAATGTTTTCATTTGTACGTTTTGTTCCTTTGGAAAACGAATAAGAAGAATGTAATACGCATTATTACAATAAAGAATGTTTTGATTCAAACCGTATTATTGCAATAAAGGATGAGCTCGAAGGCACTCACTACGACTTATTCAAGAGTTTCAGATTTACTTATTCTACTGGATCTCCACCAACGAATCAGTAAAATTCCTAAGGCATTATACAAAATGCTACAGACAAGAAGTATTACCTTTGGAACTGTGAGTGGGAGTTCACACAACAGCTCTCTCTTCGTCTCTACTGGAGTGGTGTCCATCTCTTCCATGGAGTCGCGTCTCCTGAGTTTTTTGGTGTTTCTAACTGGGTATTTCTTGTACACCTCGACAACACCTCTGTACATGGGGAAATTCTTCTGTAGATACCGATCAACCTCTGACGCTTGAAATTCGGTTTCTGATTCTATATTTGAATGATATACGAACTTCAGTTTATCCTCATCCTGGGCACTCTTCACATTTCCTCGGAAACTAACCTCGATAACGTCCCCCTCATTGATGGCCACGGCGGGGCTGGGCTCCGGCCCGTCGTCATACCCCTCCTCCGACAGTCTTCTTAGTGTCTTGTCTGTCTTGGACACGTGTACCACTTGCATTACGGTGTCAAAAGGGTCGTCACTCCTACACAAAAACATGCAACATTGCCTAAAGTTAGGATATATACCAAGGTACGTTATTCCGAGCGCATAAACGCAGATAAATGGAGTTTTCAATTATTTAAAACAGATCAAAGTTACTCAGCTGAGAAGCAATCCAACAGCTAATGCGCATTTGAAAGATAAAGTAAATAAGTCCTTTTCTTTGTTGGTCATATTGAGAAACTTTTCTGAGAAAAAAATCAGTAAGACCCGCAAAAAGTGTTCAGCAACCAAGTAAATTGAAGTATCGAGTAAAGAAATAAGAAATTAAACACTGAGATCAAGTCACATTATTCAGGAAGGCAAATTATGATATGAATTGTACAACAATGCATTATTTCATTAGGATCGAGATGGTAAAGAGTTAATGGTTATGATCCATGCAGAAAACACCACGCGGCCTGTACATGTATACTTATCTTGAATCTGTACTATTAACATCAGTATTAGAGTAGCATATATATATATATATATATATATATATATATATATATATATATATATATATATATATATATATATATATATATAGTTACCTTTGTTTAAGTATTACTTGTGCGAATTTTTGAGTCAGTAATCCCGTCAGTTGGTGAGCCATCGGCGCCACTTGATCCGCTTCCACATTGGTACGTGTGCGCACGACCATGAAACTGAAAGAATGCATCAAACATACAGCATTATTTTCACACATGAATTTATTTAAATCTGGATAAAAGTGTCGTCTGACCAGGGTCATTATTTCCTGGTAGCACGTACAAACCAGGACAGCTAGTTACAATGTGTATCTTCTCGGAATGACTGCACGATAAAAGAACGTGAGTTGGCGTCTTGTGTCATGTGCTGGGGCACACACGCTGTTTCACACAAATTTTGTGTGGGGTTGTATTGATTGTAACACGTAACATATATTCTCACATTTGTATGTTGCACATAGACGAAAAAGTCTCGTACTGTATTACAAAAGTAGCAAATGAAATCGATCTTCGTGACTTTTATATGATACTTCGAACACTAACTTGGATACCCCCACTACTTTCTCATCTCCCAAACCTACATGTATATTTTATGCATGTTTTATTCTAATGTGTGTATGCATGTGTGTGTGCGTGTGTGTGTATGTAGATTTATGACAACATGTAAGTGTGTAAGACACTGTAGTAAGTAGAGTTATATTTTGTACATATACGTTGCATTTATAGTTTTAATATTATTTTATTTGAGGACTACACGTAAGAGCTGTTGATTCTGAACCAAATGTATTCTTCTTAAAAAAGTAATTATTATTAGTATAATTTCGAAAGTCCGACATTTAAATTTATAACGTAAAGGATACTGCTTTCCTTCGTTGTTAATAATGCCATACTTTTCACACTTTCTGCAAAATATAGTGTATGATGGCAACATCTTTTAAAAAAAAGTTGCTTATGTATTTAAGGGGATTAAAAAAGTACAGAACAATAGACAGAAAGACACGGTACCTCTCTAGAGGTCGATCGAGGTCAAACTGCAAAAGGTCAAGTTTAACTTGAACGACCTTGACCTCGGGAATCACTGTCCATCTGTCGGAGCTACTCCCGCTTACCAAGTACAGGTGGTCATTCTCATCGTCTGGAAATAAATAGTAGCATCTGTTTTAATTTACTGAGTTGGAATTCGGGAGTCTTGTCACCAAATAGGTAGTTGGAAATTATTTTAAATTTAAACTTGTTTTACTTGAGTGAATACTTTGTTTTGACAACCTCTCGTTAAGCACACGCAAACAGTAATTCATACCTAATCACTCCAATTTCGTCAGTGCGTAGAAAAAGATAGGATTTTAAGAATATTATGTTGATTTGGGTGAAAAAAATTTTGAAAACCAATAATAAACAAAACAAACAAACAAGCCAAAAAATGCGAACAATTTCTTTATGCATAGTTTCACCTGGCAATTAGTTCCTTGCACGCATTTCCTTTTCAAAGTATGAGGCCTTTGTCTTATATTAAGACCTGCAAAATAATGCCGAGATTTAAAATATCAACTAAAATCGTCCTTTCATTCAACATATGTGTTCAACGAGCAGCGCTTTCAAGCGCATTAGTTTCAATTTTTATTGATGTATAGAAATCCTGTTAAGAAAACACAAAATATGTTTAAGTTGTGAATTTAAAGCTGCATACCCTCGCAAAAAGTCGAAAACTGAGATAATGGCATGACATGATTTTGTTGCTCTCCTAACGAAAAACAATAAAACCATTTTGAACAAAAGTACATCCTAGTCAACAAAAAAGTCGGTTCCGAGCTGGGACCTAAAACGTAGTGTAGATGATTTAGCATTTAAATAAGACAGAGGTGTATCTCAGTATATTGTTCGTCACGCACTTGTGTCACAATGTCAACAAACCGACGACGAAGTCACCGTGGCAAATGCAACTGTACATAGCCAAGCCATAATTATTCAAGGGGTGGCCAATTATAGAGAGCACGTGCTCTCACTGTCTGTGTGTCGCTATAAGACTGTTTGTGCTCGACCTAAACCCCGATGAACCCATAAAAATGTAGTAGACTCAATAAAAAGTAAAAAGAATGCCAACGCCTGCATGTCAATCACACGATCAAAGCATTGATGTAAAACGTGCGACCTAGACCCCAAGGTCAAACGGTTGAGCAAGCGTGTCTCATAAGGAATTGTTTTAGCTTCATAATGATATATTCCGATAATGAATACAATCCATCAAGGGGTTTATTAAATATAAACAAATGTCAAATATTTAACCAAAACTTTAACGGAAATTTTATATAACTGTGACCTTGGCCCCAAGGTCAAAGGGGCAAGTATTGCGTGCTACGGAATGAATTGACTTTGCTTTATAATGATTCATTCCAAGTACGAAGAGACTGTTACCTTTTCAACGGAGATTTTCTCTGACTGCGATCTTGATACCAAGGAAAAAGAGCAAGTACGCCGGTCACAGAATGAACTGTCTTAGCGTCATAATGATTCATTTAAAGTATGAAGTAAATGTATCAATGGATTATTAAACATAAGAAAAGAAAAAACATGAACAAAAACCTTAATGCACATTATGTTATGAGTGTGAACTTGCCCCCAAGGTCAAAGAGGCAAGCATAATGAATTGTCTTGGCGTCATAATGATCCATTCCATGTATGAAGTGAATCCATCTAGGTGATTTTTGAATATATTGAGTATAAGCAAAGAAAACACTTTAGCTTAAGCCATACACGAGCGGATCGAGGAGGAGTAGAAGATATGGTGCCTACCCCCCCCCCTTCCAAAAATGAGCGTCAATCAACCAGAACGTTTCCTAGAGTAAGTTTTCTTTACAGTTAATGGTTACAATTATGCCCTGGAAACGCTTATAACGCAGGAGCTTCCGGGGGCTTCGTCCCCTGGGTTCCACAGATCCCTCGCCGACTTGATTACGCTCCCTCTAAACGATCTTTCTGGATCCGCCCCTGCCTTAATGCAAATTTTATATGAATGTGACCTTTACTGCAAGGTCGAGGATCGAGTAAGCGTGTCGTAGAATGAACTGTCTTAGCTTCATAATGATTCATGCCAAGTAAGATTAGATTCTATCAAAAGGTTTAGAAAATATATGAAAATTAAAAGCTTTAAGCAAAACCTTATCAAACTGTTGACGCCGCTGTTGACACCTGAAAAGTGACTGATTTTGTCTCGTTTCCTACTAACGTGGGCTTGACAACAAGTTTTCTCTGACTTTCATTTCGCGTCGTCTACCATCGATTTAACAATATGACATTTAAGATCATTCAAGAGCAGACCACTCCCTTTGTCCAGACCAACACAAAACCTTTACGTTTTCGGACGAAGATAAACATAAAACAAACGATTTCGTATTGATTAATTGGTGAATTAAGTTATATATGATCCAGGGATATCACTTTCCGCTCTGTTTGGTGTATATTTGTAATTCTCTATAATAACTTCTATTTACCCTGATTTCTGTAGTAGGAATCCAGATGGAATGTGTACTTAGATGAGAATTAATTACTGGGTTGTCATGTGTTTATGTCTGCTACGCAGGAATGCCAATAGCACCGACTTTGTAGCATCATTTTTGGGTGATGTGTGCATGGTCGAGATGGTATAGAGGTTGGTGCTTTCAGGCAAGGCGATGGGTGCCGTAACCCGCGGATCCGTGTTCGAATCTCCGTAGAGTACGAACTAAAATTCTCTAACCTGTATGATAATATTATAAATAATATTATGTATTTGTATTTAAAATTTCTTCTAATGTTGTCAACCTTTCACCTGTACGCTCTGTTTGGTTTATATTTGTAATTCTCTCTCTCTCTCTCTCTCTCTCTCTCTCTCTCTCTCTATATATATATATATATATATATATATATATATATATATATATATATATATATATATATACACAGTGACGTGCTTTTCGTGAGAGTGTGACGTGAACAAAACATATATATTGTAGATAATCTCTTCAGTGATCCAAACCCTCTAGGCCAATCCCTGTGAGAATACTGACAATACAGTTATCCGATTAGCACACAACTTTTGATCCTTTTCACAACGCGCATGTATTACCTTCATTACTGCCATACTCTCCCATGTACCACCTGGCCTGTTTCTTCTCCTCTGCAACCTCGCCCTCTGGCGGCTGTCCCTGTCCCTGCTGCTGTTTCTGTCGGAGCTCCTCTATCTTCTTCCTCTTTTCTTCTTTCTCCTTCTCTTCCTCGTGTGGCAGTTTCAACACCACCTTCGGTGGATTCTTCATCTTCTCCTCCTTCATCTTCCTCATCACCGCTATCTTCTTGGCTCGGGCAGGGTTTGGTGGACAAGGAATAGTTATCTGAATACATATTTTACAGGTTATAGCAATTAAGTAACAACATCTGTTAAATATAGATATGTTCTTCTGATAATGTATACCTACTTGCACATACCTTATTCATTTAGCCTACTAAAATACGGACAATGACGATCGTTTGATGGTCCGTTATTGCCAAATACCGACAGACTCGTGTATATTGAGCAACTTTAACCTATCAAACGCGTGATTTACTACTTTTAAAGTAAGGGCGAAAAACCGTTTAAAAATAGTCAGGTAAATATGAGTACATACATTTGCCTATTTTCAGTTAAAAGGTGTTGTACAGTTCTTATGAATAGATGTGTAAGTTGACAATATATCATTCACCTAAGAATATATAAATTTTTACTTTTAATGCAGCCAACACAGTTTCTGATCATTCAAGTCTAAAACATTTCAAAATGTTCTAAATCTACCAGAACTGTTACGATGTCAAAAATGTAATTCGACTAAAACACGTTATTACTTAGAATAAGACTCCAATACAACAGGTCAATCCCAAAACTCACGGTAAGAGGTTTATGGAACTCTGAGGACTCCCAGTTGGTCCGGACGATAGGACTGGCAGCCAAAAGACCTCTACACGCCGGGGTCCGCTGCCGTATCTCATTCAATGAACCAGTGTCAACCGGCTGGACCTGCATGTAAAGAATATCATATATCCTTGTAGAAGCCAGGGGATGTGCAGTGAACGAGATTTTTAAAATATCTTTACTTTCTGCCATTTTTTTTTTCTTTTTTTTTCTGATACGTGAAAAGACAAGCATTATTTTCGCAGATGACAGCAAATCCTGAATTATTATCAGAATGTTTTCATTATATCTCCCAAAGAAATGTTTTGAAAGTTAGATTTTGAATGCGAGCGGGTTGATGGACTTGCCGTGTGTTTTAGCCCGAGTCTAGACAACTAAATAAAATGTTTGTCTCCATATTCTAAGCATACCACACCTACTGAACATTTCTTTGTGCATTTCAACCGAGTGTCAACATCATCTTCTTAGGAATCACGGCTGTTATCATGAACATCACTATATGATATAAATTATGAAATCTTTCTTTTGAAAGAGAAAGGTGGGGGATATTTTTTCTTTCAAGGAAAGAAATGTGTTTTAAATGCAAAACAGTGCAGTTTCTAATTCTTTTGATATCAACTGTGTGGTTCTAGGAACACAATATTTATTTATGATCGGTAAAAACAAAAACAAAAAAAGCTGCCATTGTGTAAAGAAATCGAAAAAATGTCAAAACGACGATTCTTCTTCAAGCATCGAAGGTTTGTAATTACAACCAAATTTATTTTACAGCTAATGGTACTCATAATTGAGAAAGTATTGCACGGACTGGAAGGGCAGAACCATTTCTTGCAATACGTAAGGAAGAACTTACTTCCATCAACATTAGATCCTTGCCTTTGATGGCATCTTTGGGATATGTAATTGTAATTCTCTGATCAACAGATGATGTTACTTTCCCGCCTCGTTTGGAGATAGTCACGTAGTCCCGCTTCAGCCTTGTGAAAACAGCAAAGGTTGTAAGCGAAGCAGTTTCTATCTGAGCGAACCTCGTATCCTGGAACATTTTTAAGCAAACACATATTAATGCTACTGTCACCTCAATTTCCTGATAATATGATGGACAACAATATTTCTAATTATATAATTATATATATATATATATATATATATATATATATATATATATATATATATATATATATAATACTATTCCTCATAGTTTTAAAACGCCTAGCATTGATTGCTTGAAACTGTTGAAGATGTATGCTTGAACGATACCGGAAGAAATTTTGCTTTTCAAAAATGACAGTCTCACACGTTCTAAAAAACAAACAGAGTGTAACCAACGATTACATAGCTCACCTCTACGAAGTTTTCAGTAGTCTTTGGTAGCTATTGTAAACATTCATTATCAGGTAGAAAAAAATTAAGACTAAAGTGATCCTGTCAATGAAATGTTGGCCTTTTTCTAACTAACGTGTTTGTTTAACAAAAGTTATCTTTGCATTTTAACTTTTAACATTTTTAAAATTTAAAAAAGCATTTAGTCGGCACTGTATATTAAATATGTATATGCAGTATTGTGCAGAAATGCCCTTAAAACTCATACATACATACATACATACATACATACATACATACATACATACATACATACATACATACATACATACATACATACATACATACATACATACATACCAGACATAAAACAGTAAACAAGAACATTCTTTTCTATGATACCAAAGTGGAGGTAATACATTCTTTTCTATGATATCAAAGTGGAAGTATTACATTCTTTTCTATGATACCAAAGTGGAGGTATTACATTCTTTTCTATGATATCAAAGTGGAGGTAATACATTCTTTTCTATGATATCAAAGTGGAGGTATTACATTCTTTTCTATGATATCAAAGTGGAGGTATTACATTCTTTTCTATGATATCAAAGTGGAGGTAATACATTCTTTAAAAATAGTTCTTCTTAAATCTGTAGCAGAAGCTTTTATTTATTGAGCACCACTGGTAGCCAGAGTTTACTGAGTGAAAGTCACATCAATTGGGTAACTTTGACAAGACTTCCAGTGGTACATGCATAGTTCATGTATCAGTAATTACCTTGATTAGCCACAACATCTAAGGTCTGACATGAAACGAATGCAACATGAGTCATCTAATTCCTACACTCATTCACAATTAATTATAATATACAGTATACAATGTATAGTCATTATTATGGAAAATTATTTACTGAGTAAATACATCTATTCCTAATTCCAACTGCACTAGTCAGAAAGGGCTTTCTCAGTAGGCTCGGATGTATAAAGAAGGGAAGAATATATGTGGTCATAAGCTAAACACAATACTTAACCCATGTTAATAAAGTACAAAATGTAGGTCACAGCGACCTTCTTTGGTTGTAAGGGTGTAGTATTAAAACAGAGATGCATCCAATTATCAAGTTTTGTGATTGGAACATAAACAGCACCCAATAAATGAACTGTAAACAAAATGTCAACAAGGTAACTGAAGCATGAAGTATATGTCACAGAGATCTCTTTTCGCAATAAGGGTGTAGTACGTTGTCTAGATGAATCCACTCGTCAAATTTCATGATTCTAGTTAGGATAGTATTCGTTAGGATAGTATTCATGTAGCAAGAAAAAACACTCATGTGGTCATAAGTTAAACACAAAAGCTTAACCAAAGCCAATAAAAATGAAATATAGTTCACGATGAGCTTCTTTTGTTGTAAAGGTGTAGTGCGAATAAAGATGTATATCATCATCAATTTCATGATTCTAGCATGAATGCTGGCTGAGAAATGAACACCAAACACGAAATTTAACGTAAGTCAGTAAGCGCAAAATGTGGGCAAAATTACCTACTACTGAAAATGGGGAGTAATGCTCTTCAAGATGCATCACCTCACCAACAATCGTCATTCTAGATAGGATAGTATGTACACATGTATAAAAAAAAAACAACCTATGTGGTCATGAGCTAAACGCAGAAACTTAACACAAGTCATTAAAATGTGACATATAGGTGACTTTTTGTATGGGTGTGGTACTAAGAGAAATGTATACAATCGTCTAGGTTTATGATTCAAGCACGAACAGTTAAACCACAAAATTTAACCAAAATCAATGAAGTGTGAATTATAGGTCACAGTGACCTATCTTTGAAATGAGGATGTAGAACTCAACAAGATGCATTCCCTCACTAAGTTTCATGATTCTAGATATGATAGTATACACATAGCATGCCAGAAAACCTATTTGTTCATGATCTAAGCGCAAAAACTTAACCTAAGCCAGTAAAATGTGAAGTGGAGTTCACAGTGACCTACTTTTGTAGTAAGGGTGTGGTACTAAAAGAGAGGCATACAATCATCTTGTTTGATGATTCTGGTATCAACAGTGTTTGCGATTGAACAAAAATCAATTAATCTTGAAATATGGGATACAATGACCTATTTTGTGATTAGACTGTAGTACCCGTCAAGATGCATTCCCTCACCAAGTCTCAAGAATCTACGTATAACAATATATATATATATATATATATATATATATATATATATATATATATATATATATATATATATATATATAGTGCAAAACCCTATTTACTCATGATCTAAAAGGTGAGAACTTAATCTAAGCCTGTACCATGGGAAATGTGGGTCATATTGACCTCCTTTTGTGTGGTATTATTAGAGATGCATAAAATCAACCATTTTTATTATTATAGCATGAACTGAACTTGAGAAATAAACTAAAAACACAATATCTACCCAAAGTCAGCGAAGCGTAAAATATGGGTTTTAGTGACCTATTTTTGTGATGAGGGTGTAGTAGTCGTCAATATGCATTTCTTCACCAAGTTTCATGATTCCATGTATGCATACAGTGTGCAAAATCCTGAGCTAAACATTAATTAATAAAGTACAACTGTACAACAAATATATATATATATATATATATATATATATATATATATATATATATATATATATATATATATATAAAGTTAGTGCCCTAAGCCCCCTCCCCTGATGATAGGTGTTTTGAAACCATTCCAAACGGTTGCCTAGAACCCAGAAAGAAAGACTGGTTGAGATACAGTGAGACTATACATATGTGTACGCTGGTATCTGTGCCAACGCCGACGCCGACGCCTGGGGGGGGGGAAAGGGGTAGTACAATAACTATCATCTACTTTGTAGAGGTGTTCTAATCAAGCAATATAGCCAATAACTTCGTCAATATGATGTGTTCATTATTGTCAGAAAATAGCTGTTTATCCATATAATGTGTTTATTACTGTCAGAAAATAGTCGTTTATCAAGAAATTACACAAATCTCTTCTCGACGTAATTAGTGTTTCGTAACTTGGATATATAATATGTGATAATGGTAATAGTGAACATTT
This sequence comes from Margaritifera margaritifera, assembly GCA_029931535.1. Lineage (NCBI taxonomy): Eukaryota > Metazoa > Mollusca > Bivalvia > Unionida > Margaritiferidae > Margaritifera > Margaritifera margaritifera. The sequence continues at coordinate 1,543,900 of JAQPZY010001694.1, read as the reverse complement.
GTTTGTTTACAAGACAGACAATGGTGGTGCGAGTTTTGGTAGACAAAACAAAACATATAAGCAATGCCCTGTCTATTTAAGCGAACTGTTTGAGCAAATTCATTTTGTTTCTACCATCATCTCCAGGAAAACATGAATATAATTTTTAAACGTAATCACAACTAATTGCAATATATTCCTACATCCAATCCACTCCACCCACAACATGAGCACACTGATTGTTAAGGCGTTGTTGAGCACACTGATCGTTAAGGCGTTGTTGAGCACACTGATCGTTAAGGCGTTGTTGAGCACACTGATCGTTAAGGCCTTGTTGTTTAAATAGAAGTCTCAATGATTACGTTGTGATTTCAAATATTTCTATAATCCTAAAATTCCGAAGTGTGTTCTGCGTGTCACAGCTCCTAGACACAAACAGCTAAGATCTCCACTTCTCTCTTAAACATAATCTCACATATTGTAATTGAGTGTGCAGAATTATCCGTCTGATTTTTTAGTGTTTGCAATTAAAAATTGCGTTAATGATATTGCTGCAGCCAGTCCGCCCAGACAGTACAGTTACTGGGGGCACTTGATTTAGAGTTCCGAATGTACAATACTCCGTAGCTTGCTCACGTAACAACCAGAGCAAGCACGAGTGTGGACACTCTAGGTCGAAATCAAGTTACAAAGAAGTTTGTGTGGGATACTTTTTTCGAGTTGCCATGAAGAAGTTGGTAACGAGAATCAATGCATGTTTCCAATAAGTAAAGTAAGGGGATTTATTTATCACGTACAACTCCACAAACGACATTGCTATGAATGAGTTGGTACAAGATCTTAACTGTTTAGTCAGCAAAAAATACTGATATTTAAAATTATATTTCAAACAGAAGGAACATAGTAACAAAACAAATTCAAGTACTTAGGGGTCCTGCTACTCCCATTATGTTATGTCAAGAGAACACAATTTTATAACTCTGTGCAGAACTCTATATCAGTGTGCTCATTATCGACACTCACGTGATGTTCAAGTCGTGACCACTGTCTCGGCAAACGGCTATTATTTGTTTGATGAATATGACATGCTTACCCATACCCGGTATAATCCCAAAGTGTGTCTGACTCGCAACCAGTTAATATATTTTATACGTGTAGCACTCGCCTTGTGTTGTTTTTAGTCGGCCCAGACCTCGTATTTGACTGTAGTGTACGTTATTTTGAAAAAGCCTATACTCTGATCAAAGGGTTATATATGTATAAGTATGCGGTTACCACAAATCTAAACAATATTCCTGTAATTTTACTAAAGTTCTCTACCGTCATGTGTAATTATTTTAAAACACGTATAGTCCCCTTTTTATTTATTTTGGAAACAAAGCCTGATACCTATTGTGTAAGACGAAACATCTACATTGGCGTGTTTTATATGAACTTTAAAAAACATAAACATTACCTCGAGTCAGTTTATTTATGGGAAAACAAGATTGTATGTTAGTAACAAATGAAGAGATACAAAATAGAATGAAGCATATACATGACGGTCGTGTACTTAGCCTGTCAAACCTGTGTACACGACTATCAAGTACATTTTATTATCCTCCTTTTTGTTGTAAGATTTTGCGGCGCTGTAGTCAAGTTAATTATACTACACTTTTTAAAAATAGTATATATCCCTCAACGATCCAGATAAAACGCGTATCTGGCGTAAATACCGTCTATACTCGCGTATAATTCAATACCAAACGCAAACTGCATAGAGCCAGGTCTGCCATCGCATAATGCGCCGGCAGATCTGGCTCTATGTAGTTTGTAATCAGTAGAACAAACAACATAGACCCTGATCTGCCGGCGCATTATGCGACGGCAGATTAGGGCCTATGTTGTTTGCTTTTGGACCCGGATTATTTACGGTAGCCATAATACGGTTGCGAAAATATTCGGTGGCCATAATTTTTCTTGGAAAGCGCATTTGAAATGAAAAATGAACTCATTAAAACTCTTTATCAATCAGCAATTAGCTTTTAATTTCATACTCAGTAGTATTTTCGGTAAACAAATTCAACGGACAGTACTATTACTGTATTCGGAATTCATTGTATTTACACACGTTTTATGAGACTATCACATTTCAACCAGTTTGATAAGCTTTCGTGTCTTCATGTGAACTGAAAAATTATTTTTCATTCATACATGCAGTATAAGAAAAGGCAATTTCGCTAGAGTGTTAATGTGGCATGAATGATTTACTATTTCTTATGACTTTTAATCGAGGAATAATCCTCACTCACTTTGTGACTGTCAAAGACTGTATCTGTAGTTTCAATCTCCTTCCAGTGACCGTTTATAAAAGCCTTAATAACTGGCTCTCTGGAAGCGGCTGTACTTCTCTGACTGACGTATGGAATCCCCACCAACACCGCCTCCTGACACGATAGAAGAAATATGACATTATATGGCATTACGTATAGTCGTATACAGATCTCACAGCAAAACAAACTCGTGTACTTCTTCATCACCAAAAACATGTACTGACCATAATTATATAATTTGCTAAGTATGCACATTTTTTATTGCCTTATTATATCTTCTGATGCTGCCTTTTCGTAATGAACTTTACATAAAGGTCAAGGTCATTCTATAAAAATGGAAAGGGGGTGGGAGTGGGGATAGGTAGATCATTTAGTAGAGCGTCGGATTCGTAATCCAAGGGTCGCGGGTTGGATACCCGCCCAGGCCAGACCGGATCGGCTGCCTTGGTGTGTCTATGGAAAAGACACTTAGATCCCATTTCCTCGGCATGATATAGCCAATAATGTATTAAAAGTGCTGTTAAAACCAACACACACACAGTTGGGGGCGGGGTAGATGCACCTTTCCTTCAGCCTGAATTTGGCTTTCGTCGAGAGAACATCTCCATATCGTGATCTGGTTCGCTCTTAGACATGGAAAACTACCTGACACAGTGATTGACAGATGAAACTTAAAACCTAGCTGACCACTTGTCAGTATTAATTGGCTCAGTAGCCTATTATCCACTACACCTCGAGATTCACAGATATGTTTTCCTATTACACTTTGTTTGATACGTTAGATAACTAAGTTCCAACTACTCGACCAACCATAATTTATGTGTAGCATATGCTACCCACTCTATACTAGCTACATACCGGTTTTCAACTTTGACTTTTAAAAGTGCAAATGTGTCATTGAAGCACAAACCAAATGCTCAATTTTTAGTGTCAACGATATTCACCAATAACCTATTGAATTTATATAAAGGTAGGTGTGCGTGTGTGTGTGTGTGTGTGCGTGTGTGTGTGTGTGCGTGCGTGCGTGCGTGTGTGTTATCTTTCACAACATGATGAGAATAACGTAAGATTTTGTTCAGAGTTTAATAATTTATGGAAGGACAATGCTATTTGAGAAGGTGGATTTGCTTCCAGCCGGTCAATTATAGCTATTATTCACTTTTATGGAAACAACATTTGTTTAGTGTATCGATTTGTACCCGGTGGGACAAAGTTTTTTTATGTGAACTAGATGAAGAAGCTTTCAAATAGAATTATATATATATATATATATATATATATATATATATATATATATATATATATATATATATATATATATATATATATAAAATTAAGCCTATAATCTAAGGATGAAAACTTGTTCCCATTATACTTTATTTGTATAACTTGTTTGCAAATTTCTTTATCTTTTATTTTATAGGAATAGATGTTTACTTTTATTCTGAAGGATATATATCCCTAAAGATTTTAGCAATTTTACTATTTTCACTACCAAATATTTACTTGGCACTATATAGCCAAAATGTTGCTTATGCGCCGTACAATCACATACATACATACATACATACATACATACATACATACATACATACATACATACATACATACATACATACATACATACAGACATACATACATACATACATACATACATACATACATACATACATACATACATACATACATACATACATACATACATACATACATACATACATACATACATACATACATACATACATACATACATACATACATACATACATACATACATACATTTCACCTGTGATTTCTTTTAAATGGTAGTGTAGTAAGTACACATTGTATTAGAATTATCCCCATAGTTCTGACTTCATCTCATGGACGAAACTGAATGAAAACTCACTGAGATTAAAGCAAGCATTAAAAAGTAAATGCAACAAATATTTCAATGCATCAAACATATGTTCGTAAAACGTTGGATACGTTTGACCTTTTGACCTATGGACAAACAAGTGTACGCCTGTTATGTTGGATTCCATAAACGGCCAATTTTTTTTTATATTTGTGACAAGTTTTCAGTTGCTTAGACATCAAATAATTAAATGAGGCCATAAGGTTTTGTGATGCACTGCAGGACAAAAATTGCATTTGTCAACATATCATACCATATAACGTGGAAAATTATCATTCTCCTTCAAACCCTTAGTAAATGTATCTATATAAAATTTCTGGATAATTAATTAATTTTTTTGCAGCAAAAAAAATCGTTTTAAAAACAAGTATATACCATCACTACGCCTGATAGTCTTTTGAAATATTTAGTGAAAATGGCATCAGATAACTAGCTATATTTCGATGCATACCTGCAGTTTGTAGTCCGGGTAGGTGGGATTGATCTGGATTATATTGCTGACCAATTCCTCATGCTGCTCAAAATGCAAGGAGCAGTCTAGTCTGTCAATCAAACGACAGGTGACGTCACTTTCCTTAAACTTGGATGGAGATGCTCTGATAATGCATCCGAAATCACCACCAATTTTGTATCTACAAAAACGATGGTGTCACAATGTACATGTAAATTGGATAAAGATACCATACCGAAAATACAGATTAAATAACTGCGGATATTGTATCTGCTGAACAAGATTATCTTTTTTATCTTTTTTATCTTTTTATCAGCACAATGAGACAATAATTCTATCAGCGACAACACAAAAACGCATGTTACATTTTTTTTTAGCTTTGTTTGTTTTGTAGAATATAGCAAAATTAATACAAGAATAACTTCAATAATTTCATGAAGATGACCAGACTGAATATAACTAGGAGTTCCAGAAGACAAGAGAGAGAGAGAGAGAGAGAGAGAGAGAGAGAGAGAGAGAGAGAGAGAGAGAGAGAGAGAGAGAGAGAGAGAGAGATGGGCTTAAACTACCGAGAGTCACATGATATAAATGTACTACATTAATTGAAGTCTGATTAGGTGTTCATGTCTAAAGAAAGAACCCTAACGAAATCTTGGGCTGTGTTGAATAAAAGATAATAACGCTTCATACACTTCTCCAAATCGGAGCACATTAATGATTGCTAAAAAAAACGAAAAAAAAAATAAAAAAAATGAGGCATATAAGTTCCAAATGGACTCTTGTCGGGCACCTCACATTATGTACAAAATAGTTTCTGTGTGAACAAAGTCAGTCAAGGCAGCTAACCCTCCGATAAGGTTAATGTATCCGTATCGTGCATGCGTAAGACAAGGTCGATCACTTTAGCGATGACATGCAAGATTTAACCTCAGTCATTGTATTCCGAAAAAGGTTAAGACGAATCAACCAAGAATTATGTTTTGTAAAGGGGCTAAGTAACTTTGAGGTACGAATGAACCCTGGGGCCAATGTCAGCTGCATGTCTAAGTTAAGTCTTTTTATGCCCAGTAAGTCAATATATATATATATATATATATATATATATATATATATATATATATATATATATACGGTTTTAGGTTAGGGATCTCTGTTGTGTATAAATTTATATTTTCATGCCCAGCAAATGCATATGTGGTCATAAGGCAGGAGTCTCAATAGTTGAAAATTTACGACCCAGGCTCTAAGTCTCTGGGGGTAGAGATGGGATCACGGCATCAATCTTTGTTGCATGTATAAATTTGTCTTTTAATGCACAGTAAGTTACAGGATTGGGATCTCACTAATTTCTATGTTAAGACCCAGAAGCTAAGTTCTAGGTGTAAGGACAAACACTGGGCATCGTCCAAGGTGTTTAAGTCTGTTATATGTTGACACATGGATCATTGATAGCACATACCAATTCTTAGAGGTCTGAGACATATACTCCGGGGTTATTTGAAATTTATATAAAATGCCAGCCACCCCTCCTCCCCACCCACCAGCACTACCCTTAGGGGCGTGATCAAATTGCAAAAGTACTGCCATAATCAACAGCCATAGGACTATCACTCACCAAGGGTTTTCATGTGTCTAGATTTAACTGTGAATGAGGAATTCAATTACATTTCACTCGTACTTAAGTACGAACAAACGGACTGTATCACAGTAAGCCCTTGCTTCGTTAAAAACGGATTATATCACAATAGACCCGTGCTTCGTTACAATAGACCCATGCTTCGATAAAAACTCAGGGATAATTATACGTGGAGAATAGACAACAGTAAACTATAAAGATCAGATTTATCTGACTGAATTGTCAGAAAATACTACTTTTAACCAAAGGTATTAAGGGAAATAAAATCCAGACTGCAAAATTATTCGATGAAGAATTTAGTCACTCACACGCAGAATACAAATGACTGTGACCAAAACTGTACCGGTTTTATTTTATTAGCAAAACAAACATGTAGAAATAATTCATAGAACATCATACAAATAGGAGAAGAAAAAACCTTGTTCGCGCACCTTAGCCTTTTTGTAAACGAAAGACTCGTTCTGTCGCAGCCGGGAGGACGGCACGTTCAGGGACATTTGACTCTGTATCAGAGAGTGTGATGTGAATCTCGTACAAAAATATGCAAAACATCGTGGGTGGGGGTGGGGTGTGTGTGTGGACTTTGTGTAAAAATGAGTCTATAACTTGGCGAACATTACTTTCATTTACAATATTCTTAATCTTTTGAAATGCCGAATGACGAAATGGCACATCTCATTAAAAATAGGTGTTCTCTGTTAGCGTAGAATGTTATGCTCTTGCTCTGATGCCTATAGTCACAGTTAAACCATCAACATACCACAGATTGTATATGTAGTTTAAATGAAATTTTTTTTTGGGGGGGGGGGTGGGGGGGTGGCATCTTTGTTCTTAGACTCACTCGTATATCGGCCATTTTTCCCATGCACGTGTTTTCTCCGCTGCAGCCTCTCTCCGCTTCCACTCCGCCTCTTTCGCACGTCGTGCCTCCTCCGCCCTCCTTTCTTCCTCCTCGCGCATGCGCCTCGCCACCTCCATCTTTTTAATTTCCTCCTGTCTCCGCCTCTCTTCAAGCTGGTGTAAGAAAAACCTCGCAGTAAATTTTAGTCAGCTCTATAACATGGAAGATCAAACTATAATACAAAAATTAGTTATTTTGTCTCTTTCAATGTACATTTGCGACTGTAAGTCGGAGATAATTTGCAATTATTAGCTTTGCAGGAAAAAGAAAATCTTTGAATGTCTCAAATTCGACATGACATGCAAAATACATGAAAGAAAAGCGAAAGCCACCTGTATTTGTTTAAATGTACGGATCACTTTTCGAGTTGTAGTTAAACCCTATAAACACACACATAGATACTGATGACCTTTGTGTTGCTCTATCCACATCGATGGACAATGCTCTTTATTTTGTATATATTTAGCATTACACCAACCTCTAACAACTCTTAATATCTTTTTTTTTGTTGTATAGATTTAGCATTAGACCAACCTCTAACAACTCTTAATATCTTCATTTTGTATAGATTTAGCATTAGACCAACCTCTAACAACTCTTAATATCTTTATTTTGTTTAGATTTAGCATTAGACCAACCAGTAACAACTCTTAATATCTCTATTTAGCATTAGACCAACCTGTAACAACTCTTAATATCTTTATTTTGTATATATTTAGCATTAGACCAACCTCTAACAACTCTTAATATTTGCAATGACCACTTTTAAAAACCCTAATTTTTGCCTTTGAAGGGCTCTAAGTATTTTTTTTTATTTGCATTCGTTTCATTGTCACAAGTTGATAGTTTGAAGATTACTGCATATTTGTAAGTTTTTTTACTCTAGTTTTCTCAAAATTGCCCCCCCCCCCCTTGACCTTCTCAACAACACGGACTTGTAGGATTATATGACCTCAGTTATTTACATAGTTCATCGTACCCCCTGTTTTTATATTTATTTGGAAAATTGATGATTCAGCTTTACAGGCACTGTAATTGTTTCAAATTGTGCAGAAGCATACATTCATTATTTCAACATTATGTCAACATTATTCGATAATATATCTTGTGTAAGTAAAAAAAAAAAGTGAAAGATTATAGCACTGGGCGGCTAGAAGTAGAACGTAGTAGTATCCGCCTTCAACAAACTTCTAGGAACACGTGACATTTGATTGTTACAACCTGATTTCATTTTAAACAAAAATAACCACAGCCACTGTATCTACATTCGTAACTAAATTAGTACTTATGTCAGTACTTCCAATTTGATTGTAAGCTGTTTGCCCCATGGCGACATTTGTTTTGAAACTTTTGTTGATCAGTCAGGTTATAACTGTAATCACCTGAGCCTTAAGTTCTATTTCCTCCTGAATCCTTTGCGCCTCTTCCTTCGCCCGCTCAGATGCCAGCTCCGCCTCCACCGCAGTACTCTCTGTCTCCGCTGCCAGGCGTACTGCCTCCGCTAGCTCTGCGTTCGCCTTGGCCACCTCAGCGTTCAGTCGAGCTAGCTTCTTAGTCAGTTCCCGCTCCTCGATACTCTGTTCCTCATCTGCAGCAGAATACAAATATTCGTACTACTATTAATAGTGGCGTTAAGTTGAATGATACCCATGAATACTGACAGCAGGAAAAAAAAAAGAAAAAGAATCAGTTAGTCGAAAGATTATAACATGTGATTACAAAGTAGATGATACTGAAAGTCCAGTTTTTGGAAGCACACGCATTTTGTTTCCACATACATAATCTTTAATATTGCAAAGATTGAACTTCGTCCTACTTTCATTGTAAAAGAACTCTGAAAGGTAATTTAACAAGTTGATAACTTATCCAGTACTTTAAGTTATAGGCAGAAGCCAGAACAATTGGTACATCCGCGGCCTTTTCTGTCAGGTCGAGAAAGAAACTTCGGATGTAATTCGTCGCCATTGAGAACTATATTCTGAACTACTTTCGTTCACATGGAACAATATGGCGGTGGAAGGAGACAAAGTCACAATTGGAACATTCTAGGCCTTTGCTGTCGTAATATATGTGGTGCACTCAGCCAGAGCCGAATCACCAAACACATTAAATTGATGTGTATTCATACAACTACTTCCGAGGTTATTTCTCGACCTTGCGGAAATGCCTGAGCGATGATCCGATCGAAGCCAGGGGTAAAATAAAATTCAGACGTATTGCATACAATCCATCAGATCGTGATATAGGAACAACATCTTAGTGTAGAGAGTTCTTGTATGTTGTTAATACTTCTTTTCTTTTTTTTCTTTTTTTTTTTTTGTTTGTTTGTTATTTTGAGAATATATGCACTGATATTACTTAATTTAGATACAACGATATCAGTTACTATCTGATGTTGCATACACACATACACAACATACCGTGGCTTATCAATTGTCATACCACACATCTCTGAAACAGAACACAGAAACTGTTTTCATTAGTGAAGGCCACTGGCTCATAATACAATTATAAACAATGTATTGTGTAAAGGTGACCAGAGATGGACATATAATGAAATATTTTCTTTGTGAAAATAGCAAGGAGTCATGTACTCAAAGAGGACTAACGTATTCCAGTTCCCATATCTCTGAAACGCTCCTCTCGTTTTATTTATTAATTGCTTCTTCGTTTCTACACCTACGTGAATGCCTGGCATCTTCGGTATTTTCGGTAGTAAAGGATGCACAAAAAGTATAGATGAAAGAGAATTGCTTTTAAGCAATGTCGTTTTGCGGAAACAAAAATAAAAGAAATGTGAACAATGTGGAAACAGATAAAAGTACCTTTTAAATATAAATTCCATTTGAAAGATAGAAAATCACCTCCGTAAAAGCAGTTTATTGATTTGTATGTCCTAGTATATTTCCCTTTATGTGGTTAATCCTAGAAACATATTAGCACCATCTGCATGTCTGTGTATTGTCAAACACCTCACATTTATGAAGAAACGCCAAGTAGGGCGATATTTGTAGCAGAAAAGATTTATCAAATACTTGAAAAGATTTTATTGAAAGACCCTCATATTAGGTACACAAGTTGGAGTTGGGGACGAATATTTACGACCGCATACCCAATCGATTTATTTACAATACTGATGCCGACACAAAGATGGGAGCGATATTGCTCGCGGTCAGGGTGAGTCGTGTGGAGGGCAAGTTTGGGATATACCACTTTAGATCCATTATCTCTACCGTAAAACAGACACTTCATAAAAATAAATAAACTGCCTGTGATTATTATGACCAAGTGAAATCAAAAGTAATTCATTGAAGGAGTTTTGTTCACATTTCCAAATGTCCCAGGAAGAAGCATTTAACTACAACTTGGAAAAGTTCAGATGCTGGCCAAGTTGAATATTAGATAGACAATTTTCATTTGTATACCTTGTTGAGAAATGGTGAAAGTCTTCGCAAAACAGCAACAAAAAAAAATAAAAATAAAAAAAATGAGGTAGATATACTTGTGCAGCCTCCCGTTTGACCTAGCTTCACAACTATATGCATGTACATGTACACAACTATATGCATATACATGTAAACAACTATATGCATATACATGTACACAACTATATGCATATACATGTACACAACTATATGCATATTCACAACTATATGCATATACATGTACACAACTATATGCATATACATGTACACAACTATATGCATATAGATTTACTTATGTTGAGAGAAAAGGAGGAAATATCCACTGAAAATGGATAAAATCTGCTGTAAGTACAGATTACCTTAGAATTCTTCATTTGTCTCATGATATACGACAATTTTGAGCAGATTACCTGAACTATAATTTTCCCTGAGTGAACATCACTTAATTTCTGTCACCAACAATAAATAGTGACAAGGGGGCATATAAATAGTGTCCTTCTTTCAAAGAGTAGTTAGAGTCAACAAACATTAGTGGTGTCTAGATCGCCCGGAACTGAGGATGTCACAAAATCAAAGTCATGGTGAAGGTCACTGACCAATTTTAACATATCGTTATTTCTACACAGTGAAAGTTACTTAAATATAGTAACATTTAATGTTTGAACCACACACTTTCCATGCCACAAAGGAGAGAGAGAGAGAGAGAGAGAGAGATAGATAGATAGAGAGAGAGAGAAAGAGAGAGAGAAAGAGAGAGAGAGAAAGAGAGAGAGATGCACATTTATAACATAAGCAAAGTTTTTCAATCGTCTGAAAAGTAAAATCATAAACACATTCTTTGCAGCGTGTAATGGGAGCAGCAGCAGTTAGTAATGAAAATCAGTCAAATAACAGGTGCATGACACTGAGGATGTGAAAGCAAAAGGGAAATGGTCATGGAAAATTGTTAAACTATCATGTCACTGCATCTTTACTACTATTAATATTTCTCACTGAATTTGCTAGGGTTAATACTGGAATACTGTAATTTCATGTTTTCACATTACATATGAAGTGATTGTATATTTTGATATTACACACGTTAATATTCTCTGTTGCATGGGAGCCGCGGTTGCTCAGTGGTTAAGGTGCTGGACTCGTGACCAGAAGGCGCGGGTTTGATTCCCACTATTGTATCAGCCCATATCAGTTACCGTGGTGTTTTCTTGGGAAAAGCACTTTACATTACTTGCATCGACAAGATATATCTTTTAAATTGACAATCAAATTTAAATTAGTTATCAGTGGAATTGAAAATAAGGAATACTTTCTAAAAAGTTAACACCCACACCCACAAGCGATGAATCCCCACTCTCTCTCTCTCTCTCAGTGACCTATATTAGCAAGAGTGTCATTAATGAAAGAAATGGTCACCATGACAACTGTACTGATTACGCATATAATTTCACAAGAGAGTGTCACTTAATAGATTAATAACAAACATTTGGGGAATATTTATGACACAAGGATTGATTAATTTATTTTTAATCCGTTTGTGAGAATAAATGAACACCTAGCATTGTTCATATTGTTTTCATTGTCATAGCCATGAACACCTAGCATTGTTCATATAGTTTTCATTGTTCATAGCCATGAACACCCAGCATTGTTCACATTGTTTTCATTGTTCATAGCTATGAAAAATAAAATTGTACTTCTTACTCAGTAATAAGACAATTATAAGGAATACGGATCGTATTAAATTTCTTTCTTTCTTTGTTTAAACGTAAATCTTGGAAAAGTTTATATTTAACGTGAAATTTATTTGAAAAATTAAATTTAAGAACCATTATTGCTTTGGTAAAAAAAAAAGCTTTCAGGTGTCCAATTCAGTCCTTCACAAACTAGTTTACTTAAACAAAACACTAAAGATACTGTCTCCTTCATTTCAGTGAGGCATGTGTCGGTCTTAGATGCTGCACACTGGGGTGACCCAAGTGCTTGATGAGAGAGAGAGAGAGAGAGAGAGAGAGAGAGAGAGAGAGAGAGAGAGAGAGAGAGAGAGAGAGAGAGAGAGAGAGAGAGAGTGAGATTACATTTAGAACGAAATATTGGCAGCGATAACAAATGATTCAACTCAGAATGTACATTCTACATGCATAGAAAATCCAACATAAAATAATGCTAAACAGACAGACTATACATCGTACATTAATAGAAAATATATACATAGTTAATAGCGGTGATTCCCCTGAATATCGCAAGATGGCCGCTATCGCTTAACAGGCTTAAGGCAGCTGCTCCGGATTTTTGTGACTTTTTTCATCATTTATGTGCTTGTTGTCTGTCTTCGTCTACGTTATTGTGTTCATCATGCATTGGCTGTTTTGTTGGAATGTGTTTCTTCATCATCTTGTCTTGGAAACTAGAACTATTAGACCTTCTCTTAGCCGTCTTGCACCACTGCTACAACTTCCTTTGTTGTTGAACATACCGCCATCACGTGATACTCGCCAGTCCACCCGTTTACGCTATGATAGACCCTCATTAATTGCTTTAAACGACCACTCCTTGGCTCTCCACACTACATTGTGCACTAGACTAAACGACCTGGGACTACATTCATCATTACTTAAATGTAAACGGAAGCGAAAAAAGAAACGTTGTTTTAAAGCTGTCCGGCGTAGAACAGGAAGAAGAATTCCAGTTATCTCCCTTTCGCCATTTCCGGCACGCCAATTTGAAAACTCGGCCGTTAATTTAGATAACCTAATTCAAATTCCTCTTAAATCGTCAACCTTTGTGTCAACTATCCAAGAGATACCACTACGCATCGCATTATTCAATGCCCAATCAGTAGGACCACCGGAAAAGCGCACATAAATAGTTAATTTTATCAACGATCATAATATCGACGTCTTTTTCCTGACAGAAACATGGCTAAAAACATCAGGCGATGATTTCAAGTGCGCAGATGTACCCCCCCCCCCCCCGGTTACTCCATCAAGTCGTTCCCCCGCCACTCCCGCGGAGGTGGAATTGCTATCATCGCAAAGAACTCCATGATCAACCGTCTTAATCACACTACAACCTTCAATTTCAACCACTCATCGTTTGAACTAGTCCAAACCACACTCGCACTGGAACAAAGGTCAGTCCATTTTTTCTGCCTCTACCACCCTCCTCCTAGTAGAAAAAAACAAGCTGACTGAATCTCTCTTTTTGGAGCAGTTTCCGAATCTCCTAGAGTATGGAAATTCGATAGGTGGCAACCTGATTATTCTTGGAAATTTCAACTTTCACTTTGACTGTCCTGGAAACCCATACACATCAAAACTCCTAGATTCCATTCACGTTTTCAACCTCAAACAGTCAGTTAGCCAACCCACCCATAAACATGGTCACATTTTAGACTGGATTCTTTATAGACCTGATGATAATATTCTACAGTCCTCCCTGGTGTCCCACGAACTTGCATCAGATCACCTCTGCATTATATTCCATCTTGACGTATCAGTCCCTAACCCTCCACCTTTATTTGCTACTATGAAAAACCTCCGTATGATAAATAGAACTCAACTAATGCATGACATCCAAGCAATCCTAACAACTTTGCTACCTCCTACAGCAGAACAACTTGATAACTGCCTGCGTTCAATGCTTGACAAACATGCCCCAGCAACCAAGTGCAGAGTATCAATTAAAAAGTGTTCTCCGTGGTATAGCAGTGTTAGGGACCAGCTTCGCACTGCTAAAAGAGACCGCCGTAAGGCTGAGAGGCTTTGGGTTTCCACCAGACTCACTATTCATAAGCAAATCTATGAAGCCACTAAGAAGAATGTCACAAACATAGTCCATGCAGCGAAATCAGCCCACTACAGTACTAAGATCACTGAAAGTTCCAGCTGCAAAGAGCTTTTCGAGATTACTAACCAGCTAATGTCAGGGAACAAATGTACACCACTTCCAACTACCTTCTCTCCAGTCGACCTTCTGGACCAGTTTGCAAATTTCTTCCGTGACAAAGTACAAACCATTAGAGATAAGCTTGACAACATAATTTCAATTGAGTCGTCGTCACCATACAGTTGCGATATAGAATTTCAGCGGCAACCGTTAGCAGCATTTGAACCGGTCGCTATGGATTTAGTGCGTACAATCATGATGAAGAGTGCCCCAAAGTCATGTGAACTTGATCCGATTCCGACATCACTGCTGCTTGAGTGCTTAGATCCAATATTGCCTTCACTAACTGATGTTATTAATATTTCTCTCTCATCCGGGGAATTCCCATCATTTTTCGAAACTGCCATTGTAAAGCCTCTGCTGAAGAAACCAACACTTGACCATAACGATTTAAAGAACTACCGCCCTGTTTCTAACCTCCCATTCATGTCAAAAATCTTAGAAAAAGTTGTTCTATCCCAACTTGTCTCTCATCTGAATTCAAACAGTCTTTTTAGCGATGTACAGTCTGCATATCGCCCTCGCCACAGTACTGAAACTACCCTTCTGAAAGTAGTTAACGACCTTCTCTCTGCTTTGGATAGTGGAAAGATTACAGTCCTCGCCCTCCTTGACTTGTCTGCAGCATTTGATACAATAGACCATGATATATTACTTCACCGTCTCCATCATGTATTTGGCATTCACGATACAGCCTTACTATGGTTCAAGTCCTACTTGGTCAACAGGACACAAATTGTGTCCGCAAATGGAAAACACTCCAGCCCAGTTGATCTATGTTTTGGCGTTCCACAGGGTTCTGTTCTTGGACCGGTTCTCTTCATTCTATACACTCAGCCGCTCTCAAGTGTCATAGATCGTCATCCAGTGTCTCACCAATTGTACGCTGATGACACCCAAATATACAAATCTAGCCACCCAACTGAAGTTGACGCTACCATCCAAGGTGTCGAGAGGTGTATTTCCGATGTGAAATCATGGATGACATGTAACAAGCTGCAGATGAATGATGATAAAACTGAAGCCATTCTGATTACCACACAAAGACTTTCTCATTCACATCCTTTACCTCAAACAATAAATATCAGCAACACCAACATTAAATTCACACAGTCAGTACGAAACCTAGGTGTTACTCTAGACAGTACACTCTCATTGCACCAACATGTCATGAACATATGCAAGGCTGCATACCTTAAGCTGAGACGGATCAACTCCATTCGCAATTATCTTTCAGTTGATGCCACAAAAACACTTGTGTGTTCCTTAGTACTTTCAAGACTGGACTATTGTAACTCAATTCTATCTGGTTCATCTCAGTATCTACTCCAGAAACTTCAAAAAGTTCAAAACACAGCTGCTCGGATCATTCTTAGAGTACCACGAACAGATCACACCTCTCCCCTGCTCTGTACCCTACACTGGCTACCCATTCGATCCAGAATCAAACACAAAATTTGTTCTCTGTGCTACCTTTCACTGACTGGCACCAGTCCAACATACCTATCTGACCTCACCAATGTGTACACACCAGCAAGATACTTACGCTCCTCTTCCGACACCCGTATTCTCATTATTCCCAATACAAAAATGAAGTTATACGAACAACGTTCTTTTGCATACCAGGGCCCAGCAACGTGTAACGAAAGACCCCACTGAACTTAGACACAAAGACACGGTGATCTCATTCAAGAGTGCTCTTAAAACGCACTTATTTCGACTGCAAGAATAGACCTAAAGACTTAATGTTTTCTTACTTTAACTATTTTCAGCATGTTTTTGTTTTCTAATTTCATGGTGTTTGTTTTTTCTTTCTTTTCGTAATCATATCATTATATACGATTTTTTTTATAGGTGTAATATAATGTTGTAAAGCGCTTAGAGCTTCTAAAGATTAGGCGCTATACAAAGTCCTCATTATTATTATTATTATACTACTCAAGGCATTTTCAGTTGGTAATCGTATAATTACAATGCCTCTTAATACTGCTACACATCTCTTTTTTCTGATTGACAATTTTGTATTTTTTTCCGTCTTGCATCATAATATATTACGACAACGTACAGAATCACGGCAGTAACTATGGAGGCTAGGAATGTATGTTGACGACATGTATGTTTCCGAAAATTAGGCGTAGCTAAAGAAACATTGGTTCAACATGCAAGGACAAACTTATGAGTCAATAACAGACCGAAGTTCAGTAAATATTTTCACTAAGTCAGAAGATAGGGATGCCTTCCCCATGATGACGTATTCAAGAATCCTTGATTTTAGACGCAACGTCAAATTTGTAAGTTAAACAGGGCAGCAACTCAGTCAAATGTATTCACTGGAAAGGGTAAAAAAACAAACTCGGCGTAGATCTTTTAAATATAAAGCCCCTCATTAAGTAGACACGGAATTCATGATGCAAATGCAAAGTTCAAATTCAAATTTAAGCTTGAAGCAAGTAATTTTTTTTTCTCTGTACATAAAGGAAAATCAAACTTTTTCTATGGCTGCTATATATAACGAACCATTCAAAATTTGGTTTGAATCCGTCAAAACCTTGAAAATTTATTGAGCGGATTCAAAATTCATGATGCTAGAGAAGACTTCTAAATCAACCGAGGGTCGTAACGCAGTAAAATTTTGACAGAAATATGTCAAAATTGATCTTGACTTAAGTTTGTTTTGCTTGTTTTTTTTTTCTTTTTTTCTTCTTTTTTTTTTTTTTTTTTTTTTGACGAAAATACTATGAGTAAAGATTTTGAAAACGATGATACGCACAAAAGACACAGAAAACCCAAACTGATCCAAATGCCGTGACGTAGAAAACCCAAACTGATCCAAATGTCGTGACGTAGAAAGCCCAAACTGATCAAAATGCCCGTGACGTAGAAAACCCAACCTGATCCAAATGCCCGTGACGGACAAAACCCAAACTGATCCAAATGCCCGTGACGTAGAAAGCCCAAACTGACCCAAATGCCCGTGATGTACAAAACCCAAACTGATCCAAATGCCCGTGACGTAGGATGACGAGACTGAGTCTAGCAAGAAAGCATTCCTCATTATTTCATCCGATGGGCAAACGCAAACAGACATTAAGGGGAAATAGTGTAGTGGTACTACAATATCGAATTTAGCAAAGTTTATTTGCATCATAACATGAAATGCAAAATACTTCAAGCCTGTTTATACTCTACGGTGTCCAGTTTTACTTAGATCCAGAAAATATGTGCAATTTTCATTAGCAAGGCATGAAAAAATAAAAAAAAATTAAAAAAATATCACAATGAAAAGTTTTCAAAGACTAATGCCGTCTGTATACACAAGGAGTCAATTATTTTCTGTGTTTATCATCAATGGCAGATTACAATAATGGTCATAAATGTAATACTAGCATGTGCCAACACTTTATTTAAATAGTAATAAAAAACAACAATAAAAACAAAACAAAACAAAAAAAGTCAGACGTTCAGTGTTATGACATTTAATACATTCTGACGCCTCAAATGTTAAGCTTGTGTGAAGTGTGACGTCATGCCATGTTACTGCTATACACCATTAAAATCATGTAACTTCACATCAGTATCAAATCATACAGATTAGTTGAGTCAATATTGCGTTTTCAGGTCAATATTATAGCATATTTAACGGTGTTCAAATCTGCCATTCAGCTATATTAATTGCAGATACTTTTTGGAGTGAATAATACAAAATTGTTTTTATGAACGGAAATAAAACGTCAGTTTATTTGTGGAGACGTGACTTAATGCAGAAACTATTTTCTTTGACCAGTATAATTAACAAAATATAACGCTTGCAAAATCAATTAGTTTTTGTAGAAATGAGTACGGACTGGATCACAAGAGTCTGTGAGTAGCACTTTTTAAAATAGTTTTAATACAATAGATTTACCTCAGCAGATTGTTCAACAGTCTTCTATGTCCAAAGGATTTGTTTTATATCGGAACAAGATCATATTTACGCCTGTGTATTTACTTGAAACGTTCAGTGTGAGATATGAGAAAAATTTACTTGAAAGGTCCAGTATGAGATATGAGAAAAATTTACTTGAAAGGTCCAGTATGAGATATGAGAAAAATTTACTTGAAAGGTTCAGTATGAGATATGAGAAAAATTTACTTGAAAGGTTCAGGATGAGATATGAGAAAAGCGGACTATAAACGTGAAACTTCGTAGGACTGTTCTGTGTGATTGTGATGAGGTTACAAACATTGGACATACATACATACATATACAGGTAATGTTTGATAAGTCACGTTAGAGCATAAAAATATCGCCCTTAAATTTACGAAGCTTTATTATAATTTTGCCTTGGATTATATATTTAGGTCTAGCAATGAAGTTAGTGTCCAGAAAACCCCCTCAATAATATCTCGACATTACTGCTCATCTCTTACCACTTGTAGACGACTACCTGTCTTTGCAGGCCTATTTGATTGAATGGTAGGTAGGACCTACTCAAAACAACCACTCATTGCCTGAAAGAAGGGAAGTAGTATGACTGAGTCGAAATGACAGTCTAAATCTAGTAAATATATTACCAAAAGTGGGTAAATATAGGTTCCATTGCAGGTTTCACGACTATTAATTTTGCTTTTCATGTTTACATGGCTATAAATTCCACGTTCTCAAATGGACCTAAAAGTTCAAACTAGACATTGTAAATTCAAAATGACATGGAACATTGAGTTCGGTTTGATGTTAGATCTTAAAAGTGTGATATATGATTTAAAGTCAGAGATATGCAGTTAAATATTGCTTTCAATTAAAATAGATCAATTGAGGCGTATTCGAAAGGAAACACATCAATATCTCGTGGCTGACTACATACGTATCTAGAATCCCCTTTTAAACACAGTAATTTTTGTCACTACATCAGTGTGTATTCTGATTCTGACATGGAAATTATTTTAGTTACTTTATACTCAATTAAATTACATCTAATTTGTACAATGCCACAAAGGATTCTTTTCAATAATAAATGCGAGAAGTTGTGGTAAGACAAATAACCCTATAATAAACCTATAAAGTTGATACTACAGTTACCGGTATAACCCCATAAAGTTGATACAACAGTTACCGGTATAATCCCATAAAGTCGATACTACAGTTACCGGTATAACCCCATAAAGTCGATACTACAGTTACCAGTATAACCCCATAAAGTCGATACTACAGTTACCGGTATAACCCCATAAAGTCGATACTACAGTTACCGGTATAACCCCATAAAGTTGATACTACAGTTACCGGTATAACCCCATAAAGTCGATACTACAGTTACCAGTATAACCCCATAAAGTCGATACTACAGTTACCGGTATAACCCCATAAAGTCGATACTACAGTTACCGGTATAACGCCATTAAGTCGATACTACAGTTACCAGTATAACCCCATAAAGTCGATACTACAGTTACCGGTATAACCCCATAAAGTCGATACTACAGTTACCGGTATAACCCCATAAAGTCGATACTACAGTTACCGGTATAACCCCATAAAGTCGATACTACAGTTACCGGTATAACCCCATAAAGTCGATACTACAGTTACCAGTATAACCCCATAAAGTCGATACTACAGTTACCGGTATAACCCCATAAAGTCGATACTACAGTTACCGGTATAACCCCATAAAGTCGATACTACAGTTACCAGTATAACCCTACAAAGTTGACACTACAGTTTTCGATGACATTGGTTTTATTCACGAAACATTTACATGTATCTTATATATTTCATTAATATAGGTACTGATTTAAATATAATTACTCAAGAGATAAATCCTATGTAGTTTGACCCCGTGACTTCGGCTAATCTGATAGAGGAAACACAAGTAACAAACTTCAAAACAGAAACAACGACTGGCGTCAATACACATTCCTAATCACATTCCTCATCTCCGGTGTGTTCACTTTGCGAGTGCTTTTATTTAGGCATGCTGGGATTGCGTTTTTTCATGTGTCACGATTTCTAAGACGTCAATTCAACATCATCTAGGTCTGGATTATAATGTCAAAATCTGACATCATTAATACAACTATCAATTCAAAGTTGTTGTTGTCCTGCAAAGGTGCTTTATAAAAATAAATCATTGTAATGTAAATACAACGATCTAAATTATTGTCATTCGTTAAGGTAATGTTAATACACAAATTTGCATATCCGGTTTCGCCAAATGGCTGAGACGTTTTTCACGCCCAGTAGGTGTAGAATACGGGGTAAACAGGTTTACGTTGCAATTTTAGTAGTACAGAACAGACGACTTCTTGACCCGGGGTGAAGGGGGTGGGGGTGCAGTCGAATTGATTTATAATCTTTAAAGTTATGACCGTGTGCAACTAAACTGTCAAATTCTATACATTCAAATGATACGGGAGCAGCTAAAGCTGCATTTTGTTATTCAGTCAAAATAGCAATGCAAAAATGAGAAGAAAAAAAAAATTCATGAAAAATGTAATAATTACTAACTTAAAAAATCCAAGAAATCTGTAACCGTCCAGTCTAAATACTACCCTGTTTACATTACAAATTACAAAGCGGTCATAAAATTGTATGGTAAGGTAAATAACAAAATTACAAAGTTACGAAGTAGTCCACACGATCAATCTCCGAGTCGACTAATAATGACCTTCCAAATTTTGCAAAATATGCAACAAGTTATTGTCACTCACGAACTTAATTAACTCATTCGTGTATATATCTGTTAAATGTTTATTTTTCCATATAATCTAGTACAAGATCTACTTTTTCAAAATTGTTGATCTACATGTAGCGATCGAATGAATCTCCTCCCGTAAGGTAAGATGCAGGGCTCAGTAAAAAATGTCACAAGCAATCGTCCCTGGGACGAGTGACGTGCAAGAGTTACTCGTCTCTGTCCTCATTATACTCAACGCAGTACACTTCTCCACTATACTCCTTACGCTTTTGCTAAAGATCCACATACAAGCTTGATACTAAAATGGGTTAAAACCATGAAAATATTATATTCTAATACATGGCTCCTTAGGTACAAATACAATATTAGACACTATTTGTAACTCCAGAAATTGCAATTGCACACATATCTCTTGATTTATTAGCGGTATTCACGTTTAAAGTGAAACCTTTCAGTAATCTAGATGTCATAATTGTCCTTTTCAAAGAGCTATCAAGCATCTTTATGAGTAAGATATAGGAGAAGTGAGGAGTCAGAGAATGTCAAATTTTATGATTTTCGTCTGGTCAGCCATTTTTACACTTGCCTCAGAACACCAGTATTTTCGAAACTGTGCAGCTTTATTAATACATTGTCACGCCAAAGTAAAGACACCAGCAGATGTTTTAAATAAGTATGTAATTACTTTTCACAAGAAAAATTACAGTAACTTGCATTTGAAAGAAGAATTCCAACCTGTGTCAATTTATACCAGCTTTCGTACTAAATTGTCCGTTTTGGCCAAACCTCCATTCAAGAGAGCTACACATAGGCACCATAAAAGGAAGATAGCGGATTGGCCAAAAGAACTGGAACATTTCTGATTCATTACCCCAACTAGATTGCGACCAATCAGCTGTTGTCTCGACATTATCTGCTTTATAAATAGATTACAACAGCATGCATTGTGTGAAAGGTTGTGGGAATTGACTGAGACACTTAAAATACTCACTTTGAATGGAAGTTGGCAACATTTGTCTTTTGAAAAGCAATTACATACTTACATAAATATCTGCTGTCATCTTCCCTTTGGCATGCCAGTATGTCAATAAAACTTCAGTCTTGAAAATATCGGTTACCTGGGCCAACTATAACACAACATGACCAGATGAAAAATCAAAACAAAACATTGACTTTCTCAGTCTCTTAGCTTCTCAGACGTCTGACTCAGAAGGATGTGTGATAGTTTTTTGAAAGGGAAACTTTCTCCACATGAAAATGACGCATACATTACTAAAAAGCGTCACTGTAAATGCGAATACCATTAAAAAATCTAGGGCTAGGTGTTAAACTGCGACATAATATCTTCATAATATTTACGTATTTTAGTATCAAGCTTACCTCGGGTACCTGTGTAAAACAAATGAAGTCGTTTCCTTTGCGACATGTTCTAGACTGACAACAAGTAGGCAAATTAGGCAAAGGTTCTTATAATTGACGCATGCCAGATTTTAAGCTATGCCGAATTTCTGTGCTTGTTAAGGGTAGAAATTGCCCTCAGATTTATTCTTAGGGTGCAAATCTGTATCTACTCGTCCCAGAGACCAGTACATAGTAAAGTTTTTCAGGATGAGAGGACGAGTGGTTTCCTGAGCCTTGAAGATGGCTGTTCTGTTAGAATTGATTATGTAGTTGTGCATAGTCCGGTGTATTGTCCATCTAAGACATCTAAACGGTGTGATGACGGTGTGTTGTAGGCGTTTTTCTTCTACATTTATGTGTTTTTGTCTCCACACGAGTTGCTTGAATTGGTACTTGCTCTATGTTGTTTTCGTATCTATTTAAAAGGCTTTCTTTTTTGAATGTCTAATTTTGGGGTATTTATATGGTGAATGTATTTTAAATTTACACATGATCACATACTAATAGGTTTTAAGGACATTAGCAGATAAAAAAAACCTTTTCATGTTTCGATCCTTTTCAAGTTTTATAAAAGCTATGAATAATAATGACAATCTGTATTTTAAGGTCTTTTACGTTTTGAATTCAATAAATTTTATTCAGAAAAATACCTTTTATTGTTGAAATGTGTTCAGTGAGTGTATACCTGATTTTAAATTTTGTTCTTCCTTCAAAATGATCACAACTTTTGATAGTCGTTAAGGTAATGTATTTTTGTTATCAAACAAAAAGCGTGTGCTGTCATGAAATGACAAAGCTAATTTGTTTTTTCTTACTGTGTAAATGTTATGACTGAATGATCTCAACTGACACATATCCAAAAAGTTGTCCCCATGATTGAATAAACAGTCAAGGTACATCTAAACTAGTAGATTGAATAAGCAGCCGTGGTGCATCTAAACTAGTAGATCACACACTTCTTGATTCAATTGCATGTTTTTTTCTCATCATAATCTGTTTTGAATCAGTATAATATTGATCTTAACCGTACAAACTCTTTGAAACTTCATCCTTGAAAACTCCCAAAAATGTTCTTGTTCATTGTGGAATGTCATTGGTGTTTCCATAGGATAGTCACTAGTCTAGAAATAACTGTTGCTTTTTTTCATGTCGTCATAAAAAAATTGGTTTTCAACACTTACGCATATCATGTCCGTGCCGGTTAAGATTAGCTTTAATCAATCATTTAATGTATGTTTTAACTTGTTATAACCGAACTAGTATATTTAACTACTTTAAACACTGTAAATCCGTCAAAGATAAGTTTAGTTAATTTGATGTTTTTTTCTTCTCATGCTATTCAGCACCAATACATACTCTATTATTATTATTTTTTTGCGAACGACAAATCGTTTATATGTATGGAATACTTTTTTTATGTTCTACATATTTTCACTGTTGTCCTCTTCTTAAGGTTTGCCATCTATTTTCTAAACACTGAATTGTTCATCAGTTTGAAGAGGCTCTTTTAATAATCATTAGCAGCTTTCTGTCTCAAACTAGTATTTAGTTCAATATACGACTTTATCCAGGGCTGTTGATTGAAAAGGACAACTCGGGATTTTCGCAAATTTCAAGCCCAGTTGAAGGTAAAGCCTTAGATTTCGGTTGTTGATTTGCTTCCTCGTGTAAATTGTTTTTGCAATAGTGATACATTATTTTCATTTAAACAAGTGTCTTTGGAGTATGGGGGTAGTCCTTGAAATAGCCGTGCAGATGTTTCGTAATTTCCAATTTTGTCTCACGTGCCCAGTTTCATTGTTGTCAGGAATGCTTAACACGTTTTCCTTTACCCATTCAAAATTACTTCTGTTTTTCATCTGCAGTCTTTCACCGGTAAATTTTGACACATCGCTTATTCAAAGGTTGTTCTGATTGATGTACATAATAAAAGATTCAGGCTTTGTTTCATCTTACTCTCCCTGATTTTTACCCTTGCAATCGTCAACACAAAATTCATGATTGATTTTTTGCGTATTTATTTTGAATCATGCTATTCGTCCTCTGATTCCACTTTGGATCACGAGGAACATGTCAAGGTTCATCAAACGTTATAATTCAGCACCACATGTTATTAAAGAAGCGTCATGTTCTATCTAAGAATTACGGTAGTAATAATCAGAATCTAACGTATAGTTTGACATCTCTGATCTCTTTAAATATGTCTCATAGCATCAATGTATCTTTTTCATTTAAGAGTCTTGCAGATCAACTAACGTGTTTAGCCTGAATTGTGAAATTAAATCTTGCACATACTGGTAGACATCATCAGATATGTTCGAGTTAACGATTTAATACTGGTAGAAATCGTCATATATGTTCGACTTAAACAGTACATACTGGTATACATCATCAGATATGTTCGAGTTAAACAGTATGGAATACAATTTTTCTTTATGAGGTATTATTGTTTCATTGAATTTATCAAAACTATCGAAGTACTCGTATGGGTAGACATCCCCTATAGAAGAATTTATGTTACATCTGTTGAAAATGTTTCATTCACCCTGTAGATGTTGTGTCATCGAAATTTTTTGCCACTTGATCTAATGCCTGAAACATGAACATAAAGTTATCAACAGATATAATCGTTCTTTGTACCATTATTTCCTTAACATCCTTCATGAACCTGTCAGCAACTTCTTACTCAATGAGATGTATTTTTCATCTGTATTAGGGATGAATTTAACCTCTTGGTGAGGATAATGTCTAATTGCCTTCTTTATGAAGAGGAGTGCATTGTATCCTGTATACGAAGAAGGGGATGAATTTCGCGTATTTGAAATTTAAGTTGCAATCGTCAAGTGCAGGCGCTTTGTATTCTCTGGTTAGACGGTCATGATCACCAACATCGTAACCTTCAATCTCTTCGTCGCAAATGTGACAAATGTTGGTTCAGTATAAATGTTTCTTGTCTTCCTCAGTGAAGATCGCTGGTTTAGCATTTTAGTCCACAATATATCGTATACAAATCTGGCTATCTAGAGTTATAATGTCTAATTATCTACCAGTTACAAAGCACTTGAATACAATTTGTGCCTCAGTAAACTATTGGATTGTAACTCTTGTGTATTGCCTTAGATCCATACAGAAGCCAGAAGGTATGTGATTAGATTTTTTTATTGACCATGATGAATTGTTATCATTCATATCATCCTTTGAGCAGCTAGTCAACACACTCTCAAAATGGCAATAAATGACAAACGGAACCATTAAATGATGTTAATAGTTCTTGAATCTGACAACAGACTCGACTTCTGGCAAAACGTCTATCGTGTTGCCTAAGTGATAGCATTGTCTGTTGATCATTTTTGCTAAACGTTTGCTGGTCTGACCCAAACTAGAAAAAGGCATGTAGTTCACACACATTGATACTGTTTTTCATCTTTGTTTTCATTATTTAACTCTTTTTTTGTTGGTAGAATCCCAGTGTCATTTAGTCATGAAAATAGTTCAGGGTTTCTCTCTGTTGCGGTGTTAGGTGTTTGTTTCTTTTTGTAAGTTATTTCTTTCACTAAGGAAAACCTTGATTAGTTTGAAACGTTGAGAGACTGTTTTGGTAACTGCGCCAGTTACCAATGTTTGTACACACACACACACACACACACACACGCGCAGTGTTTGTATGTATGTGTGTGCACGCGCGTGGATTACCGATGTGAAAAGCAAGCACGCATAGTTATATCTATACTTATAAATGTTTATATGAGTAATGGATTGTATCCCAATATTTGTAATAGGTATATATTTATATTTTTACTTGAGACATGATGCATACCATGATCAAATATTAGCGGACGCACGTATGGACATCCACAAACATCCATTGAAGTACCTATGTTTAAATATGCAAACACACGCACTTCATTTACGGTTTCATTTGGACATTCAAGGTGACATATCCACATAATGGAAATAAATCTACACATGCAAGTATTTATTTATATATAGTATAAAGATGTCTTTCAGTATGTATCTGTTTGGCCTAGTATTGCTTGGCTGAGTATTGGTCATGCCTGGATCAAATTCAAACCCTGATCCCCTTCATTCGCGTCGGGTTAACTGAAATATTGGGTAGGGATGGGGTTGGGAACCTTTACTTACTTTAGAATAGTGGCCAAGTGTAACGGATGTGAAAACAGAATCAGACATTAACTGTACCTCACGAGGAAGAAGACGGGATTACTGGGTATTATAGTAGAATCTTTGCACTGAAACTATCTTGCTTATGTTACATACTAAATTGGACGCAACATCTCAAGAAATCAGCATAGATTATATTGCATTTTCTGGAAATAGTTGCATTTAAATGAAATGACTGAAAATTTTAGTGCAAGTGACCTTTCTGGAACCGGCTGAATCTCACCGGTTTGCTTTGTCATCCGACCTAAAGGCCAACAGACGGAACTCGATAAACATTATTTTCCGCTTAGGCTTTCATGCTGGTTTCTATTGAATGCAATTAACAATCTTCACTGGTTAGTAAATCTCCAGACACAATCAGGGAAAAAAAATATTCACGATGTGTGTGTGTGTATGTGTGTGTGTGTGTGTGTGGAGAGAGAGAGAAGGAGAGAAAGAGAGAGATTAAATCTTAGTTGTATCGTTATTTTTTTCGATGCATTTTTAATGACAGATGATACATTGTTAGTTGAATAGGATCACTCTCACATGTTCCCTTGTAATTTAAGTATCAGTTTAATCACATTTAAGATTAAAACAATACAGGTACAACATGTATCTGAGTGCATGCTTGTTTCAAAAAAAGTCTAGTCTCTTCATATACTGAAATATCGAATACAATATCATAACCAATATCGTAGAGTGTAGAAACTCATGTGAGCGATAAAGCATTTAACATTGTGGACATAAAATCCAAACATCAGATATATGTGTCTTAGATATAACGGTACCAACTGTGCAAGCCAGGGGTGAGGGTGGGGGGCGGATTTAAAGGTTTATGGTGTATTCAAGAAATAAACAGCAAAACTTGCTGTGATTGGTGCATTATGTGAGAGATGTAGTTTCTGTCAGGCTTACAAAAGAGTTGCGTCTCTTGGCTACATGTAAGACCATGTTCACTCATATATAGATCATATTTTCGGGGGGGGGGGGGTCATGAATTTAAAAAAAAATGTGATACATGTCAATAAAAATGTATCTCTTGTGACAGGATAACTCTTATCCCTCTGTAGGTCTGGCAGAGTTATATCTCTTGAATGTTGTGGAGTTCACGGTTCTCATCAAGTTATGATAAACATGTCATAACATAACTTCCACATTTTATGAACCAATTCAAAATCTACAGAAATAGCTAGCATATTATATTTTGCTGAAGTGAACAGGACCATATCTCAGGATAAACTAATAGTATATTTAAAATGCAATGCAGTGCGCAGCATAGATGTACAAGCTGATAGTGAATGTTGGTGCATTGATGTACAAGCTGATAGTGAATGTTGGTGCATTGTTGTTTACCAGGACAACGTCGTTAGTTCGTAGAGAATTAGCATACATGAAAGAAAATGCCTCCTAAAGGTTCATCAAATAATTTACACGGAAGTAAAGAAAGAAAAACGAAACGGAAGGTTCAGAAAGCACAGCATTGCCAAAATTAATGTCTGACAGATCAATTTCAGCGTCTATCCCAACCCCTACACCGCCAACACCCACCCTGACCCAGATTAATCAATTCTTGATAAAAGAGCAAGATAGTGCAAGAATGGAGGTGATAGATAAAAAAATTGGATACTGTCCCCAAGGCTCTAGAAAAAGTGGCATCAACAGAAAATACATACATACATACATACATACATACATACATACATACATACATACATACATACATACATACATACATACATACATACATACATACATACATACATACATACATACATACATACAACGAACAGTGCATAACTAGCTGTTAACTAGCCTATGCGCTTTCGACTGTCATTGAGTCTTTGTCAAAGGCAAACACAAAACAGAGACAAGACAAAATTAACACAAAAGAGCGTTGAAATTACAAAAGTTTACATGACTATTTCTAATGGAATTAAAGCTTGAAAATGTTTGCTCTTTCGCCTAGTTGGCTTCCACTTGACTGAGGAGAGTCGAAAGGGCTTAGACTAGTTGAAAACTAGTTTTGCACTGTACGTTGTCAGTTTGTTGCATTTATCTCAATCAATCCCTGACACACGCGACCCCTTGCTGGATCAAGTGGATCAAGTGCACTTGAAAGGACTGTTATACGCCGTATGATTTGTATTCATTACACACACACACACACACACACACACACACACATATATATATATATATATATATATATATATATATATATATATATATATATATATATATATATATATATATATATATATATATATATATAAAGCTAAAAGAAATTGTCACGCCAGATGAAAGAACAATTAAAACAGAACATTTCAATCGAGACTAGGGATCTGCGAAATGATTTGGAAAATATTTACGTGGAGAAATTTTGAAGCTAGGCAGGAAAAGAATTTTTTTACAGAAAGAATCGATAAGGTCGAGACAGAAAATAAAATAATCAGGGATGAAAATAACGGAGAAAGTGCTTGTAATGCTTCACTGAAGTAAAGATTAGATGACTTGGATCAGTATACCCATAATTAAAATATTAAACTGTACGGGATAGATGACTTAGATCAGTATATCCATAATTAAAATATTAAACTTTACAGGATAGATGACTTTGATCAGTATATCCATAATTAAAATATTAAACTGTACGGGACAGATGACTTTGATCAGTATACCCATAATTAAAATATTAAACTGTACGGGATAGATGACTTGGATCAGTATACCCATAATTAAAATATTAAACTGTACGGGATAGATGACTTGGATCAGTATACCCATATTTAAAATATTAAACTGTACGGGATAGATGACTTGGATCAGTATACCCATAATTAAAATATTAAACTGTATGAGATAGATGACCCGAACAAGGATGAAACCCCTCAACAGAGTATGGAGAAAGTCATATCTTCCTTGTAGAAATAAACTAAACATCGGTATTGAACCATAATATATTAGTATAGCACACAGAATGGGTAGGTTTGATGAAAATGCAAATAGACAGATAATGTGCCGATTCGTGAGGCGTGTGACCATATTGGAGATACTACAGGAAAGGACAAAATTGAAGGGATCCGGAATAATGTTAAGAGAGGACATTACCAACGCAACTTTGAAATTCATGGAGAAAGTCGGAAATATGAACTCTGTAGATTAGAAAGTACATGGGTATATGATTTAAAGGTGTTCGAACAAATGCAGAACGGTAGAAAACTGTGAGTAACCACTGCAACAGATGGTAGCCACTCTGGGGCAAAAAAGTCACTGAAATTATTTCGAAAAAGATGCTAAATTACAGGTACAATTATAGTTAATATGCAACGTCATTAATACTTTTGTGAAGCACTGAATGTGCATTGCATATTGTGCTTCACGATAGTGTAAGGGAGATAACTGTATATTGAATTTAGGCATTATGTACGAGTGATTGATGGACTAGTAATACATTAAGTGATTGTGTGACTGGTTACTGATGCATATTAACTTGGGAGGAGGGAGGGGGATTGGTATGAATACTTTCTAGTAACTGATCTAAAAGGTTCTTTAAGGGCAGAATCACCTGTTTTAACTGTTTAAAGACATCAGCATAACAGACATGTTTGTTCTTTCCTTAAGTAGAGTATATAAGGTACAAAAATGGATGATCTGTTTCTCATGACAATTAATTTTTACTTGGATATCTGACGTAATATCTTGCAAACATGTATGTCCACATATCGAAGCGATAGACATATACTAAGAGTGGGCACAAGGATATCTTTTTTTTTTCTTTCTTCTTATATTTTTTTTTTTTGTTGAGATATTTGGTTTATTAGGCCCACACGTGTCTCTTTCATATATATAGAACTCTGCAAACAAAATTTGTGTATCCGAACTTTGTTGGCTTGTATGTAACTTGTGTAAAGGAGTTAAATCATGCAGTGGAATATTTATTTGTAAAGGATACATACACAAATGTATTTGTAAAGGATACATATACAATTTATTTGTAAAGGATACATACATAAATGCATTTGTCAAGGTTACAAAAACAAATGCATTTATGAAGGATACATACACAATGTATTTGTAAAGGATACATATACAAATGCATTTGTCAAGGATATATACACAATGTATTTGTAAAGGATACATATAAAAATGCATTTGTCAAGGATATATACACAATGTATTTGTAAAGGTTACATACACAACTGTATTTGTAAAGGATACATACACAAATGCATTTGTCAAGATTACATAAACAAATGCATTTGTAAAGGATACATACACAATGTATTTGTAAAGGATACATATACAAATGCATTTGTCAAGGTTACATAAAGAAATACATTTGTAAAGGATACATATACAAATGGATTTGTCAAGGATACATACACAATGTATTTGTAAAGGATACATACACAATGTATTTGTAAAGGATACATACACAAATGCATTTGTCAAGGATACATACACAACGTATTTGAAAAGGATACATATACAAATGCATTTGTCAAGGATGCATTCACAATGTATTTGTAAAGGATACATATACAAATGCATTTGTCAGGGATGCATTCACAATGTATTTGTAAAGGATACATATACAAAGGCATTTGTCAGGGATGCATTCACAATGTATTTGTAAAGGATACATATACAAATGCATTTGTCAGGGATGCATTCACAATGTATTTGTGAAGGATACATATACAAATGCATTTGTCAGGGATGCATTCACAATGTATTTGTAAAGGATACATATACAAATGTATTTAAATTCTTTGTAAATGCTTATTTTGAGATGCCTGTTTTTTTTTTTTTTTTTGTTTTTTTGTTTTTTTTTTGGGGGGTTGGGGTTGGTTTTTTTGAGAAGCCTGTTGAATTATATATTATAAGTAAAGATTTATACAGATAATTAAATGAGTTTGTGAATATGACGAATATACAATAAAAAAGCATATTTTTTTACAGGTTAATTACAGACATATCATATAATAATATATTATGCCTACTTTATGCCTACTACTCGAATTTTCTCTCTATTCATCTGTTTACACATTTTAAGATTTTTTTTTATTGCCTGGTCATTTGGGGGAATCATTCATAGCACATAACTCTTTAGCGCCATATTTACAATTTGTGTTGTATGAGTGTATTGGTAAGAATTATACTTTTTCTTTTTAAAATTCTTTTTGAAAATGGTTAGTATTTTGCCTTGAAATACAAAGGGACTTAGGGGATAAGCAAAAACGAAACGATATGTTTGTCTTTGTAAGAAAGAAAAAAGTTCCATAATTATATTGTTTAGAAGACGGAAGCGATGGAACCATATAATGAAACAGAGTGGAGATGCACATGTTATTTTAGCCCTGGTATAAGCAGATCTTGTGGCGTGGCGATACTCTTCACACATACTATAGATTTTAAAGTTTCAAGAAGCTTTACAGATAGCAAAGGAAATATAATTGATCAGTTATCAAAGAGTATGAAAATCCTACCACTGTCATCTGTGCAGACTGGAATTTAGTTCGAGATTGTGATATAGATGTAGAAGGAAAAGTAAAGAAAAAAATTAGAAAAAATACCTTTACTGTAATATAATAATAATAATAATAATAATAATAATAATAATAATGATAATAATAATAATATTAATATGGATGATTAATTATTCTTTGAAATATTTGTATTAGAAATCCACGCCCTTGCAATAGAACATTCTTCTTTTAGAAAAAGAAAAGGAAAAATAAGAAAAAGAATTGTTAAACTAAATTTAACATTTGGAATAAATATTTTAAAAAAATTGCAATATAGTGAGTTTGGATGTACTTGAAAATTTTAAAATTTGGCTTGAAGAAATAAGAAAAGAGAGTAAAAGGCAATATTGTACGATCAAAAAGTAAATGGATGAAAAAAAGGAGAGAAAACGACAAAATTTTTTGTAACTTGGAAGAAAGACATTATATGAAGAAAAAAAAAAAAACAATATCTAAAGTGAAAGACGAGTCAGGGCAAATAATCACCGATCAATTCAAAATTGTGAATGAGGTACAAAAGTTATATGATACATTATTTAGTAGACAAGATAATAATGTAAGTCAAATAAAACTAGATGATTTTGGCTCAAGTTGAATGCCTAAATAAACTTGAGTAATGGTAAAAGTCCAGGAAGTGACAGATTCACTATTGAATTTTATAAATTCGTTTGGAAGAACTTGGGACAGTTTTTCATAAATTCAATAAATCAAGGATTAAAAAAGGGATATTATCTGTAACACAGAGGGAGGGAAGTATTACATTATTGCCAAAGGAAAATAAATCATGGGAAATTTTGAAAACTTAGAGGCCTATTACTTTGTCACATATTTCCTATCAAATAGCTTCATTATTTAAACCTAACAGAGTAAAATAATATTTTCCAAAATTTATACATGAAAGTCAAAAAGCTTTATGAAAGGTAGGTATATGAGAGAGTTAGTCAGTCAGACTGATATATGATATTACGTGCTGTACAGAAGAAAATCACACGAATGGTATTATTTTACAAGTTGACTTTGAAAAAAGCTTTTGACTCTGTCTCTTGGGATTTATACAGGAAGTGTTTTCTTTTTTAATTTTGGTGAACAAATTTAATATTATCTATATAAATGCAAAAACATGTGTTATTCAAAATGAATTCGCATCGCAGTTTTTTTTCAAACTTGACGTGACTGTCGACAAGGGGATCCTCTCTCTCTCTTTATTTGTTTTTATTAGTAGCAGAAAGTTTAGGAATTATGGTGCGGAACAATAATGATATTAGGGCATGTGCATAAATGGATATAAAAATAAACTGGTACAATATGCAAATGACACATCTTTTATATCAGATGGATTATAGAACCCTCTGTATGCATCACTAGAAACATTACACTTATTTGCATCAACGCCAGAATGAAAGGTGAATATTAACAAAACAAAAGTGAAAAAAATAGGGACGCTAACAATTCCCAGACACAGATGTATACAAATTTAGGATTTTATCTTTTTTTTAGGAATTGAGTTATCTATGAATAAAGAAGAGATTATGGAAATTAATTTTGAAAACAAAACACAAAATATACAAAAACTTTAGGCCAATGGAATAAAAGAAAATTAATAATATGTGGGAAAAATTATTTTTCTAAAATCAATGGCTTTATCTAAATTGACACATTTATTCTTCATGTTGCCAAATTCAGATGCAAATGCAAGTGTGAAAAAAAGAATTGAACAAATGCATCCTTGTATCAAAGGTAGATCACTCTGTTTGACTGCCACATATGTGGTCGAACAACATTTAACTCCCATAGCTAAAAATAATTAGCTGTGAGGGCTGGATTTGCAAGGTAGTGGTAGTACTTCTAAGGTATTATGAACGGGTAAGCATTATCGAAGAAACATATTTTACTAGAAACATTGGTTTCTCAGAGGTTGAAGGAACCGATGCCAACTACAGTTAAGGTCATTCGAGTATCGACAAATAGTCTTTTTTATTAATGGGGTGTCCTTCACGTCACTGTTCAGTGCAACAAATATATAAACCAGTCATACTTGATGACCATTTTACTATTTATCGTGAATGATATTTTCGCGACATTAGATTTCTCGCAGGAGCTTTTTGGAAAATGTTAGGCTCGTTAACAAAGTTTCATGCATAGCACTTTTTATTCTTTTAGTATCTGCTTATTTCTTGCTTTGCTTTTTATCTTTCCTAATTTTAAAGAACATGAATAACGCCACGCCTCTATTTGTAATATGTATGAATATCCTGACCAAAACACAGAACTGACGTAGGTTTTACGGGCGGACTTAGAGACATATGTAACATTACATATCCTTGAGTTCTTAAAAAGTTTGTACTCTGTCAAATTTTTGGAACCGATATGACTACGTAATACATTGAAACTTCTCTAAATCGGAGCCTTTTTTCTGCAGACGGATCACAGATTGTAATATAAAGAAGGTCATTTTAACACTAATCAAACGTCTTCATACTGGGTCATCAGTGTCCGGTTTAGAGAAACTTCATCGTAAAAGAATTCAATATGATTAGTATATATTTTACGGAAAGTGGACTTTTTCGTTGATGAAAGACATGCAGAACTGTAATAAGAATACTTATATAATTATTGTATTTCCTTTTCATACTCCATACATTTTGGTTCAAAAAATCTGCATAGTTTCCCTCCTCGGAAACAATTTCCCAAATTGTATTTCTTTGTATTAAAATATGTTGGCAATGCTACTGCTTGCTGACTACCGTAAATTATGCCTCTTGGATATGTTCAAGAACTCTTCAGTACCTTCATATGTGAAACGAAACTTAGCATTCCAGTAGGTTATGGAGTTTAAAGTGTCCTACCTATGTGACCGTTGCCTAGCATGGACAGTACGATAACTATGAATGTCACCTTGTATTAATA
The DNA here is from genome assembly GCA_029931535.1 of Margaritifera margaritifera. Taxonomy (NCBI): domain Eukaryota; kingdom Metazoa; phylum Mollusca; class Bivalvia; order Unionida; family Margaritiferidae; genus Margaritifera; species Margaritifera margaritifera. The sequence goes on along the minus strand of JAQPZY010001694.1, from coordinate 1,508,677 downwards.
TATTAGCGGTTGCTGTCATTATGGTGAATGTTGTTTGTATTGCCCGCTTTCCATATTTAATCATCGTGTCTTTTGATGTTTAGGTAGCCTCTCTAATACATGATTTATGAGAGATGGTTTCTCGGGTGAATATTCTGTTTTGTTTTTTTGTTTTTTTGTTGTTGTTTTTTTTATTTGTCCAGGCCTTCAGTAATTATTTATCGAATCCATAATGTTACTATTACGTCATCAAGGCTTCTAACCAATCATAAACCGCTATCGGAATTCGTGTGTTCATTGAAGAGATGATGTCGGAATAAACGCTGAATAAAGCTTATATCAATGCTGCGAAATCCGATTGAAATTTAATGTCTGCTACCCTTAAAAAATAAGTATTTGTCTATATACTTATTAATGTAATAGCATATACATACCTAGCAGAGCAAAATGTTTTACAAACAAAAGCAACACAAGAAAAAAAATAAGAAAAAAAAAAAGAACAAAACTAAAGCCATATGACACGGTTCACTAGCAAATATACCTAGCTGTTTAATGAAAATAATGAGTGTAAACCTGATATAGGTGTAGGAGTTTTTTTTTTTTTTTTAAATATGTGCACAAAATATTAAAATGTTAGACTTTTATTTGCTTATCACATGAACGAGATAAAGTATAAAGCGTAAAAGACAAATATACATCAGACCTTAAATCAATCACCCTTACATTAAGTAGTCTGTTTTGACACTGTCGGGACACGAGGCAAGTCTCGTAGATAAACCTTGCTCTTTTGGTACTATACACAAATCATGACGTTTAAAACGACATAGTATTATCATAATCACCTTCAAATTCTATCTTTTCATGTTAACTATAGCTTTTGCTTTCGTCTAGACCAGACCATGAAATCGTCAAACTGTCAACCCTGATACTGAGATTGCACTCCAAATTTGAGATAAAATATCTAATAAGGTATTGATGATAATTATATAAACATTTTCACCTCTTGGTACTTGTTTCCATTTTGCTTTGATGGAACGATTTGAAACTTCTGAGTTTCCAGTCAAGTTTGAAAAGTTTAATTAATTACAGGTCAGGCCCCAATTTTACCAACATAACTTTAAACTTGATAATTCTGATTGGCCAATTTCAAATGAGATTTAACTTTTCTGCAAATCAGACTGCTGTATTCTCGACTTAAGTTTTGTTGGTGAAAACCAGTTCAGATATAACAATTTTTTTGTTATGAGTCAGATTCATAAAGTCTCCTCAAAGATATAAGATGCATACTGCCGGCATTGAACCTGGAACCTATACCTCAACAATCACGAATCGGCACACTTAGTGTTTCTATTTACGTCTACACGACATCGATTTCCCATGGTGGTTGTGTACTAAATCTTATCTGCATGGAGACGATTACAAACCTGTTATGGTCAGATTTAGGTATTATGAATAGCTAACTCATAGTCATTTTTCTCACTAATCTCCATTGGCGGAAAATATATTAAGATGTTAGGATACACAATATGCCATTGTATTTACCTTTTCACGTTATATAGAGGAGTAAAGCGTTCCTATCAACAATCAATCATAGCGTTAAATTCCTCTCAGGTGCGGCATGACAATCTATCCCGCACAGGGAATAATTGACATTACTCTGTATGCTCAACCATTGAAAGTTTGGTAAATATTAATTTAGTTGGGTAATCTGATGTGGTGACTTGATGGTATTGATGGGGGGACAGGGAGCAGTAAAGCTGTGAGAGGTAAATATTCAATCGTAGCCGAGCACTGTATGTAAATACTCACCGACTGTTTTCAAATAAAAACAGACTTCTATGGATCTCCTTACGGAACAAATTATATTATCTACCACGGACAATTTAACATAATGAGCAGCAATCACTACAAACTGACCTGACAACCTAATCGATATCGACTTTATAAACATGCACGCTGCAAAGCACGACAATTTATAATACTCTGGTACTTGGAGAATTAATTTTCATTATACTGCTATTATACTGACCGTACATAAAACTAAGACATCCATTTACTAGGGAACTATGTTATCCAAGGAAGATATTACAGTAAATTGCCGTAAACTAAATTAAATGAATAAATACAATCTTTATTCTGCTTAAGTTGTTCAAAAGCAAAACACATCATAAACGTTGGTGAATATATATAAATAATAAAACATATAATGAAAATAATTAAAAAGAATTGCCCTAACAGACATATGATTTAGAGGGTCAATAGCTCATAACACAAATTTTCATAATTTATGACTGTAGTACACTTATATAAACGGTCATTAGTTTACAACGAACAAAAAACGCGCATTGAATTCTTGAATGTTCGGTATAAACATGTCGTATCTCTGTGTCTTTCTCTATCTATCTGTCACTCTGTCGCTCTGTCTCTGTCTGTCTGTCTGTCTCTCTGTCTCTCTCTGTCTCACTCTCTCTCTCTCTCTCTCTCTCTCTCTCTCTATATATATATATATATATATATATATATATATATATATATATATATATATATATATCGAAATCTCTCGTGAACAATGCTTAATTGAATGGTTTAAGGTTTAATGAGGTTCTCTATTTTTCCCAAAGAATGAAATATGATAGGAGATTCTCGTAGATTCGAGTGCACGTAAACTTGTTTCGTTGTTTTGCCCCCCCCCCCCAAAAAAAAATAAAATAAATAAAATAAAATAAAGAAATATCCAGTCAATTTTTAAAATAGATATTTGCGATACATATGATTTTATTACATCTGTATGTGTTTCCTTTCCGGTTTAAGTTTTTCCTGCATGGTCATAGACTGTTTACAGACCATTGGCAGGCCACGTGTCTAATTAAGTTTTGGTTTTACGGGGCTCATTTCAGTGTAAAATTAGGAACTTTGGATCGAAAAATTTCTTTTGGTATTCAGAATGGAGGGGTTTTAGTTTTAACAATTAATGGTTTATTAAGATTAGAAAGAGGAAAATTGGAACCAGAAAAAAAAAATGATTCGGTTTAAAGGGGCTGTCAGCTTTCTAAGGTTTCACTATTGATCTTTCTCTCCCTCCCTCCCTCTCTCCCTCCCTCCCTCTCTCTCTCTCACTCTCTCTCTCTCTCTCTCTCTCTCTCTCTCTCTCTCTCTCTCCATCTCTCTCTCTCTCTCTCACACACACACACACACACACACACACACGCACACACACACACACGCACACACACACATACACACGAGAAAACAATTTAGGAATTATATGGCACAAAACATTTCTTTGACAGGAAGCAACGTAAATTTCTGAAAGCATAAACCCCTATACCACAATAAGATGCTACATTCTTACAAATTAAAGAATTTGTTTGTTATTTTTTATGTGACTCTTCATGTATGTATTTCTAAGCGTTTGAATCCTAACTTGATTTTAGCTTATTGACTGCTACATCAGAGTTTTCATCCTTCGTTTATTATCATAGATACACTGTAAATTATGAGAAATTTAGCTGGTATATTTTGATAATATATGATAAAATAACAGACAGTAAGTTGTCGCCACTGTGAAATTCACATGTTTTATGAGAAGCAGAAAATATCTTGTATGTGTTTTTGTAATAAACATTACGGAATAGGTTATAGTCAACATTATAGAATAGGTTATAGTCAACATTATAGAAAAGGTTATAGTCAATATTATAGAATAGGTTTTAGTCAACATTATAGAATAGGTTATAGTCAACATTATAGAATAAGTTATAGTCAACATTATATAATAGGTTTTAGTGAACATTATGGAATAGGTTATAGTTAACATTATAGAATAGGTTATAGTCAACATTATAGAATAGGTTATAGTCAACATTATGGAATAGGTTATAGTCAACATTATAGAATAGGTTATAGTCAACATTATGGAATAGGCTATAGTCAACATTATAGAATAGGTTATAGTCAACATTATGGAATAATTTATAGTCAACATTATAGAATAATTTATAGTCAACATTATGAAATAGGTTATAGTAAACATTATGGAATAGGTTATAGTCAACATTATGGAATAATTTATAGTCAACATTATGGAATAGGTTATAGTAAACATTATGGAATAGGTTATAGTCAACATTATGGAATAGGCTATAGTCAACATTATAGAATAGGTTATAGTAAACATTATAGAATAATTTATAGTCAACATTATGGAATAGGTTATAGTCAACATTATAGAATAGGTTTTAGTAAACAATATAGAATAGGTTATAGTCAACCGAGCTTTTCAGTTAATAATCTACAGATTGAAAAAGGAAGGAGATATTCCACACAAAAGAAAGACCTAAAAGTAAATTTAATAGCAACATTATTGGAAATGAAATTCGCTTTTTACTGTTTTGTCCAAGAATAAATTAAGAATAGGTTGTAGTTAGAAAACCCTTTTCGTGTCAGAAGAATGTGTACTTACACTCATTAGATGTGATTATTATGATATTATTAGAGACATATGCAAATTTACTTATTTAGATTTTTGGACGAGCGAAAATTTTATTTTAAAAAATCTAATTCAATAACATTTCTGATAAAATATAATCTATTCATCCAGTGTCCTCCGACAATTACACATAAAATGTAAGCATATACCATAGATCTGCTAGATTCTGCTCTAATATCCATATGTTTATTTAATATATACTGATCTTTAATTTTATATATTTCTCTTTCATGGTATGATTGATTCTAACTGTTATTTTTCAATGCAAAATTATTTTATTACTGTCACGCATTATCACTCTATGATACTTATAAATCAACGTGTAAGATATAATTGTACTATGGGCCAGATGCCTTGTTAAATGTGTAAGATATGATTGTACAATGGGTCAGATGCCTTTTTAAATGTGTAAGATATAATTGAACTATGGGCCAGATGCCTTTTTAAATGTGTAAGATATGATTGTACAATGGGCCATATGCCTTGTTAAATGTGTAAGATATGATCGTACAATGGGCCAGATGCCGTGTTAAATGTGTAAGATATAATTGTACTATGGGCCAGATGCCTTTTTAAATGTGTAAGATATGATTGTACAATGGGCCAGATGCCTTGTTAAATGTGCAAGATATGATTGTACAATGGGCCAGATGCCTTTTTAAATGTGTAAGATATGATTGTACAATGGGCCAGATGTCTTTTTAAATGTGTAAGATATGATTGTACAATGGGCCAGATGCCTTTTTAAATATGTAAGATATGATTGTACTATGGGCCAGATGCCTTTATAATGTGTAAGATATGATTGTACAATGGGCCAGACGCCTTTTTAATGTGTAAGATATGATTGTACAATGGGCCAGATGCCTTTATAATGTGTAAGATATGATTGTACTATGGGAAAGATGCCTTTTTAATGTGTACGATATGACTGTACTATGGGCCAGATGCCTTGTTAAATGTGTAAGATATGATTGTACTATGGGCCATATGCCTTGTTAAATGTGTAAGATATGATTGTACTATGGGCCAGATGCCTTTTTAATGTGTAAGATATGATTGTACTATGGGCCAGATGCCTTTTTAATGTGTAAGATATGATTGTACTATGGGCCAGATGCCTTTTTATGTGTAAGATATGATTGTACTATGGGCCAGATGCCTTTTTAAATGTGTAAGATATGATTGTACTATGGGCCAGATGTCTTTTTAATATGTAAGATATGATTGTACTATGGGCCAGATGCCTTTATAATGTGTAAGATATGATTGTACAATGGGCCAGACGCCTTTTTAATGTGTAAGATATAATTGTACAATGGGCCAGATGCCTTTTTAATTTGCAAGATATGATTGTACTATGGGCCAGACGCCTTTTTAATGTATACGATATGATTGTACTATGGGTCAGATGCCTTGGTAAATGTGTAAGATATAATTGTGCTATGGGCCAGATGCCTTTTTAATGTGTAAGATATGATTGTACTATGGGCCAGATGCCTTTTTAATTTGCAAGATATGATTGTGCTATGGGCCAGACGCCTTTGTAATGTATACGATATGACTGTACTATGGGAGGATTTTTTTAAATGTGTAAGATATAACTGTACCATGTGCCAGAGACCTTTTTAAATGCTTTAGGAAATAAATAATTCATTCATTCACAACCTATATCCTATGATCAGTATCTAGTGAATACACAAGTGAGACACATGTTAGCGGTGATTATAGAGGTCACCATTACAGTGTTGCGCATATCGTTGTGTATTCCATAAAGACATGGTGACATATTCGTGCATCCTCATCTTTTCCTCAGATCTGTGCCTAAACAGTCATTTACATTCTGACAGCCCATAACATCCATTCTGGTCAAATAATTTAGATAGAAATAAACAATACATATCGGCCGATTTTTACATTGATTAAAAACAATGCATTTTAAAAAAATTGTCAGATTACACAATCATTTCTACAGTAAGTTTAAGCGGTTATTTTAAAACGATCGGGAGTTCATCACAGACCATTCAAAATGTGTGCAGTCAGCTGAAAGAAACAAATTTCGGTAAAGAAAAAATTTAATTTAAATGCTTACAGTTAGGTGTAGAGGTATAATTTGGTGCTTTGTAAATAATCCTTTATGGACAAATAATTATGGTATTTTATTATACAGTGAACACAGGCTTTTGTCGACATATTCTGGGGTTTTTTTTGGACAGATTATACTTGTAATGTGTGCCTATTGAACTTCACATTTCAAACCTATTGTCTCGCCTTATTTAGGGGAAATTGTAAACTGTTTTGGTAAAGTACATCTCATTTAGTATACACACCATATTGTAAACTATCTTTTACTGCTTTATAGGAAATCCCGATTTAGAATAATTTGAAACAAATTCAATTTTCTCAACGTTAAAAAAAATGAAAGGTATTATTACGTGACAATTAAGACCTCCTGAAACCAAATACTTATATTTGTTTACACATATTTTGTCAACATTTGGAAATGGGCAAGGCTTGAATTTACTGCATCTAGGTCCCACGGTCATACCAACTTTATTTACTGTGCCAGTCATTGTGCAAAGACTAATGGGATATACGTTTTTAAGATATATAACTGTACTACTTTGCCAGCCATTGTGAAATATCTGTATTGTATTTCAGTCTGTAGCCGAAAGTGGTAACTCGTTCCTTTTGCGCCGTCGTACACGTATAGGCAGGCACACACGTAGCCACGCACATAATCACTGGATTCTTGCGGATTTTTTTTCTCGACATCTGTTTTCTTTATAAAGTAGATTACACTTTTAAGGGCCAAATCTGAGAGGCACAACGGCTGAGAGAGAGAGAGAGAGAGAGAGAGAGAGAGAGAGAGAGAGAGAGAGAGAGAGAGAGAGAGAGAGAGAGAGTTGTTTCATGAATGCCATGAAAGAATGCAAATGATATTCTATGGGCAAAATGTGCTTTCACGGTATGCATAATATGTGCTCTCTGATTAGAAAAAAAACAACCCCCACCACCCAATCCCTAATAACTGATTGTCAGTTATGATAAGAGACCAAGTATGGGATTAGGAATGTATTACCTGGATGGAGGAAACCATTATAAATCCACGTATAAATTATTTGCTTTTATCATATACTGAGTGGCGGCGCGAGGGTTCGAGGCGCCATGGCGCAATGTTCTTTAGTGGCGCCCCTACTTTGCTACAGAGAACAGTTTTATGTCAGTTGCCAACATCCCTCCTCCCCCTGCCCCCTCCAACCTAAATATATATTTTATGAAGAATTGCCCCCGTTAGACCTCGGTGAAAGTGAAATATTATGAAAATTTAAGCTGCAAATGCCAAAAAAAAAATCCAAAAAAAAAAATAATAATAACGACGGCGCCTTCTTCGCCTGGCGCCCGGGGGCAAAATGCCCCCTTCCACCCACCCCTCACGTTGCAACTAAATATACTACTGCATGTGACCTGAGACTAACATTTTTTTTTATAAAAGGTTTTGTCCTGTCCTGTCCTGTTCTGTTCTGTAAAAGGTATTGACAATGCATGAGTGATCAGTTACTGTCCGTGGACATATTGTATAGACAAACATGTATATATCTTTTGTTAGACATAAGCGATTAACTTAAATTTGATGTGTTCTCGTGGATAGATATCGGCGAAAAACATAATAGAACAGAACAGATTTCTATTGATTTGACGCATGCAAAAAAGCACATAGTCAATAGAATACATAATTAATATACAATACATTGTTGCATCATAAATGAATGAATAATAGCGATAGAAACCTGTGTGTACATAAATCTTTGGAGAGAGAGAGAGAGAGAGAGAGAGAGAGAGAGAGAGAGAGAGAGAGAGAGAGAGAGAGAGAAGATAATCTAAGTTGGAATGCATTATTCACATATTTACCTAGGTATTTTACAATTATTAAATCTTCATTTTTAAGTAATTGTAGTAGTTTATACGTGCTTGGTTTTCTAAGTGAGTGGCATAGAGGACATATTAAGACAAAATGGTATTCATCTTCGAACTCATTATTTACACAAAGTTCACATTTCCTTTCATGCCGTTCGTTTCCTACATGTCTACCATTCTCGATATTTAATGGGTGTGACGAAGCCCTTAATTTACTTAAAACCTTTCTGTGGCTGGCATTAGCAATTATTCTAAGATAGCAAGCGGTTTAGAAGAGATCTTTTATATAGCAAGCGGTTTAGAAGAGATCTTTTATATCTTTATTCTTATATGAAGTTTTCGAAGCAACTGCTGAACTCCAGTCAGAATGAAATATGTCCTTTAGTCTTGGGTTAAAAGCGATATCAAGGAATATATCTGGACTGAATTAGGGTATTACCAGACTGAATTAGGGTAATACCAGACTGAATTAAGGTAATACCAGACTGAATTAGGGTAATCCCAGACTGAATTAGGGCAATACCAGACTTCTCCAAAGCCTGAGATCAATATTATCTTTCTGACTATAGAAACCCAGCTTTTATAATTCTTTCTCTTGCAATCGGAACGCAATAATTGGTATATTTTTTAAGAATATTTTTTTTGTGTGTTTAGCAATTTGAACCAGTACTTAATATATAAATACTATATGTAATGAATTTCATGTTACGAACACTGGATCACTGTTTGTATAAGGGGAGAGGGGGGCTGCTTAAAACAACATTGTATTGTTTCAAATTTGATAATATTTTTTTGAGCATTTTGGGATGGCGAGCCATTGACATTGCTCTACTAATCTTTGCCATCAAATATTCACCATACTTGGAGAGAGAGAGAGAGAGAGAGAGAGAGAGAGAGAGAGAGAGAGAGAGAGAGAGAGAGAGAGATCTTTCTGCGTGCCGAATAATGAATGACCTTAATCAACCAATAGATAAATAAAGCAATTTTATTTTGCAATAACGGCTTTAAGATTTTTCCTTAATTTCTAAGATGCAAGTTGAAGCTTTATCTTTTTATGATCGAATTTTTTAATTTCTATTATGTATTGTTGAAACACGACGACATTGTTATTTGTGAGATAAATATTTGTACCCATAGATATTATTGCACTTATTTCTTCTCAACCCTGTAATGGGGGAATAGGGGATGGGGATTGGTTGATTGGTTGAGTAAAGAATGAACTTACATGTCGTTGTAACAATTCCACATCTGACACGACAGATTCACAAAGAGGGTCTTTTTCTTTTTTTTTTTTTTTTTGCTTTTTTTCCTCAACTTTCATCATACAAAATAAGTCTAATGGGGAGAGGCGGACCTAATAAACTTTTACACTTAATTTGTTAGCTATATACATTCCTAAATTTTTTTAATTTTTGTTGTTGTTGTTGTTGTCCTTTTGACAAGTTTTATAATTAATATATTTCAACCTTAAGACGGGATTTATTTCTTGCATATTTCTGTCTCTAATTCTTTCTCCCTGCAGTGGTAAATTCAGATTATTTTTGGGGGCAGCAACCCACTTTTAGCCGGCGTAAAAAGTATAATTGTTGGTAAAATACAGAAAAAAATTGACATAAAGAACCCAAACATCATCTTTTTAGAAAAAGTCTGTCTCTCTGTCTCTCTGTCTCTCTCTCTCTCCACCACCTCAACAAGAAGTTGTCAGCACCAACATCATTGGCCATTATTAGCCATAGCTAGTGTATTAGCAATGCTTCAAATAAACGATCAGTGAAAATCAGAACATATAATATTTGTCGAAGTTTATAGAGTCAATCTCAGTAGTTTATTGCATATAACTTTGCTATTGTGTATCCTAAATTTAGCGAAGAAAATTAAAACTGGCATATACAAAAATATGACTTGAAGAAAAGCAGATTTGTTTTCTATTTAATTAATTAATTAATTAATTTATTTAAAGTAACATTCAAATTAACTTGAACATTCATTAATCTAAGTTAACCTTTTAATTTAGTTTCAATTAATTTAATTTAATTTAATTTAATTTTGTGTAGCTCTTTTATACTCTTTTTCTTGTTACCCCAGGAAAAATATCATGATCCATGAATTTACAAATACTGCACTTAGTAAGAAAGAAGATCGACAATTATAGATAATATATAATTTTCGCGCATTTCTGAGTATGCAATGAAAACAAAATCTAAAGCATCTTTTTTCCTTAAAATGCTGTAGATTGTGAATCTAGAGATGTCAGGGATGATTCGGTAATAACTATATAATTCCATAGAAATTATTTTATTGAATGAATTGCGCCAGTTGATTTTAATCAAAGCGGCACGTAAAGATATTACTACACTAATTAAGTTATTTACATATTTCCTTCATTTTTCTAAATTTTTGATGAAATCCAGTGCATTAGTTATAAGTTCAGATGTTCCAAGCCTCAGTGGCATAATAAGGGTAAATGGCGCCCGGGGCGACGATGATGGCCCAAAGATCCAGAATACGAGGCCCGAATTTTTATATTCTCTTTTGGCGCCCCAAGACCTTTGGCGCCAGGGGCAACCGCCCCTCCCCCCCCCCCTTCCCCGTTAGTACGCTACTGCCAAATCTATCGTATTTATATTAAGCATAACCTGGATACAAGGTATTAAAAATCAGCATAACCTGGACACAAGCTATTAAAAATCAGCATAACCTGGACACAAGCTATTAAAAATCAGCATAACCTGGACACAAGCTATTAAAAATCAGCATAGGTTATGTTGCATTCACTGAAATTACTGGTAATGTTAGTGCCAATGACTTTTCTGGAACCGACCGAATCACATGTTTGCGCTGTCATCTTATGCAAAAGCCAAGAGGCTTAACAAAGTACACATTTTATTTTTTGCTTAGACTTTAATATTGCTTCTATTTAATAGAAATAATAATCTTATGGGTTAGCAAAATGTCCAAAAAAAATCAGAAAAAAAGAAAGATTTTCTAAGGGACTACAATATAATGTAATAACACCTGATTAACCTCAATATTATAATGATACCTATGCAAAGTAGAAGACTGTTGTTGTGCTACTCCATGTGTCCGCGTCCATACACATACCAGCATAAACATCTATACAGACTCATTACATCTCAACTATTCTCTCTTCTTAGGTTTCAGGCGACAGTTTGGAGTGGGTTTCGTAGAACCTACCCCCATGGTGAGGGGCTTCGGAGGCTAACTTTGTACGTACACGTACATTACTTGTACTTTGGTGGTTAAGATATTGTGTTTGGCTCAGGTTTTTGCATACTGAATACATACTGTTGTACATAGAATTATGAGATTTGTCCAGGGGATGCATCTTAACGAGTACTACAACTTCATCAGAGAAGCAGCTCACTGTGACCAATATTTCATGCTTTACTAACTTGCATTCAATTTTAGTTTATTTCTCAAGCTCTGTTCATGCTAGAATTATCAAAATAGATGGAGTATATGCATCTCTATTAGTACAACACCATTAAAGCAAAAGAAAGGTCACTGCGACCTACAATTAACATTTTACTGGCTTAGGTTAATATTGTGCGTTTAGCTCATAACCAAATAGTTTTTTTTTATTGCTGCCTCTATACATCATATTATATCTAGAATAATGAAATACACCAAGTGGATGCATTTTTAAGAGTACCACAACTTCATCACAAAAGCAGGTCACTGTGACCCATATTTCATGCTTCTCTGACTTGTGCTCAATCTCAATCACTGTTCATGCCAGAATCATTAATCTAGATGATTGTATGCATCTCTCTTGTTACCTCACACTTACAACAAAAGAAAATAACTGTGACCTATATTTCACATTTTACTGGCTTGGGTTAAGTTTTTGTGTTTTGTTCATGATCACATTGGTGTTTTGGTTGCTATATATATATACACTATTCTGTATAGAATAATGAAACTTGGTGAGATGATGCATCTTGATGAGCACTACTCCCTCATTTTAGTAAGATCTCATTATGGTCCATAGTTATGCCTCCCGGACTTGCCTAATTTGTGTTTGACGTTCATTTCTCAGGCACTTTTCATACTGGAATAGTTAAATTGATGATGATACGAGTCTGTATTTGTAACACGCGCTTGCAACAAAAGAAGCTCATCGTGACCTATATTACTTCTTTTACAAGATTTGGTTGTGTTTTTACCTTTAACTCAAGACCACAAGAGTTTTTTTGGCATGTTATCATTCTACCAAGAATCATGAAATTTGGTGAGGGTATGCATTCTGATAAGTACTACACCTTTATTGCAAAAAGGAGGCCACGTGACCTTTATTTCATGCTTCGGTGACTTTGTTGAAATGTTGTCTTTAAAGGTAATTTTTTGAGTGCTGTTTGTGATCCAATCATGGTACTTGAAAAAAAAAATGGATACATCTCTGTTAGTACTACAAATTCCAACCAAAGAAGACCAATGTAAGTTAAATGTTATGCTTCACTAACATGAGTTAATAATTTTGCTTACTTATGACTACAAAGATTCTTCCATACTTGCTGACTACTGTAAATTATTCTTTTTGGATACGTTCATGAACTCTTCAATAGCTTTACAAGTGTCCTACCTATGTGACCGTTGCCTAGCACGGACAATACGATAACTATTAATGTCCTCTTGTATTAATATTTTAGCGGTTGCTGTCATTATGTTGAATGTTGTATGTATTGCCCGCTTTCCATATTTAATCATCGTGTCGTTTGATGTTTAGGTAGCCTCTCTAATACATGATTTATGGGAGTTTATTTCTCAGGTGAATACTCTCTCTTAGATATTTGAGTTTTAGTATGTCCAAGCCTTCAGCAATTAATTATCTAATCGATAATGTTATTATTACGTCTTCATTGACTTCTAGCCAATCATAAACCTCCATTCGAATTCGTTTGTTCATTGAAAGAGGTGACATCGGTATAAAAGTTCAGCAGAGCTTTTGTTAACGTTGTTCGACGTAAATGGCCGAATGGCCGCACACGTCGTTAATCCAACGAACGAACGAATGTTAACGTTGTGAAATCCGATTTGAAATAAATTTTACTTGACTTGACTTCATGAACTATATGGGGGTTTTTTTGTAGATCATTAGACTTTGTTAATGGTCATAACGTTCTTCTAGGCGGCCATTTTTGTTGTGGGACAAAATGTTTATTGCAAATAGCGTGCTGACATTAACCTAATGATTTTCCCAAAATTAATTTTGAGAAGTTATACGGTTGTTAAATTGAGCAAAAGGAATATTTTCACCAACCGGAAACAGGGCACTAGCTCGTATGTTACTATAATTGGTTCAAGTTAGATTTTGCATCGATCTGGAAAAATAAATAAATCATGGCATTTAGTTTGACCTGAAAAAAATAAACCCAACTGTCAGTTTTGATTCTAAATGTAAGGTAAGAAGGGTGGCTAACTGCAGGACTTGTAAGTACTTATTTTAATTTAAATTTCTCTTAACATGTAAGAGACACACATTTTAAAGCATACATATTTATTAGTTTATTGAAATGAGGAATGTATCTCAGTTGAGAAATAGAGTATTAACTGCTTTGAAGGGACTTTGTGATAATGAAAATGTAAAATTTATTGAAGTGGTTCGTTAAATTCGTCTGAGGTGGGGCATGACAATCTATCCCGCTGTGGGAATAAATACATTACTGTGTATGCTCAACCACAGAAAGTCTGATAAATATTCATTTGGCTTGGTAATCTGATTTGGTGACTTAACTGTACTGATGGTGTGTGGTTGGGGTGGGGTGGGGGAGGGGGAGGGGGAGGGTTAAGCAATGAAAGGTATATATTCGATCCTAACCGAGTGCTCTATGCCAATACTCACCAGCTGTTATCAAATGAAAACAGACTTATTGGGGTCTCCTTACGGGACAAATGACAATGTCTACTACGGTCAATTTAACATATTGAGGAACAATCACTACAAACTGACCTGACAACCTAATCGATATCGACCTTATAAACTGCAAAGCAGGATAATTTATGATTCTCAAATACGTGCGGAATTAATTTTCATTATGCTGCCATTATAATGATCTTACACAAAAATAAGATATCCACTGACTGTACTAAGGATCTTCGGGACAAAAGGGAGGTAGTATAGTAAATACCAGTATATGAAATGAAACAAATAAATAAGTTGTTCAAGAGAAAAATGATACCACACAGCATCAGCGTTGGTGAATATACAAATAATAACAATATAATGAAAAATAAACAAATCCTGCCCTAATATATGATCTTATAAATAATACAAAATATGAAAATAACAAATCCCAGACGGAAAACGGCGCCTAACATATATTTTCATAATTTATCAGCATGTACCTTTACCTCAGTCTTCACCTAAGAATGAACTGCAACTGTCATTATATATAAAGCAGTCGGGAAACTAGTGGCATTGTACTGGTTGCCATTGAGAAATAGAAATGACCAAAATCCTTGTAGGCAAAATACTTTAAAGCGGGCTCCAAAACCAAACCAGTTATTGAGCGTGTCGCGTGTTTCTGACACGCACCAATAACAAGACTGAGCTGTGTTAGGATATCGAAATGGACGTAATTGACCACAATATATCAATAGCCAGTGATTTTAAAAATAGATAACTGTGATAATTAGGATTTCATTACATTTTTATGTGTTTTCTTGTGCGGTTTAATTTTACCACCTATGGTCATAGGCTGCTCAAAAAACATTGGCAGGCTGACCGTCTAATTAAGCTTCGGTTTTGCGGGGTCCATTTCAGTGTAAAATTAATACTTGGGACTGAAAATTTATTTCGGTATTCAGAGTAGAATGGTTTCTGTTTACGAATGTATGGTTTATTAAAATTATAAAGGTCCAGCTCATACTATATATATATATATATATATATATATATATATATACACACATATGTATGTATGTATGTATGTATGTATGTATGTATGTATGTATGTATGTATCACACACGAATAACAAAACAAAGTATCTTTATGAAAGCATAATCCCTTATACGAAGCTTCATTTTTGACGTTACAGTCCCAGTGACTATCATACACTTCATTTATGTATTTCTAGGTGTTCGAACGGGCATACTGATTGATGTTTGCTTAGCGTGCTAAATCTTACGTCAGACCGTGTTTTTTGATTCCTCGTTTATGGTCATGGATACACTGTGCAAATGACATTTAGCTGGAGCAACCTCCATTTATAATACATATATTATTAAACAGCAGACATTAAGCTCTCGTTACTGTGAAATTCAAAGCTTATTAGAACCAGACAATATCTTGTTTGTGTTCATAATAAAATATCATTGAATACTTTTAAGTCAACTGAGATTTTCCAGTCATAATTAAGACCGAAAAGGGAGGAGGAATTTGGCACTAAGGTTAAGGGAGAACAGAAAAAAATCAATTTTGTAAATTTCATTTTAATAGGAAAATCACTTTTTACTGTTTTATCCATGTAACAATGAAATAAGAATCAGCTGTAATTTGAAAACCCTCTATGTGTCATCTGTACTTAAACTCATTAGATTCTGTGATAGCAATATTATTAGGATTGGATGCAAATTTGCTTAATTGGCTTTTAGAAAGAGAAATTTTATTTTGAAAATGTAATTAAATATCTTTGCTCATTAGATATGATCTCTTCATGCAGTGTCTTCAAACAGTTACAGAGACGCGGTAGCTCAGTGGTTAGCGTGATGGGCGATCATTTCACAAAGCGTACGTAACCAATCTGATTAAAATCAGATCTCAACAGTTCTACTTGGAGATCTGACATTAATGTTTTGGTGACCTTTGGAATTCCCAGTCCACTTATTTTTAGTAGCCTATCAGGTAAAGCGTTAAAAATTTGTGGCAGGGAGAGTTATCGTTAGTAACGATATGTTCCGAATGACGTGTGTCACTTTCAAAAGTTTGAAAGTTGTGATTTGATTGGTGAACTACAAGGTCAAAAGAAGATGGCCTCTTATTGGTGTCCATCAGATCTCCACGTAGGACTGTGGAGATCTGATTTTAATCATATTGCGTACGTAATTTGACAAGTGACTAAGAGCACTTAAGTGTACGTAAGTAACCGTACGTAATTTATTATTCACGAAAGCGTCTGTAAGTGGATGGTAAGATAAGTGCACGTAACCCGTGTGTAAGTATGTTAAATGCATATCATCATAATATGTTTTAACAAATCTCTCTTCAATTCTATTGATGATTTTGTGCTATTTTCTAGTAAAATGGCAAAACAAAGGAATGATATGTTCGTGTTTGTTTCAAAGAGTGATATTGAACAGTACAAAAATCATACCGAATTGTAATCAAGTGATTCAATGGGTAGAGGTCAATGTTTTCATCAATATGTAACCCAGGATGTAAAACATAACATTGATGCGACGACGGTCATTTAAAAAATGCAAGCAACGACTTGATGTGAAAAGTACTGCAACGTTATCCTCATCTTCACTTTCCCCGGTTAAGTGGAAAACATATCCAAAGAAGGCTATATTGATATCATTCCAAAAAGAGCTATTGTTCTAAAATATATTTGATCTTTTTTTTTCAAAATTAGGACTTAAATACTTTTTCAAAATTAGGACTTAAATACTCTATGAATCAGTAAACATGAAAGCCTAGGCTTTCCGTTTATGTACGTTACAATTCTTGCTTATCTCACAAAGTTTTACCGTATTTGAACCTAAATTCGTTATTGCATTGAATCGTTACATTCCCCTGCCATTTCCCTTGTATATGGAAAAAAAGAAAGGAAAGAAGAGTGAAGTAAAGAAATAGAAGAAGACTGTTCGATATAGTGGATCAGTTTGGGCAACGAAATAATGTTTTCTTGCATTAAAAGTTAAAGACGAAAGTAAAGTGTAACATTGGAATTTTACCCATTCTTTTGTTTCCAATTTGACCATGGCAATTTGATTTCTCCTTACCCAACCAAAATCAAAACGTTTGATCTCTCTCCCATTACAGAACTTATTTTTAGTTGAGCCCTCTCTCTCTCTCAATCGATTAGTGCGTCTGGTTCATTGCACGTGCAGAGAGAGAGAGAGAGAGAGAGAGAGAGAGACATTTTGGGCATGTCGAACGGGGGTGGGGGTAGGGGTAGGGGTGCCGCTATTCTGTCACTAACCCATATAATGTGAAGAGTTCACGATTATGTCGACCATGATGTTTGTTGTTGCTGCTTTTGCCGTCGACATCTTCGTCATCATCATCATCATCATCGCCACCACTATTCTGTTAAAATTCCAGGATAGATGAAATCAGTGTAACATGTCACAGCTCTCTTTCTTAACTTTTCGTGTAATTGCACACACGTGTGACAGGCTATTTATATATCATTCAGTGTCATTTTTTGTGTTATTGCAGAGGACCGCTCTGTAATATTTATTGATGCAAGTGAACCATGATGATGACGAGGATGACGACATAAGCAACAATAACAAAGAATTTCAACGTTATCTTCATCTTCACTTTCCCTGGTTAAATGCACCTAAATTTGTTAATACTCTAAATCGTTACATTCCCCTGCCGTTTCCATTGTATGGGAAAAGCAAGAAAGGAAAGAAGAAAATGACGAAACGGAAGAAGACTATTGGATGTAGTGGACCAGTTTGGGCAATGAAATCATGTATTCTTGTGGTAAAAGGTACCCTTCGGAAAGACTAAAGTAAAAAATAAAAACGTTTGATCACCCCTCCCCATTCCAGAACATATTTTTACTTGAGCACATAATTCTGGATTGATTACTTTTTTTAAAAATCTGTCTCTGTCTCTCTCTCTATCGATTAGTGTCCCTTTTGAACGGTCTTTCCCGCGTATGCACGTGCAGAGAGAGAGAGAGAGAGAGAGAGAGAGAGAGAGAGAGAGATTACCAGCAATTATTGGGGGGGGGGGGGAGTAAAATATTCTGTCACTTGCCATGATAGACATGTTGTTGAGCGTCTCTGATGCACTACAACAATTACAGATAAAGTAAAATTAAGTTTAAACTATAATTGTGCTAGATATTTGGGCTAGTATCCATATGTTTATTAATATATGCTGTTATTTAATTTTATATCTTGCTCTTTAATGGTATGATAGATGCAAAATGTTATTTTTCAATGTTAAAGTATGCTGTTACTGTATCGCATATTATTAGCACTCTGTGGTACCTGTCAATCAATGTGTAAGATATCATTGTGATATGGTCAAGAGGCCTTTTAAATCCTTTAAGAAATGAATAATTCATTTATTCACAACGTCCACCCCGTGATCTGCTAAATATACGGAGATTGCACATGGTGGACACGTTCGGCGAAGATTAAAGAGGTCACCATTGCAATGTTGCTTATATAGTTTTGACATGCCAAATGAAAACAGGGCGACACATGTGTGCAGGAAATTGGAGCCGTTAGTTTAAAATGCTCGGATGTTCATCTCTGACTGTTCAAAGTATGTGCAGTAAGCAGGAAGAAATGAATTTCGGTAAAGAAATAATTGGATTTAAATGCTTACAAATACATGTAGATAAACAAGTAAAATTTGGTGATTTGTAAAAAAAACATGTACGGGCAAATAATTATATTATTGTTATACACCGAACACGGGCTTTTGTCGACCTATTCTGGCGTTTAGATACAGATTGTACTTGTTTGGAATTTCACATCTTAAAGCTATTGTCTTGCTCTATTTAGAGGCAATTGTAAACTTTGTTGGTCAAGTACATCTCATTTAGTATACACATCATATTGTGAACTTCGTTGGTAAAGTACATGTTATTTAGTATACACACCATATTGTGAACTTTGTTGGTAAAGTACATCCCATTTAGTATACACCCCATATTGTAAACTTTGTTGGTAAAGTACATCTCATTTAGTATACACACCATATTGTAAACTTTGTTGGTAAAGTACATCCCATTTAGTATACACACCATATTGTAAACTTTGTTGGTAAAGTACGTCTCATTTAGTATACACACCATATTGTAAACTTTATTGGTAAAGTACATCTCATTTAGTATACACACCATATTGTAAACTTTGTTGGTAAAGTACATCTCATTTAGTATACACACCATATTGTAAACTTTGTTGGTAAAGTACATCTCATTTAGTATACACATCATATTGTAAACTACCTTACTGCTCAATAGAAAATTCCAATTTAGAATAATTTGTACAAACTCAATTTTCTCAGCGTTCAAAAAAAAATAAAAAAAAAAAATAAAATGAATGGTATTATTAAGTGACAAGACCTCTTGAAACTAAATACTTATCCTTGTTTACACATATTTTATCAACATTAGGAATGGGGCAAGGCTTGAATTGATTTCGCCTAGGTCCCACCTTCATAACAACTTAACTTACTGTTCCCCTAGGTCCCACCTTCATAACAACTTAACTTACTGTTCCAAGTTATTGTGCAAAGACTAATGGGATATACGTTTTTCATCTTATATCTGAAATAATTTGCCAGCCATCGTAGAACATGTGTATTGTATTTTCTTTTGCGTCATCGTATACATATAGGCACACACATAATAATGGGATACTTGCGTTTTATTTTTCTTCTTCTTTTTTCTCTACATTTGTTTTCTTTATAAAGTAGATTTAATTTTTAGGGGTCAAATCCGATGGACCAAACGGCTGACACATATCAGAGAGAGAGAGAGAGAGAGAGAGAGAGAGAGAGAGAGAGAGAGAGAGAGAGAGAGAGAGAGAGAAAGAAAGTGAGATGGGGTGTGTGGATGTGGAGTCAGAGAAGGGGGGAGGGGGTACTTGTGTTTACAAATTTTGATACTTCATTGTACCCGGTACATAGCTTTTAGACAACTGTCTGTGCTTTCTGTACATTAACTCATATTTGTATTAATCAAAGAAATAAATCTTCAAGAAAATTTTGAAATAAAAATTAATTTCAAATTAAAACCATTTTTAAATAAGTGACATGCAATAAACGGTCTCTTGAAGTCTATTCAGTTTTATATATTGACATAATTTCTTTCCAGTAATCCCTTTTCATTCAGTACAAGAAGGCATACCGAATTATGTTGTCCTCATTCCAGTACAGGTACGCACACCGAATTATGTTGCCCTCATTTCATTACATGGCGGCATACCGAATTATGTTGTCCTCATTTCATTACAGAGAGGCATACCAAATTATGTTGTCCTCATTTCAGTACATATCCTTTGGTATGTTATACCTATCTTTTTAATTTTATTTTCTTCTTTTCCTTCGAGAGACTTTAATAAATTTACAAACCGGGTTTGAGTGCTACAGTGGATTAAGAAAGCCGCAATGCGTGAGAAGTAACATGTTTGAAAATGAATTTACGGTAGGAAAGCTTATCTTTGGGCATTCTAAAGCAATGATCATTTTTTATACAGCAATGGGTACTTTAAACCATGATTCACTATAGTGTAATATGATACAAAAATCCAGATCAAAAAGATTTCTCGTTATTTTAAGACAATTTCTGAATATCCATCCATCCATCAATTCATCCGTCCATCCATCCATTCATCCATCCATCAATCCCTCCATCCATCAATCCAGGCATTCACCCATCCTTTTAATAATATTATGATTATTTATTGGACAATATGATTGTAATATACTACAGAAAAAATAAATAATAATAATAATAATAACAACTACAACTACAACAGCAGCAGCAACAACAACTACTACTACACAGAGGCACTTTAACTCCTCTCCTTCTAAATTTATTCTATAATTATAAAGAACTAGGGGAGTTTAAGTGTCCCTGTGTACAAAGCAACCGCATTATCATCATTACCGTTACCATCATCATCATCTCTCCACTATACGAGATGCTACACGTAATCGGATTATCGGTATTATTTTATTCAATATTGGTTCACCATAATATTCATAAACACTGCCATAAGTCCTGTCGCAGAAGTCCAGTGAGTTATTCATTAAAATTAATTGTGCCCAACCTGTTCATGATATTAAATTACGTCGTTCACTACAGTGTACTACATTGTTCGCCAAAGTGTACTACCTTATTCACGATAGTGTACTGTCTTCATGGGGGTCCGCAGGAATTTCTCGGGGGTGGGGTGGGGGTGGAGGAGAGGCCAAAATCAAAGGGATGAGCCTTCAAAGCGATGACAATCGGGTCAAGAGGAGAGGCAAGCTCCCACAGTCGGATTTGGGTGGTTTAACATTTTGGGATTTTGTAATTCATTGCAGGCTTGAAGCTATATATATATATGTATATATATATATATATATATATATATATATATATATATATATATATATATATATATATATATATATATATATATATATATATATATAGTTCACAATA
Source organism: Margaritifera margaritifera (assembly GCA_029931535.1). NCBI lineage: Eukaryota > Metazoa > Mollusca > Bivalvia > Unionida > Margaritiferidae > Margaritifera > Margaritifera margaritifera. The sequence goes on along the minus strand of JAQPZY010001694.1, from coordinate 1,486,923 downwards.
GAGTTTTTAAAAATCCAGTGGGGTGGGCGACTGCCACCCCCCACCCCCACCCCCCTCTGGACGCCCATGACTGTCTTGTTCACTATAGTGCACTACCTTGTTCGCGATAGGGTACTACCCTGTTCACCATAGTTCACTGCCTTTTGTTCACTATAGTGCACTACCTTGTGCACTAAAGTACGCTTTGTGGTGTAACTTTAGTGTATGTGCGCTCAATGTGCACAATAGTTTAACGTTTCGTTTTATGCATAACTGTATTATATACGTTATATGAATGCAGTACGTTCCATAAAATTCTGAAAATCCAGATGAATAAATACTTTAAATGAATCAAATTGAAACAGTCAGCCCCTACCCCTTCAATCCCTATCTGCGTCACACGTTTTTGTTGCACTTATGTGTATACCTCAAAAACAAAAGGTTGATTCAGATAAAACGAAACTCATTTAAAAGTACACCAGATATACATTTTTTGATGCTTACATTTATGTTGTTGCCGTCATTACTATTTGAGTAATTGCTATTTTCCCCTTACATCGTAAATACTGTATGTTCAGGTTCTATAATGCAGGATCCATACGCTTGTTTTCAGTACTACGAAATAGAAATAAATCTTTTGTGTCGTATTAATACAGATTATAACTGTGGAGTTTTATATTAATTGGGAGAGGGAACAATCGCTTCTATTTACACAAACGTCTTGCACTTTAAAGACATAGTAGAGTTCTACCCGAATGATACAAAACATATTTATCTTGATTTTTGGTTTTCTTTGGTGATGTAGGAAATGTCTCGTGCATTAATTTCATATATAATATGATTTCCTCCCTATCTTTAGGTTACAAAATCTTTTTATTCTGACAGGTATATATTTAAATCCTCTTTTCTCATCATAAAGGTCTCCGCTTTCAGGCCAATACATAATTTTGAACTGTAACAATAAATCTATTGAGCTAACCAAATCCATAACTGATGAAAGAGATATAATGGAAGAGAGCTCGGGTTTCTTTGTAACACTTAACATAAAGCTAAAGCATTGTAAAGTAGATCTTTTTTTAGACCTGACAAACAGCGCACTTGTGTTTCTTCTCTTTCTCCGTCTCCTGACATCCTACTTCTTGTCTTCGTCCTTCTTTTACCACAACTACTATACTACAACCACAACTGAAAGTCTTCCCGAGGCTTTGTTGTACTTAGCATACACTTCTCATGATTGGGGGGTGGGGTGGTGAGACAACTAAAAGTGACTGATATTCCCATTTGCAACTTCGAGGTAAATTCTGCGGATCAGACCTCGAATGTATGTCGACAGCTGCCATTCAGACCGCCTCGGCTGTTTACGAAACAAGGATTGACCGAGAAGTTGCGAATGAGTAGAATTATTTTTTCATTCGCAAACTTCTTTGTCACTTCTACAATCAATCCAATAGTAGAAATAGTTGAGGTGGTCCGAATAGATCACGGTTTCTTTTTTTTGCCGAGATATTTCGGTCGAACAAAATGTATAATTTTCCTGTAAAGTACTGCACTGACATACATACGAGATATATTTTTGTCTTGTAAAAAATATCCCAGGTCGTTCCGATTGTGACACTCCCTTGATTGATACGCCAGTCCAACGCAGATTATGTTCATCCAAAGCTTGCCCCCTTTTATTGTTGGCTTGATAGAAAATATGAAGGTTAAGTGCCCTGATCAATGCCCCACAACAGTAATCACTTTAAGACTCTGTCTCGCGAGTGCGTGATCCCGAGGCCAAAGTGCCAGCCATGGGGATCCTTACTATCAGTAACTACTATCACTGCTAACCTTGACTATTTTTTATCAAGTATATTATTTTTTAACATATTAGTATTAGATAGAATATATTTAGCCGGTGAAATGCTAACCTAGAATTCTATGACTCCAGTTATCCACGTTTTTCTCGGGCACGGCAACATGTAATAAACATCCAAAATGCTTTTTGATGAAATTACTGCTCTCGTGTTCGAGATAGCTTTGATTCATAGTACATGCTAAGCACCGTATGTATGTATGTATGTATGTATGTATGTATGTATGTATGTATGTATGTATGTATGTATGTATGTATGTATGTGGATGGATGGACGGACAGATAGATTGGATGGATGTTATACATGATTTAACTGGAGGTACTTCTCGAAGTCTTCATGCCATATAAACCCGTTTAAGTATTGTGAATCATAGCAAAGCCACTATACATTCAACAACCACAATATGTAGAGTGAACACAAAGTTGTCATCATGGAATCAATACTACATATAAAATCAAATGGCGATGTAGTTGAATAGAGACATAGAATCTGCCTCCATTTACACCCAGTGCACACAATCCTCACCAAACAGCAAACACGGGTGTCAACGCCTTATGTAAATGACATCTCCAGCGTCCTGCAGATGTACATACATATGATAAAATATAATAGAAGTTTGTGGAAGAGCGCTTGTACAACAGTGATGCGCAAGTTTCCAATATAAACTACTCTAACGCAAACAAGATTTTTCTTTTCTAAGCAGAAAACTTTTATGATTGTCGATGCCATTTGGCATGACGACAACGATACCTGACAAAAACTCTTCTACGTAAGGTGAAACTTCGATGACTCCAATATCCATCATTCAAATATTCTATATCACTCGTATGGCTTTCTCAATCAATACGTACAGCCCATGACATCCAAAACAAAAGTTAAACAAAAACTCTAATTAGACGCATTCGGCTTTCAGTATTTCTAGTTTTCGAGACGGCAAGCATTGTACGTGTATTTGCATTGAGCATATTTCTCGCGTGAATAATATTATAAAATGATTTTGGATATTTTTAAGCAATAGTTACTCTTCGCAAACTGAAAACAGTGTATGCTCAGGGTGCACAAGGCGTTGATGCATGTGTTTACTGTTTGGTTAAGTACTTCGTGGACTGAGTGTAAAGTAAGTCTTCTCATTGTATTATACATTATATAGAAACAACTTAAGTCATTTTATAAACACCGATATATAGCATTTAGAGACCGACCATTTAATCTTCGGTGGAAAGGGGTTTGAGATTTTTGCGATAATTTTTTGTTCTTTTTACGCCTGCCAAATAGCTTGAAGAAAAAACTCATCCTTTGATTGGCAGAATAAAGAACTAATTCTATCCATCATAATATTTGAAAAATATATCTTCAGATAAAAGAAGAAAGGATATCCTGGTTGCAGAAAAAATTCCAGGCCCTGCCTCCCCTTCCCCCTTCTGCGCGAAACTTAAATGGTCGGACCCTCAGGTAAGATTGCTAATATCTGGCAATTAGTAATTTTATTTAATTTGTACTTTTATAAAATACTTTTCGGTCACCAGAAGAGTTTACAGTTAAGGCACACGAAAATTACGTGACTTAGGTGTAGGTAAATTACTTTGTATCCGAACTAATATTATAATGCCATTATGGCATATCCTTGTGGAAAATGTTTTCACTTCGTTTAAATGCTAATATTGTTTTTTTATATCAGCAGGGTAACCGAGCCGTCAGAAGTTCGATTTGTTGCTTCGAAGAAACGGAAAGCCCCTATTTTATACGTCACATTTAAACTAGGTACCACAAAGACTTACTAGTACAACAAAAATAGTTTATTTTTTCCCATTTCGCTCATGTACAAACAAGGATTTACACTTTTGGCAGAACAATGGCATCAACAAGATGTATCATAGCTCTTGCAGGATAGATCTTTCCATATTGTGTGGTAACATAGAAAGTTCGAAGGAATATCAAATGCTTGCGTGTTTTAGCATATATACATATTAGTGTTGTACGCATTTGATTTTATTTAGTACAGAGAAACAAACGATTGAAAAACAAACAGGGAAATGTAAATGAAAAATATGCAAATGTAGGTAACTTATAAAGACTTTGCAAGGTACAATATAACACAGCAAACCAAAAACCATATCTCCCGAATGGGCGCACACGACGTTAATTCAAGCATCATCATCAACCATATCTCCATCTTTTGATACCTTTTTCTTTTAAATTTTGGAGTATTTGGTCAGTGAACCATTGGGCCCGCACGATTCTATTGGTTTCAAACAATCAGCAGAAATACAGTGTGTAATCAATAGTGAAATGAAGAAAGTAGCAGGATAAATGATGATTCATAACCAGATTTTAAACCACTGGAAAAAAAATTGGGTAAATCAAAATAATAAAGGGAACAAGAGAGATCATTACTTTGAAAATGACCGACAGCCAGTTTCGTAAACTATTGGAAAACAAATAATGGAGTGAGCGAGAGATATCATTAATTTGAAACTGATTTATATTAGGTTTGTTTTAAAGTGTAGAAAATTAACCCGATAAATAAATGGACATACGTGATAGATGCAACACATAGAAAAAGACGGAGCAAATGGAAAAGACTTGGCACAAAATACACCCGCTGTAAGGGTTGAGCATTCAAACTAAGATCTGTTCGTAGAGACAAATGAAGATAAGAAACTGACAGGTATGAGTCGACTGATCAATATACTTCCTCTTTTGGTTTCTGCATGACAGAGACCGAATTCATAAAACTGCAATAATTCGTGTGAATTGTTATCATTTTGTTGATGTATCTTTGATAGTATTTCATTAGTGTTCGGTAGATAGCTTATGATATTACGGGACGAAGAATGTAAGTATTTCGAGAAATGCATGTGGAATTCCGGGGATAAATATAGCATTTAGCGATAGATTCTATTGCATGTACACGCGTTAAATAGTATTTAAAAAAATTGAATAATGATATTATAGTTGTTTATATGTCATACACAGTGATGGGTAATTATACTGTAGCCATTTATGAAAGGTGATTATTATTCTATGTCTCATATTTAGAAAAAAATATTCGGAAATTAGTGGTCTATTAAATGGGTGAGTTTTGCGTTTGCACATCAGTAGTATACATATTGAGAGTAAAAATTAGTACTAGTTCTAGGTTATTGTTTTTAAAATAAGAAAAGAAGAAAGTTACAAAGGTTATAAAACTAAAATAAAGTATTTATTCGTGTCTTCTTTGTACACTAAGCTATTAAAAAGTCGGGTTAAAAAATCCATGTTTCATGACCTGTGACAATCTCATTCAAACGTCTCTGGTCACTCTTTTCAGATTTGGCGAGTAACTGTTTGACAATTTCAACTGGAGTCTGTTTTTGATCCGCCGTCAACAAATGCGGGACCCATCTTGCACAAACCTGTCTGCGCTTCACATGATTCTTCAGTATATTACAAACAGCTGACCAATTACTGCCCGTGACAATATAAATTTCTTCCACTGTGTATCGAGCATCTTCATCAGTTGTCCTCGTCACAGCAGCCACTTTCCGCTCACCGATCGCGTACAAAGGTATTCCATAATGTGGGTCATCTTCCATGGATTCGCGACCATCTTTAAAACGACGACACCTCCTCAAAATTGTACTATATAACAGAGAAATACATTCATAAACTTTATTCAAGTCGGCCTTGATATCAGTCGGAGAGTCCTCCAAGAGCTCTTGGATTTTACAGTATGCGCTTTGCACAGTAGCATAATTGTTCTTCTTCTCCGTCATTTTACGTCACTGTCATTTACGTATATTACATTACACGCATATCTGCAGATGTCCAGCGTGTTGCACGTGAAGCTGCAGATCATTATATAGAACTTTATTTTGTCTATCGATGGCATTAAATTATTGGCAGGTTCAAAGAAACAAACAGGCTATAACATATTTTTCAGAACTTTTGCAATACCCCTCGTATTGTTATACCTGTAATCATGAAAATTGTCGAGAGGATGCATCTTGATGAGTGCCTCACATTCCTTACAAACGTACGTCACTATGACCCATGTTTTACACTTCTCTGATTTAGGTTCCATCTCAAGCCCTGTGCATGCCAGAATCATTATTCTAGATTAACATGCATCTCTCATATTATTATACCCTTACAGCAACATAAAGTCACTGTGACTAACATCTCATGTTTCCTTGCTTAGGTGATCTATTCGTGTTTAACTCACGACCTCACAGGTTTTGTGCATGCTGTTTATATGTTGTCTAGAATCATGAAACTTGGTGAGAGAATGCATCTTGATGAGCACTACTCCTTCATTTCATTAGTATGTCATTATGGCCTATATTTTGCGCTTCACTGACTCGGTTGAAATTCTGTATTTGATGTACATTTCTCAGACATTGTTGATGCTGGAATCGTGAAAATGATGATATGCATCTCTATTAGAACCATAAGCTCACAGCAAATGAAGTTCATTGTGACCTATATTTCATTTTTTACTGGCTTTGGTTAAATTTTTACGTTTAGCTCATAACCACGTGCGTTTGTGACATGTTATTAGCATGCTATCTTGCCAAGAATCATGCAGTTTAGTGAGGGTATGCATCCTGATAAGTATTACACCTTTATTGCAAATGGAGATCCAGTAATCATTATTTCACGCTTCAGTGTCTTTGTTGAAATGTTGTGTTTAAAGTTAATTTATTGGGTGCTGTTTATGATTTAATCAAAGAACTTGATAACTGGATGCATCTTTGTGAGTTTTAAATACTTAGAACCAAAGAAGATCAATGTGACCTGTATATTACGCTTTGCTAACATGGGTTAATAATTTTGTTTAGCTTATGACCACATATATTCTTCGATGCGATATACATCCTACCCTGCTCACAAATCCCGGCCTGACCAGAGCAGTTGGAAGTAGGAATAAATATATTCTATATTGTGATAGGTTACCCTCAACAGGATAAATGGGTATTGAACAAGTGAGAGACTATAGGACTTAGATGAGTAGACCACTTACTACATGCCTTCATGCGAGACCTCGACTGTAGTGGCTAATCAAGGTAATTATTGATGCATGAACTATGTTTGTACTACTGGCAGCCATTCCAAGATTACTCAAAGCCTGTGACTTTCAGCTAGAAAAATATCTAGTGGTGGACAATGATAATAACTTCAAATGCGGATTTCAAGAACAATGATTTAAAAAAACATGCAAAAACATTAATCTCTGATTTAAAAGAACTCGTTATAGGACCTCTACTTTGACATCAAAGACCAAAGTGTTTTTTTTATAATTTTTTTATTGTTTATTGTCTTCTATTCCGTGTCAAAGTATGTACCGACTGAAAATTACAATATTTAATTGTACAAATATTAAAAGTTAAAATGTAAAGATAACAAATTGCAGAAACAAATAAGCTAGAAAAGGGTCACAATTTTGTTGTCAAAGATTGCTTTACTCTGATTTTATTTTCTGCATCATAGTTAACGTTTTCAACGGCTACTAGAGACAACTAAAAGCTTTGTACAGCTTAACAATGTAATCTTTCATTACACTCTGGTAGATGCTAAATATAGGCAGATTAATTATTTTTTAATTATCTTCTACGTTGGTTTGTTAGACCATAATTTCACTCCCCCAAAACAAGAAGAAGAACAAAAATACATATTACTTTCACATATCGACATCAATGCCTTTCTACTACAGCAAAAGAGAAGTCTATCATTTCTTTAAATTTTATAATTTATTATAATCGAGCTCATTAAAATGAGGCAATAATTGTAAAATTAAAGACTGATAAAGAAACAGATGCCATTAACAATTAAGATCATTTGAGTGTAGATACATTTTTTCCCCATCAATGGATTATCCCTTCCATCTCTATTCAGTACAACAAATATATAATCTAGGCACATTCTTTGACTACTATACTATTTATCATGAATGGTATTTTCGCGACTGTAGGTTTCTAGCTAGAAAGTTTTTTCTAACAGTTTCTACTTCTTAAAATTGTCTCATGCATAGTAATTTCTATTTTTTTATCTGTTTTATTTCTTTCTTTTGTTTGTAATTATTAAAAAATAAAATGTTTTCTATATACTTGATACTTAAATAGGTTACGCTGTATACTTATATAGCAAAACAAAATGTTTTATCAAAAATCTCGAACACGGTTTACTAGAACATATACCTAGCCGTTTAATCAAAGAAGTTAGTCAAATATGTGTTAGATGTCGGCAGATTTGTTTTCAAAAATATTTTCCAAAAATTGTAAATGTTTGAAATTTATATTTTTAAGATTTTTTGCTTAAAAAGTATTTGTTGAATTATTATTTATTGTGTTTGCCATTATATAACCTTTCAGAAAATGTATACTTTTATTTACTTACCACATGACAGATACAAATTATAGAGCGCACATGACCAATATGCTTCAAGCCTTTAGTCAGCAACCCTTTTACTTTAAGTGGCCTAATGGTGTTTTGACACTGTCGTGACATGAGTCGAGCCTCTTAGATAAAACTAGAATACGCAAATCACGACGTTGAAAACGACGTACTATTTATCATTGTCACCGTCTGATTCCAACTTTTCATTTTAACAATATATTTTGCTTTCGTCAAGACCAGACCTCGAAATCATCAAACTGTGAAGACTGATGCAGATATTTTCCTGGAAATTTGAGATTATATATATCAGAAGCTATTCACGATAATTATATAAACATTTTCAACTCTTGCTATATATGTCCTCCTAGAAAATATTATTGCAAATTTCGCTTTGGCGGAACCCTGATTTATAACTATCGCGTTTCGAGTAAGGTTTGAATCTTTCAGTTGAAACGTTTAATGAATTCCAGGTCAGGCTCCAATTTCGCCAAAATAACTTTAGACTTAAGACATTTGTTTCACCAATTTCAACTGAGACTTAACTTGGTTGCCAATCAGACTTCTGAATTTTAGACTTTAATTTTGTTGGTGAAAACCAGATCAGATATAATCAATGTTTTATGAGTTAGATTCATAAAGTCTCCTCAAAGATATAAGATGCATACTGCCGGCATTGAACCTTGAACCTGTACCTCAACAATCAAGAATCTGCACACTTAGTGTTTCTATTTACGTCTACACGACATTGAAATCCCATGGCGACTGTGTACTAAATCTTATCTGCATGGAGACGATTGTCAATCTAGTATGATCAGATTTAGGTGTTGTGAATAGTTAACTCATAATAATTTTTCTGACTCATCTCCATTGGAGGAAAAGATATTAAGATGTTAGAATATAACGGTGGATACACAATATGCCATTGTATTTACCTTTTAACGTTATAGAGAGGAGTAAACCGTTTTTATCAAGAATCAATTATATCGTTAAATTCCTCTGAGGTGCGGCATGACATTCTATCCCGCTGTGGGGATAATTACATTACTGTTCAACCATAGAAAGTTTGGGAAATATTCATTTGGCTCTGTAATCTGATATGGTGACTTAACGGTACCGATGGTGTGGTGTGTGTTGTGTTGTGGGGTGGGGGGAATTGAGCTATGAGAGGTATATAGTCAATCCTGACCGAGAGCTGTATGTAAATACTAACAGGATGTTTGACTTCTATGGGTCTCCTTACGGGACAAATGACACTGTCTACCACGGACAAGTTAACATAATGAGCAACAATCACTACAAACTGATCGGACAAACCTAATCGATATCAACCTTATAAACTGCACGCTGCAAAGCAGGATAATTTATGATTCTCAAATACGTGCGGAATTAATTTTCATTATACTGCCATTGTAACGATCTTACACAACAATAAGATATACACTGACTGTACTAAGGATATTTGTGACAAAAGGGAGGTAGTACAGTAAATACCAGTATATGAAATGAAACGAATAACTGCAATCTTTATTCGACTTCAGTTGTTCAAAAGCAAACATATACTATACAGGATTAGTTTTGTTTATTATACAAATAGTAGAACCTTTGAAAATAAAAACTAATAATAAATAAATTTTAAAAAAACAACTGTAGTTACGTTATTTCGACTGACAACAGCTAATAACACATTTTCATAACTTATAACTACAGTAGTCTTCAATATGCTGTCATCAGTTAACAACGGACAATACCCCCCATTGGGTCCTTTGGGGTCCGATATATATGTATATATATATATATATATATATATATATATATATATATATATATATATATATATATATATATATATATATGTGTGTGTGTGTGTGTGTGTGTGTGTGTGTGTGTGTGTGCGAATAAGTGACGACGAATAGTGCAAAACTACTTTTTAACTAGCCTACGCGCTTTCGACTCTCATTGAGTCTTTGTCAAAGGCAATTACATACAAGTAAAACAAGACAAACAATAAACACAAAGGAAAGCGTTGAATTCACAAAAGTTTACATGACTATATCTAATGGAAGTATTGTTTGAAAATTGTATATGTCGCGCCCAACTGGTTTGTACTTCGATTATAAAATAGGAACCTAGTTATTATTGACCTACAAAAAGAGGAGCAATAGCGCCATCAATTTTGTTACTGTAAAATGGTGTAACCGTAGATTATATCCCGGATAATTCACTGTTTCTGTAATTACAGTAATAACCACAACAATAAAAAGAATACCAACAAGAACTACAAAAAAGTAGCAATTATAGGTGAGTGAAGAACTGAATGAACAAATTATTTAATCGAAAAAATGAGGACTGTAAACAGATGATGATTTTATTTACGTGTGGATGCCATTTTGTAGTCTTCGTGACTTAAACCGCTTGGTTTCAGTGTTCTTATGCGGCGTATCCAGTAAGATTCATTTTCTTTCCTGGTTTCGGAACTCCAGTTGCGGTTGTCGGCAATTGTAGTTAGTATTATATCATTGAAAGTATGACCAGCGGAGGAGAAGTGTTCTGCATCTGGACTTCTGTCCATCTTCTTTGTCATCCAGTCAGATCTGTGAAGATTTATTCTTTTGTGTAGCTTGTCAGTTTCTCCGACATACTGAAGGCTGCAGATCTTACATATGATGAGATAAATTACATTATCTGTTTTGCACGGTCTGTTTGAACGACGTATGTTAAATATTTTGCTCGTCACTGTGCTAGATAGTGTGTTGGTCTCTATCATTTGTTGACATGTTTTCCACCTTTTGTCACCACAGGGACCACATGTGTCAGTATGGTCTTGACTTGTGATTGGTTGACTTGTGATTGGCATTAGCTTTGCTCTGACTAGGATGTCTCTGAAGTTTTTCGGTATGCTGTAGGCTACTACAGGTTTGTTCAGGATGATTAATTTCAGTGCGTCACACGATTCCATGATGGGATATACAGAGTAACTGAAACCCTTAAAAAATATTATTTTTTTAAAAAATTTTGGTCGCAATTTATTGACCTCTCTAATGTCAATAAGCCCTAAATTCGTAAAGCAAAAGCCCTGAACTCTAAAAACCGACAGAAATTTTTGGTCCCAAGTATTAATGTTACACTGAAGGAGACGCCGTGGCTCAATGATTAGCGTACTGGACTCATTATCGAAAGGGTGCGGGTTCGAATCCTATCATCGGATAGGCCTCAGTCGGCTACCGTGGTATGTCCTTCGACAAGGTACTTTATTTCAATTGCCTTCGCACTAAATTACCTACTTGTATTGCTGTGCCGTAAAACACTAATCAAATCAACATAATTGTACACTGAAATGGTCTTCGTAAAACCGAAGCTTAATTAGACAGGTGGCCTGCAAATGGTCTTTAAGCAGCCTGTGACCATGCATGGTAAAATAAACGCACAAGGAAACACATGTAATGAAATTCTAATTATCACAATTATCTATTTTTTTTAAAAATTGACTGGCTTTATTGTATTTTGGTCAAAACATAATTAAATTCACTTTAATGTAAAAGGATCTCACATCATATCTAACTCTTAGAAAGAGTGAAAACTTCAAATTAACTAGCAAATAAACATTTCTTTGACAGCAAGAAGTAAATTTCTGAAAGCACAATCCCCTTTGCGATGCTACATTGCTCGAAGTTGAAGCATTGTTGACTAATTCAATAACTTTCTTCATTAGATATATATCTTCATGCAGCCAGTAGTGTACTAACGGAGAGGGGGGGGGGGGGACGGACGGGGCGGTTGCCCCGGGCGCCAGAGGTCTTGGGGCGCCAAAACAGCTGATACAAATTCGGGCCTCGTATTCTGGCCCTTAGGGCCATCATCGTCGCCCCGGGCGCCATTTACCCTTTATACGTCACTGCAAGTAGTGTCCTCGGAAAATTACAGAGGCGAGGAATCTCAGTGGTTAGCGTGCTGGAATCCCGTGAAAGACACCCGGATTCGATTTCCAGTCCAGGCCGAATCGGTTGCTGTGTTGTGTCCTTAGTGGAGACACTTTATTCTTATTGCCCAACAAAAAAGTAACTAAAGATACTAGGCAAAGTACCATAAGGTAAGCTTAATCCAATTAAACCAAAGTTGTTGTTCAGCATCTCTAATGGACACCAATACTTACAGACATAATTACGCATATACTTATAGATATTGCTAGATATTGGGATAGATATCCATATGTTTATTACAATATAATCTGTTATTTAATTTTATATCTTGCTCTTTAATGATGTGATAGATGCAAAATGTTATTTTCCAATGTTAAAGTATGTTGTTACTGTCACTCATTAGTACTCTGCGATACATGTCAATCAATGTGTAAGATATGATTGTACTATGGGTCAGAGGCCTTTTAAATAATTTAGGAAAAAACCCATTCATTCATTCACAACGTATATATCGGGAGAATACACAAGTTGGACACATATTAGCTGTGATTTTAAATTGTATAGTTTTACATGTCACCCCACCACCAACACCACCACCACCACCCCGACAAAAATGACAAACAAGAGTCTTTCAAAGGGACTGATGCTCTACTGAAATTTCCAGGAATTCTAGATAGGACCATTTCTTCCATTTAACTGCTGAGTGTTTATATCGTCTCTGATATTAGTCAGCCTTAACAAGATGTTTAAATTATCTGCTGTGGATGTTAAATTGGCACCATGTTCATTTAGGACCTACAATACATCATAGGAAGTCTTCTGGTGAAAACCCCATGTTGATATGACTTTCCGTTTTGGAGAAGTAATAATAAGATTTTCAAAATGGCTGCCATGGTTGGCACCATTTCCATTTAGGACCAACTAGACATTATAAGAAGCCTTTAATTGAAAATCCTATGTTGATATAACCATCCATTCAGGAGGAATAGTGATAACAATATTTTCAAGATGGACCCTATAGCCGGCCATATTGGATGTTCGAGCGACACTATTTTTTTTTAGGATCAACTAGACCATGGGATGAATGTGTGCATAAAGCTACATTTCAATCCTCTAAGTAATTTGGGAGGACTAGCGATAACAAACTTGTGCTAACGGACGGACGGACGACGGACAACAGACCATCCTATAAGTTCTACTGATTTATGACCAATAGAGCTAAAAATACAGAGAGAAATGTTGGCATCTTTGTCTTTTCACCAGATCTGTGCCCAAAATAGTCATATACATTCTGACAGCCCACAACATCCATGCTGATAAAACATTTCAATCAATAAATATAAATTCCGTCCAAACAATGAAATAAACAAAGCACACAGGTCGATTATTCAGTGCTCTATAGCACACAATTGAAAACAATGCATTTTTCAAATTGTCAGATTACACAATCGTTTCTACCGTAAATTTAATCGGTTAGTATAAAACGCTCGCGTGTTCATCACTGACCATGAAAATGTGTGCAGTAAAGCAGGAAGAAATAGATTTCGGTAAAGAAATACTTAAATTTAAATAGCTTACACTTCGATGTATAAGAATAAGTTGGTGCCTTGTAAACACTCGTTTATGGACAAATAATTATATTATTATTATTATACACAGGCTTTTGTCGACCTATTCTGGGGTTTTGTTACAGACTATATTTGTATTGTGTACCTTTGGAATTTCAATTCTCAAAGTTATTGTCTTGCCTTATTTAGAGAAAAGTGTAAACTCTTTTGGTAAAGAACATCTCATTTAGTATACCCACCATATTGTAAGCTACTTTGCTGCTTAATAGTAAATTCCTGTTTAAAATGAGCTTGAAAAATTTCAGTTTTCTCAACGTGCAATATAATGAATGGTATTATTGCACGGCAATTAAGACCTCTTGAAACCAAATATTTATATTTGTTTACACATATTTTGTCAACAATTGGAATGGGGCAATTGAATTCATTTCACCTAGGTCCCAACTTCATAACAACTTCACCTACTGTGCCAGTCAGTATGCAAAGGGTTAATAAAATACACTCTTTTAAGGACTAGTGGTACTAATCAATGGAAAAATGGGAACTAGTCTAGAAATGGGTGATCATAAAATATAGTTTATACGGGTTTGGAGGGTCGTTTGCGACCTCGTACATAGGCACACACATATCCACACACATAGGCACACACATAGGCACACACATAGCCGCACACATAGGCACACACATAGACACACATATAGCTACACACATAGCCATACACATAGCCACACACATAGCCACACACATAGGCACACACATAGCCACACACATTTTGTTTCTTTATCAAGCAGTATTTATTTTTGAGGGTCAAATCTGATGAACGAAACGGCTGATACACCAGAGAGAGAGAGAGAGAGAGAGAGAGAGAGAGAGAGAGAGAGAGAGAGAGAGAGAGAGAGAGGGTTGTTTCCTGTGGTTACAACTTTAATACTTCATTGTACCCGGTACACACGTGGGCATAATTCATTAGGTAAGTCTAATCAGAGACATACATTATTGTATCTCGTCTTATTGTATTTTTCATGGTACCCTTTTTGGACAACTGCCTGGGTTTCCTGCACATGAACTCATATTTGTGTTAATCAAATAAATAAATCAAAAGAATTTTGAAATAAAAATTAATTCAAATCTAAACCATTTTTAAAGAGGTGATATGCAATAAACGGTACCTTGAAACTTGTTCAGTTTTATATATTGACATAGTTTGTTTCCAGCAATCACTTTTCATTCAGTCAAGGTACGCATCCCGATTTATGTTGTCCTCATTTCAGCACATATTCTTTGGTATCTTTTGCTTATCTTTTTTTTTTTTTTTTTTTGCTTTTTCTTCAAGGGTATTAATACATTTTAAAAAAAAGGGGTTGAGTGCTATAATGGATTAAGAAAGCCGCAAGGCGTTAAAAATAATATGGTTGAAAAAGGAATGTACGAAATCAAAGCTTATCTTTGGGCATTCTAAAGCAATGGTCACTTTTCGTACAGCTATGGGAAAAAAAATTCCAAATCAAAACACCTTCTCGTTATTTTAAGTCAATTTCTGAATATCTTGAGTTATTCTGTAGGCAGATAGCATCCATTCATAAATCCATTCATTGTTCTACGCATTAGTCCATCCATCCATCCTTTTAATAATGATTATGTATTGGGCGATATGATGGTAATATAGTACAGAAAGACAAAATCAATAGAAATAGAAGAATAATATTAATAATAATAACAACTACAACAACAGCAACAATTGCCACTACAACTACAACAACAGCAACAATTGCCACTACGACTACTACTACTCCACACGGGCACTTTAACTTCTCTCCCTCTACGTTTATTCTATGATTAAATATAAAATGTAGGGGACTTTAAATGTCCCTGTGTACCAAGCAACCGCATTATCAATCTCTATAAACATTACAAGTTTTGTTGGACTTATGTGTGAATACCTCAAAGAAAAGGATGATTCAGGGAAACGAATTTCAAAGTACACCAGACACACATTATTTGATGATTGCATTTATGTTAGCACTGTCATTACTATTTTCTATGAATTGCTATTTTCCCCTTACATCGTAAATACTGTATGTTCAGGTTCTATAATGCAGGATCCATACGCTTGTTTTCAGTACTACGAAATAGAAATAAATCTTTTGTGCCATATTAATACAAATTATAGCTGTGGAGTTTATATTCATTGGGACAATGAACACTCGCTAATAGTTACACAATTATTTTGCACTTTGAAGACAGAGTAGAATTCTACCCGAATGATTCAAAACATATTTATTTTGATTTTCGGTTTTCTTTGCTATTATACAAAATTTCTCGTACATTCCTTTCTTATATAAACTTATTTACTTTATGTACAGATACAAAATCTGTTTATACAGACAGGTATAGATCTAAATACTCATTTCTCCTCCTAAACGTCTTTTGCGCTTTCAGGCTAATATATAATTTTAAACTGCGACAATAGATCTATTGAGTCAACCAAATTCTTAACAGAAGAAAGAGATATCATGGAAGACCGCTCGAGTTTCTTTGCAACATTTAACATAAAGGAATAGCACTGTGGAGCAGATCTTTCGCTACGAAGAGATCTGACAAACACCGCAGTTGGATGCTATACATGATTTAAATGGATGTAATTCTCGATGTCTTGATGCCATATAAACGCGTTTAAGTCTTGTGAGTCATAGCAAAGCCACTATACATTCAACAATTACAATATGTAGAGTGAACACGAAGTTGCCATCATGGAATCAATACTACATATTAAATCACTTGGCAAAGTAGTTGTATAGAGACATAAAATCTGCCTTCATTTACACGCAGTGCACAAAATCCTCACCAAACAGTAAACAAGGGCGTCAGCGCCTTATGTAAATGACATCTCCAGCATCCTGCAGATGTACATACATACCGCATCATTTAACAGAAGCTTGTGTAAGGGCGCTTGTACAGCAGTGATGCGCAAGTTACCGATAAAACCTACTCTAACGTAAACAAGATTTCATTTTATTTGAAGCAGAAAACTTCTATGAATACCAATGACATTTGCTATGACGACTACGACACCTGACGAAAATTTATTATACGTAGTTTGATAACTCCACCATCAACCATGCGAATATTCGGTATCACTCCATTGACTTTCTTAGTCAATGTGTAAATCTTTCTATATTCCGAGACCTCCCGAAATAAAAACAATACGTAAATCTTTCTATTGGTCGAGACCACCAAACCCAAACACAAACGAAAACTCAAAATATTCATCCTGCACCATGTAAAGTTTTCCAGGTGGTAAGTGTGTATTTGCGTTTATTATAAATCAAAGAAAACATATTTCTCGCCTGAATGACATTATAAAATGATTCTGGAAAGTTTTAAGCAATAGATTATCTTCACACACCAAGTGCAATTTATGTACATCGACAGGGTGCTGGGATAGTATTCATTTACGTAAGTCATTGACGCCCGTGTTTACTGTCAGGTAGTTCGTGGACTAAATCTAAAGTTAGTTCGCTCATTCCAAATTTCATTTTATAGAAAAGATTAAAGTTCTTTTATAAACACGGATATAAAGCATTCGAGTAAGTTTGCTCATGTTTGGCGATGAATTATTTTATTTAATTTTGTACTTTATCACTATCAGGAATGTTGCAGGATGTTTGATGATTTATAACCAAATTGGTAACCACTGGAAAACAAATAATTGGTGCATTGAGTTTGAAAATGAAATACAGCCAAATTGTAAATACAGTCAATTTGTAAATACAGCCAATTTGTAAATACAGCCAGTTTGTACAGCCAGTTTGTAAATACAGTCAATTTGTAAACTAATGGGAAAATATGAGTACATAAAAATAAAGGAATAAGCAAGATAGATCATTAGTTTGAAACTGAGCTAGTGTAGTTTCATATTAATTATTGAACAACATTGATCCGTCAAATAAATGAAGACATGTGACAGCTGCAACACATTGAAAAAAGACAGAGAAAATGGTAACACGTGGCACAAAATACATACGCTTTAAGGTTTCCGCATGCAATCTGATCTAAAATCAAACTTAGATGTGATCGCAGATTCTTTATATCATCCTTTCACATAGCAGAACTCACTGACAATTATGCATTTAAATGTACATTAGAAAACACGTTGACATTTACAAGAACTTTTTACATTTGAAGGCAAAAGTCCTTCAAAATATGAAGAAAAAAAAAGAAGCTAACAAGTGAGAGAACATAACAAATGAAATCACAAGAATGATTACATGCAACATACACATACAGAAGCTTAACAGGAACAACGCACACGAGTAGAAAGTGGAAATAAACAAGCAAACAATCAGGCCAACAAAAACACGAGAGTAAATGTATTACTGTTTACTTACATCATGAAATTCGGGATTTTGTTTTACACACGGGTTTGTATATTGAGCAAGGAGAGGTAATACAGTGACAGGTATCAGTCCATTGATCAAAATAGTGCCTCTTACAGTTTCTGAATGCCAGAGATTGAATTAATAACACTGAAATGTCTCGTGTGAATTGTTATTATTTTGTTCATGTATGTTTTATAGTCCTTCATTAGTGTTTGGTAGATAGCTTATGATAGTTTTGGACAAAGAAAGTAAGTATTTAGAGAAATTGATTTGGAATTCAGAAGAAAGCTATATTTAGCGATAAATTCTCTTGTATGTACACATGTTTAAGAATATCAAAACTCTGACTGCTGATGTAAAAGTTGTTTGCGCGTCATATATACTGATGGTTAATTACATTTTAATCATTTTTATAAGGTGGTTATTATTCAATGGTTTAATAGTTTTTAAAATCTCATGTTTATCAGGAAATTAGTGGATTATTCAATGGATGAATGTGGCGTTTACACATCAATAGTATGCATAAAAGGTTTTTAAAGTTGTAAGTTATTTAAAAAAATAAATAAAGTATTTGGTCGTGTCTTCTTTATATAACAAAGTATAAAAAAAGAAAATTGCGTGAGTTGTAAAATATTTGACATTATAAAACACATGTACAAATGAACCATACAACAGCAACGAAGTGACTGTGTATAAGAGCAATATAACAGAAAATTGAATCTTTAGCAATCAAACACACCTGCTTAATCTTGTTGATTCGTCGTGAGTATGAACATGTAATTTGGTTGCTTCGTGAATGTGTTGTTTACTGGCAGGATATCAATTTTGTGTCCAGTCATGCGAAAGTACCTGTGCACCATGTGTTCGTTATGACTAAAGCTTGAACTACCGCCTATCTTTTAGATATAGGGACTTCAGTGTGTGTGCGTGTGTATGTGTGTGTGTGTTGAGGGGTGGGGGGATAAATTCGAGTGCGTATTTCAAGCAATCGAAGTGACATCCAAGATGATTTGAAGTACAAAGCCGATAGCGACAACCCTCTCAATTCTCCGTAAGAAAGCGACGAATCCTTCCATGGGAAAGGCCAGGTGTACTGAATACTCAGAAATGAATGTCCACGGGAATTGACAGACTAAGAAAAGCAGATGAACTTTTACTAAAATTTGAAATGAAGGTCAAAGGTCATATAAACGACGGAAATTAACAAATGTGTACACATCAGATTCAATTAAATGGATCATTTTAAAGTGATACCAACTAACAACATATTAATTTTGTAAAAGTGGAACTTTAATGTTTAATAGCTTACATCGTCTCTTTAATCCCCTCAGACTAATAAACATTTTCATGCACATACAAAATTTGTGTCTATCCAACATTGCATTTATTAACGGCTATTCATAAATTGCAGTTTCCGAGACCGTTTAAGGTCAGCTGTACTTTCTGTCAATTCAATTTCTGTTTTTGTATCGACGTTGTAAAGAGAAATTGAAAATATCCTCAAGATGGTCGCTGTGGCAGTCATATTGGATACGCAAGAGGCGGCCTTTTCATTTAAAATCAAATATACACCATAAGAAACCTTCTAGTGAAAATTCTATGGCAATATTATTTTTTGTTCAGGAGGTATAGCGATAACAAGATTCTCAAGATGGCCACTATGGTGGCCATATTGGACATCAGACCAACACACTATTTTCATCTAGGACCAACTAGATATCATAAGAATTCATGTAGTAAAACCCCCATGTTGATACAATCATCCATTCAGTAGGAATTGTGATAGCAAGACTTTCAAGATGGACGCTGAAGCGGCCATATTAGATGTTCCAGCGGCACTCTTTTTATTTAAAACCAACTAGACATCACAAGAGGTCTTCTGGTCAAAATCCCATGGCAATATTACTTTTCATTCAGGAGGAGCAACGATAACAAGATTTTTAAGGTGGCCACTATGGTAGCCATATTGGACATCATATCGGCACCATTTTCATTTAGGATGGACTAGACATCATAGGAAGTATCTTAGTGAAACCCCATGTTGATATAACTATCCATTCAGGAGGACCAGCGATAAAAAGATTTTCAAGATGGCCGCTGTGGCGGACATATTAGACATCAGATCGGCATTATTTCATTTAAAAGCAACTAAACATCATAAGAAGTCTTCTGATGAAAACGCCATGTCAGTATGACTTTTCGCTTAGGAGGGGTAGCAATAATAAGATTTTCAAACTGGCTGCCGTGGGGACCATTTTGGACATTAGATTGGCACCATTTTCATTTAGGATAAACTAGACATCATGAGAAGACTTTTAGTGAAAATCCCACGTTGATATAAGCATCTATTCAGGAGGAGAAGCAATAACAAGATTTTCAAGATGGCCGATGTGAAGACTATGTTGGATGTCCGAGCTGCGTCATTTTAATTTAAGGCCAACTAGACCATTGGGATGATTGTGTGTGTATAGTTTCATGGCAACCATCCCAGTAGTTAAGGAGGAGTAGCGATAACAAACTTGTGTTAACGGACATACGACAGACCATCTCATACGCTCTTCTGGTCCATGACCAGTAGAGCTAAACACTTTAGCAAGGAGATTATTGTCCAATGACAAGAAAAGTACATTTCGTACTAATTGTGTATTGAATAATTAATACTGTAATAAATGCCTGGAATATTTAATTCTCCAATATCAACACGGAAAGTAGAAAATTACAGTCCAAACTATTCCAACTAGAAAGGAGAGTAATATAATAAAGACACAAAATAGAAACATAATTATCCTCAGTAGCCTCAGAGATTCGTTTAGCAGAGCTTCAAATGAGTACCAGCCAATGAGAGAAAGATCATACATAGAATTGCCAAAATGGGCAAAGGACAAAAAGTGCCTGACACAATAAATGTTTCTTTGATATTGAAGAATCTATGATAAACCCACCAAGAGATCATCCGTACAGTACATCAAAATATAACCTTGACAGGTATACAAATTTTTTCCTTAATGCCAGATCAAAATAGACGACATTTCTGAATTTGAAAATGAATTCAAAGTAACTGTGCATAACTATGAAATCGTAGACAGATTAATACAACTAGTTAGAGTGACAGAAAGTGTAAGAGACGTTCATATAGAGATGTTAATTGTAATTGATGGAGATATACATTATAATAAAATAAAGGATTTATCAAGATTGTTGTCATTGCAAGTAAAAATACGCCAATGAAATACAAGTTTGCATAAGTTGTTTAAACCATTCTGACACCAAATTCAAACTGCTTGAATAGGAATGATTACTTAATCAAGTAGATTGCACAACATACATATTGCACGAATAAGATTATACTATAACATTAAAACCTGTCATCATGAACCAAAAGTTCCGTGTGTTGTATGTTGTGATTTTGGAAATTATTATGGAACCAATAAACACGTTCAAACACTACTCACATTAATCATGGATAAAGCAAATAGGCATATACATATACTATCAGGATTTTATTTTCACATTAAATTCATACACAAAGACTATGAGGCTATAGTGCAGAGGATAAGACTGCATAAAATGTTTTACCAGCGTTTACACAAATGTGCAAAAACTGTGTACAGAGAACTTACCCCCCTCCCCTCCCCAATGTTACCAATTTGTAATTGATTGTAATGACCATTAACATTGTCTGAAATAAAGGCACCATTATTTGTATGTGACCTTGCTTTGTTTTCCAGTAGTTGACAAATTTAGTTAAGAATCATCTGCCTACTCTCAAGACATCACCTTATCTTCATTATCACGTACGAAAATACATAACTGTGTTATTTTGACTAATATACCTATGTACACTATTCTGCAATGTCGTCAAATAAAATAAACATTTTACGCCATGTGATAAATACGATATTACATATTTGCCCATTTGAAATAATTTATAAAACTCTTGGCACGATATGAAATAATAAAAAACGGTATTTGATATACGGACTTCAACTGTAGTATTTTGTTTGTTATCGCGTATGTATGTATGTATGTATGTATGTATGTATGTATGTATGTATGTATGTATGTATGTATGTATGTATGTATGTATGTATGTAACAAACTGTATTATCGCCCGAAAGAAAATGTTAATAGGTTCTTTTTCTCAGAACTTTTAATGAGACTCTATATTGTAGTTTAGATATTTCAGTTTACCTTATCGCTAAAATTTACAAGTAAGTAGAGACAACAAACTTGAAATAGACAAGCAATTCAAGTGTGAGTAAAGTTTAAAGAAAGAAAGAAAAAGAAGAAAAAGATAATGTGTCTAAGAATGTGCCTGGTAGGTTGCACGAAATCGAAGCCCGCTCAGCCAGTTGGAGAACGAAAAGTGTTTGAGCATGTAATAAAAATCCTTGAATAGGCAGAGTAAACAGAGCTAGATTTAGGGATTAACCATTTCGTCTTACAATACTTCAGAACATGTGTGCCATGTCAGTTAGGTTTGACAGAACACGGATTTCCCATCTGCAAGGGCAATCCTCTGTCTATTCAAGGACGACTACCGAAGACAATTTAATCTATCAAGTGTCGCTGGGATTTATAGTCAATGAAAATGTTTTGGGAGAAGAAATATCTGCCCTGACCCATTTAACTGCGCTTCAGTCTTAGTTTCGACTCATACTATGATATCTAAAATTTCTGATAACCATTCAGTTTTACAAGGATACGGGCTTCACATGTTTTGCTTATCTTGTAAGTTTGAGCTATGCATTGGCCCCAGCCACATTCTCACATTGACAAAAGCTACTTTCACTCGGAATATATTGGTAGTGGGCAATCGAAGTCTCTTTAACTAAAAATAGTTATTAAAACGGATACATGAAAGTTTGTAATTATCGACCAAACTCGTATATTACAATACACAAGAGCTCCTCCTTTTTCATAAGTCTGCAGAACGTGTCTGCTATTTTGTTCTCATGACAGGCAAATCATCCCTGTTCTATCTCAACGAATACATACTTTTCAGCTGTAATATGCAGGAGATTTGAGACAGAAAACCATATGTATTGCCTAGACACTAAACACTTAAACACTCAGTAGAAACATCACTTATATAATGTATTGCCTAGACACTAAACACTTAGTAGAAACATCACTTATATAATTTAGACTCTGACATGCATATTTTGCATGACTTGTAAATTGGATTGTACGTTACTATTGGCACCTTTGCCTTTTAATTATTACGAACAAGTACTATCTATTAGATAAACTTTCATTTTTAAATTTTTTATTCTTTAATTTTTTTATGAACTTAATTTTTAATCGGCAAGATATTGCTGGTATTGTGTTGACATGCCACGAAACCAAATGAACTTACGAGTAACTTAAACAAATTTACGACTTATTCACACAAAGAAGTTAAATACTGCAATAAATATTTCAGTAAACAAAACCAGCTGTGCTTTCGAATTGTACTCAGCTCTAGGCGTGTTTGGGAACTATGTCATACTGGAACAAATCTCTTGGTATATTGGATACTTAGATGTGGTATAACTGTGAGGAGATAGATGACGAGTAGAGGCATCATCTGAATAACAACATACAAGCTATTATGACTGCTACTGATGTTTATTGTTATCAACATCTCGATCAGCCTACAGATAATAAATACTTCACATAGAACATACTGAACTCTGCTTTTTTTCTGTATAAAATATAATAGGGTGGGGCCCAAAAGAAACCGCGAAATCCAAACAAAAGGAGATAAGATGATTGAGACTATTTAAAGATATGGCTTCTTAAGACAACATTGAAATGTATATTAAAAATAACATAAGCTCCTAAGAGATTTCTTTGACCGAAAGATGTTCATACCATTAGTGGTCGTGCAACCTTTACTGTAGCAAAAAACAGTCAATCTACGATGTTTGAAGAAGAGTTGAAACAGCATATATATATATATATATATATATATATATATATATATATATATATATATATATATATATATATATATATATATATATATATAGTACAATTACCTGATGAATATGAGTTATACTATACTGACTATACTGCCAACAACAAACAGAAAGACAAACAACATTGCACCCACACGCAAGGAACATAGAAATCCTTGAGAAGAGAAGGGGAAAGAACTACTATGAAGGTTACCACCTTGGAACGGTCTAAGAAGGACAAAGTTCATAGCGGAGATGGATTAGTTCTACGGGCCATATTCCCCTACTTCATCCCAACACTCAGTTCTTAAGCCAAGCGGTCTTATCTTGAAAGCAATCAATTGTAAAAGGGAACTCAGGTGCGACATAGTATTGGTTTCTTGAAATCGCTATCTTCTTAAAAACATAACATGAAACAACAATATAGAAATTCAATGTTTTTAAGTAAACGTGGCAACAAATTAGTTGTACATATTCATGATGAGATAGATTTACTTATTATATTGAACATTTTTTATTGCTTAAGGCGGTTCCGTTTTTCATAAATAAAATCAATCAACTTTAAATTGCGGGATCCAAAATGTTCTAAAGTACAGCGGATAGAGAAGTGTAGAAAAGAGAAGGGTAGAAAGAGGTATATGTTAATCAATTTTTTGGTTATACATAACAAAATGGGAAGAAAATATTATAATAGACCTAACTATTTTGCGTTTAGATGGCAACAGATTGATTTAAATATTAGTTGCATAAATTTACTTAATCTAAAAGTTACGTTAACATTTGTATTTTTAGCAACTCATTAAATTTGTATGTATTAACATTTTTGAGATACTTCTTTCTTATATATTGTTTTCTTATTCCAGAAAAAATGTTTTCTTATTCCAGAAAAAATGTCGACAATTCAAAGATAGCGAAGTTCATCACCTATATTTTGTAAGGCGCATAATTAACGTTTTCTTTCAGATGTATCCAAATTTTGCACTTTCCATTTTCAGTAGGGAACTTATGATTCGTTCTACGGAACTTTGTTAAAATTATTCTCTTCTTTTCTGATATACATGTTTAAAAGTGTTCAAAAATTAAAAGATCTTTTAATTATCATATAAGTTCTATTTTTAGAGGAATGGAAAACACTGCAATGCCAGTTTTGTATATATTGATCTTTCGGTATCATCGTTTTATTTAGCCATTCATAAGAGTGGAATGACTAAGATAGCCATAAATTATTCAGACCTAAATAAAAATACTATAAAAAATTGATAAAGGAAAGCCATTTAAATTTGCCTATACCTGCAGCAAATTTAAATGACTTTCATTTATCAAACAAATTTTATATGATTTATGTCTGAATAATTTATGGCTATCTTTTAAAGTGCATTAGCCATGTAGCTATAAACTGCAATTCCCATTATATCATTACGAAGGGGTTTCGCTGGAGGCTTATGCATGTATTCGATATAAGCGAGAATTTGTAATAGCAGTGTTTACTTTGGATTAAGCCCAATGTACGTGCATTGTGTTTAAATATCATGACACATTCATTGGTTCTTTGAAAGTATCAACCCAAATGTGTCATTAAATACGACTATTTTTCACGCTTGACGTACAAATTGTTGCATGACACCTTTTCGATTAATATAAGACAAATCAAGAAAATGAACAAATGAATATATTCCAATTCAATGAAAGATGATGCAGGTATTGATATGATTCAGCCGTTAGAGCAGAAGTGTAACGAGGAACCTGAAAAAAGCGAATGCGATCCCTTCACATTTTAGGCAAAAACATATGCCGAAAAGGTGTAACTACACAACATAAAAGAACTAATGGATGGGGAGTGTACGATTCCCTTTCAGTCAACATGTTTTCTCCTCTTCTGCAGATATTTATTTTCACTCACAAAGAAATATCACACTACTATGCACATTCTGCAGAAAGACCATAGAAGCACATACAGGACCTACCGTGTTACTCGCGTATAAATGTTTACCAACTGCAAACTGCATAGAGCCAGATCTGCCGTCGCATACTGCGCCGGCAGATCTGGGTCTATGCAGTTTGAAAGGACTAATCAGTAGAATAAACAACATAGACCCTGATCTGCCGGCGGATTATGCATCGGCAGGTCAGGGTGTATGTTGTTTGCATTTGGATAGTGTTTATACGCGAGTATCATGTCGTAGATAACTTCCTTGTCAAACCTTTTGCCTGTATACATGGATGAAAGTTAGGCTTTGCAATCGCACCCATTGCACATCCCCTACCTATGATCATGTTTCAAGGCATTCGTGGAAAATAAACATGCATACATCCCCCACTCTATCCCACACATCCATTCAGTTCGCAATCAAGAGATGATAAGAACAAGAAGAATCTATATAATCAAGAGTAAAAACTATTTCTTATATTTCAGTTTTTTACCTGATATACTAGTATGTTGGTAACCTAGTCAGCGATGGAGAAACTTGTTGACGCCGCATATATGCTGGCGCAATTGGTTTGTAACCGAAAAAGCAGTTTCTAAATTTGTGTGATCATAAAATGTTCTGCTGACTGCTCTGAATAATAAACGTACTTCATTTTTCTCCAAGTGTGCGAAGCTTGCCGAATCTTTCCTTGGTCCCCAATGATTACATACAGCTTTTATATAAGAAAACATCAATAGCTTCCAAGTGTGCGAAGCTTGCCGAATCTTTTCTTGACCCCCAATGATTACATACAGCTTTTATATAAGAAAACATCAATAGCTTCCAAGTGTGCGAAGCTTGCCATATCTTTTCTTGACCCCCAATGATTATATACAGCTTTTATATAAGAAAACATCAATAGTTTGAAATGTAAAGTTAGAATGGAAAATGACAACTTACCAATTCTGACCTGAAACCGTTTCTTTTGGATGTTCATCTGCAGGCCTTCCTTGATGGCAGCCATTCTCTGCTTGAGGTTCTCTAGTTGCTGCTGTGAAGATAATGTTTGTTGCTTGTACTCCTCAATCTGGGTGGAAACTGACGAAACTATCATTATGAGATCATCCACGGGGTAGTCATCGTCTACGTTTTGGGTATATTTCTCTGAGGAAAATATCTCTGTGAAGTTATCTATTTCACTTGTGAAGGTTTGTATATCAAAGGTTTTTGCGCATGACTTATTTGCCTTTGTTACTTTTTTAGGAGTTTCTTCTTTCGAAGGAGGTAGTGCATTTTCTTCAGGTTGATCAATTTTTACTTCCTGATCCCCTCCTTCCTCTGTGGAAGTTACCTTTTCCGGTGGCGGCTCACTAGGCTTATCTCGATCCGTGCCTTCAAAGGTGTCATCCGTGATGTGCTGATTGACACCATCCTCTTGTTTCGATTCCTTTATGTGTTTGGGCACTATGGGTTTCAGATTTGAGGGCTTCTGGCTTGTCTCGTTATTATCGGCTGCTGGTGCTGCTGAAACTGATTTAGTAACCCCCATGTGTGTATCTTTTGAAGAGACTTTTTTGATACGGGACGTGTTCGATTTCCGTCTGGTTGTTGCTGTCGAGGATCCCGAGGGTTCGCTACCTTGCGTGCTATGGTGGTCATGGCTTTGGCGACCATGTTTCGTTTGTACAGGCATTTTCGTCAATGGAAAGCTTTCTTCTCTAGTTTGTTCTGTTTATTTTGGTTCACTGGTTCGATAGCGACTTTGGAAAACAATAGTCAATGAGGGTCATTGTTGATAGGCGCCCGGTTTTCTTCCTCACAAAATCTGTAAGACGATATATTTCATTAAAAATCAATGCAATAGGTCGATAAACAAAGAAATTATAGTAAACAGTAAAGCAAAATATACACGTATGCTTTCGATGCATGCTGGTATTTTCGAATCCAGATGACTTTATTCAGTAAATAAAAGATTCAGCAACATTTACATAAATGCAGAAGCTTCTGATACACACTTCTCTTTACATAAATAAATATTGGTATAATTGTTTTCTATTTTAAAAGGCATACTCAATCATTCGAAGAAATAATTGCTGGTGTTCCTGAAACTGTACGTTTCAGAATATTTACTTCATATGGTGCAACACTGTTTTCTTGACAAGATTAATTTTTACTACTAAATGCATATTATGAGCGTTTTGCACTCGCAATAAGCAAGAACGTACACACAGACGGACGCATTTGGGTAGAATTAATAATCTAGCCTTTTACGTTTATTCTACTATACAAGGGAGCCACGGTGCCTCAGTGCTTTGCCTGCCGGACGCACGATGAAAATGGTGCACGTGCGAATCCTATCATCGGATCACCCTGGGTAGACTAATGTAGTGTGTCCTTGGGCAAGGTAGTTGACTCCAATTGCCTCTAGGCCCTAAGTAACCTATTTACGTTGCTGTGGCGTAAAAAAACCCAAACGAAACCAATCATTCTATAATACCCAATATACGAGCAGTGTTCCACTAATTCCTTCATTTTTAAATCATTTGTACATTATGCATATATAATTATTAAATATATAAAGTAGTGTTGAATCAAGGGGATAAAATATATAAAATAAGTACTCGTATTGATTTATGAAGTTCCATTCTGAGGTACGATAATTCTAAATGTACGTAAAGCTTTCACCCTGACATTGATTGCTTAGTAAATGCTTGTCAGAGCGCAAAGACTTAAGGAACTTGATTTTAAAATAAACATGTGTACTTTTTCTAAAAACAAGATGACCAAATGCTCCTCGGATAACTCACCTGGATAACATCTACCTAAAGGCCAATGCAAGCACAGTTTGGCCAAGAAATCTGAATTGCTATTATGCTTTCTGACATTTAAAGGCTTTTGTATATTTTCTAGTAATGGCAGCCATATTGGATGGCGTATCATAATCATTTGTGAAAACTTGAAAAGTCTTATGTCAAACTGCTTTTTGTCATATTTGATCAGCTTATTAATGTGACTAAATTTGACGGCATATCGGCATCATTGGTATAAACTTAAAATATGTTCTTGCCAAGGTGCTTTAACTCAAATATGCTCATATTGTGTTCAGTTGTTTTTGAGAAGAAATCATTTCAAGGTTTTTTCTTTTTGTCAGCGACAGCCATATTTGATGCCGAATCAGCATCGCTTCTTCACAATTGAAAGGTTTTTATGCTAAGATGCCTTCCTGCAAATTTGATCAATTGCTGTTGAGTGGTTGTGAGAAGAAATTCTTCAAAGATCTTTATATTTGTAGTACCGGCAGCATCGTTTGTGTAGAATTTAAATATCTTCATTCCATTATGGTTTCGGTCAAATTTGTTAAAAGAATGATGAGCAGTTGTAGAGAAGAAGTTGTTGATAAGATTGTAAGAAATAGCGGCAAAATCTGATGACGGATGATCATCATGTCTACAAATCTGAAAGGTCCTTATGCCATACTGCTTTAAGTTAAATTTGAAAGGTCCTTATGCCATACAGCTTTATGTTCAATCTGAATGGTCCTTATGCCATACTGCTATATGTTAAATCTGAAAAGTCCTTACGCCATACAGCTTTATGTTAAATCTGAAAGGTCCTTATGACATACTGCTTTATGTCAAATCTCAAAGGTCCTTATGCCATACTGCTTTATGTTAAATCTGAAAGGTCCTTATGCCATACAGCTTTATGTTAAATCTGAAAGGTCCTTATGACATACAGCTTATGTTCAATCTGAAAAGTCCTTATGCCATACTGCTATATGCTAAATCTGAAAAGTCGTTATGCCATACAGCTTTATTTTAAATCTGAAAGGTCCTTATGCCATACTGCTTTATGTTAAATCTGAAAGGTCCTTATGCCATACTGCTTTATGTTAAATCTCAAAGGTCCGTATGCCATACTGCTTTATTTTAAATCTCAAAGGTCCTTATGCCATATTGCTTTATGTTAAATCTGAATGGTCCTTATGCCATACTGCTTTATGTTAAATCTGAAAGGTCCTTATGCCATATTGCTTTACGTTAAATCTCAAAGGTCTTTATGCCATACTGCTTTATGTTAAATCTGAATGGTCCTCATGCCATACTGATTATGTTAAATCTGAAAGGTCCTTATGCCATACTGCTTTATGTTAAATCTCAAAGGTCCTTATGCCATACTGCTATATGTTAAATCTCAAAGGTCCTTATGCCATACTGCTTTATGTTAAATTTGTTCACATTTTATTCTATGATTCCTAATTAGAAGCTGCTTAAATGTTTTTATATTTTTAGTAACGAGAGCCATATATGATGGCGGATCGACATCATTTGTAAGTAAAATATGAAAGTTATTCAAGTCATGATGTCTTTTTTAAATTTGGTAGAGTTCTGAAGAGCAACATTTGAGAAAAAGTCGGTTAATTTCTTTTCTAAGTAATAGCGACCATATTTGGTGCGGGACCAGCATTATTTATATAAGCTTGAAAGACCTTCATGCCAGAATGTTTTCTGTGTAATTTGGTCAAAGCCTGTAAAACATTTTTTGCGAAGAAGTAGTGTAACGTTTTTGTTCCTATTTGTGGTAACGGCGGGCATATTTAATTGGGGATCGGCATGAATTGTAAACCACAGTATGACCAACGATTGAAGAGCTCACCCCAAGGAAGTTTTTTAGTAATCTCAAGTAGCCATTGTAAACTTTAATTATCATGCAGAAAATAAATTCAGACTGAAGTGATCTTGACAATGAAATGTTGGTCCCCGTAACAGGGCCTAAAAGACGTAAAACAATAAAAACGAACGTTTTTTTTCTCCCTACCATATCAAAGTAGAGGTACTATACTGAGTTGGTAAACACCAGAGATTAATTTAAAGTTTTAAAAAAACAACAACATTGTTCTTAAAATCTCCATCGTAAGCTATCATTGGTGTCCACCCCAAGAAGCCAGATTTTCCTGGGTAAAAGTTACTTTGAGTAACCTTAAGTGACAGCCAGTATTACCACTATATGAAGTATAATTCATGCATCAGTGATGAACGTGATTAACCACAACAGATGAGTACTCACATGAAATGCAAGCAGTCCACTCCTCTAATTCATATAAATATATTTACATGTACAATACAGTCAACCTGTTGGAGGGTACCTATCACAAGATACAATGTATAGTCATTAATATGGAAAGTTTACCATTGAATAGACATTTACATTCCTACTTGCAACTGCACGGGCCTTCTGTGTAGGATAAGATTTATATAGCATGGACAAATGTGGTCTTGAGCTCAAGACCAAAACCATATCAGTAAAGCAAAACATGTAATGGTCACAAGATGCAAAAAAAAACTTCTTAGCCACGAGCTAAATGCCAAAGCATAACCTAATCCAGCAAAACATGTTAAATGTAAGTCACAGTCACCTTCTTGATTGTTGTGAGGGTTTGGTGATAATAGAGATGCACGGAATCATCGAGTTTGATGATTCTAGCATGGACAGAACTGGGGAAAGAAACGTATAATCCAAAATTTAACCAAAGTCAGTGAAGCAGGAAATATAGGTCACAGTGACATACTTTTGTATGCTAGAGGTGAAGAACTCGTCAAGATGTATCCCTCACCAAGCTTAAGGATTCCGGATATAGCAATATGCATACGGGGTGCATAAAACCTGAGACAAACGCAAAATCTTAACCAAGAATGTACAACTAATGTACACGTATATACCAACCTAGCCCCTTAACCAGAATGTACAACTAATGTACACGTATATACCAACCTAGACCCTTAACCAGAATGTACAACTAATGTACATGTATATACCAACCTAGCCCCTTAACCAGAATGTACAACTAATGTACACGTATATACCAACCTAGCCCCTTAACCAGAATGTACAACTAATGTACACGTATATACCAACCTAGCCCCTTAACCAGAATGTACAACTAATGTACACGTATATACCAACCTAGCCCCTTAACCAGAATGTACAAATAATGTACATGTATATACCAACCTAGCCCCTTAACCAGAATGTACAACTAATGTACATGTATATACCAACCTAGCCCCTTAACCAGAATGTACAACTAATGTACATGTATATACCAACCTAGCCCCTTAACCCACTCACTGAATGGTAAGGTTATGAAACCCACTCTAAATTGTTGCCCAGGACCTTGGAAGAAAAAATGGTTGAGAGGAAGTAAGACTGTACACATGTATATACCTTTATATGTACGGACGGCGACTCAGACGCGATGGGGGCGGGGGGGGGGGGGGGGTAGTATAAGAGCTCTCTTTCTGCTCGTAGTGGACAGCTAAAATTGAAAGGCTTTCTTGCCAGAATGCTTTCTTTAACATTTGGTGGACAACACACGACGGACATAAGCTCACATAAGCTGGCATTATGGTAAGATGTGATTGTACATCAAAATAAAGTTCAGTGTGACCCAGGGACTGCAGTTACGTGAAATCATTTTGGAATATTATCCCAAGATTCCTTGCTATAAGTAAATGACCATTTATCTTCAGGATTTCTGCCATCTGTAAATATTGTATCAGATCTTGGAAGTGTGTATTTACATGTATTTTCACTCTAGTTTAGTTTAACACACTTCGATTACGCACATGTTTTATAATTAGACCTAGAATGAACACTCAGTTATTAAATTTAGAACGAAGCATGTATGTATGGAATCAAAACCACATCTCGAGAGCACATTTTGAAAGTAATCAAAGTTATGCATTGCTTTCAATACTTTTGAAACAATGAGGATGTTGATTTCAGAACGTTAAATTCCAATAAATTTCGGAAGGAATTGGGACCTAGTATTGCCATTAATTGAACGTGTTCTTGATTCTGAAATATGTTCTTGGTTCCGAAATGAGTGCAATTCTGAAATTTTAAAAGGATCTTAGAGTAGAGGCGGGCGACCATAATTTTTCAGAATACCCTACCTATCGTATAAGAAAACAGGATCTGTATCATAGTGTAGCCACGTGTATGCTGATTACAAACAAAAGTGATGTTGGAGTTGTCATATGAACGACTCAATACAAACTTTAAAGCCATTTCTATGGTAACCACGATATTGAATAGGAATCAATTACTGTTACTTGGTTCTACATATTAGCATTGTTCAAAAGTATATCTTCTCTGTCCTTATTGTGTATCTACAGAGGAATTGAACCCTTGAGAGTAAAATCCCAAAGTATACCAGTATTTAAAAAAAAGAACATTAAAAAGAGGAGATACCCCTACCCCCATTATACCTTTATCAATTCGATGATGGGGTAACGCTAAGATATTATCAACGAAAACCTTTTTCAAGTATCCGATGGAGGCTTTTTCAAGTATCCGATGGAGGGATATCCTGAAACTTTTATTAAACATTATTGCTTCACTCTGAAGTAAACGTTTCGGAACTTCTGCTGTATCACAACAACAAAAACAATAAATAAATAAAATGTACCATATCGATGTATCACATAAGACTCAAACTATTGTTTCAATGACTATTTAATACCTATAAACTATACAAATGATAAATGATTGTAGCTTTTTCTACGCTTCTCGAACGGTATATATAGGTTGATTTACTTTTCATACGTGTATTGATCTTCGTGAAACCAGTTCACAGACGTATTTATTTCATTTTTGCTTTAGAAATTACTTCTTATAATGGCAAACTGGCAGGGTATATGTGTAAAACAACATCTTCGTGGCTTTGCCCTGTAGGCTGGGAGGCCCCAACCTACTTACGAGTCAATTGTCAAAGTGGCCTGTAGCTGCCCCTCACCTTTACGATAAGTTGCAATTCTGTATCTCAGCAGAGACTTCATGTGCAACATGACTTGTCGAGATATCAGGGAGTACAGTTTTTTTCCCCTTGTTCTTGTAGTATAAGATTCGAAGTTTGATTTGTAACACAAAGGCTCTTGGGTACTTACATATTTTCAGTAGCTATACTAGTTCAGTTATATCTCCGCTGAGATAAATTTAATCGTCACTATGTTTTTTTATTTATGCATTTATGATCAGTTATAATAAATTGCCCTTGTCTTTATTTCCTTCGACTGTTTGCATGCATCAGTGTAAGACTAATCCATGGAGACTATTACTACATAAGTAATGATAGAGCATAATTTTAAGCAGAGGCATATAACTTGAAAGCTTGAAGTTAGAGATATTTGAAGGGGGGAGGGACATCAAGATTTTTTTTCTTTCTTAGTTTTGCATAACTTCCATTACTAATTTTAATCTCTATACCATTGATTAGGTTAGGATCCGTGTTCAACAAGTTAATTAAGCACCAGTGATTCTTTTTTATTCGTCTCGTAATGAAGCAGCTTATTTGCTAAATTTTAAGAAAGTTTCCAAAACATTTGCTTACCCTTATTGAACAAATGTAGTTGTCTGTTGAAACTTATGGCTCAAGCATAGAAATGCTGGCTCCATCAACAAATCCGTCATATTTGATTACACAGTGCTAAATCTAACACATGGAACAAATCGTTTGTATCACAGCTATAGACGATCCCCATAAAGTGAACTTTCATTTATGAAAGTGCACATTTATGGGGACCTGGAAGCATGTTATAAGAAGTTATATATATATATATATATATATATATATATATATATATATATATATATAACTTATTTTTTTATAATAGTTTCAGTCAGTATTGGAGAGCCTGAGGCTTATTCAGATCCCTCCTTGTAGCGGCGCAAGTTGTTGTCCCGCACGAATAACTTGACTCATTTTGTCTGTTTCTCTTCAGGTATTATATAACACTGCACGGGTCTTGGGTAGGTAAGAGTATGGGATAGAACCTTTCTGCAATGGGGCTACCCCATTATCACGCACAGTTTGTGTTACTGAGCCGATCGGATTCACTGAATGGGTTTGGTCGCGACTTAAAATATTATCAAAATCGGCATGTTCTATTTTCTTGGCAAAATATGCGGAATGAAAACTCTACAAACAAGCTTCATGACATCAAACCCATTATCGGATCGTGGCACCCCTCACAGAGAACAACTTACAGTGATATTAGATACATATACCTGACTCATGTATACCTCCTGAAAGCTGAACCTCGACAAGAGTGCATACCTCCTGAAAGCTGAACTTCGACAAGAGTGCATACCTTGCCAATGTCCACTGACAGTGGAACACATTCTTGTCGAGTGTATTGACTTGCATCTTGTGAGACACAAATTTCTTTTAATGTGAACACAATTAAGATGCTTTGTGATGATGTACCACCAGAGAGAATAGTAGACATTTTAAATTAATGCATTTTATATAACAAATTTTGACCTTGCGTTTTAAGGCTTTTACATTTTGTTATCTTTATTTTGTATTTCATATACCTTTTTAAAATTTTTATCTTTAACCTTCGACTTTATATTTAAAAGATTTTAGTTCTTTTTTTAAAAAACTATCTTTGATTGTATATACATTTTACAGAATTTTCACATCTTCACCTTTATCTTTATGAAGCATATGTTTTACAGTTATTTTGAAGGGTTTATTTTCCAAAAGTTTTGATCAATTTTTACCTTAAAATTTTCGAGCTTAACTAAAGATTAAAAACCGACACTAAATGACCATGATTTTGCTTACGGCACGTTAAGCCTTTTACCTACATATATGCCGTCTCTAAGGTAGGATTAAGTCATATATGCCGTCTCTAAGGTAGGATTAAGTCCATATATGCCGTCTCTAAGGTAGGATTAAGTCCATATATGCCGTCTCTAAGGTAGGATTAAGTCCATATATGCCGTCTCTAAGGTAGGATTAAGTCCATTTTGTGTGGTAAGGTTGTTGGTAAGGAAACTTTATCTTCAGGGGTCCATGTACCTATTATTGATTTATTTAAATTTTATATTGCAACGTCTTGCTGAAAACGAGGATGCCTGCAAAAATACTTCTTGGATATTATTTTTATGGTAATACTTATATTCATTACTAGAAAGTAGGTCAACAAGGTCTGCCAGACGAATGGCGGAGTGATCAAGTTATAGTTTTTTAATCTTACTTAGGAGAACTGCATACAATATTTCTTAAAATCATTGTTTTGGGTTTTGTTGTTACTTGGAGATGATATAGTGTATTTAAGCTGGAACTTTATCTGCAGACTAACATATCTTTTAGCAAAAGAAACATGCAGTCAAAATGTATTCGAGCCATCAAGCTTTCAACGAAAGCTATTACAACGTGTTTCTTTTTTCGAAGCTATTGCAAAATGAAGTTAGAGATATTTTGCAAAAGGTTCACGTAAAGGAAAAAGACTTCGCTGAAGAATATGATGCATTACATCAGATTCCATTTTGCAGATCAAACAAGACATAATGCAGATGAAATTCAATACAGCTTTATAGAGCGAAAAACGTGATTAAGAAAAAGTGCCTTGATTTGGTATCATGCAATAAAAAAATTGCATGCAATATATTTGGCTGCTTTCAAAGCCACCTTTGACTGAGTTCAAGATTCTGACAACATGAAGAATATGGTAAGGCCAGATTGGACATAAATCAGGCAGATGTCTCTACGATAATGGAACTCGTTTCTAATCAGTTTGGAAGCCCAATCCACGTGGACACATTTTCGAATCATCAATCAATATATCACCTTGTTTATATTGTACCTAAACAGAATAATATGGCTATTTGTTTCTCTTAGAAAGTACTATTTAATCCAGAGCAATAGCCTCTACAAGCCTGACGCAAGTTCCAATACTTATACTTTCACCAATTTTGGAAAACTGGCAGGAAAAGAAGTAGAACTGATAGTATATATGAACATATTGTTAGCTATCTCCCGGCTATATTCAAGCAAGAATGAGGTTTACCTAACTGATATTTTGATGTTTGCGGGATACCCAGCTCTTGATGTCTTGTCATCGTTGTAAAAGTAGTAAATTTACAAGGTCTTTCAGAAAATAAAGTTAAACTGTAGAGAACTTTGATTACTGAAAAGTTGCCAGTATCATGCCCAAATGCCTTACTGACCGATTGTTTAAGACTTATGAAAACATTGTCTTAAACATGATCTGGGTTTGTTTATTGACTGTTATGGGATTAAAATGAAGCTATCGTGATAGACATGGCAGCCTCGACTATGAAATCAGGACACCGCTCCCGGATATACAGATTATGCACCAACTTATATAAACATCGGATTTTGTACGCATACGTACAGAAGGCTACTTTTATATATATATATATATATATATATATATATATATATATATATATATATATATATAAACAAGGTGACTTTTAGCTAACGTTTTCGTCAAATTTCTGGTAAGCTGCACACAAAACACCAACTATTTTCCACTCAGGTGTTGCTGTTATTATCATGCGGAGTCCATAGTTGTAAATCGATGACTATTTATTCCAATTCATTAATATCAGAGAAGCTTTTTCTCTGCCATTTCTATGCGATTATCCATCATTCATAATTGACCGCTTTCTAAGTAATAGGAAAAAGCTCATTATGCGTTATTATTGTGAAACACTTCGATATTTAGAACAAAACATAATTTGGGTTGATGATTTTTACGATTTGCCTGAGATTTAGTAATTGTTCTTTACGGAAAGCTCATTTATATGAATGAAAAATAGCATGACACCTTATACACGTTACATATCATGGCCAGAACAGCGGAGAAATTATAAATATCCGTCAACCTTTGATTGATTCATGCAGTATGCTACACGCTGTTATTGCCAGGATGAATAGTGTGCAATAAGTCATACCGGTAAAGCTTATGGAATCGTCTGAGGGTAACGTGGTGCACTTGTATCACTAAATAATGATATGTACAGATTTTTAAGTGTTTAAGATTAAATTTAGTGCCTAAATTCTGATTTTCAAGTTTCATAGTTTTAACAAAGTGATATTGGACATTTGACTTTGTAGTCCATGCAAAGGTTATCGTACATTTACCCAGATGAGAAGTATTAACACCATCGTAAATTTATCGTTAAAGTAATTAGTTATACAAAAATATCATAAATAGTTATTCCACTAATGTTAAGTTCAGTAGAAGAAAAAAACAAAACAAAAACAACAACAGCAAACACTGACAATGATACTGCTGAAAATCTGACAGGAACAGGCGAAACGCAATGCCATTTAAAATGTTTTTTTAAACAGGTTTTTATTAAACCTACATGGACTAATTGGGATACAGTATTTAATACTAGGTATTTTACTTTTAACAGAGTTAATAACAGTTGTGAACGATCATATTTGTTAGCTTCACCCACCCCGTCACCACCACCACCACATGTGATTACGTCGGTAACGTCATTATGCAGTCAGCTTATTACCTACTGGTTTTAGTAGCAGTGCTGCGCAAGACGCTAGGCTTGTATTAGTCTTGTCTTGTTAGGCTATGTAAGGTTTTAGATTTATATCCGAAACATTTTCATTTCGATAAGCTGTGCCATAGAAATTCATCAATACTAGCATATACATTCCTGGAAAAGAGATTTTCATCGTATTTAACTGGATTGCGCAATAATTATACTGTGATTGTTTTTGCTGCAGTTGCATCATAAAATAAGTTAATTTTATTTCACTCTACCCTTGATTGGTCTACAATAAAGTCACAAGTAATACACCATTAGCACGTGTCTTCAGTTTGATAGATGCCCGTATCTGTATACGTTCTACGGTCCGATCACAATCATATCGATTTGCCACAGCAGGTTCGAGACACGTATCGATGCAGGCCATCATCTAGTAATTAAATTGGGACATAAATATTCGGGTATTGATATTTCTGTCGTAATTAAGATTTATCTCATCGTAACCATTATTGGAGTTAAGTCACAGATGAAAATAGTCCTATGGACCGCTTGATTATATATATGAAATTATTAAGTTTCAAGATTCGAACATAAACGACACCCCATAAATCAACCTTAAGCACAATTTTCGACAAAGTCAAATCATAGATTGGTGAATTATGGATCATAGTGACATACTTTGTGATGAAGGTGCAGTACTCATCAAGATGCATCCCCTCACCAAGTTTCATGATTCCAGATAGTACAATATGTATACAGGATACAACAAAACCACTATGGTCATGACCTAAAAGAAAAACTTAACCGAAGCCAGTAAAACGTGAAATGTCGGTCACAGTAACTTTCTGTTGTTGTAAGGGCGTGGTACTACCAAAGATGCATAACATTATCTAGTTTTATGATTCTAGCATGAACGGTGTTTGCGACATAAACTTAACACACAAAATTGAACCCAAGTCAGTCAAGCGTGAAATACGCGTGTAGTACTCATCAAGATGCATCCCTCACCAGTGGCGGCGCGAGGGTCTGAGGCGCCCGGGGGCAATTTTCTTTAATGGCGCCACCCTACAGAGGCGCCCGGGGGCAATGTTCTTTCGTTGCGCCCCTTACTTTGCCACAGAGAACAGTGTTCATGTCAGTTGCCAACCTCCCCCTCCCCCCCATCTAAGCCCTGAAACCGTTGGCTTAGGTGTGTGTGTGTGTGGGGGGGTGTATGGGGTAAGAAGGGTGTGTTGACCAAAAAAAAAAAGAAGCTCTTGACGGCGCCCCCTCCCACGCCCGGCGCCTGGGGACCATCCCCCACCCCCGATTCCCTTCCCCCGCGCTGCCACAGTCCGTCACCAACTTTCATGTTTTGCATTTGTTTTTCAGCCTTGCATGCATTTATACCTGGAATCGTGAAACCCTCGCCACAAAGTAGATAACTGTGACCAATATTTCACGCTTCACCGACTTGTAAAAAGTTTGTTTTAAGTTTATTTATCAGTCTCTGTTCGTGAGAAAGTAGCATTTTATTGGTCACTAAAATAAAGGACTAAATATATATTGCCGAGGAAGATCTTATCTATTTTACATAAGGATAAATCGATATCCGATATCAGTCAGAAAAATCTGCATGAATAAAGAGTATTGATCCATAGCTAATAAATTTAGTCTTAATTATTCATACTTTGATTGACACCTTTGGTTCCCTTGTGTTTGTACCGTATTTGTCTTTGACAAAATGAAACTGGTAGATTTTTGCTCTAACGAATCCAATCGCCCTTATGTATTGCTGACCTCCAGTCTCGTTAATCGTTCAAATTAGACACTAATCATGCATGCACATCACTTGTTTATTTATTTGTGTGTCAATATTGTGTGCTTTAGGGAAAAGTCGTCAGGAAGGGGACAGCTGCCGGTACATTGCAGCGTTCGTTTCTCACCTTGTCTTTTTATGCACATACTGGCTTTTAAGTGGAAATTTCAGACTGGATTTTAGACGCAATTCTCGGTGCGAATGACTTCTAGATAGAACTGTAAATGGAAACAACTGCAGTTCAGTCCTGTTAAGGTTACTATCGTTTCAAAGTTCCCGCGGTCCTATAAGATGTTAAATAGCCAGTTTAAAGTCTGCATTAAAAAGGCTGATTTTATGTGTTTCAAACCACAAAATCTGAAGAAGAAAAAATGTTCATACCTGAGGTTAGACTTTGGGGAGAAAAGTTGCTGTTTGTAAATGAGTTTATCTGTTTTGAACATGTCATTCGTTCAGATCTGTTCGATGATAATGGTATACAAAGACAATATCGTTCTCTTTGTCTGCGAGTAAATATGCATTTAATTTCCTTTAAAAATATGTTCGACATATGTAAACACGTTTCTCTTTTTAAGTCATATTGTATGAATTTGTATTGTGCTCCTCTCTAAACAAATTTGTAACGTTCTACAATGATAGGTTTATATTTTTAATGGGTAATAATAAGCGTGATAGTATGTCGGAAATGTTTGTCAAGAACAATATTAACAGCCGTTGCGTTTAGTGTATTCCTTTAGAAATAGAATCGCTAGTAGTAATAACATAAAATCTAAAGAAGTGTTTAACTTTGCATGTTGCCGTAATTCATCAATACTTGATCGCTAGAACAAATTGTTATATTAATATTTTTTCATATCTTGTGTGAAATTGCTTGTGCTTTATATATATACGACAATGGATTTAAGTCTGAAATATAGTTGGTATATTATTATTATTATTATTATTATTATTAATTTTTATTATTATTATTATTATTATTATTATTATTATTATTATTATTATTATTATTATTATTATTACAATATATCAACAGAAGTTCTTATATTGAAGATAAGTAGATAACATTTCAATCTCTGAAGCCCCTTCCTCTTCCCTCATCCCCGGTTTATATGATTCGACAGAATGATCCCATGCAAATACATTCTTTTGGCTTCGACGTGTAGTGGAATGTTTCATGTTATTATCGCTACAATTAGCGGAATGTTTCATGACATTACCGATACAGTTAAATTTCTCATATTCACTTTCAGGTTTCATATTTCCATTTGCCTCATATATAAAGTGCGTTCCAGATCATATAAGCCAGGCTTGTAGGTGCACCATATTTCACGTCTACCGTATATACTCGCGTATATACCGCATCGAAATGCAAACAAAATAGACCCTGATCTGCCGTCGCATAATGCGCCGGCAGATCAGGGTCTATGTTGTTTTTTCTACTGATTAGTCCTTACAAACTGCATAGACCCAGATCTGTCGGCGCTCTATGCGACGGCAAATCTTGGTCTACGCAGTTTGCAGTTTGTAGCGGTTTATACGCGAGTATAGACGGTAACTATTTTAGGTAAAGAATGTCAGTCCAAGAGAACTAATAAGAAACTCATGTTATGTTTACTCTATTATTGACATTCAGATCTAGTTAGAATGGTCAGATTTCACTTTGTTTGCTTGGAAGGCTGTTTACGCATTATTTGAAAGAAATAATGTTGCATTGTACACAATAAACCTGTACAGCCAAGAACAATAAAGTACGTGAACATAGTAAATACAACACTTGTAATAATCCACACACATCAATAGAGAAATCGGATGTATTTCGTACGATGTGCTCACATATACTCCAATATTTAATTATTTGCTTTATCAATCAAACTGAAGCATATCAGTGCTCAGGGATATTGTCTCTCCAAAGTAATGGAATCCATAAATGAAAAAGGAATATATATATATATATATATATATATATATATATATATATATATATATATATATATATATATATATATATATATATATATATATATATATATAATTTAGGATTAAATCAACTTGTTAAAGATAACTCTAGGTGTCAACTACAACAGCGGAAAACACTCTCTGTCAAGACAGGCCAGCCCTCATTCGCATTCTATGGCTAAAATCATGAACAGCTCTATGTACTGCAAGATAAAATCCTTCAGGTAGTTGATGTGAGAAATGATCTACGACTCTATTAGGATTTACGATATCCCTAAACTCATCGTTGTTCTTATCACATAGGGAGATTATATCATACATGATACGAGTCTGTCATGTGTAGTTCCGACTGCTTCATGAATGATGCTGTATTCATGGACCTAGGATACAATTATGTCACGTATGTAAAGAAACCATATAGGTACGCTGCATGATGGGATTGAATGGGGGTGGGGTAAACTACGCCACTGTGATTATAATCGAATCGCAAAACGATAATACAATCAAAGCGTGGAGAGTTCAAAGCTGAAATAAAGTCCATAACGTCTGGTTTTGTATTTCTAATACTGTTAAACAATTTCAAGAGAAATTCTGGTACAAAATAATTGCGTATCCGACTAAAATTAAAACAAGAGTAAGGTGAACGGCACATTACACGTCTGCCCCGTGTTTAACAGTCCCCTAAGTATGCACTAGCAGGCAATTGTTGGCTCTGGAGATTATAGACAACGAATTTCAACTACCTGTACTTTTGGTCAAGGTATGCGGTCTTGAACTAAACTTACTGTACATAAACCATTATTTTCTTATGAGATTTACCATGACCGTGCTCTCTCTGACCTTTAGATCCCAGACTATATATGTTTCTTTATTAAGCCATCCACAATGTTTGGTCAATGAGCTTATTCTAGAACACCAAAATTAATAGGCTTCTTCCATACCTTAAGTACAAGCCCTCCACAAACGTTGCTGAAGGTACGTGGCATAGAACCAAATTTATTATGCACAAAAAAAAACATGTTTCATTTTTCAGTCACAGTAATCTTGACCTTTGACCTTTTGAACCCAAATTCAATAGGCTTCATTTTTACCAAATGTATAAGTCATCCACTAACTTTGGCTAAGATACACCGTCGAGAACTGAAATTCTGTGTATAAACCATTTTTCTTCTTTCAGTCGCAGTTACCTTAGCCTTGGACCTTTTGTCATCAAAGTCGACAAGTTTCTCTCTTGCCCCAAATGCAAGCTATCCACAGAGTCTAATCTAGGTCTGTGAAGTAGAACTAACATTTTTGTGCGAACACCATTTTTCTTCTTTTAGTCATAGTAACCTTCACATTTGACCTTTGAACCCCCAAATAAATAGTCTTCATCCTTTCGTCAAGAAAGACTTACCTATAAAGTCTGGCGAAGGTATATGCTGTAGAACTGAAATTATCGCGGATAGACAGACAGGGTAATAGCATATACACTCAACCAGAAGGCGGGAGTATAAAAATGGAACTCAACCTTGGATTTGATAGTCCAAGCCATATAGCCGTCACTGTGCTGACTTGCTGTTAAAGCTAATACATACAACGTGGAAAAAATGTCAGAAATTTCAATGATTAAAAGTACCGTCATTGGCAATTTCTCTTAAACTTCATTATTGAGGTCACCAGACAAATTTATCCTCTTACTATTATTTTAAGGAAAGATTAAAAGTGAAAATATTACTGATGCATGTAGAGGCAAAACACATGGTCAATTAAAACAGGGTCCCTTGGGATACAATATTTAATGTATAGTATCCCAAACAGTATTAAGTATAGTTTTACTTTCTTTGACATTATGTCGAATATTACCCTTTTTTTACATCCATTAACATAGTTAGGCCATTGTTGTGAACGATGCCCCCCCCCCCCCCTCCAAACACTCAAATATCTGTGTTTACATCGATGACGTGATTATGCAGTAGGGCTATATGAACGATATTTTCTTATCATCGGTGTGATCGTTTCTTATTCATCTTGATCCTCTTAAGTATAGAATAAACTATAAATTCCTCTCATATAAAGAACTAATTTGAAAAATGAACTCGATGATCGTATGGATACACTATAGAAATGAACTCGATGATGGTATGGATACACCGTAGAAATGAACTCGATGATGGTATGGATACACCGTAGGAACGAACTCGATGATGGTATGGATACACCGTAGGAATGAACTCGATGATGGTATGGATACACTATAGAAATGAACTCGATGATGGTATGGATACACCATAGAAATGAATTCGATGATGGTATGGATACACCGTAGGAATGACTTCAATGATGGTATGGATACACTATAGAAATGAACTCGATGATGGTATGGATACACTATAGAAATGAACTCGATGATAGTATGGATACACTATAGAAATGAACTCGATGATGGTATGGATACACTGTAGAAATGAACTCAAGGATGGTATGGATACACCATAGAAATGAACTCGATGATGGTATGGATACACTATAGAAATGAACTCGATAATGTTATGGATACACCGTAGAAATGAACTCAATGATGGTATGGATACACTATAGAAATGAACTCATTGATGGTATGGATACACTATAGAAATGAACTCGATGATGGTATG
The DNA here is from genome assembly GCA_029931535.1 of Margaritifera margaritifera. Classification (NCBI taxonomy): domain Eukaryota; kingdom Metazoa; phylum Mollusca; class Bivalvia; order Unionida; family Margaritiferidae; genus Margaritifera; species Margaritifera margaritifera. The sequence continues at coordinate 1,442,280 of JAQPZY010001694.1, read as the reverse complement.
GATACACCATAGAAATGAACTCGATGATGGTATGGATACACTGTAGAAATGAACTCAATGATGGTATGGATACACTGTAGAAATGAACTCGATGATGGTATGGATACACCATAGAAATGAACTCGATGATGGTATGGATACACCGTAGAAATGAACTCGATGATGGTATGGATACACCGTAGAAATGAACTAAATGAATGGTATGGATACACCGTAGAAATGAACTCGATGATGGTATGGATACACTATAGAAATGAACTCGATGATGGTATGGATACACTGTAGAAATGAACTCGATGATGGTATGGATAAACTATAGCAATGAACTCAATGATGGTATGGATACACTATGTAAATGAACTCGACGATGGTATGGATACACTGTAGAAATGAACTCGATGATGGTATGGATACACCATAGAAATGAACTCGATGATGGTATGGATACACTGTAGAAATGAACTCGATGATGGTATGGATACACCGTAGAAATGAACTCGATGATGGTATGGATACACTATAGAAATGAACTCGATGATGGTATGGATACACCGTAGAAATAAACTCGATGATGGTATGGATACACCGTAGAAATGAACTCGATGATGGTATGGATACACTATAGAAATGAACTCGATGATGGTATGGATACACTATAGAAATGAACTCAATGATGGTATGGATACATAATAGAAATGAACTCGATGATGGTATGGATACACTATAGAAATGAACTCAATGATGGTATGGATACACCGTAGAAATGAACTCAATGATGGTATGGATACACTATAGAAATGAACTCGATGATGGTATGGATACACTGTAGAAATGAACTCAATGATGGTATGGATACACCGTAGAAATGAACTCGATGATGGTATGGATACACTGTAGAAATGAACTCAATGATGGTATGGATACACTATAGAAATGAACCCGAGGATGGTATGGATGCACTATAAAAATGAACTCGATGATGGTATGGATACACTGTAGAAATGAACTCAATGATGGTATGGATACACCGTAGAAATGAACTCGATGATGGTATGGATACACTGTAGAAATGAACTCAATGATGGTATGGATACACTATAGAAATGAACTCGATGATGGTATGGATACACTGTAGAAATGAACTCAATGATGGTATGGATACACTATAGAAATGAACTCGATGATGGTATGGATACACCATAGAAATGAACTCAATGATGGTATGGATACACTATAGAAATGAACTCAATGATGGTATGGATACACCATAGAAATGAACTCGATGATGGTATGGATGCACTGTAGAAATGAACTCAATGATGGTATGGATGCACTATAGAAATGAACTCGATGATGGTATGGATACACTATAGAAATGAACTCGATGATGGTATGGATACACTATAGAAATGAACTCGATGATGGTATGGATACACTATAGCAATGAACTCGATGATGGTATGGATACACTATAGAAATGAACTCGATGATGGTATGGATACACTATAGAAATGAACTCGATGATAGTATGGATACACCATAGAAATGAACTCGATGATGGTATGGATACACCGTAGAAATGAACTCAATGATGGTATGGATACACCGTAGAAATTAACTCGATGATGGTGTGGATACACTATATAAATGAACTCGATGATGGTATGGATACACCGTAGAAATGAACTCGATGATGGTATGGATACACCATAGAAATGAACTCGATGATGGTATGGATACACCGTAGAAATGAACTCAATGATGGTATGGATACACCGTAGAAATGAACTCGATGATGGTATGGATACACCATAGAAATGAACTCGATGATGGTATGGATACACCGTAGGAACGAACTCGATGATGGTATGGATACACCGTAGAAATGAACTCGATGATGGTATGGATACACCGTAGAAATGAACTCAATGATGGTATGGATACATCGTAGAAATGAACTCGATGATGGTATGGATACACTGTAGAAATGAACTCGATGATTGTATGGATACACTATAGAAATGAACTCGATGATGGTATGGATACACCATAGAAATGAACTCGATGATGGTATGGATACACTATTTAAATTAACTCGATGATGGTATGGATACACTATGTAAATGAACTCGATGATGGTATGGATACACTATGTAAATGAACTCGATGATGGTATGGATACACTATAGAAATGAACTCAATGATGGTATGGATACACTATAGAAATGAACTCGATGATGGTATGGATACACATAGAAATGAACTCGATGATGGTATGGATACACTATATAAATTAACTCAATGATGGTATGGATACACCGTAGAAATGAACTCAATGATGGTGTGGATACACTATAGAAATGAACTCGATGATGGTATGGATACACTGTAGAAATGAACTCAAGGATGGTATGGATACACCGTAGAAACGATGTCATATTAACTGTAATAAACTGAATAAGTTTTGCAACTTCTAGGTTATTTTTGGGTGACCTATCGACAATACTCCTCGCACTCATTAGTACATGAACTTCTAATTTTTAAGGAAAGAAGAAAAGTAAAACATCCTTAAAATTGTGCACGCACGCACACACACACACACACACACACACACTATTGAATACATATTTAAAATGTTCAAAAAATTTGGGTCTAAAATAGTAATTGTCTGTAAGTTAATTCCTAATTCAAATTCTATGTTGTAAACTATGAATATATGTTTCTAAGCAGAACGAAAATTCCCACTCACACTGTTGTTAATCTGTGGAGATAATTCATTTCGTACGTACATTGTCAATTCAGCATAAATTTTTTATAATATTCTTATATGTATACGTATTGATAATTATATATACATACATGTTTTTAAGAACTTCGAAACCATTCAAACTCTTTTCTCCTTATAACATGTAACAAGCAATGGTTTTGTGTATTATACGTTTGCAATATGTGTTTGTGCATGTTAAGCATTAAACATTCATGTTTGCTACCAAAACATTCAATAGACATACAGGATAACATTATATTAAAGTGGAGCCTGAAGAAGTATGGTGCATATCTATTGCGCAACAGGTATATATATATATATATATATATATATATATATATATATATATATATATATATATTATCGGAGTACAAAAACTGAACTTCAAAGACTCAATACGCCAAAGTTGGAATAGATCGAGTCTTTAAAATGTGGTAAATGTGTAGAGCAAATTGTAATAAACCATTTCTAAAGCTTATTGAAATTATTGAAAATCAAATTTTGTGAATTTTGCGTCTGTTTTAAAATTCTGTGCACATGAAGTTTTATGACTCCCCTTGATTCTCGCGGATGAGAAAAGTAACCAAAAAGTCTTAAATACAGTCTTTAAGTTTTTGTTGTGACAAAACCAAAGAATTTATTCGAGTAGTTCAATATCGAGGTTTTAGAACCGCTTTCTATGGCCGGAAGGAAACTTTTCACGGGTTTATTCTTAATCTTTCCATATTGGATTCTTCATTGACGTGTTACTCTATTCAAATGCGCATAACTCATTTAAAGTCATCGCGTCGGAGCCTTGTTCTGTATATATCTCAAGCACCTTTCTTTATGACAGTTTCGTAATATTGCTTTCCATTGAAATTTAATCCATACATGGAAAACATCAATATATACAACTATCTATCTCCCTTTTCAATAGACCAAAACATCGATAGCCAATTCTATACGAGATTATATGTGATGTACAGACCTAGCAATATAATTTTATGTTTTCCACACAACGTTTTATTGACTTGCTTCCATCGACGTCTGAATATGTTGTATTTTTAAGAACATTTTTATGAAAACAACAATCTTTACCGAGCATTCCTTATAAAAGATTTCATCATGATTGAATTCGTTGTGATGAATGTAGAATACATTGTTTTAAAACAATTCAAAATTCCTTTTAAAATGTTCTGATTTTATTCAGATATAGGTGTAACATTGTAAGGATATATATATATATATATATATATATATATATATATATATATATATATATATATATATATATATATATATATATGCCATAGTTACATATATCAAAGACCAAATGAAATAGTTATGTCCATATCCTACAAGTACTTAGTTACTGTCTAACAGTAGCCGTAACATTTACCAGAAGTCTCTAATATGGACATAAACTTCTGTTTCGATTAATTTTCATTTTTAGTGTTACCTCTTTTTCAATCACCATAGAGTTACAGTGCATCATATTGGATGCCTAGAGTGGTTATTGAAGGACATAGCAACAGGAAAACATTTATATTAGGTACACACCAAAAGCCTATATTAGCTACACACCAAAAGCCTATATTAGGTACACACCAAAAGCCTATATTAGGTACACACCAAAAGCCTATATTAGCTAGACACCAAAAGCCTATATTAGGTACACACCAAAAGCCTATATTAGCTAGACACCAAAAGCCTATATTAGCTAGACACCAAAAGCCTATATTAGCTACACACCAAAAGCCTATATTAGCTAGACACCAAAAGCCTATATTAGGTACACACCAAAAGCCTATATTAGCTAGACACCAAAAGCCTATATTAGGTACACACCAAAAGCCTATATTAGGTACACACCAAAAGCCTATATTAGCTAGACACCAAAAGCCTATATTAGGTACACACCAAAAGCCTATATTAGCTAGACACCAAAAGCCTATATTAGGTACACACCAAAAGCCTATATTAGCTAGACACCAAAAGCCTATATTAGCTACACACCAAAAGCCTATATTAGCTAGACACCAAAAGCCTATATTAGGTACACACCAAAAGCCTATATTAGGTACACACCAAAAGCCTATATTACAAGAATTAAAAGGTTGTTTTTTTTCTACTTCAACGTGTCTATGCATCTCTAGTCCTACAACATGTGGCTTTAATAGACGTATATTACAAATGATGCGATTTAGCTAATAGTCAATTACAGGCTTATAGTTACATACTTATAGTTACAGGTTTATAGTTACAGACTAAGGAAATAGATGACATACAAATTCAAAATGAGCCAGTCATTTAATCAAAACTCAAAATCTCTTTTGTGAATAAGATGTGAAATAGCATCTCATATTAAAATGATATTATTATGTGATTCTGTGGAAACACATGTATATACGTACAAGCAAACACACACACACACACACACACACACACACATATATATATATATATATGTGTGTGTGTGTATGTAATTGTGTGTGTGAGTATATATATATATATATAAATGTATATTTGTTGAGGCATTCATATGTAACTAGCCATGTCTATGGAGAGATATGTGTGACTGAGAGGCAGATAGAGAGATGAATGAATATATTCATAGGAATACATCGTTACATATAACTTACCTGTAGTTTTTGAAATCCTCAAGTGAAAGTAACGGAAATTCTATCCATGCGGTGTGATCCTTGTTGTATCTAGTGATGTCTATGCGTCCGTAGTTTATAATATCTCACATAAATAAGTCATGGTTGCTCGGTTAATCTATTTTCTCGATCTGTGAAGAGGTGATATTAGTATTCTAAGTTTAGTACAGAGTTAGCTGTGTACCGACGTGTCTTTCTCTCTCTCTCTTACCTGTATGCTTGTCGCTGTGATCTTGGCTGACTACCAACCAGGTAGCAGTTACAGTGTTCTATCAGAGAGACAACACTTGCTCTCAAATAGTTCACTCTCTAAAGACGACATTACTCCTATCAGTGCGAACGTTCGTCCGGAAGTATAGCTTGACAACATTCATCTGCATTATTATGTTTTTTAATTCCATTAAAAAAAATGGGGGTTGATTCCATAATCTCTTTCAGGGGAACAAGGGTTTATCAGAAGAAAAAAAAAAAAACGTACAACATGGATTGTTGTATCTGTGATGCCAATTCAAGACGCATTTGCTGAAAATATTGTGCAGAAATCAATAATGACTAATTACTTTAAGAAATAGAGAAATAGAGAGAGAGAGAGAGAGAGAGAGAGAGAGAGAGAGAGAGAGAGAGAGAGAGAGAGAGAGAGAGAGAGAGGGGGGGGGGGGGGGGGGGGGGGGGGTGGGGGGGGGGGAGTGAGTGAGCCAGAGAAAGACCTAATTTAGCATTGAAGGATAAACGCCCACGACATCCTGAATTTGTCAGGCTATAAATTCGTGTATCTTTTTCAAAATGTTGTTGGGAGATTTTTAAAGCTTTCTATATAATTGTAATTTCAGTGTGTCCATAGTTGTGTACATCAGTATTAGAATTAGGAATTTGTCGGAATTAGGCCACTCTAAAGGGAAAATGGTGGCGAGGGCTATGATGGAAGATGTGCGATAGGTGTCGGGGTGTCGGTGACTATAATAACTGGTTTGTATAGTTTTGTAATATATATATATATATATATATATATATATATATATATATATATATATATATATATATATATATATATATATATATATATATATATATGCACTTAAAAAGGAAATAAAAGCTGTTACATAACCTCAGTGTTTTTTTTTGCTGTACAAAATTAAACAGTATTTGTTAAATTCCAGATATGGACAAATAAATGATATGTAGAGTTGTTTGGCACATATATTCGTCTAAGCCTTCTCATAACACTTTCTGAAAAAAAAGTTAATGATACATGCATAATATATGGATACATGCATAATATATGGATACATGCATAATATATGGATACATGCATAATATATGGATACATGCATAATATATGGATACATGCATAATATATGGATACATGCATAATATATGGATATTTCTAAAGCATATATCTGTTGTAATAGTAAATACAAGATCTACATTGATATTGATAATATTTTGTTTAGTGCAACTGAACTTTAAATATATATTTTTATATTCAAATATGGTCAAACCATTGATATGGAATAGTTTCGCATACATATACCTTTAAAACAAAACATGTGAATAATTTACTATATACACCTAAGATATCATTTCTGTCAAACGTGTGTGTGCTGTTATAGGATATGAAAGCTATTAAGTGACTCTAATGTTAATTGTGTGCTGTTATAGGAAATGAAAGCTATTAAGTGACTCTAATGTTAATTGTATTTTTGTAAACTTGAACTTCAGATACGTCTTTTTTAAAATGTGGTTGAATGAATGATATAAAGTAGTTTGTCATATACATTAATCTATGCCGTTTCATATCACTTTCTATACATTAATGAAATGCACTTAATATACAGACCTTTTTGTATTTATATGCTGTTATAAGATTTCTCTGCAAGAAAAATTGTCTAAATGTTTTGTTGTTATGCAAATTGAACTTAAAATTTGTCCTCTTTACACAAGTATGAAAAATTAATGAGATGAAGTAGTTGCTTATATATATATATATATATATATATATATATATATATATATATATATATATATATATATATATATATATATATGCCTTCTCATAAAATCTTTTAAACATTTATTACAATTCCCTTAAATTGTATGTTTCTGTCAATCATATATGTGTTGCAATAGGAAAATAAAGGCTATAAAACAGCTTTTTTTGGAGATTTTTGTTTTTATTAAAATTAAACTAAAGCTGTGTATTTTTCATTCTCAACATGGATCAACAATGTTCTGGATATGTTCCTACCCCTAAAATTGCTCTTTAAATTCATTTAGCACATTATTTGACACTAAAACCCTTTACCAATTAAAACCTGAATTAATAATAATGTATCCATATATATATGCACGCTCACAATCAGCACATATTGAAAGCATCAGTAATGAAATTCTCTCGTATACTCTCCCCCCCCCCCCCCCCCCCCCTACACAAACTCCCAAGTAATACATTACTGGAATGATATTGAGCAAAAGTTTATTTCACCATCAAACTTAAGACTTTTTTTATGGTATTTTTATTGTGTGAAACTACAGTGACCCTTTAATGTAATAATAATAATAATAATAATAATAATAATAATAATAATAATAATAATAATAATAGCAATCATCATCATCTTCATCAAGTCCAAATACAAATCTGTGATTCAAATTTTTTTTTTTACCTGTTTAAATTGAAATGATGGGTAGAAAAATTCTTTTTTTTGTGTTTTTTTTTTAACATATCGGGTTTTAAAAAAGCAAAAACTACATTATACTACTATTATTATGTTTTATAAAAAAATTGAATCTTAATAGTTTATTGATCTAAATTACAGCCATAACATTGAAACTCCCACATAATTAATCTTAAAATTATTATTAGTTTTAAAGACTGTAAATAATAATAATAATTATTTCATATGTAAGAAAATGATGTATACACATCTTTCAATTTTTGCTGTCCATGTTGTTTTAATGTGTCTGCGAAAGCCACCAATAGTTTCCAGAACCTTATCACACACATGACACATGTAGCTCTCTGGTTTCAAAGTATATTTCATTGAACTATCAACATTTTTCACCACAGATTTCAGTTTCAATAATTGCATAGTCATCATCATAAAAAAAGATAAAAATAAAAATAAAAATTAAGATAAAATTATACAAATGGTAGTTTTTCAAGAGATATCTCAATTTTATTAAATGAAAGTATCATACTGTAATCGAAACTTACTAGACGTATGTCCTGTAGCGTACTAACGGGGGGTGGGGTTGGGTGGAGGGGGGTGGACAGGGTGGTTGCCCCGGGCACCAGATGTCTTGGGGCTCCAAAACAGCTGATAAAAATTCGGGCCTTGTATTCTGGCCCTTTAGGCCATCATCGTCGCCCCGGGCGCCATTTACCCTTAGTACGCCACTGCGTATGTCATTTAATGTTCCTTTCATTGGTGAAAAGACGTAAATAGCAATCAAACGCAAAGCCAGATTTTCCGGCCACTCGCCGCTACCATGATGCTTACCTGCTAGCTCTAAGGGCATGGGTTAGCTGACATCGCTGATCTCGCGACCTCATTTACATAACAATAGTGACCGCGATATATCATGAGATTTCGGTGAGTTTCCTATCTCGTGCGTTCTAAGTTTTATAAGTCTCTGAAAAAAGACAAATCTTAAGTTAGCGGGTTATTACGTGCCGCGTTTGTTACCGTAATAATAATTAGATCAAATTTTCAGAGCAGATTTGTTATTTTTTCAGGTGCAATCATATAGATGTGGATGTTGCAGTCAACCGAACTATTTACGGCTAATTCAAGGAAACAAGCCGTTTTGCATTCTTCTAACTCGATACGCAGTGAAAACTAACAAGGAACTCTTCAGCTGCATTCTTCGGAACAAGCAGAATACCTTTGTCAACGTAGATTTTGGTTTAGAGGGATTTTATTTGAAGTTAAGTTTGTAAAAAGATAAGAGGGTTGAGTATTTAAGTATGTTTAACATTTAAAAGAACACCAACAAGAACGTGACAGTTTTGGGCGGATTTCGAAAGTTACGCAAGTTTGTTGTCTGCATTCCATCTAAACCAGTTGTGTTGTCTTTATTATTTCAAGTTCCAGTAAGAGGTTTCTGTCCTGATACGAAGGTGGAAATTATTTTGTGTGAACGGTTTTGCCATTAATCAGACAATTATGTTTTCCACTAAAAAGCTAATCTAGTTATGTTACACACACACACACACACACACACAGACAGACAGACAGACACAGACACACAGAGACACACACATACACACACAACTGTATATATCAACCACTACATCGAACCACATATCTAATTTATCTTCGTAAGTTTAGTTGTACAGAACGTTGGACAGATGCTAGCGATATAATCGAAAAGTGTATTAATTCTGTATCAGATTTGGTGCAAACATTGTTTTACCACCATTAGTCAGTCCACAAATTATCATCTTATGCGGTTCTTTTAAATACATGTATGCATGCCGAAAACATAATTGATTGGTGTTGATTGTTTTAAGTGTTAATCTGACCATTATACAAGAAATAAATATATATTTACTGAGCATTAACATTTTCTTTTCTCTTTATTGAAAGTGGATACTTGTTACACTTAGATTAATTTAATTCCACTACCATGGAATCTGTCATAGTGTGCACTTCTCAGATCAAGCCAGATATAATAAATGTCAGGGTAAAAATTAATAACACTTACGATAGTAATTTATATGTACTAAGTTGTTCATAAAAAATATTTAGTGGCTTCCGTAAACTGCTGAAATTGCTGGGAATAAATAATGCATACCTTTTATAGAGAAAGAGATATTTTAATTGCTGAGATGTAAAACTTGTCAGGATCACTTTCTCCACTCTATTTACACAATATTACGACTCTATGGCCTAAAAATATGTAACAGAAAGAAAGTGAAACCAACAAAATCAAGTAAAATCAACAAGCAATTTATTTCTAGACAATTAAAGTGAAAATGCAAAAGATACTTACATGAACGTGAATAAAAGTTCCAATAAACCTAAGTATCCTAATCAAAAGTCCAAAAATATAGAATGTTCCGAATGAATTCCAATAGCCTGGATTGCCCTGATGTATCACAAGTGTTGAATGTCCAGATGTACCACAATGATGTAATTCGGAATTTTTTGAATGAATTCAGATAAATCCCTACAAGTCCTAAAATGTATGAGCACTTTAGTATTTCCAATGAATATTTTAAATAAATAATTCCTCTCTCAAAATTATATCTGGTTTTCAAAATGTAACATCTGATTATTAACTAAGTTCTTTACAGACTAATGTTTAGAACAAGACTTTTAGAACCCGAATGATCGAATATATATATATATATATATATATATATATATATATATATATATATATATATATATATACATATATATATATATATATATATATATATATATATATATATATATATATATATATATATATATATATATATATATATGAGTGATTGACAATTCTCACATCAGAACATGAATAATTTGTATGGAAAATTACTGTTGTGTACCTGACTTTTGTCACGACAAGACATGGAAATAACAGTCCAGCTGCTGACAAAACCGGCTTTGAACTCCAATGCTATGTAAACATGTTGTTTACAAAATGACCATAATCTGATTAAAGTACAACTTACAATCATGGACACATATTATAAACTAAATATGCATAACACCTCCCCTCATAAAAAACGAAAGATTTATGCATTAAAGCTTTTCTTGAATATGAATAATCAAAATTACATAGGAAAATGTCTTATAAATGCCACTCAGTTTAATTACACAAATAAAGCAATATAGTACTTCTATAAACGTCAGATTACATCTGCGATCACATTGTCTTTTCCCCTGATCTGTCGAATGTCAATGTTATGTTTCTGCAGTATTAAACTCCATCTCAATAATCTCCGATTTTTATCTTTCATTTTGTTGATGAAAGTAAGGGGATTGTGATCACTGTATACAATAACCGGAGAAAAAGCCGATGTAACATACACTTCAAAATGTTGTAAAGCCAATATCAAAGCCAAACATTTCTTCTCTATTGTGGAATACTGTTTCTAGTGCTTGTTTAGTTTTGTTTTAGAAAAATGATTCACACCATTTTTGTCTTCTTGAATCAATACCCCACCAACCCCTACATCTCTTGCATCAACAGTCATTTTAAATGATTGGCTGAAATATGGAGCAGAAATAACTGGTGCATTCTTAAGCATGGCCTTTATTTTTCAAAGGATTCCTGACACTGGTCAGACCAATGAAACTTGGAGTTCTTACTCAACAAATTTGCCAAAGGTTCAGCAATTATGGAAAAATTGGAAAAAAAAATTTCTAATAATATCCAGCCATACCTAAAAATCGCATCAGTTGCTTTTTACACACAGGCACCGGGAATTGAGAGACAGCCTTGACCTTAGGTTCTACAGGTTTAACTTGACCTTGTCCCACACTATGTCTTAAAAATGTGACACAAGCAAGGCAAAACTCACTTTGCTTAAATTAATCATCAGATTTGCATCACTGAAAAGAATTTCCGAATAGTTTCCAAGTGATCTTTCCAGGTGTCGATGTGGATAATAATGTCATCGATGAACGCATCACAATTATCTAGACCAGATGTTATCATTGTTCATAAGAATGTTGCATGAGAATTTTTCATACCAAAAGGCATCACTTTATATTAATAAAGCCTATCTGGAGTTACAAATGCTGAAATTTCTTTTGCCCTTTCCGTGAGTGGAATTTGCCAGAATCCCTTTAAAAGGTCGAACTTGGTGACATATTTCGCGTTTCTAATTTTATTAATGCAATCATCCATTCTTGGCATTGGAAATTAATCTGTTTTGGTGACACTGTTGACTTTCTTATAGTCAGTACACATGCGGAATGTATTATCTGGCTTAGGCACAAGGATACAGGGTGAACTCCAGTTACTTTTACTTGGTTATATAAAATCATGCTTCAGTAAATATTGAATTTCTATTTTCAAATATTCCTGTTTGAGAGTATTCATCCTGTAAGGATGCTGTTTCATAGGTGTCGAATCTACAATGTCAGCGTCATGATAGATTTTATTTGTTCGTGTAGGAACATCAGGAAACAAGTGCTCATACTCATTTAATAGCTGTTTTATTAGTTCATTTCTATCCCGTTGTTGTAGATGTGACAATGTCTGGTCCGGATTGTTCAATATTTCTGAATTCTGAAGGTTGGTTAAACTAGACTCACTACAGTCAGATTGTATTCTAGTATATACATCCTCACTGTGTGGGACAGGTACAACTAAATTAATTGAATAATTAACTGTGTTATCTCTGTAAAATACTCCTTGAACATATTTATGTGACAAAGTTGTTTCTGTTTTCGCCTCCCATGAGTATTAATGACATAATTTAAGTCATTTACTTTCTTTTCATTGATATATGGACCAAACGATTTAGCGCGAAGAGGATTTTGAGGTATGGCAAGAGAGCCAAAACTTTATCACCAGGCTGAAAACCCCTTTCCTTCGTATTTCTGTCATACCTTAATTTCATTTTTGACTGAGTAGTGTGGAGATTAATTCTTTCTTGCTACTTTACAAGCCTTGACAACTTATATTTGAAATCAGAGACATAGTCAAGAAGGGTAATCTTTGAATCTTCATTTGAAAGAAGTTTCTCTTTCAATAGTTTCAATGATCCACTGACAGTATGTTCAAAAACCAGTTCAAAGGGACTGAAACCCAATGACTCTTGAACTGATTCCCTAACAGCAAACAACAACAAATCAACACCCTCACCCCAATCCTTTCCTGTATCAAAGTAATATGATCGAATCATATTCTTAAAATTTTGATGAAATCTTTCCAAAGCTCCTTGACATTCAGGATGAGAGGCAGAATATTTAAACTGGTGGATGCCTAATTCATTCATAACTTGTTGGAAAACTCGAGATATAGAATTGAACCCTTGATGTGATAGGTTGCAGATGAGCCTTAGATTTCTTCTGATTGGGTTTTCCTACCAATTGACAAGTGTGACAAGATCTGAAGTATTTAAAACATCACTTTTAAGTTTCAGCCAATACAAATGATTCAAGATCTTGTGGTAAGTCTTATTTACTCATAAATGACCAGCCAAGGAAGTTTCATGGGCTAGACAACGAATTTCCTGTCGATATGACTTAGGAACTACAATTTGAGAGCTCACTGACCACTCGTCACCAGCGGGTACCTCAGGTGGTCTCCATTTTCTCATAAGGACCCCATTTGTTTTACAATGTAACAATCTGCGACTGGTGTGGCTTCAGTTTCACTAATATCTCTCTGAAGCAAACAGGAGATCTCAGGATCTTGTTCCTGTTCGACAACGAGTCATTATCTTTTGTCACCCTGATTGGAGTAAAGAGAATAGGTTGTAAAGAGAGCATAACTGTGATCAATACCTTTTGATTGATCAATGTCAGGAGAGAAAATGATCTCGTCAAAAGACTGACCAATAAATGTGTCTGTTAAAGGAATAATTTCCTGATCAACATAATTCTCAACAGCTCTTTTTTCCACAGCTCTGGTAACTGCACAAGCAGGAAACAAATCAGGGATTTCAATCTCAATAGGATCAACTTTTTGATCCAAACAAGGCTCGTCAGTTACAAGTGGATTAACCACGACATTATCTCCAGCTAGGTCATTGCCTAGTAACAAATGGATACCTTCTATAGGTAAAGAAGCTACTGCCCCAACAGTCACAGGTCCGGAAACTAAGTCTGATGCCAAATTGACACAATATATAGGAACATTTGCAAAGCCGCACTCTACTCTCTGAATAAGTACACTTTCACTAGAAGAAGACTTCTCAGACGAAGGCAAAGTACCTGATAGCAAAACTCTAAGAAGCTCCGGTGTCCCTCAATATTTTAAAAGGAATAGGCCTGGCAGAATCACCCATAAGGGATGTTGAACCTTCTGACGTGAATGGTTCATACGTCTCCAAAATATAATCAGACTGGGGTTTGTTTGACCCAGCAAATATATTACTTTCAATATAAGATCGAGACCTGGACATTTGAAATAACTCTGTCTTTATTCTGCTGCTTATTGTCCAACTTGAAGCAATCAGAAATGACGTGCCCTTGCTTATTTTTCAACCTGAAGCAATCAGAAATGACTTGCCGTTTCTTTTTACAATAAGTGCACGTAGGAAGAGATAAGGATATCTGATCAGTCTTATCATATATTTGATTTTTAATAGTTGTGCTATTTTGCAATTTAGAAGTACTCGTTTGAGACTGCAATGCTTTTTCCCCTGAAAACTGCTGAGAGGAAGACTTATTGACAAATGAACTTTTGTGAGTCGTCAAGGAATAATCATCAGCCATACGAGCACCATTTTTCAAAGTTTCCACTTTCTGCTCGTCAAGATAGGTCTTGACATCACGTCTTGAACTCCTCAATTAATAAGAGCTGTCTGAGGTAATCGTAATCTTGATCAACCTTCTTGGCTGAGCACCACCCAACAAATAGTTATTCTTTTCCCCTTGCAATATGACAATCTCAAATGTGCATATAACACATCTCATAGCACCTGGAGCGATTTTAATTGGCTAGCCATATTGCACTAAATTATTATTAATTTACTACAGAGTTTTAAAATGGTCGAAACGTCCACATTCTTGCTATGTACAAATGTTAACATTGACGGGAAATGTAAAGTGAGAATAGCAAAAAATATGGAATCTACGAACGGTACTATCTATACTGTTTCGATTGATGGCATTGGCTTTCAGGCTGATATTCCCGAGTATCGTATGTCTTCCTACAAGCAAATTAGGAATGAAGAGCAGACGTTGCGTCGGAGTAGGAAAACTAAGAAAACACGTACCGAAAGTTTGTGCCTTTAAGTGAACAGAAATACTCTATTTATGACACACTATGACTTGAAACTGTTGCAAGCATTCATGAAAAACGAGAATGAATAATGGCAAATACATGAACGCCGTCATGACCAGTTATTCTGCCCTCTCTTATTCAATTTGTTTTCACTTCTTGAGAAGGTTGATGGATCGGATCAAACTACGAGCCTTGCTCAGTGAGAGGATTAATTATAAGTTTTAAAGACAATGACGAACGGGTATTCTTTAATTTACGTTGTTGAATTCACACAAGTGAGGGATGTTCTCTAAGCCAAACAAAGGCAATTGAATCCGATATATCACGAGTCATCACTCATAATGAAATTCAAATTTTATGAAATAGCGGTCAGAGGGGTTTTGTTACCCCAGATACCATTATTAACACTTATAGTTTCAATACACAGTTAATTTCGGGCTTCGCGTGTTCTGCGGATCATAGGGATATGTATTGGGGGTGGGGTTAGGTGTTGGGGGTGGGGTTGGGTGCTGCGTAAAGCTGTGTATTGAATCCAGAGGACAGGAACATTTAGAGTTCAAGAGAGGCAAATCAAAACAAAGCGGAGGGAGAACCCTAGCGATGTGAGGTAGTAAAACCTAAGATGTGGTCAACTCGGCAAAGGTCCAAACGTTGTCCTGTCAGCATCTACCAACAATATGCTTAATTACGCCCGACTGATTATTAAAACCAACAGATCCATTTTATATCACCATGCATACATATCCTAAACCATGAAGTCAACTGGTAAGTGATTAGAACGTCAAACAGTAGCTGTGAACAAACATACTTCTATCATAACGAGAATGGCCAACAGGACTCCCTGATAAAAGAAAGTATCTAATTCGGGAAAATGGATCGGAGTCATATAATCAAGGGTACACAACTAAATGGGGCTTTTAAACTATAGACGTTTGCATTTTTCTAATCCTTCTATGCCACTTAAAAAGATTATTCCCAAAGAAGAAGTACTCTCTTTCTCTCTCTCACACACACACACACACACACACACACACACACACACACACACACACACACACACACACACACACAGCCTCAATTAGTTTTCACCCTTTCCCTGAATATTCAACATTCTCTGAAGATTCACAGCAGAGTGATTGGAAACAATATAATATTTTGTTCTTCCAAACTTCAATTCGTCCCTTTTTTTCGATAAAAAATATGCGACATCTTATCAGTCTACGATAAGCATGTGAATAAGAAAAGGAAAGCTCTTTACGATGTTCAAGTTTCACACACACACACACGAAAAACTTTATAATTTTGTACATTTGAGGATGTTATAAATTAAAAAACTCTGTTAAGTATATTAATCTAGAAAAGGCTGATGTGTCTTAGGGAAAAAACCCACAACCAACAACAACAAAAAAATCCCAAAACGAAAACAAAAAAAAAAAAAAAAAAAAAAAAAAAAAAAAAAAATGAAATATTGCAGAAATAAAAAGAGGATAATCTAGCGAAATGATCGGGGCCAAAACGTTTATCGAGCAATGGGTATTAACTAAATCAAATAGTACTAGGGATGCTATGATTCATCTCTCATTCAGTCTGGCCTTGTGTAATGGTCAACATTTGCAAGATACACGGTATTTGTTCGACATTCATACAGGGAAGTGATAATGAGGACTGTATACAATTAATGTGGCATGATAGGAAACGTATCTAGTGGTTTTATGCGAACTTTGACACGAGTTTGAAGCCATTCTTTGGTATTATTTTCCGACAAATATCTGTTTTGTCTTATGGGTGAATACATTAAATATAGCTAGTTACAATAGCTATTTCACACCCAAGAGAAATTATTTTTAATAAATCATTGATTGAATTCATACTTCCATGGCTTCACACTGGGCAATGATGTCCTGTTGCATTTCCAATTCGCTAATCTGACAGCCAATATACAAGGTCAACAGATTTGTCTCCCCTGGAAAGAGCGAAATGTGAAAATCACTTTCAGCACCCCTAGTGTGGGCAATGATAATTCGGGAAATCTCCATAACTACCCCCCCCATCCCCCCCCCCCCCCAACAAAAAAAAGTTAAATTGTGATGAAAGTTTTTCTGGGCTGGTGAAGTGTTTATGAGTTTACCAGAATTAATACCACATTGAAAATAACTTGTAAGGGGGGGGGGGGGAGGGGGTTGTTGTTGTTAGTGTCTTTTTTTGTTGTTGTTTTTTAAAAATTATTTTATATTCGTAACTGAGTGGGCTAATGCTGTAAAAGTGCTGGCTTTTTAAGCCCGTAATTAAAGGTAAGTAATGGAGCAAATCTTCCAAATGTAGACTTCTCATAATTTTTTTTGTAGAACATTGGGTGTAGGTTAAAGATCCTTTTCTTCGGTAAAATTTACTCCAAACGAATTACCGAAATTTACTGTTAAATTAATAAAGAGTTAGATTGTCCAAAATAAACGGCTGCATACTTCCGTTGGTTTGCTGTTATATGTGACGTCATTTCTAGAACAAGCCGACCGGACCCTAATGTAGACGTGTACCGATTGCACGGTTATTTCAAGAAAATAATGACGGTTTATGTGTAGTAAACGGTCACAAACTGTGATCAAAAACAGAAAAAAGAGCTGTTGTTTCTTTTTTCTAATTTTGAAACGAAAAAAGACGCAGATAAATAGTGATCTGCAAATTATACGGTGTCGATCGAACCGGAAGTATTATGGAGAGCTTTCTGAGGAGACCCTACCGTTGATTTTAATTGTTTTTCCAAGGATATTGCAAGCGATCAAATGATTACAAATCCTTGTAAACGATGAGAAAAAAAGGATTTAGACTCATAATTTTTGCCAAAAAAGGGTGAAAATGAGAGACCAGGGGCGGATCCAGGGGATGCAGCCCCCCCCCCAATAAATAGATAAAAAAATTAAAAAAATGAGCGCGAAACAACTGGAACGTTTCCTAGAGTAAGTTTTCTTTACAGTTAGTTGGTTAAAATTATGCCCTAGAAACGGATAACATGCTGGAACTTCTGATGGACTAAGGATTCCGTCCCACAAACTCCTCGCCTACTTGTTTAAGCTCTCCCCTAGACGATACTAAACCATATTTCTGGATTCCCTTTAGGAGAGAGAGAGAGAGAGAGAGAGAGAGAGAGAGAGAGAGAGAGAGAGAGAGAGAGAGAGAGAGAGAGAGCATAGTAGTATAATTGTTTGCTCTTTAAATCAAACGTCCATTGTTTGATTCTATGTACTGTCAGCTATGATTAATGTTAGCCTTTTGCTTTTGCTTTATCATTGAAAGAAGCGGAATAGAAGGATTTTCTTTCTTATGACAATTTGAGATGTGACATTAGGTTTAATATATTTTTCTATTTATTCCACTTTTGAAATTGAAAAAAGATTCGGTAATTAAAACAAATAATTGTTTTTTTGACCAACAGTTCTTTTTACTTATAATCTTAAATATTAATCTTAATATAGCTTGACGGGCTTTTTTGAAGAAATTCAAAGACAGTGCTCTCAGAATAAAATATTCGAATAATGCTGATATATAATTCTACGGTCATACGATAAGTTTGTTGCCTATCTCAGAAGAGGTATGCATGTTACCTGAACAACAGGTCCACTTGCGGTAAAAACCTGGAGCATTTCGCGCTCTCGGTTTCGCATTCGCACGTGGAAAAGTTAAAGTAACATGCACACCTCTTCCTGGACGGGTAACCATTATTAAAGTTGTCATCCCAGTTGATGACGTTGAACTATATACCCCGTAAATGTCGTTGGCAGTGGATACAAAATGTCGGAAAATAGAATTCTTTTCACTACATATTTTATACCTTAGAACGCTCATGGATAATTTGTATAACCACCGAGATAGTGGAGTGCACCGAGTCACATGAAGATAAAACGAAAGCCAACGAATTGTACATGAATAAGCCAGTAATTCCATCGTTTATCACGTCATTTGCTTTGAGGTCTATAGTATCGTATCAGACTATTTCAAGTATTTCAAAAGTCCTTTAATTAGAGTGAATTTTGTCGAATCAAATGTATAGTTTTCTCCATGTGCTCGTTCAAGTATATAGTAAAGCATGTCTGTGGATTGCTCTCTGTCTACGTAAGTAATGTTTCCTTATGTATTATATCTCTAAAATATATCCACTGGATTTACCAAAAAGATAATACCAGCATTAAACGATATCTACTGTCTATGGAACTATTTTGATATAAAGCTTTTGATTGACACCGGGGAACACCCCAACCCACCATGTTCGTTTATAGATCGAGCGTCGCATTATATGTGTATTATTGAATAGAAGAAAGCCTTTGTTCTTGTCAAACTGAAGGCAAAGGTCATTAATGGTGGATGATACTTACATAGATAGTGTCCAAAGAAAATTTGACCTCCATTATTTGCTACATACTTCGTAATACAGAATGGTTCTTACAATCTTACAATTCACTCCCGATAAATGTAATATAATCTACGTTTCTTACTAGAATCTTTATATTCTTAAATACTCCTCGTTTCAGATAAAACAAAGTATAAAATAGACGCCCATGCAAACTCACAGTTTAATGCCCTACCCATAGATATCCGTGTTGTTTGATGTCTGATGTTTTTCAATATACATTATGCTGATTCCAATACTTATTAATGTTACCTTCTAAAATCCGCTTTTTGTTTTAAATTTATTAGTATTTGTTTATATAAGTAATAACAAGTATAAAAATGAGGAATTATTTATAATAAGTGCAAAATTGATTTGTATCGTTTGTGGCAAATCTGTGTAAAATTCGTGAATTTATGATTATACGACATAAGAACTATTCCATTTGTATTGGCCGCTGTTTGATAGTATTTTAAGGCACCATTTAAACTTGGACAGGGAAGATTCATGTAATGTACAATTTTATACGTGAGGTGTCGTACAATACCTATACAATTGGACAAAATAGCAGTAAAGCCATAATATATAAGTAAAAGAAACGTTTTATAACGCCAATAATCATAGATTTGTGCTTTGCAAAATATGTTTCTCATCTTGACGGATTAATGCACAGAGTATATGACGTCATAACGTAATTGTTATCATTTAATATCGTGGGATCATTCAGCATGAAGTCTTGTTCATTTTTTTCGCAGTAAACTAAATATTACAGGATATGCCTTATGAATAAATACCAATGTTTCTTCAATTCTAGTTGTGACAAAAAGCAGCCGCTCCGCAGGTCAGCCTGTAGAATACGTAGCACCGGTCAACCCATGCCGATCTGTGGATCGGCTTTGCCCCACTACTTGCAGTGTGATGCAGATGGAGGGACAGTTTACATGCCATTTCTGCGTTTGTCTTAACAAAGATAGTTACAGTAAATAATTTGACATGCAATGTTGCTATATTGTAATGGACCAATAAGCTTCTTTTGATATGGATTGAAAATATTCACTCAGCTATGAAAAGGCTGAACGCCGCATTGGTCAGATTCATCATTGTCACCTTTATGGGATTGTGGCATTATCTGTTTTATTTATTTATTTATTTATTTTTTTAAAGCCATATGATATTTTTAAGCTCGTACTGATCAGAATTTTCAGAAAACAATTCCGTTATTTTTTTAGCAAATATATGAAAACTTGTACAACTTTCAAAAAATACCATCCGGCACTATGATATTAGTAACGCTGTTCCTAGAAAGGAAAAATACTAGAATTTTAAAAAAAAATCAAATTAAAGTTTGAATCTTAAAACCTTTAGAAATTCTTACAATTTATTTGAAAAATAATTCAAGTTGATCTTCGATTAATGAAAGTCTTGATTGCTTGCGAAGTTAGATGTCAACCTGTTACAATTGTAAAAATTTAAGCATATTACAGAAAAATAAAGTCTTTGCACAAAAGGTTCGACATTTTCTGTTTTAATACGAATAACAGATCAGTGTACTCTGTTAGTATCAGTCCACTTAAAACAAACAAACAAAAAGTCACACGTTTTCAAACATATTTAGTGTGTTTTTAAAAAAGTGTTTACTCGCGATCCGTCACATTTACATCGTTGATGTAAGTTTAAACAAGAATTGTGAAGACACGTTAATTGTGACAAGTCCGTATTACCATAAAGCTAGAATAAGCAGCAATGGTGCTAAATCTGTTGAAGATATTCAGAAATAGAATTTGTTGGCAAAATTAGACGAAACAGTTATTGTGAGATACGTTGTCTCTTTGTAGTGAAATGGCCAACACTGTATCCATCCACCACTCCCAGCACTACTCCCATCACGCAGCATCCAGGGGATATCATGGTCAACAACATAGAGTATGTGTCTATATCAGACCCATGTGACGTTGCACAGGACGGAATGTGCCCAGTCGCATGTGGAATCTCCCCGGGAATCACAGTAAATGGCTCGGCGTGCAGACAGTGCGCATGCCAAGGAGGTGAGACTAAAGGGTTAAACTCGTACTATATAGCAGTATCGATATTCCTTTATAGAGTCTTCAACCAACATGTGTAGGAATACGGCAACACTGAAATTAATTAAAAAATCCAAAATTTCTTTTGCCCTGGCGCAGTATCCTCGGAATGCCATATTTCGTGCCCTTAACGTGAATTTTAACGCTTGCATTATAATATTGTGAGAAACTATCAAAATCACCATAGAATGTGTTCAACTATATCTACTTAATTTCTTCATCGTTGAAAAATGTTAATAAACTCTCTATTTCCTTTGCGAGCTACCATTTTCTGAACGTGTCAAAATCTGTCTATTTCCGGAAGGTCATCCACGGTTCGTGCCCCTGAAATAAAGGACACGTGACGTAAGATTGGAATGTGACAATTAGGCCAAAGTGTGGAAATCGATCGTTTATAATGTCTCTCTATTTTCATTGATTGCATTTGTAATATATTTCATTCCTTTTGTTCGCATATTGACTGCAATAAAACACTTATAACAAATTATGCCAAAAGTTAAAAAAAGTATATATAAATAGGATGCATTTTTAAATTATTTTATTTTCAAGCTATTTTGATATAGTTATCGTATTTAAAGATACGCTGAACTTTGAAAAGATTTTTTTTCTTCAGGCTATGTCACAACAAAGATTTTTTCCCCCTACATCACAATAATCCAAAAAAAGAATTTAATACTACATACTCTTCCATTGGATTAATTTTTCTAACATGATATAAGAAGTGTTATAGAAACGAAGTTTTTACATTGCTTTTGCCGTCTGAGAAATCTCTGTCGTGGATTTTCAACTAATAAAAAGGTAAAGTAAACCAGCACATGAACAGCGGCCCTGGCTTGAACAGCTAACAGTCACGCCAGGGCCACAAACTTGAAGCAAATACGGCATTAGTAAAATTGGCCATTTTCATTGTGTTTTTTCAATTTGAATTGTATTACGTATTTAAATTTCATTTCATGGAATATTTCTTAATCAGCACTTACTGTAATTGTCAACGAACGCTAGTGACTCAGTTGATCACGTCAGGATCTCAAAACAAGCGCGTGAGGTCGCGAGAAACATGGCGCACGATTCAAGGATAGACATTATAGAAACACGTGAGAACAAGATTCCCATAAAGAAGGGTATATGCTAGTCACGTGCATGAACAGTGGTACACATATATAGTTGTCGTGCAAGCACATGAAAAAATGTTGCCAAACAAAACAAACAAACAAACAAACAAAGAAAACAAAAAACAACCACATTGCAGTTTTGTTCTCAAAATACACTTGGGGCGATACAGCTAAAACAAACAGGGAGGTGACATACATAATGATTTCAAAGAACATCAAAGACCAAAAATTTGAAAACATACAATTTAATGAAGGAAAAGAGTTTACAACGGAAAAGCGAAGGGTTTGCTGGGATTAAAAATGCATACGTTTCAACTTACATGGACAAAAGAGCATCTGTAGTGGAGAGGTTTAACTGAATCTTAGAGACTAAAATGTAGAAGTTCTTCACGGAAAATGAAACCAGAAAATAGGTTCATGTTAAAACAAAGCTGAGTGAGGGATACGATGAGACTCGTTACAGATCAAAAGTTATGATTTTAGTTGAAGCAAACAAGGATCATAGATATGGATCAATCTATTCGGTACCTAACAACTGATACATGTGGAACGCCTAAATTTTAAAAACGGCAAAACAGAAAGACATTTTAATTACAAAACAAATTTTGAAAAGAGCTAGTTTCAAATTTCACAAAGGAAATATTAAAACTCATACAAGTAATTTTAGGCGATCCATTCGATTACAAACTGGAGAATTTGAAGGGACAGGATGTAGATGTCATGTTTTATGAACAAAGGTTATCTCTGTATGACAAAAACAAAATGACAAATACAAAGTTGAAAAGACTTTAAAACCAATACAGATACACCAAAAACTATGTATTCGGGAAATGTAAAGGATATTATTAATTGTTTAACTTTTGAAAATCAGACGAAAACATTATGTCATAATAAAATAAAATAGAGGAAACACAATACATAGATAGAAGTATTGGGGAACATTAACACTTTGAGATTTTCTAAAATGACGTATTTATAGAATGTGACATATGTGAAATTTAAAGCATTTGAATTTGTTTTGATTACACAAGTTGGTGAACAAAAAAAGCACATCCAAAAACATAACAACTACAACAAATTGTTACAGGTTAAAAACGTGTTAAGGCGACTACAGTGTAGACAATATCGTAGCAGGGTAATAATTTATATCATTGAAGTAATTAAGAGAAACAATAGCAGTATAATGTTGATTACACTTATATCTTAAATAAGCTAAAGAATAACACAGTGTAAAAGACTACAAACTTATCTACAAGATTTGGTCCAAAATAAGGGAAATGAGAATGGCATAAATGTTGATTCAGCCTATAGGACATTTAAACTTCTATCAAATTTAATTCAAAGAAAGTATATCAACACTTTGCTCAAAAAAATTAAAGTATGCATTTTTCCTGGACAAAATGATTACCATGTACAATTTCAGTGCATGCATAAAACCTTATGTTGCACGAATTTGCCACAGAATTAACCAAAATCAATTAATATGGGAAGAGGTCTAACAACAGGATAAAGTAAAGCTTAATGCGCCTTTCACACTCTGTAGATACACATTTTTTGAAGAAACAATTTTTCAGAACTTTCATTTGATACATATCAGTAATTGAAATTAAACTGCACGAAGAAACAGTACAATCAATATTTAAAACATACTTAGTTGTAAAATTTTAGAAATGCAGCAAAGATAAAATGATAGAGCAAAACTAAAAACGACAACGAAGTACCAGCGATGTAAAGTTTGCGAATATTTAATTTTAGCGTTGAATTTATTAGGGGTAATTGATTAATTGAAGTTTCGGAGACCGTTTTGAATCTAACTGTGCCTTTGGTAACTTCAGTTTCCGGTAATGTCGACTCATTGTTGAGAGATCTGGCTACAGTTAAAAGGTCTTGAAAGTGGGATATAGAATCTAAAAATTGCATAGCGTCGAATGTGAAATTTAATATCTGTATTGTATCTCATATTTTTTGTAATTTTGCTGTATCCACTGGGTAGAATAAAAAAGCTGATTTCTATTTCCACTAATCACTGAAAGTTATCTATAATTCTCAGGTCATTTTAAAACTAGGAAGAATTCTTTTGATGCTAAGGATGGGATTATTAGTGCTTGTATTCCCTCGAACGTTATTTTTTCATACGCTTATGATAGACTATACTATTTCCCCCTACGAACCAGGCATTAAATGTTAGGTGATCTTGCACAATGTAAACTGGAAGACCTACAGAGAATTAGAATATCGAGGATGTAATTTACGAGGTGGAAATATCTCTGTGTGACAAACAAGATGACTTATACAAAGTAGAATATATTTTGAATGCAAAAATAATAAACGGTAAAAATATGTGCTAGTAAAATGGAAAGGATATTATGATTCTTTTAACAGTTAGGAACCTGCTGAAAATATTGTGTGGCTAAAATAAATACAAACTCCTCAATGACAAAAAGAAATCCAGAATCACCACAAAATACAATGAAACCAATTATACTCAAAGACAGATATTATGACATTTTGTATGATGAAATAATTCATCATAAAACAGTCTTAATATGTCTGCTGGAATTTGCATCATAGGTGTTTATGACGAATACAATTTCCATTAATAATAGAAATATTGGATATTTTCTGCTCAGACATTTGCAAGTAGATAATGATTGACTTGGGGGAGAACTTTATAAATATTACCAAAGAAAATCAGTTTAGCATCTTGTAAGGTTATATTTTAAATTTTTCTATTGAACAGACTAAAATAAATAGAATAATTGCCAACTTAACAACAAAACAAAAACCAAAGCCAAAAAACCAAACCAAAACGAAAATAAAGGACAAAAAAACCCCAAAACCCCCAAAACAAACAAACAAACAAACACAACAAATCTCGAAAAAAAGCAAAATACGCATGCACACAAAAAGAACAACAAACAAACTTTAAATGGTTGTTATGGCACAATTAAAACACTCATATGTAAAAGAATTTAAATAATAAATAATACACTATTATTATTTTGTGTTTGTAAATCTGGCAAAGAGTACATTTCATGCTATTTTAAAATAAGAAATAGTACTACAATCAATGACTTCAGTACTTGATGCCCAGATGCCCAGGAATATAAGAAGGGGATTCCAACATCCTTTAGTCCGTTATCAAACTAGTCGGAAAATAACATAATAAACAAAAAACCTAGAAATATAATTATCACCAGAACACGTTTAATACAGCTGTAAACGAGTACAGATTTTACGGTGGGAATGATCAGGATTTGCATTTCTTTTTTAGCGCTGTCAATCCATACTTGAAGATGATTATAATTAGAAAATTTAGAGAGTTTGGTTCTGTAAATGTCCAGCTAGATTTAGAAAATACACTTTTAAGGACAATATAGGACAGAATAATTGTTTGGGAATGGTATCACAGTCCATTGGCTTTAAACATCCGAAAGTGGAATGAAATAGAAACAATAATTTGGTACGTTACACAAAACAATCCCTCAGAAGATAGTTAAATATAAAAACTGCTCTTTTGGTAGGAGATACAATTTAACATTACATGTAGATAGATACCAGCCAATGCGAGCAAGGTCACATACAGAATTACGAAAAATGAGTGAACGAAAAATAAATGTCTGAGTCAATGTTCAATATAAAGATAACAAGAGTTTCTTTTACACAGGAGACTCTGTGATAAACCAATCAAGTGATTATCCATACAGACACTCAAAATATAGCATTGACAGATATAAACAATGGTTTCATCGATGTCCGATCAAATTTCACAAAATTAATGAATTTGAAAATGAATATAACTTATTGATGAATGTATACGAAATTTTATACAGGCAGATTAGATCAATAAAATGACTTAAGGAGAAAGAGTCACTTGCATATGCTACTTGTACTTGATCAAAACAAATATCATTATTGTAGAATACAAAATTTAATCAAGGTGTCATACGTAATGCCTGAAGAGGGTTAAGCTGTGAAATTCAAAAACTACCATCTTCAACTAAATGTTCTTTATGTTCTATATTGTGTTTTCGAAAATATCATGATCCACAGTTTATCATGCTACGAATTTAATCTATTTATCAAGACTTTGGTTCAAAATGACACTGATCTAGCAGTCACGATAATAGCAAATAATGATGGCAAATTCATTTCGTTTAGTAAGGATTTATAGTCGATATATTTGGAAGTTGTTATAAAGATAATAATCAGGTTCCTGTGTAGTGTTTGGTTGATGGGACAATCGTTATCCATGCTGGAGCTAAAGACTATGAGCTAAGGAGAATCGCAGAGGAGTGCAGAAACGCGAGCAGCGTGAATCTTGGAATTACAACGCGTCCTCTGTTGATCAAGCAACTTCAAGCGGCATCTTATGTCGAGTGTGCCACAGACAGTTCAGAGCACGCATTCACCCGATCAGCCACTCAAGTGCTCACAGAAACAAAATCAGTTATTGATGTCATGGTCATCTTCGGACTCGAAGGACGAACAAATTATGTCACCATGGCACCGTATACAGTTACATGGATGATCATAAATACAGCAATAACCATTATTATATCGATGCAAGTGTATTTTTTTACATCAAGATTTTCCAGGAAAATATTAGCTTTTGCGAAGAGGAAAGCTCGAACAGCTGTCTATACAAAATATGAATACGTATTTAAATACTGACTGGGGCTTGCTCGGTGGGATAATTGGGCACGTTGTATCTGAGGCTTGTAATTTTGTACGATCATTTTGCCCACACAAATCTACCATTTGTAATCCGTGTTGGTGTCTTACAGGTGTCTTTCATTTCTCGCCATCAGCAAAGAGGCATTTATCAAATTCGCAATTGTTCCGTATGGCTCGCATTATCATCGCAACCCACTTTCGGATTGATGTCTTCTATTATTGTTCACTCATCTAAGACCATAACATATATATTTTACTAGTTGATAGTGTGAAGGTGTTACTTGTAGTATCATCTACTTGTTATCTAATTGGTGCCATCTAGAGACGCATATGAAACACACAATCAGTTAAACGTTATTGTCTTATTACGATGTGTCTATCTTTGGGGTCATCGATCAAAACGTGGCCCATATTGGCGGAAAATTGGCATATAAGAAGTTTATCATGGGTTCTGACCGATTTTCTCACGAGTTTTCAGGAGAACTAATTTCTAGATTTTGCTCAATTTACTTTCACAACTTGATCTTTTAATTATAAATGTATGATCAACTTGATGCACGCATACAAAAAAAGGATAAAAGATATTCATTTGACGTATTTTATGATCAATCAAATTGATTCTCTGTTTCAGTGGTATGGACAACTACACAATCAAGTCCATATAGTCCAGCTACTAAGACAGTTTACTTTTCCATATCTAACCCATGCGATCCGGCAAAGGATGGAGTGTGCCCTGTAACGTGTAACGCTGTTCATTGGATCATGGCCAATGGCTCTTCTTGCCGACAATGCAAATGCTCCTCTAATTCAGGTAATTCCACCTGGTTTGTTTAAATGATGTATACTATCCTTTCTATTTTCCGAATACATACTCTTTACGGTCCATTCTTTTGGTCTACATCTTTTCAACTTTACATAGGTTATCTTGTTCGTAAAACATCCCTTCTCAATCATCTACCTTTAAGTTGTCCAGTTTGTAAACTACTGGATTACCTTAAATGACTCGTCTGATTTTAAACATTTCCTCGAGAAATATCACTGTCAAAATGTATTTGTATCCATTGATATCTTTTCGTATGCCTCCATGTTAACAATGTCTGCTTGCCACTGGTCACCATCGGGACTAAAATTGACCTGCTTATGGGGAAATCTTTTTCTCACTTATTTGAGTAATGTATAGATAGATTGTTCAGTGAACCATTGTTTCGGTTCAGTGTATTTTATTTTATTTTTGTCCCGTTTAATTTATTCTGACAATTAACTAATATTTGTGCAAGCAAATTGACTTTCAAAATCGTAGTAGAGACGTCTTAAATCCTGTTTTTTTGTCGCCCTTTTACAACGGTAAAACATATCCAGAGAATACTTTGCATCTCATAAAACTGTGTTAAGGTCCAAGCAACAATTCAACCGGGTACTTTTATTTTAGCAATTTTTCAACGTTTCTTCAATCATTTTAAATGTATGATTGATTTCAGATCTGTTTCAAATTTTGCCATTCCTATGGTTGACGTAGCAGACTCTCAAAAAACACCCTCTGATACAGCAACTTCATGTACTGAATAACCATGAGCTGTTTTAAATCGAACTTTTCAATTTAAAGTCTAACTCTTTTTTTGTTGAATCGTTGCACACTGACCTTGGAATGTTGACTAGATCTTCAAGCTGTACTGTAAATTTAGCTGTATACAATTTGTATCTGTATTCACACTAAGTGATTAATTTTTCATTCGTACTCCGCTGTTTTAACCATCTTGATATCAGTGTTGATACTACTTAATCTGATGTTATGATCACTGAACGTAATCTGTACATCTACATCCTTTCTAAAGTTGTAGGATACCTAGTCTTATATCTGAAATCTACAAATTGACTCTTTCTTGTCATCAATGCTATTCTTAAATACTGCTAACGGTATATATGACCACACTATTATCCCGTCCAAACTTGTAAACAAAGAGACATTATTTCTATTTACCGAAATTGTTGCTGTCATATTAAGCTCATAACATATTTCTATTACTTTTCTAAAAACGTTTAAATTCATTTCGATGCAACTTTGTGCGATGAATCACGAAGGTGTGCTAAAAAGAATAAATTTATTATTTTGTCTTCATTCCACTAGTGCTATAGTTATTTTGTTCTTATGTTGTATTATAGTTATGTCGTATTTCTCTCTACGAGTGGATTGGTGCAAAAATTATTCTGCGCTACCCCATAAGTAATATTTATTTTTATTTTAGTGTTGTTGTAAACCTACATGTTGCGGATGGTGCAAAAAAATTATATGGCGCTAGCACCAGCGCATAGATTTCGGATAATTTATTTTAGTCTTGTCGTACCTCTTACAAGAGTGGACTGGTCCACACTATAATATTACGCCGAAGTCGTAATATCTTTACTGCTGAGGAAAATGAAAGAAACAGTCAATTGTATTTTAGTCCAGATAGCTGATATATTATTAAAAATAATTCTCGTTACACTGTCATGGATGTCTCCAAACAATCAGATTAGGAATACAGAAAATGTTCCAGAGATATTCTTGACAAACAAGAAGAACGACTACAACACTGATTTAAAAGCAACATTTACATGCCCAGTTTGTGGCCAAAAACGTGAAGAACATGAACATATAGATAATCATTGAATGAATAGCACTTTATTATACATTATTACATGAGTCTGTTCATCTCTACATGTTGAAGAGAAAAAGAGAAACTGAGTGGGTTATTCTCCACAAATCAGTCTATTCTCTCGTACCTCTTCGAAACACTGGAACTAACCCAGTTATGGAATACTATTGCTTCCCTATATATAACTTCACAAGCATAATAACGACTTGCATAGCAATAACGAACCTTGACACCAAGACTCGAATGGAAAGAACAACATTATAAGGCTAAAACGTGATCACCTTTATGAAGAAAATTGATGGGGGGGGGGGGTCTTTTTGTCATCACAAATTACAAGCTGATAAAACCATAATTATTCCTTTCTATAATTGCTGCTTTTCATGATTACTGTTGGATTTCATGCAGACTTACCACTATCTTATATATTGCTTTGATTATATTTAAGACAATTATTAAGATGGAATTTTATTTGCACTTGTAGAATGTCTTACCTAAAAATTGCACTGGTGTTTAACAAATAATTCTAACACACATCCAGATGTAAGGCACCTTTTCATTGGTCGAACTTAAAAGTTTGCAGCAATAAAATCTCATTATACTGTGGGAAATTATCATGCCATTGTGACATCGTGACTCTTCGCTGTGAATTAGCACCATAGAGCATTATTTGTTCTGCTATTTTTAGATAACATTTTCCAAAGTATCTTAACATGAAGGAAACAGAATTGTTTTTGACGTTCTGTGCATTTAAATGCTGGTTTACAGTCTCCAGTAAAACTCAGTTTGCGACAGTAAAACCACCACTAACGTTCTTAAGTCCTTAATTACAAGACTACATATCCCCTAAATAAATTGTATATTGACTTCTGAATATGCCAGCTGCTTATTCATGCTACGAGTGGTATATAAAACGTTATATATATATATATATATATATATATATATATATATATATATATATATATATATATATATATATATATATATATATATATATATTAGTGCTGTGTACAACAAAGTTCTTTATTAGTGAACAGTACGTCAGAACATCCTCTATAAGTACTCCCCATGCACCTCTACACACTTTCTCAGTCTAATTATAAAATTATTAAATGCCATTTTGTATTCACCTTTTGGTATGTTGTTAATACACTGGAAAACTGCACTTCCAACCACATGGCCGCTTTCAAATCGTATGCTTCTCAGCTAACCTTTGATAATGGGATTCAGCCATAAATCACTTGGAGCTAAATCAAAACTGTGTGGAGGATGTGGCAACGTTTTGGATGCTGTGCTCCTTTACGAAGTCTGTCACGACAGCGGATTTATGCGCCGGTACCTTGTTATGGAGTAGATGGATACCTCTGGTACCGGTGCGCAGACGGGTGGTTCAGTAGTGTTCCATAACTTTTGGCAACACATTGCACGCATAAAATATCCAGGAACACTAGCAGAGTCCGTCAAAGGTACCTGGACGACCGGACCTTTTGCATAAAAAAGAATAAGTATAAAACTCTCTTGACAGTCCGACTTCGTCGAGTGAATTGTGGTCTCTGCTCGCTTTCTCCAATCCAAACTTTATTATTTTCTCTTCAGTCGGTCCAAAAAAGTAAATCTATGTTTCGTTACCCGTGGCAATCTCATTCAAACATCTTTGATCACTCTTTTCATATTTGGCGAGTAGCTGTTTGGCGATTTAACCTGATCAGCAGTTAACAAATGCAGGACCTATCTTGCACAAACCTTTCTGAGCTTCAAATGATTCTTCAATATATTACAAACAGCTAGCTAATTAATGACCGTGACAATAGAAATATCTTCCCCTGTATATCGAGGATCTTCATCAATTTACCCCTACACAGCAGCCACTTTCCAATCACCAATCGCAGACAGCAGTCTTCAAGAACGTCAGTTATATTCCATGGATTCGCGACCATGTTTAAAACGATGAACCACCTCAAGAAATACACCCGTAAATTTTATTCAAGTCGGCCTTGATATCAGTCGGAGAGTACCTTAAGAGCGCCCGGATTTTACAGTATGCTCTTTGTTCCGTAGCAGAATTGTTTCTCCATCTCCGACATATTGACGTCACTACCATATACCTATGTTACGTCGAATATATCTGCAGATAGTCGGTGTGCTGCAATTTGCAGTGCAGATCATTACCTTGTATATTGATAGGCATTACATTTATTAACAGGATTAAAAAAAAACAAAAGGTTATAATAACAAAATATTCAGAACTTTTCAAATACCCTTCGCATGGCGGCATGCAACATATGAAACATGTGACAAGCTGAAATTATTAATGCTAAATCTGTGTTGTATATTGTTCTAGCAAAACGTAACAAACTTACACAAGCCAACAATAACGGTTGTTTAAATAACTTATTCTACATCTCATTTATATTTTCGTTCATTCCCACATTTGCTATCTTTGATAAAGGTATCTATCAGCTCCTTGCTTCGCGATAGCGTCAATTACATTTACCGTCTGTACTCGCGTATAATTTACATCCAAATACAAAAAACATAGACCTTGATCTGCCGTCGCATAATGCGTCGGCAGATCAGGGTCTATGTTGTTTGTTCTACTGATTAGTCCTTACAAAACTGCATTGACCCAGATCTGCCGGCGCATTATGCGACGGCAGATCTGGGTCTATGCAGTTTGCAGTTGGTATTAGCCTGTATGCGAGTATATACGGTATTAAGCTTTGACCCTTGAAAAAATCGTACTTTATTCCTAAAGAACCAGTGTATTTCAAAAGACCTGTACATGCGATCCACACAGATGTGTCTCTTTCTGTGTGTGGAGCCAATTTATAACAGTGGCAATAAACCCTCAAACATTCCTTAGACTACACTAATGACGGAAGACGTTGCGTCGTACTTAAATATATTTGTAGAAGCGTATATTCCAGTGCACTAACCAATTTTAGTACGTATTTTGCACATTCAAAATATAATGTTCCCTTTTAATAAGTAGTGATAATTCTTATGTTTCTCATATCTATTTCAGGGCTGTTGACATTGGTAGGAAAACGAGGTATGTACGGTTCATCAACGAGTCTAATATTTTAGTTAATTTCAATAGTTATTAAACAGTAACATGTGCATTGGTCGTTACTGTCAGGAGGAATAGCATTATGTTTTGCAGTTGGTTCACCTTCAGTAACCTGAGACATCTATTATACTTGAAACAATTAAACCTTAATACCATTTCACTTTTTGGCTTAAGAGATTAAACTAAATTTCAGTTAGATTATGAAAGGATGACTTAAAAATAGGAATTTGATTCTAATATAAATATTTGTATTCAATATTGTAGGGTTTTTTTTGTTTACAATCCCAGAGGATACACGTGGTGGGGGAATGTGTGAAAATTTCAAACACTCAAACATATATTTATATATTAAAAACATATATTTTCAAGTAATTATTGCGACTCCTTCATAAAACACCAAGTACGCACTAATGACCCTGAAATACAGCACGCGAGCTCTTAGGAACATTTATTTGACTGACGGATAAGAGATGACGCATTTCTATCAACCCACCTTTTCCTACAGCCCACACCAATTAGTACACGTGACATTCAATTTGAATTGATCTAATATGCACATAACAAAGATTAGGTAATAGAAAGTGTTGCTGTTGGCGACACGTGACCACAAAAGAGATACATAGTAAACTATATAAATACTTCTATCTGTCCAGGCGTCGTATGGGGAGACGGAATGGATGCATTTAAGAATAAAATATATGGCTGCAGAAACAGAGCAATTCCGCATACTTGTAGATCTTTGGTAACAAATTTAAAAAAGGACTCTAATTTTTTTTACATCAAAATGCCTTTGGATCTTAATATTTATTATTTAATCTGTGTGTGTCACATGTCTAATTTGAGACAGATTCATAAAATCGTGGAGTGATTTCATATGAGATAAGTATGAAAGCCAGTAACATCATCTAACAGCAGATCTTGTACAAGCATTTTAATGGTATTCATTCTGAACTAAAAACACAATGCATATAGCTGGATGATCTGGCAACAGTTCAAGGAAATCCAATAGTTTAATAAGGTAGCTCCAGGAAGACGAACTGATAGCCTACATTAATGTGGCCGGGCATGCTAGTGCCCTGTTGATAGCCAATGCGACCTATCAACCTAGACCCCACGGATCGTGCAGGATCATATACTAGGTTCTGCAATTGATTATCCATGACTGCTTAAACGCCTACCTCCTCGATTACCCGCTCATGTCATTTATTTATACGTTGTTAGCCGAACACATTAGAAACAAATTAGTATATACAATGAGAATTCTTATCCACTTATTGAATTATTTACTGCTATATAAATATTGACACAGTAGCTTCATTGTTCAGCCGATCTGCGCCCAGCAGTTCAACAGCTTGTTTCTCCGCGGCTGCTTTACATAAAACCATTTATCCCCCCCCCCCCCCCGGCCACAAAAAAAAAAAAAAAAACAAGTGCGCCAAAAGCTCCCATTTTATGGTATGTATTTTGAGGAGTTTTAGTATTAGATAAAAAAGGAAGTGTTTGGTTTGTCACGAAACAAAAATGTCCAATTGATTTTGATCAACAAATACAAGGGGTACTGCAATACGTGTTTAAACACTCTTTTAAAGAGAGAAAGAGAGAGAGAGAGAGAGAGAGAGAGATAACAATAACGAATAAAACGGTTATCGATGCAACTATAATAGAATTTTTTTTCGTTCCAAAAGTAGATAATTTTAAGTCGTAAATTCACAATAGATTAATGTCTGAACAATCAGTTAGTCAGGTCTTATACAATTACTAATATTCTACTATTACAAGTTATTCACCAAGAACAGCAGAGAGTCAAATAGTGCAATCGTATGAGGTAAGAAAATCGACAATAGTGTACAAAAATAGTCCAATGTAAGAAAGACCGTGTATGACGCGTTGTGCTTTACAGACTCTTCGTCGTCCATCATTTAATTGGTGTACTTAAAAACATACATTTAAAAGACTCATTTAAAGACTAACAAATGGGCAATGAACCCAATAAACATATGCAGTGTCTGCAAATTCAGAAACAAGCAAATATTATTCTTTTTTCTAGTTCACTTCTAAGTATCATTGTATGTATTGCAATATTTTAAGTTTTGTTCCAGGTGTAGAAATTATGTATTCTACAGAGTAGGTTCTAGCCTTTTTCATCAAAATTGGGTACAACTGACTATGGGCAAAAAATGTAACTATTTAACTAATTTTCGTTTTATTTCAAAATGTTTTCGTTTCATATTTATCATATTGCGTTTTATTTCATCGAAAGTTATTTCAGAAATATCTTGTTTTTAAACAATGGAACTAAGGCCGTCGATAACCTGCTATTTAATTTTTAATCCTTTGCCTTTTATACGTCACCTTCCCAATCTCTTATTTTCACTCTTGAGTTTGCTTACATTTATTTTCAATGTGGACAGGCCACTTCCCAATTCGTCTATATCTTTGTTTTCTCATTTAATGGTGTTTCACCTTCATAGCCATTATGATACAAGTCTTGGCTGCACCCCTGGTGCACATCGTGTCTGGTACGTCTTCATTACTGCATCACCTGACAACTTCAATTTCTTGAAATCTGTTTAGGGTATCAAAATGGAGACGGTATGCTAAACTCCTTCATGACATAGTTATAATGTATTCCTAGCCATCCCTTCATTTTAGTAAGCTCTATGTATGTTACTGTCCTTTTCTAACTCTGAATAAAAGTTCAAAATTAGCGAAAGGTTTTGTTAAATCCTTAGTATTTTTGACTGGCACGATTTAATTCCAGTACAACTTCTCTATAACAGACACACTTGTTTCGTGCACCATACTATTTACTTCTTTTAACTTTCATTGTATGTAACTAGGGCTCATTTTAAATAGTCCTAAAGTAATGTGTTTACGTTGTCTACGAAAACATGTTTATCATCATGACATAACAAAGATATCTTATTCGTCGTAATGGTATACATTTTTCATTATTGGACGTTCCAAGCGAATTAATTTATAGATAATTGGCCTCGTGATTCAATAAACAGTTAGGATACATCTTAAGATTTGATCTTAACCAACAAAATTCTCTATATGAAACACCGTTCAACTAATCATTGAATCTTATAACAACTTTCTTCTTTACGTGTGGAATGCAGAATATACTGATCTTTATAAAGTCGCTGGTGTTGTACAAATTGATTTGTTTCAACATTAATACATAGCGAATATGAATCAGTTAACATTAGTTTCATATTTCATGTTTCTCAACTTTTTGTAGTAAAATTCATTCATTAGCCATCTGGTAAACCATCCAAGACAGGTTTGAATGACTTAATTTTATTGTTTTCTAAAATCAGCTAGCACTAAATCATGATCACTTATCGTTATCCTTGCGAATGATCTTTTCGAAATTGTCCATATTTCCTTTCATCTGTTCATGTTTAACAGATTTTCCATTTATTTTCCAAACAATGAGTTTTCATTAGCTTTAAGAAGCCAATTTTGAAATCATTACATGCCTTCTGTTTCAAATTCGCATTGAGTTCGATGTAAGATTGAAACCACGGTTGTTTATCCAAGAGACAACTGTATCCACTTTTCTTAAGTTTAGATCTAAATGCACACAACATTTTATGTTTCTGTAATGAATGACGTATTTTTCTTTGTTCTTCAATGTACAAAACAATTTAAGTACTATTGACTTGCTTGCTATTCATTGTCCAAACAATTGTTTTTGAAGCTCTGACAAATCATCTATACTGGGTACAGGTTTCTAAGGGCCTAAAAATAGTCTTTAAAGAGGTCATGCAACTCTCTAGGAATATCCAAATTTACTTGAGATATATACCCAATATCAATATTATCATGGATACTTTACAAGTTTTTTTCTACACCCATTCAGATGCGCTGTAATAATGTGCTGGCCAAGTTTGTAGTTTTTGATACAAACATTTCTAAACATCTCTAAAATGTCACACAGCATCAATGTATCTTTCTTGACGTAATAGTCGTACAGATTACCGAATGTGCTTAAGTGAAAATTTGCCATGACATCCTG
Source organism: Margaritifera margaritifera (assembly GCA_029931535.1). Taxonomy (NCBI): domain Eukaryota; kingdom Metazoa; phylum Mollusca; class Bivalvia; order Unionida; family Margaritiferidae; genus Margaritifera; species Margaritifera margaritifera. The sequence continues at coordinate 1,404,996 of JAQPZY010001694.1, read as the reverse complement.
AAAATACTGTTAATCAACATTAGTTATGTTGGAATTGAACAAGGAAGGCATTTCTGTCAACAGGATAGTTGTTGCATTACACTTATAGAAATAACTGAAGCATTCGTATGAGCAAATATCTTTTCTCAGATATTGTGTTTGCAATGGCTAAAAATGCTTGATTGTCTCTATGAACTTGTCATCGTTTAAATTTAAGTCAGCTGCTTCGATAATTCACACATGAATATATTGCTGTTTTCAAACCAGATTGTCCTTTCATCAGTTATTTACTCTCCCTTCTTTTGTGAACGTATTAAGTGTAAAACCTTTACTGAATCATATATATTTCTCCTCGTTGTTCGGTATTATTGTTACCTCACGATCAGGATCACGTCTCACTAATTGATTGATGAACAGATGGCTGTCATAACCTAAAAAGTTAGGTGTGAAAGTTCGTATGAATGTTGAATACATGAAATTTAAATTTAAATCATTATGAACAGGACCTCTATATTTTCCTGTTAAATGATCGTCCTCTCTGACTTTGTTTTACAATATGACAAATGTTTGTTGAGTTAAACTGATTTAGATCCTCTTCATTGACGAACATTGGTCTCGCATTTTTCAGGTTTAATTCTTGATATGCTAGTTTTGTGATTGTATCCGATTCATCGTAAAATACTTTAATACAGTCAGTACATCTGTAAACAATTGGTTTGTAATAAGTTTATGTTGATTTGAGCTGCATAAAACATCCTTAGGGAAGGTGTTTCGATGTTTCTATGTACATTAGTATTGTAGAATTTATTATATATTCATTATGTTCTGTAACATTCTCAAAGTAACACTAAATGATAAATGAAGCCTTTAGGAATACTATGTATTGCGTTGACTACATTGTAATATAGTCTTTTGTATTAGGCAATTCCAGCATTTTTGCATATGTACTTTTTTCCATTTCACTAATAAAAATCTGAATAGGTCCTTAATATCTACATAATAGTAGACTTATCTTCTCTGCACTCTCCACTAAAATCATTTGTATATCAAAGTGGTTTTCTAACTCTGTTGCACTTATTATAACAGTTTTAATGACGTTTCTCTCTATGACCTTTAAACAGGTTTGTTTTCTCCCACTTCCAATTTAACAGAGATGTTATATTCTTTTTTAAATTCATCTATGTTCTCGAATTTTACCGAACATTTTATCAAGGCAATGAATGTACCTATCTAAATTGTATTTTGATGGACTCTACTTATGGTAACTTTATGGTGTGTCTTGACTAAAAGCCAAATAATAAACATTTACGGTCATTATGTTGCACTTTATGCAAGTATTTTGTTGTTGTTGTTGTTGTTGTTTTTCATCATATCTGGTCATTTATAGTTGGCCCTGAGCGTTTCAAACTTGTCAGTGTTCGTAGTCAAGAATTAAATCCTGTCATACACGCACTTTGTAATATTAGTGATGTTTTAAAATTCAAATAGTGTATTGAGTTCTTTGAAAAGAGCATTTAACTGTGCATTCATTTCGATTTTGTTAAATTTTAACCTAATATTCGTTTAATATTTAATTTATTCATCTTTAAAAATATCCTTGCAGCAGTTACAGTCAATTGCCTAACCTAGCCATGAGTTGAATGAGCGCTAAATCAAATTGTTTTTTTAGTTTGATGATAACTGTTGTCACGCGAGGTTCGACCTGGTTGAAATATACAGTTGATTATTACATCCAGAGAAGTTAGACGCTTTTTTAAACTAAATGATTGATTTGCTATTTTCTCTGCCCTATTCATTTTAGCTTTTTTAAAATTATTTCTTACTTGTCTTTAATCTGTTGCTCTTTTACCTTCTCTCTAAGTCTTTTAATCTTTCGTATCAAGCTCGTCATTTCATCCATCTGACTTCTTATTTGAAACTCCTCGTATCTGCTCTATCCTTTGCTGCTGTAGTTGGCTAATCCTTTTATCACTTTCACTCATCCTTTTAAATCTTTTACCCATGATTGATAATTGTGAAAATAAAAACTATTTTATAACTAGAAAACATAGAGAAAGATATTGATGAATATAATTGTGTGACAACTGTTTATAACTAGAAGTGATTGATTTATTACGTAAAATTGATTTCAATGTAAAATCTTGCTGACTAGAAGCCTTTGATTTTGTTAGATGAAACGGATGATCATGTAAAATCTTGCTGACTATAAGCCATTGATGAATTAGGTGAAAATGAGTTTAATGTAAAATCTTGCTGACTACAAGTAATTGATTTTTTTTTTAGCTCAAATAGTTTCATTGTAAATTTTTATTTTAAAATTCTTTAAACATAATTCTTGTATCATAAATATTCGATCTTATGCGTGAATAAATTGAAAATGATTTTATTTTTACCGTATACACATTTAGCAAAAGTGTTGACATTTTGTTAGCATTCCATTTTTTCCTTGATAAGTTTTCACATGATTTACATCATATCCATTAGTCTTGTTTTTCTAAACATTCGTGTGCAAATTCTTGTTCGTGACATTTCTAAGTGTAATTTTTATGATAACACATATTGTTTTTCTAACAACAGAAATAACTGTATATGCGTCTGCACCTATCATTTATTTAGGTACAATATTTTGTTAAACAGTCTAGAGAATAAAAGTGACATTCAGTTTAGAACTTTTAGAAACTTTCAATTAAACCTGTTTATACCAATTTAGCGACCAAAAGTATAATTTAGAGTGTTAGTTTTAGTAACTATAGTTACAATCTGTTGGTAACTTCTGGTGATTTTAGTAACATTCATTTAGTAAAGTTTAACATTTATTGTTTTCATATTCAAATATTTATCTTGCCCAAGCACTGTCGTTATTGTTCACACTCTACAAGGGACATGTAGAATCTAACAAGTCATGTAAAAAAACAAGCATCATAACAAACAAAAAGTTAGACCAATTTGATTCACTCAAATCTTCAAAGCCTACGAGTACACGAGTAGAGGAAAAACAGAAACAGAACATTTCAACTATAGAGCTTAAAATGTTGTCGAGGTAAGTTTAGGCAAAGCAGGGAAACGACTAATAACTTAAAATGCGTACAAGTTGTTATCAAATGAATTAAAACTGTACAGAAAAAAGTAGAGGCTTTGTTTAGCAAGTTAGAGAAAACAAGAGAAAATATGAACGAATTAATTATGATGCGAGATAGAGAATGGTGACATTATGGAGGACACAGAAGAAATATACAAAATAATCTCGAGCAAGTTAAAGAATTAAAGAAGAATGAGAAGAAAAAAAAAAGAAAAGTTTGTTAGGACCCGTTTCTATTTCAAGTACTCTGTTACTTGCCGGTATCGGTTACATTATATATAAACTTGAAACATGGACAAAGCAATACCAAACTGTTGAACACGTTGTACCTAGCGATGCATCCCAAAGTGTAAACGATAGCAACAACCATTACTTACCAAAAACAATATTAAGAGCTACCATCAAATTCGGTATTATTCTCTCTCTCTCTCTTTGCTGTTAAAAAAGGTGTTTAAACATTTATTGCTGTTGCGGACTTCATGTGTAATTTGATCAAAACCAATTTGATATTTTTCATCGTGAAAGCCAAACATTCGGTTTTGTTTATCTCATACTAAAACATATATAAAGCATTTTTATGTTCTCATCTATTTGATTTGACAGATTTATTATGTAGTGTAAAAACTGGGAGTTTCATGCGCACTTTGCCTTTGTGTTAGCAGCTGTGGAGGAGTGAGCTGTGGACCTGCGTGCCGTGTCGTGTAAATGACATAGAACTCTAATTGATATACTACTAAACTACCCTTCGGTACAAGAGGAAGAGAGGGCTTCTCTGGTGACTAGAGTAGACCCACAACACGTCTTCCCTCCTAACGTACACCACTAGACAGGGTTGTATACAGGCACGAGACAGTTGAGTTACATCATCCACATTCATCTCCCTGGATTTATGTGATCTAGTGGGTTTACATCCCTTCATCATCTTCTTTTTTCCAGAGTCGTACCAAACTTTTTATTAACTTAGGTAATAACAGTAAATTTGGAATTGAACTGATGTATGTCCGTTGATAAATGTCATGGCTGTAAAAGTCCAGCAAGTAATGAATATGGGGCAATATCAACATTTAATTAAAATCTAAATGCTTCAAACTGTATTCCATTAACAACAGTTGATACAGCTATTGTGACCAATTTATTTAACGCGCAAAATGTTCTGATTATGTAGCTCCATGTATAAAACCATCTTCTACGGATATCGTCTGATGTTGAATTTCCCTTTCAGCCTAGAATGCACATCAAAACTTCAACCTGCCCCTCAGCTGTGTATAGCAGGTGGCCAAAGATAGTAAATTAAATAGAAACCAACAGCAGATAAGGTCTCAAAGAAGCATAGAAAAATGCAATTTATACTGTTATGGGATGGTGGGTAAGAAATTTGTACATGTCTTGGAAGCTGGGTCTGAATCAACTAGAAGTTTAGATGTAACACGACCATAAACGCGAGGCTTATATTGTACATGGCACACTGGGCTATCTTCCTTATAACATTCATACAGCAATACAAAGTGCATTACATGTACGCTGGTAACTGTTCTCAGCACTTAAATTATTCCCATGTCTACACTGTATGTTTATAAGCCAAACAAGAATAGAAACCTTTTCAATGCTTTGAATCATGATGGTACTTGCTTGGAAGAAGCTGGAAAACATAACATAACTATGATGGCATGAAGTCGGATAGGGCGAAGCGATACTTTGGCTGAATCATGTCATAAAATACTAACCTAATTTAAATTTATTATACACCTTTATTGCAAACTATTATTTTAGAGACGCTGATTTTCAGAATCTCACACTCTACATAAAAGGTTAAAAAGAGTGTATGTACGAAGATACATCAGAGGGAAACAAGAAACCTTATGCAACGAGAGTATAACTCATGCAGTAAAAATTATGTTTTAAGAATATAGTTAATTTCGTTCCATTTAAGAAAAGAACTTCGATTTACTTAACTTTTGTCAAGGGAATATGTGATGAAAAAAGAAGAAGAAATAAACATTTATTGGTCAAAAGGAAAGCCAAATCAAAACCGTACTATATTAGGATGCTCTTCCACACGAATACGTCAACAAAATAAATTATACACTTCAGAAACGATCTCTATATAAAGACGATGCTTATATTACATATAGTCTTAAACAGAAGGTGCAAAAGAGAAAATTCAGTCACACAAAGAAAGACTGTTACACTTCCAAAGCACGGACACGCACACAATCCAATAATACACACTTTTTTAAATTGGTGCCTGCTTAAACATTAAACTTCATTTAATTTTTCAGCATTCAATTCAATGTTTCAGAAGCACGGCTGTGCGAAACGTTTTATGAAGGCCATTGTCCACTTGTCTGTCCTTACGGCCATAAGGAGAATATCTACTTGCACTGCCCGATATGTCAGTGCCGAGAATCTCCTGAACCAGGACAACAGTGTATGTATAACACTAACCTTTCACCACTCTCTTCGTCTTCAGTCCCAATCAAACCACCCACACTTGTCAGAGTGAAAGTTGATGGAACAAACATTGCCATATATTTCTAAAGATTTGCTCACAGTCACCATGATTTGTCTTCTTACTATGGACATAATAGTAAGGTGTCAAATCCTCGTGTTGAATGCATAGATCTGACAGATAATATATAGCTATGTGCATGTATGTATATAATATGTAGTTGTATTTACAAATTATATGAATAGAAATTGTGGTTTTGACGTTTAAAAAGAAATCACCTTTTTCTCTCTTACAGGACTTCTATTTCGTGTAAAACATACAAGTTAGAAATTGCTGGTGATCGATTTATTTTTGGTTAAGAATCTATCAGACGTGCAAAATATGACTTGCTTTTTCTCCCGCTAAATTCTGTGTATATTTTAATTCTTTACTGAATAAAAAAGAAACAGAAGGACGAGAAATATAACAATTAATCCTTTGCTCCTTTCTTGAAAAAACACTACGTCCTTAATAATTAATAGCAGACTAATTAGAATAAATGAAACAGTTCTGACTATGTACTCTGTTTCTACTTATTTGTCCTCATTTCTATATTAAGTTCTACGCAATTTACTAAATGTCAGAGGAACAAATTTAAAATCCAGTTCTATCTATTTCACGTTTTTTTTATTTGTCCCACTTTGTCCATTAGCAAGTCTCCTATTTATAATATTCTATTGTAAGTACTTACTCTATGCGGTACTTCATTGGCTTTTCTATCCAGATGGAAACTTATTTTGTTTTAATATGTGACATATATGATAAGAATCGTAAAATTTAAATTTGTTTAATTATTCAATTATTTACCTTAGTGCATGAACCCTCTCCTCCTCCCTCTCTATGGGTTCAGAATGTAGAAAATACCCTATGCACCCTCCTGCATGTCGTAAGAGGAGACCAATGAATACACCATTTTTGCCCTGGGTTGAATCCTGTGATGATGTTCCAGCTAAGATGGATCTGGACTTTTTAAAAGAGTGCGGATTATATCGAGAATTTTACTTACTATTTTAAGAATTGTACCCATTTTTCTCTTATCTTTGTTTTGTATGCCTTTTGGGGTATACCTAAACTAACTCAGCACTATATAGCTAGGATTGTGCTGATGTGTCGTTAGGCCCTATTCATATATACTTATTTTGTGCACGTATTGTGTGATACCATTTTTTTCTTCACAGCCTTTTAGTTTTGTCAGTAAAACGTATAGTTTTAATCTACAGCGTTTTATAGACAATTGTTACAGAAAGAGAGGGCATATTTTAATCCTGTTAGGCACATAATCTACTCATTAACATATATACAGAAGATACGTAATGGAAATAAACTTGAATATAAAAATGTCTAACTTCCATGTCTATAGTTGAATACGATTAGCCGTGTTAAAAGGTCTTTATCTTGTCTGACTTTCAAGTTTTCTTTCGAAAGACAAATACTATTTCAAAGCAATAGAATGGATTTGTAGGTGATATGATTACAATATCATTAATTCAAAATTCTTATATCACAAAAGGTAAATGTATTGAGAAAAAAGTACTAAACCTATCATACTTCTCTTGCAGATTCAGGAAGTGAGGTTTTAAACATGAATTCACATCTGCCAGCTCAAACCGATTCTAAGCTGACACCGACATCGTTAACAACAACTCCGCCCGTAGCAATAACTCCAATAGTTCAATCGTGGACGGACGCTCCATCGCTCAAGTTCAATTGTAGTTCAAATAAGACTGTATGCGACTCACTCTGCCAAGCGAAAATATTTGACAAAGGTTCACTTTCCTACATATGTTGCAATTGTCCAGAAGATCTTCATGGTTTGTATGGGTTTTATTGCTTTGCGTTTCCCAAGTTAATATTAGTCTACGTTTCAGTTCTTTTGAAAATAATATGACGATGATTTTCCAGTTGTGAATCATATCTTTGTAGAATTCTTGCAACTTCACTAACTTTAACAAATTTAAAAATTATATTATGCAAATGGGCTGATGCTTTGGATCACTCTGCTTGGTGGAAAAGAGGTTAGCCTTGAATTCAAATTTGTAGTGCGTGCATTGTCTGTAGTTACCTGTCTACTGATTGTACTTTCCTTCGCCCCCCTCCTCACTTCCCCAACCTATGGCACTTACAGATTGCCAATAAACGTAACTTCAAGAGTATTTGTTTCATTACTTGTTGAACTAGCTACATTTTTTATTTTGACCTAAATATTAACGATAAGACATTGTTTTAGTACCTTGTTTTGTCACGTATTGCCACTACATTCAAGTTTACTAAAATCCTAAATTAGCTCCCCCCTTTAACGTCAGCTTCACAATACAGCAAATCATATATAAATTTGAAATCAAATTTCAGAGTAAAGAAATCGTTCTTTTTGAGAGCAATAACTAAGACGACATTGTGTCCTTTTTCAGCAGGAGTAATGCGTTTCGTATGAATTTAGATTGATAAACACTGTCTTTCCACATTTGTTATAACTTCAACATTTTTGTACAGAAATGTTCTTTGAATTGCAAAGCGAATTCCATTGACTTGTATTGTCTCCAAAATGTTTCTTGTCGTCATATTTTATATATAAAACTGCTGGAAAAAATATACTTGTACAATTACATACTTTAAATTTTTACATAACTTATCCATAGTACTAAATATAATTAACAGGCAGATCCTAATATGCTCAGCGCCTTTTCCTTTACAGTTATTACGTTATCCCCCTTTTTGATGAGCAGCTATTCACAGCCTACCATCAAAACCATGACATCTTCACAATCTGTTACGACAAGTAAAACTACGGAAGTTACAACTTTATCTTCGACGTCTATTTTCTCAGCATCAAACAACACGAAAGCTGCTTCATTGAATGGTACGATAGAGGTTAACTATGCAAATATGACAGTTTGTTACTATTGTTCGAGCACTGTGTGCCAGTCAGGAGAGATTGTTCAATGTGAGGAAGGCAACAATTTCTGCATGAACAGCATCACGCAGTATGAGGACGGATCGAGAACAATACGGAGAGGGTGAGTATCTCTCAAATGAGCAAATTCTCTCTGATGTGGTCATTACTTAATGATGCATCTTGTTTTATAAAAGATGGTAAAAGTCGGAAACCCAGTCTGTGAGCTATTTGTCTTCAGCGAACAATACAAATTTTAACTTGTAGTTATCAACTTATATACTTAACTAACTAATCCAGATTTTAAAGGTCAAACGTATATTTGGATCCTTTAGCATGTACGAATTCTACAGAGATCACATATCTGCAACCCAAATTTGATGATAATCGAGTCCAATAGAATCTTGCCTGTCAAAGTCGTTTATTTTAATAGTATATTAAATCGACATCGTAAACACTGCGTACACAATCGCACTTTTTTAACAAACAATCTATAACATACCTAACCTTATATAATGTTTTATTCAACTGCTATCAACAATTACAAATTAAGAGACTGAGACACCTGATTCCACAACGATACAGCTTTAAAATGAATCTCTATATTAGTAAATACATTTATTGCAAATACCATCTTTGTACATCCATATGATGGGAAATAGATTTATGATTGACGTCAATCAAGATTGAGAGTCAGACACAGCTCACCTTTTTCATTTCCGTTCGTCAAACTGTCCCTCTATAATTTTATTTCATAAGCAAAGCTTAACAACTATTCGATATATTTACATAATTTCTAATTAACCTTTAAATTTCTAATGGGCATAGACATACCCCGTGATAATTGGTTTTATTTGCTTTCGTTGTATTCACAAAGTTCTAACCCCATACTTTTATTTTGTTAATCATTTATCGATTGCGAATAAAAACAACGGGCACATGATTTGCTTTGAAATATGAGGATTTTTCAAACATGTCGTTGCCCAGACATAGACCATTTTTTAAATCAGAATTATCCCATTTATCTATTCTTCCTAGTTCTGATTGAAAAGTTCTGTTTGAATTTGTTTTACCATATCAATGATTTCCTAGATAGGTTGCATGATATAGGTCCTTGTAATTGCAATATTAATGACATTGATAATATTGTTGATGTATGTAATTTCATACATAAATATGCCGCTAAAAAGTCCGATGTTTATTACGGTTAAACACTGTAAAAGTAATATTAAATGTATAGCTAAGAAGCCTTTTTTCAATACGGAATGCTATTTCAAGCTTAGAGCTTTCCGTAAAGCTAACCATATTTCATAGCGTCCTAAAGCTGTGGAAACACATGATTAAATTGTACATTGCATTAAAGAATATAAGAAAGTGTTGAAACCCCAATCTAAAGACTTTCAAATGTCAACTGTGACACTAAAAAACCTTTGGACAACGATACAAGGAAATTCTGGTCCCTTCCAAATAGATTTGACGGTAGTAGTAAATCTGGTGTGCGTAATGTGACACTAAAACTATTTTGTCATCATTTTAAGAGCAAGAACAGTATAGTTAATGAAGGTGACATTGTACAATTGCCTTGAAAAACTATTCTCAGCTGTTTTATCAAACTCTTTACCTCCATGTTAATTAACAGATTTGATCAATATCATAAAGATGTTGGTTTGTTACGTGAAGAATAAGCTGGTTTGATATAAGGTTGCGGTACCATTGATTATATTTTCAATTTAAAATGTCTAATGAATTTGTTTTTGTATAGAAAGAAGAAACTAAATTGTGCATTTTCTTACTACCGGAAGATTTTCGACTCTGTGGATTTGCTTTTGTTCTTGCAATAACTGTTACAACATTCTGTTGAAGGTAAAATATTAAATGTTGTTCAATATTTATACAAGAATGCCAAGTCCTGGGTATAGCAAGGTACTGCTTCCTAAAACTTTTTCATTTCTAATGTTGGTGTACGTCATGGTGAACATCTTTCACCTATTTTATTCAAAATGTTCTTGAATTTATCGCACATGCGTATGATGGATTGACTGATATTGGCGATTAAGCTCATATTTTATTCGATACTTCGGATGTCGAACTCTGTTTGTTACTAAACTTGTTACTATATGCTGATGACGTATTAATATTTTCTCAATCTGCTCCCAAGCTACAAGCATCTTACAGTGCTACACATTTATACTAACCTAAACATTTCATGTACATACAGCTAATACAATTGAGTAGTATTTTTCAATTCAAGAAGGAATGAAGTTTTTAATCTTACCTACAATGATGAAAAGCTTGAACTCGTAACTGATTTTCAGTATCTAGGCCTTACTTTTTCAAGGAAAGGTGGCTTTACCAAAGCGACAACCAGTCTTGTTCAGCAAGCCATGAAATATATGTTCTTTAGATTCATAAAGGCTACAAAACTGAGTTTACCTAATTGTTAAGCTGGTTAAAAAATTAAAAAAAAAATAAAAAAAATAATCACTATACGCCCACCAGACATGGTAACATATTTCTGTCGTTTTCGTTGTAGTAATAACAACTATCCCATAGATATTGGTAGATTCGTAGCATTTATAAGGTCTGAGAGGCTCTGCCGTCTCTGTGACAAACAAGAACTGGGTAACGACTTCCACTATATCACTTATTTCAAGAGGGAAAGAACTACATTTTTACTGTGCATTTGCTCAATAAAGCATACATTGTTGATTTTGAAACCCACACGAGTAATACATATACGTTTGGATTAGCAAAATTTTGTAAATTTGTATTGTGAAACTTTTAAATGTTGATGTTACTTTCCACTAGTCTTTCCACACTGTACATAGTACATTGTTTATATTTGTATGAATTCCTTTGTATTGTAACGTGTTGGCATGGTAAGACTCTCTGTCTTGACGTTCGTACCCGGTTTATCTGGGATGTAAGGGGCTGACTACCAATATATGAACAAATACAAATCTGCCCAGTCACAATAAGTTGATCGAAAGCTCTCCTACCTGGAGCGTCACACATCTATATAGAACAATAATCTGCTAGCTCTCCTACTTGGAGCAACAAAATGGATCAAACAATCAACAATGTTTAATTAACATAGTTTTTAAAACGATCCAATATATCTTTAATCTCATAATCTACCACCAAACCCTTGTGCAAGATTTGTGAAGCTCTTTTTTTCTGTTTGTCCGGTCAACACCAATCTGGAGAACGATTTTGTCTGATCCCTGTCAGCTTCAATTTGCGAACGCAAGCACACCTAAGCCTAATGAGGATTTATCCCGAAGGTAGCGTTATCTCATGCTTTATCCAGGCATTTACGACTCCAACCAACGACTGTAACTAACCATAGAACATCCTAGTGTTACTGTGATCCACGCTACATCCATGAAATCAAAACACCGTAAAGAAAAACCTGTGAACTGAATCACAGAACGACAATATTCAGTGTCCACTAGAATTAGATTTGTTAAGGTAACCCACTAGTATTTTATACCTAACCACCCCTGGATTAGTTTCTCTCCTGACTTTTCGTTCTCTACAGCCAAATATTGGAATCAACAAAATGCCAAGTAACTCGTGTATGTGTCCAGCTGCTTGAATTGTATTGACTGGATACATTGAGGTATTGATTGGCTGATGCGAGACCAACGGTGTAATCTGATTGGTTACCAGTAAAGAACAGTGTCAATCCCTTTCTAATAATCAGATATGGATGGACTAGAATGAGTTGTGAAACTTAACCTAAAACGATATCTATCTGACCAAAAAACAACACAGTACTAACATACCCCGTATGGGGTCTTTAGTGATATAAAAAATCTTGTATCTCAAAGTTGTGTAATGGGAAAATATTGTATCAAGTACTTAGTCACCCAGCTAATACTTTGTTTTAGTTTGTTTAATATATTTAAATCTTTTATGGAGCTTGATAAAAGGAACAAACTACCAAAGTACCAGGAGTGACCTGTATCATCATTCGATGTAACTTAACTCGAACTCGAAAGGTGAAAATGAACTTACTCTTGTCAACATGGTTACGGAATGGTGTCACATTTTGTAATGGCTCCGTGTACAAAGGAAATTGAGGTGGCAATTTTTATTCTGATGTTTTTTGAACGTGTTTTGCAGAACTTTTTTTTGTCTGTAAGGTACATACAACGCTTATTTTTGTCTGTAAGGTACATACAACGCTATTCAATATTAAACTAGGACGAACAAGAATTAGCTGTTCAAAAAGCTTGACGGCACTGCTATATTCATTGTATTGTTTGGTTTGGAAAGAAACGAACTTTTGTTTTAAAAAAAGAATGGCGAGGGGCAGGTGTTGTAAGTCAACTAATCTATTAGGAGCAGGAATATATTTTTTTCACGTTGATTTGGTGTGAGATAGCTTTTTTCATGTTGATTTGGGGTGAGATAACTTTAAGGTGGGATTTTGAATGTCATGTCATTGTTAAGTGTAACTAGATTTATAGGACTAAGGAAATCTCTATATCGTGAAATATCAGTGCACGGATTGGATTTTCTCTCAAACAGAACATTTCGCGAAGTACATGTAGCCTAACGTTAGTCACATGCGTTCGATTTTGGCATCACACGGTGTGGTTTGCTGATGAGTTTTGAAAAGGGGGTGTAAATTGCGCTGGCTGTGTCGGTGGGGAGTGGGGGCGGGGTGGGGCAGGAGGATTACGTCAGAATGGGAGCCTTAGATGAAAATCCCCGAGCGTTTCCGATAATAGATACTTTCTTAGGTAAATTTAGCGAAATGGATCATGCAAAGCATCATGAAACTAATGATAAGATTTGTCCGGCTAATTCTTGTTCGCAGGTTTATTTTTGTTTTGCTTTTGGGGTTTTAATGGCACTTTAAGACAATTATTGGCTGCATCATGCCGAGGAAATGGGAGCTAAGTACATTTCCAAGGGACACACCAAGGCAGTCGACTAGGGCTGGCTTGGGTGGGTATCAGACCCGTGACCATTGGATTACGAGTCCGTCGCAGTCTATCAACTGAGCTATCACTGTTTCCCTAGTTCACAGGTAGATATAAGAAGATGATATGTTGTCAAAGAGAGGGTGGGGTGCTGTTTTTTTCTTGTTTTCCTAGCATTAGAATGATGTTAAATGCTAACAAATGTGTCCGTGCATTTGTAGATATGTATACTACTTTATAACTTTACTGTGGCAGTTGTTCCTGGACCTGCCATTAAACTGATGGATGTGGATTTTTTTAATAATCAAGCGTTAAATGACACTCATAGGGCCATGCTTAAGTGCATTTATGACGGTGGTCCATTTGATGAGGCTATAATTTCAACTAAACACTGCACAACATATATTTTTTTCTCTTTGCCATTTTATTTGTCCAGGCCTAAAAAGAAAATAAAACTCTGGAAACTAAGTCACAAAAACAATTTTCGAACACTTTTTAATAAGTTTTATCTCAAATTATTTTATACAGTAAGATATAGTGTCAAAAGTGAATTAAATCGTTCTGTAAAATGTGTACTTGGACAAGTTAGTGCTATCACAAGTTGCGTCCCTTATACGTCTATTACATGCTTATTGCCTAGCAACTGTGGCTGTTGGTGAATTCTTCCTGTGAAGATTCTGTGAATCTCATCGTATTAGGAATCATAATACATGATACTTTTTTACATTTCCGATTGCAACATAGATTGATATCGTTTGGTATCGGAAATAGTATGCATACCAGCATAGAAGCCTTACTGGTTTATAAAAAAAGGCATTTTGCACCAGTTGTGATTGACACTGTCTTATACCCTAGTTTTTTTTAGGGACCAACACTTTTTTTAATTTGGGGGAGGGGAGGAGGCGCTGAGATTAAGAAAGAATTCTTGCTCTTATTATATTGATAAAAGTACTTATTATATCCATTACACCCCCTCCCCTCACGATATCAAGATAATATGGTCTGCCCACTTTCTTGCTATCAAATCGAACAATTGGAGTACCTGTTAATGGACCAATCATTTAATTTTCGGTCAAGGGAGGAGGGGAGGGGCCTTTAATTTCTTTTAAAAAAGTTTCCGGCCCACAAATAGCCTGAAAAAAAACAAATATTATTGCTCTAACTTATAGAGAAAAAAAAGAACCCATGACATCCATTATATTAGTTGAAAAAATATCTTGAGGTACAAGAGGAAAATAATCCCGGCTCAAAAGAATATCCCTGCCTCCCCACTCCAGTTTTAAATGATCGGCCCCTAAGCCATTAGAAAGTCATATTCAGAATTGATAAATAATTGTTTTAACTGGATCCCATATACAGATATTTACCTCATATTCTACGTACGAGGCCGACCATTTTATTTTAGTGGCGGGGACGGGGGTGAGGGAGCACGGTTTTATAGAAAGAAAATTATCTTCACATGAAAGAAAATAATATTCTGCTTCAAACGAAAATTAAGCAAAATGAATAAAATAAAAATTATTAATTCCGACCTATGTTGGACCTTTTTCTTTTTTGTCCGTTTCATTTGAACTTCTTACCTTGCACACTCTTCACGTGAGAATTGTTTGTATTGTTTACAGAATGTTTCTCTGTCTGTTTAATATTTTGGTTACAAAATTGTATTATCATTAATACAAATATTTCCTCAGTATCTTTCTCAGGCTTTATTTTTTAAGTTATTTATCAAATTTCCTACATACAACCAAGATGAGAAAATGTTGTCTAACACAGATATATCTAACAAGCGTCTCCGTGTAAGGTCACTGTGATTTATTTTCCAGTGATATTGGTTCATTTTCGACGATCATCGCTGTAACTGAAGGCTTTGTTTCCAATCGATTAATTTAATGCTATTGCTCCTCTCCCGATCTATAAAGAAGAAAATCTCTTCATTTCTGAGAGACAAGAAGCAAATATCAATACCAGTTTGTATTATATATTTCTATTATAATTAAATTAAATTTAGTAATTCATGACGGCTTATTGAATATAGGTTTTTCAACACAAAATGGACAAGTGCGATAAAATCCATAACGTACACTTTACTGTATAATATCTGTAGAATTCAACATTCTGCTTCTTTAAAATATTTTTTTTACTTATTAAATCAAATTAGTTATCATCAGATACGATTCTTTACAGTTGCTATCCCAGTGCTTGCAAATAAAACCATTGAATGATAATATAAAAATGAATTTCATCACCAACCTGTGACAAATCTCCATCCTTTGGTCTTTTATTTCAGAGCAATGCGCATGATTTGTTTTGGGGGCTTTTTTGCTCTGTGTCACGAACCATCAATATTCTGTTCACTCTGTGATTGTCTTCTACTTTCAGGTGCACAACAAAAGACTTATGTTTTACAAAATGGTGGCTTGAGACATCTGATGAAACAAAATGTCTCGGCATGAGCAATGATATAAGGGGCCCTACACATCTTGCTGGCACCTGCCACTTCTGTTGTCAGGGCTCAAAGTGTAACAAGCAGGTTCGCATACCAGACGAAAATCTCTATGATGGAAGGACACATTCACTACCGTAACATTCAAAATTAATCTTGACTGCTTATGCTGCCGCTATATTATTTACATCTTTTGAAACAACACAATTAAATGGTTTTACGTTTCGTTTGTATCTTGAGCATTTTTTCCCTATCTTTTGTGTGTGTGTGTGTGTGTGTGTGTGTGAGAGAGAGAGAGAGAGAGAGAGAGAGAGAGAGAGAGAGAGAACGAACAGTAAGCAGACCTATCGCAAACGATGTATTTATGTCCCCTTTTCAACCAAGGTGAATAAATTAATAATTACAATCCTACTAAAGGTACACAGGGTTTTAGTTGAAAAGCCGTCTCTCTCACGTACCTACCCAACTACCTACCTATCTACATGGATACATACATACATACATACATACATACATACATACATACATACATACATACATACATACATACATACATACATACATACATACATACATACATACATACATACATACATACATACATACATACATACATACATACATTCATACATACATACATACATACATACATTTACCAATACTCAAACAGTATACCGCATGGTATTCGCTATTGCACATTGGCATCTTGTTTACAAATGTGTTATTTATAATCTACAGATTAGGTAATAATGAATAAACTTCGTGTTGATACTTTATTGTTGATAAAATCCTGATGGGATTCACATTTATAATCCAACTGGATTCACAGAATATATAATGTTTCGCTACACAGGGAACATTTTGTCTCTACAACTAACGGAACACAGACGTGATGTCCTCTACCAACACAACGAAGTATCAATTCTTTAACATCTAAAACAGGCAGGTACAGCCGTATCCGGCCCTCGACCTTATTTTATCTGGTTACATTTGAATCGTATGGGTACATTTAAAAATGCTATCTGGCCCGCGCCTAGGAGGATGTTGCACATGCTTGATCTAAAACTTTCCCCGGCTGATGCTTTCCCGATTGGATTTATTCAGGTTTTGAACCAAGCAGATATTTTCCTTTCATTTGTCTTTTTTGCATTGTTGTCGTAATACATATTAACGCCATACATGTAACTTGATGTGACTACGCAAGACAATCCGTCACTGTAAATATATGTGAATCATGTACATTTAGATTTTAGATAGGCAAAATGTACTAACAGCTTGTGTGATGTCAATTTAATTCTTATCAATTCTTTTGAATGACAATAATAAAATTGTACTATAAGATTCGATTGCTCAGGTTTCTTCCAACAGTGTACACACACACACACACACACACACACACACACACACACACAGAGAGTTGTATTCGAAGCGTGGAAAGTGTTCCGGTGTCTGTGAATAGAATAATGCTATCAGCTGAGAAGTTTCCATACGTAGGCCTTCAGTGTTTTACATACGAAGATATGCTTGACCATACACGTAATAGACGCAAAAAGATAAGGCCTCGTATACAAAACTCGTAGTACGTACTCCAGATGGTCCCAAATTAGACTATAGATAAAACACAGTCACGATTCCGTTACCTCTTATAGTACTACGCAGATAAATACAAGAACAGTTGACCCCTTCAGCGAATAAACGTAATTGTACATTCGCTATGTTACTGTGCCATGATTTGTTTCTTCTTCAAGTATTTGCTTAATCGCGCGGAGGTGGAGTTATGTTGGGTGTAATTGTTAGCAATGGAATACACACACATATGCTTAAATACGAATTTGTTCAGCTCTGTTATCTAATTTTCAGAGGCACAAACAAATCTTTCTGATAAAATCAAACATTTGCTATTAAAAAGATAGGAAAATTAAATATGATTAAGGATTGATATGATATGGCAGTGCCTTTGAAGAAAGCAATTATATTCGTCCCTCACTTCAGGTAAGGTTCAAGTAGCTAAATTCAGCAAAATTAAATGGTTGCTGTTTAAATACAATGCTAAATAATTTTATTTTTCATATTTCAGACTTGTTTCTTTTGTATCATAAGGACAGTTTGAAAAATCTTTTATCCTCATCCTTTTTCTCACTCCTATTTATGTTCCTATCAACGATGCCATAATTACTTTGACGTGCAAATGAGTCGTAAATATTTTCTGCCAGTCATGTAAAACATCTTAAATGTAGCATTGTAAGTCCTTTTATATTTTTGTTTTTCTTTCAGAAAAAGTGGCTTTTATAGACTGAAAATATCAGTAAATGAGATGCATATTTATTTTCTAGCTGAAATAAAATCGTTTGCATTGCAATAGTACAACCTGGATCAATATTAGGAATACATATCCCTTGAACACATCATTTGCCGTCATTTTAAGTTGTATCAATACCGTCAAGAGCACCTTCTGCTCACCCAGTTGTCGATAAGCCTCATGAAATGATCTCTAAACATGATAAAGTTTCCCTGCGTCAGTTTGATTCACTTTCTTGCCATAGCGTATTAATCAAGCAATGAATTATCCACAAACAATGCTGCAAGGCTTTAAAAAAAAAAAGGTTTTGTGCACACAATTCACCGTAGACAACCAATATTGCCCTGATTAAGTCAAAATGTGAGTGGCATCCACCCCGTAATTAACGGTACTCAATGAGGATTAGTTCAAGCAAGGGTGCCAGCTTTTACTACCCCCCAACGCGCCCCCCCCCAAAAAAAAAACAAAAACAAAAAACAACGACAACAATTAAAAGTTGTTTTCAAGCTCATCGGTGCGTGACTAAAAATGTAAAGGGCAATTTTTATATGTATATTTGACGAGGGTCACATTTGACGAAGAGATTATGCAAAAAAAAAATAAAAAATGAAAAAATAAAAAAATTGATCTCGAATTTTACATCACATGTTTTATTTTCTTGGTCATCTCTGCAGAATCCTCCCTGTTTTGCTAACAACTTTTAAAAAAAAGGTATATTATGCGAATGGACAGATGCGTTGGTCCATTGGATGATACTCATAAAACTGAAGTAAAAAGGAGGATGGTCCTGCCTCTATATCCAAAAATTGCAAAACCTTTAACTAGTTAAACCAAAAGTAATACGAAAGAGCTATGAATAATGAAATGGTAGGACATATGATATCGTTTCATTCAATACTTTATAATTATTTCAGAGCATAAATACTAATGTTATCACTATATCTTTTCCGCGCGGATAATTTCATTTCACAAAGACACGTATTTACAGCACTTACTTCTAGGCTTAGAGATAATTTCCACTTTGAGCATGTCATCTACCCATAATCTGCCAACAAACTTGAATGTATCTTTCTACAAATATACATCAAAATGTAACTCCTGCTTCTATCCTGGACGCCATAACAAAGAAAGCCTATACGTCACATGAAAACAAAAGCACATTCTCAAACCCGTCATCTGCAGTAGAGTTTTAAAGTTAAAGTCTATATGAAACATTTCAATTGTGCTTTTTATACAAAGTTTAGTTTCAGTCTTGATTTATCACCTAGATTAGTTGTCAAACAATTTTGATTTTGACCTAGATAGTGGAGTTATTAATTTACACCTTTTATTATTAACCTTTTTGAATTCAATTTGCGGTTCTTGCAAGGGTATGGTCTTGCTGTTGTCTGCCTACATATTGTGATTTTCTTTGGGGTCCCCCACCCCACCCCACCCCTTTCCACTCGCCGCATATTTAATGATTGCCAACAAACGCAACTTCAAAAGTTCTTATCATTACTTATTAACCTGATCTATTATTTAAAGTTCAACTAAACTTCACCAACAAATCATTGTCGTTCAAGTTGGTTATGTCAATATAGTTTAAAACTACCTTTTAATTAGCTCCTCTCCTCTTGTATCTGTGAGTGAGTGATTAGTGGGACAAACATGATTCCTATGAATTTTAGTTTCTTAATAATATTTTTTTTTCCTTCAAATTGTATGTATCTCCATTTTCTAGATAAATGTGCCTTGCTTTACAATACGAGTTTTGTGGACTTGTCTTGCCTTACAGAAGCTCTGAAGCACTATACGTTGATATTGTTTTATGAAGACCGAGGGTAAGGATGAATGTCACATACATTCTAGCCACGAATGCATTCAAGTGTCAGTGTAAAAATATGTAAGAGGTCAAATTAGATTTTTAATCAACATTATTATTATTATTGCTATTGTAAGTAGTAGTAGTAGTAGTATCAGTGAAGAGAAAGTAGCTGCTTATATCCATTGTCCATGAAAACAAAAGGATATGCCACCGCTCATCAATGGAGAGGATATAGGGTCATATGTACAATCAGAAGATCGGTAGCTTTCAGTCAGGGAGGGTGGGGAGATAATGAGGAGAACAAGATACGATACTTGCTGATGACGAAAGTCAGGCAGAAATAGAATCCAATTGTGAGTGCTGTAACTGAATATTGTTTATGGTGTCTGATGTTAATAAATATCACAAACGTTGAGGATATAGGTATTAATTATTCGCAGCCGCTTAAAGAATATTGAAATACCGGGGGTTGGAGTCAAGAGAAAATAAGGATTTTCAAACTTGGACTAGAACATACTCGAAAAAAATGAAAGAGGCACTTTTGTGATAGTTTGAGGTAGATAATGGGGCTATGTTAGCATTTTCAAAAACGCCGGAAGAAGACAATAATACATAGCGTGAAAGTATAGTAACTCTAGAATCACACTTCGAGAGTAACTTTAGAATCACCTAGGGATGATCTAGGCGGCCGCTATAATGCAAAAAAAAAAAAAAAAAATAAAAAATAGAAAACCCTCCCCAACCTCCATGAGCATTTACTTTAATCAGATGTATATCATCTCATCTCGGTGAGGTGACGGTTAGTGATGGTTCCACCTCTTGGCCCTAACTGAGTATTATGACCAGTTTCAAAGGCATTCCAATAATGTTTTGAAGAAAAATTCAATAATTAGAACATTATATGGATCAATATTGAGGGTGTGTGCATCCCAAAAGGATGATTCGTTTTACACTATATTTTTTTAAAGTCTGGTTTATGAACCAACTTTATCGGGAAAATACATTCTGCAGAGACCACAAAAACATACAGGTTAATCGAAGATAGAAAATTGTTTTTGAATACCGCTGGCTGAAATGTTGCGCCACACAAGCTGGAGTATTATGACTGAATGGCTGCGGGAGACAAATGCAGCATGGGTTGAAACAGAACCCAGAATACAAACACATGGAATGCTGATCCCGAAGCATGGAACAACAGTGCTTGGAAACGCGTTTTACATCTATGACTTAAATACCTTTCAGAAATGGAATTGTTAACTTAAATGGCTGGTATAAAGGTGTCACAGGAAACATCACACGTCTTACTGTATGACCTGACCTTCCTATGATTATGTAACACCCCCACCACCACCCCTTCCCCGATCCCTTTGAACACTTAATTAACTTGGTTTAAAAAATTGATACACTGACTCCCGTTGGTATAATGATGATGACTAGTTCATTACATTCAAGGTTCGCAGTCATGGAAGTATGTTATCAATACTAACTGAGTATACTGTACTTATAAATTCGGTATAATTTTTGAAGCCATGCAATTTATATTTTTGTGTGTGTTTTTTTATTTTTTATTAATATACCTTGCATTTCTAAATATAAATCCTGATGATTTGTGACTGGTTCTATAACTTTCTGGAACAAATCATAACTCTCTAATCTATTTGATTATATCAGTATAATTCTATTTGCAGAGGCTGATTGCATGTTTCTTGAATCCCAGTCGATACAACCCAGCATTTCCTTGTTTTGTGTTGACTTACGCGGAAGAATTGTAAATAGAGCCGATCCCAGTTTAATTTTCAATTGTCCCTGGCTGATGTTTTATGTCCAGAACAACAAATAACTGAATATGGAATGAATTTAGCCACGTAATTATCAAGATATATGAAGACTAGAATAACCAACCTTGTATTCAAATAATTTACCCAAGCAGTGCCGTACTAAGGGTAAATGGCGCCCGGGGCGACGATGATGGCCCAAAGGGCCATAATACAAGGCCCGAATTTTTATCAGCTGTTTTGGCGAGTCAAGACCTCTGGCGCCCGGGGCAACAGACCGATCCCCCCCCCTTCCGTTAATACACACTACTGTATCCAAGAACAGTCCACCAAAAGATATCAAAGACATTCATGACCTGTTATATGCCTAAATGTTTAAAGTCCTTGTATTCGAGAAGTTATTTGTACCGAGAAACCCGCCCAACCCAATTTATAAACGATAAAATTACATCCAGATGAAAATTCGGGTCAGTGACAGGTCGTGGGTCTGATATCAAAACAAAGCAACACTATGTTACTGAATCATGTAACTTGGAATATAAAATAAGCGTTTCATTTAATGTATTGAAATCCAGTTATTAATACATGTTTTTGTTATACTAGATTAGTGTTTTGGAACTCTCCCTCTCTAATAATTTTGGTGATATAAATGCTTTTCCCCTGGCACCATGTGGTGATCCATGATTGAAATACGCACGCATCGCATTATAAAGCGAAAACGAAGCTTGCGAGAATGCCCTACCTCATCCTTCTTTCAATATTTTTCCACCTGCCGGACACTGGTGATACGTAGTCTAGTATTGCTGATTGTGAGAGAACCGAATGAACTCTTTTTCAACAACCGTTTAGTTTTACATTCATCAACCTAGGCAGGGGTTCGGCGGAAAAGATGGTGAAAAGCTTTATATGTTTTATAATTTTAATAGGTATGTAAAATCATATCTATCATCTTCCTCTTTCCTTTAGTTTTACATAACCAATACGTTAGACATGTGACAAATGTCACATTGTTCACAATGCACTTAGTGTAACTACCATTCAGTTTCCTGATCACGTACTTCAATTTAGTTTTACGTCTGATCCATATTGATACTGGATTAACATTGCACATATTTATATGTAACGGATAATTGAGTATTATATACAAAGAATGTTAGTGTCATGGGCAGCACGTTTTGGCTGAATCATAATAAATAGTAGAAATAACTAGTCCGCAAGCGGCGCATTTTTTTTACTAATAATGATAAACTCTTTCACTCCGCTAGATGGAGGATGTGTGAAGTGATAAACTCTTTCACTCCGCTAGATGGAGGATGTGTGAAGTGATAAACTCTTTCACTCCGCTAGATGGAGGATGTGTGAAGTGATAAACTCTTTCACTCCGCTAGATGGAGGATGTGTGGAGTCTCTATAGTTCACTTAATTTTCAATTTGAATTTATGTGCATTCAATATTTGTTTCATTGTACTATCTTTTATTTTCATCTTCACTCTATCCACTACTCACGTTGTCAGTCGCTATCAATCTTCTCTGTCACATTAGCCACATGTCTTTTCTGTCTTAACCATCACTTAGACATTAGCCACATGTCTTCTCTGTCTTAACCATCACTTACACATTAGCTATATGTCTTCTCTGTCTTAACCATCACTTACACATTAGCTACATGTCTTCTCTGCTTTAACCATCACTTACACATTAGCCACATGTCTTCTCTGTCTTAACCATCACTTACACATTAGCTACATGTCTTCTCTGTCTTAACCATCACTTACACATTGGCTTTATGTCTTCTTTGTCTTAACCATCACTTACACATTAGCTACACGTCTTCTCTGTCTTAACCATCACTTACACATTCGCTATATGTCTTCTCTGTCTTAACCATCGCTTACACATTAGCTACACGTCTTCTCTGTCTTAACCATCGCTTACACATTAGCTATATGTCTTCTCTGTCTTAAACCATCACTTACACATTAGCTATATGTCTTCTCTGTCTTAACCATCACTTACACATTAGCTATATGTCTTCTCTGTCTTAACCATCACTTGCACATTAGTTATATGTCTTCTCTGTCTTAACCATCACTTACACATTAGCTATATGTCTTCTCTGTCTTAACCATCACTTACACATTAGCTATATGTCTTCTCTGTCTTAACCATCACTTACACATTAGCTATATGTCTTCTCTGTCATAACAATCACTTACACATAGCTACATGCCTACTCTGTCTTAACCATCACTTACACATTAGCTACATGTCTTCTCTGTCTTAACCATCACTTACACATGTCTTCTCTGTCTTAACCATCACGTACACATTAGCTACATGATTCTTTTCTTCTTATTAATCTCTTTTTGTGGCGTAACACGCGTGCTAAGTTTTTGGTTATTTGATTTTACCTTAAAATTTCATATTATATTTTCAACGTCTCGGCTGTAATCTTGTGGAAATTAGTGATGGTAAAGACTACGCACACAATGCAAATTTAATTGTTCACGTCAGTTTTTAATCCATCCTGACATCTAAGGCAAGCTTTCCAATTTAAAACTTGAAAACACTTTTAATAGATTTCAGTCAATTTCTCTTCCGCGTTTTACTGGTTACAATTCTTACTGTCCAGACAGGATGATGCGAAGAATAATACAACAGAATCTCTGCTTGAATTGTTTTTACAAAAGTTAGCTACAAAAATATGATAACAACTGGCATGTTGAGAGAGAGAGAGAGAGAGAGAGAGAGAGAGAGAGAGAGAGAGAGAGAGAGAGAGAGAGAGAGAGAGATGACTGTAGGATATGCCGATACAGTGTGAATAATTACGAAAGAGGATACAATATTTATATGTGTGATGGACAACGACACTCTCAGAAGCTTCTACTTCTTTTTACTGTACGCAGCGTGTTTTTTTTAAAGTCTACTATTTTTATTTTTTTTCAATATGTCATAGCAATCAGCTAAAAATGAAATCTTTTTAGCAAATGTACATGCATAATGTATAACAAATATTCATATGCAGTTTATTTACTCATAATTATTCCAGCGAACTATGAAAAGACATTTTGAATTTTCATATTAAATTAAAACTGTTTTTCACCGAGACAATCATTGGGTTTTCCTTTTAAATAATTGTATATAAATACAGTCTAAAAAAATTAAACATACTTTCTTCATTGATTTCGCAAATTCAAGCACTGAGGAACCAATGATTTTACAGTGAGATAAAGATTAGTTAGTTGCTATAATACCCGTTAGAAAATTATATTGAAAAGTTCTCAATTTTGTATCTGTTGCGCATTTAATTGGATTCTTTTGCATTTCTTCGAAATTAAAGATATGATTTTGACACGTATTTTCACAAGCTTTATGAGAAGTTATTTCTAATTCGATTTGGTCAACTTTATATCTGCATAATAAATTACATTCTCTTTAACTTTTTATAACTTCATCTGTTCAATATTCGAGGTTCATTTGTAAGGCGTTGACCCAGTCCTTCGGAGTTGAGGAATACGAGTGTGAAATGTTACGACTCTATTGCCCAAAAATATGTAACAGAAAGAAATTGAAACAAACAATATAAGTAAGATCAACAAGCAATTTATTTCTTTACAATTAAAGTGAAAATTCAAAAGACACTTGCAATATTGTGAATTAAAAATCTAAATAATCCAATAATCCTAAGTGCCCTAATCACAAGTCCAAAATATAGAATGTTCCGAATGAATTCCAATAGCTTGAATGTTCTGATGTGCCAGTAGTCTTTAATGTCCTGATTTGCCCGTAGTCTTGACTGCCCTGATGTGCCAGGAGTCTTGAATGTCACGATGTACCAAAATGATGTAATCCAAAATGTCTTTGAATGATTTCAGAAAAAATCCTAAAGTCCTTTTTTAATCCTAAAAAATCCTAAAGTCAATGTGCACTTTATGAATATTTTAAATAAATAATTTCTCTCTATGAATTTGCTCTGATTTTCATATTACAACTATAAACATGATTACTAAACCGAATTCATTAAAGACTGAGTGTTAGCATAAGAATGAAATACTGGTTACCAAACTTCCTATATATAAACACAGATCACTTGACATAATTTTCTAGAAAATCATATGACTTACCTGACAAATATCAATAATAGTAATTCTAGTGGAAAAACCAGTATAATTGTAAACAAAAGCAACACTGACCTAGAATTCTATGTAAACAACTTGTTTACATTATATAACCATTGACAAGGTTAAATATATAGGACAAAGTTAAATATGTAAACATTATACATAACACTAAAACTTTAGAAAGTCGGATACATTGATGGTGTAACAGTCACGTATTTCTTTCTTTAAAACAATAATTTTCAGCCATAAATCTAACACACTTTTCTATACATTCTAGATGTACTGGCGTTAACATTTTATTTGCAATTTTTTTTATTCTTCTTAGGAGTCTGTTTCTGGATCAATATCAAAGTTAAAAATGCAGCATGCATCCAAAAATTGTTTATAGATAAATGCTTTACTTTTAATTTCTGAATTTTACGCGCCGAGCAATTTTCTTTAAAGAAGATATCCTCGGCAATATTCTTGGTTGTTTCTAAAAATGCAGAAGTTGTCAAGACCTTGTCATTATCTTCATTAATTAATCGTTGTACACAGCTTATTTTAATGTTTGAAAATTGTATCTATATCTATTATTTTCAACCCTCCTTTGTTATACCGCTTCATAAATGATTTTTATTGATACTATTTCCGATTTAGAATCCCATGCAAATTGGAAATATTTTTATAATTTTAATTCTGTCATAATTTCAAAGGAAGGACTTGGTAAGACCATCAATTACAACATTTTTTGTGGGAGTGCGAAATTTTTAACGACTAATATTCTTCCAATCAAAGAAAGCTTCCTTAACTGTCATTTTTCAAGGGATATATAAAAGTCGTTCAGTATAGTGTTGAGAGTCTATTCATTTAGGAGATCTAAGATGGTATGAAACGTATTTCCCAAAGTTTACTAGGAGAGTATACCAGATTGACATTTTTTTTAGTCCACCTATTCTAAGAACAACACATTTTTGTACATCTAATGAAAGACCTGAAATTGCCCTAAAATCATGAAACAGATTGACAGTTGTGGTAAAGCTTAATATTAAACCATTAATAAATATAGTAGCGTCTTGAGCAGATAATGCTTGTTTTGCTTCATTTTCATACTGGTTATATCTTTTTATGTCAACCTGTCTTCTAACAACGTAAGATAAAAGTTTTATTGCCAGTATAAACAGATTAGGAGATAATGGGTAGCCTTGTCTTAGGCCGTTCTAAGGGAAAAAAATTCTGATAAATAACCACTTTTTTAAATACAGCTTTATGTAGTAGTGTAACAGAGATGGATCCAGTTTCTGAGATTTGGGCCAAAATTAAGAAAATTCAGCGTTTCAAACAAAATAGAATTCTCTAGACTATCGAAATATTTTATAATATCAGCAATGAAAAATGACACAAGGAATAGGAGCTTTCTGCATGTTCAATAATATCCAACAGAAGGCTAATATTTTGGCCTGTATCTGCTGTTTATAAAACCGGTTTGACTTTGATGAATGTTCCTGGGAAGAATTGTCTTTATCCTCTTAGCTATCCTTTTACTGGTCATTTTTAATCCGTACTCAGCAGCGTACAGGCTTCCAACAAAAAAGATCAGTCAAATCTTTGCTTCATTTAGGAATCAAAGAGAATATGCTAAGATGATGTAAACGAGGAAGTCTACCTTTCTCGAAACTTGAATGATTCAATAAAATGTTTCTTTAAATCGTGCTAGAATATGTCAGAAAACTCGCAAGTGATACCATAGCCCTGGACGTTTATTATTTTGGATACACTTTAATGATGTTGTATATTATTCGATCCGCTTTAAACCCACATATGCTTGTCTGTCTTCCTCTAACATTTATTATCGTAGTTATTTGGAAATAAATCATGACCTTTGTATGTATCTTTGCATTATCTTCGTAAAAGATCCCTTTTAAACCAAAATAATGCAATCACCATAGAAAGAGAGTTTATATTATAACGCTGTCATGCACATTAATGTAAACATTTAAGATCCTAACATATTGCTTGCCTCTTAAGCATGAAAGACCTTTCTCTAGACATCGTTGTTCATTTTCATTATATTTGTTTTGCATCTTTGTTTGTTTTTTCTTCTCTTTTTTCTTTTATTTTTGTTTACATTTAGCTCATACTGTGTTCCTGCTCCTTACGGAGCGAAACCTTTCTGTAGACATCGTTGCTCATTCATCGTTATTTGTTATGCATTTTTTTTTCTTTTTTTTTTCTTCTTCACTTCTGTTTACTTTTAGTCCTTATTGTGTTCCTTCTTCTTACGGAGCGAAATCATGAGGGTATGTGATGACACCGGTGCCACTCAACAAGGTATATTTATGTAATTTAGGTATGGTAGGACGCATCTTCTTGGTGGCAACTCGTTTGTTTCTTCATCAGCTTATGACAACTGCATTAAATTTCGTGTAAAACATTTCATGAGGTTTTATCGTTATAATTTTTAATGTTTGCTACTGCTTTGTGTTGTGATTATGTTCGTGATTCAATGATGCGATGATAGTACGACATTGTTTGTCCTCACTGATTTCATATAGGAGAAACTTGATTGGTAACTAGCTCTAGCAAACAAGTAATATTTAAATAATATCATTATCAAATATTTTCTTGTGCGCGTTCTATTTACCTTAGTCTTGACCACATGGATGCTGAAAATATTATCCGGTGACATACATCCTAATCCGGGACAAATTCTACAGCCTCCTTAGCAGTTCGTCATACGACACATCCGGCTTGTCAGTTTCTTCTCGCAATCTACTTGACCTTTCACACCATGTTTCCAGTACACACTACAGTATTCAAAGTATTTTGTCAAAATTAAATACATTTGATGAAAATTCGTGCGAATTTCATATTTGGGCCTTCTCTTAAACTTGGTCCAGTACATCCAATTCCTCTCATGACCTTAACCTTTAGTCTTACCATAACCCAACAAGGAAAGATCCTGTAGGGGATGCTCATGGTGATTGGGATTGTTTGAAATGAAACGATATTGTCAAATATGCAAAAGCTTTAAATCTTACATTTCATCTTCTAAAGATTGATGATCAGTCTTTATGATTTTCATTAGCACTGACAGTACACATTCCATTCCATATCTTCAACGCAACCATTTTTTTATAGAGCAATCTGTGCTAAAAGAAGCAAATGTTGATTTTATATATACACCTTTATATACGGATGTAAGTTTTAGTTCTACAGAACTAACGCCTGACGAAGTACACAATGCTCTCAAAAACCGTCCTCTTGGTAAGGCTTCTGGTCCCGATGGTCTAAATCACTGTATTCTGCGTGAGCTGACTTAAGAACTCTCACATACACCTTGTACACTTTTACCCAATCTCAGAAAAGCCACCTTTCCATACTCTTCGAAAGAAGCAAACGTTTGTTTCATTTTAAAGAAGGGTGACGCTTCCATTGTGTCTCTTCTCAAAACTGTTGGCAAAGTGTTTGAAAGACTGGTTTTTAAACACGTATGTAATTACTTTCGTGAAAATAACATTGGCACACCTTTCCAGGTTGGCTTTAGTCTGGGTGATTCTACATTTGATCAATTAACATATCTCTATGATGTGTTTTGCCAAGCAGTAGATTCTAGAATGGATTTAGAGTTTTGTTTTGCGATATAAGTAAAACTTTTAATCGCGTGTGGTATAAAAGACTCGTCCATAAATTGAAAGCTACTGACATCATATGAGGCTTTTTGAAATGGTTGTCTAGCTATCTTAAAAACAGAAAACAAAGAGTGATACTTCCGCGGGTGTTTTAGAGTGGAGGTATATTAGAGCTGGTGTGCTCCAAGGATTTGTTTCAGGTCACTTATTTTTTATATAGATAAATGATATTGTATACGAGATACACCCCGATATCAGTTTATTTCAAGACGTTAAAAGTCTCTTTCTAATCGCAGATAATCCCGTCGTAACCTTTCATAACCTGAACTCTGACTTGGAATAAATCTCGCACAAGGCAAATAATTGGCTGGTATCTTTTAGCCCTTCTAAAATAGAATCTCTTACAATTTCTAAGAAAATTAATAAATCCTTTTATCAACCACTATATATAAAATTGAGGAAGTTGACGAGCACAAAGATTTTTGAGTTTTTCTATCGAACGACCGCTCATGGCAAAAACAAAATTAATAGACTATATAAAAGAAAAATCATAGTCAAGAATTAATGTAATGTGCAGACACAAATTTCAGCTTGACAGGAAATCTTTAGAAATTATATATACGGGATTTATACGACCAATTGGAATATGGTAAGTCGAAAGGTATTTCTGCGGGAGTATAGCTCGTTTGTATTGGTGTGCTTGAGGGCTGCCTTAACTTTACTGACTACACCTTCGTTTTCCTTCCATTTGTCTACATTTCTATTTTACAGTACTTTCACACAACTCTCTGTATCTCAACATTTATTCAAAAGATCCGCAATACGGCAGTCATACTGCTGGATGACTTTTCCTACCTGATTTTGTAACTCGTCGTAAACGGATGGTTTAAGTTCATCCACTCTAGATGTCATCAGCGCTTAAAATCCGTCATTCAGGGAATCCTGTAATTTATCTTGCAAGGATTCCATGACATATATGGTTGTAGATTCAATTCGCGTTTTCAGCACAATCTCGTCCATAGTTTGTGACATGTTCGTGTCTTTGCATTTGCTGGCTTATTTTTGCGATAGACTCCCAGCTTACTTATCAGCGGTATAGTTTATGGTCAGCACAGCCGGACAGATGTGCAAATAACAGTATTAAATATCTACGTATATATGTAGCAAAAATCTCTGAAAATCACGAACTCTGAGATTGCAGACCTGAATTATATCAGGGTTTCCGATCTTATAAATTTAAAGTGCCATGACAAAACGGTATTTTTTTAATCTCTTATGTTCCTTTATGCCTGTATATCACCGATTGTTCCCATTGAACCGATTCACGCGTTTTTATTCCTACCTGCCATCATAAGTAGTCTTCAGCGTATTTCTTGGTATAACTTACTATGAAATGAAGATATTATAATTGGAGCACTGTTCACTAATTTATGTAAGCATTGTTTTACACTTTTAATTTGATTCTCCATTAATGTTAAACTCTGAATGGGTGTATTTTAGTATGTTTGATTCAAACGCTGATTTAGATTTAGACGCGATATAATAATAACGGTATTAAACAATATTTTAACAGAAATACACACACACACACACACACACACACACACATATATATATATATATATATATATATATATATATATATATATATATATATATATATATATATATATATATAACCAGCCCTATTTAGCCATATTGACTAGGTTGATTTATAACTTAAAGTGTATTGCAGCTTTTGTTGAGTTCAGTCTCAACCACAACGTTTTGCGTATTGACTAATTTCAGTCTCAACTGCAGGAAAAGCTGCAGGATTCTTGTTCACTATTAGTCAAAGCGGAAGCCCCAATTCAAGAATGTGCATTTCTCCGTGTGATCTGAGTTGTCCAAACGGATATGTCCTCTCATTACTTGGATGTTACCTCTGCTCATGCGCAAGTCCTGAAGGAAGTAATGGCGGTAAGTATGTTTTTTTCTTCTTCAGTTATTCCTGTGGATAAATAAACCAATCCACACTTTATGTATATATAGAATACGAACATCATGATCCATTTAGAGTGACAGTATGTATCAATAGCATTCACAAAGCGCAGACTACAAGAGTGAGCTATTAAACAATATATTTGACTATTTGATGCACAAGATCATATTGATTATACTGTAACTGTAGAAAAATAAAAATAAAAAATAAAAAATAAAACGGTTGGAACAGGATTAGTATTTACATGTATATTGGTAATTTATGAATCGCCAAGTGAGGCGTAGCCATCATGGCCTCTTTTAACCATTGGGCAAACTAAGCGGTCGTCCATGGCGGCAAAACTTGGGGGGGGGGGGGGGCGGCAAAACACTGAATGAATAAAAAGAAAGTGAGAAATAGCGTAAAATAGAAGCTAATAAGCATCTAAAAATATAAAGAAAAACAGATGCAGAGTTTGTATTCATATTAATGCAAAATATTTATTTTCGAAAATTAAGGGGGGGGGGGCGTGCATGGATGAAGGTTCGACTAGGGCACCAAATACCCTTGCCCTGACCCCGGTAGCCGTGCCTTCTTCGGAAGCTGGAACAATTGTTTCTACGCTCGGCACGTACTCTGAGATTGCAGACCTGAATTATATCAGGGTTTCCGATCTTACGAATTTAAAGTGCCATGACAAAACGGTATTTTTTTTATCTCTTATGTTCCTTTATGCCTATATATCACCGATTGTTCCCATTGAACCGATTCACGCGTTTTTATTCCTACCTGCCATCATAAGTAGTCTTCAGCATATTTCTTGGTATAACTTACTATGAAATGAAGGATATTATAATTGGAGCACTGTTCACTAATTTATGTAAGCATTGTTTTACTCTTTTAATTTGATTCTCCATTAATGTTAAACTCAGAATGGGTGTATTTTAGTATGTTTGAGTCAAAAGCAGATTTATATTTAGACGCGATATACTAATAACGGTATTAAACAATATTTTAACAGAAATACAGAAATATATATACTGACGTCTGCTATGTCAGAATTTCACGTGTTTCATAACATATATTACAAAAAAATAAAAAAAACAATCACATGTAATCCACTTGCAGCATACGTAATAGGAAGGTAGATGTAAAGGGGTAATTTTCTGAGGCAAAAGAAAAATTTTTTATTTAAAACAAAATGCTGACTCGCATGACTGAACTATGTCCATGGATAGTTCTCTTTAAATTGCCGATAATGTCATGTATTAAAAATGTTGAAATTATTCAATTAATTTACCAACACTGACCTAAACTATATTTATGGACAATGCAGAGTATTCTTTTTGATCCCTTATTTTTATTAAAATTGTATTTCTTTCAAATGTTTTTTTAAAATTATTTTAAATCTATGAATACAAATTTCAGAATTAAAACCGCTTAAAAAAACTAAATATTTATTTACTATTTTCATATGCGTAGAAATGAATTCGGACTTACTTTGACGTATGCAGGTCTGACAGAACCAAGCTAAATAAGAAAATTTTGATCTAGTACAGAATATGGGTTAAACAAATAATCTCTACATATAGTCTATGCATGCACTAAATACTACCATTTTAATGACATGTTGAATTCTAAATGAAGCGCTGAGAATACTTCCACACGTTGCCTAGGTAACTGTACGCATTAGCTTGTGCATATAACACTCATGGACTATATATTATTGTGTTAACATAACATATATGAAATTGTTCTGTTGATTTTGACAGATATGTAAACTGTTATGTTAATTTAATGAAATTGTGAGTTATGTTATTCACACAAATGACATGAATTATGGAATTGTAGTGTTGACAAAAACATACGAATATATGACAATACACTATTCAACAATGGGCATCAAGTTATGTTACCACGTCGTTTATATAACGAAAATGAAATTATAATACTACGTCGTTCATCTAACAAACTGATTTGATGCTACATCGTTCATACAACGAACATGAAAATGCGCTATTCCGCTGTCAGCCTGTCTGCAGAATTTTTCAAAGCCAATAGAAAGACCTACAGTATCAGCAACTTATATGTGGTCTTTCATATCTACCATATCATCATCTTTATATGCAAGACTTTAAAGTTATTCCATTTTATTGTTGTGTATTACACAACG
The DNA here is from genome assembly GCA_029931535.1 of Margaritifera margaritifera. Classification (NCBI taxonomy): domain Eukaryota; kingdom Metazoa; phylum Mollusca; class Bivalvia; order Unionida; family Margaritiferidae; genus Margaritifera; species Margaritifera margaritifera. Next base: position 1,371,437 of record JAQPZY010001694.1, on the reverse strand, counting down.
AGGCGAATACGTGCTATTGTTGTGTATTACCATGAGTACTTGAGGGATTAACGTATAGTTTAAAATTCAGTTAATAAATTTAACAATTCTGTGTATTTTCTTTTCTTACGTATTTGTTCTTGCTGCTTTGAATCAAACTACCGGGCTTTGTTGCAAAAAAATCGGTTGTTGTCAGCAGGCAATCAAGATGCGATCCATTTCCTCGCTAGACAATTCCAATGAGGCTAAACTTTACGACCCAGTTGGGCCTATGAGGTTCTACAGTTAGCATACTGAAAGTATTCTCCTTCGCCCTCTGAGACTGCTTCTTCCTGTCAAAGTGGGAAAACAGCAAATCACTTGGCGAGTCTTGTCATCTTGGCCTAAGTGGGTCATTTGCTCTTTTTACTTGGACCTCTCTCAGAACCAAGACGTCTCATCAAACTCTCGGCTCACGAGATAACATTAATCTTCATTAGATTGTCACTTGAACGGAACTGCTCAACCCTGGACATTATTGGGGCGACAGACTTTTATTTGCATTCAATCTTCTCCAGTTTCCCCCTTCGAGATCTAGCTTTCCAGAGTAGAGAGTTAAAGGTCAGTCCAGTGACAGTGGCTACGACGACCACGACATTAATGTCAATACAACCTCACCGATATCCCGGATGAATGACTTTTGCTGGATTCACCGCGAAAATATCCCGGTTAGAATCTTTTTTCATCCAAGTTAGGAATATATGTGATGCCCTGGCCTATTATTCATAACGCTCGGTTCGGCCGCCCCTAACGTCAAGAGTGTGGTTATACCTACCGTACGAGGAGTGGTACTACTCTATCCTCCAGTGGGTTACTAAATTATTTCTCTCTAATTTCCAAAGGTAAATGTTATTGTGTAAAGTATTCGACGGAGAAAAGGAATTTGTTAATGTAAATTAAGTCTGCCCGAAAATACTTTTCTGATCACATTTCAAATAAGCCCTCCCTTAACTCCCAGCAAATGCAAGTGTCCTCATTAATGTGTCGCTCAAGCCTAAATTGATCACCATCCGGCATGTGGGTAGCCACCAAGCGGAATCATGTGAGGCAATTACAGTGCAAGTTTGAAAGAGTTAATTTCCTTATATACTATTGTTATAACTTATATACGGTACATATACGGGAAAGATGAAAGATTTATTTATTTTTTGGGGTTTTTTTGAGGGTTGGATTCGGGGAATGGTGTGGGTGGGGTTGCAGTTAAAATCTTAACTCAAGCCTAAATTGATAACCATCCGGCATGTGGGTAGCCACCAAGCGGAATCATGTGAGGCAATTACAGTGCCAGTTTGAAAGAGTTCATTTCCTTATATACTATTGTTTTAACTTACATACGGTACATATACCGGAAAGATGAAAGATTTATTTATTTTTTTATTTTTGAGGGTTGGATTCGGGGAATGTTATGGGTAAGGTTGCAGTTAAAATCCTAACTCAAATGTAATCGAGTAATTATTCTTGAAGAAATTAAATTTACAAGAAAAAAATTCCTTATCATATAACAGTATGATTCATGGGAGATACATGGGTCGTTACGTTGAATTAAAGAAAACGACTCGTTTGTTTATCCTCAATTCATACAACTCGTGCATTTGCTGTTCTCAAGTAAAATTACTTTGGAAATCAACTTTTACTTTTGGAATAGCTTTAGATATTTTATCAATATTTTATTTGCATGGAAAAATCAAGGATTAAATCGCCATTTATGTGTACGGTCGGAGCAAAAAGAAGGAGTGAACTTATCTATTGTCATATGACCAGGCTCTATTTGTGTTCAGTTTAATTATGTACAATTCCCTTTTTCAGTCCATGGTATACCATCTGGCATCGGTGGAGGATTGCCGTTCAACATATCTAGTTTTCAAGAAACATTCTTGACAAATCCGTGCATGCCCTCTATACGGTACTGTTTACATACACATTGTGTGGATGGACTTCAGACAGGTCCAGGAGGATGCCAGTACTGCGCATGCGCAGTAAAGCCCACAGGTTAAATTTGTATGTACTTATCTTGTTCCCGTAATGCCGCTGACTGTTTGGAAGCTGTCATAAAACCCTAAAATATGTTACTTAATATCTGCAAGCATTGTCAGGCTTTGACTTTTATGACAAATATTAGGGCATATATTCTAATTTGGAGACAATGTGGGATTTTATTTGAAGTCCATATTGCCTTTTGTGTGAGTGTCCTCATCAATGAAAATATTTTTTTTTATTGTTACAATATATCTTACATATTATCAGATATATTTATGGTGTGTTTTTTACGGAAAACAAACTGTTATTTTCATATGTGCATTGAATGAATATACTAAGTGAATGGAATATATATAGTAAATAATGACGATGAATTTATGTTATGACGATACACCTTGAACCAGTTGATACATTTTGTGTAACCTGCTAAGAGGACCTACCGCTTTTCACTACGGCCAGATAACTACAAATGATTCATTACGTAAACTCAAAATATTATCATGATACTCCGAGATACTGCTAAGACTTTTCATATGAAATTAAATTGTATCCAAAATTAAAACCAAACTTTCTATAAAAACTTCTAGTCACTTTTAACTGGATGTCATCTTGTCGCATAACGTAATGGACTAAAGAACCTGACAGATACGGATAATTACTGCTTTCCTAGATGAAGAGCTCACAAATTATGGTGACATCCTGTGCATCGGAAAAGTCGTCGACTGCGGAAAAGAAATAGAGCAATTATCCATTATTAAAGTGTTAAACCGCAAAGTTCGGTAAATACCGAATTTTCTACACATTTCGTATTTAATAAACTCGGTTTGTCATATGCAGGTTGTTTTTCTTTAATGTTATTGGGTTCTACTCCATTCTTCATTTACATTAATTGTGATTTTTCACAAAATATTTAACAAGAAATCAAATCATGACCTTATCTGTATGCCATGTGGTTCAATACGTCACAAACGTTATACGGCCTTTATGCTTGGGATTGCTCATATGTAGCTGTCGTCCTAAACGTGTAATTATAAACCTTCTGTTTGGCCTGTATTCACTAAAATCTTAAAATCTTATCTGCTCAAAACAAAGCGACCGCTCAACCCAAGGATTGGCAAATTCAGAAGGCACTAAAATCGAAATGGATAAGAGAACATAACTACAGAGTCAGTTATTCTCTATACAATGAAAATAAGTAGAATCCAAGTAAAGATATCAACATTTAAAGCCCACTTTTCTTACATCTGGCAGTATTTGACAAGAAATAAACATAGATCATTCCAGTAAGTATGTGGGAGTGTCCTACATGTCGTCCAGGTAGTGGCCAGTGATTGTGAAAATTACGAAACCTTTCTCTCTGGAATTCATAGCGATATTTAACTTCTATCGCATCCACTCGCACGACCTTGTTCTCGGCTTCTTAAACAAAACTACTTCAAACTTCAATGTTTACCACTATGACTTTATTATGAACTGTTTAATCTACATTATAACTAATAGTAGCAGTTATATTATCTACCTTTATACTTTTTTTTTTACATCATTTCTGTCTATAAAATTACTTCCATTGTGTACTAAATTTGTCAGACTTATTTTGTTGCATATTAGGGAAGTTTTTCGATTGTTTTAAGTAAGTGTCTTTAAAGTCATCTTTTATCATCGATGGAAATAGATTAAGTTAATAAAATAAAGTTCACCAATAACACTGGTAATCCTTTTCTTACAAATTTTACAGATAGATCGTCAACAAAAGAACCTTCGACTGTTCCTTCCGATATTAGCAAACTGCCAAAAACATCATCAGCCATACCCATTATTTCAGCTAATCTCACAGATATTAATAGTCATGCAACGTCTACAACCCAGGCAGCTCCCACGACCATGAAAGTGTTTAAAGATCCATGTATACTCTCCGTGAATACATGTGAAAAAGATTGTGGTGAAGAATACGTAAAGGGACCCGAGGGATGTGAATATTGTTTATGCCAAACCATGATTCATATACCAATAACAACAACTACTACAGGTTATATATTAAACTCCGTCTCCTTTGCAATTGCACATTACCGTTTTCATTACACAATTCCTCTTTCCCGACAATGCAAGTGTTAATTCAAAGGAAAATGCTGTGACGTAATCCAGCATGAAACTGTAAAAAGTACATAAATATTACATATCCACGTAAAATTAATATAATAAGAGAATCCAGTATAGTTAAAGACTTCATGCGGCAAAGATATCTTTATTGGCCAAATATTCGCACTTTCTCCTGGACAGTTCCTGTCTTGACTAGAGTTGTTTTTAAATGTTATCTCAAATGGTACTGGATGCTGCATCCAAAATTGTATAAAAAGGAGTTCCTTTTATACAGACTGTAGTGTTCATTTCTCCGTTAACGCGGACAGTATGCATTCAACTCACACTGAAAAAAACAACTAACTAATACCGCTAAAACTGACACCATGTTGTCAAGTATGTTTTTCCTGCAGGGTTGCGCAGGCTCAAACATCTGGGCTGACTTCCTGGCATGTACAATTTCGGTCATTTGTCTTAAAAATTTTGTTTGAATATATAGTTTTATTTTTCTTAAATTATTTTTTTATTTATTATTTAAAGGCATGACGATGTTTGCAAATTATGATGCAGACGACAGCGTACGAGACCAATCAAGGGCGCTCAGTTTATTTTAATAAATGACATACATGCAAAATTAATATTTTGAAACAAAATAAAGTTATCAAGGATTTTCTTTTTTGTTTTTGAATTTAATTTTTTATTTTTTAAAATCGTGATTACGAGTTCATGCTAGTCTTACTATCAGTAATTGAGAACTTCGATTTCAATTAAGTAAACTACTTCACTTTTCAATACTTGTCCGATATATCCAGATTTGTATTTATCAGCATAGGCGAGAAAATGTAATATTTATTTGATAATTATGTCCAGTTTTGTTTAAGACACAAGGAATAAATTTGATTTTTGAAAAGAGAAACTACGTATGAGATATTCTATGGAAGCATAGGCTACTGTGCCTCTTTTTTTATTGCTCAATTTGAGAAAATAATGCGTTAATTAAACAATGGTATCAAAGATGTCATGTCGTTTAATTATGTCATGTCGTTTAATGATGTCATGTCGTTTAATGATCTTGAGATAGATAACTTCAAATAAACATGCAATAAATATACCGGAGACGGTTTTTAATCAGCACTGTTGCTATCTGTTAACATTAACACAGGGCAAGTTGATGGCCAGGCAATCCTCATTACTATAAAATACAGCCCTACTGCCGCATATGAAAATAACTTAGGCATCTATATATTATGTGGATTTTGGATAAACTTTACTTGCGTTTAAAATCTCAAAACCTAACCCCAAAACGTAAATTCTGGTAATATAAAGTTGCCTCGAGATTATGATAATTAAGCCCAGGTAATATATGGATACCTGCCAGATAAACTAGGTTTGTATAAGGTAACTCTATTACCTGCATTATTGTGAATTTCGCTTGCCATAGGGCCGGTTGTCTCCTACAGCTACGCTCTTTAATTCAAATCTGGTCGGAAATAGTTGAAATGACCAAGAGAGACGTATGTAACCCAGGTCAATAAACACAGAAGTATTCTGAAAAAGTTGTTCAAGCATCAGCGCCCTTTATACAGATAATCATACTTTACAAAACTGACTAAAAGAGGCAGTATGTATGTATGTATGTATAATTTATCAGCATATTTACTTGACGTGCAATTTACTTTATGCAGAGAGAGAGAGAGAGAGAGAGAGAGAGAGAGAGAGAGAGAGAGAGAGAGAGAGAGAGAGATTTACATTTGCTTCTTTATAGAGACGAGCTACGTTATCACTAGGTTGTACTGCTGTACCTAAGATATCGTTGTAAACTATATTTACCTGTAAAATGTGACTGTCCTGTGAATCAGTTAGTTCCGTCATCCAGAAAACACATTTCTCAAGTAGTCGTTTTGGGGTTACAATATATTACAAAACCATTTTTTCTGAAAACATTTTTCAGCAATGACCACTCAAACGGAGCCAAAGGATAACACTAGCTTGCCTCTCGACCGAGATGCCATCATGAAGGAGGCGTGTGTCGTCGCTAGGACCATATGCCAGATGAAATGTCCACACGGCTTCCATACCAAAGCTAATGACTGCTTCTTCTGCGAATGTGTAGACGACAGCGGACAATTTGGTAAATTTCAAGATTTAATTCTATTCGTCAGTACAAAAAGATTTTTGATCGTGAGAGACAACATTTCTAAATCATCTATATAAAGAGAATTTTGTATGCTGTTCAAAACGCTACGTTTATGATGTTCAACGTGGATAACAACATTTGGATTAGTTTAGAAGTGTTTTATCCCAATATCTTAAGTTCTGTGAGTGTATCTAGGAAAATATTGCGTTGTGGAGGTTCAGACACAAATGAAAATGCAAATGTTCTCACGAAACTCGTGAAACATTTTCTTGCATTCACTTAAATAGTACACACACACAGACACATTAAAGTTATATATATATATATATATATATATATATATATATATATATATATATATATATATATATATATATATATATATATATATATAATGACACAAAAATTTATAATGGCGGAAATGCAAACGTTTCTTAACGTTTCGAGCTAAACGAGCTCTTTGCCAGAGGAAGAAACAATATACATCCACAAAACAAACACTAAACAAAAGTCAAAAAAAAAAAAAAAAAATTCTTGACTCTTACATGTTTAAATGACGGGGAAATAAAGGATAGACAATAGAAGAAAGGAAGGAGACAAAATTTAAAAAACGGTCTAAAACAGGTAAACTACATCTCTATGTTATGCTGCCACTAGCCCAACAAAGCTGTGTAAAAAAAAAACTAAAAGAAGTGTTTATCGTGCATATCACGCAGAGGACGAACGTGTTTTGACCCAACTCCAGACTTAGAACAAAGGACTGACACCATGCGCGGCGATAAATCAGCTACATCGTCAAAATGTGCAAAGGAAATTATATCCCGGTAAAGTTATGCATGGAGGTACTAAGGAATATGTCTAGAGCATGGTATAGCGGGATAATGGACAAGAGTTCAAATAATAATAATAATAATAATAATAATAATAATAGCAATAATAATAATAATAATAAAAATAAAAATAGTAGCAATAATACTACTACTACTACTACTACTACTACTAATAATAATAATAATAAGAAGAAGAAGAAGAAGAAGAAGAAGAAGAAGAAGAATACTAAATATATATAAGAGTTACGGAATATTTACTTTTGTAAATATTTTCGCAAACAAATGCGTACGTCTGATAAACTGATGCCTGGCTGTAGTTTTGATAAGATTGCAATAGGAATGTTAGACTTTTTCACTTAGACGAACTCCCCATGAGTTTTCAATTGAAGTATCCTGTGTCGTTCCTTACTTGTGCGTTATATATCGGTCCACCCCATGTTAGAATCAATCGGTAGCATCTCGAGGGACTCGACTGAATGCCCAGTCGAGTTGTAGTGGTTGGCGAGTTTCGCGTTGGTCATATATATATATATATATATATATATATATATATATATATATATATATATATATATATATATATATATATATATACACACATATAAATACACATATGAGGCAAATACACAAACGCGCACATAAATCGATTGGCTTGAATCTTCCCATGATCTCCCAGTGCAGTTTACATGTTGTATTTTGTTCGAGTAAGCCATATCACTAAACCCTTAAAAACTTATTCCAAAATTGTACAAAATTTTTATTATAACAGCTTTATACAAATGTTTCATATGCATTCGATTATTACAAATAGTCCCTGTTTTCCAATATATGAATGTTTGTATAAGAAAGAAATGCTTTTTATTTTGGTCAACATTTGTAAATTCCTGTATGTGCATTAATACTAGCACCGTGAACAGTGCTGGCGGGTCGGGGAAAGCACCACAGCGCTGTCGAATATAACAGCCCCCCTCCACCCCCACCCCCCCCCCCCCGTTTCGACGATAGATATACCTTCAAGAGTGAATTCTGTGTTGTCCAGCAGCCAGTATAGTTCGTTAAGGAACAGTTCACTCAAATTTCAATAATCCAATAATCTACTTCTTGTGAATTTGAATTTTTTATGCATTATTTGACTGAAATCCCTTCATTGTTATACATTACTGGGAATCATAAATGTATGGACATTTTATTTATGAGAAAATTATAGTCTGATTGCAAAAATGAATCAAATACGGAAATATATTTTCCCTAATGGGAAAAGAATGTTGTTCCAGAGGTGATATCGTCACGTTTATCGCAGACTGTGGTGATATCACATTTTCACATACTGATGAATTTAAATAATCCATTACCAAAGGTATAATAAATAAATGCCAATAAACATATTCTAGTCAAGTACATATAAATGCATGCTTTCATTTTTTAAATTTGTTCCTTATCAATTTTCAGGCAGAGGTTTTGGAATACATATCGGTTTTTCAGTCACACTCCCAAATCCGTGTGTAAGAGGACTGGATTATTGTGGACTTCTGTGTCTCAGTGGCTACTGGATGGGACCAAGATCATGCCAATATTGCTCATGTCGTGGATAAATATATTGAAACTTATATTAAATATATTGACGTACACTTGAATCATATTCGTTTGAAATTTTAGCACAAATCCCGTGATTGAGTTGTGTAAAATGCAGCAATGGAACTAAATGTTTCAATAGTTTTTCGTTCTCGAAGTACTTGCCTTCTTATTTTATTAATTTGGGCTTTCAAAGGAAATATAACAAGAAATTAATTTTAAGAAATGCAGGATATGCCCCTGAGATAAGCTGTCAATACATAAATTGGCACAATTCCATTTTCCCCATGGACCCCAACAGGGGACATGATCCAAAGGCAGAAATGCCTTATGACGTAATAGAAGTGTATCATGTTATACATTCCATATAGGCTGTAAATTAGATGTAATATATATATATATATATATATATATATATATATATATATATATATATATATATATATATATATATATATATATAATGCTTTTGACTTTGTGGCCCAATCCAAGGACAACATTCAAGAGCTGGAGTGGTGCAAAGTGATTGGCAAGAAAGTGATGTCCTATTTAAAATGTGTGCATTAAATTCTTGACCCCATGACTCCACCCATGGACGTAACCACGGAGAAACGGTGGGATAGGGAAAAGTGAAGTACAGGCAATATATTATTTCATCTGTGCAGCGAACTGAATGAGGGGTTATTTTAAAAATATCAGAATAAAGTAACAAGATGTGTAGAATTATTGAACCCTAAGGCCCATCCAATTATATAACCAAAGGGACAACCCCATGGCCCATCCACCAATATAACCAACCCCATGGCCCATCCAATGATATAACCAAATGGACAACTCCATGGACCACAACACAGTATAAGGAAAAGCCATATTTTGATCACATTATCTTCTAAGTTTATAGTGAATTAGATCAAATGTTAATTAAAACATAAGAGATAAAATCAAAACTTTCGCCAAAAGGTGCCCAACATGTTGATTTAAACAGTATTTGTGTTTGCAGAAGTCATTATGGAAAATACATAAATATCAAACAAGAGATACAGAGAATTGAGCACACAAGTTTAGCGTATTTCGAGATGTCTCCTCATTCATAATATTCTTTACTTTGATAATGCGGCACACGTGAGTAACGAAGGCAGAAGATTGCACAAATTGAAAAAAACTAGTGAGATGTAAAAAAGAATACATACAATATTGTAATAATATCAAAGAATATCTGAATAATATCAAACAATATTTGATTCAAATCAGAACGATATTACTGTATACTTTCTAGACAAAATATGAAAATGTTGGTGTTGATTGGGGGTGTGGGTGGGTGCGGCAGGGTGGAGGGGTAGATAAAGGAATGTTACCTTCAGCTCATTTGGTATCAATGTAGTGACTAAATACGTACCAGATATATTTCAAGTTAGTGGAAATATATAAATATTGATTGAGCAAATGTCTTAGTAGCTATTATATACCTTTGGACCGCCTTAATAGTATTCTCTTTGACCTCAAGCTGTTGCAAGCGGTTAGTAGTTAATAACGAATTTATGTCTATATATTATTTAACAATGTTCCAATTGGTCGGTGTCTGATAGTAACATAGTTTGTACAGTCTGCGAGAAAATGCTTCTGGTTCACCGCATGAACACCTATTGCTAAATGACAAGTGGTTTTTAAAAGATTGTCGTTTAATAAGCTAACAATCATGTCGAAGTCTTGTGTGTTTAATTTGTGTTAATCTCTCACCTTAATAGTAATAAAATGGAACATTCTCTAGATACCTACGTAACGAAGGGTTATTCCAAATTTCGAACGGAAGAAGATACCATTCCGCAAACGACATTGCTAAAATGAATTTTGATATAGATTTGTCCTGGCGTACGACGTATGAAGGTTAATTCTATCACGAAGTTGTCTATTACTGACCTACATATTGACCCCATGACCAAACCAAAGGAGCTGACACAGGGGTATGAGTAATAAAATACACAAGGTCAGTGTGTGATGATGTTATGTTTCCAACACGAAGTGAATTTGTCATGGAAATATAAGTAAAGAAAGAAAACTACTCAAAATGTGTTAAAAAATTACAACCAAGATAAAGTAACAGTTCTACAAAAACTATTTCCATGCTGTGACGTTGACATTTAAACAAGAGAATTCTGGTACCCGACACAGCATCGAGTCATGATATATGTCTGGGTACAGGATGACAAGGTTACGGACCAGACGAGCAAAGATGAATGGACGGAAGGACGGATGGACATAGCCATTACATAATGCGCACAGTAATACGAACGTATACAAATGACTAGAATCAGCAAAAAGGAGATCTACTTTTTTAAAACAAATCTTGCTCTTCATAATAAGTGTAAGTACAAGAATAAATAGAACGGTTGAGTAGTTTAAATTTTTACGGCGAGGAATAAAAATTCTTGTATCTCGAAGCGATCACTTATGACTAAGCTAGCAGCGGAACATGTCATACGTTATGTATGTGCCGACTTACTAACAGTGAAGTGTAGATAAACGCCAGACGAACACAACGCACTAAATTCATGATCTCTATTTTAGGATTCTTGTGATTTTATTGGGAACGTTAGCATGGATGTCATGTACTTTGTTGTGATTTTCGCCTCTGGTAAGTTTTCGTTGTAATTTTCATCTGAAACGCTAGCAAATTTCAAATTGTTGTAAATATATAATTTCTAGCTCTTTATCAAGTCCTGTTTTGGGGTTAGTATTTAGTACATGATAGCAATGATAAGGGGCGATGTGTGACTTTATTTTGATATCGTCACAAGCCCTTAACAGAGATATAGACAAGGTGTTACTTGCTGTAAATAATAACATAAAGAGAATACATTCAATGGTATTTGGCTACAACCTTTTAACCTTTAAAGTTACATTTATCAATTAAATGTATTAAATTAGTTATATCACCAACACAATAATAATAGGTGCAAACTACAATTTGTTGTTGAACCAAGCACCTATAATTCTCTTTGCGTTCTCGTAATTGCATTAACACTCATAACGTCTTATGAATATACATGTATCATTTGTTTTCTCCATTATCCATTCCTACAATCTGCATGCGAATGGTCTCCATTGACGATTCGAATGTGTGGAGACCGGAATAAACCATGATCGGATAGGAATGTCAATTTGATGTGACAAAATAGGACACTTTCTGCAACCTATTATTTGAATGTGACCTTTTATGCAACCTATTTTCTGAATAGGGGATGTTTTTTGAATAATTATTAAACCTTTTAAATGGAAAGAATAGATAATTTTACTTTCTGAGTAACAACCATCTCATTGTTGGTAAAATGAACTGTTTTCTTGCTTAAGTCAGCAGTAATAGACATACGAGTTCCCAGCCACATAAGGGGGTTATACCATTGTTTTACTGACAATTCTAGGTTTTTGAATTTGCAGCTTTGTAACTCGCAACGTCTGTATCCATTACTACTTTGATTCCATAGTTTGTGAAAATTTGGAATATTTAAATAAACAGAGCAAGAAATGGACATCAGAATTAAAAGGCTAAAATTCAGTATACCATATTCTTTGTCCTGCAAGTCAGTTTAATGCTTCTGTTAATAAAGACATTACACAAATATTTAAAGAGATAGAACTATGCTACATAGAAGACAATTATTGTAAGTATTAGCCATGAACTAGTTTTGCCAATACGCTTCAAAATTTGAAAACAATGAATCAATGAACAGATATAAAGCACAGTGTGACAGGAAATTTTGGCAAAATCAGCTAAACTGGGCAGTATGGATGTCAACAGCTGGACGTGGAATATCAATTTGGCACTTAACAGGTAAAAGTATAGCGGATTTAGTAAAATCATTATACAGGCCTCACATCTACTTTCAGATAAACTGTTGTCTGAATGCTCGATACCATTACCTAATAATCAAGCTTTTAATCCAACAAGCAATAATACTGATCTAAAACAATTTAACATAACCTGTAAACATTTTCTTAATTCCTCTTTTTCACGACTGTAGATATATAAATGGGGAAACATACTTAATTGATAATAGTCCTGAATGCATAAAACTATTCATTAGGTACTGGAGAACCTACAATAGTTACAGTACTGGAACAGTTGAATACTGGAGACATATGCCAAATGATAAAAAAATAAAATGTTGACAAGTAATGAAAAATACGATAGGGTTTACGTTTTTTCTACAAGATGTGCAATGGAAAAGGAATATCCAGGCTAAATCAAAGTACCAGATCTTATGCTATATGCGATTTAGGTGCTCCAGTACAAAATAGACAACAATGACTTAGTCTGTTTCTACTGCTCGTTACATTGTAAAAATGTTTACAAAATATATTTTAGGCGAACAATGCTATGAATGAGATGAAAACGTTACAAACGATACGATTTCAACAATATATTTTAAAAGTTAGACTAAACTATGTCGTTGGTCTAGATGGAATATTTTGGTTATCTAGTGATATGGTGATGAAAACAGGTAGCATAGCAGGCTACAATAACAATTTCAAAAAGGCAGGAACGGATCTTAAATTAGGACTAAATGTTAAAATAAATACTGACGTGGTAAAAAAATAAAATCAAGTAGCTGTTAATCAGTCTATGATAATTCCTTAAAAGATAGGCAACGACATGAAAGAAGAAAATGAGGGTAAGAAACTATATAGATAAAAAGAAAACAATGGCGAAAGTCTTGTTCTCATAAAACCAGATCAACAAAATGATTTAACGAAAATAATGTTCACGAAATAAACAAACATTTTTACTTGTCGTGATTGTTTCTGGACTTGGTTTATTTCATTTTCATGTAGTTTAATTATCTTTGTATCGTTCTTGATGCAGTATTATCATCTGATAATAAGGGTAAATCATAAACCAAATAATGCTAACACAAGTAAAATGGCAAGTTCAGATACAAATGATACAGCCTGAGTTGCTGTCTTAAGTAACCAACTTATTATACATCCTATAATTCCTGTCAGTGTTGCTAAAAACGTTTTGGATAACACAAACAAATAGTTGGCAATATATTTTATACCATGTTTAACTTTGTCAACGAATGACTCTGTATTACCTATACCTCATTGTTTATCAGATCTTCAGGACTTGTTGCAGAATATAATGTTAGAAATTTTACAAAGTTTGCAATCTTGAAAGCAAGAGTTGCTGCTATCATATCTATATCTGTATTAATTATAGCAATTATTACACCCTTCTCTTTGAACGGTTCTTTTAACCTTTTTCCTCATGGTGATTTTGCTCTAACTTTGAGAGTTTATTTTATTGGTAAATTCTCTAAAGTTATTCTCTACATATGTTAAATGTCTATATATTTGTGCTCTTTTTCTTTTTTGTCACATGTCATGCAATTTATGTAGTTCAGTTCTATCTGTTTCATTGCTGATATCTTTCTTTATGCCCCTTAACTGTTTGTCATATATTTCAACGTTTACTTGTATTCGATCTAATTTTAAATTGAATACTTCCACAACGTTCACATAACCTCCTAATCTTCTTTTTCTTTCTTGCAGCGTAAACAGTATGCGATCTGCAGGTGGAGGTTCTCCAATTTGTATTTTTTCGTGGTATTCATGCATTAAAGTTTCTGTTTCTCTTACGTGCCGATTAAATGGTTCCTTTGTATGTTTGCTGCATAGTGGGTTCTAAAGGTACTTTGGGTTCTTTTTCTTGTGTTAGTCAGAAAACATCTCATCATCTTCATATACTGAGTTAATAAATGTTTGTCCTTTTCGGTCTATATTTTTAAACTCCTTTTACTTAATTCATTTACAAAATTAGAACCTCCAGGTATAGATTGTACTAAGCTGATTTTTGTTTTAAAACTTCTTTTTACATCTTTGAGTAATACGTATATTTGTTGGTTTAGTTCCTTCTTCGGATTAATAGATAAATTTTACCTACTTTACCTCTGTACACAATTTTAGCATATCTGCTGATGAATTCTTCACTAACATTGTAATTGTTATCTTTGCTAAATTTAGTAATTGAATAGGATTACAATGTTTAACTTTAGATTGTTGAGTTTCACATCCATCATTAGATAAACTATCTAACGTGTTTCTTTTATCATTGCATCACTAGTTTCATATTCCTCAGATCTATCATACATTTGAAAGTGCCCACCACCTTCTGCCACTTCACGCTATTTCAATGAAATAAAAAAGGGGGGAAAAATAGAAAATAATTTGGGTTTTATAGACGGAGGTCAATAAGATGACATTCATGATGAGAGAAACATGGAAGAAGAATATACACAAGAGCTGAAAACAAATATGGTTAATGATATATACAAAGAGATAAATAGAAAAACTTTTACTAAGAAGGAGTTTTTTAAAATGTGCAAAAAGAGAATCAAACAAGCATGAAATAGTTTTGAATGCAAGGACAGCTAAAATATATAAGTCTTTATGAGATGTTGTCATCACAGTAGTTACTACATGGTGAATAAACGTTTACCCATTTGAGATTAAGAAAAATTACAGACAGAATTAAAAGACGTTTATATGACATCTACTTGAATAATATATTTTACTGGGTTTCTCTTGCTTACGTTAGGGTTATCTTTATCTGCATCATCTGTTAGCATGACAACATTTAAGAACTTCAATTGAAAAAAAAATCAACGGAGAAAACAAACATCTTGAAAAAACAAAACACTGAATACAAAAATTAATACTAAATAAGTGTATACTGGATGTTTTTCTTTTATTTCAATTACTACAGAAATAAGATGCACTTTTATAGCTGCTGCAACTGTTGAACTGTTAAAACATTAAAAGAAGACACAGGAGTCTCGCAGATCTGATTTAGAATATCCTTAACAATAACATTAGCAGTTTTGAAAGTTTCTACTTTTATTGTGATCTTGTGTATCTTCTTCAACTGGCATTTAATCATATTTAGACCCATTTGCACTGGATTTCATGTACCTTGTATTTGACGGATGATAACACTTTGTCCTTTCGGCTTGGCTCAGATAAGTCAAAAGATACACATGGTATGAAATGATCTATGCTTAGCTCATCTCAGCAAACACCTTTGGGTTTTGTAAAGTTTAGCCATTTTGCAGTAAAAGTCCAACGATGGTATATCGAATATTTTCAGCGTTGTATCAGACTTAGTCTTTTGATTCAATGCTGATACAATTATTGCTCTTGTCATGTGAATTTATCGAAACGTTTATTCATTGTGGCATCTTAGTTTCATGTTTATTTAAGTGCCCTCTGTTCTTTCCTTTCCGACTTTTCAAGTAGTTTTAATTTGTTTTTTTCCCCACTGTACTCTCACTGACAAGAATTACAGTGACCATTACCTTTGTTGAACTCGGTAACACCCTTTTTTTGTTGCATTTTGGAGACTTCTTGAACTCGGTAACACCCTTTTCTGTGTTGCATTTGGAGACTTCTTTGCTTCCATTTATTTGTACTATTTTTTATCTTGAACGAACTTTGTTACTACTCAAATTATACAACTGTCATCTTATAACATAAATTCAAGAAAATACACAGTCAAATACTTACTCTTAAAACATACTTGTGTGTATTTGTGATTGTGTTGCAAATAAATTGAAGATAACAAAGATAAAAACAAAAAGGAAACAAAGATAACTTCACAAAATAAAAGAGATGCACGTAGAGTTGAATTGGAGGGAAAAAAACATACTTGGTAAAAATTCACAGACTAAGACAGGAACAAGTTAAATCAAAGTCTCTAATCCTGAGACTCGAACTAAAACAAGCTCAAATAAGACTTATTACTTATAGATGAAGACAAAATGTGTTTATTTATTTAGGTGTTGTTTTAATGAAGAATAAATTTGGCTCGGTTAAAATAGTAATAGATCTTTACCAGCTATTTTAAGAACCTGTGTTAAAAGAGCCAGCATTTCGTCCACTAAATCCTATTCCAGAAATGCTTTGAAATTTTACTGTAAATTCCTAGTAAAAAATGAGTGAAACAAACAACATACTTAACACTATTTATCATGCAACTCTTAATTCAGCTCCTACAGTCATTTACAATAGGCACACCCCTAACATGGGTTTTGAGGAAATCATAAAGATATTCGTTTCAGTGTCATTAAGGAAATTTACAAATGACTACCGTATAGCACATAGACTCTTACCAGATAAAAGAATTAAATAAACCAAAGTAAAAAAAAAAAAAAAAATAATTGTAAATAAATCAAAATAAATAGATGAGTACTTGTTTACCTAAGGATAATTGCATTTCAGCGCTAAATAGCAGACCCAAAAAAGGAATGTTAGATTTAAAAGCCTACTAAGGGACAAAGAGAGAGACCAATGGAGTGACATTATTATAAGTCTAATCATTATATGTCATACATATGAATGGGCGAGAATATACCAGTGCTTTCAAGTGCACCACCTTTATATCCAATAATTCATACTGGTATGGCAATTGTTTTATATTAAAAATAATTAATGAAATCAAATGATAGAAAGCAAAAAATAGAACATTACAAAAGTGTTAGAAATATTAAAGAGCATATACGTTTTAAAACTGGATAGAAATTAGTATGACAAGTTTATTTGGTGGAATGGGTATAACAGCTGCTAGTTTAGGAGTTGTATGAATAGCTACATGAGTTATAATTCCATTACCTTTTAATAATTTTAGTTATACAGTAGTAGGATTATTACCTATTAAAACATGATTAAATAGTTACTGGCGCTATTAGTAAACTAAATAGTAATGATGATATACTAAGAAAAGCAATAATTAACAATGATATTAGTCATGATGAATTCACTTAAATAGTTAACCAACATAACGGATACAAAGCAATAAAGAAAGCAATAAGACATGCAATGAAAACAACAGATAATCAAAATATAAAGGAATTAAAAGAGACTTCTTAACAGGAGTGAAGAAGTTAAAAGAAAAGATTTTGGAAAAAAGCACGAAAAAGTATGTACCAGATCTTACAAAGCAGAGAAATCAAAGGTTATAAAGTAAATGGTAAATCTTTACGACTTTGATATATGAATCTTGATTGTTTTAATTTACGTTACGAAAATGGCATCATGCATGCCAGTAGAGGGACAACCTGAAAAGGAAACCTATTACACCAATCCAATTGATAACAAGAATTGTAATCTGTCTATTTCATTGCGGATAATCAGTTTTTTTTGTCGGTTATTACAGTATTTCAGTAGATATAAAGAACAATATCTTTACTATATGAAAGGGGAAAAGAAAATAAAAAAGATGTATTAATACCTGATGATTCCTATAACCTGAAAATGTATATGAAAAGAGTTAATTACAAACTGACAACAAATAACGATTTGAAGAAAGTATTGATATCGAGTGCCAGGAACTTAATTCTTAAGTACTGGTTACTCCTAGAAATGATTAGAGTTTATCTAACAAATTACAACACTAAATTGTTAGGCTTTAATAGTCAGATATCTACACAGTAATCTACTAAATCGGATACAGTCTATGGGGCCATAAAAGCTACAAATCGGTATGTATTTCTTGATCAACTATTTCAAACCCCAAATTATTCTAATGGGTACCATTCAAATAAATTTGAGACTCTATCTGTCAGGAATATTTTCTATGGATAATTTATTTCATACCCTGTTAATGGATATTACAAGCAATTACAAATACATAGATCAACCATATCCATTCATGATAAAGATGATAAAGTAATACATTTTTCACGGTATGCGTAAAACCTGCGTTTTTCATGTTAAGTAAATGCTATAGATATATCATTAAATAGGTTGGACATTACTGGAAGAAAAACGTGTCGGCAAATAGAGCACTAGGTCAATCACTAAACAATGAAACAAACGTACATAGCCACCGTATTGCAAATTTAGCAGAGCCAATGCAAACATTTGAGCCACAAGTATCTAGTATTTACCAAAACTAATTAAGGCTCAGATATGTTAGACATTGGGTGATAATACTTCTAAATATATCAAACATGGCGAGAACAAATAGATACCAAAATTAAAAAGTGTTGAACAAAATGGAACTGAAAGAGCTACTAAAATTGAAGAACTACAAAAGGCATTGACGAAAACAAGAAAACAATGGTACATGCACATGACTTGTTTAAGTAGAGATTTAATATCCTGTCTCATGCTATATAAGACATGCGAACTGTAAAAGAATGAATCCATGAAATACCAAACATTTAACAGTACTTACAACCAACCAATTGAACGAAAGATAAACTCAGACATAGATGCATTAGAGAGTGACAAGGA
This sequence comes from Margaritifera margaritifera, assembly GCA_029931535.1. Lineage (NCBI taxonomy): Eukaryota > Metazoa > Mollusca > Bivalvia > Unionida > Margaritiferidae > Margaritifera > Margaritifera margaritifera. Next base: position 1,352,537 of record JAQPZY010001694.1, on the reverse strand, counting down.
GCAAATAAAGAAATCTTTGGAAGTCTATAGGACTGTATAATCACCGTTAGATTAGTTAGAAAACTTAATTAATAATTTTAAAGTTGTTTTAATAAACTTGGAAGATACGATAACTTCTAACACTAATACTTAGTCAAAGTTACAAAAAAGAATGATTCAAAGGAAATAACATAAAGGATAGATATCACCAAAAACAAACAAACAAATGTACTTGAAAATATAATTAGGTAATGAGAATGACCTACGATTTATTTATCACTGATTTAATTGACAAAATAAAAATTCTTAAAGCTCAGAATTAAACAACAATTAACAATGAAGTTAATGAAACAAAAAACAGAAACAATAGAATATACTTATCAAAAACTAATAATTAATTAGGATATACTTATCAAAAACTAATAATTAATTAGGATATACTTATCAAAAACTAATAATTAATTAGGATATACTTATCAAAAACTAATAATTAATTAGGATATACTTATCAAAAACTAATCATTAATTAGGATATACTTATCAAAAACTAATAATTAATTAGGACATACTTATCAAAAACTAATAATTAATTAGGATATACTTATCAAAAACTAATAATTAATTAGGATATACTTATCAAAAACTAATAATTAATTAGGATATACTTATCAAAAACTAATAATTAATTAGGATATACTTATCAAAAACTAATAATTAATATCAGCGTGGTACAAGGAAGTATTGGCGAATTAGATAGAAATGAGAAACGAACTTGGAAAGATTTTAATTACATGGAACAAAAGTTTACGATCGAAACGGATGGATTTTAAGCTGAAGTAGATAAAAAGACTATAGCTTTAAGTGTGAGTGATCAGAAATAAAAAAGCATACAAACATAAAGACATTCAAGACTGACTTGAACACAAACATGGGTATAAAGAGTACTGCAAAAAAAATGCAACAGTTGATGAGATTAGAACAGGTTGAATGATCATAATAAAAGGTTAAATAAATTACATGAAGATTAACCTTGAAGTATATTACTGTTTGAATTTTGTTATACATTTAAGCTTCCTATAGTAGCGGATATAAAAATGAAACATACAATTATTTTCAATTTTGAGAAAGGTGCTATATTACATTTACACGGTTTGTTGGATACATTTAGTACTCATATTACACCACAAACTGTACATATTACGTATGGATTTGACTATACTTTATTATGTGTTGATGAATGCAAGTTACACACAATGGATATCTCGCAGTATTGTGTTATTCAAATAATGAAATCAGACTCATATACTGTTTTTTCAGTAAACTTAAATATTGAGTCTAAGAGTGACCTTGAATTTTATATTAGATTAGTGGCAAATAATAACATTCTTCCTTACTCAGTAAATATCAATAAAGAAACTGAAGATACAGTAACTCAATTTAAATATTATAGAATTAAAGAATCAAACATCTATAATTTTAAAGGAACAATATCTAATCATTGTCAATGAGAAGAGCTTATATTATTTTTCAAGATTTAATAACATTCTCATTTGAAATGGGAGATAGTATACAAATGTATTGCCATTAAACAGAATAAGAATGACAACAGCAGTATAACTAATCGGAGGCGCCATTGCTATCGGCTTAGAATTTACAGGATATTATTATCTGTTCAAGTTATTTGATCTAATTGATTCGATGAAGAGCGAATAAGACATGATTAGTAATGAGGGAATTGCGGAAAATAAAACAAACTAATGAGTTAAATGAAACCAGACCAAAGACACTCAATTACTAAACAAAAGATTAAGAGAACAAGGTTTGGTTACTCAATATTTCAATAATTTGGTTAAGACTTTTTCTCTGTTCTTCTACTCATATTGATGCTGTTTTAAAGACACCTAGGTAACCTAAACCTAATGATTTTTTTGATGGCCTTCTGTGAAGCACATGACGTATGAGTATGCCTATATTGCCATTGTAATAGGCGCCAGTATTTATGGTAATACCTAGGCAGGAACCAAGTTTCCTGATTGTATCTGGTAGTATTTTAATTTATTTCGTTGAATATAAAGGTTAAAAAAGATGCTACTAATTCAGTTGTAAACAATTTGGATGCTTATTAAGGACAAAACGGTATTGATATTTTAAGTTAAATGATTACAACATTTTCATGTCTTCTGAAGATTTGTTGCTACCAGATTATGTGAGAACAAACAAAATAGAGCATTGTATACAGTTTATTGTGTAGTGAAAGAAATATAGAATACAACTTGATTTCCAGATACTGAAAGATCATTGTCCATTGTATCTTTTTGTTCCTCCGCCTGATTTGAGATTTGTCATTATACTGACAAAAATATCGAAAGTCATAGAAGGTTCAAACCACAAATGTGAATTGAAGAATATCTGCCTACAGTACAATACAATTACTTCTGATATAAGAGTTAATTCTGCAAATGAAAACTACAGGAATGGAACTGTTTCTTATTTGATTATATAACAAGAGAGAGAATTATTGATTTAGCAGCTAATACGACTTTGACAAATATCATTCTTGATTCACCAAGAATGAGTTTCAAAAGAGAAATAAACTGATTCAGAAAGGATTTCAAATCAGGAATTGAAAAATAATAATCACTGTGGAAGGATTACTGAACACGTTTTATTTATTAGGGTATAAAATAAAGCAACTGTTTACAGAAGCAAAGAATATTTCTTTGATTAACAACATAAACACACATAGCTTTGTAATGTTAGGGGGTAATGATTTTGTACTGATCATCATTTTTATGGCTTCAGAAAAACAAATAGATTGCATGAATCAGGTCATAAAATTAGCTGATGTTCAACACGGAACACACCTGCCGATAAACAGGAAAGAAAACATTGATACACATAACATATATATTTATGTTGTTTCTGATGCTCAGGTAAGTATTCAGAAAATCAGATAATTCTGTTTTAGTTTTAAAAATTACCATTTTAATAAAAAGAAAACATGGATCAATTTAAAGTATTAGATTACGACAAATTGGCTCATAAAGTGATGCAGTATCTGTTATCTTATCCAACCCGGCGAGAGGTAAATAGAGTTATCAACTCCCTTTCTACCAGCTGCAAGATAAACAAAACAGCTTGAGGTATTTGACCCTATGCGGGACGAATGGACGACATTTCAAGCTTATTCGTCGATCATGGGGATAATCATTTCGTTATATCCGACCTACTTGTTGACCAAATAGTCTAACTTGTTCTATTTTGTGACGCCGTCAAAAGATCTTGGGCTTAAGTTACAGTTTTAACCTAAGCAACCAATGCCCAGAACATAAAATAACTTCTCTACATACTGTAGATGAAGGTCCACTTCTAAAATATGAGCCTCTTTCTTTTATTAGAAAGAAATTTACCCAAAACCTTTTAAACATTTTTTACCCCTTCACTATCTCGCGAAAAAGTAATAAATATCACTGCTTGGCTTGTGTTCTTGTTTGTTTTTTTTTAGTTATTATAAATGGAAAACTACAGTGTAAATAAAAACTGTTTTCAGATATTGAAGACACATTACATGGAATCAACTTGATTTATCAAGCGCATTTGGCGTACTTTTTCTTTCAAGTTTTATTGACATTAAGACACTCGACACGTACATGTGATGAATTAAATATTGGCAAAGTAATTAAACCACTGTTCAATAATAAAAAACAGAGACAGTTCTAGACGATTATTTAATGCCACTAAGATGAAATAAAAAGGTTAAGGAGAAAGAGAGAGAGAGAGAGAGAGAGAGAGAGAGAGAGAGAGAGAGAGAGAGAGAGAGAGAGAGAGAGAGAGTGAGAATCAAACATTGTGACACTTTTGAAAGATCTAGTTAGTGCTAAAATGCTTCAAAAACCTCTATCCAAAAGGGATTGAGATCTTGTTTTATCGAGTTAAGAAAATCTATACCAAATACAAAGATATTATCAATATTTGATAATGAAAAGTGGAACGAACTGTTCTATTTAAACTCATCTGACAACATTCTTCTAAGCCATATAGGTTTTAAAATTAAATATATTAAATATATGTAATCTCCTCCTCATGATAATCCTTCACAACTATGTTTCTTTTGATTTTTTCATTTGACCCATGCCATACAAACTTGTAAAAAAAAGAGTGTATTTAGTTTAGTAAGAGCAAGCTAAGATGGAATTTGGTAACGACATTAAAAGATGATTCATTTTGGAGATAGCTAAACATTTTATCGCTGTTATCTTTCCAAATGGAGTAAGAACATTTTGTTCTACTGAATTTGCAGGTTCCTAATTTCCCGAAGTTTAGATGGACAATTGGGAACTGTAATTTTTGCAAGTCAGTTGATAACCTTACACCTAAGACAATAAAATTCAGTACAATCTCAGTTAAGTTTATATTTCATGACAATATTTTATGTTACTATCTGTTCTACTGCCAATCCAAACTCCCAACCTTTGTTTTTCCAATGTTTATACTAAGGTCAGAAAATGTGGAATATTTATATAAAGATCTAAAGCAGACTTCAGAGATTTCTCTGAACCATAATAGGAAGTGATGCCTAATTAGCATATTCAGGAGGACCATGCCATTTAGCATAATGGTTCGTAGTATATAATTAGTACTTAAGATAAACGGGACAATAAACAAATGATTAGACCTCAGGCACTGCATACCACATGATCCCGTAGATTTTATCATTTCCACCATTCACGTATGATTATTATTAATCTCAAGAGATCGCGCAATCGAGCGTCAAATACGTGCTTCCCAGCTTCGAAAACACGAAATATTTTCACGTTTTGACCATGTTGGCTTGCCAGGTAGTTAGATTACGTCTATTGGAAGTTTATATTTCGCGAAATGGAGAATTCGACTGCGCGTAATGGAGAGCTTGATTATGTGAGTTTTACAGATCCTGTGAATGAAAAGTATCTTTTGATTGGCTTACTCGAGTTCGTGTAATAGAGCTCTAGATCGCGAAGCGTTTCCACGGTATGGCCTTTATGGCTTGCCATAATTGTTGGGAGTTGTGTAGATATTGTGCAGTCTCTATTCTGAATTGTATAAAAAGTTTCTACATTATTTCAGCTGGCGGTGTCTATGGTCAAGGATATACATTCTTCTCAGCCGGGAGCGGACAACAATCTGTACTGGGCGGTATGTGTCTGCCAAGCTATTGTCCTCTAAAGTGCCCAAATGGACTGAGACAAGGCCCTAATGGGTGCTCAATCTGCCAGTGTGCGCCCTCTACAGAAGGTGAGCCTGTACTCTCCATGGCCAATATAGCTATGTGATTAACATGGCATATCATTTTCCCTTCAATTAGTTGTCATTTTTCGCTTTTCAAATCAAGTTCTAGAACAAATTTTATTCATGTGTTGCGTATTTTTCCATAGGCAAATGCAGTCAGAAAGACATACACTCATATACACACACAGACACAGACACACACACACACACGTGCAACAAAGTCGTTAAATTGCTTCAGAGTCACTTGTGCGGCACCTGATTTTGATATGAGTTTATATTATTTCACAGAAAATGTGCAGGACAATATGTACTGTACTGATTGTACAGAATCACTGTTGTTACTTTCTAAGAAATACCTTTGTCAACTAGGAGCTTCTTCTTTTCAGATTCAGTCTGAACGTATTCGCCCTCATTTTATTTTGGATCACATATACGAGTCTTTCCCCCAAAGCCGTGTCGTTGCTAAAAGTCTTGGTGCTTTTTTGACCCATGTAATTCATACATCACGAGAAAGAAATTCAATAGCTTGATTTAGCTTAACCAATTTCTTTTGTAAAATCAAAACTTTTTTCTTTTTCCTTTATTATTTTTGCAATTTGAAACTCATACCCAATGGTTTCTGGACACCCGGAAATAATTCTATCAGACTTTTGAATGCCCAAAAGACAGAATACATAAACTGTTCTGTGTAAATTCTGTACAGTTTCGTTCTAAAATTACGTCGCTTTTTTTAACGGTATATTCTATTCCTGCCTACAGGAATAGACAAGAACACTTTCAGGCGATTCAAAGTGTCAAATAATGTCATTGGGCTATAACATTTCAAACTTAAAATTACCTTTCCTTTCTGCATTCTTTTAGCTACCGAATAAATGATGAGCAAATTTAGGAGTGACATTACTCGAAGAGAAGAACATATGCTTTTGACAAATATGCATATGTTTCCAAACAGTTTTCCTTTGCTGGCCGTCTTTAAACCTTTATGCAATTTTTTGCATTTTCAATCTTTTATTTTTTCTTACATTTGTCCTCAAAGCAGACGCCGACCTGGATATATTTAATTCTAGATTCACTAAAAACAATGTGAACTTTGAGTATCAAGTATTATTTCACAACTGGACATTGTAACCATGCTCAAGCTTTTTTTTTTCTTTTTTTTTTTCTTAATGAATTACAATATCAGAACTGTTGAAATTAAGTTGCACAGTGCATTGATATAAATGGTTTATGTTTCAAATCAAATAATTGACTGACGCCAGATCTTCGACACAACCGGGGGGGGGGGGGGGAGAAAAACGTGTTTATTTACGTGTCAGGATATGGTTATGATCCTAAGATACAATCATGCAAATGTATGATATGTTTTCAGTGAATCTCCCTGGAGGAGACCCGGTGCACCAAGGCGGGGCCAGTATGATGGGCGGAGGTCTTCACAGCTCAGACAATTACACCAAGCCTTGTGTTCTCAACATTCCATGCCCCTTCCACTGTCCACAAGGATACGCCACGGGGCCAGACGGCTGTCAGTTCTGTATATGTGCCACTAAACATTCCGGTATTATCTACTATCCGTCTTCCTTGTCGTTTTTGTGGTTGCATATGTATGTATGTATGTATGTATGTATGTATGTATGTATGTATGTATGTATGTGGGTGGATGGATGGGTGGATAGGTAGGTAGGTAGCTATTCATTAATATAGGTAGGTTACTTGATAGGTATGTCACTGAGGTAATTCAACTCGACATCAAGTTTAAGTTTAAACTTGTTTCTTTTTTTTACCAAAATTTATTTCTGTTTTTGATTTATTCTTCTATGACATATTAATGTGTTTGTATGTAGATTCTAAAAGAAAAGGAACATATCGTGCTCAAAAAGAGAATTGTTGGAAAGAATGCAGTAGGCCTACAGCAATGGTAATTATGCTTTGTATACAAAATCCTTTTTCAATCTTTTGAAATTTTAAGTTTCAACAACCGACAAACCCATCTTATCCACTAGTGGATCGCCTGAGACATTCAACAATCCCTGTCCAGGAATACACCCAGCATGTGATAAAAACTGCACGTATGGCTACATACGAGGGCCACGTGGATGTCAATATTGCACGTGTCAATCACCACCAGGTACCTTTGAGCTATGAGAAAATTACAATATACGGTGTATTTAGTTTATCAGGCGCAAGCTATAGTTTGCTCATTGTTCCTGCGTTTTATTCACTATGGATATTGTTGTGTGACGTCAGTGATCCGACCAAAAGTATAACAGATTCGGCTGGACGAAAGTTACAAGGCGAACACGGGGTGCAGGTGGGTGACAGCTATATTAAAATCGTAGTTTATGAACTGAAGCAAGATAGCAGACGTGATGGGGGGTGGGTGGGGATCGCCAGCCTTGTTCCTGCTAAGCAGCTTCCGTTTTATTTAACAAGACAGCCTTTACTCTTTGATCACTTCTTATTTGGAAGAAACACCATATGACACAGAGGTATCCCTTCAATTATATAAATATTCTAATGAAAGGACAAGCTGACAGGTCATTCTGTTTAATTCGTAATTGTGAATATCTCGCTTTAATCACATGATAGTATCATAGCTATTTTGTGAGAGTTGATAAAAGTTAGTAACTTCGGCATGTACTGCGTCCAGTTAAGGTTTTAATTGTAGCAGCCGTTTCGAAACAAATATATAATCAAACATCGCTATGTTAGTACAGCCGGGTAATATTGTGATTGATTAGTCAACTTGAAAGTAGGCTTCATGGTCGATTATGACATTTTAATTCCATAGTCAAATAAATTTATTGTGCAAAATACAAATATAATATATGGCATTTTTGTGGCTTATAAGTTGTATTTATTACATTGAACTAGGAAGAGTATATAACACAGGGATTGGAAAGTCCAGAGAGCTGCCAGATTGCACCCGTTCTCTTTTGATATGCAAATGAGGTTCCCAGTGGTAGGTTGAGCAGTAACATCAAAGGCGCAGCAAGGTGAATTTGCCTTCAGGTTAGAAACCTAGCTGTGCTACCGGAGGTTACAGGTTAAAGTTAGCTGCTACAGTGGTCTCTTATAAATCAAATTATATTTTCTACCTTTCCTGTTTTAAAGTAAGATATCATATCTTGGTAGTATCAGTACCAAGAATGAAATATTAACTTTATTCCTCCATTCGATATACCCTTTTGTCATTTTATGACAGATAGTGACAAAGATAATATCAGTGAACAGAAGTAGTAATGGGGGATGACCGAAGCGTCAAATGGGCCAGTATAGCATCAATGGGAATTAATATTACGGCCTCTATCTTGAAACTATAAGAGTAATTGGTCAATGGGAATGTAACATTTGCTCAAATGTTTAACACTGGGAGCTTGTGTGAAGTCAAAGGGAAAGGTAATGATAAAAACATTCATAGGATTAACATTATAGGACTGTCTGGGGTGAAGGGCAATTTAACATGGACATTATTGAGCAATATCCATCCTGACTGACCAACACCCACACCTAGTGGCCAACACATAATCTTTCTGACCAGTAGCTACAACTACTAACCAACACTCGAACCTACTGACCAGTACAGAATCTGACTAACCAGCATCATGCCAACAGACAAACACTCATACCTACTGACCAACACCTATTCTTAGTGATGACATCCACACTACTGACCAACATACCGTCTTACTGACCAGCACCCACACATACTGACCTACACATAGTCTAATTAACCAGCATCCATCTGAAATTTCCCACACCCATTTTACCAACAATCACCCACACCAACTGACGAGCACAAACACCTACTTACCAAAACCCATCCTTACTGATCAACATTCACACTTACTGACCAACACAAAATCTTACTGACTATCACCCACGCCTACTGACCAACACACCGTCTTACTGATCAGCACCCACACGTATGGACCAGCACCCACACATACTGGCCAACACTCACATCTACAAACAGATAAGTAATAGTACGATGTTGAGTAAGGAGTAAAGTAATGAGGACTAGCACTTAATGTTAAACAGACAATCACTCACAATTACCATCAAACATACACCCTGTTACAAACCAAACAAACAAAGGGAAGTCACCATCAAGCACTCACCATTTTAGAAATCAAACAAATGAAGGGAAGTCCTAAGGACAGAATGCTGAATAGTGGCTACATGCATATACCCGAGACTTATACATGAAGCATTGCCATATTCCTTTGATTATGTTAATAGCTGCAATAAACTGAGCCAACTCATAATAACACTAAAATGGCCTGGTCTTAAAGTAATCACACAAAGTACGAGACTGTCACGGAAATTAGCGGAAAGTACATACATCCCAGAACATTAGATTAAAATGGCCGAGACTAAAAGTAATACTAAAATTACAAAAACTGAGAGGGACTTTAGCTAAATACTTCGGAATATTATATTAAAAAGGCTAAACTTAATGCTAAAATGAATAAACTGTTACCGAATTTAACAGAAACTACAAATAATCCGGATCATTAGATCAAAATGACTGAGACTCAAAGTAACACTAAAATTACGAAACTGACACGGACTTCAGCGGAGAGTACAAAATTCCAGATTATGATATTAAAAGTATGGCATAGACTAAATATAATGTTAAAATTACGAAACTGTCACTGAATTTAGCATAGACTAAAAGGATCCGGAAAAAAACTATAGCCGAGTCAAGAAGTAATACTAAAATTAAAAAAACTAATACGGAATTTAGCGGACTAAAAAGAAATCCCGATAAAATAAATAAATTATATAAGCTTTTTAACCAATTGCAAAAACTAATTTAAAGAGTTTAAAATTTGTACAAATTTGAAATCCATTTGTACAAGTACGAAATTAAAAAATTAATTAAAAAAATGTATATTGTCGAATTTAACGGAGACTAAAAAGAAATCCGGGAAAATTTTAAAATTTATAAGCTTTAAAAAGAAAACATGAACAGAGTGGCAAAATATTTTTTTAGGTTTATAGCACTGAGTAGAGTTTCTGTATCTAGAAATCTCGGTGACCCTGAAAAGGGTCGTTGGGGGTGAATGGTATGAGTTACTAATACATGCTACTCTCTTTTGGTGCAAGCACGTAATGACCATCCATCATCCACATTGGCTATCCAACATCCACACATATAAACAACACGGACGAGGGTAAGTGGAGTTATGCGATCGTCACTAGTACAAACACGTACAATCAAACACCAACCCTTACAAACAAAACAGGTGACGAAATGGGAATAGTTGAGGGTCACTCACATATACTGATGGACAAACAAAAACAGACCCTTACTATCCAACATCGACACACATGCATGCAAAATCATTTGAAATAGGACAATGGAAATGTAGTTATTATCACACACACATAATTACAATTAAAGACGTGTTGTTTACTATCCAATACTATACACATACAAACTCACGCGAAAAGAGATATAGATTAAATAGTGAAGTATTACTATCACACATAATTACAATTCAAAAACATTATTTACTATCCAACACCTATTCACTTACATACAAACTCACGTGAAAGGGGTGTAAGACACGTAATGGATAGGATCACTAACACTCGTCCTTAAACACAAAAACATATTTGTATCATCCAAAACTGACCCTTACAAACAAAGCCGATGAGGGTAGAGAATCGTCGTATCTTATGATTAGTAACACACATCGTTAAATGTAAGAAATCCTAGATGACCTTAAAGACACGAGGGCGTGATAGGAAATATCTTTGGCAAACTCCGGGAGAAATAAAGTTGCATTACTCCCAAAATCCAAACCATGATCACCAGCAGCAGCTGCAGATATTAGAACCTGGACAACGACAATGGCAGCGGCGGGGGTCTCGGACTTGTTAATCCCCCTACGGCCCTTTTCTTGGCCACAGAGATTTCTAGATATAGACATACTAATCAATCTTCCAAAACCCCAAAATTATTTTGTCATTCTTGCAATGTTACATTATTTACATTGTTTAACATTTTTAAAAATTTTATTTAAAACTTTTTGTTGTTGCTCTTTTTACAAATTATTTACAATTTGTAAAATTTGTATATAAATGTTTTATTTTTTTGTACAATTTTAAAATTTTACGTATTCTTTTTTTTAGTTTCTGCAAAATTTGGTATAGTTTGCCTAACGTTATTTTTTACAATATGTAAACATTCTTTTTATAATTATTAATTTTTTAGTGATTTCTTTGTAGTATTCAGTATTATTTTCTGAACTTTAAGGCTTGGCCTTTTTTTTTTCAGAACTTTTTCAGTGTCGTCTAAATTCCATGACAGTTTCGTTTTTTTTTTTCTTTACTTTAAGTCTAGGCAAAAAATTTTAATATAATATTCCGGATTTTTTTAGCGTCAGCTAAAGTCTGTGTCAGTTTCAACATCGCCAACATCATATGAGGCATAGGTAATGTTTTATATATAAGTCTCTGATATATGCATGTGGTCACTATTCAGCATTCTGTCCTTCGAACTTCCCTTAATTTTGTTTGATTTGTAACAAGGTGAGTGCTTGATGGTAATACTGAGTGAATGTCTGTTTAAAATTAGGTCTTAGTCCTCGTTACTTTACCTCTTACTTTATGTCCTACCATTACACATCTGTTTATAGGTGTGAGTGTTAGTCAGTATGTGTGAGTGTTGGTCAGTAGGTGCGTGTGCTCGTCTGTAAGACGGTGTGTTGGTGAGTAGGCGTGGGTGTTGTTCATTAAGAGTGTGTGTTCGTCACTTTGTATGGATGTTGGTCAACAAGAATGAATATTGGTAAGCAGGAGTGTGCGCTGGTCAGTAAGACTGTGGGTTGATCATTAATATCCACGCTAAATTCCCCTTCACCGCAGACAGTCCCATAATGTTCATCTTATGGACGTAATAACATTACCTTCCCCTTGACGCTATAGAGGCTTTCCGCATTAAACCATAATATACTAATGTTAAATTCCCATTTACCTCATACTCTAATACTTTCAAGATGGCGGCCGTAATGCTAATTTTCATTGACGCTATATAGGCCCATTGGATGCTACGGTGCCCTTTAAAACTAATAAATAGATCTGCTTTTGCTGCTATTACGTTAACCTGTAAAGTATCAAAATGGGTAAATGAAATAAATTATTGAGTTAGATTTAGTAACAAGGTATATTTTAATGAACTTAGAGTAAATAAATGTAAATTGCTTTTATATATCTTGCAAAACGAAAAACAGTTTGTAAAGTGTTTTACAAAAAGCTATGTTGCTACTTGTAAATGCAAAACAAACTTCATCTTTCATATTTAATTTTTCTATATATTTTGCTTATATGTCAAAATAAATTACATAAATATATTCTCGCATTTCTTTTCTTTATGTTAATGACGAAATGTAGAAGCAGAGTTGTTTCTAAATGTGTACAATGAATGAATTTGCCAGCCCCCTTCAACAAACAACAAATCCACCTTATGATCTCCTAGTGCACATGGATTCTTATGTGTATAACTGTAGGGAACGGGTGAAATTTGGTGGCTAGTTATGGATACTCTTCTGTGAATGCAACTTGAGCCATGAAAGCTCTTCCGACCTGTACATGAGCACAAAGCTTATTCCACTTTTTAGCAGAAATTCAATTACTTCAAAACAGGGCTTCAACTATACACTTGCCTTAAAAACGTAAAATTTTTAACGGCTCACTTTGAATTCCGTTTAAATTTAACTCTGGTACAAAGCTAAGCCGAGTTGCCTTTTAATTTCATAATTTTTAAAAATTGTTTCGCTTGTGTTTCATTAAATTTGTTTATTTTGAAAAATGGAAGCGTGACCAAGTCAGCTTTATTTGATTTTTTTTTCTCAGATGCAACGCCCCACAGTGGAATGTCGCAAGAGGACGTATGTGCTGTAGCCCATACAAAGTGCCAGCTTAGTTGCCCCTACGGCTTCATGACGGACGCCAATCAATGCGATATATGTATTTGCAAAGATGATATTTACACATTTGGTATGAAAAATACCTCAAAAATGCAAAAAGAAATATTGAAACGGTAATAATGGAAATAATGATATAATGATGAATGCTGCTTCGGACAATGCAACTATTCAAACTATCTGGAAAATAGCGAGTAAATCTGAACATTTGATTTTTGTTTCTAAAAAGTTTAATTTCTGTTTCGTAAATGATACATTGCAGGCCATACATAAAGACTTAATATATGTCCTGTACATTTAAGATTCCACAAATTGTTACAAGAAGAGTTAAACTGGTAATTTTGGTTACCGTTGCGTTTCAAAGAAGGTAAGCACACAATTCAAGTAAGGTAATTTGTGATGTAAAGATGGTGATATGGGATTACCTTGTCTTTGTCTTTGCAGTTAATGTACCTATGGAGAGACAACCAATCGTTCGTCTTACCAACCCTTGTGTGCAAGGTCTGGATCGCTGCATGATTGTCTGTGCGTCCGGCTACCTCAGTGGACCTAGGTCATGCCAGTACTGCGCCTGCAACGAATAATCAAATCTAATATTCCGATTAATTGAGTGAACACTTACCTATTCACGGAATCATTGATGGATAATATGACATTTTTAATTCCATTTCATTTAGGTCTGTTTAATGTCGGGAGTTTTCTTAATCACACTAATGTTTAATAGTAATAAAGTGTAGCGCCAGAGTAGTTGATGGTTTCCATATTGGTAATGTGATTCTGGTTCAGGGCGTATCATAAAATAATGTCTTAATGCAATCGTCCTGTTTACAGAGAGAGAGAGAGAGAGGAGGGGGGGGGGAGAATACAACGAAAAATGGATGGGACACGGATTGTTTTTGGGCTATCCGTCCGTTGCGTTCATTTCTTGAGAAAGATATTTTGGAACCTATTGCATCAAATCAAGAGTAACGATTTGATTTCACTCAAAGCCAACTACGTGGTACATGAAGTAAACAATATTTGTCACACATTTACATAGTAAACTGCATAAAAATATTCAGATTAGCATGCAATTTAAGATCAATTCAACATAAATTTATCTTTACGGAAACACAACGAATAACTAAGAAAAAAAAAACGAGTTTAAGTCTTATAAATAGGAAGTATACATTTATGGTATAAAATATGAGAGGACCTCCCACCCTTAATACATATAAATGTCATCCCTGGGTATGAGATCCAATTTCTGCGAGGTGTCAATGGAATCGGCTGGTCCTTCCACATGTTTCTTGTGACAATACAAAAATAGTATGCGCCATTGGTTCGCCGTGCGGGTCCGCACAAGGCCAGGAGGTGGCTTACCACCCATGCCAAAGGCGTGCTAACAATACAACAGTGGGCGCAGTTAGTATCAGCTCAGAGAAGCGAAGACAAAGAATAGGAACACACACAGCTTACAATGAATTCCCAGCGAGCTTTGTCGTGAATAACTCGTGTGCTTGGGCTTTTCTACGAGCTATGAGCTCGGTTTTTGCTACTTTGTCAATTGCAACCGAGGTGTATGACTTGGGCAATGCAGCCCGTATTTCATGTTTCATGATTGTTTATTTGTCAACTTCATTTAGGATAAGTTCAAACTCTTTTTCGGTGACAGCGTTTTTGAGTAGCGCCTTACTTATGTCGACTTGTGTTGAGCTTTTTTTTCCAGTCAAGACGTGGATTTCATCGGATTCTGTTAGCTTTCATGGATGATCACCGGCTGATAAAATTCCCAGCTACAGAAATCAGACAATAGCATAAAGCTATGATCTCCAGGGCGATCGCAATGGGGGCAGCGATTATTGTTGACACTAGTCCAATTCCCACCACACCGATGCCCAGAGACAAAATATCAACACTGCGGCCATACGTGTCGGCGCTGGCAACGTCGTCGCTGATACCCAGCCCGATGCGCCTGTCGTTGCCGCGTTTGGGAACCGCTTTTATTTTTTACCAGTCTGGCTTTTCAGGACGGTTCTTCTTCGTCCCCAAATTGTTAGCTTTGCCATAAATTACAAAGGGGTTCATCTTGAGGAATGTTTGCCAACAGGCTGATTCATTTTGTAAGCTATGATCACATGTTTTACATTTTGTATAGATTTGTTGTATATCTATCAGGCAAACATAGAAGATAATGTTCAAATGAAAAATTTCAGATTTAAATATCACATAATTTAAATCTCAGGATGAATTATTCAACTGAGTATACCAAATTATATGTCTCTCATCTTCCTCATCTAACCATATTGGATTATACATTCAAGTTCTTTTTTTTTTCCTGCTAATTACATGCAAGACCCGTGTCTCCAAGTACTATTTTGAAAAAAATTCTCCCTTTGCTACAACAGCTTCGATTAGCAGAATATTGCAGCTCATCGGCAATTATATACAAAATATTGATCAGTTTACTGTCTTTACCTTGAAGTATTTTCCTCCAAAAAGAAATAGCACGTGTTTTGATGGAAATCGAGATAAGGAATTGCATCATTTATCGTAACGCCGTATGTCAGTCTAACCCTAACACATGCTAATATAAATGAACCGCCAACCAATTCTATCGCCGACAATGGTACCAGGAATCATGAGATGTGCAGAAGCACCGAAAGCGTTTCGGACATTCAGGCCAAATATCCGTCCTCTAGCTGACTACCACTACATATTATATGCAAATTCAAAATTTCATAACTTCAACATTTTTAAAACCCTTTTGCATGAAATGTTCCGTATACACTGAACAAAACTGACATTGATTCACATAGGGAAAGTGTCAAAATAAAATAATCTGCTTTTATATGGTGTGTTATATTATTGAGAAGGTGTGGTTATGTCTGCTCTATCAATAGGTCAATTCTACATGTCATGCAATTAGTTGTTGATTGACGAAGAGCCACGTTTTTGCCTATTCATCAGTGTAGCATTTATGTAAATGTTGTAAATTGTGAATTTTGATACCTGCCAAATATAACTTTATTTACCTGTTCAACTAGATGTTTTCTTGCTCTGTAAAAGTTTACATTACAATTAAAAAATATTTAGATAAAGCAGTCATAAGTATATGGGAATGCAGATGCCTAATGACAGTCGCTAGACCTGATAAGGATCTGGTGACTTTGATCTAATTTCCAGGTTCACCAGCGACGTTTAGTGCCCAATAAAGGGCATCAGGTTGTGAATATCATATCTCCAGTCTCAATGAACCCCTATTTAACCTAATTTCATATGCAGATGCCTTAGAAGGTTCCTAAACTCTGATTAGCTTCTGTTCCCAGTTTCATTAAACATGTTCTTCCTCAAAAATGAGATTTTAAAATGACGTTCTTACTGACTGGTTTGTAACAATTAATTTTTCACTGAACAATATGCAGGAATTCAAGATAAAAATACAGTCGTAATATCTTGATTTCTTCAGAAAAGTATCTTGTTTTATTTATGATTAAAATTCTAGCATTTCCTCAAATTTAAGGAATTACTTAATAGATACTTTTCAAGAATAAAAATTAAACCATGGTGTACAATTTCAAAACCACGGTGTTGCTTTTCATCCCTTATCTTATAGCTATCTCTGGAGAAAGCCGCAATATTAGTTGCAGTGTCATGAACAAGATAATGTGAATTCTAAATTTAAGGAAAAAGTTGAGAAATTCAATGAGATAGAGGCATGGTGACCTTGACCACATTTTCAAGGTCAGAGGGTGATATCTAGTGTCTGGATACTAACGTTACATTATTGCTTGTAAGCATAATATGTCGGAAACCATTCGATTAAAGCTGCATAAATTTGATACGAAGATTCATTGGGTTAAGGTATGTAGTGTGAATAATAAATACCTTTATTTATTAAGAATCAAATATCAGAATATATAATTCAAAAATATATGTTAGTTTGAAACTTTGTTAAACCGCGAATTTGACGACAACCTGAAATTTTTTAGTAAATTGTAAGCATCTATATATCAATCATATATTTATCATATCTGTAAATGTCATAATATTACGGTAGAGCAAGGCATCCTATAAGGTTCTGTGTCACAGGCTTTTGATATTTTGTCTCGTTTTATATTTACACAGGAAAATGCAAACATACCGCAATACACGGCTTTTAACCCACCCGGCGGTATTGATTACGGTGTATACAAATTGGCACCCCGTACCAACATTCTGTGTCTCGGATTCTTAGATAAAAATAGCAGCTATCAAATGACCTTTGTAGAATCTATATCTGTTTCTTAATAACACAATTGTGAGTGAATATATATTGCCGTTTCTCAAACGGCCGTAAAATTTATTAAACACGCGAGTTTTAGATATAGAAAACACTTGTACAATTTATTAAACACACGAGTTTTGGATATAGAAAACACTTGTAAAATTTATTAAACACACGAGTTTTGGATATAGAAAACACTTGTACAATTTTTTAACACACAGTTTTTAGATTTATCAAATACATTTAAACTTACTCTCGTCCCATTCTGTCGTGCTATTGAGCATCGTAAATAACAGTCAAAGGGAGACAAATCCTACACTGTATTGGCTATAATATTATGAGTTACGTCCGCTGTAGCTACACATTCGTTATTTCTTGTATATATTTAAAAAATAAAAATAAAAAAAAACGGAGAAAATTATACAAGTAAAGAAAATAAAATAAAGTATTTAACTGTATCTCCTTTACTTCAAATATTTCAGATAAGACTTGTATACTTTTAAAGGCATTTAACCAATAATGTTATCCATTTAAACGAATCACATTCCATTCTTAAATTAACGGTAACAAGAACAGTATATGTGGAAATTAGCATCCTTATATATTTGACTTTACATGTTCATTCGTTCAAGTAAGATAGTTGATTGTATTGCATGGTCCTTAACCGAGTTAGTGTCACATCAAATCGGTGCCAAGAGAATGAGTTCATTATTTGACTTTAAATGTTCACTCGTTCAAGTAAGATAGTTGATTGTGTTGCATGGTCCTTAACCGAGTTAGTGTGACATCAAATCGGTGCCAAGAGAATGAGTTCATTATATTAGCTCATTACTAAGATTACATAGAACGTAAAACCGTGGTGCCCCTTTAAATGTCTAGAGACGGTTAAACATGAAATGTAATTTAAGTGATTCTGCAACATCACGGATAATATGACGTAAGAAACGAAGGCAACAACTCTCCCAATTCACCGTAAGAAAGGACGATAAATCTAGTCCCTGGAGGTGGTTAGGTACCTCAAAGGTTCCAGAAATGGCCCAATCTTAATGAACAACACCCACGCCTACTCACCAACACACCGTCTTACAGACGAGCACAGGCACTTACTGACCAACACTCACACATACTGACTAACACTCACACCTATAAACAGATGTGTAATGGTAGGACATAAAGTAAGAGGTAAAGTAACGAGGACTAACACCTAATTTTAGACAGACATTCACTCAGTATTACCATCAAGCACTCACCTTGTTACAAATCAAACAAAATTAAGGAAAGTTCGAAGGACAGAATGCTGAATAGTGACCACATGCATATAGCAGAGATTGATTGACCAGAGTGTGAAGATGGATCTTTGCAAAACTTTCTGACACAATTAAAATGTTAAAGATATTTTTAATACGATGGTTTGTCATTCTTTTCTTATAATTAAAAAAAAAAAATCTTATAATTCCTTTTTTACCTTTGAATTTTTGTTTAATAATTTTAAATTATTGCATATATTTGTATAATTCTTTAACAGTTGTTTAATTTTTGTTTCTTTATATTTAAAAGAATAATCTTTTTATTTTTAATGTATATACTTTTTATCATTGAAGCTTTCTTTTTCATTCTTGTTATCATTTTGTTGATTGTTTTCAATTTTGGAAAAATATTTTAAACTTTTTTACAATTTTCTACGATATTTTTTAATATTTAATTTATAATTGCTTAATTTCGTTTTATAATATTTTTTTTTCTTCATAATTTTGTTAATTTTAAAATGTGTAAAATTATTTTTTTTAAATAATTTAAAACATATTTTGAGTAATGTTTTTTTCATTTTTGCATAATTTAAAAAAAAATCTTTAAACAAATAAAAAATAATGAAATATATATTAAACTTTGTTTTCATACGTAAACAAATAAAAGCGAAATATATATTGAAAAATAATGCTACTTACATCAATAAATGATGAAAACTTCATTACTTGATATGCCAATTTAAAGCTACTTTAATACCTTTTCAAACTAAAAATAAATTTTAGACGTATAAAATAAAATGTCACATAATCATCATGATAAGACTCATCCAAGACAAAATTAAATAAGTACAGATTCGACGTTAGTAACAATCAATGTTTGTGTGAAATCTTAATGTCACTGAGCCATACTTGAATACATGTTTTCCTTTTTCGGCCTGTTTAATTTGTTTCCGTAATTGATTGATATTTGTGTAAGCAACTGTTCAAGGCCGTTGTAATGGTGTCTTAAATACAGCTCTTATTGTGCCATTTAAAAAGATGTAAAATCACCCAGAGTATATGTTACGCTTAACAAATGGCTTTAGGCCCTATAAACAGACCACCTGGAAATCCATCGAAAACTGGACATTTTATTTTCAACAATATGAAGTGTTTCTTTAATTCTTACAAGCGTATAAAAGATATATGTCAATTTTGCAATTCCTATGGTTGATTTGAAAGCAGCTACTTCGTATACTGAGCCACCATGTGGTGTTTTTATTCGTGCTTTGTCTACTATGTATTATATGTCTTTTTTAAATCGTTGTTGACTGACCTTGTACATTTTGATAGATCTTCAAATTGTACTGTGAATTTAGCTTAATATAAATTGGATATTTACTCACATCAAATATATAAGTTTGTATTTCTTCATACCGTACTGTTTAAAAATCTTGCTATCTAGATTGATGGTGTTTATCTCTTTGTTATCACCATTGAATGTAATCTGTAAATGTTCATCTTTTCTATAACATTGCAGGATACATTTTTAATACTTGAAATCGACAAATCAACATTATTATTATCTTGTATGTTATTTTGTTACACAACTAACTTTATTTCCATCCAATCTTGTAAACAAATACACGATATCTCTTGATACTGAGATTACTGCTTTTTTTAAACTCATGAAATATTGATATTATCTCTCTCAAAACTATTGAATCTGTACCAATAAAGCTTTGTACTATTATCTACCTTCGATTTAAATTTCAATTAATTTTGTTGCATGTTGATACAAGCATTTAAAAGTATGATTGTATGGGACTAGAGTAATCGGAGGTTTTGACTACGATGAGGAGGAGGAGGAGGAGGAGGATGCCATGAGATCTTTGGGGATTATATCTTACACTCTTGTTAAATTATTTTTCACTGTTATCGTCAACAACGGAGGAGATTCGATTCACATAGATGATGTTCGTTTTTGTGGAGGATACTGCTTTAGTCGTAACTGCCCGTCGTGACACAGATGAGTGCGTTCTTGTGGAGGATACTGCTTTGGTCGTAACTGCAGGTCATAATCTTCTTCTTCATCTCCTTCAACTGTTTTCTTAGGACATAATTTTTGTGTGCAGCTCTCTCGTATTTATCTTCGTCTTTGTCTTTTTCGTTTTTACTTTGGCGTCTGTAATGGGATCCTATTGTAGAAGCTAACAATTAATGACTCCTCCAAAAACTTCATTCCGACAGGGTTCCATGATACTGTTTTTCTTGGTTTGGGTATCGATTCTTGGACCTGCAAGTTGTGTCAATGCCACTTTATGCTTTTCGAAAAAAGAAAAAACAAGTTGCGTTGGATGAGGAATGTGAATGATGTAGTAATTAACGTGCCTTCAAAGTAAACCATTGCAACACTTTGTTGAGACTCAATTCCAATAAATGTGAACGCACTTTTGTGCATCTTTTCCGCGACTGATGGCATAAAGTGCGTGCGTGAATCAAACTAGCTCGATTATGAAATTTGAGTTAAGTCATGTTGAAAAATTACATGGATGGTGTGAGTAAATCGGTGTAGTTCTTATACTTTGCAGACAAACGAAAAAGAGTACTAAAACGTGTAAATCATTGCATCTCCATTGGGACTCCATTCTTACAAGAAGTCAATGCGAAATCTAAAATACCGTAAATTCACTATTTTACGTAGGTTACCTATTTTCTTGGGCCCAATCAACAGTATGTCTACTTTGGTAACAAAAGCACTACTTCCAAAATCTGCGAATAAAAGTACCAACGAAAGTGGAAAACCACGAAAATTGATACCCACGAAAATAAATGAATTCACAGTATTCATGGGTATTGGGTTTTAATTGATCAGTAGGTAGGCTGTGGCATTGTCATTGGCAAACTTGATTCAAGTCGATCCAAACTGTTTTGACAACACCTTTACCTGAGATTTGTCTGTGGGACTTTTAAACAGCGCAACATGATGGGGACTGAGACCAATCGTACGATGGGCGTTGCTTTGTTGGAATAAATGTTTTGAGATGTGAAAAAGGTTGGCCTTGCGATGATGCCCTTTTCGAGTAAACGGAAGTTTTATATCGTTTTCATGCTCCCCTAACATAGCATCGAAGATAACTTTGACTGGAATCAGACACGATCCCATTGTTTTAGCGATTAATACATTCTAGCAACGAAATGTGTTCTTCTTTACCCATTCTTATAACCACGCAAGCCGATTAACTATGTTTACATCACACGATGGAGGAGGATCGAACAAGATTGCTTTTGTTTGATCAGACATTTGACAAATTTGATTTTGCCATAGCCACTATGTCCTGCAATAAGCATATTAAATGGTTGGCAAAGATACAATGCCGCTCAGTTTTGACGATCTGACAATTCGTCGATGACTTTGAGAGAGGAGCATGCTGCCATGTCCCTAGAGGTTTGGAATTTTGAGAGCAAACATATCACACAAGACAATTTATACAAAATAGGAATAGGGTTTCATTTTTACAATAGAGACAACACATGAGCAAAATGTCATTACGATATTCAAAAACGTTTGTCACAGCACGATCTGTCTGGGTTCTTGTTGATGTCGTTGTTGTCATTGTTGTTATGGGTAGCAGTGTAAACATTCACACACGATATCTAAACTTTGGTTTCGTCTCGTCTCCAAGCTTTGAATCCAGGTATTTTCCAGTCGAGTATTATTTCAGTGTGGAGTCCGTGGATGAGGATCACTAGCGACACAAAATGTTTGGTACGTGTGGTGTGTGAGCAAGGTGGGACCAATATTTTCAGCACATAGTGGTAGATTGGTATTCATCACCAATCGCAGTACTTTCAACAAAACCGCTTTTTCGTGAACAAAGCTTTGGTGTCGGTGGTTGTCGTCATTACCACCGTACTTTTTCGTGGAACGCATAAATTAAATCCAAGAAATACAGTGACTAACACACACACACTCACGACACGTTTGTCACAAATTCAACCAAATACCGTCCTCTAGAATTAAATCTTCTAAAGTACTATGTAATCCTCTAAATTTTTAATCCTTTGATTGAGATTCGGTGCAACACTCCATGCAGGAGTCATCGAGAGTCTTAGAACGTGTTCACAGGTTTTGAATGTCTGACCATATGAATATTTTCAAGGCAATCAGCTTTCTTATAATATTCAGATAACAATGATTTAAAAAGTTTATGACCTTGAGGATGAAGTTTTTCTTGGCGTTTCACTTGAATATATAATATGTGCTCTCACAACTGCAAAGAAAGATTTTGAATGCGCTCTTCCAAAGTATCCATGAAAAGAACTTTAGATTCACTGGTCTACACCTTTGCTCCACCAGTCGTTTTATTGCATGGTGTTCTAGGTTATGCCCTTTGTGTAATGTCCAAAATAAGAGTCCTTAGACACTGTCTTTACCGACCAAGTTAAGCTAGTGACAGCGGAGAGACCATTTGGCATGTACATGGCAAGCTGTATTATTATTTTTTCATTCGAAGAGTCTCACGCCACAACTGAAAGACTGCACTTTTCCCTTGTTCACAAATCTTCGTTTAGCGAATGAGTTCTGAGTGGGTCCTTCCAGATACTTCGGCCTTTTGC
Source organism: Margaritifera margaritifera (assembly GCA_029931535.1). NCBI lineage: Eukaryota > Metazoa > Mollusca > Bivalvia > Unionida > Margaritiferidae > Margaritifera > Margaritifera margaritifera. Next base: position 1,329,264 of record JAQPZY010001694.1, on the reverse strand, counting down.
CATTGAACGTTTTTAATCAACTAGCAAAACCATAATAGGCATGCAGGGTTACGGGGAATAGGCATGCAGAGTTACGGGGAATATGTATTTTGCTTTTATCCATGATTCTTCTTAATAACACATGGTTAATTCTGAAACGATCGGTTTCACTTCAGCTTTTGATGTGAAGTGTGGGTTGTAAGAGAGACAATGATGTTGACGATTACATCCAAAGTTTGGTACGGTGACTGCGTCACTTTCTATGGTGCTGAAAGACAATTTTCTTCAATGGTGTACTGTCGAATTGGTGACCTGACAAACGTGTAATCTTGTGTGGATCATTTGTTGCTGTTGTTGTGTTGTTGTTGTTGTTGTTGTTGTTGTTTTTCTACGTAATGGTCTTTATCATTCCCTGTCTTCGAAGGCTTGTCTCAGTACATCAACATTTATGACTTGACTGGAATGATAGTTGAGTGTGGGTCCTTTCACTTTGCATTTTCATGTTAAGTTGTCCTTTCTTATTTCGATACTTGCAACCGTAATTTTTGGGTCCGCCACTGGCAAAACTGAAAATGGTATCTTCGGAATGTTCGTCGGGCCATTCTTCGATGTTCGCGTAATAACGTCCAGTTCAATCGATGTACATACAACTATCTGTGTCAAATTAAAGAATGCGTTCCCTAGAGGTTCTCGAACTAAGAACAACTTCGAACAGGTGTTGGGGCTGTCATGTACGTAGTAATTGTCACGTTGGCAAACTCATTCAGTCCGACAAATTCCTGTGTCTTTTCGTAATTGAATATGATCAAATCTTCTCGTACGATTTTAACGTGTCTGAAGAGTTTCCCTTAATCGTCTATCAACTGAAAATATTGACATGGATCTGTCAGATATTCCGTCTTAGGCATCATCGGACGCTGAGATAGATTTCACCACAAACAAATTAGCATAACTTTGGTAAAAGCCCATCTTACTTCGTTAGGTTCCACGTGTTCTAATTTGATTTCTTTCAAGAATCAGTACTTTCGCTAAAATCTTTTCTTCTATTATTCTCTTTGGCACTACGTCGATATCCGCTAGCCAATTGCTTTAATTTGAGAAACTCGCTGATATATCCCGAGAAAAATGCCTGCACTCAATCCGTCCTGTTGGTGTTGTTCTGTGGTAGAGAAATGCCAAATTCGTATACTCTTAAATACTTATATCCACCATCGAAAGCGTGGAACAGTTCAACACTTACTCTGGTTCCTGCAAAAGAGCGCTTTTCTTCGTGCATCGGCTGGGTTCGTGTTGTTTACAAGTTTCAGCACGCGTGCAATGATAAGGCAACAGTGGATGGTGCAAGTCCGTAAGTGGAAGAACATTACATCAGATTATGCCTCCGGATTGACAAACGTATTTGCATCTCAATGTGTTCGGTCAAAATTTCAGAGTGGAATCGAGCATATTTACAAACCCAAGGGTACAAAGACACACGTCAAAATACTTATTTGTTCCCCTTGAGGTTTGTTTGCATCATACAACAGGCGTGCAGCATTAGTCCGTTCTCCAAACACTCTTGTGAGGATCCACAACATCGTACTATGCGTCAAAATTCTTTGTTTGTTTTCAGAAGTCGGTCTTATTCGTGTTCCCACATTTCCACTACTCGGTATTCGTGGGCTTCTAAGTTCTGACGTCGTTGGTAAGTTATTTCGTACAGGTCTTCCATGAGAGACCCAGTATACGGATTTTTCAGTTCTAATTTAGGATAACATGTGTCACATCCGTACCATGGACATCCATAAAATTCGCACACGATCTGTGGGTCTCCAAATCATATCCATCAATGGAGTACAGACTAATCTCCTTTGTCAGCCGTTTTTGGCATGTTGTTTCAACTTGGCATGAGTTCCGCACAAGTAGTGCTATCAACGCAAAGCCATCGATTGACACGTTCGGGTGGCACAACAACAAGCGTATTTCTCGGGCATGAGATGCTTTTGGTACACCAATCCACAAGCTTTGGAAATGGAAGAGGCTTCCTTCAAAGAATCTAGACCACTGTGTTCAATAAACAACTGTCAAAATTATGCACAACAATGTCGTGAAATGTCGACATCAGTTCAATAATATTGGGCCATTTTTTTGCTGAAAGTCAAAAGAGTCGAAAGAGTGTGTCTGGTTTCCTGTGTAGAAATTTCCCACTGCTCCGCTCGCTTATTGTCTGGGTCGTATTATTGTGCATCATGCAAATGGGATAGCAAGACGTGTTGAATTTACTAGGTTTGATTTGTTTATGATTCTCCCTTCCTATTTTCTCAAAACCTATCACTGCGTGGATAGCTATTTTTTTATTTTTATTAAGATCATGGAAGCATTTCTTTTACACACACACACACACACACACACACACACACACACACACACACACACACTTTTCTCTTTTTATTATTGGGCAATGAAAGATTAATATCTTTTTTCTGAGAAGATCTATTTGAAAATGGTCAAAAAAGAAACAAAAAAGAAAGTAACGTTGGATTTCGATCATGAGCTGTAACTGTCTCAGTTCATTCCCTGGTTTGAGTCCCATTGCCTCTTGCATCGTTGTCTGTATTGATTCTGTTGAATTGTTGTAGCTGTTGCTGAAAGCTTTATATTTGTGAAGGTGTAGATCTTTTCCTCCTAGGCTTGGTCAAAAGGGTTCGTATAATGATCTCATCTCTTTCAATTCAGTCTGGATCTGTTGTAATATATCCCCAATTTCACTGCTCGTACTCAGTGGACTCCTGACAGTCCTCGTTTACATGCCTCGTTTCATCTTCTCTTCATCTTCTTGTTGTAAAAATGTTTCTTCCTCACTCTGGATTATTACAAATCTTTGAAACTCTTCTTCTTGTTTCTTCTTGATATTATCGTGTTATAAGATCGGTACTATCGATGACATTTTATATTCCTGCAATGATTACAGTAAATTAAATAAAGCGCCTGGAACTTATGATGTCATCAATTGCGTAGTGCTAGTTTCAGCCGCAGCATAGCAACAGCGACACTGTCAGGATTGGTATAAAGAACGATTGCGGGTCCACCCCAACTCATCATGTTAGACTTGATCTCAGTGATATAACTCTTCTCAACTGTAGTCTGCCATTGTTCAACGTAGAAATTATATTTGAACTGGATCACGTCACACTTTATTCTGCGTTCTGAGTGGTAGATATCTGACGCGTTTTAATTGGTGGATATAAAACCGACGATGGATGAAATGAGTACGACTCGCCCTGATCTGCTGAGCCCAGAGCAAGACGTGCTACCGTTGATACGTGCTAAAACTCATCTCAGTTCATTGACTTGGTATATAAAAGACTGTTTTCGACCAGCCATGTCATCCGTTTTTCAAGAATCAACATGTGTGTTAGCTTAGAGTCGTCGACAGTTATCTTCAGTATGTTGTTTTCTCCTGATTACCCAGTCTATGTGGAGTCATAATGGGTTATAGAACGTCTTTACACATACAGCAATATTTCTCATAAGAATTTATGTGGAACGACAATGGAACGACAAGAGTGTCCAAGAGTGTCAAAAGGGTCTTGGAATATATATATATATATATATATATATATATATATATATATATATATATATATATATATATATATATATATATATATATATATATATATATATATATGTATATATATATAATACAATATTAACGTTTAGTACACTGTGTATAGGATAGGAACATACCACTTCTTTCTCTTTGCGTACATGTTAAATACTCTTAGATAAGACGCTGTAAAACCATTTATTTTCAATAAAATATATTTTGTTATATTATATTGTATGAACAATCCCCTCCGTTGGAATGTGTGATGGTTTGATGTTTGATAGTAAGTGTAGGTATATAAGCTACCCCCTCCATTTTGATTGTGATGGAATGTTGGATAGTTAACCTAAGTATATAAGATACCCCCTTTCATGTTGTATGTAATTGTATATTTAATAGTAAATATAAATATATTCGATACCCTATGTTGACTTCCCTTACTGATAGCCTAATTGTTAAGACCCACTCAGACCTTATGTTCAGTTCCCATAAGGCCCATAGAAACATTTTCGTAAAGGTAAGCTCCCATAAGAACCCTTGTGGCAATTTTCGTCCCATAACTGCTGTGATGCAGCTGTCTACATTAACTTATCAGAAGATGATTAGTCAGATATATATATATATATATATATATATATATATATATATTTATATATATATATATATATATATATATATATATATATATATATATATATATATATATATATAAAGCAATTAAGGCAACCCCTCCCCCAAAGAAAAGCCAATAAAACATCCATATTTTGGATTGTCCTCATTTTAAGCCCGGCTATGGAAACCCCAAGGTTGAGAAAGACAGATTACAGATTTTATGCAAATCTAACCACATCTGTGGAGACCCCGGATTTGAAAAGAGAGCTAATATTTTTTCTACCAAGCGTATTGTTGATTTGTTTTTGGGAAAACAATTAATTTACAGGTTGTAACCGTCCATACAGGTAGTGTGGGTGCATATTGATCTGTTACAATTTTGAGCTACTGAATTGTCACATTTCTTATTGTCAAATAGAAAATATTTACCAGGAGTAGAGACAAAAGAATGATCTTGTGATTTGTCTTTTCGATCATGCTCGGGGATGCTCAAAACGTCATTAGTTTCGTCGACTAGTCAGAAGAAATAGGAAATTCCAAACAAGGTATATACATTTGTCTTATAGTTTTAATTTTCGTGTACACAGCCCGAAAGGGCACGAATAAAGACATGTTGAGTCTTCCGGTAGCGGTTGTATGCCACACAAGGAATGTTTAGGAAATTTCTGCAAGTATACATATATTGTTTGAGAATGTTTGTTTTTGCTGCTTTTTTTCTTATTTTAATCTCTTATCCAGCCATCGAGCGAAGAAGCAGGTGTTACCGAGTATTGAAATATCTGAGGTTATCGGGTGTTATCGTTTCGGAGGTGAAATGGATGTAGGCAGATGTGAGTAACTTATTCCAGGTGTTCAAATACTGGATAAGTTAAGTACACTGTGGATAAAGATATCAGCCTGCACCCGAATACAGATAACAATTCCTACTGACGAATAATTGCTGAATCTTCTATCAAGAATTTCACTCAGTCGATTTCTTTTCATTAATTTCATCATCTTCTTTTATCTTTCGTATTAATATATTCTTAAGTTAATTTGTATATTGTGGCATTCTCACCACTCAGTACACAGGGTGATATTGTTTTCCGGCAGTTCTTATCTATGTATTCATTTAGCGATCACCATGCTTATTTTTGGATGTATTTATCTGTCAGAAAGTCAGATTTACACATTGCTATGTGTATAACATTAGCAAGATAACTTGAAAAGCTGACGTTTTGTATGTGATTGATTAGCTAGTGACATATTTTCTGATTATTATAAAGAATATAATTGTACAAGACACTCTTTATTGTTATATTCAACTAATTGGGATGCGTGTTATGACGAAATAAACATTGATCGAGATTGATGACGCAAAGTAAAGATTGATAAATATATTGATTTGCTTCTGACGTATTGAAAGCTGTATCATACAAATAATTTATTTTTAAAGAGTCTTGACGATGTCTTTTTATGGCTTACACACTTCATACCACATGTCAGCTGGATAAAAGATCATTGGGAGAAAATAGGTCAAAGAAAGGGTCTATTTCAAAGAACTAACTTCGTTAAATCTGTAGAAAAAAGTATAGCAACAACACTACCACTACTACCTCTAATAATAATAATAATAATAATAATAATAATAATAATAATTCTGGGTAATCTTATAGAAGTCTTTCTCAATATCTAGCAGATTTAAACTTACTTCAATACGAAGCAAGCTGTAGTCACCAAAAGAGCTCATATTCGAAATGGTGAAGACTGCCTAGGATGTGCAACTATTTGAACAAAAGCTCCTGAACACCGTTGCCGCCCACAGGCGGTTGTTAAAATTCCATATCAACCTCCACGTAGCTATATAATCAGTACTCAAAGACTTATTTCATAACTCGACGTAAATGGCCGAATGGCCGCACACGTCGTTAATCAAACGAACGAACTTATTTCATAACTCGACGTAAATGGCCGAATGGCCGCACACGTCGTTAATCAAACGAACGAACTTATTTCATAACCTCTGCCTACCTAAAATGAATAACTGTCAGAGTTCTTTGTCCCACTTCAATTGAAATATCATTCCGGGTTGAAATATCGCCTTCATATCTTGTTGATACTTCAGGATTTACACACTTTGGACTAGGAAGTATTGTTTAGCTGACATAAGGTTTATTTTTTTATTTTTTGAAACTCGGTATTGATTCATAACGATAGTGTAGTCCTTGTGCCTTCCCAAATTCTTTCTACGGAAATAACTGCGAGTGACATGACTACAATCGTCACTTCCTATGAAATTACACCCCAGTTTCGATGGCTAAATATATTTGATTTATGATATTTTTAGACAATTTAATCCTTAGATATTTCCCTTAAAAGTGAATAAAACGGAATTACAGTCAGTTATAAAAGATACCAAAAGATGCATAAATTAAGAGATCAATTGTGTATATTACCAATCTTCTTTTAAGAGCCTTAAAGTTGGTCTGTTAAAATCCGGCGGTACAAAACAGTAATCATCTCATTTTATTTTTAACTCAGTGCGAAAGCATATTTATGTCTTCTTACTCGAAATAGTCTTTTAGGTAGACACGGTAACAAATATCAAAGAATTTCATATCTTTTCAGCATAGGACAATAATTTTTACAAAGTTATAAGTGCGGAATCAAAGTAAAACCCTACATAATAAAGTTTTTCGTGATTTAAGCTGTGTATATATATATATATATATATATATATATATATATATATATATATATATATATATATATATATATATATATATATACACACACACATTTGAAACTCCATTTCTTAACTTCCTCCCCTTATTTTATGGTCCGTTCCGTGCCCGTTGTGTGTCGTCTGTAAACAAACACAGCCTCTAGGAGTGTAATTTTCTCCCAGGCGAAGCAGAAGCCAAACGTCTTCAGGTTTATCATCCGTAAAATTCTTTTATTTTGCCCTTAGCAAGAACAGGGTAGGATGTAAAAGAAGGGGTATAAGATAGAATTTAAATCCCTTCATAATAAAACTAACAATCCTAACCCTAACCCCAAGCTCTATATAAGGTTAAAATCTCTACCCCATTCTATAATATATGTCTATCCATCCCCTAGCGTCCATTTAAAATACTTTACATTTAGTATGATGTCCTTGTTTGTTGCTGTACTTTTAGACGTAAATTTTAGGTTCCCACGGGCAAACTCACAATAGTGTCTTCGAGATGTTCATCGGTCCAAGTGCCACAACGGGAGTCTTCAATGCTTGAAGGATAACTGCCAGGTCCATCGATGTAAATGCGTCTATTCTTGTGGCGGAGTGAACAACACAGGCGCCTAGAGGTTCGATTTTTGTCAAGAAGGCAGAATTTTTTGCATTCATCATAAATCTAAGATATGTTATAACTAGTTTTTTTTAATGCACACATCAGTGTTAGGTTGTATCGTTTCGATGTACTTTTAATTTGACCATTTTTCAAACTTGAACAGAATCACTGTGCCTTTTAGAGACAGACAGAAAAAACCTAATAAAGTACATTCCTTGCCTGGGTAGAGTGGCCGCATAACCGAAATTCTAAAACGCGCCGCTCTGAAAATCTTTAATTTCTGTTACTTCCCGCCTAATAACCCCAAAATTACTCCAATTTCATGCGTAACTTATCTATTTATCTATCTATTAACACACCTCTCTCCCTCACTCACTCTCTCGCTCTCTCAATCTGTTTCACAAAAACAGATATTGCTGGATAGTAGGGTTATGTGTTTAGACTATAATTAAACAGTAGTTGCTGGATAGTAGGGTTCCTGGGTGCTGGATAATAGATGGCTGGTTTGTGGATAGCATATAACTGTGTGCTGGATATTAGACAACCGAAGGTGGATAGTAGATAACTGGTTGATGGAGATACTGAAGGTAGTTTTGTTTTAAAAAATAGAAGTGGTAAAGTAGGCATATTATAATGGGAAGTAACTAGGGGGCCTTATAGAAGTCGCTAGATGTTTTTTTTATTTAAGTTATAAGAGAAATCATAGAATGCTTGGGGGGGGGGGTAGGGACATTAGTTTTATTTAGAATGGATATATAACTGATTAGTGGATATTATATAACTGAATGCTGGATAGTAGACAACTAACTGGTGGATAGTTGATAATTGAGTATTGATATGTAAAGTTTATGAGGATGGTAGTTTTGTTTTTAAAAAGGATGGTAGGGGATGGATAGACATATATTATAGAGTGGGGTAGAGATTTTAGCTTTATATTGAGCTTAGAGTTAGGGTTAGGATTATTAGTTTTATTGTGAAGGGATTTAAATTCTATTTTATACCCCTTCTTTTGCATCCTACCCTGTTCTTGTTAAGGGCAAAATAAAAGAACCCTAAGCATGATAAACCTGAAGACGTTGGAGCTAATGTCACCCATACCGGTGATCGTCATCGTTCAGGACCTCTGTTAATACACAACTTCAATACACTGTTGAAAAACATACCTTATTAACATGGCAGCATCATGTTAATTTCCCGTTTGTCCACATAAACTTTCGACCGTTTGTCCCTATAAACTTACGACCATATTTAACACAGGACTCCTGTACAGCATTTCATTTTGAGGGTAAACGAAACTCGCATTTCCCTTCCAAACACATGCTACACTGTTAGGCAAACAGACAGACTCATCTGACGTTATACGGTAAAAATGTAAAATCATACTTAAATATACAAAACAAAGTGTGTAAACCGACAGAAGAAATCGACGTCATTAAAAAAATATGTAGATAAGATTATATTATATCAAAACATTGATTCCAAACAAAATGATCCAGCAAAATGAAGTCCAATTTTTGGTCTTCTCCCTCAAAACGTAACGGACATAAACGAACATTTCCGAAAGATTGTTATGCTTAAATTCGCAAAAAATACTGAATTGTTGGGAACTTATTTTGGAAACCTATTTAGCCTAGAAAAGGGAAGATAAAACAATTTTCACCCGATTGTACCTTTCTTAGGCCGCGCACGTGCCGTATTGCAACAAATTTCCATTTCAATGACGTCGCGCGGTGTCGGTCAGTACACAATCGGAGCATCCTTGTCTCTTTCCAATGTTCGTTGAATTGTTTTGGCTCGCTGAAAGAGAATCGGATGTAATCGAATCTTGCTTCCCGAATTGTAATTGTTTTGGCGGACGAATATCCGGATAGATATACAAATAATATACCCTCATAGTTAAAATTAGGCGTTGACAACAACAGTCAACGATGTTTCAGCCATCAATGAAATACTATTATCTGCTCTTATAATCCGTGTTAATCTTGATACATTTGAATTAAAAAAGAATTTAAGAAAACTGCAGAAAAGATTCAGTTTAAATAGTCTGAAACTAGTGCATATTTTGCTACTAGTGATGACGCGTCATCGAGTCTTTGTAACGTCAATAAAGGAATTATGACGTAATAACAACCATTGGCAGGAGAGCAGTTAAAGTGTCCACTATTTAAATATAAGTTCTTTTCATAACATGTGGCGGAAAGGACTCAGGAAGTTCCGACTGAGTAGATAGAAGGTGAGAATTCTAACCCCCTTTTAAATTTATGGAAACAAATCAATAGTAGCGCGCTTAGAAGGTGGGTTTCTTAACCATACCGGGTTCAACATGTCTAGCCCAGTTGTACAACTCCTGCGTGACAACAAAAAAAAGCTGAAATATACGACCCCAAAAAGAAAAGAAATAAACACTTTAATCTGTTCCCAGGTCATGCTGCAATACAACAGAGTGCGTCACTTAATGATATGTGCTCTACAGAACAAGACACATGCTTTGATGCAATGTAAAATGTACGAGGCAAGGCCCATCAGTGATATTTATTTCATTTATTGTATTTGGTCCACTGCAAAAGTGAAAGAATCTGCTGTCTCCATTCACTTCTTTTATTACTCTCTTAATCAGATATTGAATAGGCAGATAATAAATGAATAAAGAAATGCGAAGGTCAAACTCAGCTGAAGGATTGGCTTTGTATGTTAAAATAGAGTGAAAATCCCGGTGTTAAGTTGCTGGTGCGATATTATTATTTAAAACCAAAAAGACTTTGAGTTCAAATCACGGCAGAGGTGAAATGAAATTGTAGTGTAGATAATATCCTAGAATAAAAACAGTGAAATAATACAAAAGTGAAAATCATACCATAATTTCAATCAAGTAGAATAAATGGTGAAATACTTATGGTCATAAGCTTTAAGGTTAATAAAAGGAGAGATGAGACAAAATCTATTATAGCCAAAAACTCTATTCATCTTAAGGTTAATGGTCAATATTCCTTAGCGACGACACAAAATATATCTATTATAGCCGACAAACTCTAATAATTAAGGTTTTCAATAAAACGTTTAAAAAAAAAATTAAATTAAAATTTTTAAAGTATAAACAAAAATGAAGGAGCAGATTTTAAACATTTAGGGAATAATTTAAAAACAAAATAGTGTAAATATAAATTAAAATTTGTTTTCCTATGCAAACAATAGGTATTTAAATTTATACTGAAATATTCCTGGTTAAATAAATCGACGATGAAGACTTCATTACTTAATTCATCAATTATAGTAGAGCAAGTGAAATAAAAAATAGAAAAAAAAAAAAAAAAAAAAAAAAAAAAAACATTGCAAGAGCTTTAATACCTATCCCAAGAATACAAGAATTAAGACGTATAAATAGACAAAATGTAAACATAAACATAACGAACAGACTTAGAGATTAATTTAAGAGAAATATAAATGAGTACAGATACTACGTTTGCAATTATCAAGCAATTATCAATATTAGTACACATTTTTCAATTGCCATACTTTAAGACAATAACAATTCGCTAAATTAGACCATTTAGTTCTGTGAAAGTACAGCTAGACTCAACAATCAGACTTATGAGCAGACACACTAAGGAGGGAGAGAAGTTTTAGTACAGATAAATTTACCACAGAACAAGACCTGTGAACATAACGAATAGTGGTAAAATAAATGATGTCATCTAACGTTTATCTGGCAATTTACATACCCAATTTGGACATAAATTAAGCGAAAATACAAGTATGGATCTTTGACGGGATTCAATATTTAACACTGCATTATAGGTAGGCGTCAACCGCTATTTGGAAACTCGTATAATGATGTCCGTGATTGGGTGAAGAACCTAAATGCTAGGAGTTGTTTTTCTATGCCATAGAGTCTGTGTCAAATATACAAAGCTATGATGTAGATACACCATTAAAATACAATTTGAACAGGTATTAAGTTGGTTTAAGCGAAAATTCCGATTGTTTACTTGAATGGCATAAAGCTGTGTAATTTCTGTTGTATATAACTTGTAATCAGCAAAACGTGATGAATCATAGTTAAATCCATATATTTCAGTTCATTTTCGAGGTGTAACTTCAGGTTCGAAAAGATCCCCAAGAACTTTTTTTATATGCAGTTGCAACTTTAAAATAACAATGTGATATTAGTATTATTTTAGCGGCTTGTATTTACGCACTTTGATACACATTCAATTCAATACCATCAGGAAACTCTTGATTCTGTACAAAAATGCGAAAATTGTAAAGCAATATACATTCTGCGATCAGTTTAGCTTTCTCAGCGATCAGTTTAGTTTTCTCAGCGAATTCATTTTTTTTATCGATTCCCTCTTTCAGTGTTTTCATTCCATCAAATAACTGACTACGATTTACGCCCATTTCCGTGTATAAAACTGAGATTGTTATGTCTACTATCATTCAGATCTGTAATCGCTAAATCGAAAGTTGTTCTCATCTATCTATCTATCTATCTACCTACCTACCTATCTATCTATCTATCTATCTATCTATCTATCTATCTGTCTGTCTGTCTGTCTGTCTGTCTATCTGTCTGCCTGTCTGTCTATCTATCTATCTATCTATCTATCTATCTCTCTCTCTCTCTCTCTCTCTATATATATATATATATATATATATATATATATATATATATATATATATATATATATATATATATTATATAACCGTTTCTTCATTGACATTAACGGCGATGCGGGATTATTTTTGCCATTCTCAATCTTTTGGGGTATCTCTGTTAAATCTTCATTCGTTCTGCAACTCTGAAAATGTATTAGAATTTGTTATTATCATGCAGTTCAAGTCAGAAATTTTGTGCCGAAATCATTAATTAGCGTTTTAGTTTCTTAATCGTTTTGTTTTATTTCATTTCTCAGGTCTTTCTATTATTGCTCAAGGTGTGATTGTAAAGTGCCATAGTTTTCCAGAGATTTAAAAAAAAATTTGTCCCGATATCACTACCTAAAACATCTATATGGGTGTTTATCCTTCCTTCCATTGTTTGCAAATATTTTCTGACGTTAGGTAAATCATCAGGTCTTTTTCTTACTGTTTGCAAAACTTGTATAGCAGTGTATGAAACATTGAATATCCGCCTGAATAATGAATGTGCATCGAAAAACACGTCTTTCAATAACACTCTATTCATTATCACCTGCAGATGATGCACTAATTAAACTACTAAACGATTCACCACAATATAAAATCAACTTATCCAAAGGCTGTTGGACCAAATGAAAAAAGATAAATGAGAGGAATATAATAAATTTGTTTAAACTGCGTCATCAGAAATAGAAGATTTGTGTACGGAACTCAAACATTTTGATGAACTGCTACAAATACATGATTAGTACTTCAGAAAAGAAATAAATGATCGTGAAAAAATTTAAAAAAGGAATAGACATAGCTAAAATTGGGAGATCAAATATCGAAAAATGTGACAAAATGTACAAGGTAAAAATGGAAACAATTCAAGAGAAATGATAACACGTAAACTCTCTCCCAGAGAAAGACTGGAACTTTTATCTGTAATTGCTCTGACTATAGTAAATTTGGTAAAAGGTTTTGTAACTGGTGGCGTTCAGCCTCTCAGCCTCAACCTACTTCAACATCGCCTACTCTACCTACTCATGACAAATCAGTTGTTGACAAAACAAAATTAACAAGGGCTTGAAAAAGTTAGGTGATTCATTGGTTGGTTTTGTAAAAACTGTCTGGTTTTTTTTGCCTTGATTTTTCCAGTTTTATGTGGTGGATTTCTAAAACTGCTACAGATTGCATTAAACTGTTCATACTAATGCTGTTGTTGTTTAATCTGAATGCATCGTGATCAGGTAAAGGTATCTTACATTCAGACAGCAGTTTTTGCATCTTGAATTAGCATATAATTTTTATACTGCTTTCACTAACTCAAGTAGATTTTTTTTTTTTTTTTTTTTTTTTTTTTTTAAATTTTTATGTTGTTAAATTGATTGGTCAAAGTGACTGAACAGATTTAATGTATTAAACTTGTGCAAATATATTGAGCTCTATTTACTGTTTTACCAAATACACATATAATTTCTTTTGATTTTACACTCTAATCTGTTCATTTCCTCTATTGTAATACCATAATAATTTTGTTTCTTTCGCACAATCTTTGCATAACGTTGCGCGACCAATGTTTTTGCTTCCGTGCAACATCAAACATCGTCTCCTCTGAGTATGGTTCTAGTATTTGTTTCAGCATTATGACCTCAATCACTATCAATGTTCCGGAAAAACTGAATATTCCATATTTATATATATATATATATATATATAGATATATATATATATATATATATATATATATATATATATATATATATATATATATATATATATATATCTTATGTATGGCGAACTGGTTTTTACTTCATCCAAATTGTGCAAAGATTTTCCAGCTCAAGCTGATTTTGGTTACTTTTGTGCTAATTCGTTTAGATTGAAGTTTTAATAGATCAGTAAAAATTATTCGTGGTAAACACTGTGTCTAGGAAAAATGATGGAATGATCGAGTGTCGTGTGAATCCCTGCAATAACTTCTTTGAATAAAATTTGAAAGAATTCTATACATCCTCATGATTGCATCAAGATTTATGTCATGTTTATTGTCCTTTATTGAGCCCCTCCTTTTCATTTCACTCAGTGTTTTCCCCAATCCCTGGTTTCGGTTTCCATTACATAGCGATGAAGGCAGAAGAGGGCTGAGTGACCCACGGAAAGCTTATATACGGACAACTGGGCAGATCCAGCACGTTCATTATGTATCTGTGTAACCGTTGCTCTGATTAGATGTATGCAAAACGTGTTTATTTGTGACATCATAAAGTTTATCTATAGGTCATACACTGAGCTTTAAATAGATAGGGAAATACTAGCAACAGACAATAGCATAGCAACACTGTTCAATGTTAAATTAATTTTAAAGAAGAAAAATTATATCACTGTATTGAAAGTTACAAAACAAAATAAGAAAAAAGTCCTTTATGCAGCAATTAAAAAAAACTGTTGACGGCAATGCGTTGAAACATTTTTTTTTTCAAGAATGACACATGTGCGGCATGGAGTATGTTAGTACAAATTAATGCATGAAAATATAAACAAAGAACTATGTACAGTCTGATTAAACTACTGGAAGTTGGTTGCATCATCATTTAAAGTTTGACAATGCAAATTTTCAAATGTTTACGAATCCAGTTAGAAGAAAAGTATCTGTGTTAATCATGACGGTTTCAAAGTTAACAGTGTTTGGTTTACTCAGCAGATACATAGGGAAAAAATTAGCTCTTTCCCACTTTAAAAAAGCACAATAAACATATTGTGAAAGTCATGACCCAATTCGTGTTTGTCAGAGAGTGGGCAGAGCTATACCCAATACTGAAAAATCTACCAACTTCTATGTCTGTGACTACTACAACAAACACGAAAAAAATGCGTTACCATGTCTGGTGGGAATATAGTCAAATATTTTTAAAAATCAAATTAATTTTTAAATATTATATCATTGATACGCTTACATCTATGCAAACATTATCCTTAAAGGTTTGTGTGACCTACTTTCGTATATTTAATTTCTGCCAACATATTGTTGATTTCAGAATTTTATATAGTCCATAATCATTAAAAATATCCATCACAAAAAATCGGCCATTTGGAATGAAAAATATCCATGCAATATAACTGGTATAATATATCATAGAGAACGTGTGAAATTTTATCGTTCTTATTGCAAATAATTCAATGCCAAACGTCAATCATTCTGGCTTAAAAAAGATTCTGACTGGAACTCTTCCTAATTCACCATAAACAATGATATTAGATGCAGATTTTCTTGTCTTTAAAATAGTTTTTGAAAACTGCATATGAAATGCCTCAATGATATCACATTTTTCAAATTCCTAGACCTCTGTTTAATAAATAATATTGGCAAAATCAAAGTGTCAACCAAACAAACAAACAGCAAAAAAAAAAAAAAAAAAAAAAAATCAGCCTGAGATCTATTTGTAAACCCAGCTTTATAGCGTTTCTTAAAACAAAGCAAGTAGTTTTCCTGTTGTGCTTGACACGACCGGCTTTCGCTTTGTTAAAGTTACATTTACTTGGAAAAGTAACTCCTAGATACTGACAATCATTTACGAATTCAAGCTTTTCACCGTTGTAGGTAAAATTTAAAACTTCATTCATTCTTGACTTGGAAAATGCAACTAACTTTGTAGTTTCTGTATTTACATCATGTTTGCAGGTTTGACAGTATTGCTTGCAGTATAGGGGCTAACTGAGCAAATATTACTGTATCATCAAAATGAAGTAGCAAGTACAGTTTGTAGTAGACATCAACATTTGAATTATTTCATAAAATATGAGATAAATCAATAATATTATTGAAAAATTTATACACATGTGAGATAAATTTAACAAGATCAGTAAAAAATGAAACTTTTGAGCAAAAAGAACGTTGCCTTATAGAGGATATGGCGTTTTTGTGTATAAACTTTGAAGAACATTCAGCAGTTTACCATCAATAGAGAGACAAATTCTATCCACAGACTCAAAACCCTCTCGGTAGTCAATGAATGCGCAATATAATTTCTTGTTTCTGTATACAAACAGATAAATTAGACATTTTAAATTAAAAATATGATCAATAGTACTGTAACTTTTTCTAAAACTAGCTTGCTCTCCACAAAACAAACCAATATTTTCGTGATAATGATTTAATCTCTTAAAAACGATCTAGGTAAAAAGTTTGCCAAAAATAGCCAAGGATAGATATTCCTCTGTAATGATCAGGATTACAAGGATCACTTATATAGAAATAGAAAAACAGTTGCAGAATTTTTATTCATGCTAATTCACAATATTCATTTTCGAAAGTTAATTGTGGGGGAGGGGGCGACAAATACCTTTGCGCTGGCCCTGGGTCTGTGCTATTAGTTTTTCGTCTATTTGTTGAGCTAAATTTGAGTTACACGTGTATATGGAACTTGTATTTGATATTTGTAAACAAAACTGCATTAGATACCAGCCACAATTTAAATAATTCTCAACTTCTATTACAAAAGTAAGCTTAAATTTTATTTATGTGCATATGAAAGAGTACACACTTTTTCACAAAGCTTTGCTGCAGTTTTCATTTCTAAAAAATAGGCCTTCAGTTGAATTGAAGTAAATCGTACTGTGCTAGACTTACTAGTTATCGACCACACGATAAGGGGAGCAAATATAATATAGAACACTCTACTTTCCAGCCAAAGGTATGCGTGGATTTTACTCATGTGCTAGTCATGGTGAAACGTGATAGCTACACTGGAAGGGAAGGGTGTTATGTGATCATACGTGTCATATGTTATATTATGGTCCACAACTATGTACACACCTGAATACACATAGTAGTCTCTAACTGTACTGATAACTTAATATATATTGGTAGCTTCACAGTGGGTACTATGGTTTATATATATATATATATATATATATATATATATATATATATATATATATATATATATATATATATATAATGACACCAATATAATCTAACATGTTTGAGAGTTATAATTCTTTTCAAGCAGGAATCAAACAAACCTATGCCGCAAGTTACGGGAACTATCGCCTAGCTCTCATGCATATATAATGTATGTCTATATGTAATTCAGTACAATTCAATTCAGTTCATTGGCATACAATCCAATGACAGGATTATCACTAAAACAACAAAATATTTCACAGACATACACGTAGAATATGCCATATGACAGGTGATATACATTAGATATATAGCCATAGAAAAATATATTTCGTTAATGTCATTCCTACAAAGTATAAATATAAATTTTCTTGGTCACTTATTTGTTTATATATAAATGAGATTCTAAGCTTACGATTCTAACAAAGTTTCTATCAATCTGTACCAGCCTAACATCATAGAAAAACAGTTCTTGTTAATACCATAATTATTCTAAGTAGAAATATAAATTTGTAACAGTTATTCGTTTTACAACACGATGGTATGTACGTACGTATGTATGTATGTATGTATGTATGTATGTATGTATGTATGTATGTATGTATGTATGTATGTATGTATGTATGTATGTATGTATGTATGTATGTATGTATGTATGTCCAGTTTTTGTCAGGTGAAGTAAAGAAAGCAAGGAAGCGAACAAACATAACCGGTATTTTTAAGATTGATTTCAAATCAGAATTGTACCATTTGCTCGAAAGGTAGTCAACCACAAAATAATAAAATTAAAGTGCCACATAAGTCACACAAAGATCATTATGGAATCACACCACGAAGCATTAAGAAAGTCAATATGTAACTAGTGGAATATATTACTGTTTTTGTCATGAAAATTAAGATAGGTTTTACCACCACCCTTGAGATATTCGCCTTTTTCAAATTGTGGATGTTAAGCGGTTGTGCGTCTAGCTTTGACCAGTTCCATACGGAGGGAATAGTAAAAGTAACCACTAAATACAAGTCTAATATTATTAGTGTAATCCTAGTAACCACTAAATAAAAGTCTAATATTATTTGTATTTGTGACTTAGTGGCTTCCTCGATGTATCGCAAACATCATGTTCTTACGATCGTTATCGATATAGAGACGATACAGTATACATGAATGGCCGCTGATAGAGAATACCTAAATATAACTGATTTGAAACAACAGAGTCGGTAGATTGTTAAAAATTCAACAAACCAGTAGAGAGTTGAGGTAGAATTTCTAAATCGACACTGAAGATTTTTTTTTCAACGACAATTTTATTCGCGGGGTATCAATTAGATGGATTAATGCGGTTGCTACAAACAGCAAATGTAAAACTTAAAAGTTAAATCTACCCTTGAAGTGAATAAGACCCCATTTAAAATATATATTTGTACAAATCCTAATTTACAAACAATTAAAAACTAGAATCTGAAAGTTAAATATATATAATTTTTAAATTTGTCTTGCCCTAAATAAAAATATGAATTATTGCAGAAGCAACTTTATAAAGACTATGAGAAAAACGAAGAACAAAACACATGTGTGAACTTAATATATACACATAGTGATTATCCTAATAATAACGTGTATATCTTAGATAATATCAGGAAGTAGTAGTGGTATCGTGCCCTCATAGACACTCCATATTCACCTTATCAGATAAGAGAGTGCATAACTAGAACAGACCTTGGCCAAGATCTACACACAAGATGACGATCCTGACAACTCTTTTAGTCCTAATTTTTCTCGAAGGTATGCTGTTTCTTATTTTATCGCTTTAAAAAAATTAATATTCGTCAATTGGGTGTATTGTCTGTACATATAAATGTAAGAGAACGCATTGCAATGAATACAGACTGTCTGCCTGTCCATTGCAATGAATACAGACTATCTGCTGTCCATTGGTTGTAGGATGAAAATAGGTAACACAGTTAGGTCATACTCTGATAATGTAATGAAAGATAATTGATGAGAACTGACGTTCTCGCCAGTTTTTGATTTCATTCACCTTTCATTCACCTTTCATTCACCTTCAACAAATTCCACAAATGGATTTGTTGTCAGGTATCCAGCAACATAACCAGTCAGATTGCATTGTTGTCAGCTGCCCAGCAATGTAACCAGTCAAATTGTATTGTTGTCAGCTGGTCAGCAACATAACCAGTCAAATTGTATTGTTGTCAGCTATCCAGCAACATAACCAGTCAAATTGTATTGTTATCAACTGGTCAGCAATATAACCAGTCAGACTGTATTGTTATCAACTGGTTATCAGTCAGACAGTCTAGGTCTATATATATATATATATATATATATATATATATATATATATATATATATATATATATATATATATATATATATATAACATGTTTTTCGGGTTTTTGGGAAGGTTTTGTTGAACACACTGTGGGTCGAAAAAATCCAAAACCTGCATATGGAGGTTTTGAGTAATTATCGGCCATTTAAGGTTGAAAATATTGTTTTTTAACATACATTCGTATCATTTATTTGTCAGTGGCTATGTTAAACGTGCTATTTATTTAATGTTTGGAAAAATCGACGTCTGATACGCGTCAGCTACTTTTATACAGTCTGTGATCACGGGTGTGTTTTCTTCTTTGCATTACTATGAGGCTGGGTGTTATCGAGCTTTTTTCTTACGCTGAACAAAATAAAAAATAGTCTATTTTAGCACTGCCCGCTACCAAATGCAACAAACTATGCATGATGTTCATACCATGGGAGTTTTGTTTTGAAGAAGCCAACTTGTCGTACATAAACTATGCATGATGTCCACACCATTGGATTTTTGTTTTGAAGAAGCCAACTTATCGTACATAAACTATGTATGATGTCCACACCATTGGATTTTTGTTTTGAAGAAGCCAACTTGTCGTACATAAGATTTGCATGATGTCCATACCATTGGAGACTTGTTTTGAAGAAGCCAACTTGTCGTACATAACATTTTATGAGCAACAGTCACATCCTTGTGTTTAAGCTAACATTAAGGATGATCGCTACGGAAATGAGAGGGTATTTAACTATTTGAAAATTTCAGAAAGAAGAAAGCACAAATGTTCACCATTCGACAGGTAAATACTGTATATTTACATCTGTTAATAATCACAAGCATACATTCTTGCATGATCCTGAGATTTTAAATTATATAATGAGCTTGATGTCTGCCCTTCTCCAGTCGGGATAAAGACAATCTGGTACAAATCCCGGACAATCAAAACAGATAAGCACATTAATCATGGGTTTGCTTATACCTTAAATCATAATCAAAAAGTTTCCAGAGGAACAGTTTGTATTAATGTTCTTTACAATGTGTTGGGTAAAATTGCATATCTATATCACCAATATAAACGTTTTATACATCGTTTTATACATCGCTGAAGGATTGAAGAATATCAAATGACAACTACAAATATGTATATGATGTCATGGAACCGTGTAACCTTTAAACACTTTCAAATCATTAAGGATACTTGGCTGCTATGTTGATTTTGTTTCTTCGGAATTTAGGAACGTTTATATTAAAAACTACATACTTGGTAGACCTTGAAAAAGTTGTGGAAGTGTACTAGAATATCGTAATACATTTCAAAGAAACTTTAGATGATTGTAGTAATAGTGGATATGTACTGGTACATATCCACTCATTAATTTAGAAGCACACGACAAGCTCATGGTCCACATTTAAAGATATTGGGGGTAGAACTGATACTTGTAGCAGTCTATGCATGTTCCTGATGATTAGGTGTGGAATACGAGGTGAAATTAGTTTGATACCACATACATATACTGAAGCAAACAATGGATACTACTAGGACAAATATGGAGTGACAAAGCATGATGACGAATACGAAAGGTTAAGGTTACACGGTGCGGACAAAGTCTAGTTATTTATTAGTACCTAGATACTAACAAACTATGTGGGGAGCCATAACCCAATTCACGCAGGTAGAAAATGATGAACAAAGCAGATTGGTACAGGAAAATGTGTTTAATTACCAGATGACTACGGTACACATTGTTTTGTTTTAGATGTGGATTTGGATATTCCAATACACTTGCATGACTATTTCAAGTACTACCCGGTAGCTTCAGAGAAATTAATCGTAGGGAACAATTATTCAGAGTCGCAGTCTGATAGATGATTACAAGGGTACAAAACCAACTGTACCAAACTGTTATGTACCTTGAAAAACCAATAGAAAAGTGGCATTTACCTCCGAAAATTAAAGTTGTACCCACAGTTAGGTTTAAAAGGGAAAACGATACACATAGATATCTACTTTGATCAATAGTCGTGGCTTAAACTCTGCAGTGAAAGGAATAACAATTTGTTCCAGAAGGTTGAATTTTGTTTTCAAATTAATGAATAACAGTGTATTTAGTAAACAAAATGGAGAATCGATTGATAAGAGCAGTAGTTCAAATATCTACAGATAAATATAGATGTTTTGAATATCATTTGCCAGAAAAACAATTATCGATGATTTTGAAAAGTAACAGAATCATATTTACGGTGGAATAAAGTGTTAGAATTATCTAAATGGTCGCATTTTACTGCAACAATTTGAAAACCAAATACGGGGATAGAATGAGAATGTTTCTGCCTGATATTGATTCATTGTGAATCTACGTTGAGACAGAAAACTTTTACAATGACGCAGTGTCTCACCAATATATAATATATTTGATATCCAACGCATGCATACAAATGTTGAGGGACTTTTAAAGATGAGGTGAACGGTATTTCAGTTAGAGAGTTTTGTAGGTTAAGATCAAAACGTTATTCAAGGCTGATAAAAAAGAGACGAAAGGTCGTAAAGGAATACAAATATATAATCAAAAGAAGTTACATTCGAAATGTACAAAAAGTACTTATTCAACCATAATGAAAATTGTCAATAGATGAATTTGCTCAGGTGAGACAATCATGTTATGCATAGCACCAAATGAAAAAAGCATTATCCAAGTATTACGACCGTCGTATTTTACTTGACAACATAAATTCTCTACCTTGTGGTCAAGCCAGTAGTTTGTTATTGGAAGGGTATTCAAGTCTGCTTGTTTATAATTTCTACTTTCATTTCATGCAGAATAGTATCGTTCCCTTCAAACAAGTTTCATTGCTTTCAATTGTTCTGTTCTCCTTGCTGACAAGCAAAACATTGCCACTAAACATTAGTTTGGATAGGTTAGTTGCTCTCTTTTTTACATCGTGAAAATTGCCACATTAATTAATCATAAACAATGTATTTGTACCTTAGTACACAGCAACCAGTAACTCTAACCACTTATCCAATTTTATCCACAGATCTTTTAGGAACACCTTTGTATCTTTAAGTACCAATTATATTGTACGTGTTGTTGATTCGAACACATGGACAGATAATAACGATTTAATCGAATAAGTCTCTCTATTAAGTCTCTATCAGATCTTGTACAAATATAGTCTTTCCACTATATATCCTGTGTAAATATAGGTTGTACTAATACTTAAACCATAATTTGTTTAAGTTGATTGTTTTGAATATTTACCTGAGCATTAGATACAAGCTTGATATACACTTCGTAATCATCTATATTTTGTTTCTTCTTCTTTTTGTTGATTTGAAAGTGAATACCTTACTGGGCGTTACCTAATTGAAGACAAGTACCGTACAATATATGATCAAGTGTACTTTTTAAATTATGCAGCTGTTATTAATGTAAAAAGTGTAACACCTGCGTTAATAATTTCTGTGTGCTTTTCGTGTTCATCAAATAAATATTTTGTGGTTTCTATAAACTTTTGTATCAATTAGATACCACTGGAATGAACCATATTTGACAGACCTTTTATAGTCATTGAGAATTCTTATTTTGCTGAGTTATTAAGCTATTCTGGATCACGTTCTGAAGCACAAGAACACCCTTTAATCTCATTTTGGGTGAATCAAGTGTAAGGTTAGATGAAATTGTATTGGCTGGTATGTCGAAAGTTCTCTCCCTGGTGATATAGTCGTACAACAAAGTAGTTCCATTTCTGTACTTGCCATTATCTGATTGTGTAATTGATTCCGAAGTAATTGCATCGTACTGGAGGCAAAGGTTTTCCAGTTTGTAGTCTTGATTTCAACCTAATATCACTTCAGATGTTTTTGCAAGTGTTATATTAAATATGTAATCATGAAGAAGAGCAAAAGAAAACATCGGACAATGATCTGCTATACTTCGAACTATCTAAATTTTTCACTATTTGTATTAACTGAATAATGTACCCACACATCTTTGTAAGGCACATTATGTAGTCATTCAACTTGAACAGATCATATCTACCTAGGATATGGTTATGATTTTAAACAGTATTCTACCTAAATCGTTTTAATAGAGTGGTATTTGTATCTGTTTTTACCTTAGCACCAAGCAAGGCAAAGAAACTACCTGCTGCAATGGATATACTTGAAGTTAGTAGCTATGGTATACTAACTTGCAAAGTTAGTTATGTTTAATGTTGCTCGAGGTGTGTGATAATACTGATGTCTTGGATTGAGGTATTTAACTCCACGTGCTTGTGATGAAGTGTCTGTTTAACATAGGTTGCCCATTTGTTATTTATTAACAACACATGTCTTCATACCATTTAAAAAAAATATTACAAAAATTTCAAAAAAAGAATAAAACATAACCACAAATAACAACCATCATGAGTTCAGTGAATATGTATTATCATTTTACCTGCTCATTAGAGGACTGATAGTAATCTTTTAGTTTTAACTGTAGTGGCTCTTTAAGGTTTACGGTAGTGTCTGGGTATGTAGAGGCATTTCGAGCTAAAGCATCATGAATTTGTTCACGTACTTAGTATCATAAACTTGTCTTTTCCATCTTATATTCAAGTAGTCAAGTCTCTTGTCTCTCTTTCTTTTGAACTCTGCAGATTTCCGCTGTATTATTTTTCCATAATTTTAGCATGCACAATAGTTTCTTGTTCTACTCCATCTGGATCAAATAGATTGGACAGACGGCTGCTTCTTGCAAATGCTCGAGTGTTAGCTATTTCTCCTCCAATCATTTCTCCTGCTACAGCAATTTTATTTTTTCTAGCGATAAATAATAGCAGTTTCCTTTTACAAAACATTTATTGTGATGTATTTAATTGTAAAATAATTTGGTACTTATTGGATATTTTAAAAAAAAAAATTAAAAAAAAAAAATTCATGAGGATATCTAGAATCACTTAATGTTATCCCATAAAATTAAATATTGTTTTCTTCCAGATGGAACCTCTTTTACTCTTAATAAATAAAAAAAGAAACCATTTGCAGATTCATTGTATAAGTAGTATGTTGATTGTTTACCTATAATCATACATACAAATCTAAATATAATGGAACATATAAGTTGAAAATTATATATGAGTCAGACTTGTGTATTTGAATAATATCATGATGTAAGATATCTATTGTGTGCGACGTGTATTCAAGAAAACGTGATAGAGCATAATTAGATCCATATTTATTACCAATGGGGTGTTGTTTCAGACTTAAAAATATCAAATAACCCTTTTGTTTCTTCATTGACAATATTGATATTCGTTTATACATTTATTTTGTCTTGCACGTCATTAACTTTTCTGGTTTTAGCATTGTACCTTGCGATATACACTTTGTAATTGTTACTTGGAGTGATTTTAACTTTTGAGTAGTGTTTTAATTATTCAACATCTGTATTTTCTTTGCTATCACCGTTTGCAGTCATTCTTTTTTTACTTTCTTCACGTACATTTCAACGTTGTAAAAACCATTATGGATTAAAACAGACCTAGTTTCATTATTTTCTTTTATTTAGAAAAATATAGTGTTTTTTTGAGCTCATCTGAAATAGTATAGTAACCAACAATAAAATCTATTCCCTGCAATAGTATTGGTAGTTTACCATTTCTGCTATCAACTGGATGGGTACAATCAATTTCGTCTCTCAGGGGGACCGTATTGTAATATAGTTTTCCATTTATTAGTCCCAAAATGGGTTAAGAAGGTGTATGCTTATCTGCATACACAACTGTATTGGAATAATTAGCACAGAAAAGCCTATACACCTTTAATTAATACGGAGTGAACATTATTGAAATAGAAATTAATGTACTGGGAATCGAATGATATAATCATACATCTTTATAGTCCCCTAACTTTCTAAGTATTACTGTGAAGTATAGGGTTCACCCAGGATCTTAATTTAACAACTGAAATGTGCTACACCTGGCGTGATTTCTTTTTATACCTAGTTCAACATAACACAAGAGAAAGAATATACTGTATTTCTAGGTTGCCTATCGGCTCCCGCTGACCAGAAGCGCATACTGTTTGGCAGCGCCGGGGAATTCAAGGAGAGCTCAAGTGGGAGCATGGGAAGTTTCGGATCAAGTAATTTTGTGGTACCGACGGGTTTCGGAGGCGGTGGCTTTGCAGGCTATAATCCCTTCTTGCTCTTTTCAGGAGTAAATGGAGGAACAGGTACAATACATCAATACATTTACAGAGCTTATCTCTTTTTGACTCCTATATTAAATTACTGTGTATATGTTCCCGAGATAGAAGTCTGTTATAGATATGTACACCCAACGCGAGATATGCTTATACGGAAGGTGGAAGGACGAAGTATCCTCAGCGAAAAACTATTTACCTAATTTCCGATTGTTCACATGAGGTATAGCCTTTTCATCAGATGTGACAGGGTAATATATATATATATATATATATATATATATATATATATATATATATATATATATAAAACAATAATCTAATTAAATTATTATTGAACCTACGTATCTGAAATTTGAACATGTTTCTTTTAAGCTTAATATGAAATCAGGAAAAAATCTGAATTCTTAATTCTTTCGGTAATAAGCTTTTAGATTAATTATATATGACTAAACACAATTCTAGACCAGACTACTATACATCTTGGAAAAAACAATGTTACAACTTGAAATTGAGGAGATTCTACAGTAAACAACATTAAAACTGGTCATTGCATATTATATTTGGCCATGATCGATGAGTATATAAATGAATTACGGAGTCAAAATCGTTTATAAAATCACTGAAGCGTGACGATGCATTGGTAGGTTATACAATATTTTTGTGCCTCTTTGGTATAATCAGTCTAACATGATGTAGGAAGTTTTGTTCATTTTGATTGAAGGAAGACCGCTAAACTGGAAAATGCCTAAAACCCTGTATTTTTTACTATCCTCGCCTGACTCTGAGAGATGTGCAACGAGCCAGACTCTGGTAATGATCTGTATATTTGATTGTGACCAATATACTACAAAATCTCTTAACATTATTTGTACATAGGTGATAAATGTAAACATATTTAGTATACACATTAGAGATGGTAGAATGCATTGGTGAAAAAGCGGGCAATGCCTGCCCCTTTTATGTACCCAGCCAGTACTTAGTGTCACAGTAAAGCGGACAGTGCCTGCCCCTTTTTATGTACCCAGTACTTAGTGTTACAGTAAAGAGGGCTATGCCTGCCCCTTTTATGTACCCAGTACTTAGTGTCACAGTAAAGAGGGAAATGCATGCCCATTTTATGTACCCAGTACTTAGTGTTACAGTAAAGAGGGCTATGCCTGCCCCTTTTATGTACCCAGTACTTAGTGTTACAGTAAAGAGGGAAATGCATGCCCCTTTTATGTACTCAGTACTTAATGTCACAGTAAAGCGGGGTATACCTGCCCCTTTTATGTACCCAGTACTTAGTGTCACAGTAAAGCGGGCTATGTCTGCCCCTTTTTATGTACCCAGTACTTAGTGTCACAGTAAAGCGGGCTATGTCTGCCCCTTTTTATGTACCCAGTACTTAGTGTCACAGTAAAGAGGGCAATGCATGCCCCTTTTATGTACCCAGTACTTAGTGTCACAGTAAAGATTGCAATGAATGTCCATTTTATGTACCCAGTACTTAGTGTTACATTATGACGATTTGTAAGATTCTCCTTCAGAAGCGAAAACCTGTTTTAACAATAAATATTTGATGTGTTCTGTCCAAAACATAAACACAAATATGAAAATCGTGCTAATTATGTGATCTACGTGCTATTAGGAACGCTGACTAATGTGTCAACCAATCAAAGACTTTACCAAATTTCTGGTAAGCCTCGTTTTGAGCGTTACAAACGTTTGTATAAACGTTTACCAGACTCTCGCTCAGCGTAGATTCCATAAAGTCACGCGAGAGTCTGGTTGAACGAGTTGCTAAATTTAAACAGTGCATAGTAAACAATGTCTTTTCTGTCAGAAATTACCAGTTTTCTAGTAGTTGTTTTTTTTATCAGCTTTCTTCCATATTTTAATTGAACAGATTTTATCCTCATAAACTCCTGATTGGACTACACGAACACAAACTTATTACTTCAAAAATCGAATCGGTACACCGACACGCCTAAGTGGTTTAAGGAACAAGTTTTACTCTGTACTTACTCACACTTCAGTGACCTTGAAATTATATATATATATATATATATATATATATATATATATATATATATATATATATATATATAAAGAATACAAATCATATGGCGAATAACAGAGACTAATAGAATCTATGTTGTGGCTTGCATTGAGACAAGGAAATCCCAGTCAAGGGGTTACATTATGTGTCTCCCGAAGAGGCAGAGCCTCGTGGGGAGACATATAATGTAATGCAGCGAGCGTGATTACCTTGTATCGGTGCATACCCCAACATAGATTATTTTTCTCACCCAATTTGTTGCATTAAAAGTAGATTAATCTTTCACTTATGCAGTATAGTTTGCACATGCAACACATACAGCATTCATAAGGTATAATTATTTCCTGACATTTTCATATCGGTCATCCGGTCTTATAATGTTTAATAAAAAGCTACAGAATTATCTCAGTAGAATCTAACTATATCTGCCGCTCTTACAAACAAACAAACAAACAACGCCAAAAAGCAACAATTTAACATAATAATTAGTTATAATTGTTACGTGTTGTAAGTATTGCACGATGTGCGTCTCAAGCCAGATGCTATTGTTTTGTAAACAGCGCGCATTAATACGAATATGTTAATGAAGGCAGTGGCGTAACCTGTCGATCCAAAGTACACAAGTTGTACGCGTGAGAAAATAACAATATAAAAACATTTTATAGTATTGCTGTATTATCACATGTAATCGATATATGTTATTTGAAAATAACAATAAGTAATTGACATTTTATTATAAGGATAACTTTAAACTTTCATCACTTCTAATTTGGAAAAGTTCTATGGTAGCCAATGATACGATACTTAGTACACAGCTCTAACGAAGAGAATAGGCCTAATGTAAAACAATTGATATGTGTTGGATTATTCATGGATAATTAGAAATCTGTGTCACTTTCATATATAATTCTCCTTTTCTTTGGAAGAGATGAAACTGTTTGTGACATACTGGTTTTGTAATTGACATTGATTGTAAAATTACCGCCGTATATGAAAGACGCCTCAAACACACTGTGTTATACACTACCCAGCTGATAACCATCTGAGGATCTTTCCACTTCATGATATTGTTGGAAATATATACTTTCTGTCCTGGAAATATGACAAGTGTCGCTATTACTAGTGCAAGTCTACGCTACAGGGAAAACCTCTAGTGGAATAGCGTGTGGGCGGATGAATGAACCACTCTGATTGGTAAGTGCATGAGTTTTCATTTGTGATTGCATGATCATGTTTGATTCAACAGTGTCGGATCGGGGATTTTGGCAAAGTCAGAAAAAAGCAGGTTTGACATAACATATTTCTGGTTGTTAACAAAGTTTGCAGTAGTTGTTGAGAGAGTTAGAATTTTTGTGGCCAGTGATGTGTATAGCCCGAGTATCTGGAACATTGTTTTCTATTAGTTTCTGACATAAATATTTTCTCACGTTTGAGTTTGTAATTTGATCAGAAGCCAACTTGGGCAAGTTTGCTTTCACAGATATTATTTTCATTAAGGTACTAAGCTTTCTTGCCCCAAATTGTGCCCGTAAAAAAAAACACATTGCAAAATTTGGCCCAGGTGCATTGATATAAGTTACAGGGGCAAGGTAGAATGGATGGTCAGGGTCACAAAAATCACCGGGACGTTTGTTCTTATAACATTTGTAGATACAGGACACATATGTGGAAAGAGAGAGAGTTAGTGTTCATCCTTGGTTTTGTATTCCCTGTCTTTCATACGTCCTCCCCTGTCCTTGTCTTCGTCTGGCTCTCGTTAAACTCTAAATATTCTAAATTAAGTTCACAATCTTGCTTTAAAGAGATATCTCCCCACTTTATGTTTCTTTGTTTTTCACCCCCTTCCTGTACCCCAAAATGCAGCGTAGTTTTAAACCATTAAGTGTTTAATAAACTTGATCGTGTGTTAGGGCTCAACAGCGAGGATTCAAGCAGTTTATTGATGTCATCATTACTGACAGTCTCAGCAGTTTTGGGTTTGTTTTCTTTCCCTTTCTTCTTCGGGACTTTCTGTTAACTTTGTAAGGTGTCTCTTGATTGGAATAGTTCAGGGCCACAGACCACTGCATTTGCATCTGTATCATCATAGGAACCGGTCAAAACTTCCCATCATACATATTACAAATGATAGCGTAAAAGTTGTATGACACACTTTAATTTATGATCAGCTACCATATAGCTAGACTTCGTGTGTATGTCTGTCTGTCTGTCTAAAAATGTTTTGTATTATGTGTTATCTAAACTGGAGAGACCTTAGGTTGCTTTATGAGTGAAGTACTTTTTGTTTTCTCTCTATTGATGTTTTTATTCTTTTGCTGTTGTTGTTGTTTGATTTTGAAACAACTCCGTCAGGCACAGCAGAAGACATCAAGGGTTGTTTCCATTGAAAAGGTAGTTCCTAGCGCGAGGACACCATGACCGAGACAACCGGGCTGAGACAACCAGACTGTGGTAAGAAATGTAAGGGTAGCAAATTAGCTAGATTTCTCTGTCGCATGGATTAAAAATCCTAGTCAGAGCAAAGCTAACACCAATCGCAAGTGAAGATAGTCTTTAAGTATGGTACTGGAACATCTGGCCCCTGTGGTGATAAAAGGTGCAAAACGTGTCAACATATGACAGAGACCAACACATTTTCTAGCACAGTGACGAGTGAAAAATTGAATATGCATGGCCCAAACAAAACATGCAAAACAGAGGATGTAAATTATTTCATCAGATGTAAGATCTGAGGCCATCATCGTGTGGGAGACACCGAAAAGCTACACAAAAGGATCAATTTTCACAGATCTGATTGGATGATAAACAAGCTGGACAGAAGTTCAGTTGCAGAAGACTTATCTTCCCCTGACCATACGTTCAATAATATAATACTAACTGCAATTGCCCACAACAGCAGCTGGAGTTCCGAAACCAGCAAAGGAAAGGAATCTTACTGGATACGCCGCCTAAGAACACTGAAACCAAGCTGCACTAATCAAGAAAAATCCAAAAGGGCATCCATATGCAAATAAAATCATGATCTACTTAGAGTCACTATTTTTTTCAATTAAATCATTCGTTCATTCAGTTCATTATTCAATCACTCACCTATAATTACTGCTGTTTTTTTGTAGTTCTTGTTGGTATTCTTTTCAGAGTTGTGGCTATCACTGTCATTACAGAAACATTATATTATCCGGGATATAATCTACCGTTACACCATTTTACATTATGAACATGTATGGCGATATTACTCCTCCTTTTATAGGTCAATACAAACTAGGTTGCAATGTTATTATCGGAGTTCCTACCATTTAGGAGCGACACATACACTTTTTTTAAAAATAGCTCCATTAGACATAGTCATGTAAACTTTTGTAAATTCAACGCTTTCTTTTCTGTTTATTGTTTGTCTCTGTTTCCGTTGACAAAGACTCCATGACAGTCGAAAGCGCTTCTGATGACCTTTCCCTCCAATTTTACCACAACCCAGTTAGGAAGGATCGTGTAGGTAATACTAATGGTGGTGTCATAATATAAGTGAAAGAAATGCTTCATTTCCAAAGGTGACATGATCTTTAACTAAATTCTTTAGAATGCTTATGGATTGAACTTTCACTTAAACAGATACAAATTCTGGTTGGCTTACTCTATAGACCTCCAGATTCAAACATCGCGTATACATCAATAATCGGAGACTCCATACACCTTGCTGTTCATACGGGGATTAGAGATATACTTGTAACAGGCGACTTTAACTTCAATATGCTAAATCCACTCTCCAGTCAAAAAATGAAATCACTATGTGATGAGCTTTTCCTTTACCAATGCATTAATCAGCCCACTAATTTCATTGAAAACTCTTCAACCTTGATAAATGTGTTACTTATAATGAATAATGAAAGTTTAATTCTCAACGGGGTTAGAGATCCTTTCTTACATCAAGATATTAGATATCATTGCCCCATATATGGGATATTTAACTACAGAAAACCAAAGCGTAATTCGTTTCCGAAGGATATATGGATATACGGCCAAGGCGACTATAATCTCCCGAGACATAAAGCATCCACTACCGACTGGGATTGCTTGAAATGTGACGATATTGACAAATATGCAAAAAATGCCACTGACTACATAGTCTTGATATCTGGCCAATGTATTCCGAAACGAACTGTTAAAGTTAAACCATCAAAATCTCCATGGATCACAACAGCAAGCCAAAGGTCAATACGCAAACTTAAGAGAGCCTATCATACACATTCAATCGGGGAATGGCTGCCGCTGGTGTTTTATTTTCATAATAGTCAGAATCATTTTTGTCCACGTGTTCTTGTACTTGTTCGATGAGTATTTCTAGGACGAATCTGGTATGATCCTCGGTGATATTCAAGACTTGAGTGGCATGAATCATTTCTACCAAAGCCACCTTCCAATGAGATAGTTGTATGGGGTTTGAAGTAATTTTTGCCTTGAAACAACACAATCTGTTGTTGGGAAACATATCCAGAGAACTGTCACTAGATAAAGTCAAATAAAATTGATTATTCGTAGTTCAATTGTTCTTGTCACCTGAGGTGAAAAGATGACTTTCAAACGGTTCCAAAGGGCTGTGGCTAATGTTACTGCCTTTGTCGTTGCCGTTGCAGCTGTTATTATATTTCAACGATGGATTGGGAAGAAGATAACCAGTACAAATGATGAGTAAAATGATCTACAATTATTTATCGACTTGTTGCAAAGTCAAGTCTGCAATAGCTGCTCAAATTAACACAATAAATCACGACATTGTCACAGAAAAAGACGATTTGAACTGTTTTTCTTTTCTTTCTGGAGCTCTTGAAGAGATAAATTGAAGGTGACACTGTGTTTCAAGACAAGTTTATGAATTCGTCTTCTTTTTATAATTAATGATTTACGATGCTGCAATCCAAGAATCGAAACTAGGCGGATACTCTTTGCAATGTACTTTGAATTCTTGAATATGACGTTGTCCCACTTTGAGCATTCTTTGACCGAGAATGCTTTCGATATCGTAAAGTTTTGTAAATTCGAGAGATATTGTAAAAAGATCACAAGCTGCATCTTTGTTAGTATGAATATAAGGGTTCATGGTAAGAAACTAAGCGAGATTCTCGTGAAACATGTGATCGTTTGTTTTGCTTGGAGAAAGATTATCGTTATGCACAAGTGATTTTGTACAGCATGGATGAAATCCTTGTTCGAAGGCTATCGATAAGCACTGGAATAACATCTGGACAAGGAAAATTTCATTTTTGCGCTTCATTCATACTCTATCGAACCCGAGGGCTTTGATTCTACAATCGGATACTTTCTTGGAACCTAATACTTTTTTCTGAAAGTAAGGAGTACGCATCATGTTATTTCTCATGATTATCTATTATTTCCTGAGGAGGATAGCAACCTTCGTTCCATATTGACCCATGGCAAGACCTGTCAGTATTCTGAGCAAGAGCCCCGTGTGAATGAAAGAGTTGCTGCCCGTTGTAAGCGAAATCAACTGACTAAAGAGAGCTCGTTACGTGGCCTGCTATGTGTTCAATAAAGCGAGTTCCATGATATCCACGTGCACTGACTCGAAATAAAAATGTGTGTGATTGGTTTAAATTGGAAAATTTTGCATGCGACATGTGTCGTCTATGGAGCCCGCTATGATTATTCCTAACTATCTCGTCAGGTAAATGTAACAAACGATCTGACTGGATCTACGTTATTAGCTGCATTCAGTCAAATACTAACCACTAGATGCCGATTCGACTAGCTACATACGCCGAGGGTCGATGTGGAACAAAGTGGATCGACCACCCTTGAATAGCAAAGATGATGTCCGTCTGTCAGTACATATGATTGCAGGGCATCCCTCCATCGTGCCTTCTTGTCCTATATCATCGGTGTAATGACACAAAACTTCGAAATATACTTTTCCACATTGTGAGTTAGTACTATAGGAAAATTATTTTTGGGTTTACATCAGTATTAAAGAAATCCATAACTTTATAACAATAAAAAATATTTTTATAAATGCATTTGGAATTCATTTTCTCTAAGATAAAAATGCTAAATCCTATTACTTATTTCCTTACATGAAAATAGTAATTTCGTAACATGCAATTTCTGCAATATTAAAGAAGAATCTGTCTGTAATAATTGAATCGTCATACTATTCCATTTCTGCTATTTGTTCTTAGAGGCGTAACGTTTTCTATTAGTTTAGCATCTTCGCCATCTTTAGGAACTTGAATGTACTTTAAAACTTTCTTTTTCTTGACACTGCGATTACACATACAGTGATTAAATAGAAAAAAATGTTGTTGTAAAAGATAATGATATGCATGACACAAATAAGACCTTATAATTCACTTTCTATTATAAACTAAATATATTGGAGACAGTATACTAATATGCTAAGAAAAATCCAAAATATTTTAATGTACAACACATGATTATGATAATATCCCATAACAAATAACTTCTTTCTTGCACAGTCAATACTAACTTACTGTCTGAATCGCGAGATGCGGCAAAATAATGAAAATGTATTCTTTTCCCTGTCAGATAGCTGCACGTTTGTTATAAGCAGTCTTTATTTTCCTTTAAACAGAAAATGCATGTAATATATGTTATATATCATAAACGTTTTTAAAAACTGAACACGTTGATATGGCGTTCTTCAATGTTGCCAAATAAGAAACTGTGCGTCATTTTCGATGATTAATCAAATGACACTGACCAATGAGAGAGAGAGAGAGAGAATATAGTTCATAGGTAGATCGTACTTTGTCGAAACTGAGTCACAACTGGCTCTACAGATGTCTTCGTGTAATCACACAAATATCAATGTCATCGTTATGAATCTACAACAGGCCTAGTTCCAGCGGAGAGTGTAACCGGACAGTATACTACTTCGACTAAAAAGCGGAAGGATAGTAATTTACCCAAACGCGTCAAGTACCAGTAAGGCCAAGGCAGATGGCAGTTGAAGATATACATTGGCCGCTATTCGTGTTGGCAGCCTTGAGACAGGATGAAACAACCAGTAGATGGTGTACAAACGGTCCATCCTGAACGTAAAGTTGTTGAGGAACGTGACATAATGTGTGAAACATGGGAAGGCCTCAGCTTAAAAAGCTGTCTTCTTTGCTTGGTTCAGGCGTGAATTTTAGGTCCTATCAAAGGGATAGGATCTAAAATTCACGCCTGGACCAAGCAAAGAGGACCGCTTTTTTATTGGTCACTACTTTTCTGTCAAGAGAGCTTGGTGGCTAATTACATCAGTGCATTGACAAAAATTTGTTGAGTATTAAGTGATTATATGTGCCTAACAATATATGATTTGAGCTTGAAGTTTATTTTTCATTTTACCAGTACTTACAAATGGTGGAGGAAATCACATGTGCATGCCCATTGGTCAGTCCTGTCCGATGAAGTGTCCAAACGGTTACGTAACCAACCCGATGGGGTGTGAAGAGTGCCACTGTAAGACCATTCTTACACATACAGGTATATATCAGTGTGGCAGCTTTGGAAATACAAAAGTACCCACAAAACCATACAAAACAGAATTATTACTTTTGCATCACGTTATATCAATTATAAGTTTTATAATGAGTACAATAAATAAACAATATCAACGTAATATGATCGCACATTTTGAGGGCGAACTCTGAAGTCATAATGCAGTATTAATGTAGTATGACGATGGTGGTGCGGTGGTATTAGTAGTAGCAGCAGTAGTAGTAGTCACCGTTGTGGTAATGACGGCTTTGTGTTAATTGTAGTTTTGGTGATTATGACAATCGTCATGATAGTAATTCTTTTGAAGAAACTTTTTTTGTTTCTTGTAAAAGATATTTCAAGGAAATGTAATGCCTTTCAGCATCGTTGTAGAGCATAATCGACAAAGACAAGATTATTATTTTCCGCCAGGAATGTGGATCATTTTGTAATGACAAGTTTTGTTGTTGTGGTTTTTTTTTCCAGTCACAAATGAAACGTCGAACTTAGTTCTTTAATAATCACAGGCACAAAAATGGCATGTTAAAAGATATTATCAAAAACAAAATTGCTTCGAATGTGAATTACAGTCAAATTCTTCTTCAGTTTTAATGCCCCACGAATTAAATAACAGAAAATGTTTTCGGTAAATAATAACCTCTGTTGGGCATATACCGATACCAAGCTGAATCAAAAACACAATTTCGAGATCTCTTATGCCTGAGACGAATTATGGGTATAGTAGATACTGTCAAATATTTTAGATCTAACAGTGAAAAACATATTTTTGGCGTAAGTATTTTCCCCACGCTTTTTAAAGAAAAGGTGGGTAATAGTTTACCCTGCCCGTCCGGACGTTGGTTATTAGGTGCGTGATTAATGTCGCTCAACTACTCCTACACGGTTTGTGACAGAGGCTTCAAACCTTGGGATATAATCGGGGATGGTCAGCAGGAAAAAGTGATAATTAAGAAAAACGTTGGGCTGCAGACTTCTAGTTTTAAACTGCATTTTCTTTTACTGGTCATAGATATAACTACCTCTAGAGCAGACACAATATGGCATTTGTCTGTGTAAACAAGCAGTATAATTTAAGAAATGAAATGAGAATAAGCGTTGGCTCTACTAAGAATAACATACAAATTAGAGTTTGTAGATATTTTGCATTTACAGCATGTGTGGTATGAGGCACATAGTTGATATCTAGTGTTTCCTATTTAACTTCTTCGCCACAATAGTGTATCCTGAAATAATCAGTAAATGTACCAAAAGATATAATAGTTACTAAAGATTACTTTCTGGTTCCAACACTGAAAACCCTCCAAAGCATTCTTCTCCTTCCCAATTTAAACTCAAATCACTCGAAGTACATCCGAAGTATTATGACATCTGTTTGTTATATATAGAAAACATTATTCGACCTTTATAACTGTAAGAAAAGGAAATATGTCTGCTTTTGCATTGTGTTCTTGCATTCACGAAGATGTAATAACAAGAATCAGCTGATAAACAATTTCACTGCCGTCTGATTAAACCTCATGACCGCCAGTTAGTGTACACTACGTGATGACATATTGACGAAGAATCCCCTTAAGCCTTGGAAATATGACGTATATATACACCAGCAGTCGATTTGAAACTGTCGAGAATCTTGTTTAATTATTCATTAAAGCATGGCTAAATGCAAGAACCAATATGTTAAATTCAAGTTTAACAACACTGTCTGATCATGGGCTGATGCGCACATAATACTCTATAAAAAAGCGCAGATAAATGAATGCGGAAGGATATCGAGGGAGTTGGCTGTTTACTATGGAGGGAGTTGGCTGTTTACTAAGCATGAAAAGTTTGCTTAAAATATATGATAAAAAGCTGCATAATCAAATTTGCGTTTTTTGCGGTCTGATCAAACGAGCTTGTACTGGCCGAAAATCCATGACCTAAAATATTTTCCTATTTACGCGCGAAAATAGTTTTGTTCAAACCAGACAGGAAAAAAATTATCACAATTTATTTCTTAATGAAACGGTTTCTATTTCACTTCTAGAAAAAAAAGAATATGTTTATGACCTTAATTCATTTATTTAATGGTTAAATTTGCTCTTTGGTGGGATTCGATGTGCTTGTGTCTGGGGACGTTCACCTAGTCACCATATTTTCAGGTTTTCGTAACCGATGGTAAGGCCCAGTTACACTTTGGTCGAAACATTGACGACACTCGACCATGATCAAATCACCTGAAACGCAAACTAATGAACAAAGTAAAGCATGTTCGTAGTTAGAGCATCGCCAAAACACAGCCCAGCACTCCGATAAACTGTTTGGACGTTCTTTGTATATGTACCCTTAAGCTTCAAGTAATAGGTCACTTTTTTCTCAAAGGGACAAAGTTGTGTACTGTATACAACTTTACATAAAACAATGAAAGCAGAATTGTCAGTTGAGGACGAGACGGAAAAACTAGCGAATGGTATATGATATTATCGTATATGCTTCCCACATTACCACTGTAGACGGATTGATAGTAGTGTAGTTCTTGGTGAGAACGTCTATCTAATAATCATTGTTTATAATCTGCTAGAAAACACAACGCATGAAAGTAAGACAACAGACCATGCAAACGTTCTGCTAGTAAACACAACGCAAGCGACAGACCATGCAAACACTGTCACTAAGGAGACTGCAACTATCGCTCCAGCACCAAGGCCTACGGCCAACTCAACGTGTGACGACGCTAAGACACTATGCAGTCTGAAGTGCGCAGGAGCGGGGTACCTAGTCGATCCCAGTGACTGCACATATTGTGTATGCAAGAGCGACTTCCTGATTCCAACTGGAAGAAAAAGACTGTAAAGGGTAAAGGTGATATTACTCCAATACTGTCAAGTTTCAGATATGCTGGCGGAACGAATTATTTCAAACGAAGGAAATTTAGCTTTCGTTTTATAAGATTGTAATAGATGTAGAATTTTTGATATTACTGTATTTCCTAAAATTTTAGTCGAAGAGCGTCTTGATACAATGCAATAGACCTAAACATGTAGAGACAAAACAAAAATTTTGATAGTGGCTGATTTATGAGCTCTGATTTTCCTACTTCACTAAAATCTTAGGAGTATTTAGATGCTTCTCTTTTGTGATGATTAAGGGATAATTTTGTTGGTAAATACAGATTGGATTTATCAGTATTCTAAAGCAGTTCTTTCATGAAACCAAATTCACTACATCCCCAGAGACTGTCAATTTATATGTTGAATCAGTAAGACGATATAAATAAACCAACAGGCAAATCAACTGAGATTCACGTTAAAAAATGGTATAAAACAGGAATACTGGTAATTGAAACTGAATTTCCTTTATTTCAGATCAGATGTTTTGAAGGATGCCAGTCTCTCGAAATCTTCGCACTGATAGAATTTAAATAAAATCTCAGTATTTACAATACCTTGTTAACGTTCACATTGTATTCTGATTTAAATATATTGTATTTTAGATAGTGCTCTTCCAAATTTTGCATCATCATTTATATATGCCACATTGTTGTAAAATTAGTCACTTCATGTTCGCCCTTGATTTTATTAAATTGACCAATATATCGCAGCATGTTCATAATCTGTTCATGTTCCTGAATAGCATGTACGATTGAATGGGTTACATGTGATACCGCCCTTATTGTGAAGAAAGGTATATTTAAAGGCCGAAGTGGACATGAAATCGCTTACCTGACTGACATAAGCCTAATAGCCAAATGCAAGAGCAGTTGGGCAAAAATATATGGGTCAGTAGAATGCTTTCGACAGAGATTTCCTTCAGTGCTGTTGGTTGCATATGTTATGTAAGCAATTGTTAAAGATTTTTCAAGTTTGTATACTTCCATCCATATTTGATGGGGCGCCGACATTATTTGCCAAATATTGAAAGGCCTCTATCCAATGATGCTTTCTATCAGAGTTGGTCAGATTATGTGAAGCGAGTTTCTGAGATAAAGTTGAGGAATTTTCTTTACTATTTTTCGTAACGGTCGGCACATTTTATATTGGGTCCGCGTCATTACTACATTTAAAAGGCCTTCAAGCTTCCTGTCAAATTTGGTAAAATTCTGTTAAATGTATTTAAAAGTTCTCAAAAGTTATTGTTTTCTATTCTTAGTACCACAGCCATATTTGATGTCAGATTTGCATTATCTGTACAAACGTTAAAGCCCTTCGTGCCAAGATGCCTTTTGTCAAATTTTGTTCAGTAGTTTTAGAGAAGTGATTCCACGGATTATCTATTTATAGTAACTCGGGCCATATTTAAAGGCGAATCATCATCATTTATATAGATTTGAAAGCCCGTAATGAATATTTTGTTTTCTTTAAATTCGGAAAAGTTTTGCAGAACTGTTCCTAAAATGTTGTTTAAAGTTTCTTTGGGCTTTTTTTGCTACTTTTGGTAACGGTGGATTTACTTGATGGCAGTTCAGCACCATTTGTATAGACTTGTATGGCATATATGCCAGGATGCTTTCTGTCAGATTAGGTCAAATTCTGTGAAGTGGGTTTTTTAATTAAATTTTTAAAAAATATATAATTTTAGCAACGTCCGCCATTTTGATGGCATCTCGGCATTATTTGAACAAAATTGAAGGCCATCTTCGTCAAAATGTTTTCTTTCAAATTTAGTCAGATTCTGTTAAGCGGTTTTTAAAACAAGAAATCATTTAAAAGATATTCTGTTTTTAATAACGGAGGCTACATTTGATGGTAAAATCATTTGAACATATTTGAAATAGCATCATGTCAGGATGCTTTCAGTCAAATTTCAAAAGTCTCTCAAGCGTTTTCCTATTTTTAGTAACTGCGGCCATGTTTTATATTTTAGTTCTGATCGTGATCATTTGAATAAATTTGAAATATCTTTATGATAGGATGCTTCCTATCAAAGTTGGTCAATTCCATTGAGCGGTTTTATAGAAGAGATCGTTTAAAGGTTTTTCTATTTTTAGTAACTGGGGTCATATGTTACATTTTAGCACCAAAAGTGACCTTTGGAAACAATTTAAAGATCTTTATGACATGATGCTTTCTGTCAAGTTTGTTCAAATTCTATGGAGAGGTTTTCAAGATATATCGTTTATAGGTTTTGCTATTTTTAGCA
Source organism: Margaritifera margaritifera (assembly GCA_029931535.1). Taxonomy (NCBI): domain Eukaryota; kingdom Metazoa; phylum Mollusca; class Bivalvia; order Unionida; family Margaritiferidae; genus Margaritifera; species Margaritifera margaritifera. Next base: position 1,289,053 of record JAQPZY010001694.1, on the reverse strand, counting down.
ACGGTTGAATATTTAAGTCCTGATAGGCATCATTTGTATAATTGTGAGAGACATCAATGACAGAACGCTTTCTGGCAAAGTTAGTCAAAGTCAGTTTAATGGTTTTTGAGACATTGTTTATTTTGTTCAAATATTAGTAACTCTGGCCAAACATGAGAGTGGATCGGAATCATTTGAACAAATTTAAAAGATATTCATGCCAGAATACTTTCCGTCAATTTTGATCAAATTCTGTTGAAAAGAAGTCTTTTAAAGGTTTTTCTATTTTTAGAAGTTGCGGCCATATTTGAGCACGGATGGGGATTAGCTGAGCAAATCTAAAAGACTTTTTATGACAGGATGCTTACCTTTCAGTTTTGTCAAATTCTGTTGGACGGTTCTTGAGAAAAATTACTTTATAACTTTTACTATTTTTAATAACGGCGGTCACATTTGATGGTAGATCGAAATCATTTAAACAAATTTGAAAGATCTTTATTCCAGGATGCGTTTTATCAATTTGGTCAAATTCCATAGAGCGGTTTTATAGAAGAAATCATTTAAAGATTTTTCTATTTGTAGTAACTGCGGTCATATTTATATTTTAGCGCGGATCGTGATAATTTGAATAAATTTGAAATGTCTTTATCACATGATGCTTTTTTAACAAGCTTGGGCAAATTCTCGTGTTTTGTGTTTGTGATATTGCCGTTTATAGATTTCAATACTTTAGAAAGAGCGGCCATACTTGATACAGCATTAGCATCATATTTATGACGTTGAAAGCCATCATCGCCAGAATGGTTTCTTTCAAATTTTTTCAAATTCTGTTGACAGATTTTTGAGAAGAAGTCGTTTATAAATTTTGCTATTTGTAGCAGCGGTTGACATATTTGATAACAGATCGGCATCATTTGTATAATTTTTAAAATTATCTGTACCAGGATGTTTTCTGTGACATTTATTCAGATTTTGTTGAGCGGTTTTGAGAAGAAATCGTTTATAAGTTTCACTATATTTAGTAACGGTTGACATATTTGATAGCGGATCAGCATCATTTGTATTATTTTGAAAGTCATTAATCCCAGGAAGTTTTCTGCCGGATTTAGTTAAATTCTCTCGAGCGGTTTTTCAGAAGAAGTGGTCATTTTTAACCTTTTTGGTACTCGTTTTGACCATGTTTTCAAAGACAATATTTCATTAGAAGATCAGTACACATAATTAGTATCGTTTCATAATTGTATCAAGAATGAGGTCGTTTGTGACTGTTAGGAAATGCAGTTGTAACTAATATTTTGCGTATCACTGAACATTAGCTGATCCTACCGAAAAAATAAAGTGCCGCAAATCACCATAGAGTTACACAAGTAAAATAGTTCACACCGAGTTAAAAGCACTCAGACTGAAGTGTAAAATGATTCCAAATGTTCACTCAACATATCAAAGAGATATGGATATAAACTTGCCAAGTTTTATATTTTGTATTCGGTATAACTACTGACATTGATACATACTCAATTGATGCCAAAAGTAGTTTTGATTTGCACGTTTCTGAAATAATTATATGCCTTACATTTAAGCAGAAAGCGAGACTTGCTCAAGGACTTGTTCCATTGACATACTGTACACTCTCTAGCATTTATGTTTTACCGCCCTACTATGTTTATAATTAAATAAATATGTCGAAGAATATCACCAAATGTTATTATGTTTTTGTCATCAGTCTTAACTTCCCATAATGTAATTTTTCACCCATTTCTGGTCCTGCCCTATTAATATTTACTTTTATTGCACGTACCCTGTTCCTTTTTTAATCTTAGTACTGTCATTCCAGTGTTTCTTTCTGTTACTATAGCTACTTTTACCTGCATGATTGATTGCCATTTTGTAGTGTTGGTGGCATCTCTTACTCATAAATGCCAATTTGAATTATACCTCTTTTCCTATCCTACTCTCTCTGAACCGATTCATTAGCGCCTTTCTCTCTTCCTACATATCTCTGGGTAAATATTCCCTCATGTTGTTATCTGTCCTTTTCCAGCCTCTTACTAATCATCTTCTCTCCATGTCATCCGTTTGGTAGAATACCTTTTTAGGATAAAGATTAAGCCTCATCCATAAGTATTGACTAAAAGTTGATTTGTACTGGTCGTGCAAGCTAGAGTTTGTTGTTGCCTTTTATAATCTCTCATTTTACTTGTGTACAATGCGGATTGCAGAATAAAACTCGATCCATTTCGTAAAGTAAAAGAGAATTGAAAAGAAACAAACCAACTGGCTATAATTTCAACACACAAACGAACTAAAATATTTAGACTCCCTCTTACTTGTTTTCTTTTTCTTCTTTATTATGGACTCTAAACTTTAAAGGGTCCCCTCAGTCTTTGACTAGTATGTAATGTGCTGTTGTTGTAATACATTAGGTGTATATTTTATTAGGACCTGTTAAAAAACAAAAAGTTATTAAATAATTATGTCAATTTTACCTTTCCCAAACGTTGGCTTTAGAATTCTGGTTGTACTGTAGATTCATGTGATGCAAGAAGAACATTTTCTGGTAAAAGAATGAAAAGTGCCAAAGGACTGCTACCTACTCTATCTTTACATTTTTGGGGTTGCCATCCATAATAAATTGCACCTAGAACTATCGGATTTGGAACGTGCTTGTGTCACTAAATGTAAGCCTGGTAGTTATAACGGCACACATATTGCAAAAATGCATCTTGTTGGGTTTAGAATGTTTTGTGTCACCAAATGTCAACCTGGTAGTTATAGCGGCACACCTGTTGCAAAAATGCATCTTATTGGATTTAGAATGCGTTTGTGTCATCAAATGTAAGCTTTGTAGTTACAGCGGCACACATATTGCAAAAATGCATCTTGTTTTGTTTAGAATGTTTTGTGTCACCAAATGTCAGCCTGGTAGTTATAGCGGCACACGTGTTGCAAAAATGCATCTTGTTGGATTTAGAATGCGTTTGTGTCACCATATGTAAGCCTCTTAGTTATAGCGGCACACATGTTGCAAATATGCATCTTGCTTTGGAGATGTCTGTTGGATTTGGAATGTACCTGTTTCGCCAAATGTAAGCTGCTAATTATATGGCACACATGTTGCAAAAATGTATCTTGTTTTGGAGATGTCTGTTGGTGTGACAATAACGAATACCCTGAGTTCATTAAGATAATTGGGATATGTATTCCTTTAGTTACCTGATTGTTTGAGGATGGAACTCTTGCTAGCGTCTTCACCTAATCTCCTACATCCGATATTGCCAGGTTTCAGGGTATTATTATATATTTAATGATGTGTGTTTACCAATATCATGTAGAGAGGATATACTTTAGCATTATGCCAGAGATTGAGGGCCAAGGAAACAACTCAGCATCTCAGCATGTCAACATGCGAACACGAATTAGTTCATTTTTAATATCCAGATGTGTCAAAAGCCCTCTGTTATATGATCCGGATAAGAAGTCTCCCGAAGGGACATCGTCACACGTTGCACCTAAGGTGCATGCGACAGCCCCAGGACACCCCAATACTATGATAATCTCCAAATAAATAATATACAGAACTTTTAACTAAAGCAGACTACTTTAAAATTAACAACGGAATCCTTTTGATCCAATATGTCTGCCTGGTTATCTACATTGTAACATAATCCTTTATATGTAAACCAATTTTGACAAATATTTTATTTCACGTAATGAGACCTCCGTGTTTAAAGTCGTTAGGATCATAACAGTTAAATATGATTAACATGTCCACACATCTTTATCCTTCTATTTCAGCTATCCTAACAGGATGAATGTACTTTCTATCAGCTTCACCTCTGTTGACTGTCATTTCCAATATTTCATACACATTCACATACACACATACACACACACACACATATATATATATATATATATATATATATATATATATATATATATATATATATATAACCGACTCAACAACAGTTGGTCGAAGTGAGTAAAATCTTGTAAGATAACAGATATTAACCCGCAAGTGGCGTTTTATTCCAGTAATATTCATCTGAATTCGAATGCTGAGAATATCAAGTTACATATGAATTATATAGATATGTCAAAAATCATAAAATTGTTAATTTTGAAAAAGAATACGATATATATTTTTTCTGCGATCCAGTGACTTTGACTTAACGTTAGCGGAAGATATACATAGCCGTCTTACTGAAGATCTGCATGTTGGGCGAATGAATAATTTTGGCAGAAATTGTACAACTTAGGCAAGATGCTCAACGTGTAAAGCTGATGTATTCCAAGTAACAGATCACATGGTTTCGCTATGGTAACATCCGCCATGATATGTAAGCAAGGCCACTTCCGGTATAATTTTGGGTAAAATCTGTTCATTTTGTTGTATATCATCGCAAAAACAACTTTGTTTCATTAGTACTCTCTCTCTCTCTCTCTCTCTCTCTCTCTCTCTCTCTCTCTCTCTCTCTCTCTCCCCCCCCCCCCAGGAGCGTAACGACGATAGATTCAACATTTTCCAGTCTGGTCCTATATTACGAGCACTCGACATGTCCAAATTGTCACTCGCGGTTACGATAGCTATCGAACATGATTGATCGATCAACTTAAACTTCAATACAATACTCGCTAAAATTCGTTTGACTGATATTAACTACCGAGGGCAAGGGTAGTTTATTATTATGATTATTAAAGATTATTGTTAAGTATTAATTAATTAATTTATTATTATTATTATTATTAATGATTATTATGAAGACACTGCTTAATGCTACAATGTAAAACTTGGACCCTGATATTTATGACAGGAACGGGTCAATGTCTTATTGCCAGTTCAAGAATATCTCACATACTTTGCAGCCCATATTGACGCTGTTGCACAGATTAAAGTCTAATTGCTTCAGTATGACAATACTTATACTGATGTCTTTTTCCTGACGGAATTAAATCCTCGCACAATGAAGTGGGTGCATTTTCAAGAGGAGTTGACGTTCATTTCGGTTACTTTAAATGTGATGGTAGCGGAGGAATACCGAAGTGGGTTAAAACGGGAGAAGTTTCTTTAACGAAGCGAATCTATCTAATCGCTTTCGTCAACTTTAGTGTGCATTTCAATCTGATCAACCACCTCGCAAATTTAAATTTCTTTGGTTATCATGAAACAAATAATAGTGTAGTTGTGCTTCAAATGAGAGAATGAAATGAAAGAGACAATACTGGAACAAACGTGGAATCAAATTAAATGATAAATAGATTAAACTTGAAATACTAAAAAGTCAAACATTCAAAAATGATTCTTATAGCAAAATTAATCATGTATGCATTGTTGGAAAAAGTAAGAAAAGTTAGAAGTGAAAAAATATTAATCTTATGAAGTGTCTAGAACATTTAAAAATGCTCAAATCTGACTTTTAGGAAATCACATCAGCAGCAAATAAAGCGTATCCCAGCATCTTTCTCATTACCCAAGCAACGGTGCAGACCCATAGATTTATCTTTATCCCGCAAATGTTTATATAGATCTAGATAATTTGTATTATTTGTATTATATGATTCAATGACAACATACATCACGATATGTTGGGTTTTTTGGCACTGATTTGAAAAGTTTCAGAGATATGACACAAGAAGACGAACACACAAACACACACATTATTTCGCACACAAAAAATAACATGTGCAATAGTTACAACAATATTGTATGTATACAAAATTAAATTTCGCGAATACTGCGTTCGAGAAAGTAATGCTCAGCTTATTCGCGATTATGTGGCTTCACAAAAGGTAAAGCAGACAATTTTTTGCGACTTTACGCTCCAATGGATACAAGGGACGACCATTTCATTTTCGCGGGGGGAAGGGGGGGGCGGGGAGGAGGGTGGATGAGGGATAGAACGGTGATTTTATTTCGAGCTGGGATATTTTGTTTTCTTTTACCTCAAGATCATTTATTTTTGTCAACTAATATAATGGATATATTAGGGATTTTGTTTGATATAAATTAGAACAAGAATGTTTTTGTCAAGGTATTTGAGAGTCAAAATTTATTTTTAACCCCACCCTCTAAAATTAAATGGTCGGTTCCTAAACAGTAAACATCAGTTCTCATTCTTAAAATATAAAAATGCAAACTTTAAAATTTCTAATCATAATATAAAAGAAAATAACATTTGGTGGAAAATATAACACATCTCTACAATCAAGAACAAGAATCCCCTGGCCATTTATGGGAGAAAAGGAACACCTGCACATGGCGGAATCATGGAGTTACTCTGAGCACCAGACTGGTGTAAATCAAGTCAAGTTTGCATTCTTCCAGATGGAAAGTTCTTAGTCTCAACTGGTCTACCCCCCCCCCTCTCTCTCTCTCTCTCTCTGCTGGTGAAGCACCCTGGTACCCATCCTGACTGTTGTGACTTACAGCTGATGGCACTATTTGGAATTAGTAACATAACTTATGTATACTAAAGTCAACTTTTGACAACGAGCCCAGCGTAGATAAATCAGATTTTCCTTTGGACTTGGACTGTCGGTTGACTGAACGCTACTGATTCATAGTCATCATTGGTTATTCTGTTGATAAAGGAGTTTAAATGGTAGTAAACTGATTTAAGGAGTTTGTTTTCTGTATTTGATGTCATTTCTTTTAGTAATTATTCACACATGAAGACGTAAACTCACTTTCGTTACCGTATATGCATCTTGACATGAACAGAAATTTATAACAGGAATGTGTGTAAAAGTTTCATGCACCATGAGGCGACATCCTGCCTCGTTATCTCAATAGCCAGCATCCGGTTTACATGTTGTCTTGCCCTCGAGTTTTCGAACTTTGTCAGATTCACGATTCCGACTTATTAGCTGAATACAAACAGGAAACAAAATTAAAACCCTCAATATTTGGCTCAATGTGATAAGTTGTAGATCCGTAAGGTCGTGCGGTAATAGAAGATAAATGTCTCATCAAATTATGTCTTTCTGACGGCACAAGTCAAGAATGAAAAACGAATTAATAACTTAAAATAACCGGGAATTCGGATGATCGAATTTGAATTATTCCATGAACTCAGATATGATCAAAATAAAGAGATAATACAGTACAACAAAGTTCGGTTGCACCAGGATACAATGTCACAACCAAACAAAATAAACAAAATAAATACATTAATAAATAAATCATACACTCGAGGTACAAACTACCAGGATGCAGTGATATTTTACATTTCACTCCGTATTTGCGAGATAGCGTGATTTTTTTAAACTATCATTGAAATGAAATTGCCAGCAGCATAACTTTATCTGTATCTTCATTTGAAAGTTAACTTAATAATCAATCTTTATTTCATCCATTTATTTACATGGCCTCTGTCTCCCTAGATTAACATGTTAACTGCTTGCATCACGTGGGTGTGCTAAGTCAATCACGGGCAATAACTCAGTAAAATATGTCACAATCGTGCTTAATCTAGCAATTTATCCAAGATCTTGTTAAACTGCAAATTCACAGTACATTTGGTTGGAATTATTAAAAGTGCAATTCACAATTCATTCATGTATTTTAGGTCGATGAAGGGCGATATCTTTGTATAAAATGATTAAAAAAAGAGGCGGTTAATCGCATTCATCGGACATCCTGTAAATTAATCTTCATTGTAAATGTTATTATTATAATAAAAAATGGCGCCGCCCGTATACTTTATAAGTAAGCCCGTTATACGTCGATCATGAGTTATTACTTAAAACAGCAAGCTAATCATCCAAGTTATTTTCAACCATTTTAAGAGAGAACTTGACAGAATTTCATGAAATTTAAAACATAAAAGGTTAAAGCCTACAGCGTTTGAAAGTTGCTAGGTTGTAAGACATTCGGGGATCAACAGTCTCGAAAAAAGATCAACAATTTGCCAATGATTGAATATACGATCTTGTGAAGATGAAACTTCAATGCATATTTGGTTGAAACAACATCAGAATGCCTGATTGCTAACACGCCATTCGAATGCCTATTTTAAGACAAATATGGGCCATAACTCGCAAAACGTGGTCAAAATTGATTAAATATCGAATTCATCTTAATCTATAAGTGGTTGAAGTTTTACATCAATTTGGATGCTATCAAACAATAAAACAAAATGTGATGAATGTTCAAGTATTCACAAGGCGATGTGCTGTCGATCTGATGCTGATGAAGTGCCATAATTGTAGGAAATGTAAATTATTGCCGTGGAGTGAAGCAACATTGGGTGTTTGATATATAGAAAAAAATTAGGACGATAGAGGGGTTTCGGGCTTGTTCATGGAGGGACATATGGACGAATTGGCTTAAGAAAGGACGGGATAATTTGCTAAAGCACGGACAACCGGTGGAGAATATAATTAACAGCAACAACATACATTGACTATTGTAATGCTTGCTTAACTAAGTGATGGGCGACACAATGCAAACGAGAACCTGTCACACGAAATGCACAGATGAAATTTCATCAGAAATGAAGATGAACTTGTTTTATTCAATCTTGAGGTATATTTGGTTTACTTGACAAAACTTGCATTCGAAAAGCTCAGTTGTAAAGGAAAAAATGTTTTCAATAATAATATAATCTCTTTTACTCTTTGTGCATATCTGCCTGTTTGTCTGTATATATATATATATATATATATATATATATATATATATATATATATATATATATATATATATATATATATATATATATATATATCTTTATTGAACTTTACTCTCTAAATTTATACTTCACATAGACCTATATGACTTTCCTAGATCTGTGCTCAACTTTCGTAAGTATTTACATGTGTCCATTGGAAATATTGTCTTGTCGAGAGGTGTGATTATTTCCATAATTGATCACTAAAAATTGAAAAAGACCTAAATTACGAATATTTTTTTTTAAAAATGCATAGCATGAATTTTGTACAAATACTTTTATCTAAGTTAAATGCGGACATAATGAAGAACTGATATTGATGTATGTATCAGAATCAGATGTAATTATACTCAAAAGTGACATGTCTATTTGCAATGGTTGAAGTTGAGTTTACTTTATTTGATAATCGTATCGCCATACTCGATCTTGTTGACCAATCTCATTAACATTCAGTTACAGCGTACCGTCCGTGCGTCCGTGCGTTTGAGGTTTGCGCGTATTAAAGAGTGTGATCGTTGTTACAACTTTCTTTTGCTGCTTGGATTCTGTACCATGCATATGGTTGAATATATACCTGCTTTTTAAGCGAAGCAGGGATAACGGATACAACAGGATAATTCTATAACGGGTAAGGCGTTCATTGTAAGATCGCGATACCTTATTTATGATGATAAAACTCCTATCTTCAAATCGATAATTTTCTTTGTCAAAATGTTGCATATAGTATTTAAAATGACTTTGCGTAAACAAAATCTTTATTTTTATTCTATATCGGTAAAGTCTCATATGCTGCATCTTGTATGAATCTCCAATCATTTCAATTATTTGTAGTTTATCCTTTTTATATTGTTTCCCTCTATATGTCAGCAAGTATTGACTGCTGGTGTAAAAGAATAGAGACTGATTAAGATTAGTAAAAACCTATTGTTAATTTAAGGTGTATACAACTTATGTGAAATCTGCGTTTTGCTACTGAAAATTATTTAGGAAGTAGTCAACGGTGTGAATATTGAATGTTTAAAACCATTTCAAAGATGAAGCATACATATCTGGGTCCATGTCTTACATTGTAGGACTAATACATGTACCGGATATATAGCCACTACAACATCATACACGTAAAATATAACTGGGCAAATATGGTGTAAAGAGTAATATGTGCATGTATGTGGCACATTTCTAATGGTATCACACTTTCTAAAGATAAAGATTACACCCGCATGTAGTACAAACCCCTTGGCCCCTGCTCAGGCATCAGCCTTCAACAGATTTTGTCTTGGCTTCCTGACCTACATTTTTACGAATACGATTAATGCATAATGATCGGTAGATACAATGAAGAATGCATTATTGCACCACTCTGTAAATAAAAACGTCACTCTTCTTCAAGAAAGGAGAAGTATCAGGCATACTAACTTATCATAATCTGCAAAAAAGAAATACACATTGTGAATCAAATCAAAACGACGCCATCTTTGCTTTGCCTTCACTGTATTTTAACCGCTGTGGGCGCTAAAAAGACGTGCGATATCTGGACTTTTGACAAGTGTTTATCTTTTAGGTATTTCGTGTTTCCACATATTTGTACGGAAGACACGCTGATTTAAAAGCAAATACCAGTCTTATTTCTGTATGGGCAAGATTAGACAAAGATATAAACCTATTTTCAACAAAACTAACGCAAACAATGGGCCTTCAACATAATGAACCTTTTTACACCAGCCAGATATAAGCCCCTCAACTTTAAAAGCTAACTTTCAGAAAATTTGGGACCTTATTATTGGAAAGAGTAAATTATTATTTTTCTGGCCCATGGGATTATGTCTAAATAAAGGCACTCCGACTGAAAAAGGAGAGAAGTCGAGAAATCGATCGTTAAACATTAGGTCGCATTCCTTTTTGCGACTCAATATACGCTATGACACAATATCCGTTTGTTAGACTCAAACTTCGACCAAAGTTTGATGAGTCGATATATATATATATATATATATATATATATATATATATATATATATATATATATATATATATATATACAATTCATATAAATTGCTCTCAATTTTCACAGGATATAGTTTAGACCAATAACTGCACGTATCTAAATTGTATTTTGATGTCATATTTGCATGATCATTTGGAGTATTCAACACAGATTCTGGATGAGGAAACACCTATCGTCATTACCCTTTCAAACATTTTTGCTTTAAACCCATTCAGGTAAATGTATGCATGATATTCCTAATATATTTGTCACATAAAATGTAAAATAACCATTCAATGGCATTATCCATTCCGCTTGTATTTAATATATGTTCAGGCTGTGTTCTGTGCTAAAAGAGAAATATGCTCAACTTGCTTTCCCTCCTTGGTGGATTTCTTATTAAGCCTGATAGTTAAGTCTAACTGAGTTTTTACAGAGCCAATTGTCTAATTTTTCAAATGATGATCTTCTTCAGATATGATTCAATGTCATGAAAAAAGAAATGTTATGCAAATCATGATTGGTACCAACATAAACTCTGTGAACAAATAATCGAATCTGTAAGTTTTTCGTTAAAGTTTTGTTTAAATTTTGTTATGATTTAAATTTTTGCATTACGTCAATATTTGATGATGTGATGTATTTAAAACTATACCCAATATCACCCCGACCACTTCACATACGTACCGCTCTTTCATTATACTTGTTTCTTACATATATTCACGATGCATATATAAAGCTTATTCGTACCACAGGTTATGTGCACGATGTATGTAAATGTGCATATGTTGTTATGAGGTTAGAAATAACTTTCATTAAGGGATGTAACTCACAATAGAATAATTGTACTTGCCTGAACACTAATAGATGTATCACCAATAACCACTTAGACCGTAGTATTTTAATGATATTTATGTTGTGTAACAAAATTTCAATTGAGTCTTCATTAATGCGACATGTCCTAAAAAATTTAAAAAATCAAGAAATTACTATGTGGTCAGGTGATAATCTCTAACAGGAGTACGTGACATAAAACACAAAATTGCAAGTGGTCTGGCACTAAAATATCACAATAATCCAGCTCCTTATTATCACTATGGTCCGGTGACCATGGGGTATTTGTGCTTTTATAAAGGATATGAATGGGTCAGAAATGTTCTTGTATAGGAATACGAGATTTTGAAAACGTAAAAAGATTTCAAAGACATCACTAATATATGCTTTGGCCCAGGAACTTGGGGGTATTTTTGTTTTTAAAATATATAAATGGTCTATAAATTCTTTCGTATAAGGAGATTTTAAATTGCAACAATAAACTGAATTGTCCAGGACCCGCATATCCGTATCCAAACTACTCCAATTTGAAGCAAAATCTTTGGGATCCTTGTAATATCTCAGGAGGATACTTTGTGCCCTTTTTCAATCGTACTTGGAAGTCTATTTCACTAGAATAAAAAATATTGAACACAAAACCTTATTTATGGTTTTCATCTTTCTTGCGATGGTCGGTCGGCAGAAATCTTTTTTCACCCAAACTTTATATTTCATTTTTCTGGCAAGTTGGAAAAGGTGCATCCATATTTCGTCACAGTGACAATTTTGTGCAACCGCCTGGATTCACAAATTTGATAAATTTGTAGCATTTTTGAAATGTTCTTGCTTTCTTCTACTATCAAAATATGGGGTATCCAAAATGCACCGACCATTCCTTGTTTACAGTTTTCGGAAAGACTCTTGTAGATACTACCTGATGAAATGTTCACATTGTGTGCTACTTGTGTGTTCTGAACGGACACTTTGCCGATGATAGAGCTTGGTCTTCAAGAATGATACATTTTGGACAAAGAGTCTCTACCCTACTGGAAACATATATATCATAGATAAACACTGCGCAATGCCAATGACTGAGCTTCCATAATGGAAACAAATTCCTGAAAAAAATTATTTGATCCAAATTTTAATATAGCACGATGTTTGAAATATATGACTGTATGCTCAGTTTGACAACTTGGGGGTGCTGACCAGATTTCATTGATCAGTAGATCCTAAAAAAACGATCTTGTTGCGGGTAACTGCAAAACGAATCCACATGCAATAGCTTAGTGAACGGACAGATAGAACTTGTATCTGCACGTGCAGACCTCATGTAATTCATCAACGTCTGGAAATTATATGGAAGCTCTCTAGTAACAAAAGTTGCTGAATAGTCCTCGTATTTTTTAAACGGTTTATTCTGAAATTTAAACTTCACTCTATGTCATCCTCGACAGCAGCATCTTTAAAACCTTGTCCTGTTGGGACTTTCACCCCTCAACCCAATCCAGTGGCAGCGCGAGGGTTTGAGGCGCCCGGGGGCAATGTTCTTTAGTGGCGCCACTTCTTTGCCACAGAGAACAGTTTTTATGTCAGTTGCCAACCTCGACCCCCCCCCCCCCTCTAAAACCCGGTTACAGCTGCAATTGCCCCAACCCCCTTCGCGACACGACTGACCCCATCCTCAGGTGGAAATGAATTACGAGAACATACCAACTAACCTAAACGACTTTAATTAATGTAGACCTTTGTATCGTCTTGTACTTAGAATGTAGATTATGATGCAAAATAAAATGCAATATTTAGTGTTATGCTTAAGCAAACTTATTTTAAAAAATCGTCCTTTTAATCAAAATGAAAGTATTGTGCGGTTTTGTTACAAAAAGGTATTAAAGTATATTTCCGTGCAAGACATGGAATGTAAATAATTAAAAAAATAAATAACTGAAATGAATATTAACTACTAAAAAGTGTTGTTGCAGATGATGCAAGGAATAATTTGCGATATCTTACGAATATGGACCAAACAATTTGCATGTGATGTGCAGTTGTGGTGGGCAAGACTGGTGCGATAGATGTTTAAATTATAAGTGTGTAGATTGGAGTTATAGACGAAAGGTGCATCCTTCTGGAATGTTTATATAAAATATGTTTTTGAAATATAAGAAAGGCCCTATGCATCTTATCTTTTTGCAGAAGATATTAACACGTATTTTAAAACATCTGCTCATGACATTTTCTCTGTGTCGGTATCTGAAATATTAATTTTCACGAGACGTCGAGAAATGTTATCTAAACAGTAAAAATAAATTGTCCATTCTGATGAGGGAGGGTTATCTTATTATGGAATGAATAAAGCTATATTTTATTAATCCTTTTATTCTATTCAATGATAATGATAATTATAAAAGTGGTAAAAGCTGTAATGGTTTAAAATTTTCATTGCATGTTCACGCATATAATAATACTAGTGAATGGTAGTATATTGCCCCTGCAGAAGTAAAATTTCTTGCACAAGAGGGTACCATTTCTTTTCAAGGATCAAAACAAAAAGTCATAAGTGGAATAACAGTAGTATAATGCGTACTAAAAATGATCAAGATAAATAATATTTAAGTATAAGCTTTAGAAACTATTATTTCTGGGAATCGTTTTTTTTTTTCAGAAAATGTTAAACATGTACCGATGTTGGTTACGGTTGTTGTACCAATGACGGTTACAATCTTCATTTAGTCTATCCGGCCAAAATATCCCGGGTGCAAACACAGACTGTGCAGTCATCGTGATCTATGAGATATCCACTGGGGCACTTCAGGTGGCATATTGTGGCCGCTATGGCACAGCTGTCCACTGTAGTAATCTGAGGAGTCAGGGTAGTTGTCACTGTTGTGCTTGTGGTTGATGTTGATATACTCAGTGCAGTCGCATTTGTGCTCGTTTGCCCTCCGTTATCATTAATAAGGTGAGTGCCTATATTTATAACAAAATGAGTGCAGGTAATATCAATTAAAGTATATGAAGAAAAAATCCTCTAAAATATATCTAACAATATTTAGAATGAAGCTGTTCAATAACATTTTAATGTACTGTATTAATCCTATAAACAGGCTTCGTGGATGTATGATCGTACGTGAGTGGCCATGTCATAAGAAGCTCACAAAAATAGAATACTTTCTGTGGTTTACAATCATAATATATCAATAATTTCAAACAGATTCTATAAAAGGAACACCATTGATGGGTTATATTCTCTGAATTTTAAGATGCACTCGCTTGGTAGGGATCGAGGGCTGAATATTGAAGAATATTTTAACAAATACAGGAGTGTTCATTTCAAAAGAAACTTATAAAAACGGAAATACTTAATTGGTAAGCATGTTGAATTGGTAATTATTAATTAAATATAAAATCTACATGTATATCACTGTTTTTAAAAACAAAGGGATAGATGTTTGATTGCCTATGAGCTGATAAGATAAAAATTATTGTTTTACATTATTCTTAATTGCAGTGGAACTGCGATACCTTGGTTCAGTAAGGTAGGGGGATGTTGATATGGTCCGGAATGTATCGATCCAGACTGCTGGTTGGGAATCATGGGATTATACAGTCCACCACTTTGCAGATTCGAGCCGGGAGGGATGTTTCCAAACTGGTTACTAGGGCTCATCGGATTGGGGTTTCCCGAAAGTGGCATCGACCCGAAAGATGAGCTAGTGGAAGCAACTGGGTTAAGAAATCCCGGCACTAGCATAGGAGCCGGGAAAAAGAAAGCTTGTCGTTTTCCGATTTGGTATAGGCCACCTTCAGGACCCTGATAAATCTTAATCTCTGGATTAGCATCGCTATCAACTTGTAGTTGTTGGCTGTCCCTTTCTCCATTATCGACGACAGACTGACCGAGTTTGAAAGCAAGCAAATCTGACGAAAAAAGATATTTCGGAAGCCCTTTTAAAGCACAAAAAGGTTAAAACAAGACGTGAATAATAAACCATCGTCCATATTGTCATAAATATAGTATTAAATGAAAGTATACCTTGTATAGTATTAAATAAATATAGTATTAAATGAAAGTACACCTTGTATAGTATTAAATAAATATAGTATTAAATGAAAGTATACCTTGTATAGAGAATATCACGATGAACAGATAATGTTTTATGTGGAACATTTTCTCACACTAACAGAAAGCCAGGCGTTTATTATATATATTGAATTTAAAGCTTTCTGTACTCTTTACATAGGTTCGGCAGGTGGTCTACTTTCATAGGTTTATTTTATCTATATGGGTCATAACATTCACTAAATGTCAAAAGATAGTGCAACCATCTTAGAATATACATTTCCATATTTACCCTTAAAGATTTTATATGGTTACTGGCTATATAAGAATGACTTATACTACACCAACAATAAATTGTATATATTAGCAAAAACTATCCACCATACTAATTTATCAGTGTGAAGCTTCTAAAAGTGTCTGATCAAGGCAATTGTGTTAACATCAGTCTATCACGTCTCAAATGCTTTTCTTCTGCACATAACCGTTCAATCAAATAGACAAAGATCATTTTTAAACTCTAATAAATTATAGCCCAACCTTTTTCATTCTTAATATGAAAGTTTCGATTCTACGTGGATTACCTTCATTTGTGATGAAGACAAAATAAACCTTTCCTGTGTTGCTTTCCTGTACCATGGTATGCCATTCTGTACAATGGTATGCCATTCTGTACCAGGTATGCCTTTCTGTACCAGGGTATGCCATTCTATACCAGGGTATACCATTCTGTACCAGGGTATGCCAATCTGTACCATGGTATGCCTTTCTGTACCAGGGTATGCCATTCTATACCAGGGTATGCCATTCTGTACCAGGGTATGTCTTTTCTGTAACAGGGTATGCCATGCTATACCAGGGTACGCCATTCTATACAAGGGTATGCCATTCTGTACCAAGGTATGCCATTCTATACCAGGGTATGCCATTCTATTCCAGGGTATGCCATTCTGTACAAGGGTATGACATTTTTGTAGGTCTAATGTTGCTTTCCTGTACCAGGGTAAGACATTTTTTAGGTTTTATTTTGCGTTCCTGTACCAGGTATATCACTCTATACGTCTAATGTTGCTTCCCTGTACCAGGATATGCCATTCTTTAAGTCTACTGATGCTTCCCTGTACCGGGGTATCCCATTCTTTAGGTGTATGTTGCTTCTCTGTATCAGGGTATGCCATTCTGTACCAGGGGATGCCATTATTTAGGTCTAATGTTGCTTCCTTGTACCGGGATATGCCATTCTTTAGGTCTAATGTTGCTTCCCTGTACCAGGATATGCCATGCTTTAGGTCTAATGTTGCTTTCCTGTACCAGGGTATGCTATTCTGTACCAGGGTATGCCATTCTTTATGTCTAATGTTGCTTTCCTGTACCAGGGTATGCCATTCTTTATGTCTAATGTTGCTTTCCTGTACCAGGGTATGCCATTCTGTACCAGGTATGCCATTCTTTATGTCTAATGTTGCTTCCCTGTACCAGGATATGCCATTCTTTATGTCTAATGTTGCTTCCCTGTACCAGGATATGCCATTCTTTATGTCTAATGTTGCTTCCCTGTACCAGGATATGCCATTCTTTATGTCTAAGTTTGCTTCCCTGTACCAGGATATGCCATTCTTTATGTCTAATGTTGCTTTCCTGTACCAGGATATGCCATTCTTTATGTTCAAGGTTGCTTCCCTGTACCTGGGTATGCCATTCGTTGGGTCTAATTTTAAACAAGTAATGCAAAGAGAAAATAAGGCGTGACCAACCTATCTATAATTGTGTACTCGTATCTTCATAGTTATCCCTTTATCCGTAAAACTCCAGCAACTTTAGTATGGCCTGGTATCGATTTGCTTTTGTTCAGCAGCTGTGTGCAAAACATCAATTGTGTTTCAACTAAACAAATACTCTTGACAAATACTACGATTACAGCGGAAGCAGTATGGACTCCAAAACCTGATTATTATAAAAATGTAATTGTTTGAATAGCATTGTGTTTCCGGCTGCAATGATTGTTGGAATTTCCGCTATATATTTTCCGACATAGACAACACTCTATTAACATGTAATGCATTCAAGGACGATTTTAATCTGTCTAGCTCCGTAGATTTCACACTAAATGCCCTAGTATGTCCTGTCCCAAACTATGTCAACATATCCTTAAAGAGATATTATCTTAGTCTTCAGGTCTTAACGAATTCCTTAGAAACATTTGAGGTACAGTCTTGGGCAAATTAAATATGGTCTAGCCACTGAAAATGATCGGAAGCATACAAAATCCTTAACCTATATTCGCTCAAATACATACCCTTCAATATTTGATTTTTGGAACATGAGTAGTGTATATATTAAGAGTTCTGGCTCACTTGACCTATTACCTTTACCCCTAACCATTAACCTTTACCCCTAACCTCTGACCTTCACCCTTGGCATCTGGCCTTCAAAATTCTACTAAAACCTTGGACATCTAGGCCACTGGCTTTCAAATTTTTAATATGAAAAAGCTAGCTCAGTGCTCATGAAACTTTTATGTGCAAAAGCTGTATGCGGATCCTGGTTCAGTAGTCGTAAATTTTTTGCAAGAAAAAAACATTGATGAGTGCTCCTCAAAAATTTTATGAGAAAAACCTGGTTCAGTGGTCATCGAATTCTTTATCGGAAACACCTGGCTCAGCAGTCATCAAATGTTTTCTGGGAAAAACCTGGTTCAGAAGTTTTTTTTAAATAGTTGCTATAACAATAAAACCCAGCGTAGTGTTCTTCAAAATAGTAATTACAAAAACAGAGCCACCGGCCCAACTGATATTATATAAATATTTTTATAACATCAGAGTCACCTGCTCAGGACCACACACACCAACAAATCTAGAATAAAAATCCAACGTATATACTCGGTTTTATTCACATTGCAGAGAGTTATTTGAATGTTTAATTTTAGGTGAACAAGGTTATGACACATTGAAAAACATCCCAATAAGATTTGCGAAATATATCTCAGGATCGAAAGTTAGGTTACACTATGCATCATCAATTCATCAATAAATTATTGTTGAATTGCTTGTTTAGTGGCAAGAAACGGATCCTTTCATAACGTACGTATATCAAACTGGCGAAGTTGTTGCTTCCCGAGTATGTTTTATTTATTTTAAACCAAAAGAAAATAAATAAATAAAACCCCTAAAAAAGAATCAATGACGGCGGAGCGTACTAACACAACGCATCCTCCAAACAGTCAAATAAAGTAAATTCATTTCCAGGTAATAGTGGAGTCATTGGTAAATTTAATAACCTTTATATTATTAAATGGCAAGCTAAACGAACAGCATAATTTACACTATTTACCAGGCAACATTAAATTAAACTCTTACAGTAAGTAACAGTATGCTTAAAGACGATATTTAAAATAGATTCCTCAAAAAAGATGGGTATGGAAGAAGTACTAAAATTGATTATTTCGATTTCTTTGAGTCAGTTTAAGATTGACTACATAAGAGCTCAAGGGATACCACCGGACAAGATATTGAAGTAGTTAATATCTTTAAATGGTAGATAAATTACCTAACGACCATGGAATGCACTTTTGACCTATCAAATTGAATGAAATTAAGAATTATTTAGTTAAAGAGATAGAACATTACAGAGGTATAAGAATAAAGTATAAAATAGTATATCAGTTTTTTAACTTTGTAGCGCTGGGTATGACAAGTTTTCCAACGGAATGGGGGTGTCGAGGCTCTTAGTTTAGGAGTTACAGGGGCCCGGGGCCTAGGACTTATTATTCATTTGGCTTTCACAGGATTTGGTACAACTTTGTTAGGTTTGTTCTAAAAGCTTTAAATACAAACTAGTATACAATCAACTTTTGAAATACAATACGATTGTAACCTCTGCTATAACTGAGTTGAATACTTTACTAGGTTTGTTCTAAAAGCTTTAAATACAAACTAGTATACAATCAACTTTTTAAATACAATACGATTGTAACCTCGTCTATAACTAAGTTGAATACGATCGATAAAATGTTGAGACATTCAGTAAGCGTTAATGAAATCAGTCACGATGAATTTAATTTTATAGTTAGTGAATACAACAAATGTTTGCAAGGACGTAACGGGATATCAGGACTGTTTCGCAAGATTTCTAGCTACTTAATTGGCTTAGCCAAGTTGCCTGATCGCATCGTCTTGTTATATTACCGTGGAAGGACAGTCTGAGAAAGAAATATGTTTTTAAAATCCCATTGATAACAAAATGTAAATTATACATTTTGTAAGAGATAATAGATTTTGTAGTTGGTTTTTACAATATTACAAATGATTAAAAAATGCAAATGTTTTATTCTACTATATAAACAATATGAATGAAACCAAGACCATCTTAATACCTGACGGTTTACATAATCTTGAAATGTACATAAAAGAGCAAAGAAGGAATGATTGCTAATAGTGAAAACGAAGAAAGCATAGGTATTGAATACCAGAAACATAACTCTAGAGTTTTAATAAATCTAAGCAATAACTAAACAGTGTATATAACAAAGTACAACTCTACTAAATCAGATACAGTATGTGGATTTTAATAGCCTAAAAAACTTATATATTTTCCTTAATCATCTTAATAATACAAAGAATTATTGTAACGGCTCCTACTCTACTCAATTAGAGTGCCTACCTATTCAAAATGTGTTTCTTGGTGATTTCATCTCATACGATGCTAATAATCCGTATAAAGAATTACTAAGATATACTATAAGCAGACTAAATATCAAAATTAAAGATGAAGACTGTAAGTTATACATTTTAATGACAGGGCTATTATATATATATATATATATATATATATATATATATATAAGTTGCTATTTACCTTTAAAAATTACAGAAATATCTTTAAGATGTTCAAGTGATTTTAGTTTTAAATTTAAATTAATAGAGAAGGATAAAATAAGATGAAGTACTAAGTCAATTACTGTACGGTGACTTGAATTTTAACATGAATAGTATTCATAATTTACCAGACCCTATAAAGATGCAGTTAATGAAGGTTTTGTTCAAACATGTGTTGACACACAAGTATGTAAAACTTAGCTGGATAATAATTTGAAAGACATAAAACATGTACGGAAGAAGTTAATAGCTGTGGATCAAAATATCACAGAGAAATATACTCAACTCGCAGAGCTGAAAAAACAAATGGATAATAAAAAAAATGAAAAAAGAGTTCAGATGCTCAATATTTAATTACCAAGAGACTGATTATTCTATAAGCTGTTTTAAAAGCTTTACAAAATTTTAGAGTGGGATCAAACATAAGACCGGTACGGAAATATCAATCGTAGAGAGAGATGTGGATAAAAATAAAGACGTCTCTAGAAAATTACAATACATTACAATCACAAATTCAACAGTTGCAGGAAGAATCAAATGATGAGAGGATAGATAATGACGAAGATATTAAAAAGTTAGTTGAGAACTTTAAAGCTGGTTTGAATAAGTTGGAAGATAGAGTGACAGCTGTTAATAGTATTTTTCCACAAGTAGAGAGGAAGAATAACTTTGTGGAAGTCAATAAAAAGATATACGAATTAAAGCAAAAAGGTAACTTTGAGTAAAAGTACGATTAGATCTATGAAAACGACGTATCATTTATCTGTTTCTAATTTAAGTGATAAAATAGAGAGTTTGGGAATAGTGTGCTTAGCACGTCTCAAATATGAACTGACGGTTGTCAATATTAGTCTTTCGTAATTAGAAAGGCATTACAATCACAACTTCAACATTTGCACACAAAAAAAAATAAAAAAATTAAACGATGATAAGAAAGATAATGAAAATAATGAAAAAAAGATATTTAAAGGCTAGTTGAAGACCTCAAAGCTGGTGTGAAAAAAAAATTGGAAGATGGAGTGACAGATGTTTATAAAGGTATTTCACAGGTAGAGAGGGAAACTTGCTTCCAAGAAGTCAAGAGAAAGATAGTGGACTTACATAATAAGGTTAGTGTGAGCGAAAGTAAGATTAGCTCTATGGAAACAACGTACGATTTATCTATTTAAGATTTAAGCAGTAAAATAAAAGCTTTAAAAGAACATGACCTAGTGACTCTCAAAAATGAAATATCTGATGAAATAGAAAACGTTTTAACAGATACTAACGTATAGTCAGATACAAAACTTAATAACGTTGGTGTGGTACAAGGAAGTTTTGATGAATTAGATAAAAAGGTAAAACAATTAAGAAGCGATTTTGAATACATAAAACAAAATATAACAACAGAAACAGATGTAATTAAAAAAGAAATTAATAGTGACATAGATAAAATTACTTTAGGATTAAGTGAAGGAATTGATACAGCTCAATCAGAAATAGAAAAAATCGTTAACTAACTTAAACAGATATGGGAGTAAAGAGTATTGCAATTGATGATATTAATAAAACGTTGAATGATCATAATACAAAAGTTGAATGGCCACATTCATGGTTAGATACATTTAATGAGGAACAACCTGGAAGTATATTAATCTAATGTTTATTTACATATCTATGTATCTATTTGGTGCTATTCTGGTTAATATAAGAAAAGAACCGTATTTGTATTG
Source organism: Margaritifera margaritifera (assembly GCA_029931535.1). Classification (NCBI taxonomy): domain Eukaryota; kingdom Metazoa; phylum Mollusca; class Bivalvia; order Unionida; family Margaritiferidae; genus Margaritifera; species Margaritifera margaritifera. The sequence goes on along the minus strand of JAQPZY010001694.1, from coordinate 1,266,959 downwards.
TAGATATGAAGAAGGTAAAAGGTCAAATTGGACCGTTTTTTAAATATATTCTCTGGTTACACAAAACCACAAACAGTAGCTACTACACGTGCAGATAAAAAGAAAAGGAAACAAAGATGCTCACACAATATACCTTTATTATGTTTCTGATACACAGTCAATATTCATAAAAACCATTTGAAATCTATTCTCTTCTAGGGACTGACAAAGCCTGCTTGAGAGTCCTAGCGAAGCAGTCCTCACGTCCTGTGCTGATAACATGACGCTCTATTATACAGTTAATAAATGTACCTAGAAGAACCTCATATTATTATTATATCTAGCGTTACATATTGCGGAGATACAAAGTTTGCACTTTACTTTTTTTTATTGTAATTATCTTCCGAACACTTATGCACAGAAAGACTTAAAACAGAAACAGCTGTGTAATTCTCATAGATCATGATGATGATTCAAATAAATGGCTAGTATTACTTATTAGTATATACCAGGATGATAATACTTGTTTCCTACAGACAATTGCAGCAATATTGATTATGCAAAAAGGAAAGCAAAAATCTAGCAAAGTTATCATTCAGTGGTAGACATTACGGAATATCTATGTGGATGAGAACACCAAAATATACTGCAATAGTTACAGACTTCCGTGAAAACACTAGGTTTATTGTTGTTTTATAGTCGAGATAAAAAAGAGCTGGATAGTGTATTTTTAAGGAATATAATGTAGTACCAGAGGTTAGAAATTAACTTTTAATGAGGCTGGAATATTCATTAGATTATAATGTGGTATAGAATAACTGGGTGAAAGAGCAGCCTTACTTATTGTGACATTGTATATCTCGTGATGGTAGGATCTAAATAAATGTATTTCTTGATGATTTAATGTTTATACTTCGAAGTCCACAAAATTCGTGTATTTGTACGCCATTCCTCTCATCTATTAACAATCCAACAACTTTTTTCTTTGCTCTTGGTAACCCATATATGCTATGATTATTATAATTGCTTGCATCGTAAAACTGTATATTTTGTTTAATATCATTGTAGAAGTTGTCTGTTTCGATACGTATGCACAGAATTGCTTTTTTTTAGTTTCATTCCTAATTGAAGACATAACTTTTTAGCATACATAATAATATAGGTACTGAATGTTTTGTACCATTTATATCTTCTACTATCTTCTTTCTTTTGTAATGGAGATAAGTCATCCTCACTATGAATTAGTTTCTTTGGTGCTAAAGGATAATCGTTAAAATATTCGTGAAAGTCTGTGGGTACTTCTAAATCTACTTGTAGAATTTCTCCAAACGCCAAGACAGCAAATTTTCTATTTCTTCTTTGTTCGTTCAATTAAAGTTTCTAACAGGGATGGATTTGCACAGGACGCAGCATTACAAATTGTGTGAAATTTACTGCATAATATATCCACTAGACCTTGGTGTATCGTATTCTCCAGTATTTATCATATTAAACTTGTTTTATTTGCTCACACTTCTCTCACTTGCTTGGTCGCCGTTATACTACTCTTGATTTGCTTCAGCATATCTATTTTAGATATAATACTTATTCCTTCTCGATTCCAGATACAATCAATAAAAGCATATCATAGTCGGTAGGAATTCTAAGTCTACCTTACTTATTTTCAAACTAGGACCGTGAGCTAGTCCTGGTGCACTCATATAATAGTGTTTGTCTAGTATGTAATTATTCATACACACAGAGATATAAATTCTTTAAAAATATCACAATAACATTAAAGTATCTTTCTTTACGTAGTAGTCATGCAGATCACCAAGGGAATTTAATTTGAAATGTCTGATCACATCTTTTACATATTGGTAATCCTCTGCGTTAATTCCTTATTTAGTGAGTTTTAAATAAAAATTCTCGATTTGTGGTAGTTTAGCTTCATTGTGAAAAATATATTTTCTCAAATTTCTGGATTTAATGCTTTTGTCATTGCCATCTTCACTGTGCCGTTAGGATAAGGTAAATTTTCTTATTGTTTCTGTAAATTTATCATCATTTAGATTGTTAGCAAGTTACTTTAATTATTGGCCCATAAACCCATATTACTATAGGACTAGATACTGTTACTTTAGGACTGAAACCCTTCAATGTTGTCACCTTGCTCCACTCGTCTGTATGTCTGTACCTCAAGCACATTGTATATATTTAAAAGCATAATTTGAAACTGACCTTTCCTTTTTTAACATTCACACGTAATGTTTTGTTGATTTCTTTATTTAATCTTTTTATTTCCTCAAATGTAATATAATTTTAATTTCATTACTATTACACAGTCGTTACATCTCTGGTATTTCTGTTCTAAGATAATGCCATTTTCAAAATACGTATATCTACTCATCGTTGAAGACGTTCTGATTTTTACTTCATCCATGTGGAGCAATACCGCTTCCTGTATTAGTTGATTTTGGCCAGTGCTGTAGAAATTCTTTGCGAATGAAGGTTGTATGGATGAGTTAAAGTATGCATTGCCCAACTTGTATCAAGTAAAAATGCAACATTATGGCGTAGTTGATATACCTTCATTGAATGAAATTTTAAATGTTTGAATCATTGCATCAATATTTATGTGATTTTCACTACCCCGCATTTTGTTCAAAATGTGATACAACAGCTTGTAGTCTTTTATACTGTATCTATTTTTCAGCTTATTTTGAACTTATTTGGGACAAACTTCATATATTGTAATGCTTTTTCTTTTTTATTTATTCAGCAATTTCATTTATTATCCATCTAGGATATTTTTATATTGTAGTCGCCTTCTCACGTTTTTCAAATTTACCATTTTGTTGTTTACCTGTAATTGTTTAAATGTAATTCCTTCTCTCCAGCAAGTTGTTTAATAAACATAAATTTACATGCCCTGCATGCTCTAACTCCTTTATGCTCTAATACGCTGTAATATTTCAAGAATTTAAACTTCTCATTCCCCTTAATACCTTTATATATCGAGGTGTCATTTATTTTAATGTTGTCAGGTGGTTCCCAACTGTTATATTTCCATTTGACAAACGTATATCTTTTACCATTCATCTTTTTTTTTGGTCTTCAAAATCGTTTCAACTTTATATATATTATCTTGTCTGTCGTAAAGAAATAACTTTTATTTGTAAGATATGCCCTTTATATCCTTTACAGTCAAATCTTAATGTTTGTAAAGATCTGTATTACCTAAAATTACTTGCCTCAGATGATACATTTCCCCTGTAAAGTTAGGAAGGTACCTTTCCAGACATTGTCTTGTATTTTCAAATTCTAACTGTTTAATCGTTTTCAATTGTGTTGTTTTCAATGTATCTATTGTCAGGTAACTAAAAAGATTTGTCATTTATTTTCATTTGTTTTCCTCTTTGCTTGCTTCAACCAGAGTTAAGTCTATTCATCTGTTACAAATGTTATATATTTGTGTGTGCACGTATGTGTGTGTGTCACTATCAAAATATAGTTGTATTCATTCTTGTATTTTTATATGCTTGCATATCAATTAAGTGTGCCTACCAGTTTTCACTCAAGTGATTAATACAAACTATTTTGTACCGAATATATTTTCTCGCTTCCTAATGTAATGTGTAGTTAGACTGTTCAGTTAAAGATTCTTACAATTCAAATTCTGTTTTAAAATTTTGTCCATTTCAAACTGTTGCCACTGTTGTACGATATTTGTGTAAATAATTGGATTTCACAATTATAGCAAACGTGTCTTAAATACCGTTTTTATCATTGATTTAAAACGAAATAAAACATCCATAAAATACTTTATTCTTGGTAAATTGCCTTTAGGTGTAATCCAACAAACCAACAGGATGACCATCTAAAACGGATACTTTCACAACCCTTTCAAACGAACTAATGATTTCAATCTTATGTCAATTTTCGTCATTCCTATAGTTGACTCTGGTAAAGCTATTTCATATACCGAATCATCATGATGCTATTTTAAACTGAACTTTGATCGCCATAAATTATATCTTTGTTTTTCTTCAATCAATATAAATTGGCCCTGTAAATTAAAATACGGGATCTTCAAGTTCTACTTTAAATTTAGCCTAATAGAAATGCGTGTATTTACCTACATGAAATACAAAATGTATTCTTCCACATATCGCATTGGTTTAACTACCTTGCTATTAGAGTTGATGCTGTTTATTTCAATAGCATCATCATTAAATGAAATCTGTAAATTTGCATCTTTTCTGAAACATTGGTGTATACTTTTTTCTGTTTGAAATCAACAAATTAAAACGTGAATGTTATTGCTCAACACATGTAGTTTTCACAACACTTTTATCCTGTTCATCTTGGAAACAAATAAGCATTATATCTACATACAAAAATTGTTGCCCTCATGCGAAAATCAGTGAAATATATCAGCTCTTTGAAAACTGTTGAAGTCAATACAACGTAGATGCGTACTTTTATTGTTGATGCAGCAAATAAGTATAATTAATTTATACATGTAAACAAATAATTACAATTTTATTTTATCAAAAACCCACCCTGGTGACCTGATGCTAGCCTTGCTGAATATTTGAGTTCTCTTGCAAACAATGAACATAAACGGTGTCGCAACCATCAGCTCTATACACAAACCCCAGTACGAATAGCTTTGGAGATGGGCCTATCTATGCTATTTGTAACTTCCTGTGACCATTAAGGCTATGTCCACAACGGAAGTTAGGCGGTGCACCCTGACTATTTGCCGATTCGTGGGAATATGTAACCGAGAGATCCGACAGGTGTCGACCATGCAACTGGGCGTTGTCACAGTTTTTTGTTCTTATATCGGCGAGTTTTATAACCATAGACTGTGTCGCAAATATTTGTTAATGTGTAGGTAAATTTGTACATATTGTACTGATGCTATAAATAGCTACAATCAAAAGAAATAAATCGTAATAGAATGATAAACACACTACAGATATATCTTCATTTAGACAGGCTGTTCTAGTAAAGCTTTTATGTGTAAAATGCTTAATTGTTTTCTAGTAATTTGTAGAGTAGTATATATTTTGGAAATGTTGGAGATGGAATTCCTCGATGAATTGATTGAATTAAAAGCTCACGCGGGAAAAAGATGTACAGTCGTATTAAATATTACTAGCAGAATTTCCCAAAGAAATACTACTAAAGCCTTGCATTTTAGGAAACGTTGGATGTTCCTTATCGCAGATCAAAATCATGTATAGGGAAGAGCTGAATAGGGCTTGGTCTAGAAATTATTTATAGGATATTTTGTAAACCTTGACCTCGCAGTTCCTGCAGGTATACATTTAAAATTGACAGAGGTTAGTTTTATATAAAAGGTAATATTGTTTCCAAATTTGAATGGATAATCATTTTTCTTTTATGCTAAATTCGGAAAAGTATGCAAGTGTTTGACCATGGATCAATTAAATTTATTCTTTGGTGTTAGTTATCATGTCAGGTAGGGGTCAAACTTGGAAGGTCATGAGGCTAAAATTGAAACTGATGGAACAATTCCTAAAAAGGAGTCAACTCTAAATGGTACTAAGTGCCAAATACTATCTATCTGTTGCATATATATTTTATAGTGCATTTTACAATAACTGTCTAAGTTCCAACCCCCGTGTCGCGGTATCTTTGCGGCTGGAAACAAGAGTATAGGAAGATTCCAAAGAATAAATGATAGAATCAGTCACAGATTCAAGGGCGACCTGGAAATAGACAAACCTGAATGTCATCTAGCTTAAAACTTAATAAATATCTGTTCCTTTAGCTATGCTAACAAAAGTCTTATTGTTACGTTCATTTTGTACCGAGAAGATTGTCTAGTATCGAGACATTATGGATTCATAGAATGTGTCTACGTACACAAATGTTTTAACAGTTTCAATATTTTCTTTCTAAGGAAATCGTCGTCTATTATATCTTAATTAGATAACCAATATTCAAATCTTATCCACAATGAAACAGGTTTTCCACCTGCTGCATTATCAAACAAAACCAGACGCATATCATATCTGCCACACACAGACCAACATTTATATCTATAGGAGATCATAGTAGAGCACTGACAACATCCAATACGTTATTGGCAAGCATCGGCATTAGAGTTAAAGGTTGTCTAAAGATCATAAACAACAGTAAAACACAAGAGATAAAAGATGCTAGTTTTTGTTGCCTTGGCTGTGATTCTAGTCAGTAGAGGTAAGTATTAGTCCTAATACTGATATACAATACAACGATGGTTTCATGACTACATAAGTAACAAATCGCAAATACAGTGTATCTTTCTTAGAGACTTGGATGTCAAAGGTCTCTCCATCTGTTGACATCGGACCTCTCGAATTTCAAATTTATTTTTATGTTATGGCAAATTAATGGGGGCCTTTGGATTTATTATGTCTGTCTGCCTGTCCTTCGTCTGACAACAACATTTAGTTATAGTATGCGTTTAGCACAATTTCTTTGATGCCAATACCTGCAGTTTTGTAACTTGATTTGTTTATGCGAAATCAAAAGTACTGCATTGGCCAGACAAAATAGGGTCACTGTGAAATATATTTCAAGCTTAATGATGTGCGTGAAGTTTTACGCTTAACTCATTTTATCTGACTTTGTTTCTGGCAGAGTCATATAACTTCATTTGCAGATGGGTTATGAGAAGGCCTACTCCTTAGACAAAACTAATTTACTGTTACATATTTTGACGCTTCAGTGATGTATGTTGAGGTCTGCGTTTTGCTCATTTTCTTAGACATCGTTGTTTACAGATTCCTATACCTAGAAATGTAGACGAGGAGTATAATAGGGACAAGGCAAAATGTAACTCTGACACAGGCCATACTACATTATATTTTCTTTCTTTTCTCTAGGGTATAATAGCAGGTACTTTTTCTTCTTACACATATTGCAAAACGTGCAATCAGAATTTCCTTCAAATTCTCGTATTCTTAATGTAAATGATACCAACATTTCAAACTGGCCGATTATTTTTAGGAGATGTACCTGACCTGAAAGAATTGGCGGGAGATATCATCGACATGGACATTTTCATGACTTTGCCTTAATTTCACCAATACGAGTCCTAATTATAAACTTAAGACTTAATACATTTGATTGGTAACTTTTAAGTCACTCTTAAATTTCGGCCAATCAGTTTGCTTCAGTTTAGACATACGTTAAATCCAGACATTGGTTCTTGTTGGTGAAATCCAGGCCTGGTCAGTAATGCTCAAAGCCGTTATTTAGGCAGCTTATAAGAATTCACCTATTCTCAGTTTCTCAGACCTTTCGGAAAGAAGGTTGGCACAAAATCTTACTGAGATGAAAAAGCAAACCAGTCTTTAATACAAATCCCAAGTGGAAAGGAAAATCATTGAATGCAGAAGAATGAATTCAAGTTATGTCCTTCTTGTCAGTAAAACACATATTTTTAAGTAATATCAAGGTTTAAAGGTTTCGTTGTTTACTGTATACATATTTATCTCCTTGTGAGGTGTGCTTCTTTGTAATGTATGTTAAATACATTGTATTTAAATGCAGTCCTTCTGAGGAAGACTCTTAATCCCCTGTTGTTTTATCTCACTCCTCTAAATCTGATTTACAACTTATTTTGTCAATATAAACGGCAAATATATTGTTTTGGGTGAAATGAGTTTTGGTTTGGTGTTTTACGGCATAGCACCGCAAGTAGGTTATTTAGTGCTTAGACAATTGGAGTAAAGTGTCTATGAAATGAGTTAGATATCCAAAACAATATGAGCAATCATTTAGAAATTATGTACGATTTCTACATTTTTATGTTACATATTTTTTATTCATTTCCATGGATTTGATATTAGGTAACTCGGCATGAATCACAAAAAAACAAAAAAAAAAACGTTTTCCTGAGAAGCGTTATACTATCTTTGATAGGGTAATATTAAATAGACTGAGCAGAACATTTTCATCATCTGAGGCAATGTTTGAACGTAAAATAAAAAAGATAGGGATTCAATACCTTCTCGAAGCAGAGGATGTACTTGGATATAGAATCCAGCTTCCAATTTTCATTCACACAATCTGCGGTCTATTTTGTACTCTAATCTTCATTTGCCTAAATTCAAAACGACTATGTACAAAACATCTTTTATATATTCTTTAGCAGTATTGTGGAATATCATTCCAAATGATACTAAACAAACACCAACACTATTCTTTTAAGAGAGCGCTTCACAAGTTTCTTCTTGCTGATTATGCCAAATCTCAAACAAATTAAGGTAATTTGATACCCCTACCACCTTCCTATCTACCAAATCTACATGTATATCTTATGTATGTGTTAACCTAATGTATGTGTGTATATGTATATTTTATGATTACATGTAAGTATGCCAGCTACTGTAGTAAGTAAGAGTTACATTTGTACATATACGTTAAATTTATAGTTTTCATATTCTATTATTGAGGACTACATGTAAGAATTTGTTGATTGATTCAGAACCAAATGTATTATCCTCAGAAAATAAGTGATTAATTATTATTATTGTTGTTATTATTATTATTATTATTATTATTATTATTATTATTATTATTATCCTTTATTAAAGAAGCTTTTGCTCGGAACAACTTTATTCTTTTGGTTGCTTTTCCAAATCTGAGACATTTTGTGCTAACACTTTTATCGTTCACATCTAAAATTTAGAAAAATTACATTAAAAAATAAACATAAAATAAAATGATATTCTTCGCCCTCTCCTCTAGGAATTCATATTTCTTTAAAATGGAGCCTGACATGACAAGTTTGCCTGTATGAAATTATATATAATTCCTTGCTTCAGATGACAAATTTAATAGACTTGTATGCGTCACACCACTTTGCAAATACATTCAGGTGTACTACGATGCATTACGAATGTTTAAATAGCTTTCATTTCAATCCAGAAATGTATGCAAAAAGCTTTTGAAAGTATCTATCATAAATTCAATTTCTCGCCAATATTAACTTACAAATAGATCTGCAAACACTTTAAAAAAGTCACTTACAGCTGGATGATTTTCGACTGGCCATAGTAAATGTCTAAATGTTTGAGAGATTTAGATATTTACGAGAAATGATACAAACTGCATACTTAACAGTACTTGATTATGTCTGTCATTAATACAGCTTTCGTTTAAGCTTTAAAAAGCAACGCTTTGTAGATACATGATATTTTCCTACGAGGTTTTAGTTTTCCCACCAAATGCTACTCTGTGTCCTATATATTACTAATTTTGTACGAGGTGGCTGCCACAGAGAAAACAGTCACTTGGTCACATCTGTCACAGTATGTTGCCGATACACTGTTGTACCGATTCGAGCTTGTAATGAAGTTAATTTTGGAGTTGTTAAAAAACAAATATTGTACCATAAAAACAATGTTGACTAGATAGTAAACAATAAACAGAAATTCAGAATATGGATATAAGTTTGCAGCCAGTTGATAAGAGCTACCAAAGTTGTGCAACTTACCACGTTTCACTACGGCAACATAATTATTTCTGGGACGTCACGTAAACTTAACATTCTATCAAGATACTCTGAGAAACTTATAGGGCACAGACAACTATTTCAATTCCCATAGATTGTAAAGGTAATATTTGTCAAAATTACTATACTTTTGTGATAAGATCGGCAAATCACGCCTACATCATATATATGATCTATCCAAGAGAAAACTTTTAAAATGATGAAAATAATATGATGCGAGCCTCGTTTTTGAAAAACGTTCTCCTATAGGTACTCGCTATACAAAATCTAGACCCGTGCGATCTCCCCGTTTACATCTAGTAGTACGTGTTCGGCGATAGCAATAAAATAAAAAATGGTGTTGGGTTCTAATGCTTATGATTTATCCATACGCAGACTTCTTCTGAAAAATTACGGAAATTTGTTTTTTTCTGTAATTATTATCAGGTAATCAGCGTCCTTCATTCTTTTAAATATAGTATTTAATATACATATATAGGCTGGTTCCGTAGCTCATAAAATAATTAGTTGCCTGTGACCATTAAGACGTATACTTTTTAATATAACATCCAGATATATTCAAATTAAATCCAACTTGCTGCTATGTTCCAGAACTTGGAGTCATTTTTGACCAATTATTAACCAGTCACATAACTGAAAAGGACATAACAACGCCACTGTAAAGACTGTTACTGCTTTTACAGGTGGATAACATACAGTTGAACCTAACCGAAATCTTACATAAAGTGAACTTCTTGTAAGTTATGTTTAAACTAGAAGTGCATTCCAATTCACACACGAAGTGAACTAATGCGTTTTTGTTAACAAGGTTGTACATTATAGTGATTACGGTAGTTCACTATAACGAACAAGGTAGCGCACTATGATGAACAATGTTGTGCACAATGATGAACTATATATTGCCCAATGGTCAGAAAGGTGCAGCAGGCTGAATTTTGTTGTAGATTGATAATATTGTGGTAGATATGTGTTGAAACATCGCGTGGTTTTAGGAATTGTTGTTATTCTCTGAATGAATGAATGAATGAATCAATCAATCAATCAATGAATCAATCAATGAAATTGTGAAGGATTATTTTAGTTGACTTAAGTGCATAATATTTATATCACCGTAGCCATATTGAATACAGGAATCAAAGAAATAGTTAATATGATAAGGAATATCTTATTTCATATCGTTCTTTTCAGGTTTTATATTTAATTTACTTTATTTTTCTTTATAGTTTTATAACTAGCATAAATAAATCAAACGGACAAAAAACAATTTACTCTGATAACTTTCCGATCTTTCTTCATTGTTTTGTTTTCATTGCGATGACGATGATAGCGACGATGACCAAACCACCATCGTTACTGTTATTATGATTGCTGTTGTTTTAATAATAATAATAATAATAATAATAATAATAATAATAATAACAACAACAACAATAATAATAATAATAATAATAATAATAATAATTATAATAATTATAATAATAATAATATGATAATAATAATATTATTATTATTAGTAGTAGTAGTAGTAGTAGAAGTAGTATCATAGTGGCGATGGTGTTGGTGTGGTTTTCTTATGTCTTGTATGAAGGACATAGTAATACAGTATACACTGTGCCAGTTGTTGTTGTATTTGTGGTGGTGATAGTGGTACTGTGATAGTTGTGGCGATGTGACTCGTGATATTCCTTCAATAAGTATTAATGTGTCTTTCTTTTAACTCTTTAAAAGAATTTATGAATAAAATGAGTATATTTTTTCCCCATTTAATAACTGATAATAATTCGAATTTCATACAAAGAGAATATAAATCTCATTTTAGACTTTCAAATATAATTCAATTTAAAGCTGATTTATCATCTTCAATTGGGAAAAGTACACATACCTAAACACCCACATAGTCTTCCTTGCATATGGCTCATTAAGTCATCCTATCATCATAAACTTGACCAAAATTGTACTCTAATAAAAACCACTAGTATAGGTGACTGTTTATAGCTGATTGCAACAACCAGCTGTTAACTAGGTGGCTATCTATAGCCGATTGTAACAACCAGCTGTTGAGTGGCTATCTATAGTTGATTGTAACAGCCAGGTGTTAACTATCAGTATTGACAAAAGACTAAATTATGGGATTATGAATACTTAGCGCACGTTTCAACATGAATGGAGGAAACAATCCTATCTGAAACAGGTTTAATGGTGCTTCAGTGATCAGTTAGTCCAAGGATATATGGGTATATGCGTGTATATATCTCTGGTTATACATAGGTTTCAAACTATATATGGATGTGTATTTTATATATATATATATATATATATATATATATATATATATATATATATATATATATATATATATATATATATAGATGTATATGGACCAGTTTTAAGTGTATCAAATACCATGAACTTTGTTTTTGTAAAGTTAATGTTAAGTTTCCTTAGTTTAACATACTTGTCAAATGCATTAAGATTGTCATCTAAAGAATCAATATCAATCCCGAATATTACAGTATTGTCTGTATATAATACAATTAATATTTTTAGATATTTTTAAGATTCAAAATGTACTAAATCTATATTCATTCCAAAACATTGATTTTGTTGCAAGAAAGATTCCAGATCGTTAGGAAAAATGAAAATAATACTGGTGAGGAATTTTCTCCTTGCCTAACCCCACTAACCTTGGGACAAAATTCGACTGTTTTCTGGAGAACATCAAATAGGACTTTATGTTTTGATACGAATTATGTATAATTCTCACAAAAAAAAAGACGTTTGCATTGTTTCGGAGTAATTTCCTTCATAGACCCCCTCCTTCCTCGTCAAACAGAATTAAAAGCATTGCTAAAATCGATAAAACAACACAATAGTGTTTGTTTTCTGAATTTCAAAATTCTGATAGAGGCATATAGTGCAAATATATGATTTTTTGTTGAGTATACAACTAGGAATCCAGTTTTGAATTCCTCAGGTATATTATGAAAATTTAGAAACTTATTGATTTTGAGATTTAGAATAGCAGTAAATAACTTACTGAGACAACTTACATCTTTTAGTTGTCTTTTTTTTTTTTTTTGGGGGGGGGGGTAGTGAGTGCGAGTGGGTGGGAAACGATAACATTTAGGGTGAGTTAGGTCCCCGCTACGCATATAAATAAGTCATCCCTTAAGCTAAGAATCTGAGAGTATTCATGGTTCGAGTCTCCGGTTAAAAATAAAATATAAGTAGGAATCATTAAATCTTATATATACTTGATATATTCATTGATATTTTATATACTTGATATATTCATTGATATTTTATATACTTGATATATTCATTGATATTATATATACTTGATATATTCATTGATATTATATATACTTGATATATTCATTGATATTATATATACTTGATATATTCATTGATATTATATATACTTGATATATTCATTGATAATTTCATCATTTGATGGCGTCTTATTATCATTTGCGGATTATATACATTTCAGAATATCTTCCCCCGTTCAGTGTAACATCATAGTCTATATCAAGTTCCTCAATGTTATCATCCTTACCGAATTACTTTAGACATTTAAATACTTCATATAGTATATCTAATGTAATGTTTGATTACCCACTTTTGTTTTAAAAGCTGTTCATAATCTTTACAAATCTTGCGCATGTTTACTTTTAAGTTTTCTCAGTTTGTCTGGTGTAGCTTGATTACATTTATTTAGGTCTAAATTCATTGTTTATTTGTAGCTTTTGCCCTTTGGAGATTATTTTTGTTGTCTGACAAGGATTTATGTTCGATATCTAACCAGCTAAATGACATTTTCTAAGTGCACTTTGCACTGACGCCCGAACCAACGTTTATCTCAGTTTGTTATTATTATTACTATCATTTATGCCTGTATTACTTTCGAAACGGTTTTCAGCTGAATCAGTAAATAGTTTGAAAGCTGAAAGACATATATAATTAATCATTTCTTTATTAGCTTCGTTATCGTTTTGTTGTGTTCGTTTGATGATGTTATTTATTTTAGCAATATCATCATCAGACTTAATGTTATAAACATAATTAATCTTTGTAGTTCTTTCTGTCTGGTTCCCAAACAATATTTTATTTTATGTGGATACGTTTCTAGATTCGCTGTACACGTCAATTTAATTCTAATCGTGAGTAATGTATGTTGGCGATGTATAATAACCCGATGCGCCCTCCTGCGTGTCGTCTGAGGCGACTAATGCAGGCAGGAGCAGCGGTGATTCAGTGGTTAGAAAGGGTACGGCTTTGAATCCTACCTTCAGATCAGACAGGATCGTCTATCGTAATGTGTCCTTGGGCAACTATCTTAACTCCAATTAACTCGGCACTAAATAACCTACCTGTGTTGCTGTGCCGTAAAACACCAAACCAAAATCCGTCTGTGCAAAACGAGTATATTTCTATTATACTGAAATTATCAACGTACATTATGCTGTTGAATAGTCAGTCACAGACATTTTTCTAAATTTGAATGCTCTTATGATTTTGTTTTTGCAAAACCTCGTGTGTGTTGCACAATTCTGATCCCGCAGGTGCACTATTCCTATCCATCACCGATGCATAATGAAGGATTATTGTTCTCACATTCCTGGCTACAAATCGTAATTTATACACAAAATGGGTGAAGTCCATACAGATAAAGCATAAAAGGGCAAAGTAAACATGAAAAATGTTTCCATATTTAAAGACGGTGTATCATGTTTGGTTTTGAAAAAATAAAGTGCACAGGTGAAGATGATGTTACAAAGCAGATTGATTAAATAACTGCTGATATTAAAGCGACAGAATAATAGCGGATAATAGTGGCGTAATATACACGATGACGTCATACAAACAAGTCAAAGTGGCGATGCGCCAATCAGGCACTATTTTGACGTAATGTATTGTAAGACAACAGTCATGTGATGAAAGATAAAGAATGTTATCCACTAGCGTTCTCTACTGGAAAACACGACCATATACATATAGGAAATATGAGAAAAACGATTGTTATTTGAACAGATTTCGGTTAAGATATTGCTCTCATTGTATTGCACGGTATCTTACCAAATTTTATACTTAGCAAGAATACATTCGTGTACAGTAGATGAAATATTATCAAAATTGTAAAGCGTTTCATCAAATCAAACTGTAGAGAGAAAACAATCATCAATATCGATAAAATCATCGTTTGTATAAGTTCTCGCATTGAAATCTCCCATAAGAAACACATAATTATATAAAATACACATAATTATATAAAATACACATAATTATATAAAAAACACATAATTATATAAAATACACATAATTATATAAAAAACACATAATTATATAAAATACACATAATTATATAAAATACACATAATTATATAAAATACACATAATTATATAAAATACACATAATTATATAAAAAACACATAATTATATAAAAAACACATAATTATATAAAATACACATAATTATATAAAAAACACATAATTATATAAAATACACATAATTATATAAAATACACATAATTATATAAAATACACATAATTATATAAAAAACACATAATTATATAAAAAACACATAATTATATAAAATACACATAATTATATAAAATACACATAATTATATAAAATACACATAATTATATAAAAAACACATAATTATATAAAATACACATAATTATATAAAAAACACATAATTATATAAAATACACATAATTATATAAAATACACATAATTATATAAAATACACATAATTATATAAAAAACACATAATTATATAAAATACACATAATTATATAAAATACACATAATTATATAAATACACATAATTATATAAAATACACATAATTATATAAAATACACATAATTATATAAAATACACATAATTATATAAAAAACACATAATTATATAAAATACACATAATTATATAAAATACACATAATTATATAAAAAACACATAATTATATAAAAAACACATAATTATATAAAATACACATAATTATATAAAATACACATATTTGTTATTTCCGTTTCAAACATATTTATTTCGTCTGTGATTTTAAATCTGGATTCAGACTGGAGAACATATAATACTCCGAAATATGAATTTCCTCCGTCTGGAAAAGATGGTTATTAATTTGGAGCCAGAATATGTAGACTGATTCTGTTAGAGTTACAGTCACATTAGAAGAGAATGTCTTTTTAACCAAAGCTCATATATCCCCACGTTTACTGATGTATTTCTATTTTATGTATTTAGGGGGAAAAAAGCCGAAATCTGGTATATTTAAATATCATGATTTTCCTGTTTTGTTTCCGTTACACAGAAAATTGTACAACGTTCAAGAAATCAGGGTATAAAAGTTTGCATTTAAATCCAAAAATGGTGAGTGACGCACATACAGTTTTCTTGGGATGAATGCATGTGGAAAGTCCGCCTTAGCTTTGATATAAATGTTCGTGTTCTTTTATATTACATTATGAGTTACGTTGAATGAACGGACCTATGAATTGTTTCTGTCTACGGTGACTGGGTCAGGGGGTTTATCAGCAGGCTAGGTATTTGTCATTGATATGATACCGCATGCATGCTTGCATAAATGCAATTGTCGCTTCTGAGGTTCCATTAAAGGTTGTTATAGTAGTCGTCGCATCGGATTTATTCAAAGCATGTACACTTTCGGTGGCGACCGGGGTGTCTTAGGTTATTTTATGTGAAATACAGGTAACAAACTAAAAGTTATTCTACTCCGGATACAATGGTAACATCCATTTAGTGATATATAGTGCTTTGCTTTGGAATGGTGTCTAGATCGGTGTCATTATCACTGTCGGCAATACTTAGACTGTTCGGACTGACTGACTGAGTTGCAGAACGAAGTCGTTCAGTGCTGGTACAACTGTTTTGGTTGTCTAGATTTGCGATTGGTACTCGATCGCGATCTGATAAATCTGTATCAAATCTGCTGCACTTCTTTGCTAATTACCTGGAGCAGTAAGATGGGGCTCTTTCTGGTTGCTAATTACCTGGAGCAGTACGATGGGGCTCTTTCTGGCTGCTATTTACCTGGAGCAGTAAGATGGGGCTCTTTCTGGTTGCTAATTACCTGGAGCAGTAAGACGGGGATCTGTCTAGTTGCTAATTACCTGGAGCAGTAAGATGGGGCTCATTCTGGTTGCTAATTACCTGGACTGATACCCAGGGGTTGTACAGTATTACTAATATGACTGGTTATAATTTAGGAAGATGTGACGCAGCGCAAATTACCTAGTACCTAAAATAGCCAGCATGGATAATGTCTTGTTCCCTACTGACAAACTGTGAAAGAAGACAATATTCCGGGAGCTAAATTAGCATTCAGTCTGATATAAAGTCATTATATCATATAACTGAAAGGATGGTTATAATGTCATCTCCCTACAAGTGGAAATCGAAGTAAATTTATATTCTTTATTTGGGTAATTTAGGTTTCTGTCTTATAATACATCCTTAAAAGGTTAATATATTGGAGCGCATTACACTTTTTTTAGTATAACGGTGAGACATTAAGTAGAATTTCATCTCTAGCTAATAAATGGTATACAAACTGTGGACTTTGCGATGACATCAAGCTATAAAATTTTTCTAAAGACAGACGGGCACATAAACGTTTGTCTTCGTACATTTTACAATACAAAAATGTATGATATTCATCATCAACTAATCGTAAATTATTGCTGGAGCAAAAGCTACACACACAAAAAAAAAACAACACAATCTCTGATGCAAAGTCATCTTTATATCTACCTGCCACTATATATAGTTTATGACTAGAACAACTAAATATCGAAACGTCCAGAGGAATGTAAAAGGTAAAATATATAGGCATAGATTATTCTCAGCATTCAGTAATGACTTGCATTCTTTATAATACACATTTTGTTGACTGATTTACCTTTTTCTGCCAAGATTAAAAATACAATCTTTTTACGGTCTGAATAAATTATTGCATGAAAAGTTTTTAATTGCGTATATTTTTTCGCTTTAACAAAATTTTAAAAATCTTCAGCAGTTCCTCCACGACAGCTGTATTAATTTAATTAAAACCATGTGCCTTAAGATATTACTGATGATTTTTCCTTCCAAATAATTGTTAATGAGACTGCCATTAATCTAATTCATTTAGTTTTCGATTTCACCAGTCAGTCCAATAATTAAAAGAAATGCACAATGAAATGGGCGAGCAAACAGAGGTAGATGCATACAAGTGGGTAAGTAATAGAGTAGACGTGAGAATAAAATGAATGAAAGAATGAGCAAACGAACGAACCAACAATACATGAATGTACGAAAAGAGAGACAAATAGAAGAATTACGAACAAAATGAATTTACACCAGAATGAGAATAAACAAGAGGTTAATAAATGATTATAGCATTTTGCAATTGGACATTCTAATTTTACTGAAACAAGGAAAAGAAATACAACATGCAATTTACAAGAATGAACGGAGGTTACTTTTGAATGGGAATTTCATTCAGTGTGTGCATTAGACCGAACAAATAAACAATTATCTTCTTAGCCCATCAATTACTAATCTCCCTTATTAGAAGGCTTAAAGACTATAAAACAGGTCTTTATTTGTTGAATCTGCTAAATCGGATTTTTATTTTCTCCTTGTGTGTCATGTATACACATTAATATGAGCAGATCAGCACATTTCAGAGAGTATAAAGCATAGTTTAGCGCGAGCATCACAGTGTGTACACTCTATTGTTGCTAAGTTTCCCGAAAGCAATATGGCCGTGCACGCAAGGTGTTGTGGGTAAATGACATCAATTTCTATTGATAGTAACAAGATGAATTCGTAACTTGCGCTAGGGGTGCATATGAAACTCTCTGGGTGTATTAAGGGCTTTTAATATGCAGTGAGTTTATTCAGTCCAGGTCATTGTACACTACCTTGTATATTGAACAGAATTGCTCGCTACACTACACTACCTTGTTCACTATGGTACACTATCATATGCACCGATGGTCGATTGTGGACATGAGAGCAAGGCAATCTTCCTTGCAAGTGTGCTAAAAGCAAAACTTTGGTATAAACCAGATATTGTTCACATTACACATAATATAAACCAGTTTGTTACAGCAGTATGTTTCTCTTGAAAGTGAAACATTATGAAATGGTCTCTTTTAGTCTTTTACTTAAATTTGGGGAACGGTGTTTTTCAAGTAATCTAAACGTTTTGCTAATTTTACCAACAGCGTTCACAATTTGAATAATATTTTCATGACACCATCCGTGTGTTGTCAGAGAATTAGAGAATAACCTTAGAGGCACATGTAGTAACTATATATATGTGTGTGTGTGTGTGTGTGTGTGTGTGTGTGTGTGCCAAACAATAGGAATTGAAAGTTGTGTAGAGGTACATATCCCATCGTGCAAAATTTGAAGAACATGAAGCCAAACACTGCTATGAAATGTTGAAAGTCGTAAATGCACACCTACAAAGCTGCATAATAATATGGACAATGTGTCAAAGACCTATGTTGTAAAATAAATATTATCCAAAATCTAGATCATGATGCATCCGAAACCACTTGCTTTTTGAAATGAAAGTGCCAAACAGGTCGGCGTGCATTCTTATGCAGTTATGTTTGACCTGCAATCAATACTGTTTGACACATTGAGCGGCATTCAAGTTCCTGCCATGATAACAGTAGTACCCAAAGTATACCTTTCTCTGAATCATTATAAGCCATTGCTTATCAAATTACAAAAATAAATAAATATTCATGGTCAAATTTGGCACATTGTCTAAGAAACTGGGGAGCACCTTCCAAATACATCGGAAAAAAATGTGCACAGGTGTTCTTGTATTGATCTAGTCCATTTCATCCTTAGATCTCTTTCTTTCTGAGTCGTGAAATATCGGTAACCTTATCTAACATTCTAACGAACAAAATTTAGGTACTGAGGCGCAGACTCCTTTTTCCAGTTTAATATCGTCTAGTTTTCAGACAGTTGTTAACAAATCACATTAATAAAATTCATGCTCATTCTTCACAAGATTTCACCAGATATTAAATACAACACGATATTTTCTATGTAAGCGGTCTGCTAAGTGGGTTAAAGTTCATGCCAACCTAATATATCCATTAAAGACCTAAGTAGTTTATTTGTTCTTTGAAACTCCTGCAGTAACCCAGCACAACAAATATGACAGAAAATATGCTGAAAGGAGGAACGATTTCAAAAAAGGACTCTGTGAACTCAAAGGGCATTGACAAGAATATGAGAACAAAACCTCAGACGCAGAAACGGCAGCAAAAGGTAAAGTCATCGACAAAAGCCAATTACCTCCAATGCAAAGCTTAGACTACCAAAACTCTGACCAACTTTGTAGTAACTAGAAGAAAAATGTAGTTCCGTGAACAGGTCTAACTCTTGGAGACGATGAATATTGTCGTTCTGTGACTGTGTTCACATGTTTCATGATGGAGTAGTGATTGCCTGCACGGTAGCTCTGGGATGTTTTATGGCTATTTTCACACTTTTCTCGTGACGAATACTTGCCGGAATAAGGCAGGGGTTATGGTAGCTCTTGGATAAACCCCTTAGGCTTACAGCTAACAGGGATGAGACTAAATCACCATCCAGGCCCGGCAAACATCCTAGGGTACAAGAGATACAAAAATCCTGCATAAGGGTAGCGTGGAGGCGCAGGAGATTCAAGATAGTTTGGCCCATTTTTTAATATGTATATTTGTATTTTTTTGGTTTTAACGGACCTGTGAACACATTATTGGCTATTTTGGGCCAAGGAAATGGGAGCTAGCAGCCTTTCCATAGAAAACACTGAGGAAGCCGACCCGAGCTGGGCTGGGCTGGGCGGATATTGAACCCACAATCCTTGGATTGCGAGTCTGACGTTCCAACTGAACCACAACGGTTCCCCTTGGCCCATTAAAAAAATTATATCAATTGTTGATTGTTTGAACCTTTTTGATGCTCCAAGTAGAAGAGCTGTCAGATCATTGTGACATATTATTATGTCACACAAGGTTAAAGAGCTTCCAATCAGCTTGTACATTTGACTTTGATTTGGCATATTAGTACAAACATTGGTAGTCAACCCTTGAATCCCGGAGTAACCAGGTACGTACATGAAGACGGATAGTTTTACCACGCAGATACGGTACATTATTATTATTATTATTATTATTATTTTTCAATCGTAAGAAATTTCATCTCATTGTCATGTAAACTATTTTACCTGGAACACTTCTTCAGCAGATTTTACATGTAGGTAGCAGGGAAAAGTTTTGTTTGAGTCTACCTAACCCATTTGTACCCATTTTTTTTATTGCTTAGTCATTATTTTAATTTTACAAAAACACATTTTAAAATATATCTTCATGAAACATTTTGCTTCTTTTTACCTTTTTCTACATTTTTTTCTAATTTGTATTGATTTCAAGTAAATTTTGGTAAAACCTCAGTGAGAGGATGTATGTGTTTTGCTCTGTTTATTGTCCATGATATATTGGACGGGACACCAGAACTGCGGTTCACTAGAACTGCTTTGCGGTCCTGACGGCTTGCAGCCCCACTACTTATAAATCTATGTATGAATTTCCTGCGATTTGCCTAATTCTTTCAACATGTTAAGTTAAATAATTTATCTTAATAAAAAACCAATGAGTATCTACATTTGTTTTCTTCATCAAATTTTGTATGTAGTATATCAAACAGTTCTTTAACTATACCGTCAATTTTAGTTTTGCTCATATGATTGTTGCTTGTGTTATATGACAACAATCTACATAACGATGATGATATAACTTATCTTCATCTGTTTCAGTTCTTGCGAGTTGAATCGATAAATCTATCTGGATTTTTACTGAATTTAAATGCCTAGTTTTTACTGCCTATTATTTTACATAAGTATGTCTTTAAAAAAAATTCAGGTTAGTTTCCTCTATTGCCTCAAATCTGTATCCATTCAATGTTCTTTTAAACGAGTCTTGTAGCGACAATTTGTTTTCAGTTTCGTCCGCAATTCATTTTATTTCTTCTCTAGTTTGAACACAAATTAGAGGAGGCTGTAATTTTCTTCTTGCATGGTACTTTTGCATCAAGCAAATTTTGTGACATGTGTATAGTATTAGATTGTTTCAAATAATGTTTTTCGTATTTGATTTTAGTACTTTTTACATGAATAAAACAAGTTAAATTTACTTTTTTATATACAAAACATTGAGCCTCTTATTACAGTTTTTCACAATTATCACGGCTAAGATTTGTTTTATTGCATTATCTTATTTTATTATCTCTTTTTTCTATTATTCCAGTGAGATTTTATTATACTTGCAGAATCTTTACAATAGACTAATTTTTTTAATACATATTACGTATAGATATTTCCTTTTTATATAATATGCATTTCATATAATTTCAATGTTTGCATGAGTTTCGCTGTTCTTTATCAGTACTGTAATATTGTTATTTAGAAGTGTTTTCTTTTGTATGTTATTGTGTCTTAACCCCGAAGAAGAGCGTGTCAAGATTGGAATGATCTGAAACCCTGTCGTCCCTACACTATTATTAACCATTTTGTCATTATATCGATAATAACAATGAAGATATAAGTTAATATTTTTGTAAAAGGAATAAAAGCTCCACAATCCATTTGGAACAGGATACTTTTTGAAAAAAACATATCGTACGCACTACTGGGGATAATGTTCTATTTGGGGTACTCTTGTTACCAATAATGCATCCTTTGTGTGTGAGTTGCATGTGATAAAGGTCTACATGTAGACAGCATATTTTCGTTATGTTCGAGATGATAATTGTTTTTAAACATCTTTTATCGATTGGAAGAGTGCGTTTATGTAACACGACTGTAAGAGAGCATACATAGTAATAACAGATAATAATACATTTATTATAGTAACTGTGTGTGTGTGTGTGTGTGTGTGTGTGTGTGAAGGAATATGCATAAATATCACATTTGTTAATACAGAGAATACTATTTATTCTGCCCTTGTCATCTAGTTAATCTCTCGCTCTATCTCTCTGTGTGTAGAGGAATATGATGCATAACTATCACGTTTGTTAATACAGAGAATATTATTTATTCTACCCTTCTCTCTCTCTCTCTCTCCGTGTGAAAAGAAAACACACATTAATATCTTGTTTATTTATTTCTTTGTCTATTTATTTATTTTCAGGTGGCAACGCACAGCAGGCAGGATTTTTCTTCCAGCCGCAGTTTTTGCAACCTCTACAGTTTCAAGCGAGTCATGGAACTGGACCATTGAGTTTATCGTCCTCTCCTTCTCTTTCAGGTATATAACCGAATATTTTGATATACGATGAAGTTTGATACGTAGACGCGCCTTAGAGTTTCTTGTCTAATTTATTTGATTTTATTTTTAAAAAAAATTAATAATTTTAACTATTTGTTTAAATGAAAAATTGCAGAAAACAAATTTGAATGTACACACATAGGTTGAATTTAATTTTTTTAAAAAATCGTCTTCCATCTTTTGTTATGAATGACAACACACCAAGTTCCCCCTCCATGCCTTAAGATAACAGGTCATATTTAAGTTACGTAAGATGCAGAGATACCGAAATTAATCCCT
Organism: Margaritifera margaritifera; assembly: GCA_029931535.1. Lineage (NCBI taxonomy): Eukaryota > Metazoa > Mollusca > Bivalvia > Unionida > Margaritiferidae > Margaritifera > Margaritifera margaritifera. The sequence continues at coordinate 1,243,817 of JAQPZY010001694.1, read as the reverse complement.
AATCCCACCTGTTGAAAAAAATATGAGATTATCAGTTTGATCCACGGCATTCATATCACTTATTAGTAACTATGTTACCTGTTTAGATCATTTGGAGCTGGTAATCTGATCTTATCTGTAACTATTTCATTTCCACTAGGACCAATTGTACATTGTGTAGGCCCTACTGGGAAGAAATTGTCTACATTAACTTTTATCCAGGGTAATCTTTCCTTCATTGTGCCATACATATGTGAAAAAAAGAAACTCGATAAGAAATGTCTCGTAACTAATTAAGATATTTTTATGGTAATAAAAATGTGATTAAAATGAAAACACATTACTTGCATAGGAAGGGAATACTCAAAATAAATGACCTACTGTGAGATTGACTATCCTTCAGTTGGTGCTGTTATTACATACATTTCTTAAAGAAGTTGTCACTACTACTGATGATAATGACCATCCTCTTATAACATAACTCTCACATCTATCATGCTATTTGCTTCTTCTGTCACTCTAACTGCTCTAATGTATTTTTCTCCTAATAGTTCATACACATTTACGGGGATATCATATCCGAATTCATATTTTTAAGGCAGCGTTTTGTTTTAGAGCATCTGTAATACTAATGACTGTATCTAACCAAACTATATTTTGATGGCCTATGGGTTTTGTGAGAGTATTCAAAATTGAATCAATAGCGTAAAAGAGACATCTATCATCCGCATGTTTCACGTTTATGGAAACCTTTTAATTGTCACCCATTCAGGTAAATCGATAAATGAGCTTCCTTTTATCAGTTGAAACATATGTTCTTACAATGTCTAAAATTCAATCCTGTCGACGATACACTTTTATACTCTCCCTTATTTCCTGTCTAAATTTGTTATGTAAAATGTCCATTTCACATTTCTTCATTATGTTTATAGGTCTTGTTCAGTGGTAAAATTGCCTCTATTCAGCTTTCTCTCCATCCTGTGTGGGCCGTTTCATAAGCCTGATTGATAAGTTAAGCTGAACTTCTACAGAACCAAATTGACAAACTTTTCCAATTATGGCATTTTTTCATGTAGGTTTCAGTGTCATTTAAAAATTCACAATCTTTATTTGTTTGCATTTCTCTGGAAATAATTTCTAAGTCTTTTCCTAATGATTCTGTTTACATTGTGCTTATTCATAATTATCAGTTCTTTCCGACTTTGTATATGCGATAAATGCTTTTCTAACACATTTTGGAATAGGCTGATCACATATACAAGTCTTTATTTTTAAATTTATTTATCTAAAAAAAATGCAATATACTGTACTACTACTAAATCTTTACATGTGTGTGGAAAAGGTATATTCTGCCAGAAAGTTTAGCAAAATCCCCACCTTAGTACCTAAAGCCTGTACCCCTGTTGGTATAATAAGTACACTGAATTGAAATCGCTTACCACAAACATGGTGAGGCCACGTTTCCTATTGCAGATCTTTTTCATACAGCAAAGTCTCATTTAGGACTTTGGGTGTTTTTAGTTTTACGTGGCTCTTTTGCAAGTCAAACGTGAGACTAGTTCCTTCCCTGGGCCTTTCTGTCTGACCTCGGCTGCTTCATTCGTAAACATTGTGACTGATTTGGCTGATTGTTTGCTTGTTTACCATTGTGCAACGAGGTTCCCTATGCATGTACTTTGGACATGACTAGTCCACCCTATAGTCATTCTTACTTTCTAGATTGCTTCAAGCGCTTACGTCGCAACCAACTTGTTTTTTGAACCTACAGTATCGCGTAGTATTTTTTATATGTTTTTATGAGGCCAGCTTTTAGATATCAAGGTGAGCTCAATTTAACACGCAAAATAGTTTTTTGCAAACTGGAGTCTTAAAATCAAGAAACTTTGGATTAGAGACACAATTCTTAAAATATGAAGTCAGATACAAAACAGTGTAAATATGTTGTCAATGCCAAACTTTGTTTTCGTTGCCTGCCTTTGTATCAGTATCTCCCTGCAAATAAATTAATTTTATCAGATATCAGTGAATTGTCTATTATGAATACTGTCTAATTGTGTTCAATAAATAAATCTATGCTGCTGTATTTCATAGTTTTGTCTGTCTGCCCGTTTGTGTTTCAGTATACACAACAGTGTTGTAATTCAATGTTTTCTCTGTGATATGTATTTCGAAGTTTTCTCTCACTGTCTGTTCTCTCTGTGTTTCAGTACGAAACAGTACTGCATTCTAAATTTTCTCCCCACATTCACGCAGCACGTTACCTGGAATATATATATATATATATATATATATATATATATATATATATATATATATATATATATATATATATATATATATATATATATACCGCTGATACATTCTACAGCAAAGACTACTATTATATATGCAATTCCTACTCACAGCTATGTCCAGTGTAATTTGAATCAAACGATGATTCATTTTATTCTATTTACTGTGCGAAAGATCAAACTATTGTAAATTTAACTAGTGATTCAGCACTCTCATATATTATCTACTATCAAAGAACAAGACCCGATATGCGTTATTATTTGTGCGGTACAAACACGTATTACCCTTCCAACTTCCCATAATTAAAAATTAGAAAATGTTATATAATTCCTTCACTATGTGTATTTTTGTGGACAATATAAACGGTAATGAAAATACGTCAAGAAAGCTTGTTGATAAAACAGATTCAAATTCAGAAGGAAAATGCCCATATGTGATGACACATCCTTTTACTCTGCATTTCATACAAAAGAAGATTCCATTTCTGACAAGTGTAGGCAAAGTACGAAAGCTTATTTACTGAACACCTATTTCATGAGCGGATTAAGTACTTTGCCGCATTATAATATTAAACTATTAAACTGATAATCCTCTGTAAAAAAAAAAAAAATACAACTAGAAGTTAAAATAAATTTCTCCCGATTTTGTAGAACGATGTATGCCACAGAAAGGGATATGCCCCCTGCAGTGTCAACATGGTTATAAAATTGATGACAGAGGATGTGAATTTTGTCAGTGTGCGTACCAAGCTTTTTCCTCAGGTAAGGTTAATTGTCCTGAGTATGCAGACAAAACAGCACTAATTAACTGGTCTGTCAGTTATACTATATAACCGATAAGAGTTAAATCAAGATCATATCTATACCTGATTGTTTCTATAATTTTGCAATGTACATGAAAAAGTCAATGAAGGAATGACTGCTAATGGCGACAATGAAGAAAGCATATAAGTCAGGAACATAACTCTACAGTTTGAAATAACTTCAAGTAATAATTACAGTGTATGTAACAAACTACAATTCTAAATTACTAGGATTTAATAGTGTGGGATCCATAAGTACCGAATCAAACAGTTTGTGGATTGTTCAAGCAAAAAAAAAAAAAAAAAACCCATATATTTTCCTTAATCAAACAATACAATACATTTATTGTAACAGCTCATGCTCTGCTCTATTAGACTGCCTACCTATTCAATATTATTTCACGCCGATTTTGTCTCGTACGACGTTAGTAGTCATTAAAACAATTTACAAAGAGGCACTATAAATAGATCAAATATCAAAATTAAAGATGAAGACTAGAAAGTAATAGAATTTAGTTATATGTCAATTACATATATCTTTAGAATATCTCAAGCAAATTAATTTGACCAATTGCTCATTTTTTAAAATGAAAAATGGCATAAATATCCAAAAGAGGCTGCAAAGATTTTAGATTTAAATTGATAGAGAAGGATGAAAAAGATAAAGTACTAACTCAAACACTAAGCAATGATTTAAACTTGAACAACAATTGTATTAATTATTCAGCAGTACTGATAGAAAAATCTGATGCAGCATACAAACGTCTTGACACTCAAATGCGTGAAACTTTGGAGAATAATAATTTGAAGGATATAACAATATTTAGACAAGAAGCTAATTATAAATTACCATCTGTCGATTAGAGTATCACAGAAAAGTCTAGTCAATTGTCAGAACTGCAAAGTCCAATAGATCACACAAAAAAAATTCAGATGCTCAAGAAAAATGTACCAAGAGATTTATTACTCTATCAACTGCTTTACATACTTTACAAGCTGTAAGAGCGGAATCAAACATAAAACCTGTGGAGCACGTAGAGCAACAAAGGATAAATGCTGCAATATCAGCCTTCGAGAGTGACATGGATGAAATAAAGAAGTCTCTAGAAAATGATAATACATTACAATCACAACTTCAACAGTTGCAGAAAGAATCAAATGATGAAAAGAAATAGATGATGAAGATATTCAAATGATAGTTGATGACTTTAAATCTGTCGTGAAAAAGATGGAAGACAGTCTGACAGCTGTCAATAATAGTCTGTCACAATTGCAGAGGAAGAATAACTTTGAAGAAGTCAATAGGAAGGTAGGGGACTTACAGAATAAGGATATTATGTGAGTGACAGTACGATTTGATCTATAAAAATAACATACGATTTATCTATTTTATTTTTAAGCATTAAATAAAACATTTAAAGAAATAGGACTTAGTGACGCTCAAAATGAACTACCTGCTGGAATAAAATAAACTCTAAAAGATAACAGACAAATAACGTATTAATAATATCTGCGTGGTACATGAAAAAAATGACAAATCAGATAAAAAGCTGAAAAGATTAGGAAGAAATTTAAAATATACAGAACAAACTTTAACAACAGTAGTAGATAAAAAAAACTTTAGAATTAAGTGAAAGAATTGATAGACTTTAATCTAAAAAAGAAAAGGTTCTAAGAGATTCTAAAAACATACAGATGATGGACTAATTGTTAACATTGGTATTGTGGAAACTGGTATGGACAAGTTGGATGAAGAGATTAAAAAGAAATATGCTAGAACGTAAAGAGTTCCACCTAATACAGAACCTGAATAAAACAGAATGGGGAGTATTGTGATCTATTTGAGCCACAGATAACAACAAAAGTAGACAAAAAGACTTTAGCATTAAGTGAGAGAATTGATACAGCTAATTCAGAAACAGAGAAATCATTAACTAAATAAACCTAAATATTGGAGCAAAGATGCTTGCAATTGATCATATTAATAAAAAGTTGAATGATTACAATAGACAAAATATACAAATTAAATAAAGGCCTACCTGGAATGATATGACTTTTCGCTTTTTGTATTAATAAAGAAAGTTCAATTTATGTTCAAACAAATATAGATCCACATGATTATTATAAAGATAAAGAAGCTACAGAATCTAAATTAGACGGGTTTTTGAACATATTTTATCCTCAGATCAACCCACAAGCATTACCTACTGTACAAGGATTTGACTATGCTCCAGCACATTTTGGTGAATACATTATAGGTTTCAAAAACTACTGTACTATTTAAATAAATAACTCAGGTTTATATGCTATTAAAGTAAAATTAGACATTGAGAATATTAGTTATGCTATTTGTTATTTTTGGAGTGTATTACTTCTGAATAATAAAACAATTACACATCAAGCAGATATAGAAAAATATAAATATGTATTCAAAAAGAGATTCAAAAGCATATTATTTACAAGAAAATAATCTTATATTGTTTTCAGTTAGAACAGTTGTAGATGGTGTTACTTATTTTTTAAACTCAGTTTTCAAGTTGGGGTAGTTTACAAATTTACTATCAGTAAATGGCAGGAGCAACATCAATTATCGGGGGAGTAATCGCTGATACTTTCGCATTCACAGAAAGTAATTTTCTGTTCATTGTATTTGATCCTAATGGAGCTGATTTAGAAATATAAAGACACCACGAGGTACTTGAGGAATTGCAGAAAAAATCATGAGTTCAGTGAACGCAGAACAAATACACTTGATTACATAAATTAAAAAATCAGAAAGCAAGGTTTGGTTTCTCAGTATTTAAGTAATTTGGATAGTCGGTTTGATCTAAATTCTTCTACCAATACAGAGGATAGTGCCAATTTAGAAATACCTAAGCAACCTAAACTAAGTGAATTTTACAAACTTTCTGCTAAACAGGTAAGCTATGTGCATGTTTCCCTTGCAGTTGTGATGCATCCTAGTGTTTATATTGGCTATCAATTTCTCTGAGAAGTGAGTGGATGGGATGTCAGGACTGTTCAGCATGGTTCTATAATAAATTATAAATATTGTCATCACCAATAGGATGACAACATATTGAAATATATAACTCCTCACAAACAGGAAAAAACACCACAGGTGTTAAGCATCTTAATCCAAAACATCATTGTATTACACATTCCAAGTAGTATACAATCTCAACAACGCATACAAGTTGTAATGCCTAGGCTAGGAGGAAATGATTTAATTTGTACCAGGTAGTTTTTCTTATCATTCGATATAAACGTTAAAGGAGATACAAATAATTCAGTTGTAAACAATCTTAGAATAATGCTGACTAAGGACATAACCTATTCTTACGGTGGTCATGATATTTTTAAACTGAATGATTCCAACATTTTCATCACGTTTATCACGTTTAAGGACTTGTGATTATCAATGTTTGTGAGAACAAATAAAATAGACCATGGTAAAATGAATGAAAACGGAGAAAGTTAAAATTAATTTGAGATTAGGAGGAACTGATGCACAGAACATTGGTACAGAAGCTTTTCAGTGTATTGTATACTCAAAGAAATTCAGAATGTCACTCGATTTTAAAATACTGATAGATCATTTGCACGTTGTGATCTTATGCACTTCCTCGGGATTTGAGATTTATTATTACGTTGGAAAAAGTATCTGATATTATGAATTGGAGAATATTTGTCTCCAGTACGATATGGTTACTTCTGAGTTATTGGCTAATAATCTATAAGTACAGAAATGGAATTTCTTTCTTTTATGATGATGTTACAAGAGAGAGAAGTATTGATATAACTGCTAATATGACCTTAACAAATGTAATACTTGATTCATCAAGAATGACTCAAAAAGGAGTCTTAATACTCTGCACAAAATATCGAGAAACTGCTCAGAAGAAATATTTCAATCCAGCAATCGGAAAAATAATGATTATTGTGGAAGGATTATCTAACATATTTAATTCACAAGGGTATGTGCTAGATCAGCAAAACATGTAATTTTTTCTATGATGAACAGCAAGAGACACTCACATTACTAATATTAATGTAGACAATTTGCATATTGATCACCATTGTTTATGGTTGGACTTAAGAAGCACACATGACAATCTCTTACATGGAACAGGTCTTAGATTTGCAAATGTTCAACAAGGAATACACATACAGTTAAACAGAAAAAGAAGCTTAGACGCACATAAAAATATATTTATTTTGTTTTTTATGTGCAGGCAAATGTTAAGAACAACGAATTAAATTATATTGTTTTCTGGAGACTTGCAAAGTCTGATAAGAGTCATGACGGTCTGTTATACAGTTTATAACTGTACCATACAGAGCCTCATACTTTGATTATTTGCGCTGTTACAAATTGTGGAAAGAAAAAGTTTACCCTAGATTTGATTGAAACAGAACATAAAAACATTTTACTTGCAATTACCTTTCCAACCCTTTCGTACAAAAAGAATTAAAACAGAAAATGGCTTTTTAGAGAGAACAATGTAGGTCTAATAGAGACTTGTGATAAATTAAATAAATGGCTCGAATTAATTATTAGTGTCTACCAGGAAACTAATACATTGTTTCTTATAGAGGACTGTGAGAGCTTAGATGGGAAAAAAAGTAAAAAGAAAGCAATCAAGTTAACAAAGCTAGCATCAAATAAAAGGTATTACGGAATATCTCTATGGGTGATAGTACAAAAATATAATTCTGTTTATCGTGATATGATGAAAGAGCAACCTTATTTTTCGCGATACTGTATATTTCGTGATGATATGATCTAATTAAATTCATGTCCTGATTTATAATTTGGTTAGAAAAGAACTCTTTATACATACTTTGATCGGAGTTTCTTTATAACAACAGATTTCATAATACCATTGCATACTTGTTTCCTTCTATGTCAGTTCTAAAAGCATATAGCTTACATGTATGGTAACACAATTCTTGTATTGGTACGCCATTCATCTTATCTTTACATCTTTAAACAATCAAACAAATTTCTTGCTAGCTAATGTTATTCCATAAATATTATCATCTTTGTAATCCCCTTCTGTCGTAAACATTGTATATTTTGTTGCATATCATTATAAAAAGTTGTCTGTTTCAACACTAATGCACAGAGAATATGCATCGGTCATTAATGAATTCATCTTGTCACCCTATTGGTTCATAGGATTTTTTAGTAAAATTCATATATCAGCAACTTACTTCGGGCATGTAAAGTCACCATAAATTGGGCAGAATATATTATATATTTTTTTTTTTTTGTTTTTTTCTTTAAAGTAACAAATACCATATCTTCATATATTATTGTTCTTCTTGCCAATGACATATCCTTTTGAAGTTAAATATATCTTTTTTAATCAGTACATAATTTCGCATGAGTTCTCTTTCTTAGAAGTTCCATTTTGGTTTCCAAAGTCAGCATTATTCATTACCTTAAAAAGGTATCTTTCAAAGTCATTGGTTGCTTTTTTTCGTCTCAAAGATGTATTAAGTTCAATGTATGATTTTTGCCATGGAATTAGTTTTTTTTGCGTCATAGCATAATCTTTAATATATTCGTGGAAATGCGTTGGTACTTCTAAACCTACATCTATAATTCCACCAGTTTTATTATCATCACTCCAATTGTTGGCCAGGAATTTTCTATTTTTTCTTCCTCTACCCATTTAAAGTTTCTAACGGGCATTGGCTGGTGCATAGCCCATTCATTGAAATTGTTACCGTCAAGATATACAATATGACCTTGACTCTGATGCATCGTATTCTCCAGTATTCAGAACTTTAGACTTAGTCTCTTCGCTCATGCTATGATACTCATGATTTGTTTTTAGCATTTCTATTAAGTATCATGCTTATTCATCCTCTGACTCCAGATTCCAAATTAATAGCATTTCATACTCTGTTAGTAATTCAAATTCTACCTTAGCTATTTTCAAACTAGTATCATGAACTTGTCTGGGTGCACTAAAATAATGTGATGGGTCTAGTTTGTAATGATTCATACAGACAAATCTAAATTCTTCGAAAATATAATATAACATTAAACTATCTTTCCTTATGTAATAGTCATGAAGATCATCAATAGAATTTAGTTTAAGGCATCTTTTACATGCTGGTAATCCTCTGCGCTAAATCCAGATCCGGTGAATCTTGAATACAATTTTCTCGATTAGTTGAAGTTCTGTTTCATTAAATCTTTCAAATGAATTGATGCATAGTTTGGATAAATATATTTTCTCACAAATCTGATCTTTAATCACAAATCTGATCTTTAATCACAAATCTGATCTTTAATCACAAATCTGATCTTTAATCACAAATCTGATCTTTTCTCACAAATCTGATCTTTAATCACAAATCTGATTCCCATGCTTCGGTCTTTGCCAACTATCAAAAGCCCATTGAAGAAGTAACTTAAGAAACTTTTAATCTCCTTCTAGTTGGAAGAATAACCTCTAATCTCCTACCAGTTGTTACACTAGTAATAATACCAGGCAATTCTACAGCTTGTTTCGCTAAATTAGAGATATAGCTTCAAATAGTTTTCAGACCTTTTAAAATTTACCAAATAAAAATCCATGCTGTCACTACTACCTCTCCCAGTTGGAGGACGAAATAAAATTTGTGCAATTTATTACAGTGTTTTTATCTTCCAATCAAAATTTATGTGAAAAATGTTGTTTTTTTTTTGTTTTATTTGGGGGGGGGATGGAGGGGGGCTTTTCCAATTATACAATTAGTATGAAATCTACTTATTCACAAGTAACTTCTGTTGCTTGCATATTTTCATTATATTTGGGCAATCTTTACATCGTGTTTAGTGAGTATTTCGACATTCCATTTAATCAATAAACTTAATTTGGTAAAACACATAATAGGTCATTAGTTCCATTTATATAATGTACATCAATACATTAATTATATATAACCACTGCTATGATTTACATGACAATTAATCAGAATCTAATTTGGTGAGACGACATCTTCTTCTGTTTCCCAGCTATTAAAAGATTCGTCATACCTTTTCCATTTTACCAGCCCATAATTTTTGCCATTATTTGCTATTACCTTTTAAAATTGTCTCAGTCTTGAAGAAATCATCTTGCTTGTCATATAGAGATAACTCCTTATCGTAAATATGTCCTCGGTATTCTCTCCCTTTAAGCCTTCTAATTTGTATACTACAGGCTATCCTAAAATTACTTGTCTGATTATAAAAATGTCTTCCGTGATTTTAGGAAGATAGCCTTTAGCAAAAATAGATTTATATTTTGAGATACTGATTTGTCTCAATTTTTTAAAAATTTAATCTTTTAAAGGCATAAGCTTTAAAATAGCGAAATAAGTTAATCAATATTTTAGATATATTTTCTTTCTCGCTTGCTTCAATTGGCGTAATATATAAAAATCATTGATATGATCTATTGTATCAATAAGGTTTTACAATATATCTACCCGTGTTCTGGCTTCATGTTCAGGAAAATACTTCTACATTCAAATCTTAGGAGTTTGATTAAATCTTTCTACTCCATACGCTTTTTTAACTGAGTGAGTGCAAAAATACTAAATATTGTCTTTCTCCAACAATTCCTTAACCATTACGAAATAAAATTCCCTTCCTTCGTCGAACTATTTTTTGTTCTGGTCTTTATCTTTAAATATTTTTCTAAAGGTATCATGTGTGTCATCTCAAGGTGTATTTTGAAAAGATATGTATATCACAGTTAAAATATATCTGTAAGCATTTTTACATTTTTTACATCCTTGTCAATCAAGTAATATTTGCATAAAACTGATTCTCTTTGTGACTAATATAAACCCTGCTATATGCAGATCTTTCTTTGATCTGTTTGTGCAGTGTAGACTGTTTTATCATCGAGTCTCTACATTCAGAATATTTAATGACTGTTTTATCATCGAGTCTCTACATTCAGAATATTTAATAGAACTAAAAGATTGCTTCTCTATCTTACTTTTATCAATCTTAATTTGTCTCCAGAACTGATTAATATTCGTAAAACCATCCAGTTGTTTAGGGTCGTAGTATATATATCCCTTAAATGCTGTTCTTCTTTAATATATATAATTTATTAATATAAAATGTATGGCCTTCAAATTAGTTGTTATAACAACACAAACCCACCATTCACAAAAATCAAGCATAAAAAACCTCAATATATAAGGTATTCATGTACTCATTCACTTATTCTTTATTTCCTCCTTAAAGAGAGTTTCAGATACATGACAAACAAGACAAAAGAACGCATAGTTATCAATCTGTGTATTTATCATTGTAACGCTAATATCCTTGACTTGTTTACGAGACGGTATGCGAACTATACACGTATACAGGACGGAAATATTTCAAAGGCACATTTGTAAACCAGCCGATCTTTTAGGGTCTTACTATATATCCCTTAAATAATATTTTTTGTTTGTCTATGCCATTTAATTATATAAGTTTTACAACAGAAAAAAAAATCACCGTGCCTGTTCTACCAAACAAATGTCAGCTCATGTATGCCTCAATATACACTGTATTATGCGTGTAACTTGTTGATACGTTTTTAGTCCTGTCTAGACAGAATGTTTATTCACACTATACTATATACCTGGTTTTATTGGATATATTTTTAGGGTCTAGAAAATCAAATTCTAAAACTTTTTTTACGATAGATACGGGATGGAATGTCAGGAATGAGGCTTTATTCAGCTGTGATAACAGTTTAGCTTTACATTAACTAGATACTTGCTATTATTAATTAGTATCGGTTTTAGAATGTAGGTGACTTTACATATCGAGTTTTTCATTACACATGGCTTCTGTCCTTTGCCTTTAGCCTGGAATTTGGTGAAGGGAATTTGGTTCTCAGTGCGGATAATACGTATTTACGCAGATCACCGTAACTTTGATTATTTTGATTAAACTTTCGCAGTTCTGACACAACACAAATTAAACATGTAGTTTGCATATTTAGATACTGTTTTTCATCTGATCTTCTTCCCCATTATTTGGCTCTTTTATGTACATTTCCCCGTCATTCAAACATGTCAACTGTTCAGGTTTTGCTAGGCTTCTGTCTTACGTGTTTGCTTCGTATTTAATTATTCGCCTGATGATGAACTTGATTAGCTCCAAACGTTGGGAAACAGTTTTGTAACTGCACCGTTACCAACTTTTGTGTCTACACATACACACACACACACACATATATATATATATATATATATATATATATATATATATATATTGTGTGATTCCTCTATCGTTCGTTATACACAAGGTTTACTACGTTTGTGTATATACACATCAAGATAGAAAGAAACTCTAAAAATAAAATTGTCCTTTTATTTAAAGGTGCAATGGCTTCAACGCCTACAACGACACAGCCCACTGGCATCACCCTATCACCCATTCAACAGCAGATTCAAGGCCTGCCATCCACGTCTATCATTCCCACAACTGTGGACAACACGTGCACTGTGGCGGATACAATTTGTAGACTCAAGTGTCCTAATGGCTATTTTGTGGACCCTAACGACTGTACGAACTGTGTATGCAAATCAGACGTGCTGCATGGTTAACGAGGTACATTTTTTAAATGATCCTCAACAATTGTTATTGTATCTAATGCCCGAACACGTCTTTGAAGCTGTAGGTTTTAGTGTTCTGAATAACATGTTTGTACCCGACCGGGTTAATTAAGCATTCGCTAATTACAATGAATCAGTGTTTTATCTCTCTGTCATGCCTAATTCTCATTGCACATTATATTTTTCATCAATATCATCTGTATAGGTAAAATATATGCAGTGAGGAGTTGAATATATGCAGTGAGGAGTTGGGAAATTTTGCCTCCAAGAGTTCCCAAATGCAGACCAAAATTTTAATACACATCTCTATGATTTCTTTATAGCATTAGCTTTTTAGTTTAAAACGGCAGCAAATCTTTAGTTGTTTCTTGTAAGTTTTATATAAACAGAGATATTCCGATTGGAAATATTATTCAGATCGTATCTTTGTTTGGAGATCATCTCGTAATGATAAAACTTGTATACTACCAAGAGTGCTCGATTTAGTATAAACAGGCCATAGCCAGCCTTGCATGACGAAAAAAGCTACAGTCGTAAATCTAGTTGTAGCATATCAGAATCCAGAGTAGTACCGATGGATTTGGTTGCTAATGTGGCTCTACTACTAACACTAGTAGTAGTATTAGTAATAATAGTATAAAGTTTTATTGATAACATAATAAATCATATACCTTGTGACTAGAATAATAAATTTGTTCTTGCACAAAGGCACACTGATATTTTAGTACAGACTGACTGCTAAAGTTGACAGTTACAATTCTAACATTATCAAACTCTATAATTTTACAGATTCCTCATCAGACTCAAACGGGACGAATTCACCTTTGGAAATAAAATTTCTTCCAAGATGTCTTCTTCACTTTCTGCTTTGTATCTGTTGAAAACAAAATCTTGTATGTCCGTCTTTAAGTATCTAAGTAAAATGACCAGAAGACTGCGTGGAACTAGTTTGCCATTAAGGGTAAATTATTCGGGGGAAAAGAGTTTTGTAGTAAAATTATAAATCAAATTTCTAGCTAGAACATTAAAATCTGCACTGGAATCAGTAACATGTGAACTGTGGACACATGCGCTTATTTTGTCGTCTTCCCATGCTGCCATATAACTGTGAAATAGTAACATTTTACAGGTATCACTACACTAATTGAGTCCATGAGCTGTTATTGCATCATATTGTAAAATTTTACAGGCATCACTACACTAATTAAGTCCATGAGCTTTTACTACGTCATATTGTAAGATTTTACAGGTATCACTACACAAATTAAGTCCATGAGCTGTTATTGCATCATATTGTAAAATTTTACAGGCATCACTACACTAATTGAGTCCATGAGCTGTTATTGCATCATATTGTAAAATTTTACAGGTATCACTACACTAATTGAGTCCATGAGCTGTTATTGCATCATATTGTAAAATTTTACAGGCATCACTACACTAATTAAGTCCATGAGCTTTTACTATGTCATATTGTAAGATTTTACAGGTATCACTACACAAATTAAGTCCATGAGCTGTTATTGCATCATATTGTAAAATTTTACAGGTATCACTACACTAATTGAGTCCATGAGCTGTTATTGCATCATATTGTAAAATTTTACAGGTATCACTACACTAATTAAGTCCATGAGGTGTTATTGCATCATATTGTAAAATTTTACAGGTATCACTACACTAATTGAGTCCATGAGCTGTTATTGCATCATATCGTAAGATTTTACAGGTATCACTACACTAATTAAGTCCATGAGCTGTTATTGCATCATATTGTAGTTCCTGAGAAACTCATGAATGTGATTTGCCAACCAGTGAAGAATGTTACTTGCATTCAACAGAAATCAATATTTAAGCCTAAAAGAAATAAAATGTGTATTGAGTTCAGCTTGTTGGCTTTTGCATTGAATGACAAAGCAAACGAGTGTAATGCGGCCAGCACCTGAATGATCACTTACACAAAAAAATTCAAATGCAACTATTTCCAGAAAATGCTACATAATCTATACTGATACTGTGATACGTTGTGCCTACATTAGTGACTAACACTGTAAGATAGTCTTGCTGCATCTGAATATATAACTAAAACACTGAATTTCATAAACAAGGTAGAGAAATGAAGGAAATATATAAGTAATTTAATTAGTACATTGATATCTTACAGTTTGTAAGTTTAACAACATTATGTGAATTTGGTTAACATTTTGAAATCTCGCTTCAATGTTTATTTGGCAGGTGATCCACAATAAAGAAATGAACACTAGCATTTTAGCAAAAGAAAGCTTTATTTGAAAAAGATTGATTGTTTACATATGTTTTGTCAGTTCATCACAGCCTATTTCACAGAAAGTGGGTATAATTAGCATAAAGCGATGTTATCTATTCAAACACACTACGTACCAGGTAAGACAGTTTTTAACCGAAACGGAAGAGGGAGTTGTAAAAGTGACTCAGAGAGAAGTAGATTCCGCAGTGCGGCATACAGCCCCGTAATCTGTTTTGCTCTCCGCATGGTCACTTAATTCTGACTGCGACGATGATGGTGACCCAGATTTATGTTTCCACGTGGTTGCTATGTCTTCAAATGTCCTGTTCTTTGTCTCTGGCACGAATTTAAAAGTGAAGATCCAGAAAAGGGCCAACAGTGCAGAAAACGGAAGAAATGAAAAGTCACCAAGCCCCTTCTGAAAGAAAGGAAACAGACCTTGGAAAAACAAGGTATGCTATTTTTGGATGACAAGAAAAATATGGAACAGAAATACATTTGGATACTGCAAATCCCCCCACCCCCCCAAAAAAAACGCCTTCTTTTGGAGTCAGAATAAGACTAGCTTCTCAAAAGATTGCAACAATAGTTCTAGGTTATTATTATTATTTATTTATTTTCTCTATTTGTTTGCCCTTTCTGCTTGTATAGGTAGCTTGCTATTTATAATAACTGTGAGTCGCTAGCAAGTCAACGAATTGTATCACCAAATATTGTTAGAGATAAAGCAAAATGTGTATTTAGGTTATTAGTCTTTCCGATGATGATGATGATGATGATGATGATGATGATGGTGATGATGATGGTGGTGATGATAGGGCATTTCTTTATCAAACAAGAGGCCCAGATTGTTCACCTGGATTACATTTGCCTGATAGTCAAATGCAAGAGCAGTTGGCCAAGATATCTGGGTAAGTTCGATGCTTTATGTAGAAATTTCTTTTAGTGCTGTTGATTGCAAATGTTACGAAAGCAATTGCTTCAGGGTATTTCTAGTTTATATAAACATCCATATTTGATGATGCAACCGCATAATTTGTGCAATATTACAAGGTCTCTCTACCAGGACGCTTTTTTTTCAAAGTTTGGTCAAATTCTGTTAAGCCTTTATTTTTTGAGGGAGTTGTGCAAATATATTTTATCTCTAGTTTACGCAACGGCAACTATATTTGTTGGTAGATAAACATCATTTCTGTAAATGCGAAAGGTCTTCAAGCTACTGGTAAAATTATGTTAAACGGTTTTGTAGAAGAGGTTATTTAAGTGTTTCTATTGTTAGTAGCAGCAGCCATATTTGATGGCAGATTGGCATCATTTGTACATACATACAAGCCCTTTAAGCCAGGATGCTTTCAATACTAGATAGTCAATTTCTGTTGAGTGGCATATAAAGCATTTCTATTTTTAAAGACGGTCAATTCGATTTAGCAGTTTTTTGGAAGATCTCGTTTAAAGGCTGGTCTAATTTTAGTAACGGCAGTCATAAGCCATATTTGATGGTGGATTAGCATAATTTGTATAAACTTTGGAGCCATGCGTGCTTTCTGTCAATAGTGGTCAAATTCTGTTGAGTGGGTTTTGAGAAAAAGTCATACAAATTTATTTTTGTTTCTATGGTTAGTAACGACTGTCATATTTGATGCCAGATTGGCATCATTTGTACAAATTTGAAAGTCTACTATTACAGAATGCTTTCTGAAAAATTTAGTTATATTCTGTAGATAGAATTTTGAGACAAAGTTATTTAACGTTTTTATAGTTTAAGTAATGGCGGTCATATTGGATGGTGGATCAACATCCATTGAACAATTCTGAAAGGTCATGATGCCAGTCTGCTCTCTGTAAAATTAGCTGCAAACGCTTTGTGAGAAGTTGTAAACAGCAATTGTGAACGAACGACGGATGACACATGATGGGTCAAGGTCCATACCATATCTATAGCTAACTTGGCCTTACGGTCAGGTGAGCTAATACACATTCTCGATATGCTTCTTCTTCTTCTTCCCATCATCATCATCATCGTCGTCGTCACTAAGTTGGCGTCCATCCTATCTCATTATGATAAGTATAATTTTGACCACCACCCACTTAAAAAACACATATTCGTACCTAATAACCCATTCTCATGCACCATTTTGTATACGTGTGCAGATTTGCACACATGTAAATTTTGCACAGTGTGTAAATGTGCAACTTCTCCGAAGGTAGTGCAAAAGCAAATTAGACCAGGTGTAAATTTGCAACTTATACAAGTTTCAACATGTGATGGCATAGCAAATAATACACTCTTGCGTATTTTAATTAATTTGGTTAAATATTTGGCCACTATGTTTTATAGTTTTCATTTGTTTAAAATTTATCTAAGATTAGTTTGGGCAATAAGTCTCTGTGTATGTGTCTACGCAGTTCTGGTAGCATTTGCTTTTTACTTACACGCATTTTTGTATACCTGTCTATAAATGTATTTGGGTAGAATCGGCAAAAAACAAGTAGTAATACATTTATACATATAACAATTATATAACAATGACATTGTACATTATACAATCATAATAAAAAGTTGTAATACAGACATACATACATTAAACAAAAGAATAAAAAAACGTTTACATATATAAAAAGTGCACCACCAAGGATGACCCATAAAAGTTTACAAAACTTATTTCCAATGGGGTCCTGAGGGATCAAGATTTTGGGGCAAGATAATTTGCAAATTAAAATTATAGATTTTATGAAGCTAAGAGATTACAATTAGGTGTTACCTATTTAAAAGCTGATTTCAGAATTAAAAGGTATCACTAAACAATTCATTATAGTGAAATATCATTGACATCTGTTCTATTGATTGGTTTTGGTTTAAAAAGTGCGACTTAACAGCCAATTTGAAATTATCTATATTTAAAATGCTTTTGATATAATTGGGCAATAGGTTCCAGTCATTTATGGCGTTATAGAAGAAATTCGTCGAGGCTACGCTACTAACACTTAGTGTAACAAAATTAAATTTACTGCTCCCAGTGGCAAAATGGTGATGATCACTAATTTTTACAAATCTTTGGCTCATATAAGATAGGCTTTTCTCATAAAAAAAATGTTATGAGCATGATTTAGTCTTCACTGTTTTACTCTATCCTCCACTTTTAGCATTCCCACACTATCAAGTACATAGTGTCTGATGCTTGATCTGAGTTCAAGGTTACTTATAAATCTTACAGTTTTATTCTGAGCTATTTGGAGTTTCTTTTGAGATTTGTACCAATACCGGCACACCACGAAGAACAGGAGTAGTCGAAATTAGACTATAATAGAGCAGAACATAAAGTTTTTCTAGTTTTCAGTGATAAACATTGAGTTTCTCTAAAGAAACTTTAACCTAGCATTTACTTTTTTAATTATATTATTGACTATGCATTCGCCAGAAACTTATGTATATGAAGACCTAAAAATGTAATACACTTTTCAAAATTGATTATGTGGCTATTACAGGTTATCTTGAATTCTCAGATTTTTTTTTTTTTTTTTGGGGGGGGGGGTCGCTTCGATCCAAATAGGATGCATTCTGTTTTACCCAAATGTAACGGTTGTTTGTTGTCAGTGAGCCAAAGATTGCAGGATTCTAGTTCTTTTCCAAGCTTGTTTGAAAAGTAATTTGCATATCTTAAAAGCTTGCAATCAGACCCTATGCTAGTTACGTTATCATTAACATAATATAAAAAGAATAGGTGCTAAAAGAAACTACCTTGAGGTACACCACAGGCTATTGTTAAAGGTCTGGATTTTGTATTGTTAACACTGACAATGTTTTGTCTATTTCTTAGATATGATTCAAACCATTCAACAGACGTAACTCCCAATCCTAGCCATTTTTTACACAGCATTTCATAATTCACTGCTTCAAAAGTGGTCTAATATATTCTTCGTAATCAAACTTAGGTAATGAAACGCAAGGCAAGTCAATTTACTGATTAAAAGCAGACTTATTTTTTTTCATGTTTCTCGATACATTTGTTGATTGGGAGGAGTTGAAGAATACAATTATAAAGTAAACAAGAAATGACTTCAGAGGACACGGATAATCTAATCAATTTAATATACCGGAAGACAAGTGAGTTCTAGATTGAGAGCAAACTTCTAAATCAAAACAAGGTTACGTCTTAGTAAGATGTATAGAACTTGACCTGGCTTGATGTATATGAAACCCTTTCAGAGGTTTCTGTAGGCCTTTGAAAATGGGATTCATGGACCATCTGTCTCCAGAAATTAGGGATAATGATAGGAAAACGTGGTTCATGGGAAACATGAGCGAGCCAATTAGTAGGCGTAAAATCGTTATGTTCAAGATAATTGATAAAAGTTAATTAAAATAAATCATTTTAACTAAACTGCTGCTATAATTTATTTCATTTAAATTTTATTCCTTTAATACGATTATGAGAGTTCTTTATTCAATTTATGTTAATGTAATTAACGTTTTGCCTAGTAGGACTTTCTTTTTTACAAAGAGTTCTGTCTATACGATTATGGTTTCAATCTGTTGTGTGTTTGAAAAGTTACAGAGTCACAGAAAAAATGTTAAACTTCTAATTTGTAGTAAGTCTTAACTCATAAACATTTTGACCGGAAAAAAGTGAAACTCAGGCTAAACCTTTTTATACCTCTTCAAGCATGTCTGTGTGTTTGAGTATGTGTCCTAATTTATTTTGTCTTAGGCAAAAGAGGGACAGTCACTTTAACTGTAACGTCTTGCATGAGTTTTTAAACAATTAGACATTATGATGGATATCTAATTTTTGTCTACCTATGTTAATTTACAGGTAAATGGCTATATGTAATGGCTGTGTGTTTGTGATGTGTAAGCACGGCACTGGATTAAATCTATAAAATTTCTAAAAATTAAGGTAAAATTTGTATTTATATTATCCATGATGATGATGCTGATGATGATGATGATGATGATGATGATGACAACCATAATATTAAGAAAAAAGACATATAAAGACCACATGCATATAATAATAATAATAATAATAATAATAATAATAATAATAATTCGATAAAACTGTATCACTATTTTCTTTATTATCATCCTCAGCATTATCATCATCACTGCCACTGCCTCCATCATCATTGTCGTCATCATCTTCATCATCATCATCATCATCATCATCAGTGACATAAATGGGTATTCGAATATTTCAATTGTATACCCATTTTAACAGCCATGTGAACTCATTGCAAATTTGCTAATATATTACTTGAATATATAAATTTGCACATGTGCATGAGAACGAGGTATAAGTGTGCGAGTGATGGTATTATGGACCATTGCTAATTACTGCAAGAAAATGTTGATTACAGTATGCAGGGGCGCATGTCAGTAAGTACCCAATTCCAGTCCCCCTCCCCATCTTTATTCCACTCTCTATGTGGTATTATTGCATAAATTGTTTGATGATACTTGCACTTGATGATACTACATGACCATGATGAAAATTTACGAAATAAAATGGTCGAATGGGGCCAAAAATTGCAGTCATATCGTACCCCACACGGACATCAAGGGGAGCAGCGGTAGCTCAGTTGGAAGAGCGTCAAACTGGTAATCTAAGGATCGTGGGTTCGACACCCACCCAGACTAGGCTGGGTTGGCTGTCTCGGTTTGTCCTTCCCAAAGGTACTTGGCTCCCATTTCTTTGGCATCATATACCCAATGATGTATTGAAAGTAAAGTTAAAAATCAACCAACCACCGAACCAACCATACAGACTTCAACGTGACCAGCAGAATTATCACCTGGCGACATAAGCCAAAACACTTAAATTTTCACTTTTTGATATACAACATTATTCTACACCTTCAAAACGATACAGAAAAAAGAAAAGAAGAAAAGAAATCTTAATATCTGATGAAACTGATGTGTACCTATATATATATATATATATATATATATATATATATATTCTTTTAAATTGCAGTTTGTATGCCAACAGTGTATTCATAAATTTATTTTTCAATTTATCTCTGAATTTGACCCCTGTTCAATAAGCAAGGTAATGTTCGTGAATTTTAAAACTGGACTGTGCAGACTGTGCCCCTGTTGTTTTTTAGGAACCTTAGGTCATAAATAACAGTGATGAGTCTTACATCCATGGGAGTTGATGTGATAATGTAATGGAGAATGTCTACAGGGGCAAACAAGCAAAGCAAGGGAGTGACGGTCCTATCTATCTATCTATCCAGACAGACAGACAGACAGCAGAGAAAACAAATCTGAATAGAACATCCATTTTACCTGCATATAGGGGAAAGCATATCCAACGGCAAAGTTTGACATCCAGTTGACAAGGACTGACACACTGAGAGCAGCGGGCCTGGGTCCTTGTGAGAAGAGCTCGGCAACTATCAGCCACGGTATGGAGCCTTGAATTACAATGAAATGTGTTACTATCAAAATGCAAGCAAATAAAAAGTATACTGATATATTTTTCTTGCTGGAAATCATTATATTTGTGGCATGTTAACCTAAATTTAATATGGCAATGTTTTAGTGCGTTTGAACAAGACACAGAGATTTAATTCATGATATCATAAGATCTAGTTAATACCCATAACTCACCTGGTCCAAGTGCAAAGAAGACAACGTAGAAGAGTGAGGCCACTATATTTACAATCTTGAACCAGTCAGCCAGATACTGAAAAAGAACGGTTGGTCTCCTAAACGAAATAAACCTATACTAGAATGTGACGTAAAACATACAAGTACCGGTAATAACATTATATATGTTCATGTGTTGTAACCATTTAATCATGCTAACTATAAGCTTGCTTTTTTCATGAGTAAACATATTATTTTAGAAAAGAAAACATAATACTAAAGACCCAAACCGTTGCCTTCAAATTCACAATAATTCTTTATGTGAACTAAGGATTCACAAGGTTTGAACATTCAAAGCTCTCTTTCGCTGTCTTCATTTCTCTATATACTTTCTATGAAGAAATATTTCGTCGATCCTTAGAAAAATGATTCTGTACAAAAGAACATTATGACAATGTTGAATCTACCGATAATTACCTATGATTTCAAAGAACCGATAATTATCAATGATTTCAAAGAACCGATAATTACCTATGATTTCAAAGAACCGATAATTACCAATGATTTCAAAGAACCGATAATTACCTATGATATCAAAGAACCAATAATTACCTATGATTTCAAAGAACCGATAATTACCTATGATATCAAAGAACCGATAATTACCAATGATTTCAAAGAATTGGAAATGTGGGTATCAACAGCAAGGTCATCCTGGTTGGTTTTTTTTGTGTTTTTTAATTATCCTTTGGTAAGAGTTTTTCATAACAAGCCATCGATGCAATAGCCTGTGTTACTGGTGCACAATTATGCATTGTTGAATGAGGTTTTGAAGTATGTATCCTGATTGAGACCAAAATACATCATTCAGATTACTGTTAGCAAATTGTAGTCTAACAAATGAACATCAAGTACAGTGTGGAGCAGCTGATGACACTGAGATAAATATGCATCGATTCAGCTGCTGATAGTCTATGGTGAATAGTCATTGATATGTCATGACCTTAACTGTCAATCAACACTGTTGCTAATATCTCTTGATTTTCAACGCCAACTGTCAATCAACACCGTTGCTTCCAGCACAGTCAAAGTGGTCACTGTTGACACGAATAGTACAACTATATGATGACCATTGAAACTATTTAATCACATGAAGTAAAGAAAGTCTCAGAGAATGATAACACAAAAAAAAGAGTGTATAATATCTCTTGATTTTCATTTGTTACTTATGAATGTGCATTATCTCCTTTCCGTGGTCCCATATACCATATTTTTAAAGAGTGAGAGTAAAATTTGGACAGAGGAACCAATGTTGGAGGTAAAGTCAATTACTTCCTTTTATGCTTGGAAAGTATTATTTTGGGTGTGGATGCCAAAAGCGTCAATAGGATCCTGATAGCCAGGAGACCACAATCACACAATATCACTCTCATAAGCAGAAGTCAAAAGCAAGTAAAGATACTTGGCATTTTAGAAACTATCGTTTTACTTAACTGATGATATACCATATTTCGTTCGTCTCTATTCTTTTTAAGCTCCTCCACTTGTTGAAACACACTTTTCTTTTAAAATCATGTATTCTAGCATAAATATTTCAAATATAGGCCAAGATGTGACTTCTTCATTCCTATCTTAAGGACATTATACCACAATAGGTTATTCCAATAAGTGTTGTCACTGCCCATAACAATTATTCCTTTTTCAAACTCTTCAGTACAAAAGAAATTATATATTGTATCAAGAGCTTATGTCTAGGTAGCAAAGTTGAGTGGAGATGTAAAGGCGAACATAACACTGTTAATGTTTCTTCTACCAAACATGACAATTATAAATGACACTAATAAATGACCATAAGGATTCTGCTAATAAACTGAATGATAATAATAATAATTATCATTAGTAGTATATGTTTGTTAGAATATTAGTAATAATAAAAGTATCAGACTGATTATAATAATAATAAACATCTATAATCATCATCATCATCATCATCATCATCATCATCATCATCATCATCATCATCATCATCATCATCATCATCATCATCATCATCATTGTTATTATTATTATTATTAGTAGTAGTAGTAGTAGTAGTATTACACAGCAAAATAATGAAAGTAATACAATGATGACAAAGTAAATAATAATAATAATAATAATAATAGTATAAGATTATAATGACAATTTCACTATTATTAATACAATGATGATTATGATAATTAATTATAACATACACACACACATAATTATTATTATATTTTTTAAACGAAAATATAAACAATAAACATAGTTAATTATTTTAAGTAAACAAATAAATAAACAAACAATAATTAATAAATAATTGTACTTAAAATTATTGGTGAATAAATGAATGAGTGAATTTATCCAAACTTTTCCTAAGTTGAAATCTAAGCATTGGTTTTGAATTAATGTTGCATAACTTACCTATTAAATATGAATTTTAAAAATTCGCAAGGATTTTAATTTTTAACAAATGTAATAGACATGAGAATCTTACAATTGTGTACATGCCGCACTAATAGTTTGAATGATTATATACATAACCTTGTCAATGCTGACATATTTGGTGTTTCTATATTGATTTTTGTAGTAACTGAATGAATGCATTAGAGAATTTGATATCCGGAAATGAAATACTTTGTAGGTAAAATCAAGAGAAGTAAATCTATGTTAGGTAATAACACTAAGCTAATAATAATAATAATAATAATAATAATAATAATAATAATAAAATTTTACTAACAGTGGGAGCCATGGTGATGGTGATAAGAACACCGTGTTGTATTAACAGAGAGATCCAAGGTGGTGGCTTTGAGGATACTATACTGTATTAACAGTGAGAGCCCTGGTGATGGTAACGAAGATATTATATTGTACTAATATTGAGACTAATGGTCATAGCGATGAGAATACTATACTATATTAACAGCCAGGGTCAGGGTGATAGCGATATGATACTATATTGTATTAACAGCGAAATCCAGGTTGATGGCGGTGACGATACTATACTGTAATAACAATGAGACCTGGGATGGTGGCGATATAACACTGTACTGTATTAACAGCAAGATCCAGGTGATGGTGATGACGATACTATGCTGTAATAACAGTGAGAGTGTGTGTGATGACAATGATGATATTATATTGTATTACCAGTGAGAGTAAGATGGGGATGATAAAACTGTAGTATACTAACAGCGAGAGCCACAATGATTGCGATGAGAATACTATACTTTTATACAACTAGACCCAGAGTCATATTGATAAACATTTTGTACTAAACATACAGCAAGGATGGTTGCTAAATGAGACTGTACTATTCTAAAATTGAGAGCAAGGATGGTGCTGATTAAGTTATTGCACTGTAAAAACACTGCGAATTAGGATGATGGTGGTCATAATTGTGTACTATACTAATTTACTAGCCAGGATGATGGTGGTGAGGATATTTTACAGATAACTAAGATGATGGTGATGAAGACACTGTACTAACAGTGAGAGCCATGGTGATGGTAATAAGGACGCTGAAGAGAAACATTCCCCCCAGCCCCAGGAGATGCAGGGTCCGGCGTCCCACCCGGTCCATCAGGGGTATCGTCACCAGTGTCATCAACACCATGGTTCCTCCAACCCCGCTCGTGGCATGCGCAGCAACTGAATCTTCCATACCAGCACTCTTAAACAGGATGAAGGAATAGTAAAATATCTGAAATGCAATAATCATAAGGAAACAGTGTTAATATCAATGAATAATTAGAATTATGAGACATCGTTAAAACTGCTACACTGCAACATGATAAATCATGCCTTATTTATCTTTTTATTTATGCAATTGTTGTGACTCTGGAGGACAACGCTTCATAAAAAAAATTTTGATGTAAAACGTATATTCTGCAATAATGTTTGCAAACATATTTGTTTAACATATTCAGAATGAGCATGTTCCACAGTTTAACACTGCTAGTTTGAAGGGTTTTGCAATTATGTGATAATTAAAGTAAAATAAAAACTTTGTTTCTTTATTGGTCCTTCATTTATAATGTTTTTTTATTGTGACACTCGTCCGGATTTTGAAAGAACGTTTGCTTGGTTTATAATTTCAGTCGTCAAGATAGTCTTATAGATAAAAAGAAACTTATGACTGCGGTTATTTTTTAGAAAGCATAACAAAACAAAATGGCTATGTTATAACTAAAAGAAAATGTGCGATATTTCGCGTAGTAAAATGTGGCTCAGATTTTATCTTTATGCTAAATCTGCTTTCCCATTAGTTTCAAATGCATGCACTTTTAAAATTCGAAATGAAAAAGCAAAATGTCTGACTCAAATCAAGTAATGATTATTTGACTCACAAACTAACAGAAATATAGGAAAGACGTTGCCGTAATATGAGCTTGTAATTTCTTTGAAGAAAAAACAAAACAAACAATCTGCATGAGAAATAAATTGTTGATTACCCGATTTTTAGGAAATGGAAGAATATGGCCGGTCTTTGACACCCATATCGGCGAACTTCAAAGGAATATGAGTAACTGATCTCGGCAGGTTACATCACCGCAGACTTATAAAAGCTCATCTCAACTTTTCATTGAGGTGCCAAAGATACTGGTGTACTATTGCGTAAATCAAATGTCTTTTGTTTTTTGAAAGAAGATTAAAAGAAACTGTTGGTGGTGAGTACTCACTGCATTTATTCCAGAGAGCTGCTGCGAGAGCTGCATGACGATACTGACAAAGAGAGGCATCCGGAGGG